>JAODLM010000354.1:0-1297368 GCA_036937905.1 Salvia rosmarinus
TCTGTTTGGGCCATATAGATTTGTCGTATGAGGCCATCCTGACTTAGGACGATGCATGCAAGGTGCCGAGATAACTAGATACGCTACCCGTGATGCTTGATGTGGGCTACATGGAAGTCTCCGACCCAAGATATCGGGTTTTCGACGAAAGGTAATTTTAATCTCATAGAACTACTATACTCTAAACTCTAACTCAAGATAATGGTAACCTATTATCTATCGTGTTAATGTGTATGTGTTTTTTGTAGCTTTTTATCATCCTCAGGCTGGAGCCAGCCGAGGCCGAGTGACAGAGGCATACTACTGAGCCTATTCGGGGTGATCCTTCGCTATTCTTATTGTGCTCGCGGGCGCATGCCGAGGAGCACATGATTTCAGCCTACTCCCGAGCCACAACAAAGCTCATGTGCGTGAGAGCCCCAGCGAGAGAGTGGCGAGCATGTCCTCATTGGCAAACAGTGGCTAATGCGATCGAAAGTCAAGGCCGAGATACATCTCGTTGTTGAGCCTAGTCGACCGCGTGTCTCGATCGCAATCGAACGTCACGCACACTCATCGCAGCATGGCGGAGTGAGCGCACCATGCGTGCCGCGAACACGCCAGAGTGTTTAACTCAGACGAGGCCTCCATTACTCATCGTGATCGAGACCGTCCGTCGTGCCATTGTGGACCACGATTCGGAGGGGCCTCAGAGGTTCGAGTGGCTCGACGCAGTGTTCGAGCAATGGCGGATTTCTTGGGCGCAGATCTTCGAGACGAGATCCGCACTCCCCATATCCGCACGTGAGCCACGCTATCTGTAGCATGTCACCGGGAGGCGCCTGTCCCAAAGATGTGGAGGTACTCGCAAGAGCCACCGATGATCCGCTACACAAAGCAGTCGATCCGCAGGCGGTCCCACATCAGCCACCGACGATCCGCTTTCACGGCAGGTCGATCCGCATCGTGGCCCCACACCAGCCACCGACGATCCGTTTACCAGCAGTCGATCTAGAGGAGGGGGCCCGATTAGCCATCGACGATCCGCTTCACGGCAAGTCGATCCAGACAGGGCCCAAGATTAGCCACCGACGATCGGGTCATCGAGTCTAGTCACGCCACCCAATCTGAGATCGGCAATGAGAGCCACCGCACTTGAGGCGATGTATCGTCTGATAGTGGGATGTCAGATCGAGACCCTCGCATTGAGACCCCGCCCTCCCCCAGATACGAGAACCCCTCGTGGCGACTAAGCGTGGTATGAGATCTTAGCGCACAAAGCCCGATGCTTATGTCGCGGCTCATTTGAATCAACATATTACGACTCACGACTGCTCGATCGATCACCGACCCACAACCGAGTTCACTGCGAGGTACTTTATTACAACATTTATTCAAATTTTATTTATATATTTATAATTCAATTAATGGTGTTCTTTATTTGTGTGTTAGGTTATGGAGTTGTACCCTTGTATATACATTGGAAAATAATCACCCACATCATCCTCGCCAACGATCATCGTTCGGATCAATGAAGTTCACGCATTATAGCACCAATTGATTTTATGTAAGTTTGAAATGTCCTTCTCTTTATTTTAACTCCTCCGGCTTATATAAATTATTCCTACTAAATTTATTCATTTATGCGAAGCGCCAGCGTGAGTTCGCTTTGCTTCATCCTACTTATCTTACGGGCTATCATGTGGTATCAAAGTGTTGGATTCAGATACCGGAAGCGCTTTGGTTGAGCTTATACAATATTTTCGTTACCACTATTACAATATCCTATCCTAATTGTTTACTTGATTGCATATGTATGTCACCTTATCTCATATATAAGTTAGATCATACAGGTGTTGTAGATCACAAAAGTCCGTATGATTGGTCAAGCTTAATGAGATATAAAAAGTATCACAAATGAGATAACTTGAGGACGAGTTGTCAAGATAGTCATGTATAGATAAGAAGTGACTCGACTTAGTTGCTTGTTCATGCCGGTACGCTCGACGATTAACGGATCACAAATGAGATGAGTTCTATATCCGATCGTCGCGAAGAACCTATATCTCGTTGATTTTACGCCGATCTAAACCTCGATAAGGTATTAGTGAGTATGAATTGATGACCATCACTTGACTTGTTACGAAGTGAAGAGATGAGATAACCCAAGATTCTCTCATCTTGGGTGGTGGCGTGTTTCAGATGTCATGCTAGTCACCCGACGAGTCACCGTCGCCCCTTATGATCTCAAAGGTTTATTGTACTAAACCCGCAGTCGAGTTATCTCAAGTACAATAATAAGGTCGAGTCGCACTACTTAAGGAATTAAAGTAATTAATTATTTTAAGCAATGTAACTGTAAATAATTAATGGACATAACGCATATCTTAAATACGGGATTCGTTAAGTCTAAGTGCGAGCCCGACTCAACTTCGAAATAAAGGGTAAGTCAAGATTTATTCTCTAGTGGCATGAATAAATGTTTATGAATTAATTTATGTTACGGTCGAACATAAGATAATTAATTTATTTGAGGCCCATCTTTATTCTTCAGATTTGATCCCCTGGTCGCCCATCAAGGCTCGTTGCTTAGTGAAAATCGTCCACCCCCTGTAGTCTCACCGACTCAGATGATCCTCTACATCTTAAAAGATATTATTATATTTATTAGATATGCAAAATTCTATCTAGATAAGATTTAGGTCAGTATTATAAATATAAGGTGAGAGAAAATCGCACTTAATCCAAGTGTGAAATTTTCGAAAATATACTTCAAAGTTAGAGATTTTCAAAACCCGTGAGGAAGAAGGCATAATTTCTATAGCACTCCATAGATTGTCCTCACCGACATTCGAGTTTAGTAATCGGACAAACCCGTAAGATCAAAGCACGAGTCTCGATCTAATCCTCGCCCGATTGCATTCGCATGTAAACACGAAAAAACACCAACGTGTTGCAATTAATTAAATAGGTGCATGCTAGAATATAATCAATGTATGATGAATTAAACATCCAAGATAGATTCTCGGAGAGGGTTAAAATCGATTTTTACACTGGTATCGAGCTCTGGATCGATTCTTCGCTCGCTGGATAAATTCACGCTTGATTATTATGCGCAATTAATTAATTGTGGATCCGCTGCTCATCGCGGCTTATTTTATTTTTATCGGATTTTGTTTTTCACCCGAGAAAATCCGTGGTTAGATTAGAATTTTTTCTTGTAAATCTAATCTGTAAAAGAGGAACAAAGACGAAGAATACGAAGAACGAGACGATGGAGTCCCGACGACGGTGCGAGGTTAAACCGCACGGCGAGGCACGACGTGGCGAGTTCTCAGCAGGCAGAAACCGCCGGCACCGTGCGCGGGTCTCACGGCTTTGGGCGACACGGGGGCACTCGCGGCATCGGACGGACGGGCGGCATGCCTCGCGAGTGGCGCGTGAAGCCTTCGGCAGTCGCCCGACACGCCCGGCTGATGGCGGCAAACGCCGACGGGCGCCTGCACGGACGGGCGGTAGCTTCCCGAGACTGTGACGAGTCGGCAAAGACGGCTCGATAGCCGGCACGCGGTTCTGCGCGGATGCCTCGGTGCCGAAAGCGTGCTTTCGCCGACGGGTCTCGGTGTGCGCCGCGTAACGAGCAGGAGACGACATGAAGCTCGCTCACCGGTGCCCGTCGCGTGAAGTGCGGCGGAGCCCGCGTGCAGTCGCTGGCGTAGCTTCTCGGCAAAGCTCGCGCACGGGCGCACGGGTCTTGCGCGCGCCGGCGAGTCGCACGATTCTCGCGCGAGGTCTTGACGGTGCTCGAGCAATGAGGCAGACGATTCTCGTATGAAGCCTCGGCGACGCCGACGCACCCCCCGGCAATGACGCTGCGCACTTCTCGGCTACCGATGCGGTCGGGCGATATGGTACGCTGCTCGACGACCTGCGCGCGATGCTCGGTGGGGATGGACCGCGACGCGGATCCTCGATCGCGGACGCGCGCGACAACCGGGCGGTGGACGTGGAGGGCGTGCGCGCTGGGGCGCCTCAGCGATGGCCCGCCCACATGGGCCGACCCGCCCGCCACCCAAACCCGCTTCAACCCGATCGAATTTCGACCCGTTCTAGTTTTTGACCGATCCGCCCGATCCAATGTTCCGCCCATTTTTTAAATTTTTGGCCTAAATCCAGTTTTGACGAATCCGGTCCGTGCACGCGAGGCCATTTTTCGAGATTTTTAAGATTCAGACTTTGCAAATTTATGTAATAAATTTGGCGAAGAATCTGGGATCTCACGAGTGGAACGCGATGGACTAATTTATTTTATTTTATCGCTCAAAGCATGTAGTGGATGTTTAAATTATGAGGAAGCATGCTATGTATGTTTAATTACGAGAGTAAACGTATTATATATTTTCGTGATTGGATGCGCATAGTAAGCATGCTAGGTTTATCGTGTTTTTAAGCATATTTTAGAATTACTGCAGCATGTTTTACATGTTGAGTTCTATAGAAAAGCATGCTAGATTACGTGATCCTGCATGGACAAACTTTTGAAACAAAAGACTAAGCAAGTACCCGACATATTAATTTCTAAAATTAAAATGTCAAGACCTCCACTTTTAATCTCTAAACAAAGTGATACGCATTGTGAGTAAACGCTCACACAGCGCGGGTTTGCTTACCAATCGCTTATCACAAGTTTGTTAGATGAAGTTTCTAAATAAAACATTTTTAATCTATTGGAAAGTGGGAGTTTCATGTAAACGCCCACACGCACGGCTTGTATATACGATTTTCATAAGTTCTCTAGAGATAGATTTAAATGAGAAGACAAAAGAATTTGGATTGAAGCCGCATGGTCCGAGTGAGTATGCTAATTCTAAGAATTCACTTCTGTCGTTAAAATTGTGGTCATTGCTAGACATCACCTCAAGTACAACTTCACGCAAAGTCCCTTCTCGTGATAGTGATGTGGTATAGTAAGGTCCAATCATTAATTTCATTTGTCATAAGGATAAGTTGACATGGATTGAAATTAAACGACTAAAAGGTATATTTTAGTCCGGTCGAGGGTTCAGTGTAAACGCCCACACGCCGGCTCTGCATGTGGAATTCTCTTGGGCGATTGAGGTTTCAATTAATATTGTTTTATCAAAATGTTACAATATTATTACATAATTATGTACGATCGTATGCTTATGTGTTTACATTATCTTTTCGAGATATGTCTCTTACACCGATTATCAATATGCTCGATAAAACTCTCTATCCAGGTCCAAATTTTATCGAGTGGAAACTAAACATGGAATATGTTCTTATCATTTCAAGAACACATGTTTGTTCTTACTACTCCCAAACCCGATGCCTTCATCGACGATCGACTAATGAGCTGGCGAGAGTCAAGGACTTTGCCATAAGTCAAATAATATGGCCAAATGCTATATGATGACTACTATGTCCAAAGGTTTGCAAATGCAGATCACCGATCGATGACGACGACCGAAATATGGTCAAGTCTCGAGAGTAAGTTTCGACAATCGGATCGACGATCCGCCCACACAATGAGAGAAATCTTGGTGTGTAGGATGGAAGAATGAAGTTCGGTCCATGAACATGTCTCCACATGACTCATCTCATGGATAGTCTTGATCGGTTGGGAGGAGGTATTGATGCGGCCAAGGTCGACATCATCCTCAACACACCGCCCAAGTCTTTTGAGAATTTTCGGCGAACGCGATCATGAGCAAGACCGAGTATACACTTAGTTAGTTGCTTAATGATCTCGTGGTCATGAAAAGAGTCATGGGTAAGGAGCACATGCCTTGCTAGCACATCTAAGGGCCCAAATTTTCCGTTAAAAATGGAAGAAGAAAAGGGCACCAAAGGCGGTAGAGGCAAAGGAACCAATGGGAGATAGGAACATGGGCGCCAACGGAGGTTTGAAAAAGTCAAGAAGAGGATAAGTGCTTCATGCGGCAAGATCTGGGCTTGGAAGGCTAAATGCCCTATTCTCAGGCTCAAGGTACGCCATTTGCTTTAGTAATGGAAACATGTTTAGCGACTTGTTCTACTCATTCATGGGTAGATACGAAAAGCGATCGATCATGTTTGTTACACTTGCAGGGTTCCCGCAGACAAGTGAGCCGCATGATGTCGAGATAACGATCTCCATGGGTAACGCGACAAAGTCGAGGCCGCTGCAGTTGGAGATGTTTCTTTTGTGTTTTGATAAAGCAGTTTAGTATTAAAGACGCTTTTATATGTGCGAGTAGTTTCATGAACCTTATTTCCATTTCCAAACTATTTATTCATGGATATTCAGCTTATTTTATTAGTGGTGTTTCTATCATAAGAAATAACGGGTTATCTGTGGTGGCTCTGTTGGATTGTATAACGAAAGCGCTTTGGTTGAGCTTGTATACAATGTTTCTGTTACCACTATTACAATCTCCTATCCGAATTGAATACTTGATCGCATATATCCGTGTCCCCTTATCTCATATAAGTTAGATCATACAAGGTGTAGAAGATCACGAGTGCATATGATTGGTCAAGCTTAATGAGATATAAAAGTTTCCACACCGAGACAACTTGAGGACCCAGTTGTCGGTGTAGCCGCGTATAGATAAGAAGTGACTTGACTTGGTTGTTTGTCTTGCGCCGGTACGCCTCGACGTATTGAAGGATCAATGTGAGATGTGTTCTTCTATCTCGACCGTCGTGAAGAACCAAGATCTCGTGACTTACGATGATCTAAACCTCGATAAGGTATTAGGTGAGTATGAGTTCTTGCCCATCACTGACTTGTTATTGGTGAGGGTTATATGTTCTAACCCAATATTCTCCACATCTCGCAAGTGGTGGCGTGTTTCATGTCATGCTAGTTATCCAGACGAGTCACCGTATCCGCTAGGATGATGACGTCCTTAAGGAGCTCAAAGGTTTATTGTACTAAACCCCGCAGTTGAGTTAGCTCAAGTACAATAATAAGGTTGAGTGGTACTACTTATGAATTAAAGATATTAATTATTTTAAGCAATGAGAATGCTAAATAATTAATGGACGCTCGATATCTTAAATACGTGGGATTCAGTAATGTCATGCAAGCCCAGACTCAACTTCTCGGTAATAAAGGGTAAGTCAAGATTTATTCTCTAGTGGCATGAATAAATGTTTATAAATTAATTTATGTTAGGAATTTGAACATAAGATAATTAATTTATTTGAGGCCCATCTTTATTCCTCGTGATTTGATCCTCGGCCGCCCATCCAGCCCGTAGCTTGGAAGGAAAATAGGCGCCTACTTTCTACATGGCAAGGATTTGATTCTCTTTATCCTACAAGGATATAATTATATTTATGGATATGCATAGATCCTTTCCATATCGATTATGGTAATAATCCTTTCCATATAGGATTATGGTAATTTCCATAAAGGATTACGGTAATTTCCATATGGGATTATAGTAATTTCCATATGGGATTATGGTAATTTTATGGATTAAGGTAGTGCATTATAAATATGAGGTAAGAGATTAAATCTAGTGAATGATTAATAATCAACCTCAATATTTTCGCCCATCACCAAGAGAAAGAGGGTGAGGTTCTCGAAAATTGTGCAAGAGAGAAGAGGTGATTTTCGAAGCATTCTCCATAGATCGCCCTCACCGACGCTGGAGATTGGGCAACCGGATATAGTCCAGGAAGATCAAAGCACGAGTCTCGATCCGCTCTTCCCATCCACCCGACAGATTCAAAGGTAAACACGAAAACCCTACGTGTCGCAATTAATTATATGACGCGACGCTGGGAATATAATCAATGTATGGTGAATTAAACATCCATGATAGATCCT
The DNA here is from genome assembly GCA_036937905.1 of Salvia rosmarinus. Classification (NCBI taxonomy): domain Eukaryota; kingdom Viridiplantae; phylum Streptophyta; class Magnoliopsida; order Lamiales; family Lamiaceae; genus Salvia; species Salvia rosmarinus. The sequence continues at coordinate 7,823 of JAODLM010000354.1, forward strand.
GAGAGGGCTAAACATAGTTTTTCACAACACTGGTACGAGCCCGATCGGTGATTCGCTCTGCTGATTAATTCACGTTTGATTATTACGCGCAATTAATTAATTGTCAACTGCCGCTCATCGTGGCTCGCTTTTATTTTGTCGGATTTGTTTTCACCATGAGAAAACCGTGGTTAGATTAGATTTATTTTTTGTAAATCTTATCCGTAAAAGTAAACGTAAACGAAAAGCGGCGAGATCTGCAGGCAGCGGGGAAAACGGTTCGCGACGGGCGCGGCGGCGGCACGCATACGCAGACGGCGCCGCGGACGCCGCCGATGACGGGCCGAGCCCGATCCGCTTTTTCCAACCCGAACTCGCTTTTGACGAGTCCGTCCATGCTCGTATGCGAGGCCCGTTTTGAATCCGTCCGCCGCACGCGAGGCCTGCCAAGATTATAAAGATCCGTACTTTGCAATTCTATGTAATAGATTAGGCGAAAGCGCAGATTCCACGAGTGGGCCACGGCGAACGCTTTTATTTTATTTTATCGCTCATTGCATGTCGTGGATGTTTAAATAATGCAGAAGATGCTATGTATGTTTAAATTACGTTGACAAACCTTTACGTGTTTCGTAATTGGACGCGCATAGTAAGCATGCTAGGTTTATCGCGTTTTCAAGCATATTTTAGAATTTCATGAGCATGTTTTACATGTCGAGTTCTATGACAAGCATGCTAGGATTACGTGATCTCGCATGGACAAACCTTTTCGAACAAAAGACTAAGCAAGCAACCCGACAAATTAATTTTTAAAATTAAAATGTCAAGACCTCCACTTTTTGATCTCTAAACAAAGTGAGACGACCGTGAGTAAACGCCCACACCGTGGCTTGCTTGCCTTTGCTTATCATAAGTTTGTTAGATGAGATTTCTAAATAAAACATTTTAAAACTATTGAGAAACGGGAGTTTCATGTAAACGCCACACGCTGGGTTGCATATCACGATTTTCATAAGTTCTCTAGAGATAGATATAAATGAGATAACAAAAGAATTTGAATTGGAGCGGTATGGTCCAAGTGAGTATGCCAATTCAAAGAATTCATTCTATTTGTTAAAATTGTGGTCATTGCTTAGACATCACCTCAAGTACAACTTCCCGCCAAGTCCCTTCTTGTGATAGTGATGTGGTTTAGTAAGGTCCAATCGTTAATTTCATTTGTCATAAGGATAAGTTGACATGGATTGAAATTAAACGACTAAAAGGTATATTTTAGTCCGGTCGAGGATTAATGTGTAAACGCCCACACGCGGGCTCATGTGGATTCCTTGGGCGATTGAGATTTCAATTAATATTGTTTTATCAAAAGGTTACAATATTATTGTTACGAATTATGTGCGATCGTATGCTTATGTGTTTACATTATCGCTTCGAGATATGTCTCTTACACCGATTATCAATATGCTCGCACAAAATCCCTTATCCCGTCCGAATTTTATCGAGTGGAAACGAAACATTGAGAATGTTCTTACCGCGGAAGAAAATCTATTTGTACTCACTACACCCTATCCCAAGCTCAGATGATTCATTCATCGATGATGAGCGCAAGGAGCACGAGAAATGGGACAAATCAAATAGAATGGCAAAGTGCCTTCTTTGGTCACCATGTGCGAGTCCCCGCAACTCCAAAGATCAAGAGATGAAAGATGCAACCATGATATGGCTAAGTCTTATGAAATCATATGAGGAGTCGGACGAGAATCGTCATTAATTTGACAAAATCAATAATGTCAAGTTTAATGAAGGAAGCGATTCTGCATGACCATGTAGAGCAAATGATCAATCTCTTCGAGAGCTCGAGTTGGTTGGAGGATATATTGATGGCGTAGTCGAATCGATATGATCTCAATCATTGCCCAAGTCTTTGATGATTTCCGCTATAAAGCGCCATTTATGATAAGAGTTATACTCTAGATTCATACAAGAGGAACTAGTAACGAAGAACGAAATGGGCGAAGGTGGCTGACATCTTTAGTACGACCTCAAAGAAAACCACCGCTTATCGAAAGATGAAAAGGAAAAGTGGAATTCAAGAGATGTTAAGGCTAAAGAAAGAGTGGTAATACTGAAGGGCTCTACCAACCGGTTTGAAAAAGCGAAGGAGAAGGAAAATGTTTCAAGTGCGGTGAGACTGGGCGTTGGAAGGCTAAGTCTACCAAGCTCAGGAGCTCTAGGTACGCCATTTGCTTTAGTGTGAAACATGTTTAGCGACTTGTTCTACCCATTCTTGGGTAGTAGACGCGGTGCGATTGATCATGTTTGTTACACTGCAGTGGTTCCTGCGGACAAGGGTCGAATGATGGAGATAACGATCTCCATGGGCAACGCGCGAAAGTCGAGGCCGCTAGTAGTCGGAGATGTTACTTTATGTTTTGAGAAAATGCTTTTATTTTTAAAAGACTTTTATATGTGCCGGATTTTCATGAACCTTGTTTCGCTTTGAAATTGTTTATTCATGGATATTCATTGTTTTTATAGTGGTGTTTCTATCATAAGAAATGACGGTTATCGTGTAAGCACATTATATAATTCGCTTTATACTATTTCGCAATACATAATACCTATAACTATGTTGCATCTACATCAAACCTTAAAAGAGAAAGTTTTCTTCAAGATGACACCTCTTTTCTCTGGCATCTTAGATTAGGTCACATCAATCTAAATAGGATCCAAAGACGGCTAAGAATGGAGCATTGGGTAATCTCACGATTCTTTCTGCTCCCGCCCTGCGAATCAGATATAGAAGTAAGATGTCGACCGCACCTTCATGCGAAGGGTCATAGAGCCAAAGAAATGTTAGAGCTAGTCCTTTTCGACTGTGTGACCGATGTCCACACAAGCTCGTGGAGGGTGCAGTATTTTGTCACTTTCATCGACGATTACTCGAGGTATGGATACGTATACCGCTTCACCGCAAGTCACGAATGCTTTGAGAAATTCAAAGAATTTTAGGCGGAAGTGGAGATGAAGCTAGGTAAGAGTATCAAGTCATCTGATTACGATCGCGGTGGCGAATACCTCAACAACGAGTTCATGGACTATCTAGTGAAGTGTGTGATTACCTCCATGACTTCACCGGCACACCCTTACAAAATGGTGTGTCGGGAGGCCAAGAAATAGGACTCTTTTGGAAATGGTTAGATCAATGATGAGTTATGCAACTTTGCCTATTTAGATTCGGGGTATGCCTTAGAAAGCATGCATACTTGCTAAATCTAGTACAATCGAGTTAGTCGAAGAGACCCCTTCGAGTTGTGGTTTGGGCGTAGAGTTTGCCACATGGGATATGGGCGATCCCAAAGCGTGTCTTTGAACAAGAAGGCGACATGTTGGAGGCTAGATCCGGCCAAGGCGTTTATGGCTATCCTAGAGGAGCGAAGGTGGTTTATTCTATAGTCTAGGGATCGGAAGGTCATTATTAAAGACTAATGCCCGATTCTTGAAGAGGACTACATGAAAATCATAAATCAAAGTTGAAATCATTCTTCAAGAATTAGAAGATGATCGTATTCTACCATCGATTAGACCAAAGGTGCGAGATGTCGAGTCTAGTGGGAGGATCGACACGAGATACTTCAAGAAATTGAAGTGGTCGAGTTCCACTTGGAGATCTGGACCAAATACTAGTGGTACTACCAAAGAAGTTGTGCAAAGATAGAGAACCACAAGTTCTTGCACTTACCGTTGCCATTGTGTGCATGGTGCCTCGTCGTAATGGGAGGGTTGTTCGTCAACCCGAGCGATTTATGTTAGTGGGTGAATCTTGGTTTAGTCCCGTAAAGCGAACGGTAATAATCGACCCATGGGCGTGCAATGACGTCTGAGACAATGATACAAGATCATGGAACTTACGTTTGGGCGAGGTGGTAAAGTCCTATAGATTTACCAGATTGCCTAGCGAGAGTTGTGTGTATCGTTTAGATGTCGGCGGTAATGTGGTATTTCTTACACTTACGTAGATGACATTCTTCTATTGGCTACAATGTGAAGTTGTTATCGAGGCGTAAAGAGTTGGTTATCTGATCGGTTTGAAATGAAAGACTTAGGAGACGCAGTACATTCTTGGGATCAAGGCCACCGAGATCGCAGAGAGAAAATATTGAGCTTATCTCGGGCGTCTTACATTGATCTTGTGATTACTCGTTTTAGTATGCTGGGCCGTCGAGAAAGGTTGCTACCTTTTCGACATACGTTCGCTTTATCTAAAGGCGATCGCCTATGATTGCAAATAAGATAGAGGAAATGAGACAAGTTTCTACGTTTCACCAGAGGAAGTCTCATGCATGCAATGCTTATGCTGCGAGGCCCGATATCTACTATGCGGTAGGCATAGTGGCTGAATATCAGTCTAACCACTGGACAAGCTCATTGAATTGCGGTAAAGCATATATTCAAGTACCTAAAAGGACTCGAGATTATAGGGTGGTTTACCATGCGAGATAGTCTAATGCCTTTGGGTTATTGGACTCGGTTTCCAATCGACCGTGATGAGAAAAAGTCACCTCGGTATGTGTTTACCTTGGGAGGTGGGGCAGTATCCTTCTTGGCAAAGCGGCGATGCATGCGGACTCTACCATGGAAGTCGAATATGTAGCCGCTTGGAGGTCGCTAAGGAGGTCTGTATGGTTCGAGAACTACCTCATGGATCTAGATGTGGTACTGGTTTGCCCATGAGTATCATGGTTTCTTGTGATAACTCGGGTGCAATGGCAAACTTCGAAGGAACCACGGATCCACAAGAGCAACAAACACATAGAGAAAGTACCATGTCATACGAGAAATCTTTAGGCGAGGGGGGCGTCTTGATTGCAATGATTGATAAGGCGTATAACCTAGCGGATCCATTCACGAAAAGTGCGTGCAAAAGTCTACGGAGCACGTTAGAGGACTTGGATTAGCATGATGGCACCCACTTAGAAAGGAAACTTTTGTATAAGTGGGAGAAACAAAGTGATGGTTTTGTTTGTAATAGCTAGTAGAGACACATTGTAAACTAAAAGTTTGCTTTAGTATAAGTGGGAGATTGTTGGATTTGTATCGAAAGCGGTTTGGTTGAGCTTGTATACAATGTTTCGCTACCACTATTACAATCTCCTATCTCGAATTGAATACTTGATTGCATATATCGTGTCCCCTTATCTCGTATATAAGTTAGATCATACGATTGTGTAGAAGATCGCGTAAGTGCGTATGATTGGTTGAGCTAATGAGATATAAAAGTTTCACGGTGAGACGACTTGAGGACGCATTTGTTGGTATAGGGCTGGTATAGATAAGAAGTGACTTGACTTGGTTGCTTGTCTATCTTTGATGCGTCTCGAGGCGTATTGAAGGATCACGGTGAGATGTGTTCTTGTCGGCGAAGTCGTGAAGAACCAAGATCTCGGTGACTTACGATGATCTAAACCTCGATAAGGTATTAGGTGAGTATGAGTTCTTGACCATCACTTTGACTTGTTATGGGTGAGGTTATATGTTCTAACAATATTCTCTGCATCTTGGGTGGTGGTAGTGCTTGTATGTCATGCTAGTTATTTGTATCAGTCACCGTATCCGTTTAGGATGATGGCGCCCCTTAAGGAGCTCAAAGGTTTATTGTACTAAACCCCGCGGGTTGAGTTAGCTCAAGTACAATAATAAGGTTGAATGGTACTACTTAGGAATTAAAGATATTAATTATTTTAAGCGATCGAGAATGCTCTAAATAATTAATGGACGTTCGATATCTTAAATACGGGATTCGTAATTTCTAAGTGCAAGCCGGCTCAACTTCGATAATAAAGGGTAAGTCGACATTTATTCTCTAGTGGCACGAATAAATGTTTATAAATTAATTTATGTTCGGGTGAACATAAGATAATTAATTTATTTGAGGCCCATCTTTATTCCTTGCATTTGATCCACTGTCTGGCCCGTCCAGACCCGTAGCTTAGAAGGAAAATAGGCGCCTACTTTCTCTACATGGCAAGGATTTGATTCTCTTTATCCTACTGAGGATATAATTATATTTATGGGATATGCATAGATCCTTTCCATATAGGATTATGGTAATAATCCTTTCCATATAGGATTATGGTAATTTCCATAAAGGATTATGGTAATTTCCATAAAGGATTATGGTAATTTCCATATGGGATTATAGTAATTTCCATATGGGATTATGGTAATTTCCTTATGGGATTAAGGTAGTGCATTATAAATATGAGGTAAGAGATTAAATCTAGTGAATGATTAATAATCAACCTCAATATTTTAGTCCATCACCAAGAGAAAGAGGGTGAGGTTCTCGAAAATTGTGCAAGAGAGAAAGAGGTGATTTTCGAAGCATTCTCCATAGATCGTCCTCGCTCGGCGTTGGAGATTGGCGGCAAGGGATATAGTCCGGAAGATCAAAGCACGAGTCTCGATCCGTTCTTCCCGATCCACCTCGGCAGTTGATGGTAAACACGAGAAAACCCCTACATGTTGCAATTAATTATATAGCAGCATGCTAGGGAATATAATCAATGTATGGTGAATTAAACATCCAAGATAGATCCTCGGAGAGGGCTAAACATAGTTTTCTAGCAGGGCTCATTATATAATTAAGCTTTATACTTTTTACGCCAAGTATAATAACTTTAATTATGTTGCATCTACATGAACCTTAAGAAGATGAAGTTTTCTTCTTAAGATGACACCACATTCTCGGCATCTTAGATTAGGTCACATCAATCTAAATAGGATCAAAGCGGCTAAGAATGGGCGTTGGGTGATCTTACGATTACTCGGTTCGATCTGCGAATCTCGTATAGAAGGAAAAATATCGATCGGACCTTCAAAGCGAAGGGTTATAGAGCCAAAGAAGTGTTGGAACTAGTCCATTCTGACCTGTGTGGACCTATGTCCACACAAGCACGTGGAGGGTATGAGTATTTTGTCACTTTCATTGACGATTACTCAAGGTACGGATACATATACCTGCTTCACCACAAGTCTGAATGCTTTGAGAAATTCAAAGAATTTAAGGCGAAAGTGGAGACAAAGCTTGGTAAAAGTATCAAGTCACTGCGGTCTGATCGCGGTGGCGAATACCTCAGTAACGAGTTTATGGACTATTTGGTGCAGTGTGGGATTACCTCCCAGCTCACTACACCGGGCACACCAACAAACAAAATGGTGTGTCGGAGCGAAGAAATAGGACTATCTTAGAAATGGTTAGATCGATGATGAGTTATGAAACATTGCCTATTTAGATTACGGGGTATGCCTTAGAAGCAGTGACATACTTGCTAAATCTAGTCCGTCCAAATCGATCGATAAGACCCAGCTTTCGAGTTGTGGTTTGGGCACCAGACCTAGTTTAAACCACATAAGGATATGGGGCGATCCAAACACATGTCTTTGAACATGAAAGGCGACAAGTTTGAGGCTAGATCTAAAGCGAGGCTATTTGTTGGCTATCTAGAGGAGCGAATGGTGGTTATTTCTATAGTCTAAGGACCGAAGGTCATTATTAGCACTAATGCCGATTCTTAGAAGATGATTATATGAAAAACCATAAATCCAAAGTTGAAATCATTCTTGAGAATTAAAAGATGATCGTATTCCTCACCGATTAAACCAAAGGTGCGAGATGTGGGTGTCAGTGGGAGGATCGACACAAAATACTTCAAGAAATTGAAGTGGGTCGAGTTCACTCCGAGATGCCGACCCGTACAAGTGGCACCTATCCGTAAAGTTGTGCAAGATGAGAACCACAAGTTCTTGCCACCGTTGCCATTGTGCCGATGGCGTCCTCGTCAGTAGTGGGAGGTTGTTCGTCGACCCAGTGATTTATGTTAATGGGTGAATCTTGGTTGGTCGTGAAGCGAGCAAAATGTAATCGACCCATGGACATACGGTGAGGCGATCTGAAGAACCGATGCAAGATCATGTCACACCGCTTTGGACTTAGAAATTGAGTCCTAACGACTATGGATGTATCTGAAAGACACCTCTACCGGATGGCGAGGAAGCCATAGGTAGTAAGTGGGTATCAAGAGGAAGAGATTGAGATGGAGAGGTTTCGGTTTTAAAGCCGGGCTTGTGACAAAAGGGTACACTTTCAGTTGAGGGCATCGATTTAGATGAGACATTTTACGCTGTAGCAATGCTCAAATCCATCGTAATTCTTACGGCCATAGCAGCCCACTTAAACCTTAAGGTTTGGTAAATGGATGTGAAAACCTTTTCTAATCGGTTACCTTGAAGAAGGTAGAGGGCGATACATGTCACGACAACTTAGAAGGTTATGTAGTGAAGGGTGAAGAGCATCTAGTATGGAAGCTTAAGAAGTCCATTTATGGACTTAAGCAAGCTTCGGATCATGGAACTACGCTTTGGCGAGGTGGTAAAGTCTATGGATTTATCCAGGTTAACTAGCGAAAGTTATATATATCGTTTAGATGTCAACGGTGACGTGTTATTTCTTGCACTTTACGTAGATGACATCCTTCTACTGGCACCAATGTGAAGTTATTATCGGATGTAAAGAGTTGGTTATCGATCGGTTTCAAATGAAAGACTTAGGAGATGCGTACATTCTTGGGATCGAGGTTTACCGAGATCGCAAGAGGAAAATATTGAGCTTATCTCGGGTATCTTACATTGATCTTGTGATTACTCGTTTTAGTATGCAGACCACCAAGAAATGATTGCTACCTTTCGGGCATGGTATTCCTTTATCTAGGAGCGGTCACCTATAACCGCAAAGGAGATAGAAAATGAGACAAGTTCGCTACAACTTGCCGTAGGAAGTCTCATGATGCAATGCTATGTGCGAGATCGAGATATACGCTGTCACGGTGAGCATAGTAGCTGAATGTCAATCTAACCTAGACAAACTCATTGGATTGCGGTAAAGCATATACTCAAGTACTTGAAAAGGACTCGAGATTATAGACTAGTTTACGATGCAGATAGTCTAATGCATTTGGGTTATTCGGACTCGGTTCCAAGCTGATCGTGATGAGAAAAATTTACCTCGGGCTATATGTTTACCTTGGGAGGAGGAGTCGTATCTGACGAGTGCAAAGCGGCGATGCATTGCGGAGTCCACCATGGAAGCCGAATATGTAGCCTCTTGGGAGGGTGCTAAAGAGGTCTGTATGGTTCAAAACTACCTCGTGGATCTAGATGTGGTACACGATTTGCCCAAGAGTATCATAGTTTCTTGTGATAACTCGGTGCGATGGCAAACTCGAAGGAACCACGGACCCACAAAGCAACCAAACACATAGAGAAAGTACCATGTCATACGAAATCGCTAGGCGAGGAGACATCTTGATTGAAAAAGATTGGCATCTGCGGATAACCTGGCTGATCCATTCACGAAAGTCACGCAAAAGTCTACGAAGAGCATATTCGAGGACTTGGATTAGCATAGATGGCACCCACTTAGAAAGGAAACTTTTGTAGAAGTGGGAGAAGCAAAGTGATGGTGTTGTTTGTAATAGCTAGTAGAGACACATTGTATACTAAAGTTTGCTTTAGTATAAGTGGGAGATTATTGGTTGTATCTTTGGAAGCGGTTTTGGTTGAGCTTGTACTGATGTTTCTGTTACCACTATTACAATCTCATATCTCGAATTGTTTACTTGATTGCATATGTATGTCCTTATCTCATATATAAGTTAAATCATACGATGTGTTGTATATCATGAAGTACATATGATTGGTCAAGCTTAATGAGATATAAAAGTATCACTGGTGAGACAACTTGAGGACGAGTTGTCGGTATAGTGCGATATAGATAAGAAGTGACTTGACTTAGTTGCTTGATAGCGATGGTGCAAGGGGTCGATGCAGAGCATAGCAGACCGTGGTTGTGCGCCGATATGGTAAGTTTATTTCCTCATTTATATTATTTTTCTATCAATTGAATGTAAACTTTAAAATTATCAATGTTGTAGTTACTAGCCATCTGTAACATCGGGGGAAACTACTGGGTCACAGTTTGCATATCTACTGTGACGTGGACTCTTGAGGTGTAAGACTCGCTGGCGCACAACCTTGACTCTCGGGCGTTGAGGCGTTACCAGATCTTGCCCATTATTTGGCTTATCCCTCGACTGATGAGGGTGGCTGGATATTGGACCAACAATCCATTGAGGACGGCACATAATGAGCATCTGACATTGGTGGAGGTGCCCGATGATGATCAGTTTAGGTAGACTGACTCAGTGAGTTACGGTGTCTTTGCATGCTGCTATATGTATCGCCTCGTCACAGGTATGGCTGAGAGGTTACGTCACGGTCCGCGCTTCATACAATCTTAGCGTATGAAGATAGCTCGTAGGATATGATTTTTGAGTCATGTGATGTAGTTTCATTGACTTGTTTGTATTTGTGGCGGATATTGTAGTATTTTTATCTGTAGTAGTGATATGTTTGTGATTTACGTTGGATTTTGTTTGTTTTTATTAGATTGTTCTTGGTTTATTGTTGGTTTATTGTTGTTGGATTGTTGTTGGTTTTATATTGGATTGTTGTTGGTTTATATTGGATTCTTGTTGGATTGTTGTTGGTTTTTGTTGAATTATGTTGGATTGTTGTTGGTTTTTGTTGAATTATGTTTAATTATGTTGGATTGTTGTTGGTTTTTGTTGAATTATGTTGAATTATGTTGGATTGTTGTTGGTTTTATGTTGGTTTTTTTGCACGAGGGACACGCGGGTGCAGGCGTATATGGGCGATAGGGTGCAGCTTGCGGCACACGCCTGCACCAGTGTGCTTGTGCGATCGTGCACGACACTGCGATCGTGTGTGAGTACTGCGATCGTGTTCGCATGCGATCGTGCACGATCGTGCATGGGCGTGTACCCTCGTGTACCGTGCATGCCCTTTCGTTATAATCCAAATACAACAATAATTGACATCCTAAAGAAAATATTCATAAAATCCAAAATAATCAATCGAAACAACGAATATCACTTCATATAACAAATATCATTACTCGAGGCCGTTGAGGACACAAATTCCTTGTATGCTCTTCACACGACAAATACTATATTTTTCCACGACGTGTCCTTTCCACATGTTTCATCACTAATGGCTATAAATCATGTGCATGAGCGTTTGTTGTGGCCTTGAACCTTACAGCGTGTGCATATTTGACGACGTGATCTTGGCGAACCTCGACAATCGATTGCATCCTACTCAATCTAGGGGCCTTGACTGACGTGTGATGATTGGAGGTCGAATAATGTAGCGATCTGATGCAGTACAATCCAAGCAGGGATGTGATCTGGATGCAATTCGATAAGAATAAGTCGTAGTAAAAAGCAGAATGTCTATAATCTTGAGCCACAAAGTCGGTGACTTGTAAACCAAAGACGTCTAAAAAAATAAATTAATCACAAAAGAAATTAACCACAACGTATGAGTTGGACTTTAAGTTTAGATAAATACCGTACCTAATAGCAACACAAGCGTGACAACAGGGATCTCGTCCAAATCGAACTCACGACATTCACATGTCCCGTTCGCAAATCAACCACGTGGGATGTGTTTTCCTCTTCGACTTTAAACATGTGTGTGTGCGTTGAGCGAACAACCAGCGGCGTCCCGTTTAAGCGAGGCATGTAGCTCGACGGCTACTTGATCAACTCATCGGACCTTAACTGCTGCACTGGCTCGTCGTGCGTCGAACCATTTCTTCGTAATAGATCGAAAAGTCTCAAGCAGCGAGCAAATAGGTGAGCGTCGAGCCCGCGACAACCAACTATTGAAACTCTGCGCATTGAAGTCGTGAAACTATAGCGTCGTACATGACACTTGAACTAGACCACTATGCTCACAATGAAGAGTAGATGATGGTGTCTTTGCGGTTTTAGAACATCCACGCAGAAAAATATCTCTCGAAATCCTCGATCGATAGCATATCGGTGACTTGATAGCTGTACAAACATGCGACCAAATCGCGCCATATTCTTACGCAAATGGTAAAAGCACAACACGTGCGCGACGTTCGGATACACGGACTCCTGACTTTTCGATTCCCTTATGTTGATCGGACACAACTAAGAGATCATCGGGATGACCAATGCCGCGAACGCGGCGAGATAAAAACCAAGTCCATGACTCCTCATCCTCAATCGGACCTAACCCGATAGCAAGCGGAAAGATTCCTTCATTTCCATCCTTCAGTAACAACGACAAAACAAATTCCTTTGTTATTTCCTTAAGATGAGTCCGAGTCTACAACGATGACCGGCCGTAGGTAATGCTTGAAAGCATGCAAACTACGTCGAGCAAGAAACAAATATAAAATTCGCCATCATGAGCCGTCTCGATATCATATAGTGTCCCTAGGTTTGATTCTCTCAGCGGATGCAAATATGATGGAAGTAATTGATAGGACCGTTCGAAATCGCCATATGTCATCTCTATAGCGGCGTTTCTTACTCGGAGAGCAAAGGCGTAATCCATCTCAATGCCAAATTATGGGTGCACCGTGCACGGTCCATGCATGGTGGTGCACCGTGCACGGACCTGCGATGGTGTAATGTGAGCGACCGTGCGGTGGTGTAAAGTGCTGCGACCATGCGCGGTGGTGTACGGTGCCGCGATCGTGCACTTCTCGCATGTGATGAGTTACGTACACGGTTTATCGTTCATAAGTACACGATATGGCCGTGTATTGTACATGGTTCGGTGTTAGCAAATCATATTTTTAAATTTAACTTATTAAATGATCCTAAATATTAAATTAATCACTTTATTAACATAAAATCAACACAAATAACCTATGTGACGCATAATACTTCTCTGTACAAGTGTACTTGATAAGCGTGCATTTTACACGTTTATAGTTGATATTTTAAGATGATTTTAGATCGATTTATGCGTTTCTATCTTGGATCTCAATGCTTTTACATATTCTTGGAAGATCTTGCTCTTGGGTTCCGTTTTGATGTTTTGTAGGCTTATAAGTTAAAAATCGAAGCATGGAGCGAGGCGAGCAAGCGGAGGCTGAAAATGGGGCCTAGCGACCGCCTTCACGGGCGTAGCCCGGCCGAGCAATTTGTGCTGTGAGGTGAGCACCGCGACCTCACTAGCGATCATTAGGTCGGTCGCGGGTAGCATATGCGACACAGCCACACCAACGACCGCGAAGACCTACCGCGGCGCCCACCCTTTGAAAAGAACTACTGCCTGATTTCTCGCGACCATACCTAGCGACCGCGAGGATAGTCGCGAGGCGAGGCAAGACTCACCGGTAGAGGCCGAGCACCGGCCAGGAGGATGATCCCTCATGACCGAGCTCGCATGATGTAGGAAAACATATGTTAACCCTCGCCCGAGGATCCATCTTGGGTGTTTAATTCACCATACATTGATTATAAACCTAGCATGCGTCTATATAATTAATCGCGACACGTAGGGGTTTTCACGTGTTTACCTTTGGATCCATCGGGGTGGATCGAGCGGGATGAGCGGATCGAATGGTCAAGACTCGTGCTTTGACCTTCGGGATGTATCCGGATGCCCAATCTCCAAGCGTCGAGTGAGGACGATCTATGGAGAATGCGGGAAAATCACCCGAGCTCTGCAATTTTAGAGACTCCGATGGATAATGAGGGGCGAAATTCTAGGTGGATAATGTGAGCATTAACCTAGACTTTATCTCATACCTTATATTTATAATGTACTACCTTAATCCCATATGGAAATTACCATAATCTATGGAAATTACCATAATCCTATATGGAATATTACCATAATCTTAGGATTATTTCCATACTATCGGGATTATTTCCATACTCTCGGGATTATTACCATAATCTTATATGGAAAGGATCTATGCATATACCATAAATATAATAATATCCTTGTGGGATAAAGAGAATAAAATCTTGCCTTTGAGAGCTATAGGCCCGATTTCCTCGATTGCTACAGGCTGGATGGGCCGACCCAGGATCAAATCGAGGAATAAAGATGGGCCTCAAATAAATTAATTATCTTATGTTCGACCGAGAACATAAATTAATTTATAAACATTCGATCATGCCACTAGAGAAAGAATGTTGACTTACCCCTTTATTACCGAAGTTGAGTCGGGCTTGCACTTAGACATTCTGAATCCCGTATTTAAGATATCGAGCGTCCATTAATCATTTATAGCAATCATTGCTTAAAGCGATTAATAACTTCATTTCCTTAAGTAGTACCACTCAACCTTATTATTGTACTTGAGCTAACTCAACTGCGGGGTTTAGTACAACAAACCTTTGAGCTCCTTAAGGGGCGTCATCATCCTAAGCGGATACGGTGACTCGTCTGAGATAACTAGCGTGACATCTGAAACGCCACCACCCAAGATGCGGAGAATCTTGGGTTAGAACATATAACCCTCACTCATAACAAGTCAAAGTGATGGTCGAGAACTCATACTCACCTAATACCTTATCGAGGTTTAGATCATCGTGAAGTCACGAGATCTTGGTTCTTCACGACGGTCGAAGAAGAACTCGTCTCATCGTGATCCTTGATACGTCGAGGCGTACCGGCATAGACAAGCAACTAAGTCAAGTCACTTCTTATCTATCTGCCCTAAAGCCGACAACTCGTCCTTAAGTTGTCTCGGTGTGAAACTTTTATATCTCATTAAGCTTGACCAATCATCTGGACTTACGTGATCTTCTACACTTGTATGATCTAACTTATATCTGAGATAAGGGGACACGGATATATGCAATCAAGTATTCAATCGGATAGGAGATTGTAATAGTGGTAGCGGGAAACATTGTATACAAGCTCAACCAAGCGCTTCGATATACAAATCAGCGGCGACCATGAGCCGGTCAGCAGAAGCGGTGACGGAAGTGGGGTTTACGCCTAATCTATAAATAGGGCATTACCTCCTCGCGCCCCAACTTTTGGCTGCGCGATTTCAGACCTTTTTACCTCAGTTTTTCAATATTTTTCACATCTTTTCACTTTAGTTTCGATTTAGATTAATTCTAGCTTTAGTTTTCCATCATTCTGTAATTGTTCTACGCATTGTTAACGCTTCGGAACGCTTTTGTTCGAACAAATTCCATCGTTTTTCCGTTTTCCGTTGGGTTTGGATACGAACCCAACCATTGTTCAGGCAGCTTCCCTACGGGTTTTATCAATTTAATTTCTGTTTTATGATTATTTCATATTTAATTTTGTTATTTATGTCTAGCTAAATATCATTTCTAATCCTAGGGTTTGCTCGATTCTATCCTATATGTTGTGATTCACGCTATTGTTATTTACCTTCGGGCATTGATTCATGATTCATGGTGCTTAATTATATGTGTTGATTTCGATCAATCTTGATGCATATCATAGTTACCGATTAATTACGTGCAGTTTTAATTGTCGATCGATCTTGAATGCATGATACGGATAAGCCTTGAGTAAATGGCGAGATAGGAACATTCGTAGGAAGCATATTCTTTGTGATCCTTTTGGGTTGCTTATTTTCCTCTAGAGGCGTGTGATAATAGGGAAAATTAGTAATCAAGCTGTCACAATTGTCGTGGCGAAGTTGTTGGCTACATATGTGATCTTCCATCTTATGCGAATTAAAGCGGTTAATAATAAGCAGGATAAACATCGTTGTGGATAGGATTAGTGCATCCCTAGGGTTAGTCTTTATCTCTTATATTCATCTTTGAGTATTTATTGCTTTCATTTATTTTCTAGTTGTTACCATTTGCTTTGGATTTTATTATCTGAAGCCATAAACCTTTCAAACCATATTCTGTTGCTTGGATAATGATGAAGGATTAGAGTTAACTTCACGTGTTTTGTATTACAATCCAGTGGATACGATACTACACTTACCATTATACATCGGCGTAATTTACGTGCGATCAAAATTCCGTCGATCAAATTTTGGCGCCGTTGCCGGGGATTGTTAAGATCACATAGGAATAATTTGATAATTTGGAGTTATTAATTCAAGTTATATATATTATATTATTTATTTATTCTTGTCAAAGTTAAGCTCTCTTTTCTCGGTGGTTTATGATCACAATGTCCGGGGACCTCACGAGCAAAATCATGACCAATCGAAAATTCCCAAAGGAGAATGAGGCGAGAGAGAAGAAGGGTTGCAATGGTAGCTAATCCGCAGGCAGGGGCATTCTCCCGAGCAAGCTGCACGCATGCTAGGCGATTTAGCGAGATGCGGCCGGATAGCGAATATGGGACTTCTTGTCCCTACCCGCAGAGCGAGACCTCTGAACTACATGTACCGACCTCCCCTGAACAATTCCAAGGAGGAGGATGGGGCCGCTGCGTGGGCGCAAACAACGAGTTGAAGCCGGCCCTGTCGGTATGGTTCGAGGAGCGGTTTGGAGCGGAGTGACCGAGGACCGAATGCTCATGGAGACATTCCTCGACATTTGTGACACCATCAAGCGAGAATGGGGTGCCACAAGACCACGATCTGGATACGCATGTTCGGATTCTCTGTGACCGGGCGAAGATTGGTTTAAGAGCACGGACCGAGCACGGGATAGATGGTGGGGAAACTTTGCGAGAAGTTCGCTTTCTAAGTATTTTCCATGACCCAAAGCCCGGAAAATCATAGCCGAGGTCTCCCACTTTTGCCAACAAGGAGCGAGTCACTATTTGAGGCATGGGAGAGGTTCGGGGCCCTATTGAGAAGGTGCCCTCAAAATGGATTCTCGAAGAGCAGATCACACAATTCTATAGTGGATTGACGCTTCACGCGAGGAGCATAGTAGATGCGTCGGCGGGGGATGCTTATTGAATCGTCGAGTGGACGAGGCTGGCGAATTTTAGAAGAGATGGCGCAGCGGCTACCAATGGCCGATGGAAAGAGCACGCTGGTGCGTGAAAGCCTCTTGTGAGGTGACTCGAAATATGGCGATCTTATGAAGAAGTTCACTCTTTTGAAGAGTCGGATCGAGATGAAGAGGTCAATCATATCAATCGGAGGAATAATGGGAGAAATCCGGCATACCATCCGAACAACAGGGAATCATCCGAATGCATGGTATGCCAACCCAATAACTTCAACAACCTCGGTGAAGCCGCCATTCGAGAATGGAGTGATTCGAGGCGAAGAAGCCAAGTCTAGAGGATATGATGCGTGATTGGTTGTGAGCAACCAACAAGCTGGCGACTTCAGCAGAACTTCATTCATCGGTACTCTTGGCGGAGGATAACAGGTTGGAATCGACCGTGGCGAGCCGTGGGCAAGCACATGAAGATGATGGAGAATCAAATCGGTCGGATGCGCCGCGGTAGAATACCTGACCAAAGGCGGGCCAATTTCCGAGTGTCTGAGTGAACCCTAAGAATCGGTGCCGCCATCAGGACGAGAAGTGGCAGCGTGTCGGACCCACCCGGACAAAGAAGGGCGACGAAAGCACCTCGCGACCAAGCTCACGACCAGCGAGCCCGCCACGAGCCATCACGCATCTAGTCGGTCCGAGGGTGCGGGGAAAAGCGACCGCGAAAGAACAGCACCTCACGACCGAGCTCGCGACCATGAGCCCGGCGCGAAGACGAGCGAGAGGCGTGCGAGGTGCGCGCCCAGCGCGCCCGAGGCGAGGAAGAAGGCGAACAGCGGAGGTCCTAGCGACCGCGACTCGCGATCGCGAAAGCACGGCCGCGAGGGCGCCACGAACGAAATTCCGGCGTATCGCCTCGGTTACTGTTTCCAGTCGGCTAGCTAAGTCAAAATATGACGAGGAGTTCGCCCGATTCGAGGAGATATTTCAAAAGTGAATATCAATCTACTCTCTTTGAGAAGCTGCGAAACATGTCGGGATATGTAAAGTTTCTAAAGATGCACTAGCAAGCAAAAGAAATTGGGTAAATTTGAAAAAATTAACCTATCCGAAGAATGCGAGTGCCATCTTACGGAGATTACCTACAGGCGAGAAAGATCAGGGAGCTTCACACTCGAGTGCGAGATTGCTGAGCACACATTCCCCAATGTGTTGTGCGATTTGGGAGCCAGCATCAATCTGATGCCGCGGAATGTATTCAACCGTCTGGAGCTAGGGAAGATGAAGCCAACAAAGATCTCATTGATGATGGTGACGGTCGATCCACATACCCTAAGGGATTGTTGAAGATGTGTTGGTAAGAATTCGGGACTTTGTCTTTCTGCTGCGATTTTGTTATATTAGACATACACGAATTCAAGCATCAACCACTAATCTTGGGTAGACCTTTTCTAGCAACCGGTGGGTGCTTTGATTGATGTGCGGGAAGGTGACCTCACGTTTCAGCGTCGATGATGAAGAGCTTAAGATTTCAATATATGGCGCCATCAAGCAACACGACGGTTCGAGCACGAAAAGTGTTATTCGATCACTCTCGCTCTTGCTAGTCAAGTCTCGCGCACTTGAAGGGCAACCGACCGGTCGGCGGGCATCTTTGCGAGGAAGAAGTGGACTCGGCATAAAAATCCGAGTGATTCATTCGAGTTTAGTGGAAGCCATTCTTGTGCCGATTGGTGGGCGACTATAAATGCTAAGTCTGACAAATCGAAGTTTGGAAAGGCATCATTGTCAAAGCGCTGATTGATGAGAGGTACCATCGAGCTAGCGACGATAAATCCGACCTTGGTTGGGAGGTAACCCGACATTTTATATGCTTTATGTTTTTCGCTTTGTTTTCTTATTTTCGTTGTTTTGTCGGTGTCTTGTTTGTTTGTTTTTAGTCCCAAGGTATATCATCAATGGCGAGGATTCTATCCACGCGGAGTATACGACATTCGAGGTAAGATCTCTCCCAATCACTCTCTTACGCAAACATTATTGTCTCCATTGCACTGCTGATTGACAATAAGTTTGGGGGAGTGGTCGAGTGTGATGTGGTTGAGAGTCCTTTTATGTTTTGCATTGTTTTGTTAAGTTTTTATATGTTGGGGCTTTTATCGTGTCTTTTGTTTCGTTGTTGTGTCGTTGATCAGCGAGTTAAGTGAAGTTGTTAATCCATGTGACGATGACGATAGAAATTTTTGTGGATATTTAATGATAGTGCACATGATATGTTAGAAAATGACGCATGGATGACTTGAGATTGCTTAGCTTGTTGTTTTAACCATTTTACTAAAACCGTGAGACTTGAGTTTCACCTTGTATACACGTCTTATTCAGTTTACATTATCGTGTGATATCGTGCATGTTATTATCTTCTAGAACTTGCCGTTTTTACGTATCGAGGCTGCAATATGTGTTTTGAATATGGAAAGGATAAAATGCCATCTTTGTTAAACCACATATTTTCCCAAACACTAGCCTAATGATATACACCGTTTGTCGCCTTATTTGAGCCTTTATTAGACCTTATTCTTTCGATTAACCGGATGGTAGGAGGTGAGGATGGATATGGGAATCAAATGGGAGAAAAATTTGTTTTGATATGCAAAGTGGGGATAAAGATAAAGAATGGTACCCATGTGAAAAAGAATAGACCCTATAAGCTCTATTACAAAGCTAAGAAAAGAAAAATTTTGTGAATAGTATGAGCATAAAGGAAGTCAATTATCATAGTATATGGTACCTTGAGTTGAATAAACGTCGAAATAGCATGTTGGAAAGAAAAGGAAAATGGACAAAGTCCATATGTGTTGATTGTATAGATGGAAGTGCTTAGAGTATACTTGAGTCACTTAGCCATATATTATCTTACCTTAACCAATGTGCCTATAATCTGACCTATGAAAAGTCCTTTTGATCCTAATTTGAATGCATTTGGCGTGGTGGAGATATTAGAGAAATGGCGAGCCTATGGTGAGATTTTGCATTGCATTGATTTTTGAGTGCATACCGTCCTTTATTTCTTTATGAGTTGAGTGTTCTCTATATATTACGCACATGCCATTGTGAGGTTGAATTGAATAAGATTTTGCTTTCAAGAGTTGTACATTGTTGAGTTGGCTAATCTTTGTCATGTGCTAATAATTTTGAGCTTTGAGATATTTACGAGGCTTGATTGTGTTAATCATCTTTCTTGGCCTTCGTTGATCTTTCGTTGTGTCCTTCTTTCTTTCATTACATTTTGTTTGAGGACAAACAATGCTTTAAGTTTGGGGGGTTTGATAAACTCGCATTTTACACGTTTATAGTTGATATTTTAAGATGATTTTAGATCAATTATGTGTGTTTCTATCTTGGATCTCAATGCTTTTACATATTCTTGGAAGATCTTGCTCTTGGGTTCCGTTTGATGTTTTGTAGGCTTATAAGTTGAAAATCGAAGCATGGAGCGAGGCGAGCAAGCGGAGGTGAAAAGGGGCCTAGCGACCGCCGCAGGCGCTAGCAGTTGCGCGAGCCCAAATTGTCTGCGAGGTGAGCCTCGCGACCTCCCTAGCGATCGCTGGGTCGGTCAGCGAGGTAATGCCTGCTGACAGCGCCACACCGTGACCGCGAAGACCTACCATGCGGCTTGACCTTTGAAAGAACTCTTGCCCGATTTCATGACCATACCTAGCGACGCGAGGATAGTCGCGAGGCAAGCAGCGGCCGCACTCACGGTAGAGCCCGAGCACCACCAGCGAGGATGATCCCTCGCGACCGAGCTCGCGATCGCGAGCCCGATCGCGAGAGCGGTGGCGACGCGAAATGGGGTTTACGCCTAATCTATAAATAGGGCATTACCTCCTCGCGCCCCAACTTTTGCCGCACGATTTGGACCTTTTACCTCGGTTTTCAATATTTTTCACATCTTTTCACTTTAGTTTTGATTTAGATTAATTCTAGTTTTAGTTTTCCATCGTTCTGCAATTGTTCTACGCATTGTTAGCGCTTTGGAGCGCTTTTGTCGAACAAATTCCATCGTTTTCCGTTTTCCGTTGGGTTTGGATCTGAACCCAACCATTATTCAGAATGACTTCCCTACGGGTTTTATCAATTTAATTTCTATTTTATGATTATTTCATATTTAATTTTGTTATTTATGTCTAGCTAAATATACGTTTCTAATCACTGGGTTTGCTGATTCTATCCTATATGTTGTGATTCTCGCTATTGTTATTTACCTTCCGAGGCATTGATTCATGATTCATGATGCTTAATTATATGTGTTGATTTACGATCAATCTTGATGCATATCATAGTTGCCGATTAATTACGTATGAGTTTTAATTGTCGATCGATCTTGAATGCATGATACGGATAAGCCTTGAGTCGAATGGCGAGATAGGAACATTCGTAGGAAGCATATTCTTTGTGATCCTTTTGGGTTGCTTATTTTCCTCTAGAGGCGTAACGGTAATAGGAAAATTAGTAATCAAATGTCACAATTAATAAATGGCAAGTTGTTGGCTACATATGTGATCTTCCATCTTATGCGAATTAAAGCGGTTAATAATAAGCGGGATAAACATCGTTGTGGATAGGATTAGTGCATCCCTAGGGTTAGTCTTTATCTCTTATATTCATCTTTGGTATTTATTGCTTTCATTTATTTTCTAGTTGTTACCCTTTGCTTTGGATTTTATTATACGAAGCCGTAAACCTTCAAACCATATTACATTGCTTGGATAATGATGAAGGATTAGAGTTAGCTTACGTGTTTTAGTATTACAATCCATGTGGATACGATACTCTTCTTACCTTATACTTGCGCGTTTTTCGTGTTAGAAAAGTGAGCTATCAATACTCGAAACGCATTTGTTTTTCTTCAAAACATGAAATTTATCATTCCAGTAACATAAAATTATTAAAAAAACCATATTTAGGTGTAAATCATCAACCGTGTACAACCGTATACTCAAGAACATGTAAAAAATTCTATACGGATATTAATTTACCTTAATCCAGATAGCAATGCTCGATTTCCAGTGTTCGATTGAAAAAAAATGCAGGTAACAACTTGTTCTATTAATTATTTTCGCATCTCTTCTCTCTTTGAAGCGTAATGTTACAAATGAATTAGTTTGTGATTTGAATTCAATATGCGCGATTTTCAAATTAAATGTTTACCAACCTCTTTTACAATTAATGTTTACCAACTTTAATTTAATTCCATTCAATTTTTAGCGAGAAGAGCATTCAATTTAGGGGATTCAATTTATTTTGGCGAGAGAGAGAAGAGCATTGATTTATTCACTTTTTGACAGTTTTAGGCGAGAGAGAGAGAGTCGAGAGAGAGATGAGAGTTATTGTTTTAAATGATGGACCCATGGATATTTATGTCTTTTTAAGCCAAAATCGCTATAAAACTCATGTTTTTATGAGTGTGGATATAAAACTTATCCCACTATTTCTTTTGGTTATATATAAAGCTCCCCCATAAATTAATATAGTAGTCTCTTTTAAATTCTAGTCCACCCATTCTAGTCCACCTAGACTACTATTAAGTATAGTATTATTTATATTAAATTCTTACGAGCATAAATTCTTGGAAGTAATCCGGCAATATTTGTTTGATCTTGGTTAGCCTCGTTCTAACATATATATTAGTATTTGAGAAAATTATATGTTGCTTGAGACTTTTATGTCAATGTAAACAGTAAGATCTTCCATTTTATTTGTTGTGAATCCGGACAGCCTCGTCGTCATCAACGTGCACCCAGACATCACCTCCGTCGACCCTGGCAGTAACTCAACGTCTCTTTCCGGCAACTTTCTTGACCTGCACACAACAAGGAAAGAAGAAAGGAAAAATAGAGATAGTAATTCGGCTCAGGTGCAGCTCCTCCTATGATGTGCACACACAACCGTGGCTCCACCTAAGGGAGTGACTATCTCGTCGGCTCGGTAATCGCAGCCCCTCCTCCCTCACAAACGTGCTCTCTTAGATGCACTCTCACAGGCGTTCACTAGCAGCCACAAAGTCTATCTATTTCTCTCTCTCTGCAGGCTCTCACTTAGCACAAGAAGGGGAAGTAAGAGGCGTATGTATTCTATTGCTACTTCTTGTTGTTTCTATTGTCCCCAGAAAAATGGGCGTGTCTTTCTTTAATATATAGAGGTAGAGAGGTGATATTAGGTTTAAGAAAAGGGTTAGGGAGAGATTTGGGCTGGGTACAATTTGGCCAACATTAAATAACAATCTCCACTTTTGGTCCAACAGTGTTCTTTGTGTGCATCGGAGAACAAATCGCACAATCATCATCATCGAGTGTCCACGCGTAAAATCACACAGACAGAGCAATGAACAAGATGTATGACACAGTCCATACATGATCACAATGATCAACCAAGGGTAAATTAACCGTGTTCATACCTGCAAAAAAGACTCAGAAAAATACCCACAAAGCACAAAGATATCTAACACACAATTAGAAGCTCACAAAGCAATCACAAAGCATGAAGGAAACTAATACACAATTAGAAGCTCACAAAGAAACATCACAAAACATAAATGCAACTAATACACAATTAGAAGCTCACAAAGAAACATCACAAAGCTAACTAACACAAAGCTAGTTGACCACAAAGCAACCATAAAGATCATTACAACCATCACACAGACGGTATATCACAAATATTGTTATCACTAAGCTAGCATAGATCACACAGATCATAAAACACAAAGTATATCACAAAGTCACTAAGCCATCACGAAGACACGAAGTTGGCACAAATCCGCGAACCACAAGCCGCATAGAATGAACCACAAAGGTATGTTCACAAGAAGCAAGAAAAAGCGAGCATAAAGCGAGGACGAGCTCCACCTCATATAGAGCAACAATATAGACACACGAGAAACAAACTCCTAAGCTCGTGCACCCTAAACTTAAGCTCAACCACGACTCCACCTTAGAACAAATCACTCGTGGTTTCTTCATTAGTAACCACATTAGCTTTGATCAACATGTTGATTTTAGGTGTGCGTGTGTTGGCTAGTGGTAGAGTGGTTAATGCCCAGGCCAAGGTAGAGGTGGCAAAATGGCGGGTCGGTGGCCCGCCCATCGAGCCGGGTACTATCTGGATCGGGCGGCCCGCCCATGCAATCTCTTGAAATTTGGAAAAATCGAGCCCAGCCCATAATCAGGACCATCGGGCTAAACCTTTGATAAAAATATGATACTTTTTTTTGTCATTTTAGTAGCTTTAATATAATACTTAAGATATTTACTATTTAGGACACTTAAAAGTGTCATATTAAAGGAATAACGATGGATTTTAAAATGGGGACACTTTTAAGTGTCCTATTAAATGTACTAATTAAGTAAATAATAGTAATTTTAAAATGGGGACACTAAAAGTACCTTATTAAGTGTAATAATGCGGGCGGGCTTTTAGCAGGAAATCCCGAGCTTTTAGCCCCAAAGCCGGTTGTGACAGGCCCATCCAGGCGAGTTTTAGGTCCGATTTTTCGAGCCTATAATTTTGAGTCAACCCGCCCAACCTCGGGTACCGGGTGCGACCCATCAGTGGGCCTATTTTGCCAGCTCTAGCCAAAGGTCTCGGGTTCGAGTCCACCATGACGTGGCCTTTAAATTTTTGTATTAAATTGACCCAAAAAAAAAACATGTTGATTTTTCTTAGGACAATCTTGATATAGTGACCCGTTTCACCACAACCATAGCACTTCCTAGGTTTAAATCTAAGTTTTGACTTCCCCTTATAATGAAACCTTTTTTCACCCCTAACATGCATGGCTTTATTCAGTTCTTGTGCCGTTATCAAGTTTTAAATCTAATTCCTTATTTTCAAAGCACTTACAACAAAGATGTCAGCGTCACATTATCCACGCCATACTTAATAGCGATTTAGCATCAATGTAAGAATCGGGAATACATTTAAAAGCGCAAGCAGACATAATCATCAATATGTTTATCGCGGTCGATTTTATGTCTTGAACTAACTTAGTGAACTCATCCACATTTCATTAATACCTTTAGACATGTCTAAGTTTAAAACGGAAAAATCTTTCAATCAGAAACATTTTAGAATGCAAAGACGTTTCAGTATACAACTCTTCAAGTTTTAACCACAAATCTTTAGCAGAGGTCATCCTTCCTACTTTTCTAAGAACACACTCGAGATAAATTCGGGATAATAGCGAGATAAAGCGAGGCGATTCATTTGAAATTTCTTTTCTCATCAACTTCATTATCATAAGAATCATCAACTACTTGATAAACACCTTGTTGAATTAAAATACATTCCATTTTCTGTTGCCAAAAATAAAAGTCCGTCTTACCATCAAAATGTGTCGAACCATAATTAGCAAAGAAGACATAATGCCACACAATAAATCAATTTTTTTTTATCATCCTTAATACAGTGGAATACAAATCAGAGAGCAAAAATATTCTCAAGGAAAATAAGATTTTTGATTTAATCACACAGTTAACAAACGAAAGACACGTTGGTAAACAGAAACAAAACCCAATCCTATACTGCACTAATTGGCAATTTTCTAGAATTTTAAAGCGAGAGGTTTTAGTTGCTTTACCCAAGCGCGATCCTAAGACCGAGGATCTGACTTACCAACTACGGACGAGGAAGAACCGTGGCTCGATACCTTTGTTGTGAATCAGGACGGTCTCGTCGTCATCAACATGCACCAGACGACCACCTCCAATCGACCCGGCGAAGAACTCGACATCTCGTTCGGTAACTTTCTTGACCGCACACAACAAGGAAAGAAGAAAGAAAAATAGAGATAGTAATTCGGCTCAGGTGCGGCTCCTCCTATGACGCACACACATAACCGTGGCTCCACCTAAGGGAGTGACTATCTCGTCGGCTCGACAATCGCAACCCCTCATCCCTCACAGACGTGCTCTCTCGGATGCACTCTCACAGGAGTTCACTAGCGACCACAAAGTCTATCTATTTCTCTCTCTCTCTCTCTGCAGGCTCTCACTTAGAACAAGAAGAGGAAGCAAGGCGTATGTATACATTCTTTGCGCTATCGTTGTTTCTATTGTCCCAAGAAAAATGGGCGTGTCATTTTTTAATATATAGAGGTAGAGAGGTGAGATTAGGTTTAAAAAAAGGGTTAGGGAGAGATTTCAGCTAGGTCTACAATTTGGGCCAACATTAAATAACATTATTCTATAAAGATTTCAAGTGGTTGCACAATATTTGCTTGTTATAAGTAATTGGGACTTGTATGAGAAATAATTTGGGAACAAGAGCATTAAGTTGGACTTATTTGCATTTAATTCTTGTAGAGTCCATCTGGCACAACTATATTATTTGATTATATATTTTAGTATTGTATTTTGCTTCGATTATATATTTTTATTATTTTTTAGATAAACGAATTACTATTTTTAAAAAACTTAACATGCATGGAGGTTTCTTCTTCGTCAATTAATGGACCTATACTTTTTCAACTTCAAGAGTCATTGAAGGAAGAGAACAATAAAGTTGATTTATACTACTTTTCAAATAATCTAGGACTACGACTGGATATAATGAGTTACCCACCGAACTTAATAGAATATGTTCATACAACTTACTTAAAGGTCAATATCAACCATGAGTTAACTTCTCCTTTTTTTTGAATATTGTGATGTTATTTAAACAATATTATTTATTTTAAATTTTATTTTTAAAATTCTTTTGGGGCCCCATCGTGAAATGTTCGCCTTCATCAATACTATGAATCCTCCAATTTATTACGATGACATATCTCTTATGTTGTAGAAGGATATAGATCCTCCAATTTATGATAATGGCCTATATCCAATACTGCACGAGAATACAATTGGGCACTATATGAGTACTTCAATTTATGATGATAACCCATCTCCTATATTGCAGAAATAATTTTCACTAGATGGTATCGGATACGCTATAGTCGTATGGTGAAATAGTTTATCTCCTAAGTATTATGTTAATGATGTTCATCATCACACAATATTTTAGCTCATATGCACTATAAATGCAAAGATCGGTGGCTTAATTTGAGATTCAAGTTCTTGTACAAACTATATTGCTGCAGATATCGTTGATACGATGTCTTTTTGGTGAAATATTACTCTCGTTTATATAGATTAGCGTGACTTTCGAGAATTCATCATGTATTCATGTGGCCATGGATATATTTATTGATTTTTATGTTCAGTCGAACCGATTTTATTTATAAAAAGATTAATATTAGGTACAAAACTATTGATGTCTATCATTATAAGTTGCACTTTGAATTTTTGATGACTTTTGCAAGTGATAGTTCTTATGGAGATGAAACTATATTTGATTTGATGACAAATCGTTTCGATGTAGATGGAATGATGGAGAACTTTTGAGAGAAACAACTTCGTTATTTTATTTAATTGACAAGGTGTAAAATCATCCTTGATAAACCCCTATCTTATGCTTTACATAATTTAATCCTTAACGTACTAAAAAATAGTATAGACCATCCATTGAGCAGACTGACCTTCTAACTAATTATATTATACACCCTTATAAATTATTATTGGTAATCTTCTTTTGTCCTATGATCTATTAGTAAAGTGAGTTCATGTAATCAAAATAGCATATATTCGAACCCCACTAATATTTCTATAAGTCTGACTATTATACATGAATGTGAGGTTTGTACAATGGACACTGAAGATAACGGTTGCATAAGAACATAAGGTTTATAACGTATATCCGAAGATAGCGATTGCGGATCTTCATAAATTTAATAAATAAAATTATGGGAGCCTAACTTATATACCCAACTTTGATAAAAATGATACAGCTCATATCCATTTGTAAAATTGTGTACAACCTATACCCATTCTATTAAAAAAATAGTTTTTGAATAAAAGCAGTCAAACCTCTTGAAATTTGCGGTGTTTGTCTTCTTTGTCATATTATGTTGTGATTGGACAATGATTCTCCTTTATTTTTTTACATTTCGATCAAAATGGCGAGAGGAGCGAAATTTTTGTAATGCACATGGCCTAATAAATTTTTCGAATTGGATTCATTTTACAAGCATATCAATCTTTCTGTTTCCACCCTTATCTATAAATAGGGGATCAACCCCTCGCTGGAGAGAGGGCGGCCCCAGACACGTTTTCACAGCTTTTTTCTCAGATTTTGCTTTTCTTTAGCTTCCGTTTAGTTCTAGCCTTAGTTTTCCGTTGTTTTAGTTTAGTTCTTCGTTGTTTTCGATTCGGAACGTTTTGTCCGATCGTTTTCCTTTGTTTTCCATTTATCGCTTGGGATTGGATTCAAACTCAACAATTGTTCATCCAACGCTTTTATCCGGGTTTTATGAATTTAATTTCCGTTTTTATGTTTTATTCGTATTTTATTCCGTTAATTATGTCTAGGTAATTTTTTGTTCTAATCCTAGGGTTTACATGATTCGATCCTATATGTTGTGATTCCTGTTATTGCTATTTACCTTCCAGGCATTGATTCATGATTCTTGGTGCTTAATTATATGTATTAATTTCTGATCAATCTTGATGCATATCTAGTTGCCAGTTAATTACGTAACTGTATTAATTGTCAATCGATCTTGAATGCATAATACGGATAAACGCTTGAGTCGTAGGCGAGATAGGAACATCCGTAGGAAGCTTATTCTTTGTGATCTGTTTGGGTTGCTTGTTTTCACCTAGAGGCGTAACATTAATAGGAAAACTAGTAATCTCTGACCCATAATTGTAAATGAATGAAGTTGTTGGTTATATATGTGATCTTCCATCTTATGCGGATTAAAATTGGCTAATAAAGAAACAGGATAAACATCGTTGTGGATATGATTAATGTATCCCAGGGTTAGTCTTTCTTATCTGTTTTATCATCAGTGATTTTATTGCTTTATTTTATATTTACGCATGGTTACCTTTGCTTTGGATTAAATTACGAAGCCCTTAAACATCTCACCCAATTTACGTGCTTGAATAATGATGAATTATCGTTGAGCTAGCTTCTATGTTTTCGTGATACAATCCACATGGATACGATACTCGACTTACCTATATACTTACACTTTTTAGTGTTATAAAAGTGGCGATCAAATTTTTGGCACCGTTCTTAGGGATTATTAAGATTACATAGGAATAATTTGACGATTTGGATTTATTAATTCAAGTTATATATTATATTATTTATTTATTGTTACGAGCTAAATTTTCTCTTTTTTCCGGGTAGTTTATCGTCAAGATCTCGGGGACCTCGCGAAATATTATTAGATCCGAGGATCGAAAGCTCTCAAAGGAGAAGAGGGCGAGAAGAGAGGCAAGAAATGGCGGCTAATCCGATAAATGGGGTATCCCACGAGTAAAACTACGCATCTTGGCCGATTCAAGAAAGACGCCGAGATGGCGAATATGGGACTCCTTGTCCCCGCACAAGAGACGAGACCTTTAAATTACATGTCTGGACCTCCCACGAACAATTTCAAGGAGGCGAATGGGGCCGAAGTGAAGGCAAATAATTTGAATTAAAGTCGGCCCTAATCGGCATGGTCGAGGAGGCGGTTTGGGGAAGAGTCATGAAGACCGAATGCGCATCTCGAGACCTTTCGATATTTGTGACACCATCAAATAGAATGGGGTGCCACAGACACGATCCGGATCGCATGTTCGGTTTCTCGTTCTTGTGACCCGGTGAAAGATTGGTTGAAGTTTGGACGGCTGGCGTTGACACTTGGGGAAACTTTGCGAGAAGTTTCTCTCGAAATATTTTCGGCGTGGCCTTGAAGATCATCGCGAAATCTCCCATTTTGCCAAAACCACAGCGAATCACTATTCGAGGCATGGGAGAGATTCGAGGTCTATTGAGGCGATGTCGGCATGGATTCTCGAGGAGCAACAAATCACGCAGATTCTACGGTGGTGACATTTCGAGACGAGAGCATTGTGGATGCGTCGGGCTGTTTATTGAACATCAGTGTAGCGAGGCAAGCCGTATTTTAGAGGAGATGGCTGCAACAGCTATCAATGGCCAGCGGAGAGAACGCCGTGGTTAAAGCGTGACCGTCGAGGTTGATTCGAGATCTGACGGTGATGAAGCAATTCACTCTGTTGAAGAGCAGTTGAGGCGGAGGGCGTACATTTATAAATCAAAGGAACCGTCGGGGAGAATCCGGCATACACTCCAAACAATAGAAATCATCCGAACATCGTATGCCAACCCGAATAATTTTCGGCAACCTCGTGCGGGCTTCACGGTGCAGAATGGTATGATCGAGGAGAAGAAGCGAGTTTAGAAGATATGGTGCAACGGATGGCGACTCAACAGTGCATTTATAAGCGATGCAAGGCGAAAATAACTCATACGGGTCATTGTGGCGGCTATGGGGAAACACGTAAAGATGTTGAAAAATCAGTTAATCAAGTAGCCGTACAATTGAATGCACAATAAAAGGCGGGCCAATTTCCGAGTGTCTGGTGAACCGAAAAATCGGTGTTTCGCCATCCGGGACGAGGTGGACAAGCTTGCGAGCCCTACCGGGAAGAAGAGGTGAAAGTGGCGGGCGAAGCTTCGCGACCGAGCTCATGACCATGAGCCCGATCGCGAGTCGAAGTATTCCCCGGAGGCTCGAGACCGATCATGCGCCCGCGAGCGACCCATGAGCCATCGGGCATGCATACCTCGGATATGTTCGTGAGCCACCCGGCGCCCGCAAGCGATCCATGAGCAATCGGTGAGCATCTTGAGAAATGCGTGACCTCGCGCCCATAAGCTCGCTGCGTGAAGAACTATTCCAGCCCAGCGGATGCCTCGCGACCCGTTGGTCGCGGTCATTATGAAGAGCCTCAGTCAATTTTATACGTACACTCCTCGGGTCCCATTTTCGAGTTGACTAGTCAAGTCGAAATATGACAAGTTGCTCGTTTCAAAGATTTTTCAAAAGTTGAGATCAATTTGCCTCTTTGAGAGCTGCGAAACATGTCGGGATCGTGAAATTTTTAAAGGCAGCTTGCAAGCAAGAAGAAATTGGGGAAATTTGAAAATATTACCCTATCAGAAGAATGCGGTGCCGTCTTGCGGAGGAAGCTCCTACAGGCGAGAAGGATCCCGAGCAGGTTTACGTTAGAATCGAGATCGCATGAGCATACTTTTCCAAATGTGTTGTGCGACTTGGGGCGAGCATCAATCGATGCCGTTGAGCGTATTCAACCGGCTGCACCTAGGAAAGATGAAACCGCGAAGATCTCGATGATGGTGACGGTCGGTCACATATCTAAAGGTATCGTCGAAGATGTGTTGGTAAGAATTCGGGTTTTGTTTTCCTGCCGACTTTGTTATTTTAGATATTCGAATTGAACAACAACCACTAATCTAGGTAGACCTTTTCTATGGCGGTGGTGTGTTGATTGATGTGCGGGAAGAAGCAATCTCACGTTTCGTGTTAACAATGAGGAGCTTAAGATTTCCATATATGCGCTATCAAGCAACACGATAGTTCGAACACGAAAATTGCTACTCGATCCTCTGCTACTGCTAGTCGAGTCTCACATGCGAAGGGCAACCGACCGGTCGATGAAGATGCGGAAAGAAGAGATGGACTCGGCATAAAATCCAGTGATTTGTTTAAGTTAGGAAGCCACTCTTATACTATTGGTGGGGTGCCGTGAATGCTAAGTACAAGGGAAAGACGAAAGTTTGGAAAGACCTCGATTATCAAATCGCTTTGATTGATGAGAGTACCGTCGAGCTAGCGACGATAAATCTAACAGTTGGGAGGTAACCCAACATTTTCATCTTTTTGTTGTTTTCGTCTTGTTTTCTTTGTTTTGTTGTGTCTTGTTTGTCCGTTTTAAGCCCCAGGTATATCATCAATGGCGAGGATTCATCCACCGGATAGCGCGACATTTGAGGTAAGATCTCTCCCAATCACTCTACGCAAACCTTATTGCCTCCATTGCTGCTGATTGACAATAAGTTTGGGGAAGTGTTCGAGTGAGTTGGTTGAGAGTCTTTCTTATGTTTTGCTTTGTTTTGTTAAGTTGTTATGCTTTGGGGTCTTTTTGTCGTGTTTTGTTTTGTTGTTCATTTTTGTGTGCATCGATCAACGAGTTAAGTGAAGTGTGTTAATCCATGTGGCCAATGTGATAGAAATTTTTAAGGGTGAAATTTAAAGATAGTGCACATGATATGTTAGAAAATAGCGCATGAGCGACTTGAGATTGCTAAACTTGTTATTTTCACCATTTGCTTAACCGTGAGACTTGAGCTTCCTTTGTATAAACATCTTGATCTGATTTCTTTTAATTGTGTGATATCATGCATGTGATTCTCTTCTAGAACTTGCCATTTTTGTGTCGAGGCGCAATATGTGTTTTCGAATTTGGAAAGGATAAAGGCCGTCTTTGTTAACCACATATTCACCCAAACACTAACCGGTGATGTATACCATTTGTCACCTTCTTTGAGCTTTATTAGACTTATTCTTTCGATTAACGGATGATAGGAGGTGAGGATGGATATGGGAATCAAAGGGTTGAAATTTTGATGTAGTTATGGCGAGAAAAATTACTTTTAGAAATACATACGTGGTGAAGAATAGTACCTTTGTTGTGAATGATAAACCCTATAAGCTCTAGAAAAGAAAGAAAAGCAATGATAAGTTCACTATGTGTTTTGAGCATAAAGGGTTAGTTAATCAAAGTATAGGTACCTTATGAGGATAAAGCGTCGATTTACGTTAGAAAAGAAGAGGAAAATGAATGAAAGTCCATATGTGTCGAAAAGTATAAATGGGGTGCTTGGAATATTTTGAGTCATAACCATATATTATCCTACCTTAACCAATGTGCCTACAATATAACCTATGAAAAGACCTTTTTATCTTTATTTGAACACATTTGGCCGGTGGAGATATTAGAGAAATGGCGAGCCTATGGTAAGATTTTGCATTGCATTGATCATTGAGTATATACACGTCCTTAATTTCCTTATGAGTTGAGTGTATCCTATATTTTACACATGCCTTTGTGAGGTTGAACAAATGAGTTTTGCTTTCAATCGTTGTTCGTGTTGAATTGACTAATAATAAGTCATGTGTGCTAATATTTTCGGCGTTGAAAGATATTTAGAGGCGATTGTGTTTATCACCTTTGCTATTCTCGTTGATCTTTTGTTGTGTCCTTCGTTTGTCTTTACATTACTTTTTTTTAGGACAAACAATGCTTGAAGTTTGGGGGTGTGATAAGCGCCACGTTTTACGTTTATTTATGATATTTAAAGATGATTTTAGATCTATTAAATGCGTTTATGTATCGGATCTTAATGATTTTATCTATTTTAGAAGATCTTGCTCTTTGGTGCACCTTTGGCGTTTTGTAGGTTTATATGTTGATGATCGAAGCAAGAAAGCGAAGAGCGAGGCCAAAACCACATGCGGTTTCTAGCGACCGACTAGCGATCGCTAGGCTGGCGCTAAACAAGCTTGCGAGCAGCGAGACGCGACGCGACCTCGTGCGCGCTTGAGCATGCCAGCACCGAGATAGCCACTTGCCCACAATTCTCGCGACCATGGATAGCGGCCGCTAGCCATGTCGCGAGGAAACCAATGGCCGGCGCGGATGCGAGAGAGAGGGCGCGTGGGAGATGCCTGTGATCGAGCTAGAGACCGCGAGGAGGCGGTCGCAAGGCGTGGCGGCGCGCGCAAATTAGGGTTCCACTGCTTATCTATAAATAGGGGATCAACCCCTCGCGCTGGAGACGGGCGGCCCCGAGACACGTTTTCCGACTTTTTCTCGATTTTGCTTTTCTTTATCTTCGTTTAGTTCTAGCCTTAGTTTTCAGTTGTTTTAGTTTAGTTCTTCGTTGTTTTCGATTCGGAGCGTTTTGTCCGATCGTTTTCCTTTGTTTTCCATTTATCGCTTGGGATTGGATTCAAACTCAACAATTGTTCATCCAGCGCTTTTATCCGGGTTGTATGAATTTAATTTCCGTTTTATATTTTATTAGTATTTTATTAGTTAATTATGTCAGGTAATTTTCTGTTCTAATCTAGGGTTTGCATGATTCGATCCTATATGTTGTGATTCTGTTATTGCTATTTACCTTCCGGGCATTGATTCATGATTCTTGGTGCTTAATTATATGTATTAATTTACGATCAATCTTGATGCATATCTAGTTGCCGATTAATTACGTAGCTGTATTAATTGTCGATCGATCTTGAATGCATGATCGGATAAACCTTGAGTCGTGGTGAGATAGGAACATCCGTAGGAAGCTTATTCTTTGTGATCATTTGGGTTGCTTGTTTCACCTAGAGGCGTAATGATAATAGGGAAAACTAGTAATCTCTGACCCGCAATAATTAATGGCTGAAGTTGTTGGTTATATAGTGATCTTCCATCTTATGCGGATTAAAATTGGCTAATAGGAAGCAGGATAAACATACGTTGTGGATAGGATTAATGTATCCCTAGGGTTATGTTTGCATGTTTTGTTGTGTTTTCTTCGTTTGTTTATATGATTTGGTTCCTATATGCTTAAGTTTTGAATATCTTTTATTGGAATCATGTTCGTTTTGTTTTGTGTAGGGAATGTTCACGTTTAAGCATTTTGAGCATAAGCATGTGAAGTTGCCTTTGGAAGAGGCACCGCGTCCGTGGCATTGCGTCAGCTGGGTGCCGTGCTTACCTTAGGGCACCCAGCGTCCGATGGCATGCGTCCGGCGGGCGCCACGCTAAAACTTTCGAGAGGCGGCGTCCGTGGGTGTCAGTGAAGTCGTCGAGAGGCGCCACGTCCCGTGGCGTGCGTCCGGTCTTGGGCGTCGAGTTGAAGAAGTCCAGTGTGGGCTGCGTCCGTGACTGGATTGCGTCCGGCGTGAGCCTCTGTTTCCACAGCAGCTCGCGTCCGAAGCCGAGTATCGTCCGTGACTGAGTGCCTATGATTCCTTTGGTTTTGAAGACCTCGCGTCCGGCGACTTGGACTCTGTCCGTGGGCGTGAAATCCGCACCTATATATATTTTTAAAGCGTGAAATCCTACATCTTTACATTCGGTTTATTTTTACCGTCGGTTTTGGAAGAACTCTCCGCCATGAACAACTTCATTATCTGTTTTCTTTATAATTTCTTTGCATTGGATTGATTCGAGAACTTGATTGAAGAGATTCATCACGACTATTAAGAAGACAAAGTTAGCCAACTTTCTTCATTTGGGATCATTTGCGATTAGTTATTGCCGTAAGAAATGTCATTACATACGCCAAATCCCTTTGGACTAGTGTGCATTTGAGATTAATTAGTAATGAGGCACGCACGTTCTGGGCGAGTTTGATAAGACCGAAGAGGATTGACCTCGATGAGCTTGGCGTCCGTTTGCTTATAATGAGGCGACCGCATGCCGCATGATATGAGGGCGTGTGAGGAGATACATGCATGCGCAGCTTCGCGCGGCTCAGCGAAGCTGCGGGACCATCCCATCCCATACGGCGACATGATGATTTTGATACCACTCTTGCATCGATGAAGAAGCGATCAGCATACCTATGCGAGGAGAGGATCTGAGCCTCTTTGAAACAGCGCCGATCCGATCTTACAGTTTCCTTCTCGGCCAAGATCCGTGAGCGCGGTCACTATTCCATACGTGAGGAGTTGGGCGATTCGAGGAATGAATTAGCGGTCGATGGGCGAGTTTCGTCGAGACATCTACTCTCGATTCGATCGGCAAAATGAGCGTCTTGTGAGCAGAACCGACTTTGGCGAGAGCGAGAACCAGCGTTGGGTCGATATAATCGGCGGATGGGTGAGCATAATCGGCGCATGGCGCTCTCGAGGCTCGGTGGAAATCTTGGACTTCGTTTCATGGCGATCCACCTCCACCGCGTCGTCGACCAATAGTGATTCTTCACTATTGGGTGTCGTATTTTGCTATTTTGTGTGTGTGTCGTTTTGTTTTGTTTTGTTCTTTGTTCGTTTTGTTTTGGTGTTTTGTTTTGTAGGTTTGTTTGGTTTGATGCCTCATGACCGTTTGAAAATTTCGAAGTTACTCTCTATACTTTTATATTCATATCTGATGAGGACCTTTTTGTTTTAAGTGTGGGGGTATCGTTTGGTTTGTGTCGTTTTTTTTTGTCGTTTATGGTTTCCGTTTTGTTGCGTCTTGTCGTTGTGTTTCGTCGTTTCTTAACTCTTTGTTTGGATTAGAGGCAATTTATTCTCTGAAATCAATGGTGTATGAAGAATTATGCTTTAAGTTGAATTGATTGCGTCTTGATCTGAATTTCTTTGCATCTTGGTATATGGTTTTAGTTTGATAATTCTTAGGCGTCAATTTGAGCGTGGGACATAATTAGGAAGGCGTGTTTAGACAAGGTGTGTGATCGGATGTCATATGCTTAGTAAATGGAACCCGTCTCTTGTATGATTTTCTAGAAAAAGTGGACAAAAAAAAATTACGTTGTATGAAATAAGTGGGCTTAAAATTGAATAAGGGCTCTGCCCCTCTTGCTTATGTTGTCTCTCAAATGGAGACTATTTGCTATGGGTATAGATATCTCGTTAGGATACTCGAGTGTACAACTTGAAGTTTCCACCTAACGATCATTGTCTATAATCGGTTTTAAGTTCCACAAGTTCTTATTGATTTTGTCATTGGGATATCTTACATGAAGGGAACCATATAAGTTGTATATTGATTTACGAGATCATGTTGAGTGAAGCACGACTATTCTATGATAAGTCACATGTTTGGATTGATGAATGGGGATCATTATATTGAGAACTATATTATTAAGATGTATTGAAGGGATGTGAATATGAGATTGATTCTATTTGAAGTATTGATTCTATGTGTACCACTCTTTTCAAGAAACTAAATTTGCTCGAGGACAAGCAAAGAGTTAAGTGTGGGGAGTTGTTTTGCATGTTTTTGTTGTGTTTTCTTTGTTTGTTTATGTGATTTGGTTCTATATGCTTAAGTTTTGAATATCTTTTATTGGAATCATGTTCGTTTTGTTTGTGTAGGGAATGTTCGGCGTTTAAGCATTTTGAGCATAAAAGCATGCGTGAAGTTACCTTTGGAAGAGCACCAGCGTCCGGTGCTTGATTGCGTCCGGTCTTTGGGTCCGATGCCACTAAGGTGCCCGTTTAAGCTCACAGCATGCATCCGTGGGCTGGGCGCCATGCTAAAAGCTTTCGAGAGGCGCCTCGTCCGTGGCGTGCGTCCGGTGCTTGGCGTCAGTGAACCGTCGAGGAGCGCGTCCGTGGCGTCGCGTCGACGCCATGGGCGTCGAAGTTGAAGAAGTCCAGAGAGTGGCCGCGTCCGGCGCTGGATTGCGTCCGGCGCTAGCCTCTGTTTCCACGCGCGCTCGCGTCAGGCGCTAAGTATGCGTCCGGCGCTGGGTGCCTATGATTTCGCCTGATTTTGAAGACCTCGCTTCCGGCGCTTGGACTCTGTCCGGCGCTGGGCGTGACAATTCGCACCTATATATATGTTTTAAAGCAGCGTGAAACCTACATCTTTACATTCGGTTTTATTTTACCGTCGGTTTGGAAGAACTCTCACCTCATGAACAACTTCATTATCGGTTTTCTTTATAATTTCTTTGCATTGGATTGATTCGAGAACTTGATTGAAGAGATTCATCACGACTATTACGATTGTAAGGATTAATTATTCGATCTTTCTTCCATTGAATTGTTGGATAATGATTTCTATCAATTATAATTGTTTGATCCATGAGATGAGCATGAACTAATTCTTTTCTAGGGTTGGGTGATTCAAATTGTTTAATTGATTATTTGTTTTGATCAGTGTATCAATTGAATCCTAGGGTTTATTGTTGAGTGATTGATCTCTATTGAATTATTTATGTTTCGTGTATTATCGAGAGATGAATCGTGCGTGATAGGAATTTGCTAAGTGATTAATCACCATTTAATTTGTATGTTTCGTGTATTATCGAGAGATAGATCGTTGCATCATAGGAATCAATTGGGTTAGAGGTTCTGGGAAGCGGGTACTCTAATAGTGTATGTATTTGTGAAATTTGATAACCTAGGTTTAATCCACGGAGCGAAAGTCAGTGTTTGGATTGAGGTTTGAGGATTGCATGAATAGGTAGATTTCTTGATCAAGCGATAAATCGATTAATCAAGTGAAGAACCCTTATACCTAGTTTATCTCACACTCTTGAATTATTCTGTGCTATTGAGCTGCTTTGAGCGTTTGGTTTGAATTGTTAGGTGTGATTTAATTCCTTGTTAATCTTAGTTAATCATCATCCCAAATCGAGTTTAGGATTTAGATTTACGTTTTAATCGTAACACATCATAGCCATGTTAAGTCTTCCTCGAGAGATTCGACTTGGGTGGACCTTACTATTATAGGGACCTCGTGCTATTATGGCGACTAAGTAGAACAATTTGGTGGAACAAATTTTGGCGCGATTCTTGCAGGGGAAGGCTTTAGGCATTTTGATTGTGTTATTTTCCCTCCTATCTTCTATTTTGTTTATTTTATTTTTGTTTGGTTAATTCTTCCAGTCAGTGCGTAATCCGTTTCTTGTCTTGTGTTTGTTTATGCTAGGTCGTCAAGTCTTAAAGGAAGTTGGCACAGTGTTGACAACATTCACGGGTGGGAGAATTTAATCTTCGAACTCGGAAGAAGAAAGCTTGCGAAAGTGAGGCAGTGCGGCGACAATTAGTCTGAGAGTTTGGGAGTAAATCTCCAGTGAGGTTTGTGCGGAAGAAATGGAAGCAAATGGAGGAGCCCATGAAGAAGGAAACCCGAGGATCGTGATTTTGCTCGACCCTTCATTGGGGTGACAACATCATGCATAGTCCCGGGGATCCGGCCCGTAACTATGAGTTGAAGCCCGTCCACTTCAACTGCTTCCGTCGTTCTATGGGATGCTGGCGAGGATGCCTTGAACTTCATCAGGAGTTCTATGCGGTGGTTCATACTTTTCCTTGAGCAGACTTCTGGAAGATCTGGCGAGAATGAGGTGTTTCCCTACACTCGAAGATAGAGCCAAGGCGTGGTTGATGTCTCTGACCGGTTCAGCGGCGAGTTGGCGAGCCGTGTATGATAAGTTCATGGGAAAGTACTACTCGAACCGGAAGACCAGGCGAGGGGCTCGAGATAGCCACATTCAAGCGGATGGTGGAGAACCTATGCATGAGGCATGGGATCGGTTCAAGTCGTTCTGGCGATGGCGTCCGCATCGCCATTACCGGTGAGCTTCTCAGCGTTTTCTATGATGGATTGACGATGGACTATCAATACATGATAGATAATGCGGCTGGAGGAGACATTGGAAACTACTGTTGATGATGTTAGAGATTACGGAGCGCTAGGCGCAAACTCACAAAGGAGAAGTGCGGGCGAAGACTGCTGCGGGAAAAGAGATTACACCCGGTTATGAGTGACACAACAATTGGCGGAGCTCACTCGCCAATTCAACTATTGAGAGTGAGCGAATCTCGACCACCGCCTCGATTCCAGCAGCAACAAGTGATGTCGATGGAGACATGTGGGATTTGTGGTGAGCGGGACATGGGGCCAACATATGCCAGCGAACCAATGAGATGGCATATGAGGAAGCGCAAGTGAATGCAATCTGAGGGTTCCAGCAAGGGTTCCAAAGAAGCAATCGGCAAGGGTATCGGCAGGGCTAAATCGATCCTTTTCAAATTCGTACAATCCGGTGGAGAGATCATCTAATTTCTCACGGAATCGAATCGAGGAGGATCTAGTCGAGGAGCTCGATTCGAGACGACAACCTCCCGGCGGCGGTTCGGCGGCAACAACAACAATGCGGCAGACCACCTCCACAAATCAACAGCGGTCGGGTGCTCAGGAAGCCTGACACGAA
Source organism: Salvia rosmarinus (assembly GCA_036937905.1). Lineage (NCBI taxonomy): Eukaryota > Viridiplantae > Streptophyta > Magnoliopsida > Lamiales > Lamiaceae > Salvia > Salvia rosmarinus. The sequence continues at coordinate 47,548 of JAODLM010000354.1, forward strand.
GATTCTCTACACACTTTCATTCGGGCAAGTCGTCGAGATTTGAGTGCTGTGGAAGCATCAATGAAGAGGATAGAGACTCAGTAGGACGGTTGGTGGGATTTGTTGGAGAATTAGCACAACAAGGACAAAAGGAAATTGCCTGGTCGACTGAACAAGCACGAGGCAATCACGGTTCTTAGGAGTGGGAAAACAATTGACAATAAAGTGGAAATTCCACTAGAGGACGAATTAACTAAGGTGGCCGAGGAAGTGCAAAGGAGAGCAGGAGGAGGAGGAGAGAAGAGACATCAGAGGCTTCACAAAGGCGAGACTCAGTATAAACCTCAATTCCCTTTCCGAGCAGTTGCGAAGTGAAAAGAAGGATCGTGATTCGTTGAGTTCTACAAGATGCTATCTAAAGTGAATGTGAACTTGCCTCTCCTTGGCGTTATTCGAAGCGTCCCGGCATATGTCGAGTTCTTTAAAGAGTTAGCATCGAAAAGAGGAAGTTTGTAGATGATGAGAAGGTGATTGTATACGAGGTTGGCGGTCTATTTTTCGGCATCAATTGCCACCAAAGCAGCGATCCGAAGCTTTGTGATAAACATTGCTTTGGGAAATGGAAAGGAAGCTACAGGCATGCTCGACCTTGGTGCAAGTATAAATTTAATGTCTTACTCTATTTTTGAGCAACTTGAATTAGGGGAATTAAAACCTACTCGCATGTGTTTACAGTTAGCTGATAGATCAATTCGTTATCCTAGGGGGATTATCGAGGACATATTAGTTAGAGTGGGTGGATTGATCATTCCTGTTGATTTTGTTGTTCTAGATGTGGGTGACATTAAAGAAAATGGTAGAAAACACAATTCTTTTAGGAAGGCCTTTTATGGCTACTACTGACACTTTGATTGATGTTAAAATGGGGTATTGAAAATAGCGGTGTTGGGGCTGTGTCCTTTTACTGTTAGAGATAGCACTATAGTACCATCTTACGATGCGATTGATAATTGTTTTACATAGATGCTATTGATTGCTTGGTGGTCGAGACATGTGTATTGCGGGAAGATCGCATAGAAACTTTCCTTGCGAGGTTATGATGAGAATGAAGAAGCTCTGTCGGAGAGCAAGGTTGCGGAGGAGAACCAGGAGATAGAAGTGGAAAGATTACCTTCATGAGAAACCGGACCTCAAAGACTTACTCGAGCATCTCAAATATGTCTACCTTGAAGAGGGTGGCGAAGAAACTGTCATAATCTTTGCGGGTTAAGCAAGGTAGAGGAAGAACAACTCATTGAGGTCTAAGAAAGAATAAGCGAGCTCTTGGATGGAGTATATCGATATTCGAGGATAAGCCGACAGCGTGCATGCATAGGATAGTACTTGAAGATGGGGCTGAGCGATTCGGGAAGGACAACGAAGGTTGAATCTAACCTTATGGAGGTAGTCGAAGGAGATTCTAAAGCTCCTGCAGAGGACTCATCTACCCGTCGTGAGCGATCGGTGGGTCGATCCGGTTCACGTGGTACCCGAAAGGTGGTATAACCGTGGTGAAGAATGATAAAGGAGCTGGTGCTACAAGGACCACCTTTGGATGGAGGATGTGCATCGACTACGAGAAAGTTGAATGCTGATCGAGCTAAAACACACTCAAATTCACTCGCAATAAATGCGAGGTAATCGTGGCGTGGTAAGATTAACACGAGTCGTCTCTCGAGGAAAACTTAGCAGGCGATTGTTCATATCATACATGAGCGATTAAAACCTAACATTCTAACATCAACGAGGGTTTTGATCATCTTGGAATTGAAATACGGAAAATTAAGCGACATCCTAAGCTGGGGTTGTCAATCCGAGCTATACTAATAAGCGATAAATCTAGACCGGGGTTGTCAATCCTAGTTGAACTCTGAAAGCGATAAATCAGCGGTAAATAAAGCATAAGCAATCATATTATTCATAAGGTTTGTCATTCCCTAATCTAAATCTAATTGCACATAAATCATCATCATCAACCAACCAAGCAAGAGAGAAATTAAGCGAAAGCATAATAGATTAAAGCAACATGAACACAATCCATCATCACTATGGGTTGAATTCAATAACAATCATCAAACAATATCTTGTGAAATTGATTCCAATAAAGGTGATAAATCCGAGAACATAAATCAGCGATAGATCGAGAACATAAATTCACGACATAAAAACTATAAACTAAAGTATTGATCGATGAAATAGGGACATAAAACAATACTGTGGTTTGATCTCTTGTTGTCTGATGAATTCCTGGGAGAAGAATGGGCGAGAAGCGCCGCGGCTTGAAGAGTAAAACTCAGAACAGAAGAAGCCCTTTTTCAGACCTAAAACGCGCATATATATATTAGCGAAGGTGGCGCGGTTGCAGTGTGGCGCCGGTGAGAATCGTTCGACTTGAATTAGAAGCGGCTCAAAATGAACTCCGTGGAAAACCAATCGCCAGCCGAAGCAGCAGTTCACTTGAGCAATTTGGCGAGGTCTGTTGAGGAGCATTGGTGAGGCGAGTTAGGCGGCAGGCGCGGGCTTTGCAATGGAGAAGCGGCGAGGAGATTGGGAACCGGCGCTTAGTCCTGGCCGGTGGTGGTGTGTGCATGCGGGTGAGGTGAGGAGGCGGACAGCGGCCCAGCCGAGGCCAGCCCTTGGCGTTAGGCGTGCATGCGGTGGGCCGGAGTGAAGATAAGTATTTGAGGTAATGCCGTGGGCAATCAATCAGTATGGGCGCTGGTCTTCGGCGGGCGAGGCGGCGAAGCGGCGCGACCTGTGCTGGGATTACCTTGGGGCGTGGGAGCTCAGGCGGGCGGGCGGCGGCGGCCAACCTTGGGATTCTGCCTTGGTGGGTGGCGGGGGAGGCGGCGGGCGGGGCGGCAGGCGTGATGGGCGGGCGGCGGCGTGCGCTCTAGTTGAGCAGTAAAATTCATAACGCACGCTAACCGCTGGTGCGTGGGTGCTTGGGAGGCGTCTTGGGCGGCGGCGCGGCCGTGGGTCGCGCAGGCGCGCGGCCATGCGACGGGGTGCCGTGCGCGACTTTGGTCGTTCGACCCGTTCTCCTTCGTCTGAACTCCGATTTACAAACCGTTTGCACCTACGAACTCCTGTCGAAATGCTCTTCAATAATATATGATCCTTGGTAGATCCATTCATCCTATTTTATGCCATTTCCTACAAAACATCGGGGCGAGCGAAGTGAGTCCGAATCGATAAATATAAATCAAACCAGCGGCATAAATGGGACAAACTACTGAAATTGACATGTAAAACAAAACCAAGAATCATCACAAAATCATACCAAACAATGCCACCACTAGAAAGGACCATTTTCCTCTTCCATTTATTGATCAAATGTTAGATAAGCTATTTGGACATGAATATTATTGTTTATTGATGGTGCATGCGGCTATTATCGGTGTAATTGCTCAGGAGGATCAAGCCAAAACAACTTTCACTTGTCAGTTTGGCACTTTCGCGTGGAGGAGGATTCCGTTTGAGTGCGTGCAATGCTGGAACATTTCAAGGTGCATGACCTCTATCTTTTCAGAAATGATTGGTAATTTCATTGAGGTTTTTATGGATGATTTTTCAGTTTTTGGATTATCATTTCATGATTGTCTTAGGAAGTTAGATGTGGTTCTTGCACGTTGTATTGAATGCAATCTTACATTGAGTTGGGAAAAGAGCCATTTTATGGTGACGAGTGGGATTGTATTAGGGCATGTGATATCTAAAAAGGGGATTCAAGTTGATAATGCAAAATTGATGTAATTGAAAAATTACCTCCACCAATTGATGTCGGAGGAATTAAAAGTTTCTTAGGGCACTTGAGGATTTTATAGGCGATTTATTAAGGATTTTTCTAAAATAAGTCGACCTTTGTGTGCTTGCTTGCCCAGATGTTCATTTTCTATTTGATGAAAGTTGCTTGCATGCTTTTAATACTTTGAAGGAAAAACTTATCTCTGCACCTATTGTAGTTGCCCCAGATTGGTCATTACCCTTTGAGATTATGTGTGATGCATCGAACACTGCAGTAGGAGCTGTCCTTGGTCAACGTATTGATAAAATGTTGCGTGTGATTTACTATGCTAGTTTAACTCTTAATTATGCGCAAGCAAATTACACGACTACAGAAAAGGAGCTTTTGGCTGTGGTTTTTGCTTTAGACAAGTTTAGGTCTTATATTCTAGGATCTAAAACAATTGTACACAGTGATCATGCAGCTCTTCGATACTTGATGTCAAAACCTCAAGCCAAACCTAGATTGATTAGGTGGATTTTGTTGTTGCAAGAATTCGATGTTGAGATTAAGGATAGAAAGGGTAGTGAGAATGCAGTAGCTGATCATTTATCTCGTCTTCCCTTTAGCTCCCAAGTAGATGACTTGCATCAATCTGGCATTAGTGATGAGTTTCCCTTTGAGCATGCATTTGAGACTTCTGTTATTCCTTGGTATGCTGATATATGTAATTATCTTGCAAGTGGAAAATTACGTTCTGATATTTCTTCTCGAGAAGAAAAAGGTTTTGTCTTCTGCGAGGAATTACTATTGGGATGATCCTCATCTTTTTCGCCTTGGTAAGGATGAGGTTATCGGAAGATGCATTCCAGAGGGTAGCTAGAGATCTGACGTTGTGTCGTGCTTTGAATTGGAGGACACTTTGGAATTGAAGGCGCCTTTAAGGTTCTTCAATCTGGATTTTATTGGCGTCAATCTTTAAGGATGCGCATAATTTACATTTAGCATGTGATAGGTGTCAACGGGTAGGTGCGATAGGAGTTAGAAATGAAATGCCTTTGAATACTAATCTACTGTTGAAATCTTTGATGTGTGGGGCATTGATTTTATGGGTCCTTTTCAAGTCTTGTGGTTTGAGTATATTCTTCTTCTTGTAGATTATGTGTCCAAATGGGTGGGCGATTCCTACCGGACATGTGATGCTAATATTGTCATCAAGTTTGTGCAGGATAATATTCTTTGCAGGTTTGGATTCCCTCGAGCTATAATTAGTGATGGGGGAAAACACTTCTGTAATAAATCATTTGAGAAATTGATGAAGAAGAATGGAGTTTCCACAAAGTTGCAACAAGTATCATCCTCAAACTTGGAGACGGGCGAGGCGAGCAACAAGCAAATCGAGGGATTACGGAGAAAATGGTGAGGCCGTCGAGAAAAGATTGGGAAACTAAATTGAATGAGGCTCGTGGGCATATCGAGCGACTTACAAGCCGTTTTAGGGATGAGCCCCATAAGATGGTCTATGGTAAGTCTTGTCATCTTCAGGTGGAGATTGAACATAAAGCATATTGGGCGATTAGGAATGTGAATTTGGATTTGTCTCAAGCGGAAAAGAGCGGACTTCTGATTATCGAGCTTGAAGAGCTGCGATGAAACCTATGAGAATGCTCGAATTTATAAGGAGAAGGTGAAGAGGATTCATGATAAGAAATTAGTGAGAAAAGATCTTCACACGGAATGAAAGTGCTTTTGTTCAACTCACGGTTAAGATTGTTTCAGGAAACTTTGAGTAGATGGAGTGGTCCATATGAGATAGAAGAGGTGTTTCCTGCAGACGGTGAAATTATACAATCGTGATGAGAAGTCCTTTCAGTTAATGGACAACGGGTGAAGTTGTACATTGAAGGAGCATCGAATGTGATGGGTGAGTCGATAAGACTTCAAGCGATGTCGAATGAGGATTGATGGTCGAGCTAACGACGTTAAAACTAGCTCTTCGTGGGAAGCTGACCCACGTTTATTTTGTTTCGCTTATGTTTCTTTTGTTTTGTTTCTATTTACATTTGGGTTTTTTATGTTGTTTTGTTTTGTGTGTGTGCGGTGAGGTTGTATATCTCGAAGTGTTGGATACCGGAGAACTTAATCGAAATTCCGTCGAGGAGGGTACCCAGGCCGGGCCTTGAAAGCGGCGTTGGGGTACAATTGAAGAAGACGCTGAGCGAAACACACCAGTAGCGGACGTGGTGAAATCGTGTTGGGTGAAATTCATTAGTTAGGCGGAGAAGGTACCCTGCGGACGGGATACTGACCGGTCTTTGGTGGATATATTATTTTCGGAGAGTGTTACCCAGTAGGACGGGTTTACCGTATTTGGGTCCGATTCTAAAAAAAAATTAAATTAAATTAATTAAAAATAATAATAAAATAAATAATGAATAAATAATATTACCTATTTATTTGAAGGATTCTAACCTAATTTCCTTCTCTCTCATGACTCCTCCTTACACTCCGTGTGCCTCGCCTCTTCTTCTCGTCAAGCGATTGCTTTCAGCGCCGCCCTCTTCCATCCGTCGGCCCTCGGTATGCGCCTTGACAATCCGACCTCAGTCCGGCTCGTTCTCAATCGCCGCGTTTGCGCTTGTCTCGTCCGTGACTTCGATTCAACGCCAACCCCCGCGAGTTCTCTCCGTCCACGCTACCCATCAACCGCACGGTTTCGTCCCTCCGTCCGGCGCTCAAGCTCCGTCCAGCGTTCGCTCTCCAGGCCGCGTCCGGTGCTACCACCCCCGCGCCGCACGCCATCCTTCCTCTCCGTCTGGCGCTTCCACCATAGCGTCGCGCACCGCGCCCATCTTTCAATCTCCGTCCGGCGCTTGAACTCAGCGCCGCGCGCCTTCGTTCGTCCCGTCCGGCGCTCTGAACGCGTCCGGTGCTTCTTCGCTCTTGCCTTCTGAATCCGGCGCTTGCTCCTCCGTCCGGTGCTTTCTCCTTAGCGCCGCGCGCCCTCTGCTCTCAAACATCCGTCCGAGGCTCACTCTTCCGCGTCCGGCGTTTACTCACACTTGTCCAGTACCTTCCATACAGATATCAATATGGTTCGTACGAAGAATCTAGCCGGATCTAGCTCGCGTAATCCACGAGATGACGATGTTCCAATGGAGGAACCTTTAGAAGATATCAGCATCATGTACTCTGCAGCTTTTCCCATCTATAATCCTGTGGAAGGTACTCTTCATCGTCGTTTTATTCATCAAGAAATAACTCCTCCACGTGTATTTAATTAGGAATTGATGCAAAGCTTGGGTCTTGAGGATAGGATTAAGAAATATCTTAAGAATTTAGGCCTGTTTCAGTATGTTATGATGGAATTGCCAGGTTATTCTCCGTTGTTAGTTGAATTCTATTGTACGATGGGTTTTGATGATGAATCTGACACTATGACCTATCGTCTATTAGGGCAAGAATATGCTGTCACCCCTCGTGTTATGAAGGGTGTGTTTGGATTTCCAACCTCAGGTGCACGTGATGTACCTCAGTCGTTTAATGTCAGAGAGGCGTGGCAGGAGCTATCTGGGTTCAACAATTGGTCGTCAGTTGGGATGCCGAGTGGGTTTATTAAGGATCCAACTTTGGCGATGGTTCATAAATTCATTGCCTTCAATGTCTTCGGCAATGAAGCGGCTAACAAAGTAAATCTGGTGAGGTCTTCCTCCTCACGTCTTGTGATTAAGAAGACAAAAGTTAGCCCAACTTTCTTCATTTGGGATCATTTGCGATTAGTTCGGTACCGTAAGAAATGTCGGCCTACCTTTGCCAAATCCCCACTGGACTAGTGCATTTGAGGATAATTAGTAATGAGAACACGTACATTCTGGGCGAGTTTGATAAGACCGAAGGATTGACCTCGATGAGCTTGAGGCGCCCGTTTGCTTATAATGGGGCGACCCTTGCCGCATGATATGAGGCGTGTGAGGAGATACATGCATGCGCTTCGCGCGGCTCAGCGGAGCTGCGGGACCATCCCATCCCCTTACGGCGACATGATGATTTTGATACCACTCTTGCATCGATGAAGAAGGCGATCAAGATCTGCGATGCGAGAGAGGATACGAGCCTCTTGAACACGCCGATCCCGATCATCCAGTTCCCTTCTCGGAAGATCCATCAGGCGAGGTCACTATTCCATACGTGAGAGTTGGGCGATTCGGGAATGAATTAGCGGTCGATGGACGAGTTTCGTCGAGACATCTACTCGATTCGATCGGCAAAATGAGCGTCTTGGCGAATAGAACCGACTTTGGCGAGAAGCGAACCAGCGTTGGAGTCAATATAATCGGCGAGATGGGAGAGCATAATCACCGCGTGGCGCTCTCGAGGCTCGATGGAAACTTGGACTTCGTTTCATGGCGATCCACCTCTACCACCGTCGTCGACCAACACCGATTCTTCACTATTGGGTGTCGTGTTTCTTTGTTTTGTGTGTGTCGTTTTGTTTTGTTTTGTTCTTTGTTCGTTTTGTTTTGGTGTTTTGTTTTGTAGGTTTGTTTGGTTTTGATGCCTCGTAGCTTGCGTTCGACAATTTTAGGAAATTACCTCTACTATACTTTTATATTCATACGCAATGAGGACCTTTTGTTTTAAGTGTGGGGGTATCGTTTGGTTTGTGTCGTTTTTTTGTTTTGTCGTTTGTCGTTTCCCGTTTTGTTGCGTCTTGTCGTTGTGTTTCGTCGTTTCTTAACTCTTTGTTTGGATTAGAGGCAATTTATTCTCTTAAATCAATGGTGTATGAAGAATTATGCTTTAAGTTGAATTGATTGCGTTTTGATCCAATTTTTTGCATCTTGGTATATGGTTTTAGTTTGATAATTCTTAGGCGTCAATTTGAACTGTGGGACATAATTAGGAAGCTGTGTTTAGACAAGGTGTGTGATCGGATGTCATATGCTTCGTAAATGGAACCCGTCTCTTGTATGATTTTCTAGAAAAAGTGGACAAAAAAAAAATTACGTTGTATGAAATAAGTGGGCTTAAAATTGAATAAGGGCTCTACACTCTTGCTTGTGTTGTCTCGAATGGAGACTATTTGCTATGGGTATAGATATCTACGTTAGGATACTCGGTGTACAACTTGAAGTTTCCACCTAACGATCATTGTCTATAATCGGTTTTAAGTTCCACAAGTTCTTATTTGATTTTGTCGTTGGGATATCTTACGTGAAGGGAACCATATAAGTTGTATATTGATTTACGAGATCATGTTGAGTCGAAACTGACTATTCTATGATAAGTCACATGTTTGGATTGATGAATGAGGATCATTATATTGAGAACTATATTATTAAGATGTAATGAAGGGATGTGAATATGAGATTGATTCTATTTGAGTATTGATTCTATGTGTACCACTCTTTTCAAGAAACAAAATTTGCTCGAGGATAAGCAAAGAGTTAAGTGTGGGGAGTTGTTTTGCATGTTTTGTTGTGTTTTCTTTGTTTGTTTGTAACGATTTGGTTCTATATGCTTAAGTTTTGAATATCTTTTATTGGAATCATGTTCGTTTTGTTTTGTGTAGGAATGTTCGCGTTTAAGCATTTTGAGCATAAAGCATGCGTGAAGTTGCCTTTGGAAGAGGCACCGCGTCCGTGACTTTGCGTCCGGTCTTTGGGTGCCGTGCCACCTTAGGGCACCCGCTTCCGTGACGGCATCGTCCGTATTGGGCGCCACGCTAAAGCTCAGGAGAGACGCTGGCGTCCGTGGCGTCGTCCGTGGGCGTCGAGTTGAAGAAGTCAGGAGGTGGCGCGTCCGTAGCCTCTGTTCCACCTTTCTGGCGTCCGGTGCTGAGTATGCGTCCGGCGCTGAGTGCCTATGATTTCGCCTGGTTTTGAAGACCTCGCGTCCGCTGGGCGTGAAAATTCCGCACCTATATATATGTTTTAAAACGCGTGAAACCCTACATCTTTACATTCAGTTTTATTTTTACCGTCAGTTTTGGAAGAACTCTCCCCTCGCGAACAACTTCATTATCAGTTTTCTTTATAATTTCTTTGAATTGGATTGATTCAAGAACTTGATTGAAGAGATTCATCATGACTATTACGATTGTAAGGATTAATTATTCGATCTTTCTTCCATTGAATTGTTGGATAATGATTTCTATCAATTATAATTGTTTGATCCGTGAGATGAGCATGAACTAATTCTTTTCTAGGGTTGGGTGATTCAAATTGTTTAATTGATTATTTGTTTTGATCGAGTGTATCAATTGAATCCTAGGGTTTATTGTTGAGTGATTGATCTCTATTGAATTATTTATGTTTCGTGTATTATCGGCGATGAATACGTGCATGATAGGAATTTGCTAAGTGATTAATCACCATTTAATTTGTATGTTTCGTGTATTATCGAGAGATAGATCGTTGCATCATATGAATCAATTGGGTTAGAGGTTCTGGAAGCGGTACTCTAATAGTGTATGTATTTGTGAAATTTGATAACCTAGGTTTAATCCACGGAATGAAAGTCAGTGTTTGGATTGAGGTTTGAGGATTGCATGAATAGGTAGATTTCTTGATCAAGCAATAAATCGATTAATCAAGGCGAAGAACCCTTATACCTAGTTTATCTCACACTCTTGAATTATTCTGTGCTATTGAGCTGCTTTGAATGTTTGGTTTGAATTGTTAGGTGTGATTTAATTCCCTGTTAATCTTAGTGAATCATCATCCCCAAATCAAGTTTAGGATTTAGATTTACCGTTTTAATCGTAACACATCATAGCCCTGTTAAGTCTTCCTCGAGAGATTCGACTTGGGTCGACCTTACCACGCTATAGGGACCTCGTGCTATTGCGAGCGACTAAGTAGAACAATTTGGTCCGAACGGGTTAGTCTTTCTTATCATTTTATCATCCGTGATTTTATTGCTTTATTTTATATTTTGCATGGTTACCTTTGCTTTGGATTAAATTTCGAAGCCCTTAAACCTCTACCCAATTTACGTGGCTTGAATAATGATGAATTATCGTTGAGCTAGCTTCTATGTTTTCGTGATACATCCTGTGGATACGATACTCGACTTACCTATATACTTACACTTTTAGTGTTATAAAAGTGAGCGATCAATATAATTGTAGGTGATCACTGTTTTCTTGAGGCCTACCACGATAAATGTGGTGGCGGATGTAAAGACTTATTATAGGGTGATTATTTTAAGTATATTAAGAATGTCTTGCTAGATAAAGAGTGAAGAGTTGCTAGATATCTTTAGGGGTTGCTTTGGTCATCGATTGATTGGATTCCGGGCCTAAGTTTAGTTTATCTTTGCACCATATAGTCTCCGTCGAATAGAACCTACGCAATAGGAGATGTGTTTTTTCATCGATGGAAGATATATATGTTTTCCATTAGAGATTATGCTCTAGTCATGGCACGCAATTTGGGTCATCATCATTTGATCCCACACAAGACTACGACTTGGCGACGTTGAGGTCTATAGCCTTTTTTTGAGGGCACATGATTACATTCGTAATCTATTAGATAGATTTTGTAGTAGTGATTTTAGTGAAGATGTAGATCTTCGTTTATATTCGTGTGACCCCGTTATTATCCTCTATGGATTCGTATTTGGAGTGCAGGCGGGAAGATAATAGCTGATTGGGTTTGGGCATTGGTTGACGATCCGAGGCGTTTTGCCGATTTCCGTAGAGGCATCTGATTACGAGATATTGAGATATTATCTGACCTTGATGTCGACTAATGCTCGGTACCACTTTTACGGACCGATCTGGGCACTATATGCTTGGTCACTCGAGATCATACCAGCTTGGGAAGTATATTTGGACGTCATCAATCCCACGTGTCAAAGTGTTGAGGTGGAAGTTCAAGAGTAGGCTCTCACCGTGACTTCTGATCTCTTTTTGAGCAAGAGGTCTTGAATTTTATTATAATTTTAAATCATGTATGAGTATTGTATTTATTAGAATATTAAATAACATCTTTCAATTTATTGTAGGTCGATTATCATCTCACATCGATCGAGCGACTCGTTCGAGGTTAGCACCGTTCTTGGGTGTCATCTCACCCCTCTCCACTCGGTGTGAATTTTCTTATCTGTCAAATCCTTTGAGGAGGGACGGCAGTTCCCTTCTCGTCGTGGTGTGTCTTATCCGGTGGATGAGCCTCGGCGTGAGCGTCGCCGAGTTCAGGAGGGCTCCACGGTTTATTCGGATCACGATCTTTCGGGGTCTCCATCGAGCAGCCCTCGGGCCTTCACCTTCACGACCCACCCGGAGGTCATCGTCGGTGAGTTCGTTGAGATTCGGTTGTTCATGAGCGCGCAGCCCGTATGTGGATAGTCGTCCATCATTTGAGAGGCGGGACACGGGAAACATCTTTGCAGCTTCTTCTTCATCGGCGGTGGTGGTGCTCATCCCGGCGTCTTAGTTAAAGTCGATCGTCGTTGGATCGAGGAATCTATCGGGAATCTATCCGGGAGAGTGAGGACAGAGCAGTGCAACGCGTCGAGAGGTCCATAGAAGAAAAGTGGATTCCAAAAATGAAGAAATGGTTTGAAAGTTTATTTGAGAAGACTCGATGTGGTTTCACACATAGAGAAGATGCATATACACCCGCACCTCAGGCCGTGAATCTTCCGACGATGACGAGAGGTTGAGGTATTGAGCCGGCTGAGGCAGCCCTACATCAGCCTAGTGATACCCCTCCCCGCTACTCTTTCCGGATCCATGGTACGATCCACAGGCTGCATCTCGTCATACCATGATGGGACTGGACCTATTTAGTGATATGCGCCTCGGGGCGTCGTCGAGCGGACTTTCGAGCCCGTCTGGCTAGTTGGAGCAACGGTAACTATTAAGTCTCATATTTGGCGGTTTATAGTATTTCATTATATTTGTTATGTTTTTTATTTTCTGACAACTCATATGCTTAAATGTTTGTAGTTGGAATCCGGAGGGTGAGCGGGCATGGAGACCTTGGTACAATGAGGTCACCGTATGTTAATAGCCCGGTCCCGTCCGATTTACGCGATGTATTGATACTGATCAAGCTTTTCTTGAAGAGAAAGAACGGTGGTGGTTGTTGAGTCTTGGCCAGTCAAATCAGTTGCATTTTTCGTGCATCTCGAAATGCCGAGAGGCCTTCGATGTTCTGTAAGTACTTTTATAAAATATGCTTCGTTTTTGAAGTACATCTACTTATATTGATATGTATCTCTGATAATTTTGCGGATGGTCGATCTATTCATGATGCATCGATGAATAGACTCGATGCGGGATCGACTTATTGGATGGGGTGGATTCTCATAACACAATCATCCTTGATACGGTTTTTCGTAAGTATTGTGTCTTAATACAATCAATATATATTATATATGTGTAGTATCGGAATTAATTAATTTTCAATGTTGAGCGGATGTTTATGCAACAAGCATGGTTCGAGGTACACGGAAGGCTTTCGTCCTTCATTCAAGACCAGCGTGAGGCACCATTGCTCATTACCACGATACCATTGCTTACGCATGGAGCCACCACCGCGTTGGATGGCGGTTGTCCTCGGCTTTGCGGTCATGACCATGGATCGTGCACGCGGTAACCTATTGTCTGATAAGTTGCAAAATTGAAAATTTCCTTGTTCATTTCTCTAAATATTAATTTTTATAGATCATCATCCATGCGTCATCGACCGACGTTTCGTGATATGTCGGCGTGGATATGCACTCGGTCATTGCGTCTTTGTTTGACTCATAGCGTTGGCGGATGGACCATGATCAATTGGATGCGAGGATGATGGAGTTGAGTGCTGCATAGATTATTGCGGCCGTTTATGCTCTTCTCAGATGGTTCGAGAATAACTCCCACCGGATACCACCATGGAACAATGATGCGATTATTACACATCTTGAAGCTTGAGGTATTTGACGGGACTACGATTTCGGTGATGGTCCATTTGCGTGCATGTTGTAGAGCGTCTTATTTACGGTTCACCGAGCATCGAATGAGGTATGTCTAATACTTTAGCATATAGAAAGAAGGTAGGTGGAAGTATATATGAGTTATGTGAGCCATATAGGAAGCGAGAGTGCTTAGAGGCGCGTAGAGGATGATGATTTCTTTTATATTATCTCATGTATAGATCTTCATTATAATGTCGATTCAATGGATTAATTTCAATTTCAATTTCAATTTCAATTTCAATTTCAATTTCCTTTAGCTGTACAATCTTCAATTAATAGATTCTTGGTGGATATTATCGAGAATTGATTAATTTCTTCATATCAATAACAAATAACAATGATGGTGTGGATAATAATGTTAATAATGTCTTTACATGAACAAATAGTATTATAATATCAATAACAAATAATAATAAGAATAATAATAATAATAATAATAATAATAATAATAATAATAATAATAATAATAATAATAATAATAATAATAATGTATTTACATGAATAAGTGTTTTCATTACAATGTCAACAAATCTCTTGAAAAGTAAGGACACTTAGAGCGGTATGAGATTAGATTACTACACAAGCTACATGTCCGTGGTGCACGACTTCTACTACTTGATCCCACTTACATTTGGATGGCGATATCGATCCACTTTCGGGCGTCGACAGCGGACTCTATTAGGAGGCATAAGCGTAATTCCGGCAACATCTAGAGGAGCAGTCGACTAGGCGTGGCTCAGCAGGGCGATCCGTCTGAATATGCTTGGCTAGCTTTGCGAGAATGGTAGTACTCCACATAGTTAGATATATGGTGACCTTTATGACTAAAAAATTTATATAATCAATTATATGTAAGTGAAATCAAATTGATCAGAAAAAATTAACATAATTAAACTTAAATGCGTACCATATAGCTGCAACAACATGAGAACACGGTATCATATCCATGTCCCACTCCAAACACGCACACGATTGCGTATTGAGATTCACTCTGAATGTTTTGCTTCCGTGCTTGACTTTGAAAGTGGAGTCTGATGAGGGCACTACATCGTATCTGCGTGATAGTTCCATTGATACCATCGTCTTACGCTACTTGCTTTGGGTCAATTCGCCAGCTGCACTTTCTTTCTTCATGTCTCTCGTCGAACCATTTTTACGTAATGTGACGGATTGCCTCAATCATTGAGCAAATTGGCAATCGTCTAGCCCACAATAATCGAGAATTGAATGATTCGGCAATGTTCGATGTCGTAAAATTGTAGCGCCTAACGAGGCACCTGTGATCTAGCCTACTACACTCCAACCTCCACCAACTTGGTATATGCGCCACTATCATCGGCCTTCACGAGAGACTTTAACATAGCCATCGCTTTTCAAAGTATGCATCTTAGTACGCATCAGTGGCTTTGGAATAACTGCGGATGGTTGCCCAAGCGGGTGATTTTTTCGGCGGATGGTAGTAGCATAATCCGTGTGTTGCATCGGGGTGAACACACTTGACCGCGTTCATTATCTTGACATGGGCATCTGAAACAATCAACATCTGGATTTGATCCATAAGCGACTTGTAGTTGAGATAGAAACCAAGTCCATGAGATATCATTCTCGATCGGACCAATTCCATAAGCTAATGGAAAAACTTGTTCGTTGTCGTCCTTTGTCACGACAACGAATAATATCTTTATTGTGGCCCTTCAAGTGCGTGCAGTCCACTACAATCACGGTCGTAGGCACTGTGTATGCCTGATCTGCATGAACCGAGGCGACAAAGAGGGTGAACGGAACCGACCATCGATCGATATCCAAGTCGGTCATCGAGCGGGATTGCTCGTCCGTAACATATGCGAGATAACTCGGTAGTAGCTGAAATGATTCTTCATGTCCACCGTATATCATCTCGATCGCCTATTACGGGCTCGCATTGTTACACTATATATAGCGTGTACACCGTACTCTCTCGCCAAATCGGCCATAATGGACCTCGGCTTTGCACCTCACCGTCTTCGCGTATTTTTCGTGATATGTATCTTTGCGATTACACGGGCATTAACCTTCCTTACTCCGATATTCACTAGATCACATGCAAGTATGTATAGCATCAAACTTGCGGACAAACCAAAATCCACCTTGGCGTGATGCACGTAGTAGAAAAGGACGCGATTATGATATCGACAATTGAATGTAATCCTCGAATTATCGGATCGAGGAATAACAAATTCTACTCGACATTCCAAATGCCATAACCCCACCGGATATCTTGATTCATCCTTCTTTGTTGAAGATGGAACCTTCGCTCATTCGTCGAGTGCGGAATCGAGTCGGAGGACGAGCAAAGAGATTAAGCGAAGCATCATGAGGAATAACGAGGACTAGCGGTTGCTCATCTCCTCAACTTCTTACGGCTCTGGGCCTCCTGCGTGCGATTGCGTGTTACTCGCATAATCGTAGATGAAGCTTCCCGAATCCACCTCTCGGCGGATCCATGCGTCGAACTCTACAAATGAGCCATAGCTACCAAAGCGGACTCGCGATCTTCTTCCTCTTCATCCGACTCTGTTTCTTCTTCTTCTTCAACGTAGTCATCATCATATTTGTCCTCAACAAGTGTATCAACCCACAGTTGCGGCATATGTTGGAAAGCAATTCTTGGATGGATCCATGTGTTGCGACATATATTGAGATGTATCGACATCAAACCAATCGGATGAAGCAAATTGTTGTGTAAATGTCTCATCGAGCGATATGTGTTGGGGAGTGTAGTCATATGTTGGCGAGGATGGTATCTCGAGCGAAGGTCTATATAGTTCTTGCTCACGATTGGGATGTGTCGGCATCGTGAGTCACATAGACCTCGGTTGGGCATCATGAGCCAATCGAACAAGTTGATCATCATTACTCAAAAGTAATTTGATAATTCTACCACTCAGAGATCTCGATAGATAATGCGGTTGGTAGGTTGTACTCAGCAATTTGTCGACATAATTTGATCAATCATCTCTATGAACTCGAGATAATTACATTGTCCATTCGAACAAAGGCATTTGGTGATACCCCCAAGGTAACATAAAGAAGGATCGATGCCTCCATATCTAACAATAATGTTCTTGTCCCGACATCTATAACAACAACAAGATTACATTAGCGAAATATACGGTCTTAATATGATTTTACTAATGTATAAAACAAATATCTGATCTTAATGTTTACACTAAAATTATCGCTACAATAAGAAAAATAGCAATCTAATCAAAGTCTAATTAAATAATTAAAGTCTCTACTATAAATAATTAAAGTCTCTTACAATAAATTAATTAAAGGGGACTTATCTAAGCGAATTATGCTGGCACTTATCTAAGCGAATTATCCAATAATTATAAATTGCGAAACAATCAATTATCTAAACAAAATAAACAAAATAAATCTAAACAAAATTAATAATAACAAATCTAAATAAAACTAAAGATAGTATTATAAATTGCTTGAATTATCTAAACAAAATAAATCTAAACAAAATTAACAATAATAAATCTAAATAAAACTAACAATAATAAATCTAATATCATAAACAACAATAATTAAGCGTATGAATTAATTAGTTATTTACATTATAATTAATTACTATATTCATCATAATTGAAAACTTAAGATAACTACACTAAAATTATCCTAATTGATTTCATTTAAAATTATTTTCTAAAACAAAAATCTCTCTAAATTGAGCAGGTTTATGTCTCCGTCGATATTTCCTTGTTTCCGATCGTAGGAATAATTAGTATTAAATTCATTTGATAATTTGAAGATTCCGTTAGAAAATAGGCTCTCCCGTCGACAATTGAAGATTAGGTCGTAGGAATCATGATTAATTTGATAATCCTTGTTTCGGTCGACCAATTTGATGTTTCCGGTCGTAGGAATCAATTTTATATCTAATTATGCAATAATTAATTTAATTATCTAAACGAATTATATCTTGATAATCTTGTTTCGTCGATCGGAATCAATTAAAATTAAATTACACTTAAAATCCCTCTCTCGGTCGATTATTCCTTGATTCCGATCGACCGGAATCAAGGAATCATCGGACGGAGAGAGGATTTTTAAGTGTAATTTAATTTTAATTCATTATGCTTTAAAAAAAATCATGATTCAATGATTTAATTATTATTTTTCATATAAAACCCATAAAATCATATAAAACATCTAATTTCATCTAAGCGAATTATATCCAATTATATATCTGAATTATGCAATAAATTCAAAACACTAAACGAATTATCCAATTAATTTAATTATCTAAGCGAATTATATCCAATTATATATCTGAATTATGCAATAAATTCAAAACACTAAACGAATTATCCAATTAATTTAATTATCTAAACGCAATAATTTATCCATACCAATAAACAATAATAAATCTAAACAAAATTAACAATAATAAATCTAAACACAAATTAATATCATAAACAACAATAAATTCAAAACACGTGTCGAAAATAAATAAAAATTCGAATAACTTACTTGTTGAGACATAGCTCTTTGGGTTCGGATTGAAGAAATAAATTTGAAAATTTTGAATATAAAATAGAAATGAGCGAGCGAAAATTAGAGGAGCAAGAAGCAAGAGCAATTTATTGAATTTGTATTTATTCTGATCGATTGTATAAATAGGAGAGAATTGGTTCAATTATTGGTGGTCAAATCTTTCTTGACAATTTTACGCATTTATTTCTTCTTCAATTTTTACGCAATTTTAGCTATAAGCTTTTAATTTTAGTAGTACTATTTTGTACAATATTTAATAAATTGTAAATATGAAGGATAATTTCAATATTAAATATTTCAAAATTAATAAGTTGTGTTATAATTTCAACATTTCAATATTTTGCAAAATTTCCATTATAGATTACTGTAAATATTAATTTAAATATCATACATTCAATTTAAATTAATTAGTATTAAATTAATTTGATATATCCTTGTTTAAATTCGAAAATTCACCGATTCTCGTCGACCTTTGATGTTTCCGGTCGTAGGAGACATGAATTAATAATTAGTATTAATTTCATTTCATATATACTTGTTTCGGTATATAATTCCTCTCCATTAATCGTAGGAGATATGAATTAATTAAAATTGTATTAAAAATCCTCTCTCCGGTCAACCAATTAGTATTAAAAATTTGATTTTTAATTTGAATTAATTAAAAATCCAAATTTCGGTCGATGAAAGTCCTCTCTCCGGTCGATGATTCCTTGATTCCGGTCGGTAGAAAAAGGAAGTGTCGATAGAAATTTTCGATTTTTAGTGTTAATTAATTTTTGATTCATTTATTTTATTTTAAAAAAACATGATTCGGTGATTTAATTATATTTTTTCATGATTTTCTCACACTTTTTCTCTATATAAAGTAATTTAAAGAATAAGCGATTATAATTTGAAATCATTTATCGATTCACGTGTTGTCAACAAACAAAATATTCTTGATTCACATGTTAACAGACAAAACATTCTTTGTTTGGTCGGTGTGAGTCATTCGTTGATGAACTGCTTAGGATATATATATTAAAAATATAAATGGGTATGTTGTGTATTTATTTTGAAAAATAGGTATGAGCTGTACACACTTTTACAAATATGTGTAGTTTGATATATTTACCCTAAAATTATTATCGGTTGCAAACAATACCTAAACATTTTAACTGTAATGTAATTCGATTAAATTGGGTTATTTTTAATTAAAACGCGTAGATGACTAGATGTTTGACATAATTTCCCAAGAATAAAACCGTGGGAACCCCTTGGAAACTTGAAACCAAGATCTGTAGAAGACTTGTGACTTTGCGACTAAATTCAAATCCAAATCTCACCGACGCGTGAGAATCGAAATCCCTAAATCTTCTCTCTCTCTCTCTCTCTCTCTCTCTATACCAGCAATGGCCTCTCCGGCGACGCTCCCGATCTCTAACCCCCAAACCGAGTCTCAGCCGCCGATCGCCACTCCCGCCTTCCGCGCCTTCATATCCCGCCTCAACGCCAACATAAGCAACGGCCTGGCCCAGCGCCGCCCTGGCTGGAGCTCGTCGACCGCTCCTCTTTCTCCCGTCGATTCCTCTCAGACGCCGCCTCTCGCGTCCGCAAAACTTCTCCTATTTCCGCGTCAACTACGTCTCCTCGTAGCCTCTCTCTCGCCCTCTCTCTCTCTCATCCCGTCTCCTCCTCGTCCTGCTGGCCCTCCTCGCCGCCTGGATATTCTTGTACCTTTTCCGCCCGGCGGATCAGTCGCTGGTGGTCGGTGGCCGCACGTTTTCCGATCGGGAGACTCTGGGATTCTGGTGGTGACCACCATAGTTGTGGTGTTCCTCACCAGCGTCGGATCGCTGCTCATCTCCGCCCTGCTCGTCGGCCTCGCCGTGGTCTGCACGCACGGGGCGTTCCGGATGCCGGAGGATTTGTTCTTGGATGATCAGGAGCAGGTCAATACCGGCTTTCTCTCGTTTCTAGGCGGCGCCGCCTCGTCCGCGGCTGCGACCGCTGCGCCTGTGGTTGCAACTCGCGTCTGATTTTCGATCTGATGCGTTCTTATGGTGTATAAGGTATGATGTAGTCAAATGGTTCGAATTTAATTGGGGAAAAAATGTAATATTCTAAATTCTTTCGTTTAGGCAATTTCTTATGGATTTTGGACATGTTTAGTTAGGGTTTCGTGTATTACGTCTTTGAAATTGGATATACTTTGCTAATGTCTGTCATTGTTATTGTCATGGGTTAACCTACAGATTTTGGATTGGTTTACGTTTAATTTTTCTTTATAAATGGATTTTGCCCTTTTGTTTATCTTCTTCTAGCATCAGTGTGGCAGAAACTGTTATCTATCATGTAGTGGACTGCAACTTATTTAATTGGTTTTAGTTTTACTGGATTGGATTTACCATCAAACTTGTTAACCAATGGAGATTGTAATTCCAGCAATAAAACATGATAGAACTTGACAGAGAGTTTAAGAAAAAAAAGAAGAGTTGGAATTGCTTGAGTTTTGGTGTTTCCTGTACATGATAATATTGGATTTTGATTTCTCTTCTTCAGCAAGCAATCTTTAGTTTAGCCAAGATGGGAATACGTAGCAACGAGTTTAGACAAGGAGGAGTTTTGTAAAATATCATTATTTTAGTGAGAAGGCGTACTCCTGTGTATCCGTATGCATGGCATAGGTCCTAGTTAAATCCTTGTTGAAGATTAATATACCCTAATTGGGGATCAATAAATCCCAATTGGGAATTAATGAAATTCTAATTGGATTTAATTAGGGTAAATGAATTATGGATGCACATAACTTTTGCTTTAATGAGAAGGAACTATGTATGGTTTCTATATGGGGTTGTGGCTTGTTGGCTTTTTGGTTAAGCAAATTGCAAGCACAAGTTAGACTTGAAGCATATGTGTTGGAAGTTCCTTTATAATCAAGTGAATATTGTTTATAATATATGTGGCTTACCACAACCCTTCTGCAGATTGACTACAAAAATTTCTAGAAGTATGAAAGTTGAGTTATTTGCATGGAACTTTGACAAATGAAATGAATCTAGTTAAGAAGTGAGGCATCTAAAAAAAAATACCCCTCCTACCCATCAAAACAGTCTCCTTTCATTTTTTACACAGATAAAGAATATAATTTATATGCCATTATTCTATTTTTATCCTTATTTACATTAAATAAGCTTATTTTAGTAAAAGAAAGTTTAATACAATTTAAATTAAGGAAGTGAATTATATTTTGGGACATTCTAAAAAATAATAGAGAACTAATTTAATCAGACGGAGATTTTGGGATTTCAACTTGCATGTTGTGAATCATTTACTACATTGTCTTTTTTAGTTCTAGCAAGTAGGATCTGATGATTTTGTTAAAATGTTTTGTTTGGCACTGCGACTTGTCTTACTATGCTGGGCTTGGTGCAGTGCAAAGAGTGCAATGATAATTTATACTCTCATCGTCCTTGATATATGGTTTTAGCTTTTGCCAGCTTGAGTTTTAATAAATGCAATGAGTATAAAGTGAGTGGAGAATAAGATCCACATAATAAAATATATTCCCTCCGTCCACCAAAATCGTTCATTGTTTTTAGTGGCAAGTGTTTTAATAAATTATAATGAATGTAAAGTGAGTATAAAAATGTGTGTCATGGGAATAATAGATGAATATATTAATAGATATTGAGTGTAAAAAGGTGGGCAATATGTGGTTTTTTTTTGTAAATAAGTAGATAGGTGTAGAATAAAAATACAAAGTTGATGTTTTCAAAAAATGAAAGTGAACATTTTTCGTGGACGGATCAAAACGGAATTAAATACACGAATTTAGTGGACGGTTGGAGTATTATGTAAGTGAAAAAGGTGGGTCATAAATGATTTTTTTGTAACTAAGTGGGTTGAATATAGATAAAAATGTTGATTTTTGGATGAAATTTATGTCTATAAAAGAAAAGTGAATGAATTTTGTGAAGGTACAAAAATAGAATTAAATGAACAAATATAGTTATAAGAGGAAGTACATGATTAAAATGTGGATAAAATTGAATCACCAAAGTATTATTGCTTGATTGTGAATGGTATGGTTAAGATTTTGCTGTTTAAAGAGGTTTGAATCCATCGTGACGCGATCTTTAAATTTTTGTATTTAATTGATAAAAAAATAAAAAATTAGCTACATTTTTTGTTGGGATGAGTTGGAGTATGTATGGGTACCTTAGTGCTCACCACAGCCCATTTCAAATATATAATCATGTATGTATATTCAATTTAGAATAAATATCATTTTAAATTTCATATTAATCTCATTTTGTAAAAATATTCTAAACTATCAATGACATTAATTAAAATCATGAACTGATTGATATTTTATCAAATATGGTTGGGGTCATATTCTGACGTTGAAATGTCGATACGGTTTGCCAGATTCCACGTAGAATTATGTGAAATTTTACTCATTAACTAAAATTGTATTGATCCCACATCATAAAATGTAAGTCTACCTCACTGAGAGATTGGTTGCAGCAAAATCTGGAGAAAGGTTTAAGATCCTTAATCACAAAAATTATTGGAAAAGCTTAAATAAAAACTCAAATCTTCTTTAACAATTTTGAAAGAGGAACAAGAAAGCTCATATTTTTTTTGCTTACCTACTTGAGAAGGAAACAACGTTAAAAAATTGTGCCTCCAGCAAGATTATGATTTTTGTATTTACAAATTATGCTTTTATTCTCCTTCGACAATACAATTTATAATCAGTAAAAATTTCAATGATTAATCCCCGAGAACTCTTGAATAAAGAGTTATTTCCAATGCAAATAGTAATCTTCATTTCTTGATTGAATGATGATATTTGGATCTTTCCATCATCCTCATCCTCTATCTTTTCGGTCGCTGGTTTTACATTTGGTGTTGAATTTTATCATATTTAGTTGTTGATGATTTGCAAGAAGAGATCATCCACAGGACTCATCGGATGCTGCCCCGCCAAACGCAACCATTGAGGTTGAGTTTAAGTTTTCTCATTTCTGTGCTTTACGAATTTCTGAAAATTTTCAGAATTTTTATTTTTATTTTTATTTTTATTTTCTTAATGAGGTGGGGTGGGTCCATGTCAATTTTAACTAAGGAGAAAAATTCCATGTAGTATCCAATGAGCCATGTTTTGATATTCCGACGCGGAAAATGATTCTGAGACATATTTGATAAGATGTTCATAGTTTATTATTTTAATTAATATTAATGAAAATTTATGATATATGTTTGGAATTTAAAGTAATCTTTATCTTTTAATTTATTTCGAAGATGATGTGAAATAAACGTTTGTAATCCTTTTATTTTCATTGAAAAAATTTACATTACAAGTACAACTTATTACTATATTGTATTCTTTTATGTAGTAATGTTTTTTTAACTAGCTCCTTTATCCATCTAAAAGCGTGAATATGAAAAAGTGGGAAGATCAACTACAAAGCTTGATGGTCCATTTCACACACAAAGGTAAAACTAAAATTCTTAACAATACGAGTGATAATATGAGCCATGTAATTGACTTATTTATCTAATTTTGACAAAAATTGATATTATTGATAGTTATGATATATTTTTGGAAACCATAAATCTCCCACCCCTAAGGGTATTTTGATTAAAAAAATAATGAAAAAACAGAGGTTTGGCGAGCGAATTTGAAATAATTGGGGAGCATTGGTGTATCTTATAGGGAAACTAAATTTTTTTGACACAATAATTAAGTTTTAGTCCTGTACTGAATTTCTTTGATCAAGTAAATTCCAATATATTTTCTGCACAATTATACAACAGTTTGTTCGAGTTAGTTCATTTTAAATAATTTTATACTAATTTATTTTTGGAAAAATTTCTAAATCATTTCAAGTTTTTGTCATTAAAATATTGAATTAAATCATTAGTCAATTTACAGTGAAATTGATAACCTGCTCGTAACGTGATAAATACTTCACACCAATTCATCTTCAAACTTTAGTCTTCTTATTATTTAATGGAATGTATTATTATCATGATTACAATTATTAATATTTTGATCTTATATTACAATATACTAACTGAACAATATACTAATTAATAGTACACATGTATCAAATGAAATTAAATAGAGTACCCACACTTTACAAACAAATGTTTGAATCTAAGTGCTAATGTACATTGAAAACTATGCAGACCTAAATTCAATGTCAGACTAATTATCCAACAGTTCTGCAAACAGGCATTCGATATCAGGCCCTCAGAGCTGCTGTTACATCGCATTTCTCAGCGTTAAGATTGATACTACTTCCGACTGATAACGGTTGAATAATCATGACTGTTCTACATTCAATTATGGTTAGCATGATAGTAAATAGCATTTCAATTATCTCATCAATCAATCGATAAAATAACCGATTTTGCACATTATCAAAACCATTAGGATAAATATTTAACACAATAAATCTTCATAATAATCTTTAATGTTGCATCATTCAATAATGAAATTCCACGAATTAATCTGATTTCCCGAAGACTAATGGTTTGTTATCACATGTTCTTCATCGTAAGATTCTAACGTTATAACGGATTGCAACTAACAATCGCCTAGTACTACAAGTTTACCTCCAAATTGCTGAGGACTTCTGGTCACCATCCAGTAACTACGATAAGGGATATTCGCATCGGTTGTGGCTTAGCAATATTCGTTCTCAGAGGCCCAGCCGAGCTCTTTCTCCTGAAAATCAGTGACGTAAAAGTAATGCTCACCAACACAGTTCTATCAGGGGAGGAATTCTGCATGTTGTATGTGCAGCACGAACGTGTGGACGGCCGAAATGCTCTCGAATGGGAACAGGTACTGTCCAACTCTCATGCATCGAAGCTTTAAGTGACTTTGCTGAAGAACGTTACAACTTATAAAGTCAACATGCATTATCTAAGTCGGATTGATATGTAGCAGCGAAGCCTATAGATATTAGTTCAAATTTACTGATTTTTGTGCAATCGAATCTGAAAGGATTACCTTCACTAATTTAAACTCTATTCGCATTTTTAAATTAATTCCAAACGATTGAGTTTATAAGCATTCATATTTAACAAGACAATTATTAATCATTACGATTCAAAAACTCAACTAATTATCTAAACTTCAATATAACTTCTAATACTAGACTCAAAACCTTAAGATTAAGCATACTTATCTCAAATATCAACTTTAGTATTCATCATTTAGATTGTAATTTATTAGATTTCGTAAGTATCGACGCATTGTACATTGTAATATCCAGATTTCAAATAAAATTCTACTGAAACCAGTCAACAAAATTCTCAAATATTCTAAGACATTTAAAGTAGTAGATAGTTATCTTTACTATCACCAATAGTGATCAACATTCAGACAAAGTACTGGTACATAAATCTAAGTTAATAGAAAACTATAATTCAAAATTTTAAAGCAAGATACGTGAAAGTTCCTATTTGTTATAAAATATATCACTGTAATTCAACGATTTCAGGAACTGAATCAATTTATAAGTGAAACATACCCCTCACACTCTAACTATACTTTACGTATCAGAATTCTAGGAAAGTTAATTAGTTGAATATCTGAAATTAGGTAATGATTTAGGCTGTAGTAACTCCTGTCATGATCAATGTAAAATCTATTTCTATTTTCATACACTATAAGCATAACCTTATTCATACTAAGCTTTCAATATCTTAATAGTGATAATAAAGATGAGCCATCTGCTTTGAGATTGTCAAAAGATATGGTAAATTGAGTGGTAACACAAGCATTTTTACCTTTTAGTTCAATATGATTTGAAAATAGCTGGTGTCCATTTCTTAATGGTGTTTAGGTAGTCCGTAGTTTCATAACATACCTGCATTATGTTTCAGGTTAAGGATCAAACATACTTTCTTTCACATCTTTCACAATCGCAGCTTAAAGGACTTATCTTCCCTCTTGGATGTATCCAAAAGGTGAGGTTGGAATTTTATGTGGCCATATGAAGACATGTGTACTACTTTGTTTTCTCTAGCGGCTGTTCTATGATTCCAAAATAGAGTTCTACGGATTATTTTCTTCTCTATATTTCTATTTAATTTTTGCCAATGGTACTTAACTACTTTCCTTTGATCCTTTAGGAAGAAGTGCGTCGGCTTGCCAAAATATTTGGATTACCTAATCAAGATAGAAAGGATTCACAAGGAATATGCTTTCTAGGAAAGGTAGTTTTACCGTCAATGGAGAAATCTTTGAAGATTATGCATGCACGGCTGCACGCTAAGTTTGTTGCCTGAAGACTTGGTTTTGTTTGAGATTTATGAATCACAAATTGTTCCAAATTTTAGCCATGTGGCTGCCGACTATCAATGTTATCAACTTTTAGGGTAGATCTAAATTCTGCATTGTGAATATTCCTGTGCACTTGGCTACAGATTAAGTTCAGCGATTTTGTTGCTAGACACATTGGAGAGGAGGAAGGTGTGATACTAGAAGCTGAGACAGGAGATTTCCTCGGGAATCACCGGGGCTTTTGGTTCTATACAATTGGCCAACGTCAAGGGTTACGTCTTCCTGGTGGACCTTGGTAAGACTTCTCCTTAAAGTTCTTACTACTGGTATGTGCTTGTTAAGTTGCCACAATCTTCTTTTACTTAGTGCCCTTAATTTCTTAAATGCCACACTTTCTCATTTTGAATACACTAGTAAGATTCTTTACCATTTTGATTGCTTGCTACACAGGTATGTTGTGGAAAAAGATGTTGAAAATAATGTAGTATTTGTATCAAGAAACTATTTTTCAGTGGACAAAAGAAGACGCCAATTTCGTGTTGGATCCTTGAGATGGTTTAATGGTTCTCCTCCAACGCAGATCACTCCAATTCAGTGCAAGGTATTTATTTCTGTCTGTATTTATACAGAAACTATGTTGAAATTCCCTCATATAGGAAGACGAAGTCTCATTCAGTTAGGGTCAGCTACCAAGAAATCATATATGATTGCAAAATGCAAATGGATATTGTTGAAGGGACATCTCAAATATCACATTTTTGTAGACTTTCTCTATGCTTTTGAATGGGGTGACATGAAACTGCAGCTTTGTGTTGTGCTTTTTCTATGATAAAGTTTATTTAAATGTATGTTAGAGATCGATATATGCAGATCTCATGGGATCTTTCTGTATCTTACTTCCAGAGTTGTCGAGTTAATTTTTAGTAATGTTTTCTTATCTTGTGCTTTAACTTTTTTTAATTCAATAAAGTCGCTTGTTTCCACACCTTGGAACTACTCTATGACTTAATAGAAGAAAGTCTGAACTCAAACATGCCTCATATTTCAACCCATCCTTTATTCTAATCCATATATATATATATATATATATATATATATATATATATATATATACTATTGGGCTTTATCAATAAAGGAAACGCAAGATAACTATGAAACAAGATGAGGAAAGGTCCCATTACATCTGGAAAACCCATTCCTTGTTGCTCAAAACAGCCTTGTTGTCAAGGCCATAATAATTAACTAATGTCTTTTCTAAGTCAATATGATCTGCAAGATCTACTTTATCTGCATCTTGGATAAGAATTTGCAACTTGCTTTCATGCTTGACTTGTGCCAAGCAAGCACCCATTGGAACTAGTGGAGGGCACTGTGCCCTCCATGAGGACCATAGCCACATCTACAAACGGAAAGTTCAGATCGACAGGGGAGATCCATGTGCCTGAGATAAGGAAAGATCCCATGACTGCAGGAATTAATCTCTAACATATCTAATTGTTAAAGAACCTTTTTCAGATAAGTTTCTTGGGCATCAAAGTATTTCATGGAGAAAGCTCCCTAATTTTTAACAGATGACCTAATATTCAAAATAAAACAAAATAAAATGCTTAGCAATTGTTGATGTTGAACATAACATTATATAGTGTTGCATTTAGAGGATAATAAAATTGTGATTCGTGAATGTAGATCAGGATTTAGTTTGATCGAGTACTTTCTTGGAGTTTGTGTTGTACTGTTAGTATATTTGAAATTTTTTGTATCTTGCAGTAGACTAGATGTATATCCATGCGGTGGTTTGAGGTGAGCATCATTATTATTGCTATTACACGCTGCATTCTACTACTGCAACTTTTAGTTGATATCATTGTTGGTAATATTGCTTCTCTTGCTGTTCTAGAGTATTTTTCCTTACATCTGCAGAATAGATTTCTTTGCCGGAAATACTTTAATGCTTTTGAAGTGTTCAATACTGAGAAAAAGTTTTGATGACCTTTGTTATTGTGATTATGAGTTTGCTTCTCAATGTTTGGAGCTAATTTACTATTTCAGTTGCTCAAATTGAAATCATTAATTATCAAGATGCTAAATATATCGTGTTGAAGACTCTTTTTGGGGCCGGTATTAACTTTATAGTTTATACACATTCTTTTATCAACCCCTTTTCAGGTTAGGCATGGGCCTACACTATACAGTTGTGATTTAGCTATGGAAGTTGATGGAGATGGCCATGAAATTGGAGTTGTCAAATTGTCCGAAGATGATCAAGGTCTGGCAGCCGGGCAATTTGCTGCCTTCTACCAGGAGTCAACTTGTATTGGATCTGGTGTGATCTTGGAGTCATGGGACGATCAAGGCTTTCCTGTTTGTGCTAAGGCTCTGGAGATTGCAAAAATGAAAGATAAGTCAAAGCTCGGGAAGCCAATAAAGATAAAAGTCATAGAACAGAGTAAGAAAGAGGAGGAACCTAACCATCATCAGTCAAACAGCTCCCCATAACGAAACGTTAGCATCTCAAATAAGGTCCAATCATGCGCTAAACGGATGCAGCAATTCTTAGATGAATTTTTGACGGCGTTCTAGATCATCAGCATAGTGTTTATTTTACTCGGACGTGCTGTGAAAACGGAGAATCGGAGATATAGCTTTATGTTAGGAGTATTTACTTTGCTTCTTTGTTGAATATAATTCTTAGATTTGAATTCCCTAGATATGGAAGTAAGGTACAGATAGTTGATCGAAATTGTGCTAACTATTAAACTAGCATTCTCGTTGCAGGAAGGGACAGGGTATGAAATTTATGTATATGATAGGAAGCAGACTCCTGAGAATTAGTTAAAAAACTGAAGCTCTTATAAATTAGTATGAACAGTGTATTTTTTTTCCTAAAAATAAAAATAAAAATGAACCGTGTATTTAGTTTCAGAAATACACGAACCATTTTAGAACATTGCTACTGCATATTGATGGATTAGGTCTCTTTCGGCTTCTTGTAGTTCTAACAATTTTTTCCATAAAAACTCCATGGTCAAGTGTGTGTGTTATTCACGATTATTTTAAGTAAATTACTATAAAGATAAGAATACTTAGTCATGTATATTGTCGATTCAAATAGGAGAAAAGATTCCTAAAGGACACACTCATGTCCGCTCCTATCTCGCTTGCTGTCATGCTTTCATAATTAACACTTATCTATTGTCATTGTTACTTTCTTATTTCTCACGATCCTAAAATGAGGAGACGAATCCTCGTAACTGATTGACAAATAATGAAAATGAAAAAAGAGTTATTTGGATATGAAAAGGACGATGAAATTTCTCTAATTATTTGTAGGGCAGAAATAAAAAAAATTATATAATTTATAATACAGAGATTTTAAATTCCAAATTATTCTCATTTTATCAAACTACCGTGAATGACCAAAATGTTTACTAAAATCATAAATATAAAAATATCTGATTCCGAATATTGATGTGGCTTGTCGATATTAGACCATGTTTATCAACAACCACCTAAAAATCCAACCATCCAACCACTTTAATATTTTATTAATTTCTCTCTCCTACTTTTACTTTAATTTTCATTCAACCACACCATATCCATTTTTTATGGTTTATCAATGACCATCCGACCATCCAACCACTTAATTTTAAATTTATATTTTATTATTTTAATTATACATAATATAATTGACTATACTTTAAATAAATTACATAAACTATTATTGTTGGAAAATATTGAAAACACAAAACGATAAATTGATATAAAATAAAATAAAAACTTGGCAAAATACAAAATAAGCAAAGTAAGTCCCTAAGTTACAATAATCTAAATACGAAACTGATAAACGTTACATAATAAATATAAGAAAATTACGCAATCAATTATGATCGCCGAATTTTTGCCATATATGCTCGATCAAGTCGTAAAGAAGAGCGATGTGAACTTCTATTGCGAAGTTGATTCCTAGTTTTCATATAGCAGGATAGGCTTGCAATCATATTCGTAGAGTATATGAAATCATTATTTTCTTCTCCATCTTCACTTTGGCTATTATTCGTCCAAGTCGATCTTCTATAAATTCGCCGGATCATGATAGTTTAGATAAGTGCTTTTTCATCTTCCACTATCATATTGTGCATGATAATGCAAGCCATCATTATTTTCCCATAATATCACGATCTCAAATAAGACATGGACGCTTAATAAAGGCAAACGAGCTTTTAAACGCGAATGCTCGCTCAACATCTTTCGGATGACCTCTTGATGTTGAGCAAACAATTGGTGCTTCCAAGTTGTGGAGCAGAATAGATTTGACAAATGCTGCCCATTGAGGATATATGCCATCGCGAGATAATATTCCATATTTTTTCATGGCCATTTACGACATAATTGACCTTTGGTGCTCGACCTTCCAAAATATCATCAAAAACAGGAGATTGATCAAGAACATTGATATCATTTTCGAACACGGTGTTCCAAAAATGCATGCCAAATCCGAGGTCTTCATGGACGCAACCGCTTCGAGAATGATTGTTGGTGTACCGCCTTCCTCGCATATTGTCCCGCCCATGAAGTAGGACAATTTTTCATTCCCAATGCATGCAATCAATATTGTCCAACATGCCCGGAAAGCCGTGTCGTTCTCCGATCTCAAGTAAAGTTGTCATATCTTCTTCAGTGGGCTTCCTGAGGTACTCCGTACCGAAATTAGATATTACACCTTCAACAAATTTGATGATCGATTTACGAATGAGTTGTGCATTCATTCGTAGTATTCGCTCATGCATATCTCTTCAAGTTCCATATGCCAACACCCGCATAGTCGCAATGCATTTTTGAATCGCAGACATACCTAGACGACCAGAAGCATCAAGTTGTTGCTGAAAAAATTTATCAGTGGCAACGAGCTTGTTCATTATACGTTCGAACAAAGGTTTTCGCATGCGATACCTTGTTCGAAAATATTCTGAAGGATAGATTGACTCTTCAGCAAAGTACTGCTCGAACACACTTTCATGACCCTTCTCGCGTTTGCGATCAATATACCTCCGTGTAGCTCAAACAGTATTGTTGGTAGGTTGTAAAGTTAGAGTTGCTGCCTGAATGAAAACATTCTCGACGACATCGTCAAGAAGCCGATTTTGTGCGGCAATGCTTTCTTCCCATTCATCATCATTGAATGGATTAGAAGCATCAAAACTAGAACTTGATGCCATTTTCTAAGGGATGGTGGTGGATACAAAGTTTGAGCAAGGAATTATGAATGAATATAGAAAGAAAAATCCTTAGTCGAGATTTAAAAGTACGTTTGATAATTCATTATTGATGTATATATACACAACTAGCTTGGCTCTTCGTGAATCAAAAGAGTCAATTGGCCCACATATTTTACACAGAGCTCTTGAATTATTTTTTCAGAAGAACGTTATACAGTGCTCTTGAATTGACAACACATCTGTTAAAGGGCCATTATATGTTATACAATGCTCTTCAATTATTTTGGCAGGAGCACGTTATATGTTAAAGGGCCCACGACAATTTGTCTATTATTTGCCAAAAGCACTAGCTATAGGCTCTTCAATTACTTTGGCAGGAGCACGTTATACAGTGCTGTTGAAATGACAACATATCAAATTTTGTCCAGGAGCACGTTATCAAATTTTGAAATGACAACACAATTGTTATTGAAAATATATTAAAATTACATAAACCATACAAATTTGAAATTACACAAACAACACTAATTGAAAGTACACAAATTGAAAGGTACTGGCTCACAACAATTTAAACACGCAAACACTCAAATTACAATAATAAAGTACGATCACAATCCATATAATTATTGCATTAGCTTAAGCTTCAAAGCTTCTTCTGCAGGAGATAATTGGCCTTTAGCCAACAACGTGTTAAGCGTAAACGTTTTCAGCTTCTCTCTCTGCATATCAGTTTTAGTTTGACGCGTGATCCTCATTTGACGAAGTTCTTCACCATTCATCCGGGATTAGAGAAGGCGTGATGTTGATGTCGCTTTTCCTTTTCGCTTAGCCTCGCTTTTGCTTTGTCTCTACCAATAGGATGACGAAGTCTCAAGCCTCGCTTGCATTAGATTCGTGTGGAGTCGGTTGGAGGTCTCCATCCTCATCGGTCCTTGATCTTTTGAGAGCCACGACTTTCTTCAAGACTATCTCCACCATGCGCCTGGGAACATGTATAACCAAGACTATCCAAATTCAATTCCCATTTGGGGTGGCGACTCATAACTCTTTCAAACACCTCAACGTGAGCAAACTTCGGCTTCCCATATAGCTCTGCAAGATCCTCAATGTCTTGCCTCGACTTACCGCTCGTTTTTTGATCATAGGCTTTTTTGTAAGAAGAAACCCACTTGCTTATATTTTTATTGAGGCGTCGGAAACGTTGCCTTAATGATTCCAGGGACCTTGCATCACCAAGATCTGGGTTTTCCTTTCGCCCTTCCTCGTACATAGACAATATACTTTTCCAAAATGAAGAACTATTTTGATTTTTACCAATAATTGGATTAGTACTTACCATATATCAGGCAGACATTAGTGCTATATCTTCTTGATTTGTCCAACTTTTTGCAGTGTTGGAAGAATTTGTGTGTTTTTTTCTCAACATTTTCATGTGAGTCATCTGAGATGTTTTGAGGGGTTTGGTGATTTTTTGGAATTTGAGAATGAGGAAGATTTTGTGAGAATGAAGGGTTTGCATCATAATTGAACTTTGAAAATTCTTCAGAGTTCGGAATATTTTCAAGGCTGGGATGATAATCATCAGAAAAATAAAAATCTTGAGAATTGTAATGAGGGTTATTACCTTGATCCATAGATAAATATAGAACAAGATAATAAGGATACAAGTTAAGAAAAAAAGAAATTTTTAGGTGTGTTAAAATATATCAAGACTGGTCTCTATTTATAGAGAATGAAAAAATATAAATTTTGGTATATTTTTTATATACATATTATACAAAAATTATTTCAATTTTATTCATATATACCATTCTAATTTAAATAACAAATAGGATGAAGACAAGTGTCTCCACCCCATTGGTTGAAAAAGGAAGAGAGAGAGAGACCAAATGTGGTCTGATTTTTCATCTGTTCGAACACTCCTTCAAACCACCATTTCAATTGTTTTTTCCTTTTAATGCATTTACTTATGTGGATTCGACCACCTTGTCAATTTTGTCACCGATAAACATGGTCTTAGGAACTTATAATAATTACTATTCATGCACACGAGATTTGTCATAAATCATATTTATTGTTTACGTTTAGTGCTAAAATGAATACGAGGTTGTAATAATTGATGGCAAGTACGTTAACTAGGTTGTGACAAAGAAGTACCATGTTTGATGTTAATCTCCAGAGGTACCGACAACTTCTAATTTCGTAGCTAATTATGTCGTGGGTGGCTGGAATAGAGTTGGATTTCGTTATATTTCTTCGTTAGGACTTTTAAATAATGGTTTATTAAGACTAGCGATGAATATCGTCGTCACTAACACTAAAACGCATTTTGTCGCTAAAACACGCCATTGTTGTAGAGTCCATTTCTTTTCTTTTCTTTTTTAAAATTAGTCATACGACAAGTAGCACATCCTCCTTACTACAATGTTATATCGACACATGTGAACAATATATATATAGGGGTTGGTTATGGTAAGAAAGT
Source organism: Salvia rosmarinus (assembly GCA_036937905.1). NCBI lineage: Eukaryota > Viridiplantae > Streptophyta > Magnoliopsida > Lamiales > Lamiaceae > Salvia > Salvia rosmarinus. The sequence goes on from JAODLM010000354.1 coordinate 81,792, forward strand.
TTCTTTAATGTACGAAAATAGAATAGAAGACATCTTTCATATTTGTGTAGACAATCGAATTACTATATTCGCATACGTTAGTTTAACACATATTTCATCTTTTCAGAAGACATATGTTAAATATATTAGTTTAGACATCTTTCATCATGCAGAAGACAAGGAGAGTTCTAGTCTTGCATAATAATCCCTGTAGCACACAAAACACAAACTCAGAAGACACCAGAAAATTAAATCTCAACCATTGATATAGCAAATCAAAGGTCAGGATTCATTCCTATTTCCTACCAAATTATCTTTTCCTACTCGAACCATTTCCTATATATATATATATATAAGGGAAGATTAATATGACAATCAATTTTATCGAGAACATGAGAACAAAAAATTGATGAATTCACAGAGAAAGTTGATAAATCCACTTGGAAAGTTATTGAATCCTAAAAAATGAAATTTCCATCCCCTATGAGATTCAAACCTGGGTAAAATTCAAATTTTTGAATTCAATAACTTTCCTCACGGATTCATCAATTTTTATATTAAATTCATTTGGTTTTTAAGATAAAAAATGATTCTTTTTTGAACCAAACTCTGCTCTATATATATAAATATATGATTCAGTAGTATCATTAGATAATACGTAGTACTAGACAAAAACCACATATGGTGTCAATAGGGTACACTAAATAAGCATCACATGACAAACTTTTTTTATTTCTATTTTTTTGTAGAGGGACAGAATCGTCATATTCAATCAGTCTCTCTTCCAAAAACTTTTGTCTCTTCATCTCTCCATTCCTTCGTCATGTTTGACTCTTCGGAAATGACTAATGCTTGTCGATAGAGAGGACATGGAAGCAGACGGTAGCGATGGCATGGTGGAGGCGGCTGCTGTGACTTGCTACATATGCAGCAGTGACATACGATGCTGGCTGATATGGTAAGTTCTCACCTAAAGATTTGAGGAAAAAGGAGAAGAGGGTCTTGAGAGAGGGTGGTTATAAACAGTGACGAGTCGGAATTTTTTTTCAAAAATAATTAATTATAATTTTAAAAGATAATAAAATAAAATTATATAATAATAATAATTTAATAATATAATGAGTTTATTATAATCTTTTAGAAATTTGATTGGTAATATTAATTCACACATAAACCTATTATTTTTATATATATTTTATTTTATCAATATAAAATAAATTATAGAAAAAGAAAAGAAATAGATTTTATCAACATAAAATAAATTATAGGAAAAGATAAAGGAAAGAAAATGAAAGAAAAGAAAGAAAGGAAATAAAAGAAAATAAGTATAGAAAAAGAAAATATGTAACTAAAAGGAATCGAACCAAGAGAGAGATAAAATCATAACTCATTAGACCACAATCGATTTAGTTATTAAATGTTAAATATTTATGGAAAGACATATGTTTAGCTAATAATTAATTCACATAGTGTTATTATTACATATATATTTTATTTTATCAATATAAAATAAATTATATAAGAAAAAAGGAAAAGATTCCAAAATAAAGAAGAAATAGAATATAGAGAGGAGAAACAAAAAAAAAGAAATGAAAGCAGGAGAAAAAAAAAAGGAAAGGTAGAAAGAGAAAAAAATAATAAGGAAAGAAAGAAACGAGAAAAGAAAAAAAAAAAAGGAGAGAGAGAGAGAGAGAGAAAAGAAAAAAGAAAGAGAAAGAGAGAGAGAGAGAGAGAGAGAAAGAAGGAGAAAAAAGAAAAGAGTACCTGTCGTCAATAGCATTCGAACTCGCGCCTTCAAGGATTCAAAGTGAATTCTAACCATCAGGCTAGGACCAACACATTGAATATTACATAACATATCAAATATATATATTGTTTAAAGCAAAAATGGACCCCTGAGGCCCTATGTAGCTCCGCCTCTGGTTATAACGGTGGTATTCAGTGGAGTTCGTTGAAAATCGGAAAAAATGTGGCATAACTGGGGAAAAAGTATATACATTTTATGTATTTTTTCCATTTATTTTTAAATCTATATCAATTTTAAATTCTTTTATTTCTTTTTACAAAAAATTCTAATAATATTCCTTAATATAATTTTGTTCTTTTTTCATGTTTTTGTTTTTTTTTCTTTATCTATAAGTGAGTTTGAATTTAGAATTCAATGTGGCGAATTCATAAAAAATTAAAATTAAAATTTTAAATGTGAAATTCTTTACAATTACACATGAAATTTACTTTCTATGTTTATTTTTCTTATGAAATCGTTTTCTTGTTTTAGTTTCTTTCTCAATAATATTTCCAGATTAAAAACTTGATTCTTCTTATGTGAATTATTAATATATTATTGGTAATATAATTTGATTAAATATTCCTTTTTTTTATGTTAGTTGTTAATTCAACCACACTACATGCTAGTAGATTGTGATTTTTTTAGATATACATTATTTGTATTAATTAATTAATGATTTTTCAGAATTCTTTTAATTACGTGAAGAATAATACTGGGAAGGTAATCAAGCTATTTTTTTTCCAACATGTAAGTTATTAGAATATGTTAATATTTGCTTGATTTTAGTACCAATGAAATTATTATGCAATAATTTTAATACAAAATATACATTAAAAGTAATATTTATACATAAAAGAAAAATGTTATGATAATCATATTTAGATTATTTTTTAATGATATGATATATTTAAAATACAAATATCATGATTTTATTATAATCATTAATTTTATATGTTCTCACGATCACCCACCCTACATGATTAAGGCAAAATAGAGGTTCAATTGTTAAGTAAAAAACTTATACTTCTTTAATGTCCTCTAATTTCAAAATCTTTTTGTTTGTTTCTTTTTCAGAAAATCTGAATAATTAAGGATGTGTACTAGATATAACAATAGTTGTAAATCATGTAGAAATTTCGAGACCATGAAATCATTAGTTCACAACAAGTTGGTACATAACGCCAAAGGCATGGTAGTGGTGTACCTTTTCCCGCCACTAAATCAGACCGCCGAGAACCACCACTTAATTTATTCACTTATCTTCTTCCTCAGAAATTCAAAATTCCTTTATTTCTTATTCCATGGCACAGTAGCACAAAAACAAACATTAAAATGGAGGCCCGCACTTTAACCGTCAAACCTCCGGGTTTCCATTTATTACATAATAAAAACCGCCCCAGCCACGTCAGCATTCCGGTGTTCTGCCGCCGCGTCACGGAATGCACCGCCACAACGAAGCGGCGGGACGTGCTCATCACTCCCTTGCTCGCCGCCGTCGGAGCGTATGCACTCCAGTTCTCGGCGGTGGCCAAGGCGGAGGAGACGACGCCACGGCCGTCGCCCTCCGCAGCAGAAGCGAAGGAGGGGGCGATAAGCTCGAGAATTTACGACGCGACGGCGATAGGAGAGCCGCTGGCGCTGGGGAAGGAGAAGAGGAAGGCGTGGGAGAAGATGATGAACGCGCGGATCGTGTATCTAGGCGAGGCGGAGCAGGTCCCAACACGAGACGATAAAGAGGTGGAGCTGGAGATTGTCAAGAACTTGAGGAAGAGATGCGTTCAAGTCGAGAGGCCCATCTCTTTGGCTTTGGAGGCTATTCCTTCTGATTTGCAGGAGCAGCTTAATGGCTATATGGATGGAAGGTTTTATTTCTCTTGCCCAACTAGGAAACTTATAATGGTTTTGATCATTAATAAATTCATAATATTTTTAGCTAGTCACTATATATATTGGCCGACACACGTAATTAAGTATAGCACGAAGCTTACTTTTGACCACATTTTGCCCACAATTGATCATATTTTGTTTAAAATTTATAACCATGGAATTTTTTAGTTGTGAATTAAAGGCATATAATATAACTTTAAAACTCTTAATTATATTTTCTTGTTTTGGAATTAATCATTTCAAATTTTTTGTTCATTAAATATAGAAATTTAAAAGTCACGTCACAGTGAACTTGAATTCGAAACCTTTGGTCTCGAGCATTAACCACTGTATCAATAGGCCAATACTCACACACCAATTCAGATCTTCTATTACTTTCTAGTGTGACATTTCTTATTATATTTATGGATGATTGACATGTGACATTATTAATTATTTATGATTTAATATTTATATAAGAAAAATATATCTTAAACTTATAGCGTTACCACATATCAACCATCCAAGAATGTAATAGAAGATATCACATTTAAAGGTAACAAATGATGTTAAATTGAAATCAAGTAGCGGTCACCACAACAAAAACGCCTTTAGACAACACTAAACCGTTGTCATAGCTGACATTATCTCAGGATCTGAAAAAAAGCTAGCATTTGGCAGGACTAATGCAGAGGCCCTAAAGTCTTTACTAACACATTGGTCGTCGCAGCGCTGGCAAGAATACGAGCCACTACTCACTTACTGCCGCGATAACGGAGTTCGACTCATTGCATGCGGTCTTCCACTTCAGGTACTGCTGATTGCTTGGGTTTTATCATTTTTTTTGTGAATTTTCTCAACAACAAGATTAAAATTATATGGTATACCTAGCATAATACCCATTGGATTTTAAATTACATGAGTTAATGAAAGATCAACATATAGAACCCTAATGTTTGTATATGATCACTAAATCTATCAACCGAGCATTTACTTTGAGCGAATGATAAATAGATAAAAATAATTCAAGCTAATTTATAATTTATTCCGATGAATTGATGAATTTTGAAACTGTTTGCCATCTTATCCTTCAAATACTCAAAATTCTACGTTTACACAATCTATTTTACCACTCAAACTAAATGCCCCCTAAGTATAACGGTGTTTTTTTGTAGGTCCTAAGAACAATTCAAGGTGAAGGAGTTGGCGGGCTCTCGAAAGCTGATCGTAAGAAATATGCTCCGCCTGCTGGGTCGGGGTTCATCACAGGGTTCCCTTCTATCTCAAGGCGATCATCATCGTCATCGTTATCATCGTCTCTTGATATAAATTTCTCAAGTCCGCCTGCTCCGTACGAACCAAGCTCTTACCTCTCCATACAAGCAAGAGTGGTGGAGGACTACTCCATGTCTCAGACCATTCTACAAGTTGTTACAGATGGTGGGAGTAACGGCATGCTGGTGGTGGTGACGGGCGCTAGCCATGTCGCCTACGGGTCGAGAGGAACAGGCCTACCGGCAAGAATCTCCAGAAAAATGCAGAAGAAAAATCAAGTGGTGATATTGCTCGACCCCGAACGACAGTATATCAGGAGGGAGGGCGAAGTTCCTGTCGCGGATTTCTTGTGGTATTCAGCTGCGAGGCCCTGCAGTAGAAACTGCTTTGATCGTGCTGAAATTGCTCGAGTCATGAATGCCGCTGGAACAAGGAGAGAAGCCTTACCTCAGGTCTGTTTTCTCAATTGGCCAGTCAATTTTTTTTTTGAATGCATCTCTTTTGCTGCAAATCGAAAACTGATGTTTTTATTGCAACAATTTATAAAATGTACCGAAAACCAAAATTGAATTAAAGTTCGTAAACCTTGATTATGCTCATAACCAGCTTGTAATAAAAAATGTGATTATCATTTATCAGGACCTTCAAAATGGACTAGATCTTGGTCTAGTGTCCCCTGAAGTACTGCAGAATTTCTTTGATCTAGAGAGATATCCTATCATCTCCGAACTGACACACCGTTTCCAGGTAATTAAACTGCATAGTTGATTCTGTTTAATTAATTCAATTTACATTTTCTGGAAAAGTTGTCTAACAAGTCATCTTCATGTAGTAGAGATGAAGAGCCATTTCGTAATTGAATCCATTCCAGTCAATTCAAGAAATTCGTAACTAAAATCCAAACTCTCTCCAAAAACACTTCTCCAAAATAGTTTCCAAGAAAAGAAAACTTTTAACACCATTATCTCCATCAAACAAACCAAATTCCTAGTTCCATACCATCCAATAGACTGCTGAATCTATACCTCTAATAAAAGAGCCTTGTTTTCAGGAAATTAAACTGCAGTATATCCTGCTGATTCTGTTAATTCCATTTTTGTAAAGGATGTATTAATTCCCATTGTAATAACAGGGTTTCAGAGAAAGATTACTGGCAGATCCCAAATTTCTCCACAGATTGGCCATAGAAGAAGCCATATCCATCACCACAACCCTCGTAGCTCAATACGAAAGGCGCAAAGGGAGATTCTTGGAAGAGTTCGACTATGTTGTGACTGATACGCTAAGGGGAATAGTAGTCGACTTCTTCACCGTATGGCTTCCAGCGCCGACGCTGTCGTTTCTCCCGTCGTGGACAACATCAACGCCCCGACAGCTTAGAAGCAGTGAAAGGCCTGTTGGGGTCCATCCCAGACAACGCGTTTCAGAAAAATCTGGTTGGGAGGAGTGGAACTTGAACCATAGAATTGCATCAGTAGTGTTTGGTGGCCTAAAGCTCGCTGGCGTCGGATTTGTCTCCAGCATCGGTGCTGTGGCTTCATCCAACATACTCTATGCACTTCGGAAGCTTCTCAACCCGACCTTTGCTGGAATGCAACGGAACAAACGCTCGCCTATACTCAAAACAGCCCTCATCTATTGCACCTTTCTTGGAACATCGGCAAATCTGCGATATCAGGTATGCAAAATCCGGCCTAACCTTATAAGTTGTTTAGAAACTTCTAAACTCTCGAATATTGTTTGGCAAAATAAGCTCATAGACTACTTATAAGCTCCTTCAAAATAAGTTCTTCAAATACATCCTATTTTTTCATGATTTTATAAACAAAAAATCAATTACCAAAAATTACGTTATTTTCCATATATAACATTCCAATTTTATTTCTTTCTCTAACTTATAAGATCAATTATCCAAACGTTTTAGCAACTTATAAACTCGATCTTTACACATTACATCTTATATGTTGTTGAAACTTTAAGCTATCTAATATAAGCTCAACCAAACACCTCTAATTAGTTCACAGCATGAAGCAGTTTCATCATACAAACGAGTATGTAGCTAGTCTTGTAATAGTATGTTTCCGTACAGTTTATTGCAGGAATTGTGGAGCATCGGATTTCCGACGAGTTCTCCGACCAGCCATTACTTGTAAACGCCATCTCATTTGTGGCTCGAACAATAAACTCTTACTGGGGAACGCAGGTTAGGAACAACATTCACCTCGAAAATATCCTCATTAAGATATATGCATTTTAGCTTTGTCTTTTAACTAGACTAATACGATGGAATGTGCAACATATGTAAATATAATGGATTTAAATAATAAATATATGTAAAAAAATAGAAAAATTTAATTAATAACAATTTTAAAGAATTTTAGATAAAAGGTATTCTTATCTTACATTAAGAATATAAAACCTAAATTTAATAAATCATTAAAATGTACTTAAAATTAAATATACAAGGAGATTACAGGTATAATAAAATCTGTATTAATACATACTTTTGTAATAGTAATGGATAAGTAGACAAATATATCACCCTATTACTCTTAAATTTAATCACATTTTACTGGTCCCTATCTTTTTATCCTATATTCTCCAGGGTGGAAAAGATAGAAAATGTTATTATATCAATACTCATTATAATATTATATTTCAATTGGAGAGAAAATGAGTGAAAAGGAATAATCCAGAATTTTTTCATCCGGCCTGAGATAAATTATCCATCCTGTAGAACATATGACAAAATGATGAAAATATCTATTTTCCACTATTTTCCATCAGGCCACAACCGGCTTAATATTATATAGAGGTGGGTCAATTACCCCACCTCATTTTTTTGGAATACTTTATATATCCATGTTTATATGTTAAATTAGTAAAAATACTCAACTTTTGCCCCATCAATTTTTTTTTTAAAAATAGGGGCAAATATAAAATAAAATCAAGATTGAATAATTAAGGAGCATTATTTTTACTTTTGTTTCATTAGTGTAGAAAGAAAGATTAGATAAAGTCATTGATATCTACTAATCTATTTCATATTTTGAGATATGATTAATATCTACTTTTGATATTTCACATCTTTCTCAAAAATAATTTTTCATATACAATATCAACTATTAGCCTTTATCTTCTCCATCAAACTTCTTCAATCTTCCCAAGTCATATGTTGATTATTCAAAGTATATACAAAAGATATCATATTGTAAAATATTTAATTTGATTATATAATTTTTATAAAATTGTGCTATATATTTTGCCCCTCGTGTCTTTGAGGGGGCCTGGCTCCGCCATTGATTTTGTATGATGGGTGCAGCAATGGATAGATCTGGCACGGTACACAGGACTGCAGGCTAGTAAAAAGGAAGAATTATCCTTTCAGGCGGCTCCAGATGCATCAAATTCTGCAGCGATAGAGTGCAAAATCTTAGAAGATACTAACATTGATGAAGGCAACCAGCAATAGACTATCTTCGGTAACGATATATATAGTTGAGAGAAATGCCACTCGTGCTTCTTTTGCAGATTTCATAATTCTCTCAAAGTTTTGGCAACCTCATATATAGTGTACAGATGGGTTAAATATCGCTCAAAATGGAGAACCACACCACGGGACTACTTTAATTGAATCTTAATACAAAGTGCATACGATTCATAGAATTGTTCGATCACTAGTCATCATTTCTCTAGCTTCTGGTAACAGATGCTATCTAGGTTCCTTTGTGTGTCTTGTCTTTAAAGTCATTGTAAAGAGTTACTACAACTTACCTAGATTTTTGTGAATGGTTTTAAATTTCATACGGTGGACTACGGATCAAAGTCCTCAACAGATAATAGTGGATTGTGCGTAAAGGGGGCGACACATGAAGGCATTTAGTTGGATTACTTTGGACGTTTGTTGAAAGTAATGGTGCTTAGTATCATGGTTTACCAACCAAGACAATCACATTGTTTAAGTGTAAGTGGTTTTAACGGTAATAACAGATATTAAATATGGCGATAGTTTTTCTGTAGGTAATCCGTCGTTATTTTTTATTTTTATTTTATATTAATTCCAATTGATTCATTCTTGTGACATTTCTAAATCAAACCTGTTATGATTTGTATAATGTCAAATGCATCCACCCAATCATTCAGTGAAAATAAAATATGTGTGATTACACTATTATATACGACTAATACAAAACATATAAGATTGTTGCATTAATTTAACATCTAACATACATAACCACTCTTCATTTGAATCATTATCTGCAGACTCTAAGATTTGTAAAACATCTTCATCATTGTCAACACCATCTTCATCATCCTCATCTAAGATATATATCAAACCACCATCTGGATGAATTTGTTGTCGATCATCATCTATTGTTGTACGCAGTGACGGAGGTAGAAATTTGAAGCTGGGGGACCCAAAAATATTTGAGAAGAAATTGATTTTTTTTTAGGGATCTACCAACATAATCTCTTCTTTCTTAAGAAAACACCACAGACACTCCTTCACTTTGAAAGTCGATCCCAAACTGAAACTGCCAACTCAACTCAAACAACTAGGCGCAACACGAAAACACCGAGTTCATTTATTGAAAATTTTAGATTCAAAATTATTCATTACAGACAAATTTCCAGATTTTAAAACACTCACATCTGATTCTTTAGTTTCTCCCGTAAAGATGTTAATCTGACGAACTTAAACTTTTAACAAGTTTCTTTGAATCAATTTTTGGGATGGATAAAGAAAATGTCAAATTTTTGGAATTCAAAGTAGATTGAAATTTCCGTTTTCTTTCGATGCTCTCTTTTCTCCGTAACTTACGGAATTTGTTCACTCGGATGCATTGTTTTCCTTTATCGACTTTCTTTATGCGAATTCAGATATTCAATTCTTTACATTGGAGAAATTGAGAAAGTTTCATAGAAGATAGAGAGAAGTTGGAAAAATTCCATATGATAAAGAGATAAAAATAAAAAGAAAAGAAAATCCCAAAAGTTACACAAAAATAAAGAGATATAAACAAAAAGAAACGAAAAAAGAATAAAAAAATATTGATTATAAATTGGTACACATCATATAACCACTCTCTATAATAATACATTTTAAAACTAAAATTACTAAAATATCCCTGCAATTTTTTGAAATTACTGGGCCCAACCCCTTACTGCCTCCGTCCCTTGTTGTACGAGGAGTTCTTTCCAATAGTTACTCATAAAAAGGGAAAGATGATGTTGGAATAGCATTATTCCTCGAGACTTCTATAAGGCGTCTTGCCTTCACCTTACTAATTTTTAATCATTTGATCTTAACATTCTTTTTACTTTGATAGGTGCAATAATAAACTTGAGTAGCTTAAGTTGTTATGAAAAAATAGTTCATAGTTGTTATATTGGTTTAGTCTGGTTGATGGAAGCCAACTTGAAGTCGCGATCCACCATCGTCTCCAATGGAGAAGGGTCAAACCACATACACTTGATGACTTGAACAATGTGGTCATTCTGGTCGGTAAGCCAAGATACTCAAGCGCCAATACTTCCAACAAACATCCAAAATAATCCGATTGAATGCCTTCATGCATTTCCCCCTCTATACATAATCAACTGTTAATTATCTGTTGAGACCATTTGTCAAGTCGGTTTAATTTATCATATGTTTGTCATGTGAGTTTCAATTTGAGAATTGTGAGAAAATCCAAACCCCAGTTGATGTGCAAAATCAAAATCACACCAAAATTCACGTGTTTTAAATCAATTAACCCTTTTTAATAAGTCCTTAGATTTACTAAGAAATCACTCTTTAATTTCTGGCCTAAAAAGCAACTCCTGAATATTTGAACGATTTCAAATATAAGAATTTTCGGAGATGTAGATCCATTCATGAATTGCAGTAGTATGCAACATCATGGAGATGGATATCCAAGTTTCCTTTATCTTCGGCGAGGGCAACTCGGTTGCTGATATTTTGGCGCATCATTCAGTTCCAGAAGGATGGTGGCCACATAGTATTGTCAATAGTGTTGCTACTAATTTATCTGTTCCTAGTTTTATTGGTATTGTCATTTAGACGGGTACTCGTTTTCTTTTACAGGTGTTCTTCCTAATGAGTTTTCATTTTTAATGAGGCCCAGTTCTTGAGTTTGCATCTCATGCATCCCAGGGTTTAGATTTGCTTTTCGTTGGTTTTGGTCTTATACAAGAACTTATTTCCATATGTTGTATTGGTCTTGTTGAGTGCAAGGAGTTTGCATGGAGGGCGGCGCCTACGGGAGAGAAAAGGCCCCAAAACAACATCGTTTGTGCTAAGTCACCAACAATTCCATCATTGACATCTAATGAATGCCAGTTTTGAGTAAAAAATTGATAGCTTTTGGATTACTTTGTATAACATCGATTAATCATTTCAGTGTAAATGAGCAAAGTTAGATAATTTGGATGTATTTTCGCTTGTCTGGAAACATTATCAGCTGGCATTTTAGCATTTCCACCTAGACTTCTGAGATTGTATTGCATTGTGCGACTTAACATGCTTATGGTGTTTGGAATGGTAAAATTTGAGCAGATGTCTTTTGAAAAGCAGGCAAATAAGGCCTTACTTTTTGTACTTAACTCAAGCCTATCCATAAATCATAATGCATCTTTGTTTAAATGGTGAAATAAACAGTTTAGTCATAAGGAAATCAAATGCATCTTTACACAGAAGAGAAACAAAGCCCCAAAAGTAATACTCACAATGTCTACACAATAACAGAGCAATCAAAGAATTACAATACTTAGCCACAATATGTATCAATATTACAGAGTTACCTGACAATTCCAAAACTTGCGCTGAGCTAAACATCTTCTCGTCGAATAACTGAAGGTGTCGGTGGTGTCATCATCTCATCCTTAACTCTTGCAGAAGATTCTTCTTCAATCAACGAGAGCTGTCTCCCGGGGCTGCTGTACTCCTTGGAAAATCGGCTGGGACTAGGCGAGTTGGCCTTTGTGATATGGGATGGAGATGGACTGTTTCCCAAAGGTGAAGTGGGATGGGATCGGAACTCAAATTCACCACCTTCGCGGTTCAATGGGGACATAGGCATCTGCTCACCGTTTTTCCTGTAAAATTTGTCTTCCACAATGTCATATGCGTTCCCTGTTCTTACTTCCTGTGCCAACGAGCACCAACAGCAGAAAAGCCACATGGCACAGTCGGTCACAGCTGGTTTGCCACAACAGAATTTCGAGGGAGGCAAATTAAATCTCTTTCTCATTTGGATTCTCCAAAAGCCACCATAGAGTAGGCCGAAAACACAGAGGAAAATCCCGGTGATCCCTAATGCCTCCCTGACAGTCTCGTTATCAATATTAACCGCAGCCAGATTGAAAATCCAAAATGGGGCCATACAAAATAGAAGAAAAGTCGCGATATGAACATACATATTGCCAAACCTGAGCCTCTCCATATTCCATCCAAAACACAGAAGCTGCAGAATAGAGAGAGATAGGCTAAAGAAATGTCTTCCCAAAATCAAGAATGCCTCCTCCAACTCGGCCTAGTCTCCACAGTTCTTCCATCATCTCTCACTGCAAACGAGAATCTCTTTTCTAACGATTGTCTCCTAGATTGGTCTCTAATACTGCTATCCGCAGTGCTAACTGGAATTTGCATTTCTTCATCCATCTCAGCCTCGTAATCTTTTCCGAGAGGGCTAAGCATAGTGTAAACTCCAGCAACTGCAGGGGCACCAATTGCGACAGAGATGCATATCCCAACACCAATAGCAGGTCGCTCCGACCTCTTGTATCCCAAGTTAAGACCACATAATGCATATTGAGCAAAACAGTTTAAGTTCAGCAACGATACAACCACCATCATATGTGCCCATTCATGGGGTTTATAGGTACCGTTTTTGCAGTAAACTTTCCGGAGCTTTTGAATATCTTCTTGTCTCCACCTCAGCAGTAGTGCCAGGTGATATATTCGCTTTGGATGCTGGTATAAACACATGAGAGTGAACAAAGCATTGAGGATCTGGTTATTGACTTCAAACCAAGCATCCCTCTCCGACTTCTTTGGGAGGGCATGGTTCAACATTCCGATCATGACCATGAACAAGATCGCACCAGAAACAGCAACACATACAATCCAGATAAAGAGAGCCATATTCATAGGATCTTTTATCCATTCTTTGCCCATTTTCCCAAGATTATTCCAATCCATTTTACGAGAAAAGATCCTTTGAAAGCGCTCACGTATATGGAGACTGCTGGAAGAAGGCACAGCGTGAAACCTCATCCCTCCCTCTGCAATCCGCTGAAATCTTGCTGATGGCGAATCCAAGTTGACAAATTTAAGAAACCTTAGCCTTTTCGAGATAGCAGAGAAACCGCCATCAAATCCTTTCTCCGAGCTATCTTCATTTATAAGACCCCTCTGGGATGTTGAGATGTTTAGAGGCGCGTGACTCTTGACTTTACCAACGTTCGATTCCTCACATCCCACAATATCCTCACCATTACCAGTTGAAACCATGTTATGTTTTGCTCTGATGATTTTCCTCTTGAAATCAAGAATCCCACCAAAGCATCTCAATCTTTTACCCCCTGTGACTCTGGCAATTAAGATACCGAAGAGCTAGAAAAGTTGGGGAGGCAATAAACATTGACATAAACTTAATTCATGACTAGTGCTTTATTTCACTCAATATATTCTGGAAAAAATATGCCAAATTAAATAGCAAGTAAAGATGAAAACCCGAGATTAAAGATCCATTCAACCTAATTACTACAATTCAAAAGAAAAAAAATTAGCAAAATTAGAAAACGGTCAATGAAAAAGATACAATCCAGCAGTAGCACTCAAATTGAAAAAAGTTATATATAACTGAAATTAACGTCTATACAGCTCATCACACATAAAATAGAGAGAAAACTCGGAATAAAAATAAAAATACAAATCGCACTTACAATACCACAAAACACGAACAAGAAAATACAGCAATTTGTAAACAATGAAAAGAAAGAAAGAAAAAAACTCACAAATCTGCCGGATTAACAGAGAAGCATTTGAGTCTGATTATTTCCGATGAAGTTTGGGATTTTAGGTTGGGCAGCAACAGTTCCAGAGAAGGAAAAGAAGAATACTGTTTAAAGTGGGATGCTTTTATTTTCGTTTTCTTCTTCTTTCTGTATCTTTTTATTCCGTTGGGTCAACCGTTAATTTCATTACTGTCGTCCAACCTATTGGCATTATTACATTTTATTTTCTGAATATATATAATCTAAAATATCAATTTGTCTCCATTCCTAAATAAATTGTCATGTAGCAAACTATATTTTTGGCCTTTTTAAGGTTTTAATGAGAAAAAATATTATAACTTCATCTTATATAATATTCCCTCTCTTCCATTTAAAATGTCCAACTTTCCTTTTTGAGTTGTCTCATTTCAAATATCTAATTCCATTTTAGGAAGTAATTATCTCTTCAAAAAGTGTGTATCCTATCCACTTTTTATCACTTTAATTACTTTATATCTTTCTCATAAATATATGTACCTAAAAGAAAAGAGACACTTTAAATGGGACGGATAGAGTATTCAAAATATCACATTTCCTTGATGTAACCTAAAAATAGCAGGTAAAAATTTGTATGCATCCAAATTATTATGCATAATTTAGCTATGATTCATCAATCTTCAATTAAACTCCATTCATTCCTAATTATTATTTATCAATCATAACTTATATTTAAATAGGGTGGATACATCGTCATCGTATATACAGAAGTGCCTCGTAATAGAGATACTCGGGGATTTTAAAAAAGTTTGAGTTTTTTATTTTTTAATACGTAGCAAAATGAAAATATTAAATTTAACAAATTAAGTTGTGTTTCAAATATATAAATACCATGAAGTTAAATGAAATATAGAAGTATAAAAGATGATCACTACAATGATAAAAAGACCTAATTGACCCTAAATTAGTTTTTACCAATTAGTAGAAATACATAAATACCCTGAAGTTAAATAAAATATATGTTTAAAAGCATAAATAAAGACCCAATTAACCCTAATTGTGCTTTTACCAATCTTTTTTTCTTCTTGAAGTATTGTGTGTGTGTGTTGACCTGAGTGGTAGAGTGGTTAATCGCCGGCGCCAGTGCGGGTTCGAGTCACATTGACGTGATCTTTAAAATTTCTGTATTAAATTGACAAAAAAAAAACTTGAAACGGCCAAAAAGCATCCCCATTGACAATGCAAATGCAAAACCATGTTGGCCAAATCAAGTGCCACGTGTGGACAACTGGCCTCATGTGAAACTACAAAACCGTTATTCTACGGCGGTTTAACGACTTTTAGTTTTTATTTTGAATAGATTTTTACTGACCTACAAAACCGAAAAATTGTTGCATTAATTATTATATAATGTTTATACAATCAACCAAAAATTCGAGAACTTTCTCTCGGACCTCGATTTCACTTATTTAATTGAAAGTTTTAGGACTAAGGAGGTAAGGTTATTATGGTTGTTTAAATGATATTCTGACTCTCGGTTAGAACCGAATCGAGTTAGAATCAAAAATTGAAAATAAGATTTTGGTTAAGTGTTCGAGTTGAATTTTTTTTTGATTCTCAGTTAATCGATAACCGATTGATTCAAAATCGAAAAACTGTTTTGTTTTATTTATTATTTTAATTATTATATAGAATACAATTTAAAATTATAGAATTTTAATTTTTAATTATTATACAATTAAAAAAAATTAGATCTCAATCTTTAATTATTACTTTAAATATTTTTAATAAATTTAATTTTTTTATTATTTAAATATATTTAATTATTTTAATTATTATTAGTTTTATTTCGATTTTTTGATTGATTGAAAACGACCATAATAACCAATCAATTTTCGGTTAGTCAAAAATATAAAACGATTCAGTTTTGATTTCATATTTTCTAATACATTCGATTTGATTAACTGAAACCGAACCGTTGTCCACTCATAAAAGCTATGGTCGAAATAGACCGGTTCGTGAATTTGAATTTATGAATGGATTGGGCTCACAAAAATTAGGTCTTTTGATCCGATCGTGCTCCATGCCGAAAAGAAAAATGCTAGAAATTTCTGAGAGAAAAAAAAAACTCGTTAAGTTTTATGATAATTTATATTATTATATTTATATTTGACTCGTGGTGCGATTTGAAAAATAAAATAAAAAATTTGAACAATAAACAAGTCCACCCCATAACAACCATGTATCCGGTACCTAATATTTATGAGTGTATATACTCTTTTGAATTGAAGCCCCCACGAGGCTATGTAGTTATAATATCTTTAATATAGAATTTATTTTTGAAACTTAATCGACTCTAAACTTGATTAATTGAATGGAAATAGTACGACTATAGATGCAACCAAAAAGCAATCTGAAACTTTTTTATATGACCGGAGGTCAATAATTAAGGGAGATGTGTTGAAGTAGTAATTCTGATAAAAAAAAAAGGTATTTTCATTCTTTTTTGATCAGAAAATATATTTTTTAATTACATTAATATTAAAATCATAAATATCTTTGTTATTGGAAGAGGGCTGACAAATGATCAAACAACTTGATCATGTTGCTATGAACTTGATAATGTGTTTTGGTCAATCAAATAAAATGTGAATATATTGAATGTCTTTAACAC
The DNA here is from genome assembly GCA_036937905.1 of Salvia rosmarinus. Lineage (NCBI taxonomy): Eukaryota > Viridiplantae > Streptophyta > Magnoliopsida > Lamiales > Lamiaceae > Salvia > Salvia rosmarinus. The sequence goes on from JAODLM010000354.1 coordinate 98,372, forward strand.
TTTATATTTCTTTCTTTCCATATACGACAATAATATAGATATCCGTCGAGTCCACCGTGACGCAGCCTTTAAATTTCTGTATTAAATTGATAAAAAAAAATGGATATCCGATAATAAATATAAGCACGGTAACAAGTATTGAATACCACATAAGCTAACTATTTCACCATATTATTTGATAAAACAATTATCGGGTAGCATAATTATCGAGCATCAGCATCAAAGAGGTTATTTATTTAAATTAAAATACATTTCTCAATTTATTTGTTTTTTCCTATAATAAAATTATGCCTAAGTGGACAATGATTTACCAAAATATTGCACATAAGATAAAATTATCCATAAATCGAAATTGAATTACCAAAATAAAAATAATGATGTGATATCGTTTTGGTTCACAAACTAACAAAAAAATTGAAAACAAAAAATAAAATTCTAATTCACATCCATCTCTTCCACCTCACCCTCCCCACGACGGTTTTAACGTCTCCTCCGCCGACAGAAACGAAAACGGCGGCGGTGATATATAACCGTGGCCTCTCAGACCACCCCAGCTCCGCCCGCCAAGAAAAGGAGAATCCTGTTGCTGGAGGGGCGGTGGCGGCGCCGGCTAGAAGCGAATTTGTTGAATGATCTGAACGTGGGAGATCTGTTTTAGAAAAATCCTCAAAATTAGCTGAATTTAGTGAAGTTTCCGGCGGAGGCGAAATAGGACACAAGTCGCCCTCCATTTTGATTTAAACGAGAAATTTAAAGATGAAAACATGGTTTTCTTAGTAGTTTCTGCAAATCATTTATTTAACATTGATCCTTCTTTCTTGGTGTGTGCTAAGAGTAAATGAGTAATGTTTTTTTTACTTCTCTTGAAGTCATGGTTTGGTCGGAGGTGGAACAGATGGATATTGAGAATTGAGGTTGAATTTTATTTTTTGTTTTTACATAAGTTTTTATTTTAACAAGTCAGCTTAGATTTGGAAATAATTTTATTTTGTGTGTAAAATTAGATAAAATAAAAAAATGATGTATTTTAGTTAAAAAGAATTAAGTTTACGTATAAAAGTATAATACGGTCAAAATGGTGTATTCAAAGGCTAATATTACATTTATTTATGAATACTATAGAACTTTAAGCAGAATCAAAAAAGTAAAACTACCTTTTTTCCTTATTCTTAATTGATTAGATTTATTAGCGCATACGAAAGAGATCAGAATGAGGATAAGAATCATTTCAGTAGGGCTGAAAAAACTGTAGCGTAGTGATTGAGGTTGGAATATGTGGTTATGATTAACTGATTAAAGTGTAAAATGAAATTTTCCACAAAAGTAAAAAAAAAAAAGGAGTAGAAAATGATATACTGATATCCTTCTATTCTAATGGAATTTAGTACTTTTTAAATTTTAACTGATAATACTTTTTAGACTGATTAATTCAAAGAAAATTCTATCTTTTCTTATCATATATTTGATGAATTCTTTATTTTTGAATGTGATAGGTCAAGAGAGCATAGTGTCAAGTGTATGGAAGAATATATCTGACTGATCAAAACTATCGTAAATTTTCATTACCCTTAATAAAAGAGTGACTGAATTATCTAAAAATTAAGTTAGCTGACTAATATCGGTTATCAGACATCATAATGTTAAGCTTAGACTCAGCGTGTGTACGGAAGATGATAGAACTAAAAGGTTGAATTAAATTCACTCAGAAGACTTGTTCGGAATTGAGTTAGATGAGAACTAAAAACAAACAAGGAAAGAATGACAAACATCAAATCCACATTCAGAAAACTGTGAGATGTTGAAAGTAAAGCAAAGCTAAAAATGAACATCAAAATAGTAAACGACAAATGGATTTTCACGTGATTCAGAGAAAACTCGTCCTACGTCCAAGATCTGACAAAAACTTACCATCCAACTAATTTAAACATATAACGGCATCGTTTCATTTTATTGAACAATGAGGCCATGTAGACATATAAAAGACAAGGCAGAAACTTATGAACGTTCGAATGTGATCCATTAAGTCTCACAAGTCCCTAACTAAGATTTATTAATATTCAATAAATATTTTTAAAAATTTAATTAATATATATCAATCAAAATTAAAAATTGAACTAAAACGAATGCATTGGAGCGTGTCTAAATATTTCGAGATATCTTATTTTCTCCAAATAAAAAGACGTTATTTGAATTGTCAAGGTTTAAAAGTCATATTTAATTTAGACATATAAAAGATAACTCCAATGAAATATTTGGGCAGAAACTTATGAACGTCCGAATGTAATCCATTAAGAGGGTGTTTGGCTGAGCTTATAAGTTCTTTAAAATAGTTTTTAAGTTGTTTAGGAGCTTATAAATTGTTACAAAGTGTTTGGCAAAATAAGCTCCTAAACAACTTATAAACTATGAAAATAAGCTCCAACAGCTTATAAGCTCCCCTAAAAATAAGTTGCTCAACCCTAACTTATTTCTTCATAAGCTTATAATCAATCATGAATTTTCCAAAATAATCATATTATAGTTTTGTTATTTCTTATATATACACTACCAATTTCACCTCTCATCATTTTTCTCTCTCTAACTCATGATTCTTTCTCTAGCTTATAAAGTCAATTATCCAAACACTTTAACAACTTATAAGCTCTTGAAACATTATCTCTTATAAGCTCTTGAAACATTTTATAAGCTCTTGGAGCTTATAAGCTCTCTAAAATAAGCTTAGCCAAACACCCCTAAATCTCACAAGTCCCTAACTAACATTTATTAATCTTCAATTAATATTTTTAAATATTTAATTAGTGTTTATCAATGACAATTAAAAAACGAATGCATTGAACGTGTCTAGAGTATTTGGACACTATTTTCCCCAAATAAGAAGACAGTATTTGAATTGTCAAGGTTTAAAAATCATATTTAATTTATTGCAATGGTTATTGGTCAAAAGTGATGATTTTATTACATAAAAAATTATGGATTTACTACCTCAAAAATTATCATATTTTAGATCTGTTGTATTCGAATATATAGGTCGGCGGATGGAGCCTAGATGCCGGTAGAGTGGAACATAAATTAATTAACTTCTTGTCAAATTCTAAGATTAATGGTTCGATTACCTTTCTTAACTCAGTTAATCTTCTTAATTGTCATTTTTTGGTCAATTAATACAGAAATTTTAAAGGTTGCGTCACGGTGGATTTCAACCGGCAGGGCGGCTGGCGCCGAAAGATTAACCACTCTACCACTAGGCCAACACACACACTAATCTTCTTAATTGTCAGCGTCAATGTATGGCTACGGGTTATAAATTTCAAGGGACAATAATCTCTATGGTTCAATTACTTATTTTCAATTGCTTAAAATAGAACATACATTTTTAACACAAGATAAAAACATATAACACGAACGAATTTGTATTTAGAGGGTGTTTTGGCGAAGCTTATTTTAGAAAACTTGTAAACTCCTTAACAACTTCTTATATAACATTTCAAGAGAAATGTAAACCCTATTTATGAATTTAAAGAGCTTAATAACGAGGTTTAATTATTTAATCTGTATTTAAAATACCAGAGTATTATATAAAGATCAGTTAATCTTGTGAGAAAACGAAGAAACCCCAAATCAGATTTGAAATGTGATGAAGATGAACGCTGATTTGGATGGATCAACGACAAATACCACATCTTTGCATTGATTATGGTTGTATCTATTCATTGCTGTGAGCTAGATAGAGACCACAGATCTGCACTAATGTGAAGAGATACGATTAAAAAAAGATGAGAATTGAACACAGTGGAAGACCTATTTGCTCTGAAATAAAATGCAGAGAAGAAAATTGGAAGAAAGATACGTGAGATTTTGAGTGAAGGAAGAAAAGAACATTTTTAAGATATTACAGGTAAAAATTAGATATAAATTAAATAAAGATAAAACTAACTCATGTTATTGTTTTGTCATTACTGCATATTTGAGTCAAATGAAAGGTAATTTATAATTAAGAAACATCTTAGTTGTGAATTATAGGTCAAAAAAATATTATAATACGCAATTAAGAATCTTCCAAGTTGTGAGTTTTAGGCAAGAAAAAAAAAACTAATTTACAAACGCTTCATTGCTTAAGTGTGAATCACTCTTATGTTACCATTCACAACTAAACCGTAGTCAAGTCGTGAATGAATATAATATAAGGATAATTCACAACCAAACAATGACTAGGATGTGAATTGTATGATTTTAGTCTCCATTCACGAGTTATCTATACCGAGTTTTGAATTAGTCGCAAAATTACAGCTTTAGAAGTGGAGTCGTGAATTAAAGAACATTAATAACATAAAACGAGCTAATTGATAAATATGAAGATTGTTTGGAAAATATAAAAAATAAAACAATATAAAGTTAGGTAATTCATCGTAAATCGGTTGTCTTTATCGACTTGAAGATAGGTAATTCTCCCGAAAAAATACTCCTCAACTCCTAAAATAATTATTTTTAAAATAAAAAAGTTTTTCTAATAATCCTCTGCTCTGATTCCAATCACCGCCATTATATTATTCTGAAAGTTTGGTGCACATATAGATATATTTTATTTTATTTTGGAGTTGAGAGTTTGGTGAAGAATGCACCAAATTCTTCTGAAGAGAGCTTTTGAAATTTGGTGGTGGAGTTTTAAAACTAATAATAGCATGAGGATAATTTTGTAATTTGGTATAAAATTGGCTAAATCTTACCTTTTATTCTTAAGGCCGTTTTTACCTTTATTACACCAAATGGCCAATTTCCTACATTAACTCGGAATTTTTTTGTATATTCATATTGCTGAAAAAATAGAGACTTACAGAAATACAAAAATAACTTCCCTAATTATACCAAATTTATTTATAAAATCTTTCTATCTACATTTCGTATAAGTTCCCTATTCACATTTCCTATAAGTTTTCCTATTAATCTCACTAAGATTGTTCACTTAGCAATTTGTTTACAAAATATATCTACCAATTTAAAATAGAGAAATCTAAATGAGTTGCAAAACACCAAATTCAACATTATTTATGTTTAATTTTAATTTTCTACCTCCAAATGATGTTATTTTGAACTTACATGACATTAAAAACAAAATTTTTGTACGTGTTTTTCTACAACTTTCCCACAATTTACTTGACTTTTAGGTGCTTAAATTTTTATGTGGAGGGACCTTTGCATAACTTTTCATAATCTGGGCAATAAATGATCAAAGTTAGCATGATATAATTGAAAAAATGGATAAGGTGCAACTGCACCCTTGAACGTTTTAGCAAAAATAAATAAATAAATAAAAATTAAATATACCCTTATCGTTATGTTTGGTGCAACTTAGCCCCCAACGTATTGAAAAATGGTGCAAAATGCTTTGACGACAGACAGGAGGTTAACTCCTTTAAAAAAATTTGATTTTTTTCCTATTCAGTAACGTTTTACCTCTTCGTCTCGCCCAAAGGCAACAACCATGAAATATGATGCCAGTGTTTTCATGGATTAAAGTAGACGAAACAGCAGATGAAGCACTCGCCATAATTCTCACCGAGCTCCCTTTCTCATATTGCCGCCACCGCCCATCGCCTCCCTTCTCGTGACCGGCAACGTCGTCGAAATCACGGGGGCCTCTCGTTCGACCAAAACCCTAATCCTCATCCAGGTGAAACACAACCGGTACATTTCACCCACCAATCTCTATAATAACATGCTCGAGCTTAAATTTAGCTTTTAAACTTTTTATATTTGGTTTTTGCTCCAGCGATAAATTGTATTTTGCCTAAAGAGTGGAAGGCGTGAGCTATGGAGGGCTTGAGCGCACGGTGTTGTTCATTGATTTGGACTGGTATTTCAACATTTCGAGCATCTCACAGCGTTGCTGCTAATTGTTGGTGATGGTAATTTTTAGTAAAAGAGCTTATTTTTAGGATTAATAGCGGTATATTTTGATAAAAGCGAATTTGGAGAGGGTGAATTATCTTGTTGATGATGTTTAAGATTAAGAAGAAGATTGAAGCGAAACGACAATGAATATGATAAATCGACACACACAAAACGACATCAGATAAGAAAAAAATAAAATAAATGAAAATTTTGATTTTTTAACAGAGTTAATCTCATGTCTCTTTGTCGAGTATTTTGCACCATTTTAATACATTTGGGGCCTAAGTTGCGCCAAATATAACGATAAAGGTATATTTTATTTTTGCTAAAACGTCCAAGAGCATATTTGCACCTTATCCCTCGAAAAAACGAAGATAAAACATATTTGACTATTTAGCCTCTCCAAAACACATACCAGCATGTTTGCCGCTTGGATCCACCATCTAACAAGTCTTGTTTTATCATATTTGACTATTTAGCCTCTCCAAAACACATACCAGCATGTTTGCTGCTTGGATCCACCATCTAACAAGTCTTGATTCATTTTATGAATTTGACTCGCTAGACAGTTTACCACAAATTTTTATGTTTTATTTATTGTTAGATTAATTCTCCCTTTTTTGATTTTAAATTATATAATATAAATTGCATGATTTTAGGAGATTGAGAATTATTCACACAGAAAAAAGATAAGAAAGGAAAAGCATGCATCGCACAATTTACGAAACCATACACAAAGATCCAAGTAAGTACATTTGTAGATATGATCTCTTATCAATTCCTTCATTTCAACTCAAGGAATTATTTTAAAAAAAATGAAAAATCAATGTAACTGTAATCTGGTGACGACGGGAATTAGCAATTCAATCGCCAGAAACAATGGCTGAAAATAGATCAACATCGAAAACATGAAATGGTATATTAGTTACAACAATCATGGTCATGGATCTCGCAAATACACACACCAAACAAGATATCATTGTTATAGTACACACAGAATCCCCAAACAGCATACCCACAAGACAACCATCATAACAAACTCGTCGACTTAGATAAATCCGAATGCTAACGAAAATTAGGACTCAAGTAAGATCATCTTCCTCCATCTCTTTCGCCTTCAAGGCCTCCTTCACTCTTAATAGAAGTGTGGTCTTCCATGCATCCTACATTGTAGTGACAAAAGTTACCAATCTGAAGATTTCGGAGTTAACTACGAAGACAATGCCAGCTAAAAAGGTTCACTTCAATCAGAATATTAGCATATAGTGGTGACTTGCCTTCACTGCAATATCACCCATGCCTGTTGATTCGTTGAACCTAAACAGCTTTTATTCATATATTCAATGCTACTTCACTAAGTCTTCCTATCCCCAACCCCCAAAAGAGAATTAAGAAACCCCTGTTTCATAGCAAAACATACTCACATGCTATAGGCTATTGAAAATATATAAAACCTGAAGTCGAAGTATAAACATATGAAGGAATATGCAGAATATCTTTTAGGCACATTAACTAGAGAAATTGATCCAATGCTAATAACTTTGTTTAAGAATATGAGAAAATAGATGGGAGCCGTAGATTCATGTTAAGCCTAGACTTTTAGTAATGGTAAATAAAGATCAAAACAAATAACAATGATGAAATATGCATCAACCACAACAATTTGGTAGTACGAGACTAGATTCTCCATCAGTGAACTATACACTCATGATGAATCTCACTACCTTATAAACTAAGTTTTATCTTGATATCTTTCATCCTTTGAACATATTTCTTAGGTTGTCTTTCTCGAGTCTGTTCCATAACTTTATTTCACTCTCATGACCACCCCTCAGAATACCGTGCAGTTGAAGAATCCCAACACAGGAATCTAAAATAGAAACTATATGATAATTTATGAATGCAAATGAAATGCACAGGTCTGAGCTCTCACTAAATGAAACCTATGGGGCAAGTAGAAGACAAGCGTAATATAAGCAAGGTGTTAAGAGAAATTATTGTAAATTAAGAGAGTACATTAAGCAACTATAAGAGCTTCATAAAGGGCACATATGCACAAGATTTAAAACAAAGACAAACAAGGAATATTCAGAAACAGATATTAAAAGAAAAAAAGAAGAAGAAAAAATAAGGAACAAAAATTCAAATTCGGAGAAATGAAAGCACATTTACCAGCTGGGTCATGCTATCAAACTCCTTGACAGCATCAGTGAATTTAGCAACATCTTCCTCATCAATAGCTTCAGCTAAATCCTGTAATCAACAAACACCAAGACATTATCGGTTAAAACAATCACTTTTGGATGGGCTACCATATCCACATAGAGTTCAATATAAAGTTTTATTATATAGATAAAAAACCACAACATGGCAGATGAAAATGCAATACACAAGTTTAAGGATGGAATATCCATTTTCCAAAAGTGCAAGAAGTACACATAGATAAAAGTAAAGAGAATGAGAAAAGAAAAAATGTAATTCTTAGCAGTACCGCAAGCAATTTGTACTCGTGTTCCGGAAAATGTAGGATCCAATTCCTACAAATACAGAGAAAACGTTTATCCCATATATCCAAACAGAAGAGTGCTGTAAATTTTGTTAGAAATTGCTAAAATTTAAATACGAAATGCATTTGATTGACAATATTTCTGACACACAACGATTTTTAAACTTTGTCTCATTTCTCTGACCACAATTCAATTCAATCATTCTCTAATTTTCTAAAGCAATCGATTAATTGAAATTTTAACATATATTAAAGCAATTGGAATAAAAAAGTAACAATAAAATGAAGAAATTATTTAATTTTAATAGGATATAAATGACATATAATTTTAATTAAAATAAAATATTCATTTTCATTTGAAATGAAACTCTCAACTTAACAATTTTAGAAATTTTCAATATTAAATCGAACATTATTGAAGATTTTAATCAAAATTAATGATTATTCAAAAAAATTATTAATATTTTACAAATATCTATAAAGTTTGATTATTTAATTTTCTGTAACCATTAATGGTCAATGTAAATATTAAGAGTATAAACAAAGTTATGTTGAAATGAATTTTTGGAGAACAAGTCTCAATAATCTAATTAATACATTATAAACATTTTTCTTTGCATATCTCATACTAATTTAAATTTACATTGAATGATTGCATTGTTTCTATGAGTTCTTTATGTTACATAAACGTTAATGATCATAATTATGACTGAATTCATGTTTTTATACTAATAACCATTGATTCAAACTTAATAAACAAATAACGATTTAATCTAAAATTGATCCTCAAAATCTAATCACTAGTATTAATTGGATATAGTTTCATGGACAATTAGATTCGATATAGTTCAATAGAGAGTAATCAATTGTATTGAATATCCTTGATATAGTCATTTAATCGGCAACACTCTGTTAGATATTTCCATAAATCATCAAATTTACCTAGATTTCATCCTGCTATACATTTCATTTAGATTTAGCTGAGACCATTTCATCAGTTTAATTGGTCTTAGCCTTGAGTTGATTCATGCATAGTTGGAAAATCCCAGAAAATGTCATGTACAAAATTAGCTTAATATTGTTGAATTGTATTTGAAGTATCGATTTCTTGAAGGTCACTTTAATTTGAAGCTTCTGAAATCACATTTTATTACTCAGATAGTTGATCATTGATGCTAAATAGATTAGTTTTATGGTGATTGATAAGTTTGATATTGGGCTACTGTGCTAATCATCTTCAGTTAATGCAAGCATTGGTCAATTAATGTATAATGCATTTAGTAAAATGCATTTACATGATACTTGAAAGATGTATCATTTCATGTAAGCATGTTGATAATTAGATTTCTTTAAGGCACCATTTACTTCAATAGCATCTCAAAACTGATCATGTTTGATGCATTTCGTATACTATCATTGTTTAATATCAGAGACTTTTCAACGTAGGCTTACTCACTAGTTCATTAGAAATGCTACTGAATTGTGATAAATAGGACCTGAACAACATCTTTCCCAAAGAACAACAATTCCTTCACATTATACATACATTTAAACCTTTAAAAGCTTCATGCATCTTACTCCATGAAGTGACTAGAGTTCAGTAATGCTGACTGTGTTTCAGAAGATTTCAGATCAATTACATCTTCAGTCAATGGTCACATGTGCACAGTTATCCGTGTAAATCTGCAGTATGATTCTTTCAAAAGTGCTCAAGGCTCTGACAACTGGAAAGCCTTGCATTCTAGTGCATGATTCCAGGTGAAGTGAGCACGAATCAAGATTTCAAAACATGTCATCAAATCCTCCTAATGTATCCAAATTCAAATCGTATCAGTTCTTCTTGCATCTCTACATGATACCTACATGTCAAATGGCTAGTCTTCATCATTAACATCAATTCCAGGGTTCAATTTAACTTCTTGGATCATAGAATGCTTCAACACATGAGTCGCCACTCAGGCATCCAAGTCCATGCTTCTGAAGCAAGAGAACTATAACCACAAGTCATGATGATAATATGCTACAATCTCAGGTTTGGCTGAATATCACTGCAGTGCCAATCTGAATATTTTGCTATCCAAACAATAAGTGCGATTAAATGCTTAAGATCGTATCACAAACAGATAATTGCAATCACATGCCAGTCTACATTTGCCATCCATGTTAAGATTGCACTAAATTTCTCAGATTTGAATCTTCATGTCTCACTATGGTTCAGCTGACTATTCCAGAGGTATCAACATGTAAGACAACTGAGCGACTTGTATATGAATCCAACCAAGCATCAGCTCAAGCCTATTCCATTAAGACAACGTGAACATAAATGCAACAAGTTCAGATATCAACTACACTTTCAATCAGAGAAACCTTTCAAACTTTCCAACTTTTCAGAATTCTCTGACTACAGTCATCCGACTTATGCAACTGTCTCAAAGTACAATTCATCATCCGTAATCATTCAAACCAGTCTACTTATCTTTAGACCTGAAGCATGTTTCAGCATCTCACAAACCGACAGAATTCAATCCCGAGACAATTGCGACTTTATCCCTTGCACTTAATTCAATGTCTTATTTACCATTGTTCAAAAAATCATATACTTCCTCTTACTTGATGAGTGCTCGATTTATGGCATTGTAGATTAGGACATGTTAATCTAAATGCAATAAAAGATTAGTAAATTTAGATTTACTAAAGTTAAATGAAGTTAATACACAAGCGAAATGTGAGGTTTGTGTGGAAGCGAAATGGCTAAGGTACCGTTTCATTTGGTAGAGCAGACACTAAACCTCTAGAATTGATTCACACTGATGTATGTGATTTAAAGTCTGTACAAACTAGAGGTGGTAAAAAGTACTTCATCACATTTATTGATGATTGTACAAGATATTGTTATCTTTACCTCTAAGAAGTAAAGACGATGCTATTGAAGCTTTTAAAAACTTCAAGACGAAGCCGAAAATCAACTAAGCTATCGAATTAAGACTGTTCGAAGTGATAGAGGGAGAGAATATGCAGCTCCGTTTGAGGCATTATGCAACGAAAGTGGTATAATACATCAAATGACAGCTCCTTATTCACCTCAGTCTAATGACGTTGCTGAACGAAAAAATCGAACACTTAGGGAGATGATTAATGCTTTGTTGATCAGTTCAAGGTTGCCCCAGAACTTGTGGGGGGAAGCCGTTTTGACAGCCAACTACATACTGAACAAGATTTCACTGAAGAGTAAGGATGTCACTCCTACGAGTTGTGGAAAGGAAAAAAGCCATCGTACAAATATCTCAAAGTGTGGGGTGTTTGGCGAAGGTTGAGGTGCCTCTTCCTAAACAAGTTATAATTGGACCTAAAGCGATCGATTGTATCTTTATTGGGTATGCATTGAACAGCGGCGCTTATCGTTTCGATCCACGGTCGGAGGTCGGATATGTTGTGGGGACGACGATTGAGTCGATGAATGCCATATTTTTGAAAGTATTTATCCTGTAAAGACAAGGATAAAAGTGAAGCCGATTCTAGCAATAGAGCTGATGGTGAAGCTTCGAGTTCTAAACCTTTGGAGGAAGAACCGATATCGTATAAGCGATCGGGTCTGATCCAGATGGATCGGCAAGAGCGTGGTAGTAAGTCGAGCGTCAAATGATTTTGGTCCTGATTATATTGCGTTCATGTTGGACGAAGAACCAACTTCGATCAAAGTAGCCTATGCTCGGCCAGACGGGATGCTCTGGCGAGAGGCTGTTCAAAGTGAGATTGATTCCATTCTGCAAAATCACACTTGGGTGCTGCTTGATTTTCCAGAAGGTTGTAAGCCCTTAGGATGCAAGTGGATCTTTAAAAGAAAGTACAAGGCAAATGGATCAATTGAAAAGTATAAGGCCTGTTTGTTTGTCAAATGGTTTAAACAAAGAGAGGGGTATGATTTCTTGATACCTATTCACCGTGACGAGGATTACGTCTATTAGGGTGCTTCGCAATTCTTTGCTTTGCACAATCTTGAGATTCATCAAATGGATGTTAAGACTGTGTTTTGAATGGTGACCTCGAGGATGAGGTGTATATAGAGCAACCGAAAGGTTTGTAGTACACAGTCGAGAGGCGAGGTATGCAAACTCGTGAAGTCTCTATATGGTTTGAAACAAGCGCCATTACAATGGCACTTGAAATTGACAATGTAATGTTGGCAAATGGTTTCAAGATCAACGAGTGTGATAAATGTGTCTATGTTAAGAACACTAATAATGGTTATGCTATAGTGTGTCTGTATGTAGATGACATGTTGATCATGGGTAGCAATACTCAAATCATTAATGACACAAAGCGCATGTTAAATAGAAATTTTGACATGAAGGACATGGGATTAGTTGATGTGATTCTTGGAATCAAGATTCTAAGAAGATCAGACGAAATTATCTTGACACAATCTCACTACGTGAGAAAGTGCTTAAGAAATTCAACACATTTGATAGTTTGCCCGCTAAGACCCCATTGGAGCTCAATGTTCACTTGAGTAAGAACATGGTGAACCTGTTGGGCAAGAAGACTATGCTAAGGTCATCGGGTGTTTGATGTATCTTACAAATTGTACCCGACCCGACATAGCTTGTGCCGTGAATAAATTGAGTCGTTATACGAGCAATCCAAGCAATGAGCATTGGAAGGCTCTAGTGAGAGTTTTGAGGTACTTGAAGTATACTCAAAATCATGGGCTGCATTTTACAAGATATCCCCGTGCTTGAAAGGTGCTGTGATGCCAGTGGATATCGACACGAAGATTCACTTTCTACAAGTGGGTGCGTGTTCACGATTGGGGAGTCTTTGTTTCTTGGAGATCCACGAAGCAGGCGTGTATAGTCCGATCCACCATGGAATCGAATTCATAGCTTTGGATAAAGTTGGTGAGGAAGCCGAGTGGCTTAGTAATTTTTGGAAGATATTCCATGTTAGTCTAAACTGTGCCACCGGTGATGATTCACCGTGATAGCCAGCAGCTATTGGAAGGCGAAAAATGATTTGTATCATGGTAAGTCTCGACATATCGTCGACGACATAATACCGTGAGATATTTGATCTCAGTGGGGTTATCTCGATTGACTATGTCAAGTCGATAGATAATCGACGGATCTTAACCAAATGGTTGAGCAGGGATCAAATGATCAAGTTCTAGAGGAATGGGATTAAAATCCACATCATAAAAATAATCATAGTGGTAACCCAACCATGATGACTGAAGATCCCAATAACTTGGTTCAATGGGAGAACTAAGCTATAGGAGTTCGTGTGTAAACACTCGAGTTAGTCTGTTCCTAGAAAGAAAACGAGTGTTGAAAAACTTGCCTAGTGGTGAGGTTGAGTCGTTGACTCTTAATGATTCTAAGATACCTCGAGGAGGTTGAGTATGACAAGATACTCGGTTAAGAATCACCTATGTAAGTGCGAAGTGGGCCGCTTCAAACAAAACACTTATGAATCCAAAGTGGATGTCCATGGCCAAATGGAATCAAGCGTGAGAATGGATGAGGTTGAGGTGTTAAAGTGTTAATACCATTGTCTCGATTACGCGTTGTGGGGAATAGTTCAAGGCACCGTGTCCACTAATCCGCATGTGTACTCGATGGTACTAACTATAGAAGGTTCAAGGCCATAAACCACCTGTTCAAATATTTTAACATCTCTTGAGAACTGAGTTGTGTCTGCATACATGCATATGGCTATTTCCACTCATGTGGAGGATTGTTGGAAATCGTGTATATATATATATATTATGTGGTCAAGTTTCCAAGAAGCTACTTTGATCAAGATTTTGAGTGACGTAACGTTTAGTTTTGTGAAATTAAACGACATAGGATCGATCTACGTTTCGAGTAGATGATCGTGGTGTATTCACATTCTCAAATCCGATTTCCGGTGAGTGAGAAATAGTGGATCAAAGTTGGTCACTTAAACATGGAGTTATGTGCTTAAAGGAATAAGCATGAATTAATTAATCCTTATCCCACATTGATTAATGTACCTTCATTAATTGTCTATATAAGTGGTTCATTGAACACTTAGTATAATTATGTGCACAAGTGATGGGTGGAAAGTCCACGCACCACACTGTGCCGTCGCCGCCCATTCGCGCCGCTGCCCGTGCCCGACGCTGTTGCCGGCGCTGGCTGGCCCGACTCGACTCGGTTCCGGTTCCTTGGTCCGTGGTTCGTGGATCTTGGATCTTGGCAATTGGTCTTTGGGCACGTTCGTGGGCCTGGTTCCGTGGCCCATTGCCCATATCTTTTGGATCAACGTTTGATCGAGCCCAAAGATGGAGTTGGTCCGAGGCCCAACTCGTGTGGCCCAATCCGTTGGGCCTGCTGTGTACTTGAAGAGATGTCCGGATACGTCCAATGAACCGGGACGCACGCGTTGTCCGATTCATCGTAGCGCCGATAACGTCCGACATGATGGCTCTGCGGGAAACGTGGGTGTAACTCCACATTGTCTCCGAAACCGCGCGTAACCCCATGTACACTCAATGGGACATAACCCGTAACACCCGACATCAATACGGTGTTGACTCCAGCATGCTCCCCATGAGGGGGACGACGCCTATAAATAGGACATGTCTCCCCAACATAAGCCACCTACTGCACATCTGCATTCCAGCATTCCAAACTCACTGCATACTTAGCTCGTGTCCAAGCTTTGTTCTTGCCTCATTCCAGTTCACCGGAGCTCGTTGGTCTGCGGTTGTCACGATCCGACTACCTAATCAAGTAATTAGGCCGTGACTCGGGGTTAAGAAGAAAATTTAACGACAACGGGCTCAAACATATGTCAAGAGAAAAGATGACAACAACTTTCTTCATGAATGAATCTAACATTTACGGTTCAAGAAGGTAAAATATAAAGTAGGTTTTCAAGAATGTTTTGTCAACAAGAAGGATTTATCAACAATTTAAAACATAGATTGACAATGATTCAATCGAATAATATTGAATCCAACGAAAACCATTCTGAGCATTCGATAAATCCTTGTTCACCGAACATTGGACATGATCACTTTATCATATCAGAACACATAAGCAAGTAGGTCAAAGCTTAGCAACGAAAAACGTGGCTGAGAATTATGTATGAAGACATAACTCTCTGGGCAACAAAATATGTCAATAACAATAGAACAACCTTAACATGAATCAACATTTAGATAAGCTCCTTTGCACAGCATTCGATTCCAGCATCCTCTCCAACTCAACATGTATATTTAGAAATATATCCAGGGCGTGAGTACAAAAATGCACTCAGTGGGTATACGCCAAAAACATTTAAAAATTTGTCCTTAGGGCTATATTCTTGATTTGCCATAAAATAAATTTATGCAGGAATTTTATTGAAATTACATGCATAATGTTTCTCAAAATCTGTTCATGCATGCTCATTACATTATATTATCATATCATCATATCATATGCATATGTATGTTTCATGTCTGCATGCATCTTTCCTTTCTTTCCCATATCCACGTATTTTACTTTGCGTTGACACGAGGAGAAAGCCTCCTCCTCAACCACACTTTAACTTCACATACCCGAGTTGGTCCCGAAGGATCTCAACTACGGTCATACCCGACGTCGGTAATTTCTTTCTTTTCTTTCTTTTCCGTGGATAGGTAGTGCATTATGCTTAGGCTCATGCTCAAAACATTGGCAAGTCAATCAACTTTTCAAATCAATGCATATCATAAATTTCATATTATCTTTCATGCATAATCATATCATGTCATTTGAAAACATTTAAAAGCATAAGCATACTTTTATAGAAAATACTTATACCCACCTGAATGTTCCTTAGAGCTAAGGAACTAATTCCCAATCCATTTATTTCTTTATCCATATGAAACGGCATATAAGCCTATCAATAGCCAAACAAGAATATTACTCATCTTTAGTCGTCAACACGACTATATCTTTTCGATATCAAAACATCATGGTCTAACAACACTCGGGTCATTGCATCCTCTAACCTCTTAGGCATATAACATCTTTACTAAGCTTTATGAAGCCAAACACGCATATAGGACTCATCAATGCGCGTAAACCGTCTAATCTTATCCAAAAACATACGAATTCTAACGAAATTTCGGCAGTGTAACGTTTATAAAACGCATCGCCAAAACAATACCAAACTCAACCAAACATAGCCCAAACTCCACCAATTCATCACCATATGTCTCAATAATCATATAAAACTCAACAATAAGCTTCAATCATCTCATCTTAACCATCAACCGAAAATCCCTTTAAGACGTCACTTATGTCTAACGTCAAAATTCACGTGACACGACATCTAACAATAACGAACCTATATACATTCTCAACTATCATCAAAGATCATCATTTTATCAATAAAACATAAAGATCAAAACTTTAGCTTTGAAAACTTAATTTCGCCGACAAACTAAAATTTTACAATTTTTGAATACGTCGGCGGAAAAATCCGAATAAATCATTTTAGACTTTATTCATATCATAGAATCCAAATACGAAGTCAAAATGATCAAATAAAATAAAAAATTCAACAATATAGAAGCTAGGGTTTTCGGTCCTTTTGGGCATTTTTGTATAGTTTCGATTTCAAACGTTTTTCTTGTTCCAAACACGTTTATATCAATCCAATAACATATATATGAATACAATTCAATCATAACAACATCATAAATTTAAGATCCAAGCATGCCCTTATTTTTGAAAATTATAAGAATTTACAAACAATAAACATATGCTTTACAAATTCAACGTTAAACAATACGTAGACGTCGAATCTATCATAATATTCATAAATAATCAAACAACACATAATCAGCATATAACCGAAAATGTAATAAGAGCATAGGATCATATTTTTAAAAATTTCAAACCGTAGATGTGTTCTCGGTATGAGATTATACCTCTATTCGAAGACCGATCGAAAATTCAACGGTCGGATCTTCCTATTTTGGCTCATAGTTTTCGAAAATGTGTGTGTGTGAAAGTGTGTGTGAAACGTGAGTTGAGGGAGAAATGAGGATGATAATGGTTCTAAAGTATAAAGCATATATTATGTAATAAATGAATTAAAATTTGATTTTATTAAATAAGTGATTAATCATCACTTATCTACAAGCTTTACTTTTCATTTCTTTTTAACATTTTCTTTAATACATAAATCATAGCTTTTGATTAGAAATTAAATATACTTATTGTAAAATAATGTACAACGTTTTTATAGCGAGAAATCGACACTAATTATCCGATAAAACAACCTCTTTTTGAATCTTTACTTTTAAACTCAATAATTTCTATAAACATCAAAATATAATAATTAAACACATTTTTGACCTTAGAAACCATTTTAAATATTTCTCTCTTCATTCGAGCTTAATCGGCAAATGCCGACGTCACAGAAACATAGATTTTGAAATTCTAAATTTTCTGAAATCAAGACTCATTTGAGCATGTATCTATCATCCCAAGACTATTTAAATCTAGGTCCTCTTATGTTCAACTAGATTTAAGGATCTTATCTCAGATTCTATCTCAAATCTGTCGAAATTCTATCGTCTCAACTCGAAGCTTAACGCAAAAGCTTCTAATTTAATCAATTCTTTCTTAAGGATGCAATGCCCTTCTTATTAAGCTCTTAACCATGAGCTAATATCTGTTATAGAAATACGGAGTATTACAGCGGTGCTGCCGCCTACGAGACGCTGCCGTTTTATCTTTGGGGACATACGCCAGAACCGAGAGCACTATCGGGGCGTATCTCGTCTTGCGGAAACAGGCCTCCTCGACTCGACATCATTCTACGATTTTTTGTTTCATTTGTTTTTACAATACAGTTTAGTTCATTGTTAGTTTTGATCTCCTTCTATATTTCTGTTTTAAGTTGTAATACGCCCGACAAGTTGTACTATTTGTACATAATTTTCCAACAATCGCAGCCACTCCTCCCTCACAGACGTGCTCTTTCGGATGCACTCTCACAGGCATTCACGAACAGCCACAGAGTTTCTGCTCTATCTATTTCACTCTCTCACTGCAGGCTATCCTTTGAAAAGGGGGGGAGAGCATGTGTTTTTCTTAGTTCTGCTTCTGCCAAGAATTGGAATGGGAGGAGTGTATTTCCTATCTTTTTCTTCTCTCGTGTGCTGCTATCTCTCGATTAGAAAAAAAGGGAGGCCGTGTGTATCTCTATTCTGTCTTCCGATTAGTGGCAGAATAGGTTTAAGTAAACAATAAGATGAGAAAATGAGCTTGGGCTGTATTGGGATGCAAATTGGGTCAATCATAACAACACTTGCGAATGATTTCCAAATTCTTTTCCGAATCGGGCTCGACAAAATGATGTCCAAATCTTTTTTCAAAGCTAGCTTGATAAAAGCAGACAAGTGTTCTTATCTGCACGCAGTGCTAACTAGCGGCATTTCGCAACTCTAGAGAAGATTTAGCGGACGTCAGAGTAAAATCCTACGTTGGGGGCATGATAGAAAGCAAGAACCCACATCGTCTAGCGCTCAGACCCTTGGCTGGCCGATAAAATTGCAACCTATTACCTATTCTGGTTGCTCTGAACCTCGAGTGGCCTGCGCTGTTGTCTCAGCTGTTGTCTCAGCGACCATAGTTTTTTTTCTCTTGCCAGATGGGATGGGGGAAAGCTCTGGTGTCGGCGGCGGTACACCTCCTTTTATTATCATACATTTCTGCTTGTTAGAGGTCGGTGCTTCTTATGTGGTCGGGGCGATTCCCCCGAATGGCGTTTCTCTTTGTCCGAAACAGAGAGCGCATTGGGGTAGGCAGGATCATTTCTAACGCAGCAACCTCCCCTGGCGTCTGACCTTCTATGTGCTTAGAGCTGGGGGGAGTCTGCTCGGTAGATTGTTACCCCTCCGTTCAGAGGAGAAAGTGAGTTGGATTATAGGGACGTCATCGGCTGATGGAGAAGCCTGCCCAGTGACACGAGAAGAGTCGACCCTCGACGCTGGCGATGCAGCCCGTAGAGTTGCGCAGTCGGCCTGATGTTGAGTAAATATTTCTTCTGCCAGTCCTTATCCACCAGGCCTGCAAAAAAAGAAGAATGAATAGGTTGGTAGAAAAAGAACAAGGCAGACTTTAAGATAGTAGGGGTGGGTTATGCTTCTACAATTACACATCCTTTGGCGATTCGTAACCAAGAAGTAACCCATGAAAAGTCAGAGCTTGGTAATTCCCCACAGTGCATACCATGAGATCATGGGTCCCCGCAAAATCCGTTTCCACCTTGTCCAAGATCGCGAGGTCGGTGCTGGAAATGTCGTTGATAGAAAGTGACTGTACGTCCTTGGGGTCGGGATCAGGGCCTGATTGAGAAACTTGAAGTCCTAAGGCCAAATATTAAAAAAATGAGTTATTGGTGTCTAAATACATGAATTTTGAGAATATTTTGATTTTTTTTTCACGAACTTTTAAAAATTAACATCATTTGATTTTTCACACAAATTGAATGATGGTCAAAATTGAAGCTGACGTGATAGTCGACATGGTGTACTTTATCAAAACGACGTCGTTTTATTTATACAATATATATTAATTGACGGTTAAATACATGAACTTTGGACTATTTTAGTTTTTCACACGAACTTAAAATTTTTGTCAATAAATATATACTTAACATTATTGTATTTTGTTTTTCACAAATTGAATGACAGTCAAAATTCAAACTGAAACGATATCGTTTTCTTATATAATATGTATTTAAAAAATCTTAAAACCACCTTAACTCACACTCACAATGTATCACACTCGATCTCTCTTTCTTTAACCTCAACTTACGATAAGGTTTGGATTAGAGAGAATTGTGAGATGTATTTAAGATTTTTTTAAATACATATTGTATAAGTAAAATAACGTTATTTTGATAAATTGGTGTCATGTCGATTGTTCTATCAGATTTAATTTTGACCATCATTCAATTTGTGAAAAATATTACAATAACGTTAAGTTCGTGTGTTTATTAACAAATTTTTAAAATTCGTGGTAAAAAATCAAAATTAACCAAAAGTTCGTGTATTTAAGCGTCAATTAATATATACAATATAAGTAAAACGAAGTCGTTTTGATGAAGCGGCGCCACGTCAACTGCCATGTCAGTTTCAATTTTGAGCTTTATTCAATTTGTGGAAAAAATCACAGTAATGTTAAGTTCGTGTATTTATTGATAATTTTTAAAGTTCGTGGAAAAAACCAAAATATGTCTAAAGTTCATGTATTTAGGCGCCAATAACCCTAAATAAATTTATGTATAAAGTTTGTGCCAATATTAAACTCATTTTTTAAAATTATTTATAACATATTTATTTAGTGTTCCCAGTTAGGATTTAATTAATATTTAGTATATTTATTCTCTTTTATTTCGAAATTATTCTTAGATTTTCCGTTAGATATAATTTAATCAAAATAATTCAACGAAAATCTCATAGATAATTATCACAATAATCAACACAAAATACTAACTAAAATTTAAATTTTAAATAATCACTATAATTAATACTATAATATATATAAAAATATCAACTAAAATTAAATATTGTTTATCACATTATCAAACACAAAATTTCAACTAAAACTTAATTTTTTAATAAACATTATAAAATAGAGAAAATGAGAACAAATCATGTACATTAGATTTCAACTAAAACTTAATTTTTAAATGTGTATCTGAATTAGTTATATGTACATTTCAACATATAATTGTGTATTTGTGCATTTAATCTAACGCGTCTATATGGTATCAAGGATTGATATATGTCATCATGTTTACACTATAACGAGTGTCCACACGATAATCACTCCATATATATATATATATATATATATATATAGGGTGGTTATGGTGAGAAAGGGATTAAGTGTAGGAAATAGGAATACATCTCATCCATTGATTCCAATGAGATTAACGGACAGATTTATTCATAACTCATTAATTACAAAACATATTTTAATTTATGGGAAAAAAACTGATTTTCTTGATGTAATCGAGAAGGGTAAAATCGTGAGTTGGTGAACAAATATTTACTGCAATCCATTGGAAAGATTGCACCAAATCTCTTCCCATCAAAACAGCTGTTTTCAAGAACAAGAAAATAACTCCTCATTGGTGTTTCAACCCTTTCGTTTACCGTGCATCTCTTATCGTTAAAAGCAAAAAACCGCTGCCATTACATTTCGATTCTTCATCTTCTTAGCCCTATATTCATTATATTTGTTTGTTTAACATAGTATTTCGCGTCTTCCCCATCATAATTTTCCAACCAACTCACAATTCACACACCACCATTAAACCTGCTCACTCATCTGCAGAATTCAAAAATGGTGAACAAAGAACAAAGCAAGCATAAGGGTAAAGCTGTTCAACAGGACAATGGTTAGTTTGAAAGGGTTTAATTGTTTTACTTTGCAAAGATATGTAATTTTGGTTATCTGGCTGCGTTTTACATGTGTGCGATTCTAGGGTTTTTCGTTTAAAAAAAAAAAATGACTGACGAATTAGGTTCCATTTTTGCAGTATTTTTTGTTTCCCGTTTTAGTTAAAAATAGGTTGTCCAAAAGTAGAACATTAAATCATTTGTCTTTATACATGAATTAAGAAATGGTCTTGGTGGCCCCAACAATGTCTATTGAATTATTTGATGAAGGCGATATGCGTGTTCTTTGTTCTAAAGTAGCTTTGACAAAAGTGATTTGCGTTAGGTTGATTCACTTTTACCGTTTTGAATATTGTATTAATATGATCTATTTAATTCACTGAACATCAGTTGTATTGCATATAATTGTAATTTTGTTGCATTTGTAGTGTATTAGAAATAATATGTACAAATCGTAATTGAAATCGTTGGTACTAAATATATTATTGCATATGGATTGCATGAATACAAAGACATGTTTATATATATGTTGCAAAAAATTTGACACTCAGATATTTTTATCGGTTTATACATACTAAGTCGTCAACAATTTACATAGTTTGTTTATTGACACATTACGTTAATAGTATTGCATAAATTTTTGAATTCTTAGCATTTATGATTTCGTAGCACATATCTTGGCACAGTCTATACCATTGCAAATGGATTGTATGAAAAAACAGCACATTATATATTTATTTGGCTTACTAATGTGACTGTATATTTTTAGCCTTTTTCGTCGTAGTATGCTGACCAAACTCTTTGTGTTTTTGTTTGTGTTATATTTGTATACATATTTCGAAATATGATTCTTTATATTTTGGCACATTAATATAATAAAGGTACTTAATGCAGATTGTATCATTTGTTTTAATCATAATTTTGATTGTTTAACATTTGTATTTTTAAAACAGATGATGATAATGATTTTGTGGGGGTGAACGAAGAACAAAGGAAACGGAAGGGAAAATCTGTTCAACAAGATGATGGTGAGTTTGACCTGGTTTAATCCTTTTGTTTTGCAAAGATACAAAAAGGTATGAATATAGCACATTATGTATATCTGTTGCACAAGAATGTTGCTCTGTATATTTTTAACTTTTTATACTTGATAATATGTCAATACGTAACATGTTTGATTCTTTGAATAATGCATTAAAAATGGTGCACAAAATTAGGATTTCGTTGCATTTGTGTTTTAACTGCAATAATATGCATAATCTCATCTATACATCATTACTCAATTAAAATATAAAGGTACTTAATGCATATTTTAATATTTCTGTAGCATATAAAGTTGATTGTCTAGCATCTGTTTTTGATTGCACTTGTAATTAAATATGTGTTATTGTATGTCTTGGCACGAAGTAAATAATTGCATATGGAAGGGATTAATATAGCACATTATCTATATCTGTTGCACATGAATGTGACTGAATATTTTTAACTGTTTGGACCAACTAAGCTGTCAATACTTAACATGTTTGTATTCTTGGCACATTGCATTAAAAATATTGCACAATATTAATAAATATGTTGTACCTGTTGCATATATAATGCATGAATATACCACTTTGTGTATATCTATTGCACATGAATGTTACTCTGTATAATCTTTTTATACATGATAATCTTACAATACTTAACATGTTTTAATTCTTTGCATAATGCATTATTAATGTTGCACAAAAGTTTGTTTTCGTAGCATTTGTGTTTTAATTGCAATGATATGTACATTCTGATTCTATATATCATTGCAAATTAAAAATATAAACGTACTTAATGCACATTGTATTATTTGTGTTGCATATAAAGTTGAATGTTTAGCACTGATTTTTAGTTGCACTTGTAATTAAATATCTGTTCTTGTATGTCTTCGCACCAGTTAAATAATTGCATATGAAAGGCATTAATATAGCACATTATAAGCTGTCAATACTTAACATGTTTTGATTTTAATTTGTATGTTTCGATTTTAATGCACATTGTGTTATTTGTGTTGCATATAAAGTTGATTGTTTAGCATCTGTTTTGATTGCACTTGTAATTAAATATGTGTTATTGTATGTCTTGTACAAGTAAATAATTGCATATGGAGGGATTAATATAGCACATTATCTATATCCATTGCACATGAATGTGTTGAATATTTTTAACTGTTTGGACCAACTAATTGTCAATACTTAACATGTTTGTATTCTTGGCACATTGCATTAAAAATATTGCACAATATTAATAAATATGTTGTACTGTTGCATATATAATGCATGAATATAGCACTTTATGTATATCTATTGCACATGAATGTTACTCTGTATAATCTTTTATACATGATAATCTTACAATACTTAACATGTTTTAATTCTTTGCATAATGCATTATTAATGTTGCACAAAAGTTTGTTTTCGTAGCATTTGTGTTTTAATTGCAATGATATGTACATTCTGATTCTATATATCATTGCAAATTAAAAATATAAACGCACTTAATGCACATTGTATTATTTGTGTTGCATATAAAGTTGAATGTTTAGCGATTTTAGTTGCACTTGTAATTAAATATCATTCTTGTATGTCTTCGCACCAGTTAAATAATTGCATATGAAAGGCATTAATATAGCACATTATAAGTCGTCAATACTTAACATGTTTTGATTTTAATTTGTATGTTCGATTTTAATGCACATTGTGTTATTTGTGTTGCATATAAAGTTGATTGTTTAGCATCTGCTTTTGATTGCACTTGTAATTAAATATGTGTTATTGTATGTCTTGTACGAAGTAAATAATTGCATATGGAGGGATTAATATAGCACATTATCTATATCATTGCACATGAATGTGATTGAATATTTTTAACTGTTTGGACCAACTAAGTCATCAATACTTAACATGTTTGTATTCTTGGCACATTGCATTAAAAATATTGCACAATATTAATAAATATGTTGTACACATTGCATATATAATGCATGAATATAGCACTTTATGTATATCTATTGCACATGAATGTTACTCTGTATAATCTTTTATACATGATAATCTTACAATACTTAACATGTTTTAATTCTTTGCATAATGCATTATTAATGTTGCACAAAGTTTGTTTTCGTAGCATTTGTGTTTTAATTGCAATGATATGTACATTCGATTCTATATATCATTGCAAATTAAAATATAAACGTACTTAATGCACATTGTATTATTTGTGTTGCATATAAAGTTGAATGTTTAGCATCGATTTTAGTTGCACTTGTAATTAAATATCATTCTTGTATGTCTTCGCACCAGTTAAATAATTGCATATGAAAGGCATTAATATAGCACATTATAATTTGTCAATACTTAACATGTTTTGATTTTAATTTGTATGTTCGATTTTAATGCACATTGTGTTATTTGTGTTGCATATAAAGTTGATTGTTTAGCATCTGTTTTTGATTGCACTTGTAATTAAATATGTGTTATTGTATGTCTTGTACAAGTAAATAATTGCATATGGAGGGATTAATATAGCACATTATCTATATCATTGCACATGAATGTGTTGAATATTTTAATCTGTTTGGACCAACTAAGCTGTCAATACTTAACATGTTTGTATTCTTGG
Source organism: Salvia rosmarinus (assembly GCA_036937905.1). Lineage (NCBI taxonomy): Eukaryota > Viridiplantae > Streptophyta > Magnoliopsida > Lamiales > Lamiaceae > Salvia > Salvia rosmarinus. The sequence continues at coordinate 123,832 of JAODLM010000354.1, forward strand.
CACATTGCATTAAAAATATTGCACAATATTAATAAATATGTTGTACTGTTGCATATATAATGCATGAATATAGCACTTTATGTATATCTATTGCACATAGAATGTTACTGTATAATCTTTTATACATGATAATCTTACAATACTTAACATGTTTTAATTCTTTGCATAATGCATTATTAATGTTGCACAAAGTTTGTTTTCGTAGCATTTGTGTTTTAATTGCAATGATATGTACATTCGATTCTATATATCATTGCAAATTAAAAATATAAACGTACTTAATGCACATTGTATTATTTGTGTTGCATATAAAGTTGAATGTTTAGCACTGATTTTTAGTTGCACTTGTAATTAAATATCTGTTCTTGTATGTCTTCGCACCAGTTAAATAATTGCATATGAAAGGCATTAATATAGCACATTATAAGTCATCAATACTTAACATGTTTTGATTTTAATTTGTATGTTCTGATTTTAATGCACATTGTGTTATTTGTGTTGCATATAAAGTTGATTGTTTAGCATCTGTTTTTGATTGCACTTGTAATTAAATATGTGTTATTGTATGTCTTGGCACGAAGTAAATAATTGCATATGGAGGGGATTAATATAGCACATTATCTATATTGCACATGAATGTGATTGAATATTTTTAACTGTTTGGACCAACTAAGCATCAATACTTAACATGTTTGTATTCTTGGCACATTGCATTAAAAATATTGCACAATATTAATAAATATGTTGTACATTGCATATATAATGCATGAATATAGCACTTTATGTATATCTATTGCATAGAATGTTACTCTGTATAATCTTTTATACATGATAATCTTACAATACTTAACATGTTTTAATTCTTTGCATAATGCATTATTAATGTTGCACAAAGTTTGTTTCGTAGCATTTGTGTTTTAATTGCAATGATATGTACATTACGATTCTATATATCATTGCAAATTAAAAATATAAACGTCTTAATGCACATTGTATTATTTGTGTTGCATATAAAGTTGAATGTTTAGCATGATTTTAGTTGCACTTGTAATTAAATATCATTCTTGTATGTCTTCGCACCAGTTAAATAATTGCATATGAAAGGCATTAATATAGCACATTATAAGTTGTCGATACTTAACATGTTTTGATTTTAATTTGTATGTTCGATTTTAATGCACATTGTGTTATTTGTGTTGCATATAAAGTTGATTGTTTAGCATCTGTTTTTGATTGCACTTGTAATTAAATATGTGTTATTGTATGTCTTGGCACGAAGTAAATAATTGCATATGGAGGGGATTAATATAGCACATTATCTATATCTGTTGCACATGAATGTGACTGAATATTTTTAACTGTTTGGACCAACTAAGCTGTCAATACTTAACATGTTTGTATTCTTGGCACATTGCATTAAAAATATTGCACAATATTAATAAATATGTTGTACCTGTTGCATATATAATGCATGAATATAGCACTTTATGTATATCTATTGCACATGAATGTTACTCTGTATAATCTTTTTATACATGATAATCTTACAATACTTAACATGTTTTAATTCTTTGCATAATGCATTATTAATGTTGCACAAAAGTTTGTTTTCGTAGCATTTGTGTTTTAATTGCAATGATATGTACATTCTGATTCTATATATCATTGCAAATTAAAAATATAAACGTACTTAATGCACATTGTATTATTTGTGTTGCATATAAAGTTGAATGTTTAGCACTGATTTTTAGTTGCACTTGTAATTAAATATCTGTTCTTGTATGTCTTCGCACCAGTTAAATAATTGCATATGAAAGGCATTAATATAGCACATTATAAGCTGTCAATACTTAACATGTTTTGATTTTAATTTGTATGTTCTGATTTTAATGCACATTGTGTTATTTGTGTTGCATATAAAGTTGATTGTTTAGCATCTGTTTTTGATTGCACTTGTAATTAAATATGTGTTATTGTATGTCTTGGCACGAAGTAAATAATTGCATATGGAGGGGATTAATATAGCACATTATCTATATCTATTGCACATGAATGTGATGAATATTTTAACTGTTTGGACCAACTAAGCTGTCAATACTTAACATGTTTGTATTCTTGGCACATTGCATTAAAATATTGCACAATATTAATAAATATGTTGTACCTGTTGCATATATAATGCATGAATATAGCACTTTATGTATATCTATTGCACATGAATGTTACTCTGTATAATCTTTTTATACATGATAATCTTACAATACTTAACATGTTTTAATTCTTTGCATAATGCATTATTAATGTTGCACAAAAGTTTGTTTTCGTAGCATTTGTGTTTTAATTGCAATGATATGTACATTCTGATTCTATATATCATTGCACATATACGTATTGTTGTTCTGATTTTAATTTGTATGTTCTGATTTTAATGCACATTGTGTTATTTGTGTTGCATATAAAGTTGATTGTTTAGCATCTGTTTTTATATTTGGTTGTTTTATGATGTATTTTTGTTTCTGTTTGCTTTAAAATATGTTGTATCATTGCATATGTAAAAAAAATCAAAGACATTATGTATATCTGTTACACGCGTCGTGACTGTATATTCTTAACTGTTTAGACATTATAAAGCGTGAATACTTAACATATTTTGATTCTTGGCACATTTCATTAATACTTTTGCACAATATTATAATTTCGTATCATTTGTGTTTTAACTGCAATAATATGTATATTCTGATTATATATATCATTGCAATAATATACTTTCAAAAACTTAACATGTTTTGTTTCTTGGCACATTGCATTAATATTATTGCATAAAATTATGATTTCGTGTCATTTGTGTTATATTTGCAAACATATTTTCAATTATGAATCTATAAAATGTACTTACTGCACGTTGAACTTGATTGTGTTGCATATAGAATTGATTGTTTAGCATCTGCTTTTTAATTGCACAACAGCATTGATAAATCTGTTATTGAGTATCTTGAATACTTACTATACTGTTGCATGAGGAATGCATGTATACAACATATTATATGTTATATTTGGTTGTAGATTGTATATGTATATATAAATCATATATGTACTTGAATTGCTTTTAAATTCTGTTTTACTTACTATTCAAATCTTTTAATAATATCGTTTCTATAGGTCGAGGTAAGAGTAAGAATGCAGATTTAATTAGAAAGAAACGAGGTTTACATTTAGAGGTTCAAAACGAACAGCGAAAGAAAAAAAGGAATGATCCAAAGGTGGTACGATCGGTGGCGATGATATAGGAAATGATAATCGGGATGAAGATAAACCAGAATGTGATAGTGATAGTTTATTTCCTAAACTGGTATCTAGGTGTAATCTAAACACTTTTTTTAACACTCGCGAGTTTAAATGATCGTCAGATAGCAGCGATAGATGAGTTAGGGTTTAGACATGTTAGGGATGTTAATATTAAAGAGCTGCCTGCGCGGCTTGCTTATTGGCTTGTGAAGAACTTCAACCACCACGATTCGAACTCATTCTAACCTCGAATAGGAGAATGCATATAACACGGAAGGCGTTTACGGGTATATGGCTTCCCAAAGGTCGAGAATCGTGTCTAGGTTTCAAAAGACACATACAACACCTCTATTTGATGAATGGATGACGTTTTCCCGATACCCATCGACATAAAGTTTCATTCGAAGTTACATAATGCTTTGCTAAGTTATGAAGATGGAGGGATTGGTTTAAGCGTCATTTCATGATTCTGATACGATCCTCGTTCATGGAGAGCACTTGCAATGGGTATATTATACCATACATACTCAATTGTTTGGAAGATGTTGGCGAGTTAAAATGGGCTGGGAGAGTATGTTATGAGGTGTTTGATTGATCACAAGACGTCTTTGGGAGGAAAAGAATTCTTCGTTTTGTTGGACCATTGCTATTCTTGATGGTAATAGCTTCTTTTATTTATTGATTGTTAATTGTTTTATTATTCTTGTTTTGTTTTAAGCGATATATAAATTTATTTTTGCGGGTTTTTATGTTGATGGGGTTGTTTACAAATTGCAATCGTGCTAGGCATTATCCGATTATCGGTAATTGAGTACCAATTCGTTGAGAACGACAAGTCTGCGTAAATCGGGGGGTTTGGTGACGGCTATCCAAATACACGATTGAGGTCAACGCACGACGGAAACGATGGTTTAGTTTTAGGTAACGTAGGTGGAAGTGTTGTGTGTCCTAATATTGAGGTTTTAACCATTGCCAAAAGATAGCAAACCTTACCGTGGAAATGATGAAGATAATAGAGACGGCACCAAGAGAAGTGGCTGTTACTCGTTCCTTCCGGTGACGGTGAAAAATGACTTTCAAGTCGATATCATGTTCGACTCATGCATTTCTCGACAAGGGCTGCTCAAACACAAGAAACGACTGAAGATGAAGATTGTTTTTGGAACAACAAGGACGTTCATAAACTATGGGATGATGTAGATGCTGCTGTTGCACATAGGGATGCATACATTAGCAAACTTGAAGATACGCCATCCTTTAGTTTTGGACTTACTCAACTATGGAGCTCACAACATACTGTTGAAAAAAATGTTGGCGTTTCGGTCAATGATGCAGTGGAGGTAATGTGTTAATTTCTATAAAATGAAGTTCAATTTGTAACATTTATTGTATATTTAACAGAGTAAATTGTTTGAATTAAATTTTCAGCGTATGGGTATTGATGTGGAACATCCTGATGAAGGTGTTGTGAGCGAGGCTACGTTATTGTTGATCTTTGTAGTTGCAAGTCTACAAACAGAGGTAAGTATTTTGGCTGTAATATTTTCTTATAAATTCGTTCTTATTTTTATTTTGCATGATTGGGTTAATACATTGAGTGACTATATCGTATCATCCTATGGCACATTAAATTTCTGTTCTTAATTTTCAATTTTGTTGTAAGCTCGTCCTCCATTGTGTTAAATACGTATAGAATTTCTTTGTTGTGCAATATATTTTCTAAATTTGTGCAAAGAATTTGCAATATTATGCTATCTGTTTGGATGTCGATATCAAACGTTGTTAGATATACTCTAATTGTTTTTGGTAATTTGATTATAAACCGTAGATGTTTTATATTCGGCATTAATTTTAAAACTATTTGTCGTAAAGGTTAAATAGAATATAGTCTCTGATTTGAATATTTTACTAAAGATATCAATATTATGTTGTTTATTGGTTAACATATAATACATATGTTTATGTATTATGGCACATTACGTTACTACATATTGCATATAATCTTTCTTTTGTTGCACACTAACTATGTACGTTCTTCATTTTCCTTTGTTTGTTGCCATGTTATTAATTCATGTAATATGCTATTTAATGCATTGATTATTACGACAGCGTTTTCGGATAACCCGGATGGAGTTGATACATCTACTTGCAGAAAATATCACAACAAGAGTTGAACCACATGTTGATATTTTCAATATTATGGTTTCATATAGAATATCATTCTGTAAAATATTTAAAAAGATTTCATTGTTTTTTGTAATCTTAAACTTGGCAGTAACTATGTATAGCATATTAACATAATTGTGGTTGCCAAATAACTATGTATGATGATATTGAAAACATTTATTATTCCATATTAACAGTTTGCTGAGAACACAGAAAGGGTTGAAACACCAAACCCACCGGCCACTACATTGTTTAAACCACAGGTTATTATTTCCATGTTGGTTGATTTACATACAATTTTATGCTGTCAATTATTTATTATTCAGCATATATAATAGAATAAAGGTACTCAATGGACATTATATTATTTATGTTGCATATAATGTTGATTGTGTATCTGTATATATTGCATGTTATTGAGTATCTGGGCTTTTAATATACTGTTGCATATGGAATGCATGTATGCAGTAAATTTTATGTACATGCAATCAGTTCTTAAAAATCTGTTCACTGTTGATCTAAGTATTTGTTCTTTGTTATATATATTACTTCACACTACTGTTAACATAAAAGATTTACATAATAATTTATTACAGACAGGAAAGATTACTCAAGTACATGGAGCTGGAGCGGATTATACAGTTGAACCAACTTTGAGAGAACAGACGGGGCCAACCAATGTTGAGAAAAAGAAGGTTGTTGTTGGGTACAAAAGGAAAAGGAAAAACTAGTTTCGATTGGGTTGTATTAATATTAAACAAGATGTCTAGGAATGATACTTGGAATTAATATTAACGACTGTAATTTAATCTGGATGCATTGTTGTTGTGCTGTATGTAAGCAGACTTTATGTTGCAATGACGTGGTACGGTATGAAATCATATTATGTTGCAATGATGTTGCTTAGTCTCTAAATATACAGTTATATTTGGAAGTAAAATTGCAATTATGTGGTCTAATTTGTAATTATATTATGTTGCAATTTTATTATATGTTTGTTATATAAAATTTGTATTTTATATTTTTTTGTTATTATTCTCTTAATGGATATAAATATGCATGTAGATTTCACATACAGTTCCGGTTGCAGCAAACAAAAAGCAGAGAAGTAAGAGTGTTTCGATTATGCCTACTGCTTTAAAATCTCCATTTTTGGTAAGAAAGATCAGCGTGTGCAAGAGTCTCACGAAAAAGGAATTAAAGTGTGGGATTTATGCGCTCTGCAACTCTACACCTAATGAGTATGATTAATTCATCATTTTTTCATTTTTATTATTGTTTAATTGTAAAATTATTATAATTATTTGTTACCATTAGGGAAGAAACTTTGTTTGCGCATGGAGACATAGAACTAACAAGAAAGCATATGGCTACGTTGTCCAAGGATAGCATTATAGGAGTTGGTGTGGTGGACGCATGGTGTGTAATGCTTAACAATATGGAAAAGTTCCGTGGTGACGGCTCTCCAAGAAGATTTTTTTCAAGTACTTTTATTGGTGTAAGTTTTTTTAAAAGTATTTTATATTAAATGATTTTATTGCATACATCTATCAATATGCATCATCTGTTAGTAATATAGTAATTTCATGAATAATTGATTACGAATTGTTTGTAGCATATACAATATTACATGTATCATATATAGTAAAATATATAGCACATGTGCATATAAAATTATGTTTATTTTATTTAAAAGACTGATATATACAGATCACATAAAGTATTCATTTCTAATTGTATATGCTAAAAAATAACGTGTGCATTATTTGAAGCATATACAATATTATATGTATCATATGACAGTATTATATTTGTTCTGTTAGTAATATATTTGATTCTGTTAGTAATAATGTGTGCATTATTTCTAATATTATTATATTTGTTCTGTTAGTAATAATGTGTGCATTATTTATAGCACATATGACATTATTATATTTGTTCTATTAGTAATATAGTAATTTCATGAAAAATTGATTACGTATTGTTTGTAGCATATACAATATTACATGTATCATATATAGTAAAATATATAACACATGTGTATATAAAATTTTGTTGTGGACTTAAAAGACTGATATATACAGATCACATAAATTAGTCATTTCGAATTGTATATGTTAGAAAAATAGTGTGTGTATTATTTGAAGCATATACAACATTATATGTATCATATGTAGGAAAATATATAGCACATATGACAGTATTATATTTGTTCTGGAAAAAATTATGCAAAGTTAACTGTAAACATAACATATAGCCCTCTGTTTGTATTGATCTACTGATATTAATTTTTTTACCAAATATATGTGGTATTTTTGTTTGATACAAAGACGGACTCACTGGTGGCAAGAGACATTTCTCATGAAGTTAGAAGGGATTCATTTTTTGAGAATATTACAGCAGAGCTAGATAGCAACAAACACATCCAATTAAAGGATATTGACATCGTAAGTTATATTTAATATGTATTTATTTATGTTTCTATTTAAATAATATGAATATAATGCTTTATTTTTCTATTTGTAGTTTTTCTTTCCTATATACAGAAGCAAGAAATACTTTGCACTATGCATTGATGTGAAGAGTGGGAAATTTTTTTTCATTGATAGTATGAATGATGCTGCAAGTGAATGTCAGACTGAAAAATATGACGATTTACTTACTAATTTGGTATGAAGTATATACTATTATATAGTATTTATTATACATAATTAATTATCATGATATTTTTCATACTTGTTAACATTAAACTTTGTTTTAATTTTTTTAGCGTGATATACTATCTGAATACATGAGTTTCAGAGAATAGCGAACAAAAGCAAAGATTGTTGAAAGAGGTAACTTTGAAATTCCAACAATAAGATGGGGAGACAAGAGAAATTCAGTGGATAGTGGAATATATTTGATGCGACATCTTGAGACATTCATGGGCGACATTTCTAGAAAATGGATGACTGGAATTACGTCAAATCCTTACAAACAACTGCTAACAATGCGTGTTCGATACTGTGCAGAAATTATTTGTTGGGAGCAAAATATAGTGAAGGATCTGATAATGGCAAGTGCGAAATATTTTACCGTGATGTGACTTACGCACGAGATATGAAAGTAGAAACAATGTTATTTGGTTAATTGGTTATTTATATTCACATTTAAAACAGTGAGTGAGACTTAGTTATTTGGATGATTTGTGGTTTTTTTATGTATTCACATTGAACGTCATGATATCAGAGTTGATTTTATGTTGAAATTATTTTATGAAATATTCTATGGTTCTTATATTTATAGTTTTTGTATTAAACTGTTCATTAAATGTTGAGACCAATAAGTCATTGATTTTGTTATTATGTAATAACATGCTGAGTACGTTGTGAATTAAACGTTCAAGATTATACAACATTATTATATGATTTGTTCAATAATACAGTATATGATACATAAACTACCAGTTTTGTGTTGTAGTATTTTGTTTATATAATATAAACTGTTTCACAAACAAATGCACATATTTTAATAACATATTCAACATCAATAATATTACTGCTGATAAACATGAACAAATATATCAGTTGTGTTTTACGTCAATTAATAAACATGACACTTGTGTTGCATATATCTACTGATCTATAGCATATGTTTAATATATTTGTAGCACTTTATAATATTACATTTAACTCATTGTAATTGAGATGATATATAGCATATGTTATCCTGAATATTGCATATGATATAACTACATATAGCACATAAAATATATTTATCATCTTGTTTGTAATTGTTCAGACATTAAGTAATATCGTACTGCATATCTGCAATTATATATAGCATGTGATTAATATGTTTGTATCACGCAATAGCTTTCTAAAAAAATAGGAATGATATACTGCACCTGAAAAGCGTATATGTAGCACATACTTATATATATGCGTAATTTATATATGTTTTAAACTTATAAAAATTAAATATATCACTTCTTTTGATAATTGTATAATATAGTTTCTAAGAAGGCGGAACACATCATACATATGAATTGAAAATTAATAACGAAAGTAATGAAAATTAACAACGAAAGTAATGAAGTGTATCATAAAATGTAAAAGTTAAACAACCTACATAAAAACAAAACAAATCTAAACCTTCTTGTTCTCAGGACAATTCCTGGAATCATGATTCGTTAAAGTATTACATTTCCGACAATTCCTCTTAGGCTTGCTTGCAGCTTCTATAGCCTTCTCCCTGTTAGATTTCTTCCTGTTGGCACTACCTTTAGTACTAACTACCGGAGGCGGAAGTAATCTAATAGTTGTTGGTTTAGCTGAACCATAATACTGCTCAAACATAGCATCTTTATCTTTATCAGTGACATCATGATGCACACCATCTGAAAACTTCGCGTAAGCTTCTTTAAAAATATCCAAAAGCTCCGCTTTGCGGACGGGATCCCCCTCAACCAATCCGATACATTTACAAGCCTCAAAGAACAACTCGTTATTCCCACTACCATCTGAATAACGACTGTTGTTACGTTCCCTAACAACATCAGAGCATGCAAATTTTGTCCACCTATTGCAAATATATTTAACTGGTATTTCTTTCATATTCATGTTCAACATCATCAAAAAAATATGACTGCACAACAAGCCATTGCGTGTGTAATACTTGCATGAACATGATATCGAGTCCTCCGAAAAATATGAACAACTTCAAATCTGAATCCACCATTATCAACTACAGAATAACTTGTCATATCAGATTGATTATTCATAGACAATATACGACACTCATGAATAGCTGCTTCAATCTCGGACTGAACCTTCAATAATATATTGTATGTATATATAGAGGCTGCATGACGTTCTATAGGAAAATGCATCTTCAGATCAGGTATACCTGTTTCATCTTTATAGCTGAACTGATCATGAGTATTGCGTTGGGCATCTAGAGCACTTCCGAAATGAATATAGAATTCAGCCAAGTCCGAGTTCGCATTGAGATACTGCCTGAAGAAAATTTTTTCGCTCTCAGACAAAGATGTAGTCTTAAATAAACCACTCATTTCACAATCTCGAAAATATGCTGGAATCCAAAAAGAACGCAAAGAAAACATCTTACCAAACCACTTATGAGTGGACAATCCATAATCATTAATGAATTCATTCCATAATTGGTCAAATGCATCCGGTTCATTTACCTCTGACCAAACAATGTTGTTAAATCTTTGTTTAAAGTCAGGATCATCATTCAATGATGCTGGAACTTTTTCGGCAACTTTTAACATAATATGCCACATACAAAATCTATGTCGTGTGTTCGGAAAAACTACTGCAACAGCCTTCTTCAATGCAGGGTCCTCATCCGTTATCAACATTTTCGGAGGTAAATTCATACAATCCAAAAATTTAGATAGCAACCATGAATATGATTCAAAGTCTTCCCTAGTTAATAAGCCAATTCCAAAAGTCACACACTTACCGTGATTATCTTTACCTGTGAACGGTGCAAAAATCATTTTATACCTGTATGTGAAAAAATGATGTAATTAATAAATTTGAACAGATTTATTGCATATATTGCTAACTTCGTATAACACTATTTAAATAAATGTTGAACGGCGCAATTATGAATATATGACACTATTTAAATAATGTTGAACTGAATTAGTTTGAAAACATATCTACACAACACTCATTCGCATATAACACTATTATGAAAAATTATGAAAAAATGTTCATCAAAACGCTAATTAAAAATTATCATCAAAACGTTATTCTATATGTTTCTCAAACACACTTATAACTAAAAAAAATTATCCTTCTAACAAATGATTATCCATTTAATGTTGGATTTGCATATAACATTAAAAGGAAATTACCTGTTAGTCGAATAAGTGGCATCAAATGACACAGCTTCACCAAATATATGGTAATTTGCAATAGATAGAGAATCTGCCCAAAAAATGCTCTTCACTTGATTCCATTCATCCTGTTGATACTCAAACTTAAATCCACTACAAAACTCACGTTTGCGTTCTAACTTCTGTAGCAAAATCTCCGCATCAACACCATTAGAGAATGCCCTCATATCACGCGCATAATTCTTGAATTCTACGGCAGTACAACCAACATCCTCAAAAGTTCCAACTAGCTCCTTAAAAAGTCTAAATGAACGCATAGGTCCTATATTCGCTCTACGGCATTTAGCAATCATCATCTCATGTGCAGAACTAATCTTTCTATTACACTTCATGAGATGTTTGAAACCATCTGACACCATTGGATGATTGTGCCCCTCCACAAATATTGATACAACATAACCTACACCAGCATCTAGACGGAATGCAACACGCGCCCTGCATCCTGACCTTGTCGACATCCTCTTGCGTTTTGTAGTAATATTATGTGAATTGCTTGGAGAATTATAAACTGGTTTTTTAACACCCTCTTTATTACAAACGATGTAACGCCAAACTATAGTATCATCATCGTATTTGACTAAAGTTGCCAGACGTGTTCCAAATCCGCATGCAACACCATACTCACGATAAAACTTTTCACCCTCATTTAATGTATTAAATACCTTTCCCACATATGGTTTCATCTCAGCAGAACAATTCGGTATAATAAGTTCATCGGAATTTCCTTGCGTACTTCCAACATCAGCTGTGAAATAATAATATATAATAATTATGCAAAGGTAATTCATTTAAATGCAATAAAAATACATTAAAATGCAATAAAAGATATCTGAGAGATATAAAAGGGATAATAAGATTGCCATTTAATATATGTATTTATGCGTGCAATGATAAATCTGGAATAATGATGAAAACGAAACTAACAAACAAATAATAAAGCAGAAATCAAGTTCCTATGTTTAAAAATTGCACAACTTATATTTAATTATCAATTTCTAACATATGATATCATTTTGTTAGTAAACATTGCACAGTCATTGCCTATATGTAGCATATAACTGTAATATTGTAGCATATATTCCATGCATGTTGATAATTATTGTCATGGGGTTAGTACAGCTTATCCTGCGGACAATATCAGATCAACATGAACTGAAAATAATAAACTAAGAGACTAACGGAAAAACTTGTAACGAAAACAATCAAATATTAAAAATTTCTTTATCGTACAAAATAACGCAGACACATAAAAAACTACTCATTTTTTTATCATCATAAAACAAATTTGATCTGAGAAAAATACGTTGGAAAGAAAATATAATATAAGTGCAACATGTATATATTAACTGTGCAACAAACATACAATCCATGTGCAACTAAAAATCAATCAATAACAATGATACAATATACATTAACAACTAATTACCTTGGTGTTCCATGGATAAAAACATGATTAAAATTAGGGATAATAAGATAGTCATTTAATATATATTTATGTGCGGCAATGATAAATACGGCGTGCTATAGTTTTATACAACAATGAAATAATTTTATACAACAATGCAATAGACAGTATTACAAAAATGAAGAGTTATAAAACCATTGCAACGATTATATAATTATATGCAATACATAAACATTAAATGTGCAACACAAATCAATCGAATACACTGATACAATATAACATGTAGCTTATATACACAAATCAATCGAATACACTTATATTTAATTCTCAATTTCTAACATATGATATCATTTTGTTAGTAAACATTGCACAATCATTGCCTATATGTAGCATATAACTGTAATATTATAGCATATGTAATCAGACTAATTTATAACAACTAGGGATAATAAGATAGTCATTTAATATATATTTATGTGCGGCAATGATAAATACGGCGTGCTATAGTTTTATACAACAATGAAATAGTTTTATACAACAATGCAATAGACAGTGTTATAAAATTTAAGAGTTATAAAACCATTGCAACGATTATATAATTATATGCAATAAATAAACATTAAATGTGCAACACAAATCAATCGAATACACTGATACAATATAATATATAGCTTATATACACAAATCAATCGAATACACTTATATTTAATTATCAATTTCTAACATATGATATCATTTTGTTAGTAAACATTGCACAGTCATTGCCTATATGTAGCATATAAATATAATATTGTAGCATATATTCCATGTATGTTGATAATTATTGTCATGGGGTTAGTACAGTTTATCCTGGGGACAATATCAGATCAACATGAACTGAAAATAATAAACTAAGAGACTAACGGAAAAACTTGTAACGAAAACAATCAAATATTAAAAAATTTCTTTATCGTACAAAAATAACGCAGTATACATAAAAAAACTACTCAGATTTTTTTATCTGTCATAAAACAAATTTGCAGTACAGGAAAATACGTTGGAAAGAAAATATAATATAAGTGCAACATGTATATATTAACAATGCAACAAACATACAATCCATGTGCAACTAAAAATCAATCAAGAACAATGATACAATATATATTAACAACTAATTACCTTGGTGTTCCATGGATAAAAACACGATTAAAATTAGGGATAATAAGATAGCCATTTAATATATATTTATGTGCGACAATGATAAATACGGCGTGCTATAGTTTTATACAACAATAAAATAGTTTTATACAACAATGCAATAGACAGTATTAGAAAAATTGAAGAGTTATAAAACCATTGCAACGATTATATAATTATATGCAATACATAAACATTAAATGTGCAACACAAATCAATCGAATACACTGATACAATATAATATATAGACTACTCATTACCTTGCTGATCCATGGCGAGAAAACTCTGATAATTCAAAACAGCGAAATTATGTAGATTTACTTGTAATTAATAGTCTTCTGTAATGCACGATAGATATATCAAATTTACAGGGATCCATAAATAGAAGATTTATAGATCCCTTAAATTTAGGTAATAACCGTTTGGATATAAATGGGATTTACGAATTTGTCCTTCTCTTGATTTTCGAAAGTCTGATTTATAGCATATGTAATACTAAGTTTAGCACACCTATATTAAATCTGAATCATTGATTAATTAAGATAAATGGACAGGATTTATTCCTATTTCTCACAACATTTACCATTCCTATATGATATATATATATATATATATGGGAGGGTTACGTGAGAACCATTTTATTGTGAGAGCGTGAGAACCAAAAGCGATGAATTCACGGTGAAAGTTGATGAATCCATTGGAAAATTATCGAATCCCAAAAATAGAATTTTCGCCTCATGGGATTCGAACCCGGTGAAAAATTCGAATTTTTAAATTCATTAACTTTCTCAACGGATTCATCAACTTTCATAACTAATTCATTTGGTTCTTAGTTTTAGGATAAGAATGGTTCTTATTTGAACCAAACTCTATATATATATAGGGGAAGGTTAACGTGAGAACCATTTTTATTGTGAGAACGTGATAACAAAAAAATGATGAATTATGTGTGAAAGTTGATGAATACGTTCGAAAAGTTAATGAATCAAAAAATATAGAATTTTTGTCTTTTGTGGGATTCGAACCCTAGGTAAAAATTATGAATTTTTGAATTCAGTAACTTTTCCAGAAATTCATGAACTTTCGTTGCGAATTCATTTTGTTTGTAACGAATTCCTGTGTTTCTTATTTTATATTCACTCTATATATATAAAATTTAAAATAAAAAATATTTATTTATTGTAATATCAAATTATACAAGAATATTTATCATTCGGAAGAGCAGATTTTGGAACGAAATTACAAGATTTACAATTGAAATATTTTCGATGGTAAAATATGATGCAAAATACTATTAAAAAATATGTTATGAAAAACCACCGCCATTCAAAGTGCAAAAACTTTTGAAAAGTAAGACAATTATTGCACCATTTCACACTTCCTATTTGCTTAAACAATAAATATTATCGGGGTGTTTGGCTTCATTGATATGACAAATAAGATTGATAGGTTAGAGTATGATGCAACTATTTGGATTATATAATGTTATGTTTAGATTGACTAAGAGGGTGTTTGGTTGAGCTCATAAGCTCTTTAAAACAACTTATAAGTTGTTTAGGAACTTATAAACTGTTGCAAAGTGTTTGACAAAATAAGCTCATAAATAGCTTATAAGCTGTGAAAATAAGCTCCAACAACTTATAATCTCCCCTAAAAATAAGTTGGTCAACCATAACTTATTTTTTCATAAACTTATAAGCAATCATGAATTTACCAAAATAACTTTATTATAGTTCGTTATTTCCTATACATACACTACCAACTTCACATCTCTATGATTTTCTCTCTCTAACTCACGATTCTTTCTCTAGCTTATAAGATCAATTATCCAAACACTTTAACAACTTATAAAGACTTCAAACATTACCTCTTATAAGTTCTTGAAACATTTATATGTTTCTTTGAGAACTTATATGTTCTCTAAAATAAGCTTAACCAAACACCCCCTAATTGTAATATATGATAAATTAAATGATTATGACTATTTATAGCTCAATACCAAAATTACCCTTTTGATTCATTTTCCTTCAATTTACAACCACATGAAAACCTAATAACATTTATTATTACTTATAGAGTGGTATATATATACACACAATGACGGAGCCATGTTGGGGTCGAGGGGCCCATGGGCCCCCCAACTATTTTGCAAAAACATACTCCCTCCGTCCCATTATTGTTAGCTCATTTTTCTTTTTGGACTGTCCCATTAAATTGACTCGTTTTTAAAAAAGGAAATAATTTTACACTAAAATGTACCTCGAATTTCGTATCGCACACTACTTTACACACAAAACACAACTCTTATTAATCTACGTGCATAAAGAAATGGGCCATAAATATTGGGATGGAGGGGGTACTATATATTTGATGTTTAATAATATATTTAAAAATTTGTTGTAGATTAAGTGGTTAGAATATTTTTTTTCTTTTGATGGGAACACAGTTCGAATCCTACACTTGCACTTTTAGTTGCTTTTGTGTTTTTTTTAATCAATTATCTTTCTCTCTCTTCTGTTTCTTTCTTTTCTCTTTTTTTCTTTCTTTCTTTCTTTCTTTCTGTAATTTGTTCTTTCCTTCCTTTTTTTTTCTCTATAATTTGTCCCTTCTTTCTATTTTTTTTCTGTAATTTTTTTTCTATCTCTTCTGTTTTTCTCTTTTCTTTTCTTTTTCTGTAATTTGTCCTTTCTTTCCTTTTTTTTTCCTGTAATTTGTTGTTTATGTGCTTTTGTTTTTTTTCTCTTTTGTTTTCCTATATTTTGTTGTTTCTCTTTACTTTATGTTTTTTTCTATAATTTATTTTATATTAATAAAATAAAATATATATTAAAATTATACTAATTTATATGTGAATTAATATGATTAATTCAATTTTTAAAAAGATTATGATAAAATTATTATAAATAACAACCAACTGAAGGCATATAAAGCATTTGAATTTTCATTTTAACCCCTTAAAATATTGTTGATGGTAGAGCAATCAAAATATAGATTGATTGAATATATGACGATTATTTTAGAAAGATAAGTGTTGATCATATTTTTATTATCACAAGTTGAATATACAACTTCTGTTTGAGGTCGACTTTCAGAGTAATTGAATGTCTGTGATGCCGTCTCAAGGAAGAAGATGTTGTGTCCGTAGATCCCAAGAAACAAATTTAATTTATCTCAAATATTTTTGGGGCCCTCAGCCTCAAATTTCTGGTTCCGTAATTGTATACACACATATATATATACTTGGCATAATTAAAAATTATGCAAATTAAATTTTAAATAATCAAACCTATAATTTGAAGCTAAAATAAATTAACTTAAAGGGCTAAATAAATAAATAAAATATCAATCCAAACCTTAATTAAGTTACTAACTCATTTTCAAAACATTAAAATTCAATTCTGGACCAAACAAAACTAAAAAAAGAATACCCAACAAAAATTTGGCCCAATTCTTCCATTTCTCTCTCTCTCTCTCTACATCTCTTTCTTCCCCATCTCTCTATTTTCAAGGAACCCTAATCAGAAGCTCCCCATCTATCTCTCATCGCCAACGCTGCCTCCTCTGCCCTCTGTCATCGCCATCATCGGCGATAGCAGCGGCTGCATCTCTCCCTTATCTCCGTCTCTCTCTTATTAGTACGGGCAATGAATGTCGCCGTCGCCACCACCGTCTTGGCCAACCACAACAACGAATGATGTTGCGGCTCCTCTCTCTCTCTCTCGCTCCCTGATCATCTTTCTCTTGAATCCTTTTACTCTCTGACTCTCTCTCATTAACACCTAAAAATATATCTTCTTCTTCCTCACGAATCCAGCGAGCCGCACCCACCGTCATCGCCTTCCTCCTTTGCTTCTGGCGAACACAACAACAACGATTACCACCGTCGCTACCCTCTCCTCTCTTGCTCCAACCGACAACAACATTCCTTCTGTGCCGCCTTCATCCCCCTTATCCATACCGTCAACTACGGGACGGTTTTATCTCCGCCGCCGTCGCCGTCGCCGTCGCCACCGCCACCGCCACCGCCGCCCTCGTTGCTAGACCCGCCGCCATAAGCGCTCCCGGAGTCCTCTGTTCCAACAACAACCCAACAGGGGTATTTTTGAAAATTTAACTTTAAATTGAAGAAGGATCAGATAATCAGCCCAAATTTGAGTTGATTAATAATCACTCATTTGGATGATAAGAATGCGGGCTAAATAATCAATCACGGGCCAAATCTTGCGAACCAAACATGTGATTAAGCATGATTATTTTATCAATCATGTCTTATCACTCAAACCAAACACTTCCTATATATCTACTATATATATTCACACATTTATCGATCGGGCCTAAATTTTCCGGGGACTTGAGGCGGCCACCTGAGCGGCCTCATGGTCCAGCAGGCTCTGGTCAGAATGCAGAGCCACCTCTGGCATAGGGCAATTAGAATAGCCCAGAGGAGTGACAAAAAAATACTGCTTAGGCGAGTGCTTGTGGAGGCTAGGCTACACCATAAGGCCGAGTAGGGCTCTCAGGTTTCGAAGATAAGTAGTAAAAAAGAGAGTCCTCTTTACGGTGTGACTGAGGTAAAAAAAATACGGGAGGTCTCGAATATCCCGTATTTCCACAGAAGTATATGAAAAAACAAGGCCTCACGAATGGTCGATGGACAAATTTGATTTAGGGGAATTTGGTACAGTCGTACAGATTAGATAGAGTTCTCAAATAAGTGCAGATGGGAAATAGCAGTCCTGCATCTACTTGTTTCTACCAGAATACAATGATAGGAAGTGCAAAGGATTGGGGCCCGTCATTATTGCCCGGACATTGAAAGCAGTAGGAACCAGGATACTGTAGTTTCTCTTTAAGAGATCTGATTTCTTGGGAGTCATAGTAGTTGGCCTAATTTCATAATTTTCCAACGCCATATTCTTGCGAGAAGCGATATATTCAGATAAAGATGAGGTGGTCTCCTGTGCGCGCCCGCGTACAGTGAGACCACCTCTAATTAGTTAATTAATTGATCCTAATTAATTAGTTAATTAAGTAATTCTAATTAAAATTAATTAGTTTAATAAAATTTAATTGTAAATTAATAAATAATAATTTTGAATTAATATATCTTAATTTTGAATTAATAAATCCTAATTTTGAATTAATAAACCCTAATTTTAGAATTAATAAACCATAATTTTGAATAATACACCCTAATTTTGAATTAATACACCCTAATTGAAAATAATAAACCCTAATTTTGAATAATAAACCCTAACTTTGAATTAATAAACCCTAATTATGAATTAATAAATCCTAATTATGAATTAATAAATAAAATAAAAAATAATAAAAAATCACACACAAAACTTGTGCGCGCAGCGTGAGACCGCGCGCACACAAGTTTTTGTGGATAAAGATAAGGTACCTAGCAGGTTATCCAAAGCTGGATCGGAAGAAGAAGAAGAGGAAGAGATGGACATTAAAACAAGAAGAGTAAAAGAAAAGGGGGGAAGATACTTTGCATAAACTCCCATAGGGAAGATAAGGAATGATGGATTATGCCGGAGAGATTTTCACTGGCGGAGGTTCACGAAGACAATTTCTTAATTCTTCATTTTTATGTCTCAATTTTTGCAAAGAGAGAAAAAGGAAAAATTTGCTGAGAGTCGAAAGTGTTCTCGAGAAGATGATTGAAAGTTTTTTTTTTTTTAGCAAGAGAGACAGGAAACCAACCAGCTCATTGTTCGACACGTACAGGGCTCAGATGGAGAAACCGAACAGGCTTTGAGATGAACAACCCAAATATGGAAGAGTAGGTCTGGAATGCAATGCAGGCTGCAGCATCAAATGTACCGAAGTTATAGTCTAGTACAAGTTTGAGGAGGACATCTTACATCAGTTGCTGTTTAATAAACGACATTACACGAGAGAGTACTTTTGTCTGTAGGTGTACTTGGTGTATGTGGGTGGGTCAGTGGATTGTGAGTAATATAATTGTGGACTTAGTACCTTCGTTCACTACAACAAAAAAATGATTTTCGGATACCGAAAAGTGCCTCAATATATATCCTTTTGCGGCACTTATGATTTTCGAGGCACTTATCATATATGCCTCAATTATCGTGTCCCAAAAGAGTTCTGGACATATTTTTAAGTGCCTCTAAACCAATAACTTTCCAATCACTTTAATATGTCACAAGATTGATTTTTGGAGGTACATATAGATGTCCTAAATAAATTAAAATTTATGTTGATAAATCTAAGGGAGCACTTATTTGTATCTATAAAACATAAATTTAGGGACACAAAACGTGTAGCATCAACATTTATTTTAAATTTGATGCGCATAATGTGTTGCATAAAACCTCATATGTCAATAAAGTAACATTACGAAACACTTATATTTGTCTTTAGGTGAATGCATTAGACACTTATTTGAGTTTTCATATAAACTAGGGTCACTTTTATGTGTAGTATTAAAAGATTTGTGCCTCCAAATTAACATATTAAGGCTCTTATAGGCACTTTGTATTATAAATTTATGTCTTGTGATGGTACATTTTGATAACCCATATTACACAAAAATATAACCATATCTTTGCTTGTATATCCACTCATGCAAAAAAATATTACAATACATCTTAAATGTAAATAAACTGTAACATTGTCAACATTTCAATACTAGACATGACAACTACACATAACCTATGACTCCTATAATTCATGTCCAACATTTGCAAGAAAAACTCAATGAAGTCACATAATCTGTTTCTACATAATATAAAATGCAAAAATGATACCATCTAAATATAAAAGGTCCTTTAAAGTTGAGTGTTATTGTACCATCAAATTCTTGTATCGATTTTTTCTTTTTCATCCAAGACAATCTGCATATAGAATAGAGAAAATGTCACACTAACACAAGAAATAAATCACTGATAAATTTGATGGTAAAACATTAGATAATACGGTTTTGCACAAAATACAAATTATTGCAAAAATAATATTATTGTTCAACACAATTTTATGAAGATTAAGCTCAAATTTTACATGCTTAGAACTCATCAACAGCCATACAACAAACACAAAATGCATGATTGGATTACAAAACAGAAGTCCTTTACCAATTCAAAAAACTTAAATTCGGAAAGAAATGAGAAAAACTTAAAAAATGTATTGATAATTATGCCGTGAGCCTTGAGAATTCGGAGATTTTGAGCCAATTTAGCGGAGTTCTATTGTATGGAAGGGATGAAGCGGAAAATACCCATTCTGAAACATAATACAAAATTGAATTTGATGCTCAAACAATAATAATAGGTGAAACTGAAATAAAAAAATAGATTGATGCTAGAGAAATTGAAGAGAAAAAATAATACTTGCATTTGTGCCTGCAACTCATAGCGACGGCAGCGGTGGCGGCACAACTCTCTTTGCTTCGTGTGTTCCCTAAAATCAACGGCCACTCCTACAATCCCTCCACTACAAGGAATCTTCGTTCCACCGTGTGATCCCCAACTTCATGTGCCAGGGCAGCGACTTTACCGCCTGAAATGACACCAGCAGGGAGTCGATCTACAACGCCAAGTTTGCCAACGACAAAGTGTGTGCTACTATACAAGAAATGATAGACAAGAAAGTATATGAACCAGAACCACCAACTGTATCTCTAAATCGATGTAGAGAACAAAAACTGGAAAAGGAAAATAAAGTAAGTTTTAAGCAAAATCTCAATGCTCATGTTTTGCTATGTATTTATATAGCTCAAAAAAATTGAAACATTTTGATAAAGAGTGGAGGTGATAAAACTGCAAAAGATATCGAAGATCTCTGAAATTCCGTTTCTGGCAGAGTAACTCTGGAACAAGAGTTATCTCCGGTCGGCCTATGTGGTTCCGGCCAAAACATCTCCATCCCCTACGCCAACAACGTTAAAAAAATTGTCAAAAATTCCGAACTCAAAAGGCTCAAATATTGTACTTCACACTTACGATTTATCGCCTCATTTTGGCTAGGTTCATCTCGGTCGTTCCGCTTCGCCATGTATAAGAGCCGTCCAAATTTCGGATTGCTGTCGGAATACAAAATTCATGTGCAGAGATGTGTAACGTTAATTACCAGAACTGGAGATGATCGGAGAACTTCGCTGCTCACCTCTGTTTACTCCGCAGATAGGATCCTACCTGATCAGATTTGGATTTCGGATACTGTAACCTGGGATTGCTTGTAATGGGATGCATATATTTTCACCTGGAATAAAATCAATTGCTTCCCCATTTTCCCACTACTCACTCTTTTGTAGAAACATGGACAGCCACTTCCTCTTGAGGAGTGCTATAATTTTGCCCATTTGCAAGCAACACATCCCCTTTTGCCACGATCAGGTACTAGCAGTACAAAGATATAGTTTCAGAAGAAAGAGAAGAACAAAAGTAGAGGCTGCCAAAGAAAAGAAGTTCTGGAATGAAATTGAGAAGGATGTTTACCAGGACAAGAATGCCCAAAATTGTAAGGCTTGCTTGTTGTGCTTCCTGCCAGAAATGGCCATCATCAGAGCCACCAAACCATCTACCCCATCCAAACCAACCACCTCCCCCAGAATTTCCTCCTCCACCCGCTTCCTCTCTCCTTTTAATTTCTTTATCCCATTGCTCCAACTCTGCTTTCTTTCCACCAAGGGCACCTTTTAAGGCTTTTCGAGCCTGTTCCTGTAATTAACATATACATAATAGATGAAGAGCATGCCGATCAAGAAAAGTCCCCTAACTCTCACATATGTATACATACTCCCTCACCAAATTCAAAATCTAAGCCTATCTTTTATCATGTCATCCGGAGGGGACACACACACACGCATGTATATCATTCATTCTTCAGTAAAAAGTTGGTCATTATTTGCTTCACTTGATACTATATGAAAAATAAAAATTCACTGGAGTAGTGCTGGCCAATAAGTTAAGGTTGTAGAAGAGGTGGTTTTATATCTTCCTTAGGCTTATTTTGTACCTTTTTCCTCTCGCATGCTCCCAGTTCTTCCCTCAGCTTCTAATGTATATTTGAGTGGTGGTTCTAGACATCTTGGAGAAAACCTAACAAAAGGGGAAACAATGTTGGCAGCAGCTCAGTTCCCTGTTTCTATAGGGATCCTGCGTACACCCTCCCTCACTAGTTTATTTTTTTCAGTTGGCTTGATAATTTTTTAAGTTAATGACTAACAAATTTACTTGTTTGAAATTCGGTGTTAATTTAATTTTTTTAGTAAATTAGTGTTTCTTTGATATCCAACATGCAAAATTGTTTTCCCTGCTTTGGAAGGACTTCGGACCCGTACTGAGGACTTCCATTTCAAGAAACTTAATGTTTACATGTATTACTTGGGAAATTAATGAATAGTTGGGATCTGCAAACAGCAAACCTCCATTCTGTAGTGTGTACAACATCACTTTTATTTCAAACTATGCTACCTTTGGCTTAGAATTCAGCATGAAGTATGAAGTAAAGTTGCACATAAGTGCCTCCCTTTTTATACAAGACTTTAATCATAAAAAAATCTACTTAGTATTTAGTACCAAAAGTAATGAACCGAAAACCCCCAACATGACCGTTGCATTAGCCGCCTAAATGTCATAGTTCTTGGCAACAATATTTCTTATTCAATTCCAATTTTCAAATAACAAGTCAATTCTCTTTGTTACTGATATCCAATAACTCCAACCAAATTAAGGGAAAAAGCGAATACGGTTCACACACGATACCAAACTACTCCAATTTCACCTTGGAAAATTAATAGATAGATAGTTTGGAAAAAAAATTGAGAGCGGAGACGAACCTGTTTGCGATTGTCCAGAAGAGGCAAGAAAACCTGCCGTTGCAATTGAGCGAATGAGAGAGAGGTCAACTGTGAACTAAACCGGTCAAGCGCGGCTCGAGTAGAGTGGAGTTCGGATTCGTAACACAGGATTACCGAGGGAAGAGGAAGACAAGATCCTACCAGATCAGATTTGGATTTTTTCTTCAATGTAGAGATCACAATCAATTAGAAGTAATAATTTTAGGTATTTGATTTGGATTTTTCTCCACAAATGCGTGCGTTAAATTGGAAGAAAAGAAAAGAGATCGAGTGAATTAAAGGAAAAGTGAGAACGGGTGCCTAAAACATAAGGGCAACATTTTTTTATTTTTTTAAGATTTTTTTTAAATATATCTCTAAACTTAATATATCTTACTAAGTGTCACAATAATATATCTTAGAGGCATTTAATAAAAAGTGACTCTAAATAAGTGCCCCAATATCTATTTTTTGTTGTAGTGGTTTCTTTTGGAACAAATTTGTATGTGGGTGGGTCAATGATTGTTGATTACATTGCTTATAAGATTGTGTAATGGTCATGCCAACAGAATAGACGAGTTGCCGGAGCGGTTGATCGGTGCTGCGAGAGTTTCTCATATAGAATTATCATCAGCTATTATGCCAGTTATCCTTCAGATTCACTCAAAACATAGGTAGTATAAAACATATAAACGATATTGCTATTCAAGTACGTATACTAACATTCATTCAATATTCAATATCTCTAACTTCACGATGTAGAAATTATTTTTCCTGACAACTGAGTTCGATGCAGTGAAATTGTCTTCATTAGTGTCGCCCCTTTCTACTATGACCCACGCATTAAGCCATTAAGGTTTATGACATCGTTGACTTAGTTCATAAATGAAATACAATGAGCAAGGGCATTTTAGTTTAAAAAGCGAAAAATAAAGTACAAAATATACTTACCAAAAATTAGATAATAAACTGTTTATTTCTGAAACTAGGTATGCATAAGGATTATACATAGAAATAAAGTCGAATATTTTTAAGACAAGAAAGCCTAGAACCTCAGGGTACACAAACCGAACCCAAGAGGTCGGGCCTCATTAAAGCTTATTCAGCACAAAACCTGAGGGAAAAGAAATACTAGAATAGGAAAAAGAGTACCGGTTTAAATAATAATACGAATAAAACCAAAGGAGTATATCTCAATCAAAACCTGCTTATCTACAACATCATGAACCATCACCCACCACATTTAAGATCCTCTATTTTCCATTTATGTAAGATCTCTATTGGTCGCATAGATGAAAGACATGTGACAATCCTAATGATTAAGAATTGTCAAATGTTAGGGCGTATATATATTCTTTTTGTAAATCCTAAATCCTAAACCATTAGCTTACCACATATGGATCATGTACGCATGTAATATGAGATGTCACATTAAATGAGAACAGAGGATCTGAATAGCATCCACCAACCATCAACCATTATCGGGGCAGCCATGACATCGGCAGCCTGGTAAAAGAATATAATGGTTGAGTAGCAGGAAATGCCATAAAAATAATTGTCGGATCCCAAACCATTGTTCAGTGAAATGTAGGAAGAAATATAG
Source organism: Salvia rosmarinus (assembly GCA_036937905.1). Lineage (NCBI taxonomy): Eukaryota > Viridiplantae > Streptophyta > Magnoliopsida > Lamiales > Lamiaceae > Salvia > Salvia rosmarinus. Next base: position 149,192 of record JAODLM010000354.1, read on the forward strand.
ACACGATTGTGGGTATATTAACCAAAACGAAAACAAAATACTAAAATCATAGTTACCTCAAATTAACTTTTTTAGAGAATTAACAAATATTTGAATCATTTTAAAGATTGATAAGATTGGGGAGCAGAAGCCGTGCACTGTGATTAAGAAAAGATGTGTGTCGGTAAAATTCGAATCAATATGCCAACTCAAGAAAGAAAGAAAAAAACTCGAACAAGTATGACCAACTCGGCAAAACTACCGAAGAGAAAAAAGAATGTGGTACTGTGCTGTAGGAGATTAGAAAAAGAAGAAGAAAAGGGTACTTGAGTCATTTCAATAACACCCATCTGTATGAAATGAATTAGAATGGGGTGTGAATATAAAAATTGATGATTTGGGAGAAAAACTTATAAATTGAGTAGAAGTTGATGAGATGTTAGTGTGTTTTGTTGGGAAAAGAAATGAAGAGAAGCAATAATTAATACCTGTGTTGTGAAGTTATTAAGGATCAATTTGGAGGTGGCGAATGTGGGCAATCTTGTGCCAATCCTCTCCTCTTCCTTTCTCGCATCGCTTTTGCAGTTGTGGGCATCCTGAGACAAACAGAGTTTTGAGATTTGGCAGAGCTGGAATTGATACAAGCTTTGGGCAGTCTGAAACACTGAGGGTATCAACTGATACTTGGTCTGGGAGTGATTCCAGCTCAGGAATATCCATTAGTTCTAGAAGTCTCAGTGAGCAGAGGTGCTGTAAGGCTTGAGGTAAGCACACCAGCTTGGGAAGTATGTATAAATAGAGAGATTCAAGATTATGAAGATGTTTAATCTCCTCTGGCAGCCCTACTAATTCTAGGCAATGACATATATAGAGTTTTCGCAGTGCAGTAAGGTGCCGCAACATCCCTTGTGGAATGCATCTCATTGTCTTACAGTTGCATAGAGATAAACTTGTAAGCTTTTCTAAGGCTTCGAGACCTTCTCTTGGCACAGAGATCTCTTTTGCACGCTTAATTGTCAATGACCGGAGCTTACTGAACTTTATCACTGTTTCTATTGGAAAACATTCTATGCTCTCATCAATTGACACCTTCAGTATAGTAGGAACGTCTAACTTGTCTTTATTGTCCTTAGACAATAAAGACAGGTTTGAGCTACTGCATTCTAGATCCTTTAACTTTTTGAGGGATGAGAGTGGTGGCATTATTAATGAAGAACAACTCGAAGCCATTAGCGTTCTAAGATTTGGGAATGCTTCTTTACACTCTTTATCCCTGGAGAGACCCTTGAGATTTGGGAGGTCATATAAATGCAGCTCTTCCAGAGTCGGGAATTGTATCATCATTGGTTTTCCACTTCCAACTTCTTCTTCAATAATGTACTCCACCGCCACAATCCTGATTAACGACAACCCTTTTAGATGAGGTAGCTCTCCTAAGTTTGGAAGACGCCTACAATTTCGGCAATCCCTTATTTCAATGTCGACTATTTTTCCCAGAGTTGAGTTTGTCATCCAGAGTGGAAAATATCCACCACTGAAGCCTTCTATAATAAGAGATTCAAGATTGGGATGAGGTTCAAGTGCTTCCAACACCTTTTCGTCATCAATATCTTGGCCTAACTTGGATAAATCGTTTCTTTCCCACGACAAACTCAGCTCCCGAAGATTCTTCTTCTCAGCAATATTTGCTTTTTTTGCATCCAAATGGTCATTTACTCTCTCCAGATGCCGAATCTCAAGCCTTTCGCTAAGGTTCAAGCATTGCAGTTCCTCAAGTTGGTTACCTCTCTTGACACCCACTACATACATACTCAATGTTTTGAGGCAAATCAACTCTCTCATTTTAGAGGGCATCTCAGACAGTGACTGGCAAGACTCCAAACATAGATGTTGGAGATTACACAAGTATCTCATGTTCTTAGGTAAAGCCACAAGACTCCTACAACCATCCAAGTTGAGGATTTGCAAATTCCAAAGAGTACATAATGAGTTGGGTAGAGTGCGAATTTCAGAATAAGACAAATTCAAGTATCGCAAATGTTTGAGATTGCCGATGGAAGGAGGCAAATCCTTTAATCTTCTATCACTTGCATCTAATACTCTTAAACTTGTGAGCTCCATGACGGAAGAAATGTTCATATCTTGCTCAAATGTTTTAGGAAACAACATATTTCTGTCAACCAAATTTACCTGGCGGATAGTAGATGCACTTGTGTTATTTCGTCCACTTTGTACTCCGGGAACTTTGTTCTCCATGACTGATTGCGCCAGATCATGAACAAGATCATGCATACTGATCCCGTCATCTTTATCTGATTGTAGAAGAGATCTGAGTAGTAGCTCATTAAATATTTCCTTTCCAACATCTTCCACTTGCAATGCTCCCTTCGATGCTATATAGCCATGAGCCATCCACAGACGGATCAGTTCTCCTTCCCTGATAAGATGGTCCTTGGGAAAGGCTGCAAAATAAGCAAAGCATTGCCTGAGCTGCAACGGAAGATGATGATAGCTCAATCTCAAAGCTGGCATTATCAATCTGTCTTCTGCTGTAAACTTCCATATTTCACTCTCTCTCACATTTATCCATTCCTCTTCTCTCCTTTTAAACCGTAGAATCCCTCCAAGCGCCTGCGCTGCCAGGGGCACGCCACCACACTTTTTCACAATCTGTTTCCCAATTATTTCCAGCTCCGGACATACTTTTTCATCTTCCCCGAAGGCACGTTGCCTAAGAAGCATCCAACAAATCTCAGCTGATAGCCCTTTAAGGCAGTGAGATGGAAGTGTTCGCATTATCTCAGCAACCTTTTTTAGGCGTGTGGTGACGATGATTGATGAGCCGGTTGAGCCACATGATAGAACGTCTTTCAACTTAAACCATTTATCTTGATGGTCGTTCCAAACATCATCCAACACAAGCAAATATCTTTTTTGCCTCAACAAATCCAATAGCTGACGCTCTAGAGCATCCAACTGCTGCAGATCCGAAGCTTTTCCGCTCCCAGTGGCATCTTCAATCATCGCCTTCACCAAAGTCTTCACTTCAAAATTCTCGGAGACACAAATCCAAATTTTACATCAAAGTGGTCTTTCACCCGCGGATCGTTGAAGACTAGTCGAGCAAGAGTGGTCTTCCCAAGGCCGCCAACACCAATGATTGGTAGCACAGACATCTCATGTTTATCCCTGACATTATTCACCAACATAGCCACAATCTTTTCTTGATCTTCTTTCCTACCATAAATTTTATCAGACTGGTTCAATACAGAAGTCGTCTCACGCGAGTCGGCAACTTCTCTGGGCCTATCAACAGGCATCGGCCGCAAATGAAATTTAGCGTGCTCTGCAGCAACACTGTCCAGTTTCTCGTTGACTTGCTTCATCCTCATCGCAATGTTGTGGCGATACAGAATCTTCTTGAGGCCGTAGCGACTCAGTTTGGAATGAGAGTTGTTGAGTTTGGAGACATGAGTATTGCACTCATCCAAGATGTCATCAATCTCATAAGCAAGTGCGTTGAGCTTCTGCAACCAATCTCGAATGGGCTTGCTCTCGATTTGCTTGTCTTCAGCATCTTCCAACACAGCTTGGATAGTGGTGAGGGTGCTGCACAACTTATTCATCTCATCGTCAGCGCCCAAGATCAATCCGATTTCCTTCTTAATAAGGGAGCTCAGATTATCAAGAATTACTTGAAGAAATGCTTCTGCCATACTGGAACTACAGAAATTCAAGAAAAAAATTATTCTGATTAGCAGATTTCAAGTATGAGCTTAATAAATATACGAGCTTATAAAAAGTATTCATCATACATGGAGTTGTATAGAATCTTAACATCACTATGTTCTAGTATTACGAGTTTTTATTTTATTTATTAGTTTTTCATTGTATTTGTTGGAAAAATATGTACAAAATAGTACAACTTGCTAGGCGTGTTACAATTTGACAAAATGTAGAAGTAGGAGATCAAACTAAAATTGAACTAAACAATACAAATGAAACAAAAACCGTATACTAATGCCGAGTCGAGGAGGCCTCTTAAATCAAGACGAGATATGCCCCGGTAGTATTCTCGGTTCTGGTGTATCGTCCACAAAGATAAAACGGCAGCGTCTCGTGAGTGGCAGCATTGCAGACCAACGAGTTCCGACGAACTGGAACGAGGCGATAATTGAGCTTGGACACGAGCTATGGATACAAAGAGTGCTTTAGAATGCAGGAATGCAGATTGGAAGTAGGTGGCTAATGTTGGGGAAACATTTCCTATTTATAGGCATCGTCCCCCTCATGGGAAGCCTGCTGGAGTCAACACCCGCATTGATGTCGGCTGTTACAAAGTTATGTCCCTCATTGAGTGCAGATGGCGTTACGCGACGGTTTCTGGAGACAAAGTGGGAGTTACACCCACGTTTTCTACAGAGCCATCATATTGGGACGTTAAGCGACGCTACGATTTAACTGGATAGCGATGCGCACAGTGTTCATGGACGTATCCGGACGTCTCTTCAAGTGCACAACAGGCCCAACGGATTGGGCCACATGAGTTCGGCCTTGGACCAACTCCATCTTTCGGCTCGATCAAACGTTGATCCAAAAGGTACGGGCATTGGGCCAACGAACCAGGCCCACGAAACAAGCCTACAAACAGCCCAAAGAACAATCCAAAGACCACCCAAAGATCAATTGCCAAGATTCCAATCCACGAACTCGGACCACGGACCACGGACCATGGAGCCGGAGCCGAGCTGTGGCCGGGTCGGGCCCTGCCCGCTTTCGGCACCGGCGGCGGCAAGTGCGCGTGGGCTTTCCAACCCATCACTTGTGCACATAATTATACTAAGTGTTCAATAAAACACTTATATAGACAATTAATGAAGGTACATTAATCAATGTGAAATAATATTTATTTAATCTATGCTTATCCTCTTAAGCACATAACTCCATGTTTAAGTGACCAACTTTGATTCACTATTTCTCACTCATCGAAAATCGGATTTGAGAATGTGAATACACCATGATCATCTACTCGAAACGTAGGTCGATCCTATGCTATTTAATTTTATAAAATTAAACGTTACGTCACTCAAAATCTTGATCAGAGTATCATCTTGACAACTTGATCATATATATATATATATATATATATTTAGGGAGTGGATCAAATGAGAACCATATCTTTTTTGCGAACTCTGCGAACCATGCATAAGACGTTGAAGATGATGCACAAAACGATATAAAGTTGTGCATAACGAAAACTTGAGAACCATTATTTTGTTGTGCAACAATTTTAGAAAGTTTTCGTTATGCACAACTTTATACTGTTTTGTGCATTATCTTCAACGTCTTATGCATGGTTCTCAAATTCTCAAAAAAGATGAGTTCTCACTAGATTCAACCCCTATATATATATATATAGGGGATGGATCACGTGAGAATGCAAATATTGGTGAGAAATAAGAATGCAGCATTTACCGTATAAAGTTGTTGCACTAAGTGTATAAATTTGTTGCATCAAATTTAACATATAAAGTGTAGCACTAATATAAAGTTGTTGCACAGAATTTGGTGCAACAAATTTATACATTTAGTGCAACAACTTTATACGTTAAATGCTGCATTCTTATTTATCACCAATATTTATATTCTCACGTGATTCATCCCCTATATATATATATATATATATATATATATATATATATGGAGTGGATCAATGAGAACCACATCGCTTTTGCGAACTCTGCGAACCATGATAACACGTTGAATATGATGCACAAATCGTATAAAGTTGTACATAACGAAAACTTTCTAAAATTATTTTGTTGTGCAACAATTTTAGAAAGTTTTCGTTATGCACAATTTTATACCGCTTTATGCATCATCTTCAACGCCTTATGTATGGTTATCAATACTAAAAAGATGAGTTCTCTTTCGATCCAATCCTATATATATATATATATATATATATATATATATAGGGGTTGGATCCGATGAGAACTCATCTTTTGAGAACTTGAGAACTATGCACAAACGTATAAAATTGATGAATAAAACTATAAAGTTGTGCATAACGAAAACATTCTAAAATTGTTAACCAACAAAATAATTTTAAAAGTTTTCGCTATGCACAATTTTATACGATTTTGTGCATCATCTTCAACGCCTTATGCATGGTTCGCAGAGTTCGCAAAAAGACGTGGTTCTCATTTGATCCACTCCATATATATATATATAGGGTTGAATCCAGGAGAACTCATCTTTTTTTTAGAACTTAAAAATTATGAACAGACATATAAAGTTGATGAATAAAATTTATAAAGTTATGCACAACGAAAACATTCTAAAATTGTTGCAAAACAAAATAATTTTAGAAAGTTTTCGTTATGCACAACTTTATACCGTTTTGTGCATCATCTTTAACTTCTTATGCATGGTTCGCAGAGTTCGCAAAAAAGATGTGGTTCTCATTTGATCCACTCCCTATATATATATACGGATTTCCAATAATCCCCTACATGAGTGGAAATAGTCATATGCATGTATGCAGACACAGCTCAGTTCTCAAGAGATGTTAAAATATTTGGACATGTGGTTTAAGACATTGAACCTTCCATAGTCAGTACCATCGAGTACACAGACGGATTAATGGACACGATGCCTTGAACTATTCCCCCAAAACGTGCACCGAGATAATGGTATTAACACTTTAACACCTCAACCTCATCTGTTCTCACGTTTGATTCCATTTTGGCCATGGACATCCACTTTGGATTTATAAGTGTTTTGTCTCAAGCGGCCCCACTTCGCACTTACATAGGTGATTCTTTACCGAGTATCTTGTCATACACAACCCCCTCGAGGTATCTTAGGAATCATTAAGAGTCGAAGACTCAACCTCACCACTAGGCAAGTTTTCCAACACTCGTGTGCTTTCTAGGGAACAGACTAACTTAATTGTTTACACACGAACTCCTATAGCTTAGTTTTTCCATTGAACCAAGTTCTTGGGATCACCAATCATCATGGTTGGGTTACCACTATGATTGTTCTTAAGATGTGCATTTTAATCACATTCCCTCTAGCAACTTGATCATTTGATCCTGGTTCAACCATTTGGTCAATGGATCTGCCAGATTATCTATTGACTTGATATAGCTAACTGAGATAACCCCACTTGAGATCAAATGCCTCATGATATTATGTCACTGACGTATGTGTCGAGACTTACCATTATACAAATCACTTTTCGCCATTCCAATAGCCGTTTGACTATCGCAGTGAATCATCACTGGTGGCACAAGCTTAGATCAACATGGAATATCTTCCAAAAAATTACGGAGCCACTTGGCGTTCTCACCAACTTTATCCAAAGCTATGAATACTGATTCCATAGTGGATCGGGCTATACATGTCTATTTCATGGATCTCCAAAAAACAGCATCTCCCCCAATCGTGAACACGTACCCACTTGTAGAAAATGAATCTTTCGTGTCAGATATCCAATTGGTATCACACTACCCTTCAAGTACCAGAGGATATCTCGTAAAATGCAGCTCATGATTTTGAGTATACTTCAAGTACCTCAAAACTCTCACTAGAGCCTTCCAATACACCTTGCTTGGATTACTCGTGTAACTACTCAATTTATTCACAGTGTAAGCTATGTCGGGTCGGGTGCAGTTTGTAAGATACATAAAACACCCGATGATCTTAGCATAGTCTTCTTGCCCAACAGGTTACCATTGTTCTTACTTAAGCGAACATTGATCTCCAATAGGGTCTTAGCAGGTAAGCTATCAAAGGCGTCGAATTTCTTAAGCACTTTCACGACGTAGTGAGATTGTGTCAAGACAATTCCGTCTGGTCTTCTTAGAATCTTTATTCCAAGAATCACATCAGCTAAACCCATGTCTTTCATGTCAAAATTTTATTTTAACATGCGCTTCGTGTCATTAATGACTTGACTATTGCTACCCATGATCAACATGTCATCTACATACAGACACACTATAACATAGCCATTATCAGTGTTCTTAATGTAGACACATTTGTCACACTCTTTGATCTTGAAACCATTTGCCAACATAACGTTGTCAAATTTCAAGTGCCATTACAATGACGCTTGTTTCAAACCATATAGAGACTTCACCGGTTTGCATACCTTGCCCTCTTGATCAGGTACTACAAATCTTTCGGGTTGTTCAATATATACCTCATCCTCGAGGTCACAATTTAAAAACACGGTCTTAACATCCATTTGATTAATCTCAAGATTGTGTAAAGCAGCAATTATGAGAAGCACCCTAATAGACGTAATCCTCGTCATAGGTGAATAGGTATCGAAAAAATTATATCCATCTCTGTATTTAAACCATTTGACAACCAAACAAGCCTTATACTTTTCAATTGATCTGTGTGTCTTGTACTTTCTTTTAATGATCCACTTGTATTCTAAGGGCTTACAACCTTCTGTCAAATCAACCTGCACCCAAGTGTGGTTTTGTAGAATGTAATCAATCTCACTTTGAACAGCCTCTCGCCAGGGCATCCCGTCTGGCCGAGCATAGGCTACTTTGATCGAAGTTGGTTCTTCGTCCAACATGAACGCAATATAATCATGACCAAAATCCTTTAGCGTTCTGACTCTACTACCACGTCTCGGTTTCGACCTTCCGTATTAGACCTTGATCGCTTATGCGATGTCGGTTCTTCCTCCAAAGGTTTATAACTCGAAGCTTCACCATCAGCTCTATTGCTAGAACTGGCTTCACTTTTATCCTTGTCTTTACATGGATAAATACTTTCCAAGAATATAGCATTTCTTGATTCAATCGTCGTCCCCATAGTCATATCCGGTGCCTCTGACTTGTGGATCAGAAAACGATAGGCGATGTTGTCCAGTGCATACCCAATAAAGATACAATCGACTGTATTAGGTCTAATTGTAACTTGTTTAGGAAGAGGCACCTCAACCTTCGCCAAACATCCCCATACTTTGATATATTTGTACGATAGCTTTCTTTATTTCCACAACTCATAAGGAGTGACATACTTACTCTTAAGTGGAATCTTGTTCAGTATGTAGTTGGCTGTCAAAACAGGTCCCCCCTACAAGTTCTGGGGCAACCCTGAACTAATCAACAAAGCATTTATCATCTCCTTAAATGTTTGATTTTTACGTTCAGCAACGCCATTAGACTGAGGTGAATAAGGAGCTGTCGTTTGATGTATTATACCACTTTCATTGCATAATGACTTAAACGGAGCTACATATTCTCCTCCTCTATCACTTCGACCAGTCTTAATTCGACAGCTTAGTTAATTCTCGGCTTCATTTTTGAAGTTTTTAAAAGCTTCAATAGCCTCGTCTTTACTTCTTAGAAGGTAAAGATAATAATATCTTGTACAATCATCAATAAGCGTGATGAAGTACTTTTTACCACCTCTAACTTGTACAAACTTCAAATCACACACATCGGTATGAATCAGTTCTAGAGGTTTAGTGCTCCGTTCTATCGAATGAAACGGTAACTTAGTCATTTTGGCTTCCACACAAACATCACATTTTGTTTGTGTATTCACTTCATTTAACTTTAGTAAATCTAAATTTACTAATCTTTTTATTGCATTTAGATTAACATGTCCTAATCTACAATGTCATAAATCAGAGCACTCAGTCAAGTAAAAGGAAGTAGATGTATTTTCATTCATCGCAACTTTGGGTACACGACGCACATCCATTACATTTAATTTGAAAAAAACCCTGGTGAGATAACTGATAAATCTCACTTTTACCTAATTTATAAGACCATATTTGTTCAGTTTATAATTGATAAGTGATCATTTGAGCTGCTATTTGATATGTTTATGTTTACCTTGAAAGATATTATGTTATGTGTATTTCGTGTGATTTTAGCACAGGTTTTGATGTCAAAAAAGTGGATCACAATTATGAGGAATTGTTGGCCCGTGACACATCGCGACCTTTGATCGCGACGAAGTCCCACGAGAACAACACGCGAAGAAATGCTCAGCACGTTTCGCGACCAACGATCGCGAGCTATGCTCGCGAGGAGAGACAGACAAGATTTGCGACATTCATTCACGACCAAAGGTCGCGATCTAAACTCGCGAGGAAGGACGGCATTTGGCTCGCAACAATCATTCGCGACTTTGTCTCGCGAGTTAATCTCGCGAACAAACGCGTCTTAGGGTTTCATATATGTGCGCAGTCAGAACAGAAAAATGGACATACTTGACGTAACAGAGAGGACGTACCACGGAGCCTCACAAACTTCAGAGATCCTTTTTCTTTTGCACGTTTATTTTCCTTAGAGAAGAATAATTTTAGTTTAGCTTTTCAGATTCTTTTATCATTCCAGTTTCGTAGTTTAGTTTTATTCGAGAGTTCAGATTTATTTACGGATTCAAATTGCTACATTGTTCATCGTGGAATCATACGGTTTTATCTATTCAATTCAGTTTATGTTTTATTTATTTAATCCTTGCTTTAGTATTCTAATTATGAGTAGCTAAATTTCATATTGATCCTAGGGTTTGTATGTCTAACTAGATTCCTGTGATTTATCTGTTGATACTGTTTTGCCGTCCCATTCATGATTTATGATTCTTGGTTTTAATTATCATGTGTTGGTACTTGATAAATATTGATGTATGCTAGTTATTTGATTGATGTCCTGACGAAATTAATTGCATAGTCGATATCTTGAATACATAATACAGATTTTACCTTGAGACCTCACGAAGATAGGTGAATTGTAGGAGGTTATTCTTTGTGTGCTTTTGGTAATTAGTTTACTTCTCTTGAGACCCGACTGAGATAGAGTTTAGGCTAACCTACTACTATAGGTGTCCGACTAAGATTGTAGTTACATTAGTGACCCTTCATATGAACTTGGATTAAATTGGTAAACAGGTTAATAGATTAATTGTGTGAATCTGGTTAGGTTAAGTACATCCCTAGGGTTTGTCTTTCATTCTTGAGTTTATTCCTATTTTATTTTGAGTCTAGTTTTATAATCATCTCTCTTGATTTTGTTGCCTGGATAATAATCAAGATTCTGTGCGAATTATTCACTGTTTTTTCGATTATCAACCTCTGTGGATACGATATAATACTTGTTGGTTTTACTATCATTTAATTGGTAGGAAATTAAGTGAACAAATTTTGGCTCCATTGCCGGGGATTGTGTAGATTTCATAGTGATAATTTTCTGGATTGTAGTTATTAATTCTGGCTTTTAAAAATAAAAAAATAGAAAATTAAAAAAAAATATTATCTGGTTTTTGTCTTTTTGCGCAGTGCATGATTACAAGGTCTCAGAGGAAAGAAATTATTCCCTTGGATATTGAGATTGAAAAATTACATAAAAGGGAGCGCAGAGAAAGACGACAAGCGATGGCGGATAGACACCCACAATGATATAATCGGATGGTCGAGATGGAGGAGATGTTAGCTGCGATGCAACGCCAACTGGCGTTACAGAATCAAATGGGCCAAGTTGGAGACGGAGCATGACGAGCCCAAGTTTTGTGCTCTTTTTCTGTGTCTTGTCTAGGTCTAGATCGAGTCTTTTGTGTCTTTCTTGTTGTGTTTTGTGTCTGGGAGGACACAATGGTCTGCAGGGGCAAGGCAGGGCGAAAATGAGCAATTACATCTCCAAGAGGCTAGCTGATGGGCAAGCGCAAGTGAAGAAGGCAAGCAGAGACCAAGAGAAGAGAAGAGGAAGAAGGAGGGCAAGACAAGACAGAGAGAGCGCGTCATGGGCAAGATACGCGGGATCGGGATGAATCTCGCTAAATCCGGAAAGAAGGCGCACTAAGGCCAAATCCCATAAAATCCGGAGGAGATCACCTCAAATCCGTCTGGGCAAGGAAACAATGCTGATCAACAAGGAAACCCTAACGGATTGTCCAGCCCATGGGCCAACACCATTGTCAGCCTCTCTCGGCCTATATATAGGGGATGAATGCGCGACTTGTGCGCATCATAGATTTAGGCTCTGGCTCTCGCATCTTCTTAGTATCATATTCATCACCATCACCACCACATACATTAAGTCCCTTCGGGGCAAACTCTTTTATTTTTCGTATGTTTGCTGGTGGCACTTTGGGTTCGCCGTTTATTCCAATCAAGTAATAGTAAGTTGTTTCCGTTTCATGATGGTCTCAATTAACTGTTACATGTTTGTTTATTTTATATCTAGCTAAGTCTTTATTCTGGTTTGGGCATAACGAAGTGAAGCATGATTAACATAACTCGAGAGGTCTAAGTAGTGCATTACGATCTGCATACGTGTGTTCCCAAGCACTAGGTCCCGGCAATATATAACTTAACCAAACTCGTGTGTTAGTCGCGAATAACATAGTGGGCAAGGGAGGTTGCAAGTAATAATTGGATTAAGGTGTCGGTGTCCCGCACCCCAAATAGTACGACCGAGTGGGCGAGTTGGAGTAGTCCTAGCACCGCTTTGCCAATACCGGGTCCATCTAGATCATAATTTGCTGTAGCTTGCATGCATCGAGGTGTCCTCGTGCGTGGGCATTACGGGTTAGATAGTTTGCATAGGGTGTCCTTGCATTTCTTTACACGGAAAGGATAGATTTGGAGGGTGCGTCGTGGGCGTAACGCGTGACAACGGGTCACGACGTATGTCTCTTATAACCGGTTGATGCATGTCATGTAGTGAAAACCTTGCACCTATGACCGAGTGTTAATCGCCTTCACCAAGTTGTTGCCCAGCCGATGCGTTTATTATTCGATATCTCCTCGAGTTCGCTTTTGAGTTACTTTAGCCTCCCTATAGTGATCAAGATAATTACACCACTCTCATTCCTTTTAAGTGACATCGTGACATCGAGATTGCTACACCAACTCTTCGTGGATCGACCCTATACTTATCGCCGGCTACGCCGTGATGGGCAATAGGTTATAAATTTATTTTGAACGCTAAACGACAGCGTGTCAGAGCACCACCCATACCGCTCAACCACATGTACAGGCCACCGACGGATCAATTTCAAGGTGGAGGATGGGGGCCGAACGTAAATGCTAACAACTTTGAGTTAAAGTCTGCCCTCATCAGCATGATACAAGCAGAGCAGTTTGGAGGAGGGGTTACTGAAGACCCTAATGCACACCTGGAGGTATTCATGGACATATGTGATATAATCAAGCAGAATGGAGTGCCACCTGATGCTATCCGGATGAGGATGTTCATTTTCTCACTGAGGAGTCAGGCGAAAGAATGGTTCAAGAGTCTAGACCGCTCAAGAATCACTACATGGGAGCAGGTCTGTGAGAAATTTTTATCAAAATATTTCCCACCTGTCAAGGCTCAGAAGATTATTGCCGAGATCTCTCATTTTTCACAATTGGGAGATGAATCCATATTTAAAGCCTGGGAGAGATTCAGAAGTCTCATGTGAAAATTTCCACAACATGGTTTTTCCCCTGAACAACAAGTGACTCAATTCTACAGTGGACTTAATGCTAACACCTGTAGCATTGTGGATGCTTCAGCCGGAGGATGTCTGCTCAACAGAGGAATAGATGAAGCATTGAGGATCATTGAGGAGTTGGCGTCCAATAGTTATCGAAGGTCGATGAAGAGACAATGATCGTAAGAGTTGTCAGCAGAGTTGGACGATAAGTATGATGATTTGTTGAGAAATTCACAACTCGCGGATGAGTATGGCCGGAGAGAAAGGGCAGATGAATGTTGCCATTGCGCAAAATATTGAGGAAGCTAATTATGTAAACCTAAGGAATAACTTCCAGGGGAATCAGAGTGGGAATCTACCCTATCATCTCAATAATAGGAATCACCCAAATTTTTCCTATGGTAATGCTCAGAATGCTCAGCAACCACCACCTGGTTTTGCTGTTAATAATGGGATGAATGTGGAGCCAAAGAAACCCAGCCTGGAAGAGATGATACAGCAAGTATTGCTGTATTGGTGAGCAATCAACAAATTACATCGAGTCACCAACAAATCGTGGCTCAGCAAAACATTCAGATACAACAGATCGGGAATAGGCTGAATACTTTAGAGAGCACCGTCAATGCCATAAAAAACACTGTTATATCCCTTGGAAAGCAATTGAAGATGGTGGAGAACCAAGTGGGGTAGATGGCTAATGAGAGAGCTGGGATGCACAGGCAGGGGCAATTCCCAAGTAACACTAAGCAAAATCCGAAGAATCATACTCCTCCAAATCAGTGCAATGCAATTTACTTGAGGAGTAGATCATCTTATATAAATCATCCGGAGCATGCAGAGAAAGAACATATGGTAAGAGCCGAAGAAGACGAGGATGAAGCTCTGACGGATTCTCGCCTCGCGAGCAATCCTCGCGACATGACGTCGCGAGATTGCCTCATGAGGAAAAGCACACCAGAAGCAAAACGTCGCCTCGCGACCTTACCTCGCGAGGAAGGGTCGCGAGGAAATCCCACGATGAGATACACGCCAGAGGCAGAACATAACCTCTCGACCTTGCCTCGCAAGAAAAGGTCACGAGGTAAACTCACGAAGCCACATGGAGAAGACCTCGCGAGGGAGTCTCGCGACTGAACCTCGCGAGAGAAGGGCACGAGCCCTCATACGTCTTCAATACCGCACTGCTCCTCGCTCCCTGAATCGTAAATCGACGAGGAGTTTACCTGTTTCAGGGAGATGTTCGAGAAAGTAAACATCAACATACCACTCCTTGATGCGCTTAGAAACATGCCCGAATACGTCAAATTCCTCAAAGATGCAGTGGCGAGCAAGAAAAAGTTGGGCAAATTTGAAACAATCAGTATGTCTGAAGAATGCAGTGCTATTTTACAGAGGAAGTTTCCGCTGAAACAGAAGGATCCTGAGAGTTTCACTTTGGAATGCCAGATTGCAGAGCATACATTCCCCAATGTATTGCGTGACTTAGGAGCGAGTATCAATCTGATGCCTTTATCTATTTTCAACCATTTGGAGCTTGGAAAAATAAAGCCAACTACTATTTCATTGATAATGGCTGACAGGTCAGTATCATATCCTAAGTGAGTAGTTGAAGGTGTGTTGGTAAGAATTCATGATTTTGTTTTTCCAGCTGATTTTGTAATATTAGACATACATGAATTTAAAAATCACCGCTAATCTTGGGTCGACCTTTTCTAGCTACTGGTCGAGCTTTAATTGATGTGCAGAATGGTGATCTCACATTCCGTGTGAACAATGAGGAGCTGAAAATTTCAATCTATGATGCCATCAAGAGACACAATAGTTCAGAGTATGAGGATTGTTATTCGGTCACCACTGCCACAGCTAGCCCCATCTCGCACTTGGATGTCAACCGACCAGTTGATGAGGATGCTACAAAGAAGAGTTGGACTCGGTACAGAACCCCGAAATTTTTGTTCAAGTTTGGGAAGAGCCACTTCCACACTCAGTGGTGGTCTGCGGTAAACACAAAGTATAGGGACAAACACAAGTTTGGGAAGAAGTCGGTTGCCAAAACGCCAGATTGATCGAGGTAAGTAATGGTCTAGCTAAAGACATTTAAATTAAGCATTTGTTGGGAGATAACCCAATGTTTTTTTTTTCGCTTTTTTTTGTTTTCATTTTGTTTGTTTTGTTTTTCTTGCTTTGTTTTGTGTCTCGCTAGGTCGAGTTGAATGACGAGCAAATTGATGATGAGAATTATTTTATTATAAAATTTAATTGCAACCGATTTTGTGAGACGAAGCATGTTATGATTATTGTGAGTATCGAGCCTTGAGAACTTGATCACATGTTCAAAACCGTAAGACTTGATCTTTCGACCGCCATATCTTTTCGCCTTGTTTTTTCTCGTGTGAATAGTTTGAAATAGCATGTATTTCTCTAGAAATTGCTCTAGAACTTTTTCGAGGTTGCATTAATGTGCTTAAGAATTAGGAGACGATATCAGGCATTCTTTTCTTAGCCTATATAATATCCAAACACTAACCTGTTAATCATTTTATCTTTTGATGAGCCCGTTTGAGCCTACCTTATTCTTTCCTGAAGCCGTGGGTTGGGTTGTGTTCGTTAGTGCGAGGTTTGGTTAGGAGAATCGATGGTTGAGAAAAAGAAAGAAAAGAAAAAGAAAATAAATGATGAGAAAGTGATAATCAAAAATAGTTGTTTACCCATATAAGTTCAAGTAAAAAAAATAAAAAAAATTGACATAAGTGTGATGAAAGAACATAAATGGGTAAGTAGCTAGAGCTTGAGATAAGTATATCACTTGGATGAAAATTATGGAGTTCTTAGTAAAAAATGACTTCTTGGTATGGAGAATTTAAATGAATTATGAAAGTTTGGGATTGGTGTCTTGTGATACTTATTGTGTTTTTTATTATGGGATTATGAGTCACTTAGCCTAAATATATCCTACCTTACCAAAGAGCCTACATTATAACCTTTTATAAGACCTTTTTTATCTTAGTTATTGAGCACATATTTGAGCAATGGAGAATTAGACGATTTGCAAGCTTATGGTAGATTCCGTGTGTTTTTAAACATTGAGAGTATACACATCCTCCTTGATACAATTGAGTGTTTGAGAGTCTATATTTATATATCTATGTCGTGAGGATTCAAGTTTGAAAAGGCCTGTGCTTATGATTTTTATGATATGTGGAGTTTAACGAAAGAAGTTGTGATTTGATTCATTTGATGTGAATCTTTTGTTGTTAATTGCTCTGAGGCTTATTGCTTTTGTCGTTCGACTCATCGCCTACTTTTGGTCGTCTCTCTCTTTTGTTCTGCTTTGTTTGGGGACAAACAAAAGGTTAAGTTTGGGAGCATTGATAAACCTTACTTTTACCTAATTTATAAGGCCATATTTGTTCAGTTTATAATTGATAAGTGATCATTTGAGTTGCCATTTGATATGTTTATGTTTACCTTGAAAGATATTATGTCGTGTGTATTTCGTGTAATTTTAGCACATGTTTTGATGTCAAAAAGATAGATCACGATTATGAGGAATTGTTGGCCCGTGACGCAGCGTGACCCTTGATCGCGATGAAGTCCCATGAGAACAACACACGAAGAAATGCTCAGCACATTTTGTGACTTTCGTTCGCGACCAACGATCGCGAGCTATGCTCGCGAGGAGAGACGGACAAGATTCGCAACATTCATTCGCGACCAAAGGTCGTGATCTAAACTCGCGAGAAAGGACGTCATTTGGCTCGCGACAATCATTCACGACTTTGTCTCGCGAGTTAATCTCGCGAACCAACGTGTCTTAGGGTTTCATATATGTGCGCAATCGTAAGCGGAAAGAGGCGACTTGACGTGATGCAGACGACGCACTGTGAGCCTCGCGCACTTCGTAGATCCTTTTCCTTTTGCACGTTTATTTTCCTTAGAGCAGAATACTTTTAGTTTAGCTTTTCAGATTCATTTATCATTCCACTTTCATAGTTTAGTTTTATTCGAGAGTTCAGATTTATTTACGGATTCAAGTTGCTACATTGTTCATCGTGGAATCCTACGGTTTTATCTATTTAATTTAATTTATGTTTTATTTATTTAATCCTTGCTTTAGTAATTTAATTATGAGTAGCTAAATTTCATATTGATCCTAGGGTTTGTATGTCTAACTAGATTCCTGTGATTTATCTGTTGATACTATTTTGCCGTCTCATTCATGATTTATGATTCTTGGTTTTAATTCTCATGTGTTGGTACTTGATCAATATTGATGCATGCTAGTTATGTGATTGATGTCCCGACAGAATTAATTGCATAGTCGATATCTTGAATACATAATATATATTTTACCTTGAGACCTGGCGGAGATAGGTGAATTGTAGGAGGTTATTCTTTGTGTGCTTTTGGTAATTAACTTACTTATCTTGAGACCCGACGGAGATAGAGTTTAGGCTAACCTAATACTATAGGCTATCATGAAGGAAGGCTGTAGTTATATTAGTGATCCTTCATATGAATGTGGATTAAATTGGTAAACAGGTTAATAGATTAATTGTGTGAATCTGGTTAGGTTAAGTACATCCCTAGGGGGTCTGTCTTTCATTCTTGAGTCTATTCCTATTTTATTTTGAGTCTAGTTTTATAATCATCTCTCTTAATTTTGTTGCCTGGATAATAATCAAGATTCTGTGCGAATTATTCACTGTGTTTTCGATTATAAGTCTCTGTGGATACAATATAATACTTGTTATTTTTACTATCATTTAATTGGTAGGAAATTAAGCGATCAATAACCCCTACCAAGGAACTTTCCAAACTTAGTCAAGAAAAACTTGTCCGACTCAGAAACTAGTCTAAAAACCTTATTAACTAGAATCGAGCCCAACACTAAATTCCTACAAATATTCGGACATACAGCACATCCTTTAACGTGATCTCAATGCTAGATGACATCTTGAGCACCACGTCACCAACTCCGGCAACCTCAGACGAAGCTTGGTTTTCCATGTTTAGCTTCATCCCATCAACATGCGTGTAGGTGGAGAAACGGCTCTGGTCGGTGCAGTTGCGCCACTGTCGATGAACCATCTACCTTGATTCTCGACGTGATTGACTTCCTCGGTCACCACAGCAGCCAAATCATCATTGTCCCATTTTTCGAAGTCCTTCTCGAAAACATTGGTAACTTGCTTAGCCTTCTTCTTCTTCTTCTTCTTCTTCTTCTTCTTCTTCTTCTTCTTCTTCTTCTTCTTCTTCTTCTTCTTCTTCTTCTTCTTCTTCTTCTTCTTCTTCAGTCCTTCATCGTGTGGCCATGCTTACCAAAATTGTAACAGTCCGAGTAACCACATTTCTTCGCTTTGTCTTTGACATGGGACGAACACGTTTGTTGGAGGGACCGTCTCTCTCCAACAGGTTGGCTTTACCACCGATCAAGTCTTTCATTTTTTGATCTTGCTTCTTCACATCAGACTCTATGTGCAGTTTGACGATCAAGTCTTCAAACGTCATATCCTTTCGCTTATGCTTAAGGTATACCTTGAAGTCTCTCCACCTAGGGTAGCTTCAATCATCGTAGCGACGACAAAGTCGCTCAAACAAGGTGTTATTCGGCTTGAACCTCGTGTACAATGAGTTGGAACTCTTACACTTGGTCCATGATCGGTCGAGAATCGACCATCTTGTAGTTCAAATACTTGGCTTTAATGAACTTCTTTGTACCTACATCATCACTACGATACTTCTTTTCTAGCGCATCCCGCATACACTTGGATGTCGTTACAATAGCATATACACTATACAAGCTATCTTCTAAACTACCAAATATGAAGTTTTAACAAAGATAGTCGCTAGTGCGCCAATTGTCATATGCTGCTCGGACGTGAAAGTCCGTCACTTCAGCACTCGGTACGGCGGGCTCATCTTTCATCAAGAAGTTGGCGAAGCCCAACGTCGTGAGGTAGAACATCATCTTTTGCTATCATCTCTTGAAGTTGGATCTTCCAAACTTCGGCGACTTCTCGGCGGGTGGCATCATCCTCTCGGTATAAACAAGCGCCGAGATCGATCCATAACCCGATCCACCAGCATCACTTAAAATGTGTTGAAACATCGAACTCGTATGAGAACCACCAGTGTTAGATCCCGTGGATCCAACAGTCGACCCACTGAAAAGTATAGTCGCTGAGCCAATGGAACCACTAAAAATGGAACCAATCGTTGAACCACTAAAAGTGGAACCAACAGTCGACCCAAAGGGCCTCGATCCAATGGTTGACCCCAAAGGCATCAAGCCAAACATGGTCGTAGCCATAGTACCAGAAGTGGCAGCAGAGAGGCAAGGAGGCGGACGTACGATGTGTTTAGTCGGTGGTAGGAACAGTCGATATATCCAAGCAAAGGTTTTAGTTTCGAAAGTTTTAAGTCAATTTAAATGTCTGAACTCCTTTGTGACAAGTACTATCTTGTCTTGCGATTGTTCGAAAAATGTGTACAAAATAGTACAACTTGTCGGGCGTGTTACAACTTGATAGAAATGTAGAAGTAGGAGATCAAACTAAAATTTAACTAAATAGTATTGAAAAACAAATGAAACAAAAACCGTATACTAATGTCGAGTCGATGAGGCCTCTTTTTGTGAGACAAGATACGCCCCGATAGTACTCTCGGTTCTAACGTATCGTCCAAAAAGATAAAACGACAGCGTCTCATGGGTGGCAGCATCGCAGACCAACGAGCTCCGACGAACTGGAACGAGACGAGGACAGATCTTGGACACGAGCTATGGAATGCTGAATGCATATTGGCAGTAGGTGGCTAATGCTGGGGAGACATGTCCTATTTATAGGCGTCGTCCCCCTCATGGGGAGCCTGCTGGAGTTAACACTTGTAACGACCCGTTTCTTCATAGAATATTATTAAAATATTCGTTAGATTTTTCGATGAAGTTTGGAAAAGTTGGACTTTTTCGACTTAGAACGGGTCTCGACGTCCAGATTAAATCCGCTTTTCATATGCATTAAATTCACATGATTTCCAAATTTTACAAATGAATAGTCTTTGTGGAGAATTTTTAAACGCGAGTCCGTAGGCTTTTAAATTTTTGGAAACAGATTTCAAACGATCTAGTTATGATTTTTAAAGCGTTTTTCAGCTAGCATTGATGTCGGCGATTGCGCAAGCACATTCTTAATTGCATCAGCGTTGTGCATCGCTTGCACAAGTAAGCTTCTGAAAATCTATAAACAGGGGCCTAGGGCCTTCGTTTTCAAACGTTCATTTCAAGTGTCTCTCTGTGTTTACAGAAGAGCCGAGCAGCACTCCGTGCACGCCGCGAAGCATTGAGGAGTGGGATCGAGCGGGAGGGCTCATGACGTGCCATCATACCGCCGCCTACCACAACCGATCAACCTCCCCCGGTGCCTTCATTTTTAAATTTATCATTTTCTTGTTTTGATTCCGTCTTTTCATAGATAGCGTAGCATAGAACTCGGGTCACTAAAGGGACGAGGCGAGTAAACGGCCGGAGGCCGGCCAAACCGACCGTGGAACCGCCGACCGGTTGGCCGTCGATTTGGTGGCCGACGGGACACTTTTTGGCTATGGGCCCTTTAGGTTTTGAGTTCTGGGCTATGTGCTCTGCTAGCATACTGATTTCATTTTTTCGTTTTTCATGTTTTTATATACCGGGATATTTTTCGTTGTTTTGAATTTCTAAAGGAAGTACATGCCCGGGTTATCCTTTTTCAACATGATTTGTCATTCTATGTTCTTAAAATTGCATATTGCTTATGTTTTCATTTTCATGCATCGGTTACGGATGGTTTATCCTAGATCTGAGGATAAGCATCAAGTTTTGAAGTTTCTTCGCTGCTAGTTTTTTATTAAATTGCACGCATGCATGTTTTCAAGGTACCCCTTTATAATTTTCAATGCCCTGAATATTTTTTCTTCTGCATCGAGTGGATTTGAAAACTCGGATGTTGCCAAATATGGGTTCGAAAAGTCGAAAACCCCATTTTGATCGTGATTTTGCGTTCTTCATGGAATGTGACTCCAAAAGTTATTCCAGATTGCTACTGTGTACTTGCCAAGATGATCGTATAGTTGTCGATCCAGAGATCTCTCCTAGTAGACGCCGCCGGTATAGTGGGTTATATTTGAGTATATATCTTGAGTTATTAAGCTCGATATTTCGAAAGAAAATGCCGAATGTCCATGAAAATATTTCGACGATCTCTATCCGCTTAATGCCTCTCGTAAAGCAATTGTGGCTCTTGAGTGGGTCTAACACACTTACTAAGGGTAGGTACACGAGTCCGCATTACCGTGGATTGATCTCACCGCGCATCGACATATGATGTGGCTTCCGGGTTCGCCCCAGCTAGCCTTGATTGATCTCGAAGTGTGGTTCGTCCTGTAGTCTCACCCGGTTATGTTAATGTGATCTCGAAGTGTGAGTTCGTCCCGGGATCAAATAGCTTAGAGTAACAATGGAATATGCTATTCGACCCCAAGTAAAAGGTTTTGGTTTCATGGAAGTGGATTTATGTTTTAAAACCTTCTATGTTTACCGTATGACGTAGACTTTCTTCGCTTTGTTTATATGAACTGCTTTTAAAATGCATGACCCATCGAAAGCGTTAGTACTCACCTCTAAAATCTTTTCAAATGATTTCAGGTTAATAAACGGACGGACGTGATGAGCGGCTGAGGCGGGTTGGTTGTTCTCTATTTTTGTTTTAAGTATGCTACGTTCCGCTATACGCTATTAAGTGTGAATGTTTTGTTGCTATCGTCTAGAAACTCAGTTAAGTTCTATTACTATTATATTTGAAGTATTTTAAGTTCAGTTGGTTTACGCTGTGATTTATCTACAATTTTCTTTATTGCTTTTGATGGAGAGTGCGAGTAGTCGGCCCCTCTTGGACGTTTGTCTAAAGCCCTCATATAGTAATCGAGACAGTAACGACCTCATGAGCAGAGCTGGTCGACCAACTCCTTTTGGCGAGCTAGGTTCTCTGATACCCTATCATTTTCCTTTACTTGAGGTGTAGTAGGACGTTCCTACCCTAATAGTTGTCATTGGTTGTCCGACTGTTCAGCCCCCGTGATTATAGTCGGTTGTATACGACCAACATGGCATGCCGAGCTTTCCGACACCAATGTTGCGAAGATGTGTTTGTTTGCTTACTTTCAGTTTCTTTTTGGATTTATCTTTATATAGAGGAGATGCTGCCCAATTTTTGGCATATAAGTGAACCTTATATGTATATATATTGTTTCCCCCTTTCTTCTCTACTTCTTATTTCCAACCCCTAGTCATACCCCGCATTCGTGCCTTCCCTCGGGAATTAGGATGTGACAACACCCGTATTGATGTCGGATGTTACGAAGTTATGTCCCTTAGTGAGTGCAGAGGGTGTTACGCGGCGGTTTCTGGAGACAAGGTGGGAGTTACACCCACGTTTCCCACAGAGTCATCATGTCGGAATGTTACCGAACACGATTTAATCGACAGCAGACGTCCGCATTCATGAACGATCCGATATCTCTTCGCGCACAACAGCCCAACGGACTGGCCACACGAGTTGGGCCTCTGACCAAATCCATCTTTGAGCTCGATCAAACGTTGATCCAAAAGGTACGGAATTAGGCCAACGAACTAGCCCACGAACAAACCCAAAGACCACCCAAAGACCAATTGCCAAGATCCAAGATCCAAGTCCACGCACTCTGACCTCGGATGTAGGAGCCGAGAACGGCCCGCACCGACGACGGCGCGGACGGCGGCAATGGCGGCGTGCGTGGGTTTTTCACCCATCACTTGTGCACATAATTATACTAAGTGTTCAATGAACCACTTATATAGACAATTAATGAAGGTACATTAATCAATGTGAGATAATCATTAATTAATCCATGCTTATTCCCTTAAGCACATAACTCCATGTTTAAGTGATCAACTTTGATTCACTATTTTTCACTCACCGGAAATCAGATTTGAGAATGTGGATACATCATGATCATATACTCCAAACTTAGATCGATCCTATGCCGTTTAATTTCAGAAAATTAAATGTTACGTTACTCAAAATCTTGGTCAAAGTAGCTTCCTGACAATTTGAACACACACACATACACACATATATATATATATATATATATATAGGAGATGGGTCAGGTAGGAAATGATAATTTGGTAGGAAATGAGAATGAATCTGGGTCTTTGATTCGCTGGATCAATGGTTGAGATTTAATTTCGATTGTGTTACAGTTTTGTGTTTTGTCTGGACATTTGATTCGCTGGATCAATGGTTGATATTTAATTTCGGTTGTGCTACAGTTTTGTGTTTTGTGTACTACACGGATTACTGTACAACACTAGAACCCTTTTTGTGCTACGCCACAACGAAAGATGTGCTAAACTAATATATTTAGATATGTGCTACGTAAGAGATAAAATATGTGCTAAACTAATACGTATGCAACATAGTAATTCGATTGTCACACAAATACGAAAGATATGCTAGACTTACATATCTATTCTTATTTTCATTCTCACATGAACCATCCCCTATATATTACATATATATTCCTATTTCCTACACATATTTCCATTTTCACAGGATATATATATAAACACGGATTTCCAACATTCTACATGTATTTTTTATTACAATCAATGTATTTAACATATGTTACGATGATTTTGCACTACGTAATACTAAAATTATATGTTACTCTTAATAAATGTTTTCCACTACAAATAATGTATCCTTTATGAATTAATAAAAGCATTCCATTAATTACCATTTAATTGAATTCAAATTAAATTCCATTTAAATTCTGTGTTTCCTTACTTACACCATCACAAACAAATAAATAGGGATGGATTTTGGATCCAATCCTGATTCGTACATACAAATTTGTTTGATAGAATTTGTATCTTAAAAAAAATAGATTCGACATATTTAGATCGGATCTGGACCAATCCCTTAAAATTCGGACACGGATTTGGATTTTGACTTTTCTGATCCGAGCCCGGTTCAAATCCAGCATGTGGATCTGCTTCTTTAACTATATTACGTAATTATATATGTATAGTATTTTATTATTTTTAAATATTTAACATATTAATTTCTAATTATAACTTAACTATAATATTTTCCTAACACATTGCAATCCTCTTCCACGGCTCCTCACGGGAATCTGCCCTCAGTGACTTTTCCAGCTAACACGTAATGAAAACTATTTTAAATTTCTATAGATCAAGTAATATTACTCCGTTGATTCATGCTCCAATAGCTTATGCCAATTAAACTTTTTATTGCTTCAAAGGGTTAAACATCTATTAAACATAGCATGTGCATCTCATATTTCTTTGTGATTAATGATAACTACACGATAAATTCACACTACACGATTATTATGATTTTTGTTATGGTTTTTAGCTTATTTTAAGATTTAGTTTTAAAGAGAAAAATAGGATCCAGATCTAGATATGTGACCTGCGAATCTATAAATCTAGACTTGCATAGTGGATTGGATGTTTAAAATAACAAGTCAAATTTGAATCTGGATATCCGACATAGATCAAACCTATTGTAATCTCTAGAATGAACACTACTAAGTAGCGAAATTTCTCTAACCAATTAAATTAGATTTTTTTTCACTCATATAATCGGATCTATTGCAATTAATGGGTTGAGAACTTATGAACAAGAATAGAAACTACCTTGTGCAGAAAGGATATTTGCAGTTCTAGCTAGTGGAGTTGGTGGTCAACCACGTCGGAAGTCTACAAAATAGAGTTGGAGGGATCTTTCGGGAAGAAATTCTGACGATCAAGTCTTGTGGAAAGAATTTAGCAGAGTTTCGGTAAGTGATGAAGTACATTTGCACGAAGAAATGAGGGAGTATTAATAGATGATCATATAATAGGACAAGGCAATTATTTCTGATGCTTTGTGAAGATGCGAATACTTCACCGCATTCACACTAATTATGTTAGTGTGATGCAAATAATGTTTAAAATAACAATTTTTTAAATACATTATTGTCCTATTTATTATTCATTGATACTGACCCGAAACCTAATACTTGTTCTGGTATTTATTAATGCATTTTTCCTATTTATTATTCATTGATAATGACCTGAAACCTAATAATTGTTCTGGTCTTTATTTATTTCATTAATATGATGTGTCTGAAAATAAATTATTCAAAATATTTTGGTCTATGAATTTTACATGATAATGACCCGAAACCTAATACTTGTTATGGTCTTTATTTATTTCATTAATATGATGTGTCTGATAATAAATTATTTGAAATAATCAAATTTGGTCTATAAATTTTACACAATTTTTGACTATTTTAATTAGTGTGACTCCAACAACCAGTTTAAAACAACAAATTTGACATTGTGTGAATTAGGGATGAGCAAAACAAAATCGTAATCGAAAATTTGAACCGAATCATTGGTTTTTGGTTAATATTGTTCGGTTACACAGAGTATTCGATTTCGATTCGATTGAAAAGGAAAATACCAAAATTGATATTTAATCGGTTCGGTTTTTTAATAAAAATCTATTAGAAACGAACCGATCGAATTTACAACTTTATATGATACTCCATTTGTCTCATTTAAAATATTTCATTTTTCTTTTTATGTTATCTTTTTATTTTAATAATAATAATTATTTATTCAAAAAATATGAATTTTACATATTTTTTATCATTTTAACTATCTTCCTCTAAATGAGACGGTGGGAATATATTTTTATTGTAGTGTTCACTCTTCCGCCACACAATTTCTCTCACATCTGGCATCTCTCTTTCTAATAAAATACAGGAACCCCACCCCACCTACAGGCTGCTGCATCTTTTTATTTTTCTATTGAAACCTGCACCCTAAATTCTCTCTCTACGCAAGAATCCCCTCCCATCTTCTCTTTCTTTCCTTCATCTATCATCCATACTTTTCCTCTCTCCCTCTCTCTCTATCGGTAGCTCTTGCTCTTCATCAATTGCTCTTTTTCCTTTTTCCAACTTTTGAAAGTTGGGTGCTGCAGCTTGAATCTACAATGGAAACTTGGGATTTAAAAGTTGGGTTCAGTTTTTAATAATAATGAAAACCAACTTTTGGTGCCACCATAGGACCCGGGCGCACTGAATGACACAATATTTAATTAATTTTTTTAAAAAATTTTTCATTTCTATTTTTCAATTTTTGAACATATGCTAAATATATTAGTTGAAGACATCTTTCATCATAAACAGAAGACAAGAATTCGCTCTAATACGATAAGAATCCACGTAGAACACAAAACATAAAACCAGAAGACACTCAAATTAAATCTCAACCATCGATCCAAATGAATCAAAAGTCCAAATTCATTCTCATTTCCTACCAAATTATCATTTACTACTTGATCATCTCATATATATATATATATTAAGTTATTTGGTTCAGATCGATTTTAAACCGAAACCAACCGATACTCTGCTCGAGTAGCTAAAATTATGCTTATGTCTCTATTTCAATCGCAAAAGTCATGCAATTTGGGATACTTTGCTGCTTTGGTACAACTTGTGCATATATCAACCCGATCTTGTCTTTAATTACATGAATTATGTGTGCGTATCTTAGTCTAATGGTAGATGTCTGAGGCTAAGTATCTCATTTAAAATTGTACACATATACCCACTCCAGATCCATTTTAAAAATAACTTTAATATTCAAACACATCCCAAATTCCTAAGATAATGCCTGCTAATTACTCTTCCAAACCTGTTTAAATTTATAAAAAAATATTTAAATAATCAAATATGGTCATTATAATGTTGGATATATATCTCAACAAAATTCAAGACTTCAAAGTAAACATTAATAATAATAATAACAACAAAAAAAACAACAACAATAATAATAATAATAATAATAATAATAATAATAATAATTGTTATTATTATTATAAACGATGATTGATTAAAAGCTTATTCCAAGCATAAAATAAAAGCTATATAGTCTAATTTTAATCTGTGATATCTAATATAATACACTAAATCATCAATATATATATATATATAGTTAGTTAGTTAGTTAGTTAGTTAGTTAGTTAGTTAGTTAGTTTGTTAGGTTCAAATGAGAATTATTTTATTCTAAAACTAATAACCAAATGAATTTGCTATGAGAGTTGATGAATCCGTCGAGAAAATTATTGAATTAAAAAATTTGAGAATCTTCATCTAAGTTCGAATCCCATGGGGAGCGAAAAATTCATTTTTTGGGATTCAGTAACTTTCCTATTTGATTCATCAACTTTCACATTATATATATATATATATATATATAGTTATGATGTTCGAACTTCTAATTTTCCGAATCACCATATAATCTTTCTCGACTATAATAAAAAAAATTATAATTAAAATTTAAATATAAATACTATTAAAATTAGAAATAAATACTTACTAATCTATCATAAAAGTATTTACTTAATCATAATTATTTAAGTTAATTATAATATATTTATCTAAATTTAATATAATTTAATTATTTACTTAATTTTAAAATTATAATATTCATACTTCGAACTGCATGTATTCATAACTATTTTTTCAAATCCCACCCAAACCCGTTATATTAGGGTTTGATAGAATCAGTGTCCTAAAAATCCCAACATGCTATGATCCCTAACTGTATGCAAATCTAACGAGTTAAATTGTATTCGTTCACTCATGTAATCATATATATATATATATATATATAGAGATGGATCGTGAGAATGGATAATTTGGTAGAAATAGGAATGAATCTGGGCCTTTGATTTGCTATATCAATGGTTGAGATTTAATTTCGGGTGTGCTATATTTTGTGTTTGTGTGCTACACGGATTATTGTGCAACACTATAACTCTTCTTGCACACGCCACAACGAAAGATGTGCTAAACTAATATATTTAGCATATGTGCTACTTAATGGATGAAATATATGCTAAACCAACATGTGCAATATATAATTCGATTGTGCTCACACACAAATATGAAAGATGTGTCGCTATTCTTATTTTCGATATATGAGCTTTTCACCATAACCAACCCCTATATATATATATATATATATATATATATATATATATATATGGGATGGTTCTGTGAGAATAGAAATAAGTGTAGAAATAGGAATAGATAGTAAGTCAAGATATCTTTCATAATTGTGTAGCACAATCGTAATTACGATGTTGCACATGTTAATTTAGCACATATTTCATCTCTCTCAGAGCAAGCATATGCTAAATATATTAGTTTAGCACATCTTCATCAAAAGATAACAAGAAGGGTTATAGTGTTGCACAAGAATCCGCAGAAGACACAAAACACAAAATCAGAAGATAACCGAATTAAATCTCAACCATTGATCCAAATAATCAAAGGTCCAGATTCATTCCTATTTCCTACCAAATTATCCATTCCTACCGATCCATCTCCTATATATATATATATATATATGTATGTATGTATGTGGTATTGATAAATAATTAAGGGGTAGTGGCTTAAATATCCAATTCAAATAATAAGTGTCGTATACCCAATACAATATTTTAATATATATGCATGATAAATATCATGAATTTGCGTAAGAATCTTGTCGAAACATAATGATGGTGGTTGAATTCACCCAAAATGCAATTTTGTCGCTCAAATTTTGTTATAAAGAAAGGCTCTCAATTAAACGGCTAAAGCTCTCTCTCTCTCTCTCTCTCTCTATCACCGCCTTCCAACCTCCTTACTTGCCGGGGCCAACCCCCTCCCGCCACCCTCCCTCCTGCCAACACCCCTGCCAACCCTCCCCAACGGCCATCCTCCCTCCTTCCCCCGGCCAACCCACGGCCAACCCAGAGGCAGACGTCACTCCCTTCCCCGACGGCCAACCCTTTTCTCCCATGCGGCGCGGCTATGGCTTCTTCTTCTTCTTCACAGGTTCTTTTTTTTTTTTATATTTTTGTGTTGTATATTTTTGTTAATTATTATGCTTTGTGAATTATAATTCGAATTATATGCTTTGTTAACTATATATTGTTAATTATGTATTGTCTATGCTTTGTTAACTATATATTGTTAATTATATATTGTTGTCTATGCTTTGTGAATTAATTCAATATATGTGATAGGATATTAATTATAAATTATTACATGAATTATTATGCTTTGTGAATCTATGCTTTGTGAATTAGGACATTAATTCAATCTATGCTTTGTGAATTATTATGTATTGTTGTCTATGCTTTGTGAATTAATATATGTGAATTATAATTAGAATATATTTTTAATTATGTATTGGTGTCAATTTCACAGTTGGAATAGGATATGAAATACAACATTAGATAAAGGTTAGCAAAATTAAATATACTCATTTCAAATTGATGATATATCGACAAAAATTTATGTACATTCAAATATGCAAGACATTTATTTAAATTTAGATCATGAATTTTGCATGATATATCGACAAATATCTTTCTTTTAGGTAGAAATATCCACCAAGTAATTTTTAGGTAGAAATTTCCAATCCTTGCATCTATGCTAACACACAAAGGTTGTCTAATGCGCTTTACTTCCTCGTAATATTTGTGAACTTAGAAACAAAATATATAGTGGATAATGTGTCCATGGGTAAAGTTCTTAAGTTCAAATCCTTATATTTATACCACTACGTCAAGGCTATTTAGGGTTTAAGTGGAAGACTTACGTTGAACTTGTAATGGCGAACTCTAAATTCAACCGTAATGTCATCATTCACCATCCTTTAGATTATGAGCCTCTAAAATTTTAGTGGTGTAAGTTTGATTCGACATATTTCCTAATTAAGCATAGTTTAATGTTTTTCAATAAATAGACATCATCGAAGTTCTTAAGGCCCGAGACCATCAATCGTCCATCCACAATCAAGACGTGCTTCAAGCCCAATTATTTAAGAAGGGTCATTATGAGATTGAGAGATATAGGCGGTGAAGAGTGGTGGATAGTTTTAGTGAAGGTTGTTTGGTCACTTTATTGGTTGGGAACACGGATCCAAGTCAAACATGAGTTTGCACCATGTGGTATCCCGATGCATTAAGCTCCCCAAAGGTCAAGATCGTGATATGGTTTTTATCAATGGGAGGAGAATTTGTTTTTCCTTCTGATTTTGAGCTCGTGACGGTTTGAGTTTTGGGACGCCATCTTCGATCCCACAATGAGTACGATCCACGATCCGTTGAGGTTTATCAAGGTTTGTTGGTGGCGGAGGATTAGTATAGAGAATCTAGTGTGAGATTCTTTGATACGGACCGTCCGATTGATGATGACGATGGTCATCTATATCTCCGTGGCCCACATCTTAGTTCTTTACGCATTCGCCTTAGGTATCGACTTGCCACCACCGTGGATCCCCGGATTTGGGTCTTAGTCGACGATCCGGACGATTTGCCGATTTCCATGGGCTGCATATGCATATAAAATTCTACAATACTACTTGTGGAATATGAAGACCAAGGCCAAATATCACTTCTACGGACCGTCGTGGGCATTATATATTTGGTCAATAGAGATCATTCCGGATCTCGCACGATAGCTAAGTAAGTATGTCCGGGGACGCGATCTAGATGAATGAGGTGGAAGTTCACGAAGATGATTGAAAAGGATACACGCCTTGTTCGACGTGAGGGGCAACCGTTTTGGGGGTTAGTCCCGGACGACTATGAGAGGAGCATGCCGTACTATACGTCCTCTCTATATGATCGCTCCCTTTTCACACGTAAAAGGCGATATAGAAGGTGAGCAGAGTATCGTATCCATAGGGATTGTAATGCGAAACACGTAAGTTAACTCAACAATGATTCATCATTATCCAAGCAACATAAAAGGTTTGGTAAGATTTTAGGGCGGACTTCAATCCAAAGCAGAGGTAACAAAATGTAAAATAAAATAAAGCAATAAACACTGGATGTTAAAAATAGATAAGGACGACTAACCCTAGGGATGCATTAATCCTATCCACAACGATGTTTATCCCGCCCTATTAACAAATTTTAATCCGCATAAGACGGAAGATCACATATATAACCGACAACTTCGTTATTTATTAATTGCGGTAAAGAGATTACTAGTTTTCCCTATTATCATACGCCTCTAGTAAAACAAGTAACTCCAAACAGATCACAAAGAATATGCTTCCCACGAATATCCTATCTCGCCCACGACTCAAGGCTCATTCGTATCATGCATTCGAGATCGATCGACAATTAATACAATTACGTAATTAACCGACAACTAGATATGCATCAAGATTGATCGTAAATTAACACATATAAATAAGCACCAAGAATCATGAATCAATACCGAAGGTAAATAGCGATAACAGAATCACAACATATAGGATCAAATCATGCAAACCCCAGATTAGAACGAAAAACTAGCCGTATATAATAAACGGAATAAAATACGATTTAACCATAAAATAGAAATTATATAAATGAAACCCGATTAAGTTGCTCGATGAACAATCGCTGGGCTTCAATCCCAACCTCGCCGAAAACGGAAAATTGAAAGATTGTCCGGACTAAACGCTCCTGATCGTAGACAAAACGAAACTAATGAAGAACAATGATAAATCAACTCTAGAATGAAAATAGATGGAAGCTAAAGCTAAAAACTGAAAAACTTATGAAAAACCGATAAAAGAGGCTCGAATCGTGGGTGCGAGTTGAGGCGCGGTGTTGCCATATATAGCACACCCCAAACCCTAATTTTTCCTTCGCCGGTCTCGCGATCACCGCGGTCGCTAGGTGCGGTCGCGAGGTAAGCCTCGCGCCTCTCGCTCATGTCGCCTGCGCCCGCTTGGTCGCTCGCTGCCATGGTTAGCTGTCGCTATTTCGGTCATGAGAAATCTGAGAGCTTTCTGGCTGGGCTTTGCTCGGGCACGAGGTCGCGGTCGCGGTCTCACTGGTTCTCGCTGGTTGCTTAGCGGCCAGCCCAGCGACCGCCAGTCGGTCGCTAGAGCAGTGTCGACGTGTGTTTTGGGTCGTGCTTCGCCCTTGCTTCGATTTTCAACATATGGACCTAAACAACACCAAAAGAACACCCAAGAGCAGTATCTTCTAGAAATAGATAAAACATTAAGAATCGATACGTAAACGCACATTAAACGAACTAAAATCATCTTTAAATAACAACTATAACCGTGTAAAATGCGCGTTTATCAAACCCCCCAAACTTGAATCATTGTTTGTCCTCAAACAAAATCAAAACATGAAGACACAACGACAAGATCAACGAGCGTAGCAAAGACGATAACCATTCTAGGCCTCAGAAACATATTAACGCTCAAAAATATTAGTGCACGTGACGACGTTAGTCGACTCAACACGCATAACAATCGACAAAGAAAACTCATTTAATTCAACCTCACAATGGCATGTGTGTAAAATATAGGATACACTCAACTCATAAAGAAATGTAGGACGGTATACACTCAACGATCAATGCAATGCAACATCTTACCATAGGCTTGCTGCTTTCTAATATCTCCACCGCCATTGTGTTCAAATTAGGATCAAAGAGGTCTTTTCATAGGTTGTAATGTAGGCACATTGGTTAAGGTAGGATAAAATATGGCTAAGTGACTCAAGAATATTCCAAGCACCCCATTTACGCCGACACATATGGACTTTGTCCATTTTCCTCTTCTTTCCCAACGTGTTAAATCAACGCTTTATTCCACGTAAGGTACCTATACTTTGATTAAAGACCCTTTATGCTCAACACTCATAGTGAACTTATCATATATTTTTTTTCTTTTCTTTCGAGAGCTTATGTGGTTTATCATTCACAACAAAGGTACTATTGTTCACCATGCATTTATTTTTCTAAAAGAAACTTTTCTCGCCATAACTACATCAAAATTTCAACCCTTTTGATTCCCATATCCATCCTCACCTCCTATCATCCGGTTAAACGAAGAAAAGTCTAATAAAGGCTCAAAGAAGCGACAAATGGTGTATATCATCGGGTTAGTGTTTGGGTGAATATGTGGTTAACAAAGACGGCCTTTTATCCTTTCCAAATTAAACACATATTGCGCCTCGACACGTAAAACGGTAAGTTCTAGAAGATAATCACATGCATGATATCACACAATTAATGTAAACTCAGACGAGATATGTATACAAGGAAGCTCAAGTCTCACAGTGATAAGCAAATGGTGAAAACAACAAGCTTAAGCCATCTCACATCATACATGCATCATTTTCTAACCTATCATGCGCACTATCATTAAACTTCACCAAAAAATTCTATCACATCGCCACATGGATTAACACACTTCACTTAACTCGTTGATCGACGCACACAAAACGAAAAACAAAACAAAACACGACTAAAAGACCCCAAAGCATAACAACTTAACGATAAAGCACGTAAACATAAACAGATTCTCAACCAACCAAACTCGTTTACCCCCAAACTTATTGTGAACATGTGGAAGCAATAAGGTTTGCGAAAAGAGTAGTTGGAGAGAAAACTTACCTGAATGCCACACATCTCGGTGGCGGATAAAATCCACGCCATCGATTCCATTGCCGCATCATCGCCATCATCCGACGTTGTTACCGAGATGCGCCGGTGTTTGGGTGAAGAGGGCTTCTGTTGTTCCATCATCGAGGTCGATTCCGCCAATGTGGTTTAGACGATCATCTATTTGATCTAATCGATCATAAATCCCGGATCGCCCGAACGGGTGGCGGGTGCAATATGCGCTGCCCCTGGAGCCAATTCGCTCGACTTGCTCCTCCCACGGTTGCTCGCCTCGACCGCCTTGCGCTGCTCACGCCGCGCCCATGCATATTGCGCAGAGAACTCATGTTCCAATTGGCATCCGCGTGAAAGTAGCGGCTTATACCGCGAGCTCTGGATCGCGCGCTAAGACCGATCGCCGCTCGATCATATAGCGCCCACTGTGTAACGCCCGGGTGCCTCTTCAGAACGCTCGACGATAAGCACGGCTTGTCTAGGAAGATATCATGAGAGATAGGACTCGAATCGTTATCCCAAAAAATCAAAGAATGGGGTAACGAATCCCTATGCATATCTTTGAATTTCCGACACCGTGGATCGCATGTGGAAGTCTTGAGCTAGGAACATGCCGCATGCATCTTCCGTTGAACATTGCTCCAATCAAGATGCTCATGTCTTGTGAAAGAACAGCCCGCATTCGAACGCCATGTATGGTGAATGTGATGAGCGGTGGAAGAACGGACCGCTTGATTCCAGATCGAGCTAGCCTTCGATCTCGAGGCATCATAGTACGGAGTGTGCTCGAGTCCGAGTCCATGAATCTTCGCCATACACTCGACCGTACTGATGTCCCCGATGTAGTTGCCTCCGGATTTATCGATTATTCCATCGAGCTCGCTCACGATAGTTGACGGCTCATTGTCGAGCCGAACGTGATGTAATCCGCGCCCGCTTGTTTTGTGGACATGGATAGTAGATAGAATTCCAGCAGTTAGATCCGCACGCCGATAGTTGGCCGTAATAACTGAGTACAGCCCGGATCTCTCGGCCAACCACGTCACGTCATTTCCTATACCCATGTCTTGGCACGTGTTGATGCACATGAACCGTGAATGTCTATGCCGTAATCTCACCAAGCGATCCCATCGGCTTCTAGACGAGTCATTCGGCATTCTTATTCCAAAATTCTCAGGATCGAATTCATCATGTGGCATAAAGCGTGGCTCGTCGTGAGGCTCATCGTGATGTTCATCGTGATGTTCATCATGGGGCTCCTCGTGGGAAGTGGAGACAATGCTCTTGCCCTTGCGCTTGTGACCGTGAGTACGCGGCATATTGTACCTAAAAAGAATTTCAAAGTCAGCGCGTGTATGAATGAAACTTATCAAAACAACGTCGACCCAAAATGCTCAAAATAGATCCCCCAAACTTCAACTTCGTCAAATTATTTTCCCCATATTTTCATATGATCTTGCAAGACAACACAAAATGGGAAAAACACACATACAGCCAAAAATTTGCAAATTTGGACGTTTGGCGATTCATGACCACACCTCGCGGTCGCGAGGGTGGTCGCCAAGTATTAGCGTCACAGAGACGGCGCGCAGGCATAGCCTACACAGAGCCCATCCTTCAGATAGCCGTCATGAACGCGTCACGAGCACAAGAGCGCAATTTTTCAAGCATGTTTCTCAAATTTTTGAACTCAAATCAACAATGTAGGTAAATTATACGAACAATATACGTGTATACACATTAATAAACCTATCATTGGACAAACCATGCTCAAACACCAAACAAATCTAACAAAATAAGCCCTAGTTTCTCAAATTTAATTAAACCCACTTCAATAGGATAAATGGAACAAATCCTTCCAAATCATGCTCAATAAACGTAAACCCATGAAGAATGAAATAAATATAGCATACCTTGAGTGGATTTGATGGAGAAACGCAAGAAAATTTGAGAGAGAGGTGTCTTGTGTGCTTGAGAGGGGAAGGGGGCTGCTATTTTTTTTCAGAAAACGTGTGTGTGTGTGTGTAGGTTACAAGAATGGGGAAAATAAGTGTTAAAACGCAGGTCACGAAGCGGGCGCGGTTCAGGACGCGGGTCGCGACGGATCTCGCGGTCGAGCTCGCAATCGCGAGCTCTGTCGCTTAAACAAAAAAAACGTTCTGCCCAAATTCTCGTGACCACACCTCATGACCTCGCGGTCGCTAGGTACTTTTTTTTTTTTTTAAAGAAAGCTATTAAACTTTGGGATCGAACAAAACAACGAGACACGACACAAACAAAGAAACACAACCAAAACAAAAAACGAAACAACAAAACCAAAAGCATGTAAACTCATTGGTTACCTCCCAACCAGTGTTAAAATTATCGCCGCTAGCTCGACGGCACCTCTTATCATGGTTCGTTGAGCTTGGTCACCTTGACTTCTGGTCAAGTGTGACTTGAAGTATGATTTGAGGTATTGCCTGCTCACCTTAAAAATGTTACCACCCGAGTCTAGCAGTTCAGAACTCCCATCGCATGTGCACGGTAAATGGTATACGGCCCCACCATCTCGACTTGAGCTTTCCGGAAGAGACGAAGTCGAGCGTTGTAGAGTAACACTTCATTACCCGGAGAAAATCCTTTGGGCCGAATGAGAAGGTCGTGAAATTTCCGAGCTCGTTCCTTGTGGATCCGGGAATTTTCAAAAGCTTCATTCCTCCACTCATCAAGCTCCAACAATTGGTCACTTCTCATCAAACGGCCTCCTTAAAATCCATATTTATTCTCCCGTCGCCCAATATGCTTTGTGCTCCAATTAAACCGGTAAATGGCAAGATTTACCAAACACCATTTGATATGGAGATGGCAGATGGGAGCTTTGTCAGACGCAGTCCAGAGCCCAAAGAGCATCATCTAATTGTTGGCCCAATCCTTTCGATGAACAACCGATTTCTCCAAAATCGCCGATCTCGGTTGGCGAGCTCGACTGCCCATTTGCTTGTGGATGATAGGTGAGGTGACTTATGTCGCACACCATATTTGGCTAGAATATCGCTTAGCCACTTGTTATTAAACGAGACCCCATCGCCGATCAACGCCCTCGGGACTCGAATCGAGTCGAATATTCTTGTGGAGGAATTTGATCACGACCTTGAGTCGCTCGTGACAATGGGAATCGTTTCACCCAACGGAAACATACTCCACGCAAGTAGAATGTACGTAGCCACAAGCATACGGGAACGGACCTATGAAGTCGATCCCATACGCCGAATAACTCCACCTCCATGATGGTTTGTTGTGGCATCTCGCCTTTCTTAGTGACGCCCCGCTCTTTCGACAACGGTCACAACTCTTGATAAACGATCGACAATCCTTGAAGATCGAAGGCCAATAAAACCATCATGGCAAATCTTTGCCTTTGCCTCGTCACTGCAAAATGTCCTCCGCTTAACGAACTATGGCACTCGTGGATTATGTTCTCCCATTCTCCTGGGGAACACAACGACGATCGCACCATCGGCACATCGGCGATAGAGATGAGGATCGTCCCAATAATAGAACTTGACGTCGTGGAGAAATTTCTTTTTCAAATGACCTTTGCACGATGGAGATAAAACCCAATCACCAAATAATCGACAAAATCAGCCGCATCATGGTGTGTGATCAATGACGCCAAGATGTGCTCGTCGGGAGGTTCTCCTCGATCCCAATCTTCTTATCCTCTCCTTCGATCGGTTTCTCCAATCGCGACAAGTGGTCGGCCACCACATTTTCGTAGCCTTTTCTATCTTTAATTTCCATGTCGAACTCTTGAAGTAGGAGGATCCATCTCACCAACTGGCTTTCAATCTTTCTTGGCGAATGTATGACGAATGGCGGCATGGTCGGTGTGAACAATAGTGTGAGTGCTCACCAAATAAGGTCTAAACTTATCAAAAGCATAGACCACGACAAGTAATTCCTTCCTGGTGGTATAGTTCATTTGAGCAGAGTCGAGAGTCTTACTTGCATAATAAACGACTCGGAAAAGCTTGTCTCGCTTCGCCCCAAACCGCACCGATCGCCCAATCACCGCATCACACATCACCGAACGGTTGACTCCAATCGTGGAGACCAAACAAGAGTCGAGATCGTGGCTAACTTAAATTTCTAACGCCCAAACACTCACTTGTGAACACAAACTTGGTATCCTTCTCGAGCGATCCGCACAACAATGCGTGATCGCCGAGAAACTTGATGAACCTCCTATAAAGCCCTCATGACCGAGAAAACCTCACCGATTTAACATTTGTGGGCGGAGGTAGTTTCGATAGCTACTATCTTTGCTCGATCCACTTCCAAACCTTTGGCCGAGACTTTGTGACCAAGCACGATACCTTCCTTTACCATGAAACGGCACTTCTCCCAATTGAGAACAAGATTCGCCTCCTCACATCTTTGCATCACTTGTGACAAATTATGGAGACAAATGTCGAACGAAGAGCCAAACACGGAAAAGTCATCCATAAAGACTTCCATAATATTCTCGACAACCCATGGAAGATGGACATCATGTACCTTTGAACGTATTTGAGCATCGCACAATCCAAACGGCATTCGCCTATAGGCGAAAACTCCATACGGCACGTAAACGCCGCCTTGTGCCGATCTTCGATGGCGATGGCAATCTGATTGTACCCTCGAATATCCATCGAGAAAACAAAGAGAACTCATACCCCGCTAGTCTCATCCAACATCCGATCAATAAAGGGTAGGGAAAATGGTCCTTCCTCGGCCGTGTTCGTAGCACGATAGTCGATGCAAACTTCGCCATCCCGTCACGAGTCTTGTTGCCACAAGCTCGCTTTGTCTCGCCTCTCGATCACCGTGATACCCCCTTTCGATACCACTGAGTAGGCTAACCCCACCGCCGGATATGGCATAGATCATGCATGCGCCTAAGAGCTTCAACACTTCTTTTCTCGACGACCTCGCATTTCGGATTCAGCGGCGTTGAGGTTGCACCTTCGGTTTGTATTCATTCTCTAACAGATCCGTGCATGCAAATCGAGGGTGACCCTCGATATCGTAAATGGTCCACCCAATCGCCGACTTATACCGCTCAAAGACAACCATCGTTTCAGGCCTCCTCATCCGCCAAACCAAGATATAATCACGGGCACGCCTCGCCGCCGCCAAGAAGGCATACCGAAGGTGGTTCGCAACCTTTAACTCTAACTTGGGTGTAGTCTCTTCTTTCTTCACCACGCGCCCTCTCCTCCAATCGGCTTCCTCATATCTAAATAAGGCATCGACTCGGGAGGGCCTCGACTTCATCGATGGACTCAAGATACTCTAAAATCTCATCACACGCCTCATCAAGGTGCAGGTGAGAAAATCGAGTTCGCATACAAAACTCCACCGAATCGGTTGATTGAAAGTGAGCGGGCGATACCGCCTATAACTCGACGCCTTCCATGGTTTTCTCGTCAGTCGCTTCATAGCATCGATATAGAGATTTTCATCTCCTCGCCGCTGACTCGAAGGTGAGATCTCCATCTTGCACGCCTATCGCTGCTCTACCAAGAGCTAGGAATGGTCGCCCGAGAATAAGAGGTGTATTCCCATCCTCCGCATATCAAGAACAACGAAATCACCGGGAAGATGAAATCTCAAACTTTCTTGAGCACGCCCTCCACTATCCCTTTCGGATAAGTTACCGATGTGTTCCGCCATCCAAGAGCTATGGTGGTCGGCTTGATCTCCCCAATCTCCAATCATAAAATGGACAACGGCATCGATTGATGTTTGCCCCAAATCACACGTAACCTGAGAATGTCGTCCTCCGATGACACATGCTATGGTGAAGCCGCTCGATCTTTTCGCTGAGCGGCAACTTCTTTGCAAAGACAAAGATCGCACTCTCGAGATGATTTATCGCCTCGAATTTCCCAAGCTTCTTTTTATCGCAACGGCATCCTTCAAAACTTCACGTAACCCGCATGTCTCGAGCGCATCAAGTAGAGGAATATTGATGTGTACCTTTGGAACATCTCCATGAACCTCGGTCAACTTCTCATCGATTTCAGCTTGGCTAAACGGCTTGGAAACGGAATTGGAGGCATGTACGCTGAAATTTCTTCACGGTATTTCGCGACCAGCCTCGCGATCGCGTGCGCGGTCGCTAGCAACCGGACGCCATCGCCCTTCGCTTCGCGGCGCGCGCGCCGCTCCTCGGCGCTAGTTTTGCGTCTGAAGCTTCGCTTGTTTCTCGCGCCGCCAGACTTCTCGCGACCGCTAGGTCGCCGCTAGGTCCTCGATTGACTCGTGGTGTCGCTCACGAACCGCCGCTAAATCCATCAGATTCTCGCGCCGGGCTCATGGTCGTGAGCTCGGTCGCGAGATCCTCTCTTGCCTGCCACCGCTCGCCTCGTGATTTTGATAGCTCGCCCACCTCAATTGAATGGCATTACGCTTATTTTTGGGTTTACCTCCAGACACTCGTAAATTCGCCCGACTTATGCCGCCCATTCTCACAGCGGCTATCTCGACTTATTTGATTCTCCATCATCTTCATATGTTTTCCCATAGCCGTAATAATGGACTCCAAATGATTAATCTTCCGCCCGTGTTTCTTATAAACAAATTACGATTCGTTGCCAATTGTTGGTTGCTTACAACCAACTGCGATCATGTCCTCTAGACTCGGCTTCTTCGCCTCGAATCACTCCATTCGAATCGAGAAACCCATGGCGGTCGTTGAAAATTATTGGGGTTGGCGTCACGAGAAATTTGGGTGATTTACATTGTTAGGATTGTACGGATTCCCCTGTGACGGTTGTTCCTCCGATTGATGTAATTCACGCCCCTCACCTCATTCATATCCGACTGCAAAGATTTATCCGAGTCATGCCTTTTCCTTTCCTTTCTTTCTCAAATCGCTTCTCAACAAGGTGAATCGCTCCATAATATTATCGTATCAATCACCTTCAACGGTAGCAGCCTTTCACCACCGGTGTCCTCTCCATCGCCCACCGATAAGCGCTGTCGTCATCTCTTCTATGACGCGGCTGGCCTCGCCTACACGCCTCTGCTCAATAGGCAGCCCCCGCTGATGCGCCAACAATACTCCTCGATGAGGTGTCACCACAGAAACTGTAACTGGCCGCTCCTCGAGAATCCATGCGTGGGCACCTTCTCAATAGGCCCCGAATCTTTCCCACGACTCGAATAAAGATTCATCTCCTAACTGGGAGAAGTGAGAAATCTCGGCTATGATCTTTCGTGCCTTAGCCGGAGGAAAGTACTTCAAAGATATTTCACACGCGTTGCCCAATTGTTGATGCCTGCACGATCTAAGGTCTCAACCATCCTTTGCTTGATTTCGCAGAAAATCCGAACATGCGATCCGATTGTGTCTTGTGGCACCCCATTCTGCTTGATGGTGTCACAAATGTCGAGATAGGTCTCGAGACGGGCATTCGGATCCTCCGCGACTCCTCCTCCAAACTGCTCCTCGAACCATGCCGATTAGGCCGGCCACCAAAATTGTTAGTGTTTACTGGGCCCATCCGCCTCCTTGAAATTGCTTGCAGGAGGTCTCGTACATATAATTCAACGGTTCAGATCCCGGAGCAGGACAACGAGTCCCATAGTCGCCAATTGGACCGCATTTCTATAAAATCCGCTAACAAGCGTGCAGCTACTTCGGGAGGCACGCCGTTGTTCGGATTCCCGCCATTGCTTGTCGTCTCTTCTCTCGCCTCCTCTCCTCTTGTGAGTGATTTTAATCTCGGATCAAACGCTGCTCGGGAGGTCCCCGGGACCTGTGAACATAAACTACCCGAGAACAAGAAGAAAAATCAGCTCTGGCGAGAACAAAATTAAAATACAACTGAATTAATAATTCCAAATCACAAATTATTCCTATGAAATCTTAATAATCCCGAACAGCGCCTAAAATTTGATCGCCCTTTTCACACGTAAAAGGCGATATATAGAAGGTAAGCGAGTATCGTATCCACATGGATTGTAATGTGAAAACACGTAAGCTAACTCAACAATGATTCATCATTATCCAAGCAACATAAAAGGTTTGGTAAGATTTTAGGCTTCGGACTTCAATCCAAAGCAGAGGTAACAAAAGTAAAATAAAATAAAGCAATAAACACTCGGATGTTAAAAATAGATAAGGACGACTAACCCTAGGAATGCATTAATCCTATCCACAACGATGTTTATCCCGCTCCTATTAACCAATTTTAATCCGCATAAGATGGAAGATCACATATATAACCGACAACTTCACATTACGACAATTGCGGTCAGATTACTAGTTTTCCCTATTATCATTACGCCTCTAGGTAAAACAAGTAACCCAAACAGATCACAAAGAATATGCTTCCTACGAATATCCTATCTCGCCCACGACTCATGCTCATTCGTATCATGCATTCGAGATCGATCGACAATTAATACAATTACGTAATTAACCGACAACTAGATATGCATCAAGATTGATCGAAATTAACACATATAAATAAGCACCAAGAATCATGAATCAATGCCCGGAAGGTAAATAGCGATAAATGTGAATCACAACATATAGGATCAAATTATGCAAACCCCAGATTAGAACGAAAAACTAGCCGTACATAATAAACTAATAAAATACGATTTAACCATAAAAATAGAAATTATATAAATGAAACCGTCAGACAGTAGGCTCGATAAACAATCGCTGGGCTTGAATCCCAACCTCAAATAAAAACGGAAAATTGCAAAGATTGTCCGGACGAAACGTTCCGGATCGTAGACAAAACGTAAAACTAATGAAGAACAATGATAAATCAACTCTAGAATGAAAATAGATGGAAGCTAAAGCTAAAAACTGAAAAAACTTATGAAAAACTGATAAAAAGAGGCTCTGGAATCGTGGGTGCGTAGTTGGGGGCGCGAGGGGGTGTTGCCATATATATAGGCACACCCCAAACCCTAATTTTTCCTTCTGCCGCTCGGTCTCGCGATCACTCCTCGCGGTCGCTAGGTGCGGTCACGAGGTAAGCCTCGCTTCCTCTTGCTCGCATGGTCGCCTCAGCCCGTCCGCTTGGTTGGCTCATGCCATGATTAGCGGTCGCTAGCCTCGGTCGCGAGAAATCGACAAGAGCTTTCTCGGCTACTGGCTTCGCCACGGGCACGCGGGTCGCGGTCTCGGCCTCACTGGTTCTCGCTGGTTGCTAGCGGCCACCTAGCGACCGCTAGGCCGGTCGCTAGAAACAGTCGACGTGTGTTTTGGGTCGTGCTTCGTTCCTTGCTCGATTTTCAACATATAGACCTACACAACACCAAAAGAACACCCAAGAGCAAGATCTTCTAGAAATAGATAAAACATTAAGAATCGATACGTAAACGCACATTAAACGAACTAAAATCATCTTTAAATAACAACTATAACCGTAAAATGCGCTTATCACTATATCCGGGTGCACTAGGAGTGAACTATGCGAGATCCGCTCCCATCCAGACGCCTGGGAACAACCCCGCCCGCACTAGACAATGCCTCGTTCAGAGCAGGGCCTTCACCGATCTCGACGCTGGGATAGTCGGCG
Source organism: Salvia rosmarinus (assembly GCA_036937905.1). NCBI lineage: Eukaryota > Viridiplantae > Streptophyta > Magnoliopsida > Lamiales > Lamiaceae > Salvia > Salvia rosmarinus. Next base: position 192,778 of record JAODLM010000354.1, read on the forward strand.
ATCGCACGCAGATGAGGGCACGTAATTTCATTATTGAAGAGATTGACGAGGAGCCCGAGGAGCATGGCGAGCCACGACATCGACCGTGGGGATAGAGTGTGCGTCGGACGAGGGACGCCGATCCGATATAGTGACGCAGACAGAAACGGGGAAGCGACGAGACAGCCCACGTTCTTCTTCATCTAGCGGTGGCGGTGAGCACCACGACGCCCCGAGTCGAGGGATCGTTGCCGATCACGCACACGATCCATGACGTGGTTAGAGAGAATATTCAAGGACTCAAGACGTGGTTCGAGTCTATGCTGCAGAAGACTCGATGTAGATGTTCGCAGAGCACTAAGGCATATACACCGTCCCGTCGTGGAACTACCCCACCGCGATGCAAGAGTGACGATCGTGACTACAACCTTCTACTGCACTTTACGCCGGGTTGAGATGTACTCCCAAGACTCTCTAGCAGATCCGACGCCTCCCAGACACCGCCCGTAGTATACACCTCATCGCCGCCTCACGTGAGTATGGATCTACCTCGATTCATTAGCCCATCACACAGTGAGGATCCACTCGTCATTCCATGCCGAGATGCATATGGAACAATTGAGACCATTGATAAATTATCTTATTTTATATTATCGCATCATATTGATATGTTTACTTTTTCTAACTCGTTGCTTAAACCAAAATTAGCTAACTCAGAGAAGCGAATGAGTAAGGTACGCTGCGACTGCATTGAGGTCACCGTACGTGAATAGCCCTGTGCCTCGTCCTATCCCCGATAGTGTATTCGGTTCTTATGAAAATTTTCTTGAGGTGAGGACGAGTTCAGTGATTATTAGAGACAAGTGGATGACACGACCTACAATTATTTTGTTCGCATCAAGACCCTTCGCCGATCTTGAAGTGGGGTAAGTATCACTTATTTCTATTTCTATTTTCATATATGAAATCGTTATTTAAAAAATAAATTATTTATTGCGTGATTTTGATTGTATATGATGCATCCGAGGATCGATTAATAAACAGCAGACTTGTTGGATGGGGTCAATAGTGCGAACACAATTATTTTGGACACCGCTTTCTTTGTAAGTATATATTTCGTATTTCTTATAGATGTGAATATATATGTATATATTCTATATATATATTGAATTTCTATTTCTTGCTGAACAGTTGTACATTAGTCGATCATGGCTGCATATTTTTTAGAATAATCAAACACAGCAGTCACTAGATCATGCTATATCTACGTGGGCTCCATCTAATAATTGGTATCGGGCAGTCCGTGGTAGAAGGATGGGCCAAAGTCATAGACCATGGCTTCTTGCTGAACAGGTAACTTATTTATATAGTGACTAATTATAAAATAGATTTTTGTTCGTGCCTTTACGAAATTGAATCTCTTTTTACAGATCATCATCCCTTGTTTTAGCAGAGGTCGCATCGTTTTGGCTCCAATGCACATGATGGACGGGGTGTGTGAAATCTTCGATTCGGTACATTATTCATTAGACCCCCGACGACAAGAGGAGCGGTTGATGCATTGGTATGGCTTGAAGATGTTATTTACATAGTTCTTACTCAGATCTCGTTGGTTTGAAGATAACACACCGGTGTTCGTACTCTTCCGTGTGATTTGACGTTTACATTGGCGCTCCCGATCTACGCCTCGCATAAAGAAGAAAACACCAATGTCGGAACGCATATGTGCATACCGAACGCATCATTTCGTGTTCCCGAGCATCGAGTGGGGTAATGAGAATGTATATGCCACCGAAAGAAAATAGTGCTTCTATCTTTGAATTATGTGAACGAGAGTCATAGAAAGTGGTCAAACATGTTACTAATTATTATGTAATAACCTTATTTGTATTTGAGTGTATTTTCTTGAATATTGTAATATTTGAATCAATGATTGAACATATATAGTCGCTTTTGTATTACATGTCATGTTTTACTATTATCGCTTTTATGTTACATTTTGTCACTTTGCAAACACACATGCATAATTCTAATTGATAGCTTATGAGAAACGGAATAATAGATTAATTAGTAATACAAAAACAACACCAAAATGAAGAAACAGAACAATAGATTAATTGATAGCTAATATGAGAAACAACAAAACAAGAGAAACAATGGATCCTAAAATTTAATTATCCTCTCCCAAAGACACGTTGTATAGTACGGGGCGTATAACGCTTGAACAAGACACTATCACATTCAATTAATGGGATGGTAAATAAGGACATGATTGTCGCGTGTGATCTGCGGAACCACACAAGCCACACCTCCTACGTGCACGACTTGTACTGCTTGACCCCATTTTTCCTCCACCAGATCTTCGATGGGGACGTTCGGTTGGATGACGATGGCGCCCAACTTTCGGACGACCCGCCTGTCGGACCACGCAGTGGCGATTTCAACGCCCGCGACATCGGTAGGAAGCATCCAACCGGATTGGGCGGAACATGATTTACTCGTATGAGTAGTTTGTACTAGCTTCTCGGCGTGGTAGTATTCTCCCACTTAGCTGGAAATTTGGTCATCTTTATGCCGCACAAATTAAAATTCAGTATAAAAACAATGATAAAGTTGTTAGTTATAAATTGGCATACCGTATTAAAAAATTATATTTAGTATGTAGCTCCATACCGTATAGTCAAGAATCGACGAGAACACGGATCGATCCATGTTCCACCCAAGCACGAGCACGATTTCGTCCCGAGATTGACATTGAAGGTTTGGTTTCGCCCTCGACTTTGAATGTGTCGTTACTTTTGGGCACTATAGTATATCGGCGTGATCTCTCCAGCCCGCCTGTATCTTGCGAAATGCCTTCGTGGGTTAGGTCAAGAGGGTATGTTCTGCCGCTTCAAGTCTTTGATTGAACCATTTTCTATGATATGACGAATCGCTCAACCATTGAGCAAATGGGCAATCGTCTTGCCCACAACAACCGAGCATTGAAGGACTCGCAATGTTGGAAGTCAAAAGGTATAGCGCACCACAGGCACTTTGATCCGCCCACTTCTCAACTCCGACCTCTGTCAACTCGCCATACGCACCACCGTAGGTCTATCTTTAGCACGAGGACTTTAACATATTCATTGCTTTGTCAAACTCCGCCTCCCGACATGCATAAGCCGCCTCTCCGTACAATGCCACGACGGTTTCCCAAAGGCATGATTTTTTCAGCAGATGGTAGTAGCATAAGCCGTGGGCGTTCTCCGGAAAGATATTTTTCACAACATTGGATATAACCGACGCGATCGCATACACAATCAACGCCTTGAAATTCGACCGTAAGCGTCTTCACGCTAGAAACCAAGTCCATGATAAATCATTCTCGATCGGACCAATTCCATAAGCCAATGGAAAACTTGCTCGTTGTCGCCCTTCGTAATAAAGAACAAACAATATACCCTTATTGTGGCCCTTCGCGTGCCATCCACAACAATAACAGCCTCATGCACAACGTAACCGAGTCGGCCGGAATCGAAGCGCTACAAAAGATGGCGAAACGACCATCCGATCCAATATCCAAGTCAATCAACGAACTGTGATTAGTTGTCCGCAACATGTGAAGATAACCGGTAGCATCCGATAGATTGTTCATGCCCACCATATGACGCCCGCACGCCATACTCGTCAGAACTCGCCATAATCGATCTCGGCTTAATGACTTCACCGTCCTCGCATATTTTTCGGCTATGTATGTTGCAATCACACGGGCATCGACCTTGCGTTTCGGTATTCACGAGATCATCTACACAGGTGTGTACGGCATCAAACTTGCGCACAAACCAAAAACCACCCTGTTGCGATGCGCGCAATAGAAACGGACACTAATCACGATATATGCATTTGAACATAATCCGGGTCTGGTCCGATCGCGGAATAACAAATTCTGCTCTTTGTTCTAAGTGCCACAACCCGACTGATATCTTAAGGTCCACCTTGTTGTCGAAGATGGAACCTTCGTCACTCATCTGGGTTCGAATAGAGTCAAGAGGACTAGCAAAAATATTGTTCGAAGCCTCATGAAGAATAACAGGAGCTAGTCAATTGCTCATCTCTTCCATTTGTTCTACCTCGAGTCCCTCGGTTACCCCTTGCGTGTTACTCTGCATAATCATCCTAAGCAACTTTTCTATTCCACCCTCTCGACGTATCCACGCATCAAATTCTACAAACGTGTCGAGATCACATTTGCAACTGCACACCCTCCTCCTCCTCCTCCTCTTCTTCATCGACTGCTTGTTCTTCACCGCCGACGACGATTCGCCATCATCACCGCCGTCAACGATCGCGTCTACCACTTCGCACATGTTGCGGCACTTCTTGAGGTGTATCTTGCTCAAACCAATCATATGCTCCAAATTATTGTGTGAATGACTCATCCAGAGATGAGTATTGTGAAGTGTAGTCATACGTTGTATCACGTGGTTGCTCGAATTGTGGCATATATGCTTCAGGTTCCGGTTGGGAGCTGACGCCTCCGTATGTCACATACACCTCTGGTTGGACATAAACCTCGCACAATCGAGCTAGCTGATCATCGGTAGTCAAAAGTGATTTGATAAGTCTACCACTTGAGATCTCAATATATAATGTATTTGGTAGTCAAAGAATTTGCTCCTGTAAGGAATTAATGCTTCTCTTAACTCCCAAATAAGTACATTATCAGTCCGAACATAGGTATATGATGATGCACCGCCGCAGTAGTTCAAACAATCATCCCAACATCCTCCATATCTAAGGATAATATTCTTCCACTCCGCCATCTAATTAAATCATACAAATGCACAATAGTTAATTAAAAATTCATCTAGCATTAATTATAAAACAAACATCTAAACTAAATAATACAAATTAAATATAAAAACAGTAACATTGATCACGAATGTTTAATAATAAGAACAATAAATTATAATTCATCGCCTCAATTCACCTAAACCCTAAACTTTGAAGGAATCGACAAAAAATATTATAAACTAAACTAAACTAAATGAAAAATTCAATAATAAACGTGTATAAATCATGATTCACCTAAACTAAATCAAATAATAATTAACATAAACTAAATAAATAATACAAATGTACAATAATGAACGTGTATAAATCATCTAACATTAAGTATAAAACAAATCTCTAAACTAAATAATAATTAAATATTATAATTCATCGGGGACGGATTTAAACCATAATTCACCTAAACTAAACTAAATATTATAAACTAAACTAAACTAAACTAAATGAAAAATTTAACTGCATTGGGACGTATTTATAATAATTAAACTAAACTAAACTAAACTAAACTAAACTAAATTAAACCGCAAAACTATAATTTAATTCAACTGCAAAACTAAACTAGACTAAACTAAATAATAATTAAATATTATAATTTAATTCAACTCGCATTAGACGTATTTAATTCATCTAAAATTCATAATACACAATAAATCATACAAATGCACAATGGTTAATTAATTATTCATCTAACAATAATTATACGATGCCCCTAAATAATTATTGATTGAAATTAATTAAAAATTCACCTAAATTCATCTAACAATAATTAAGGAATCATATATATAACAAATACACCAAAATATTGAAATTACCTTTTATGATCCGCTGAGTGAGAGCGACGATATTTGATAGAGAAAAACGATTGCAAATATAGATATGCGCAAGATGAAAGTGAGTGCTTCAGTGAACGAAAGGAAAGAATGAATTATATAGGTATAAGTCCGATCAAAATTTTACTGCACAAATTCATGTCATTAATGGTGAAGTAAATTCACTGTAAAAATTCATGTCTATTAAATATGAAGTTGTTGGTTTATTAAATATGAAGTTGTTGGTTTATTTAATTTTCATCAGTATTCAAATTCACCACAACGATAATTTATTTCAATGGTCTTCGACTTGTTGAATTTTAATTACAAGGTAACTCACAAAAAATTACAAAATCAAATATTATAGGATTGCAATTTATAATTAATTAATAATAAATCGATATTCATAAAATGTAAGATCAAAACCACAAACACGCATAAAATGACGGCGGCTTTCAGAAAAATAGGTTGGCCGCCGACGAAGTGCCGCCGGAGCGGTTAGCCGAGAGCATTCCCCCGCCGCCAACCCCCTCGGCCAACCCCCAAAGGCCAACCCCTAAACCCGGCGGCCAACCCTAATTTATAACTAAAAATCGATAGTTTGACCCTTTTAATTTAATAACTTTAATTTCTTTAATTTGTACATAATTATAAAAAAGTAAAAATTGATAAAAACATGTCAGTAAATTACCGGTTTTGTGATATTTGAAATGATTGTATTAAATTCTGTGCAAATGCTCCAAAAATATATTTAAAAAATGGTTTGGGTATAGGCTGCACTCCTTTTTTCAAATGAATGTACACAACTTCAACTTTTAAAAAAATGAGCATTCATATATATTTCCACAATAATTAATACCACAAATACTAAAAAACCAGCAACTAGACTCGTTTCTCCATCCCATTTTTTAGACAGACGAGGTGTAGCGCCATTGGAATCTTAGGTGTTTCCACGAAATAAAGAATTGCCAACTTTTAAGATTGGAGTGTGCCTTCTTGTCAATGTTAATTGGTTTTGATGCCATGATCTCTATTAATACTTTTTTATTGCTTGCGTCCACCGACTATACATTTTGAATCAACGATATAAAATTAATTGACAGCAACTTGGATTGTAATTAAAATTAAAAGCCTATACCGATGCAATAAAGCGGAATAATAACATGAGTTGAGCTGACTAAGATGGGGAGACTTCATCACGTTAGCTAATTATGCTACAAATATGGTAGCTTAATAATTGTAGCCTTAATAATTGTAGCTACAAAGCTATAATTATTTCGGCTAAAATAACCGTAATGAGGCCTAGTAGCTGACTAAAATAATTGTAGCTACAGAGCTACACTTTTATTTAAATTTAAATTCAATACAGTTTAATTAAGATTACAAAGTATTGTTCGTTCCGATATTCAGTGATTAAAAAACAATAATATTGAGGTTTCAAGCATAAAATATATTCGAATATCTGAAACTATATTTCTACAAGTTAATTTGAACATAAAAATATATTTTTCATAAAATTTTGAGTTAGTCCCATTGACGATAAGTTAAAGGGTACTGATAAACAAATCTAAATTTATTACAAAAAATTAACATATTAAAATAGTTTGTTTGATAGGTTGTTTTTATGGAACCTTAAAACCGTTATCTTCGATGCACATTAGATAAATACCGATAGCATGCAAATCACATTTACCAAATCAAATTAATCTGACAAACTTAAACTTATAGAAATGTTGTTTCTAATCTTAATCTATATGTCAGTGCATATTGATCGGGTTTGGCAAATTCTGTCAGCCTTTGTCCCTTTTGATCTGTTCAACGACTGTATTCGTAATTAATCGATATAAACCTTGACATTAAATCATTTTTTCAAATTAAGACAACGCGTATAATAAGAAATTGTTCGGAAACATGCGAAAAATAGTAAAGTGACCATATTTGACAAATAATAATTTATACAATTCTAGATATTGACAAATGCATGCCAATTACTTGCAAGAGTACCTCAATAACATCATAGGATTTTTTAAAAAGGCGAGAAAAATATTAAAATAACACAATTTGACGATAATATATCTTTGATTACACAGATATTTAACCGAAAAACATGTAAATTACCGAACATAACATGTAGTAAATAATACACATTTTTAAGACTAATTTTATAAATCATACGTTTACCGTTTACGTTAACAAATAATTCCTATTAAAAAACATGTAAAAATATACCCGAGATGAACAGAAGTATCAACCATTATATTCTTAATTTTTCAAATATATAATCAGATTATTTGATAATTTTGAAATTTAAGAAGTAAAAAGGGAAGCCGTTTGAATACAATAGATATTGTATTTTGGTGTTTTTTTGGGCAAAAGTATGCATATATTCCAATATATCATCTGCAAATAAGGAATACATCAAAACAGTCTAAAACACACACACACACACACACACACACATATATATATATATATATATATATATATATATATATATATATATATATATGAGGGTTAACGTGAAAACCATTTTATCGTGAGAACGTGAGAACCAAAACCGATGAATTCACGGTGAAAGTTGATGAATCACGAAAGTTATCGAATCCAAAAATAGAATTTTCGCCTCATGGGATTCGAACTCGGGTGAAAATTCAATTTTGAATTCATCAACTTTCTCAACGAATTCATCAACTTTTATAACAAATTCATTTGGTTCTTAGTTTTAAGATAAGAATGTTCTTATTTGAACCAAACTATATATATATATATATATATATATATATATATAGGAGATGGATCGGTAGAATAGATAATTTGGTAGGAAATAGGAATGAATCTGGACCTTTGATTTGCTATATCAATGGTTGAGATTTAATTTTCGTGTGTACATGCTTTGTGTTTTGTGTGCTACACTAATTATTGTGCAACACTATAACTCTTCTTGTACTACTGCCGCAATGAAAGATGTGCTAAACTAATATATTTAGATATGTGCTACGAATAGATGAAATATGTGCTAAACTTTCATGTGCAATACATTAATTCTGATTGTGCTACACAATATGAAATATATGCTACTATTCCTACTTTCGTACATTAAGGAGCTTTCTCACCATAACCAACCCCTATATATATATATATATATATAAAAGCTCAAAATGGAAGAGATTGAGAAGAGAGGTCATAATGTTAAGGAGGAAGGTTGATATCTCAGTTATGAAAAGTTATAAGAACTACATTTCAATACATAGTCCATGTTTGTATTAGATCATAATAAAATAAGATAAAATCACTATTGAGTTCAACTAAATACAAATATTATGTTATTTAACTAAATAAAAATAAAATTTCTGAAAAAAATTACTTCTCATCTATAAAAAACGTTCATTTAATTCTATTTTGGTTTGTCACGAAAAACATTCACTTTTCATTTTTAGACACATCAACCACATAATTTGTACCTTCAATTCATCCACTTATTTACAAAAAAATCACATATGATCCACCTTTTAATTTGGGATAAGGTACAAATAAACCCTTAACGTTTATAATGAAGAACAAAAATACCCTTAAAGTAAGTTTAGGTGCAAAAATACTTTTGATGTTGTTGAAAAAAATCTGTCTTAACTGCGTGTTTTGATTAGCTCACAAAACATGTTGATGTTTGACATGCTGATGTAATTAGTGTTGCTCACTTGTTATGGAGTTAGCTGTTTTTTGTTATAAGTTCCAGCAGAAGAACTACCAGCTTGGACAAACCCAAGATTGATAGAGTTCGAGCATATTGAAACCAGATGTACTATCGCACAAGACAACCGATAATAGAAGCTGTCGACGATCGAGTATCAAGATCAAGATTGATGTTAGCTAATCAAGTCTGAAAATCAAGATTGATGTTCGCAATCATGAACCGAGCTACGGAGTAAAATTGAAGATCAAGATCGACGTCGAAGATCAAGATCAAAGATCGGAGACTAAAAACTCGACGCTGCTGAAAGCAAAAGAGTCAGAGATATTACTAAGTGTTATACCAGCAGATGACTGCCCAAGCTGGATAGTCAAAGCCGCTACCGGTTAAAGCTACAGATTAATAGTCAAAGCTAGTGACAAGTAGTCAATGATGGCGATACCAAGTCAAAGTTGACTGATGATAAGTCAAAGATGATTATATCTACGCTAAAGTCGAAAGCTTCATCGACTCGTGTTCTCAAACCGACAAAAATGAAGTTCGATCGCTAACAAAGACGGAGCGGCCTCGATCGCCCAAACTCGAGTCAACGTATTGATAAAACACGGAGTCAACTTAATTGAAGAAACAAGAAGATACTTTAGCCTTGAGTGTTTGACTCGCCATGTTCGTAGCGTATCTGTAGAAGTTCCTGACATGCTAGAAAACATTTTCAGAGCTGCAGAGTTTACAGTGTACAATGATGCAGACCCTGACAACGACATACAAGGATTTAAACGGGAAGAATTCAGATGAAAAATAGAAGAGATGTGATTACTGCTCCTTATAACGGAAATATTCATCGTCTCATCTATAAATACGCACATAATCCACCATTTGAAGGTTATCGAAATGTTGCAAACTCAAATATTCTAAAGTATTCAAAGCTCAAGAATATTTAAGCAGCGATTTTGAAGAAATGAGCTCCTAGAGTAATCAGTAAACCTTCAAAGCTCAAATATATCTATCAGTTCAAGGTTTCAGCATACACTCCATTAAATCTAGGATATTACTCTGTATATCTCAAGTATAGACATACTGAGTTTGTCACCTGTGACAACTCATCTTTTAATTGAAAAACCTTCTACAAAACCCTATAGTTTAAGTAAAAGTTTGGGTAAGTAAGCAACAAAGTATTAGTTGCTGAAAGCTTTGTTATCTTGCACCTATAAGCAAGCGAGGTATAGGTCGCTGCACCCATAAGCAGACCAGTAAACTTAGGAAGAACGTCCAGTTCGATGGGATACAATAATGTTAACTCTGTATTTGAGTTAATATCTTGTACCCATAAACAAGACCAAATTCCAGTTAGTAGATTGACTGGGCAATCAGTCCATAGATGTAGGAGCTGATCTCTTCGAACCACGTAAAAACCAAGTGTTGTTTACTTTCAGTTCTTTACATTGCATATTATTGAACTGACATCACCAAAGACACAAGAGCACCATCGTTTGAACACTCTATCAAGATCGCTCGACATCAAGAGATAAAATAAAACTGACTAAGTATTTTACGTCAATTTAAGTTTTCAGTAAGGTAAACGCGTAACCAACACATTCCGTAAGCACATCAGTTATTCAGTCCAACTCACTAGCTGCCTCAACAGTCAATATTGCTAATTGTTATCACTCTAAGCAAGACTTCACTTATCTGAATTGACCAACAATACTGACATCAATACTGAACTGTCTTAAGTTAACTGACCAGCTGCTGTCATAGTAGCCATTATAGTCTTTAAATTTGTCTAACTGGTGTATTCTCCCCCAAACACCATACGTACACCCGTGGGACCATCAGATGTTAAATAAGCAGTGCAAAATACCCTTACCCGTAAAGAAACAATGCATTCACTATGCATTCACCATACTTACCCGTAAAGAAATTATATTGAATAAATCGATTTTGTATACATACATTCACTATACTTTTTGGAAGATAACACAAAAAAAATCAAGTCATTTTGAGTTAAATATTTTAGTAATTAACAAACAATTGGTTCAAAAAATAAAAAAACAATAAATGTTAGGTTCTACTTATCAGTAAATATTATTATAAAATTGAAACAAATGTAAAATTTACTAATCATAATCTATTTATTAAAGTTATTCTTTTTATGCACAAACTAATGCATGTACAAAAAAAGTGAGCACAATTTTTTTGGAAATAGAAGATAAATTTTAAATTAAAATGAAACTAATTGCATTGTTCAATTTCTAACACTTTCTTGATCGACTTATCTCATTTAGTTTACTTGAGTTCACATGAACAAAAATAAGGACATAACTAAACAAATATTCTTGATTTTATTTTCATCAAGAATTAGATTTGTAACATCTCATCAATTAAAACAATCAATGATTCATTTCTCTTATTTAAACCAATTTCTAAGCTCTTAGCTTATTTTCATAAGCACTTGGTTACACATAGTCTACTTATATGACTTCTTTACAATTAATTTCTAAATAAAGTAAGAACTTGAAATCAACTTCAATGCTCAACTTTTATTTAACTTCTATATGCTCAAATATATTATGATTAATCATCATCATACTTTAATTGTTCTTCTAAACTTAATTCTATAACATGCCCTTCAACTTTCCTTAGTAACATTTAAAAGAAAATTCAACATAATATTTCACTTTTTAACATAAACTAATTCTCAACATGCTTAACCATTCTCTTAGAACTCATAAGCATGTTTATACCATTCCACAATTTTCAAAATCATTAATGCTCGTCAACTTGAACGTACTAACCATAAATATAATTTTTAACTTAACTTCCATTTAAATCCCAACAAATGCTTATTCATGCTCTATTGTCCTTCATAAACCTTAATTTATAAGCATCTTTACATAATCTTAAGCTAAACATGAACATATCACATTATAAACTAACTTTTTTCAACTTTTACATATGAACTTTGAAAAATCTAAATAAATTATATGGTGCTTACTTCACTTCATAATGCTCATATATCACGTTATTTGAAGCAAATAAAATTAAATCTCCATAACTCTTTTTCTTCAAAATTTTCAAAAATTCCATCTTTATTTAAACTATGATTTTCATCAAATTTCTTTCTAATCTCATGCTTAAACATGCTTAATTGCATAAATATAAACTAAATCTAAGTATAACATCATGTAATCTTAACATCAAACCAACATCAAACCCTAGGGTTTAACCATTTTTCTAAATAACAATAATTTCAACATTTAAGCATAATCTAACTTTTAAATCATAAATCTAACAATAAATATAGAAATAATCACCATATAATACTTCTATTTCAACTTCACACCATGATAATCTAAAATGAAAAATTTAACAAGAATTAGGCGTATAAACATGATAAAAAGTAGAATCTACATTCACACAAACTATTTTAGTGATTTAAAATAGTTTGGAGTTTAAGGTTTAAGCTTAGAACAAGAATTTGTTTTTTTAGTATGTGTAGTGTGTGTTTCGAAAATTTGGAGTTTGGGGAGAGTTTAGATGATGAATAGTAAGGAGATGGAGCATATTTATCTTAGTTTTTATTTTATTTTACATTATTTAATTAAAGTGATTATTCATCATTTTTCTAGAAAGATATAACTAAGAATGTACTTCCTTATTTTCAGAGCCTGATCAAAAGCACCGAGAGAAACTTTGATATTCAGATTATCAGTTTCTATAGAATATATGGTGATTTAAAAAGGCAACAGTTCTAAAGATCCAAGCTAGAATAGTTCTCATGTGCAACCATCAAAATCGACTTCAAGTATGAGTCTTCGTCAAATTGCCATTGGAATGATAAAAGCACACTCATTCTTGGACTTGCCCATTGCCATATTCCTCATCCAGTTCTCATCTATCACTACCAGCTACCTCATTGATGTAATATCTTCTTTCTTGTTCTGTTTGACATGAAACTCTAAGTCCTTCCAGGGATCATTTTCGAGTTACTTCTGCTGAATAATTTGTTGACTTCTGATTGTTGCCCAACTGCCAACTCCATTAAATTTGATTTTAAAATTGGTACTGTTAATGTTTGTTGGGTAGCATAGCAAGGTCTAGGGGTGGTGAATTTCTAGCGTTTCACCCATACATGTGTGTTAAAAGTTGCAGGCGCAGAAACAAACTATAATATCTAAATTTCTTGCTCTCGTTAGAGGGAGATTTTAGTTTGAACTTGAATAATTAATCTAGTATTGGCAGATGGTAGAAAGACTAGAGCAATAGTTTTTCTTCTGTTACTAGAAATAATGCTTACTAAAAACACATAAAACGCATTGATACTTCAGCGATTAGCTATCTCTCTTTTTTTGACCCTGATCTTTAACCTCAGTTTTCTGATGTTTCAATCTGTGTAGATTTTTGTTTTCCTTCTGTTGTAGGTTGGCAGAATATTACTCTCAAACTGACGAAAGACTTGTGGCTTCTCGGGTTCCTATTATGGTCAATATGACATGACACATGAATATACAGCTCTCCAAAGAGGAGGAAGAAGCTCCACTCATCTTCTGCTCATCATCGCGGTGCTTCACTTGATCAAATACATGCAGCAAACAGAAATTTTAAATATTTAACAATAACTTGATTCATTTTTCAAATACGCACTAATATTATTCAATTAAAAAAAAACTGGATATTTATTAGCAAATTAATATAAATAATGTATATATAACAAGAATAAATAAAATATAATCCACTAACGTAGTGGTTTGAGCTAATTTAAATCCAAACTCACTCTTTAGATAAAAAAAAATATAACAAAGTTATATTAAAACATTATGAAAATTTTATTGTACAAAATTAACAAAAGAATATAAAAATAATTTGTTTTTCAAAATGTCAGTTGGCCTAGTGCCCCCATGGATCCAATCCACCTCTGACTGCCTATATGGCAGTATGTGTCATCCCTTTTCTGTATGTTTATTAGATCTAATAGAAGTCGATGTGCATTGTTCTATGCGGATGGACATGATACATAACTTGTAGTAAGTAAGCTTCTGGCCATTTGTTATGATGTGTATGATATTGCAGCTATACGTGACAGCTTGATTCATGTAATGATGCACTTTTAGGGGCTTGTTTAGATTTGAGGATTTAACGTTTGGTAGGTAGATAGTTGGTGAATAGAAGGTAGGATATAATAAGATTAATAAATCTCTTCGTTGTATATTTGATGCGTTGGATATTTGATGCATTCAGACGAAACAGATAGATAAATCATCTATTGCTCATTTGTATGAGATCTTTTAATGCATACATAGATGAGTTACAATATTAGAATATATACTTTCCTTATACAATGTCTAAATCCTACTCGTGAATCATCCACGCATATAATAGGAAGATGTCACACTAAAAGACAATAGAGGATCCGAATTGCATCCACCAACCATCAACCATTATCGGGGCAGCCAGAATCAGCAACCTGGTAAAAAGAATAAGATGGTTGAGTAGCAAGAAATGTCATAAAAACTATTTTCATATTCCAAACCATTGTTAAGTAAGTGAAATCGGGGACACGATTGTAGTTGTTAGCTTGATTTTTTTTTAATTGACAAATATTTGATTTATTTAAAGAACTAAAATTCAGGAGCAGAAGCCCTTCACTCTGATTAAGAAAAGAAGCGTGTAAGTAAAATTCGAACAAATATGCCAACTCAAGAAAGAAAGTAAAAAAACTCGAACAAGTATGACCAACTTTGCAAAACTACCGAAGAGAAAAAAGAATGAATTAGAATGTAGGGTGAATATAAAAATTGACGATTTGGGGAGAAAAACTTATAAATTGGCTAGAAGTTGATGAGATGTTGGTGTGTTTTGTTGGGAAAAGAAATGAAGAGAAGCAATAATTAATACCTGTTATGTGAATATATTAATGATAAATTCGGAGGCCGCGAACGTGAGAAATCTTGTGCCAATCCTCTCCTCTTCCTCTCTCGCATCGCTTTTGCAGTTGTGGGCATCCACTGACAGACAGACTATTGAGATTTGGCAGAGCTGGAATTGATACAAGCTTTGGGCAGTCTGAAACACTGAGCGCATGAATTGATACTTGGTCGGGGAGTGATTCCAGCTCAGGAATATGACATAGGTATAGAAATCTCAGTGAGCAGAGGTGCTGTAAGGCTTGAGGTAAGCACGCCATCTTGGGAAGGTTGTATAAATAGAGAGATTCAAGATTATGAAGATGTTTAATCTCCTCTGGCAGCCCGACTAATTCTGGCCAAGAATGTATATAGAGTTCTTGCAGTGCAGTTAGGTGCCGCAACATCCCTTGTGGAATACATCTCATTGTCTTACAACTGAGAGAGAAACTTGTAAGCTCTTCTAAGGCTTGCAAACCTTCTCTTGTCACAGAGATCTCTTTGCACCCACAATTGTCAATGACCGGAGCTTACTGAACTTCATCACTGTTTCTATTGGAAAACATTCTATGCTCTCCTCAATTAACAACGTCAGTTTAGTAGGAACGTCTTGCTCAGACAATAAAGATAGGGTTGAGCTACTGCATGTTAGATCCTCTAACTTTATGAGGGATGAGAGTGGTGGCAGTATTAATGAAGAACAACTCCCAGTCGATAGGATTTTAATATTTGGGAATGCTTCTTTACACTCTTTATCCTGGGAGAGACCCTTGAGATTTGGGAGGTCGTCTAAATACAGCATTTCCAGAGACGGGAACTGTATCTTTACTGGGTTTCCACTTCCAACTTCCTCTTCTTCAATAATGTACTCCACCGCCACAGTACTCATTAACCACAACCTTTTAGATGAGGTAGCTCTCCCAGTTTTGGAAGAAGCCTACAATTTCGGCAATTCCTGATGTCAATGTCAACTATTTTTCCAGAGTTGATTTTGTCATCCAGAGTGGAAAATATCCACCACTGAAGCCTTCTATACTAAGAGATTCAAGATTGGGATGAGGTTCAAGTGCTTCCAACACCTTTTCGTCATCAATGTCTTGGCCTAACTTGGATAAATCGTTTCTTTCCACGACAATCTCAGCTCCCGAAGATTCTTCTTGTCAGCAATATTTGCTTTCTTTGCATCCAAATGGTCCTTTACTCTCCAGATGCCGAATCTCAAGCCTTCCGCTAAGGTTCAAGCATTGCAGTTCCTCAAGTTGGTTACCTCTCGACACCCACTACATACATACTCAATGTTTTGAGGCAAGTCAACTCTCTCATTTTAGAGGGCATCTCGGACAACGACGTGCAATACCACAAACATAGATGTTGGAGATTATGCAAGTATCTCATGTTCTTAGGTAAAGCCACAAGACTCTCACAGTAATCCAAGTTGAGGATTTGCAAATTCCAAAGAGTACATAATGAGTTGGGTAGAGTGCGAATTTCAGAACCAGACAAATTCAAGTACCGCAAATGTTTGAGATTGCCGATGGAAGGAGGCAAAACCTTTATTTTTGTATCACTTGCATCTAATACTCTTAAACTTGTGAGCTCCATGACGGAAGAAATGTTCATATCTTGCTCAAATGTTTTAGGAAACGACATACTTCTGTCAACCAAATTTACCTGACGGATAGTAGATGCACTTGTGTTATTTCGTCCACTTTGTACTCCGGGAACTTTGTTCTCCATGACTGATTGCGCCAGATCATGAACAAGATCATGCATACTGATCCTGTTATAATTTTCTGATTGTAGAAGAGATCTGAGTAGCAACTCATTACTTATTTCATTTCCAACATGTTCCACTTGCAATGCATCCTTTGATGATATATACCCATGAGCCATCCACAGAAGGATCAGTTCCTCTTTTTCGATTAGATGATCCTTGGGAAAGGCTGCAAAATAAGCAAAGCATTGCCTGAGCTGAAATGGAAGATGCTGATAACTCAATCTCAAAACTGGCATTATCAAATTGTCTTCTGCTGAAAGCTTCCATATTTCACTATCTCTCACATGCATCCATTCCTCTCCTCCCTTTTAAACCGTAGAATCCTCCAAGCGCCTGCGCTGCCAGGGTACCCACCACACTTTTTCACAATCTGTTTGCCAATTATTTCCAGCTCCGAGATACTTCTTCATCTTGTCCGAAGGCACGTCGCCTGAGCAGCATCCAACAATCATCATCTGATAGCCCTTCAAGGCAATGAGGTGGAAGTGTTCCCATTATCTCAGCAACCTTCTTTTGGCGGGTGGTGACGATGATTGATGCGCCAGTCGAGCCACATGATAGAACGTCTTTCAACTCAAACCATTTATCTTGATGATCGTTCCAAACATCATCCAACACAAGCAAATATCTTTTTTGCCTCAACAAATCCCACAGCTGACGCTCTAATGCGTCTAACTGATGCAGATCCGAAGCTTTTCCGCTCCCAGTGGCAGCTTCAATCATCGCCTTCACCAATGTCTTCATGTCAAAATTGTCGGAGACACAAACCCAAATTCTTACATCAAAGTGGTCTTCAACTCGCAGATCATTGAAGACTTGTTGAACAAGAGTGGTCTTCCCAAGGCCGCCAACACCAATGATTGGCAGCACAGACATCTCATGTTTATCCCTCACATGATTCACCAACATATCCACAATCTTGTCTCTATCTTCCTCCCTACCATAAATCTTATCAGACTGGTTCAACAGGGAAGCCGTCTCACGAGAGGCAGCAACTTCTCTGGGCATATCGACAGACATCTCGTGCAGATGAAACTTAGCGCGCTCTGCAGCAACACTGTCCAGTTTCTCGTTGACTTGCTTCATCCTCCTCGCAATGTTGTGGCAATACAGAATCTTCTTGAGGCCGTAACGACTCAGTTTGGAATGAGAATTGTTGAGTTTGGAGACATGAGTATTGCACTCATCCAAGATGTCATCAATCTCATAGGCAAGAGCGTTGAGCTTCTGCATCCAATCTCGAATGGGCTTGCTGTCGATTTGCTTGTCTTCAGCATCTTCCATCACAGCTTGGATAGTGGTGAGGGTGCTGCACAGCTTCCTCATCTCATCGTCAACGCCCAACATCAATCCGATCTCCTCCTTAATAAGGGAGCTCAGATAATCAAGAACGAGTTGAAGAAATGCCTCTGCCATACTGGAACTACAGAAATTCAAGAAAAAAATTATTCTGATTGGCAGATTTCCAGTATGAGCTTAATAAATATACGAGCTTGTCAACTCTTTTAAAAAGGATTTATCATACTAGGAGTTGTATATAATCTTAACATGATCATCACTATGTTCTAGTATTACGAGTTTTTATTTTATTTATTAGTTTTTCATTGCATTCTACATGTAATTTTTATTAAAATCAATATATTTAACATATTTTTACGATGATTTTGCACTACGTAATACTAAAATTATATGTTACTCTTAATGAATGTTTCACCACTTCAAATAATGTATCATCTATAAATTAATAAAAGCATTCCATTAATTACCATTTAATTGAATTCAAATTAAATTCCATTTAAATTCTGTGTTTCCATACTGACACCATCACAAACAAATAAATAGGTATGGATTTTGGATCCAATCGTGATTCGTACATACAAATTTGTTTGATAAAATTTGGATCTTCAAAAAGTTGGCGAACCAACACAGATAGGATACATACATAAAACATAAACATTTTGGGCAGACAATTAACAGTAAACATCATCATCATTTCATTTCAAAAAAAGCATCGTAAATAAAGCATTTGACATTTCATTTTATCATTGAAGAGAAATCTCATTAAACAAGTGTTCAATCAATAACTGATTCTCCTTCACGGTCCTTGGCCTTTGCTATGCTCTAGACGTTTAGGTAACGTGTTTATTTAGAATGGATTCAAGTATTAGCGAAAGTAAGTCTATTTTTAGCTCATTATCATTATCTTAAGCTTTTCCCATTAATTTCTATTAACGCAACTTAGCTCATGGTCTGACTTTCATTCACGCTTTGTTTCCATTAGCCGACGTAGTTCACGTTTACTATGTCGAACAAGTCATCGTCTCGATCCTTTAACGATTTCATCAAATTCTAATAAAATCAACTTAAGCCTTACTTTTAAAGTCCTTCAACATTATAAATTCACATTCAACTTTCATTAAGGAGAAATAAATAAATAAATAAAACTACGTCTTCCTTTTTTTTCTTTTACTTAAGTGACCAAACTATTATTAAATTTCGATAAAATCATAATTAGTCATATTCATTTTACTTAATTCATTATGCCCAAACCGTGAATAAGAATCATTCCAAATTTTGAATACATTCTCAACAATTCCCTGAGGAAAACATATCCAAATCTCAATCCAATGTTTGAAACATACAAAAACAATTATGACTCTAAAAGTATTGCAGTTTCATTTTCCCACTGTGTAGTCCTAGTTTTTCCTATATTTGAACATACAAACGTGCTTCAAAAACTCCCAAATTTAAAGCATAGATTCTAAGAATATAAAGGAGCATCTTTTATTAAGGAAGAATATTCAAATTATTAGGATATAAAGTACTTAAAATTTGAATACTAGGCACGCTGCAGTTTATAGCTTTCAGGTGCAGCCCCAATGCACCATATGTTTTACAACTTAAACATGCATCAAAAATTCTAAAATTTTATATATAGATTCTAAACTCATTAATGAACATCTTTTGTGAAGGAAGTTTCTTCAGATTCTTTATAGAAAAAAATTCAGAAAAATCGGACAGCAGCAGCACTGTTTCAAGTTCATTTGTTATTTGACAAACATGTTTCTACTTCCAATTTTCATGCCCTTATTAACATTCATCACTACTAGTTCATCATCAACACCAACCAAAACATGGTTTAAGAACTCCTTCTTCTCCAACAATGGTGGTCAAAGTTAAGAAAGAAAAAGACATATTCAATTCTTGATTTCTATTGATATCTATGTTCTCTATAACACAATAAGCATATTTCACCAAGCTCCATAAAAATCGTGCGATAACTTCTATAGTTTCATGGGGGCTGACGTTAAAAGGGTTTGAGGAAAGGTAAGAGATTTGTAAATTTTACACCATACACATGTAGCTATGGTTCCTACCTTGTCGAATTCGAAGTCGGTTCGTGATTGAGAGTTGATTTTACCCCTTCAGCTTCCAAGGTTTTGTTTTGTTCTTCTTCTCTAACAATGGAGGAATTCTGTCTCTTGCTCCCTTTCACCTCTCAAGGTAAGAATGGGATCTCAAGGTAAGAATGGGATGATGTGGGTTGTTGACAACTTGAGAATAGTATCTCATTTAAGGTAATAAAAAAATTCCATAAATCAAGATAATACAGAACGTTGCTAGATATTTTCATATAATACAATATAATAGTCTCTATTAGACATAAAGTAATCTAGTTTAACTTATGCTCGTGCTACATGTTTGAATTTTTTTTTTTTTAAATCTCGATACAAATTACCATAAAGAAAAAAAAAATCCAGACTTAAAACATAAAAATAGGAAATTTATTTCTAGCTCAAAACTCAATAGACGAGAAAATTATCTCGATTCTAGCAAAACAGGATTAATGACCCGCGACGGCAACGCTGTTCGGATGCCGATAATGACCCGCGACGGGACCGGAGATGCAAGGGGACGCACGACGACGAGCTCTCGCCAGAGAATCGCTCGTTAGGGAGGGGGGTTCAAATCTAGGGTTTTCTCTTTTCCTTTTGCTGGGCGTGAGGGAATGTGGGAAGACGAGGTGGGTGGAGGATGGTGACGACGTCGCGGTGGCTGCGACGTCGTGGCGGCGGCGACAGCAATATATCGCCGGAAGGAAGCGGCGCGACTGGAGAGGGAAGGGAGAGGGTGTTCTGTTTGTGAGAGAGTGACAGTGAGTGAGAGCGGCGAGAGGACGACGGTGCCGGCGACGCATCGCCAGAAGGAGGCAGCGGCGCCGGAGGGCAAAGGGGAGGCGGCATCCTGAGAGTTTGGTGGGAGACGAGAGAGAGGGAGAGACGAGAGTGAAGGGGTGGGGGGGGAAGATGGAGGCTAGGGTTTATTTGATATTTGTTATGGGTTGGGCTGATTTTGGTTTGGGACAAATAGTTTAAGGTTTAATTAATTATTTGGGTTTGGGCTGGGCCTGTATATTGAGGCTGGACCGAGAAAAGAAAGGAAAAAGGGAAGGAATAGAATTAAATTGTTGGGCTTCACCTCTTGGGCCGAAAATTAATTAAGGAATGATAGGCTAAATTCTGGGCCCAGTAAATTATGTAAATAAATATTGATTGCTATTATTAATCCATTGGGCGTGCTTTTAATTAAATTAATTTGGATTGTGGTTCTTAATTTTTTTAAATATTTAGAAGACTTTTAATTGGGAAAATTTGGGACAAAAATTCGAGTTTTGTTTATTATTAAATTAGGTTTCCATACCCTAATGATTAATAAAATTTAGTTTAAGATGAGTTAGTTAGACTCATAAAATAAGTTATTGGGTTAGTTTTCAATTATGGAATAATTAATTAAGGTCCGTCTAATATCCATAAGTAATTAGCGATTGATTCCATCTAAATCAAGCATACTTATGAAGCGTTCTTTAATTTCTAGATATTAGAGGACGAGTTAGGATTTTCAATAATTGTTATTATCGATAAACACAAGACTTAGTAAGAATGTAAAACCCCTAATAAAATCTTATCAAATAAGATTTAGAAGTTCTTTCGATAAGAATGATCCTTCATTTCGGACTTCTTATTTATTTTCTTGCGATAAAGGTCGGACGACGGGGTGGCGTGACAACAACAGAAATGACTGTGAACTTGTGTGCAATAGTGATGACAGGTGGGCTTTCTTATATATAAACGAAATCAAATGATTCATTCAAACAGTTATTTTCTTTTCAAAATCTTTGAACTGAAAATGTTTCAAATATTATCTTGTCATAAATGTTTTGAGATTTATGTATGATACTTATCTGTGTTTGGCTATGCCAAAAACCCGAAAATCGAATTTGAGTCCTGTGCTAGGAACCCCTAGGCAGGATTTGTGTACACAAGTGACCGAGAGTCATCCTAAAGGGGTGATCGGTCCGGTGACCGTGGAAGGATGCCTCCTTCCCGGGACACAAAAATTGTTATAGATATGGTGGTTACAAAAGAACATAGACTGATCAGTCGAACTTTAAGATTCACAAAAGAATTTAGTAAGTTTGGGCCTTTTACGTTAAAATCCCTTGCATTACTGTTGGGATGACTTGACAATTATATATGTATCTTTCGGTACGTGACCACTGAGTGCTTTTGTACTCAGCCTGCATGTATTTCTAAATGTGCAGGTTAAGCAGTGATGGGTGAAGGTGGAGTGCCGAGCGGGCTTTTGTCAGACATATTAGATAAACTCTTGGGGAAGATGCATGTCCTCATACATGTATCTTAATTTCATATTCCGCTGCGTACACTCGTTTCGGTCTAATGCTCGATCATTCATAATTGAGTTAATGTTATGCACTTATTGTGGTATGATCTTTTGATCGACTCTCTTTGTCTATGATTCATTTGGATAATTCTCGCTCAAATCGGTTCATTCTAGCAACATCAATCCTCTTCTATCCCATCTTTAATTTCCCTTCCCTAGTCGCGGTTTGGCTATCCTTAGTAAAGTCCGGTCGTGATAATATTATATTATATTATATTATATTATATTATATTATATTATAAGTTTTGTATAATTTCATTGTCACCCTTTAATTAATCATTTAAGAAGGATATAATAGAAAATCAATTTTATAAGAATATGCTTTTCTATAATAGTAATAGAAATAGATTAAGAATAAAAATGCTTGTAAATGATATATATTATCGGTTGGGACCAACAAGAACTAAGAAGGTACCACTAAATCAATGTCCTTAATTTGACTTCAGGCCGCAAAATTTTGTCCTCACTTTGTTCATCGTGTACAAAACACAATGATCGATCTTATTTTAAGTAAAGGAATTAAATGCACAAGAACACCAAAGATTTACGTGGTTCGATCTATGAATAAGATCTACGTCCACGGGGAGAGAGAGAGTATTCGTGTATTGATAATGTGAGGAGTGATTACAAAAAGTGTAGATGATCTTTCTCGTCCAATCTAGCCTCTATTTATACACAAATATATTGACCTAGATCCTAGATCCGAGATTTCCTCTAGGATCGGATCTTCCTCCTATCTCTCTTCAAATTAGGATTCTTTTATATATGACCGAATCTTCTCGCTCACATTGATTTAGAGTCTTCTTGGGCGAACTTTCCCGGACCGAGCTTGATGTCGAGCTTACTTGATTGGGCTCGTTGCTCGGGCCCGATGGTCAAGGAAGATCTATCACATCCCTCCCAAAAGACGCAGGACGAGGTCGAATGGGTTTGGGGGTTGTGGTTTGCCGATGTACGTGTGTGGCGAATCGGGGCCCTTTTCGGTGCCGACTTTGTGCTGTCTGGATGGCCTTTCCGAGGCAATGTTCCGAGGTCGCCTGTCGAGTGGCTCGCCGAGGGTATTGTGCGAGGCCGCGCGTGGTCGACATCATCTTATCGAGGCCTCATGCCGAGGTTGTACATCGTTCGCTTTCTCTCCGAGGTGTTGCGACAAGTTCGTAGCGCCGTTTGTATCTCTTGCCGGGGTGTTTTGCCGGCGTCGCCACTGCTTCGCTACCGACGAGGCGTTGTCAAGTCTTCGGGATGGCTTCACTGGCGAGGCGTTATCCCAAGTCTTTCGGGATGGCTTCACCTGGCGAGGCGTTATGCCGAAGTCTTTCGGGATGGCTTCACCGGCGGCGTTATGTCAAGTTTTTATGCAATTCATGGTCGAGGTCGGATATACGGCGTTCTTATCTTGAATGCGGAACGTCCTGCCGAGGCCGAACACGAGATTTTCTGCCGATGTCATGCACTAAATATGCATTTAATGTGCATTTAATGCGGCAGCGGTTGGATTCCCGATAAAGCGCATATGTGGAATAAGTTCTCCGATACCTTGTTTCGCATATCACTTTTGATTTCCAAATTCAAATCTGTAAAAACCCTTTGTCATCTGAAAAAGCTCGTCTGTCGCCATTATCGCCCTTGCAAGTTTCGGTACCATCTTCCTCGACCTTTAAACCAAGAAGTTTCATGGATTCTTCTTCGCTTCCTGAGAGTCTTTAGATGATGAGCCTCATGATGTCTTCGTGTCACCGCCGGATTTGCCGACGGCTTTACATGTTTTTACCGCGACCATCTTCCTCCTCGTAACGTAGTATTAGATTCCCTTTTTGTGATTTTGTAAGGTTTCTTCGTTCTCTTCGATTTTAGAAACCTCGGATATAAGGGAGCTTGCCTCCCAATATCACATTCCTTTCGATTTTGAGTTTGTTGCTCCTCGTCAGGGATAGGGCTAGTCTCCTGAGGGGTTTATCACCAGATACTGAAGACAGCCGCAAGAGCGGTCTTCGCCTCCCTACGCCTATGTGTATGTCGAACTCCAAGAGATGTTCGCATATCTCGCCTAAATAACACCCAATTCCTTTAAGCATTTGACCGCTTGGTGTTTATGCCTATCGGCATAATACTCCTTTCACCCCGGGCTTGTCCTCGTGTTTTCCAATCGAAGGGTAGCAGCTCGGGGTGGTACTATTTTCACCCCCACAACTTCAAAGCGAAGACTAAATCAAGATCTCGAATCGCGTAAGTTCTTCTTTGTCGTTTGATGAAGCTTTGGAGTTCGCCCGCGATCGGATAAGCTTGCCGACGTAGGTTCTGATGAAAGCTTCGGTGGCCTGGAGGAGGCACTGGATAAAATCGGTCTTGTGGACGAGGTGTTCACCGAGGCCGAGCTTGTTGCTGCAGGGCTGAGCCCTTATGATCCTGCCACCGCGACAGAGCCGGTGAAGGGTGAGGCCCTCTGGCTTGTCTTGAGCTCCTTGTTGTATTTTCCCTTTTTTTTCTAATGGTATTTATGCTCTTTTCAGTGAACTTCGTCAAAGGCAAGAAGGGAAAGGGGTCGGTTTCGGAGGTCTCTTCTGAGAGGCCCGAGGCTACGCCGAAGGATGTGGTTGCGGTCTCTTCTGAGAGGCCTGAGGCTGCATCAAGGGATGTGGTCGCGGTCTCTTCTGAGGCTAGGTTGAGGTCGCCTTCTCCTCCACCCCTTAAAAGAAGGAAACGATTGACACTTCCGTGGTGATGATGATTGCAAGGTCATCGGTAGCAGGGCAGCGTCGGTCATTCCCCGTGGTAACGAGAAATTTGCACGTCACTAATTCTTTTTCTTTTGATGTAGTTTTTTGACCTGGGTGACTTATGTGCAGGCGTACGAGCTCGTGAAGGCTGAGCTCACCGGGGCGGCGGAATATTTGGATGATGTCGTCGCCCGGTTCGACGAGGTGGCCCGATACTCCAAGGATCTAGAGGATGAGAAGACCCTCCTTGTCCAGGAGGTAGCCGAGGCCGAGGCGACTCGGGAGGCAAAGAGAGACCGAGGCCTTGGCGGTGGTGAAGGAAGTGAGGACGGGGATCGCGGCAGAGAAGGCGGAGGCAGCGGCCGAGATTGCCTTGTTGAAGGCAAAGCTGGCTTCTGCCGAGGTGGAGGTTGAAGCGACCCGACGTCGGAAGCCGGGCGGTAACCATGCAAGGCAATTTCTCCGCGCGCAGCCAAGCTGCCTCTGCCCGGGAGGTTCTCGGGTTGGCGGAGATTTGGCCGACGTGCTCAACAAGCGCTGCAGGCGACCACCCCGACACGCCGCCGAGGATTACCCGCAGTTGGATAAGTCCAAATATGGGTATGAGGTGACGGAGGAAGATGCCTGATACGGCACTACGCGAAGGTCCTCGCCGCTGGCTCGGAGGACATGCCCGTCTTTGGAGGCCCCGCCGCCTCTCGGTCTTCTTGACCCCGATTTGATCCATGAGTGCTCGGTGGACCGGACACCAATCTTGAGGCTTTGATTGTTGAATTAGCTAAAGCTCGTAGGAAAACATATGTTAACCCTCACCCCGAGGATCCATCTTGGGTGTTTAATTCACCATACATTGATTATAAACCCAACATGCGTCTATATAATTAAATCGCAACACGCTGGGGTTTTCACGTGTTTACCTGGATCCGAAGAGGTCGATGGAACGAGATGAACGGATCGAACGGATCGGACTCGTGCTTTGACCTTCTCGGGCTCGTATCCCGGTTGCCCAATCTCCAACGTCGAGTGAGGACGATCTATGGAGAATGCTTGAAAATCACCCAATACTCTCTTCACAATTTTCAAATTCTCTCAATAGACAAAAGGGGCGAAATTTCGTGATTAATATGTGAGCATTAACCTAGACTTTATCTCATACCTTATATTTATAATGCACTACCTTAATCCCATATGGAAATTACCATAATCCTATATGGAAATTACCATAATCCTATATGGAATATTACCATAATCTTAGGATTATTTCCATACTCTCAGGATTATTTCCATACTCTCAGGATTATTACCATAATCTTATATGGAAAGGATCTATGCATATACCATAAATATAATTATATCCTTGTGGGATAAAGAGGATAAAATCTTGCCATAGAGAGATATAGGGACCGATTTTCTTGCTAAGCTATGGGCCTGGATGGGCCGACCTGTGGATCAAATGCGAGGAATAAAGATGGGCCTCAAATAAATTAATTATCTTATGTTCGACCGTAACATAAATTAATTTATAAACATTTATTCATGCCACTAGAGAATAAATCTTGACTTACCCTTTATTACCGAAGTTGAGTCGGGCTTGCACTTAGACATTACGAATCCCGTATTTAAGATATCGAACGTCCATTAATCATTTCTAGCAATGATCGCTTAAAACGATTAATAACTTCATTTCCTTAAGTAGTACCACTCAACCTTATTATTGTACTTGAGCTAACTCAACTGCGCAGGTTTAGTACAATAAACCTTTGAGCTCCTTAAGGGACGCCATCATCCTAAACGGATACGGTGACTGACTGAGATAACTAGCGTGACATACGAGCATTGCCACCACCCAAGACGCGAGAATCTTGGGTTAGAACATATAACCTCACTCATAACAAGTCAAAGTGATGGTCAAGAACTCATACTCACCTAATACCTTATCGAGGTTTAGATCATCGTAAGTCACCGAGATCTTGGTTCTTCACGACGGTCGAAAGAAGAACACATCTCATCGTGATCCTTCAATACGCCGAGACGCATCAAAGATAGACAAGCAACTAAGTCAAGTCACTTCTTATCTATATCTGCGGCTAAACCGACAACTCGTCCTTAAGTTGTCTCACCAGAAACTTTTATATCTCATTAAGCTCGACCAATCATACGAGACTTCGTGATCTTCTACACAATCGTATGATCTAACTTATATATGAGATAAAGGGACACAGATATATGCAATCAAGTATTCAAACAGATAGGAGATTGTAATAGTGGTAATAGAAACATTGTATACAAGCTCAACCAAAGCGCTTTCAAGATACAAATCCAACAATCTCCCACTTATACTAAAGCAAACTTTTAGTATACAATGTCTCTCTACTAGCTATTACAAACAACCATCACTTTGCTTCTCCCACTTATACAAAAGTTTCCTTTCTAAGTGGGTGCCATCAAGCGCAATCCAAGTCCTCTAACGTGTCCATCGTAGACTTTTGCGGCAGCTCTTCGTGAATGGATCCGCTAGATTTTCCGTCAGATCAATCTTTTCAATCAAGACGCCACTCGCCTAACGATTTCTCGTATGACATGGTACTTTCTCTCTATGTGTTTGGTCGCCTTGTGGGTTCGTGGTTCCTTCGAGTTTGCCACTGCACCTGAGTTATCACAGTAAACTATGATACTCTTGGGCAAACCAGGTACCACATCTAGATCCATGAGGTAGTTCTTGAACCATACAGCCTCCTTAGAAGCCTCCGAAGCGGCTACATATTCGGCTTCCATGGTAGAGTCCGCAATGCATCGCTGCTTTGCACTCCGCCAGGATACGGCTCCACCTCCCAAGGTAAACACATAGCCTGAGGTTGACTTTTTCTCATCACGGTCGGCTTGGAACCGAGTCTCAGATAACCCAAAGGCATTAGACTATCTCGCATGGTAAACTAGCCTATAATCTCGAGTCCTTTTCGTGTACTTGAGTATATGCTTATTGCAGATCAATGAGCTTGTCCAGGTTAGATCGATATCTAGCTACTATGCCTCATCGCATAGCATATATCGGTCTCGTGCATAGCATTGCGTACATGAGACTTCCTACGTGAAGCGTGAGTGAACTTGTCTCATTTCCTCTATCTCCTTTGCGGTCATAGGTGATTGCGTCTTAGATAAAGGAACGCCATGTCCGAAGGTAGCAATCCTTTCTTGGCGGTCCGCATACTAAACGAGTAATCACAAGATCAATGTAAGACGCCGAGATAAGCTCAACATTTTCTTCTTGCGATCTCGGTGAAACCTCGATCCCAAGAATGTACGCCGATCTCCTAAGTCTTTCATTTGAAACCGATCGGATAGCCAACTCTTTACGCTCGAGAATGACTTCACGTTGTTGCCAACTAGAAGGATGTCATCTACATAAAGTGCAAGAAATACCACATCACCGTTGACATCTAACCGATACACACAACTCGCTAGCAACCGGGTAAATCCATGGGACTTTACCACCTCAAAGCGTAAGTTCCATGATCGGGAGGCTCGCTTAAGTCCATAAATGGACTTCTTAAGCTTCCATACTAGATGCTCTTCACCCTTACCACATAACCTCGTGTTGCTGCATATAGATGTCTCTACCTTCCCAAGGTAACCGCTTAGAAAAGCGGTTTTAACATCCATTTGCCAAACCTCTGGGTTCAGTGGGTGCTATGGCTAGAAGAATTCGATGGACTTGAGCATTGCTACAGTGAAAAGGTCTCATCGAAATCGATGCCCTCAACTGAGTGTACCCTTTCGCCACAAGCCCGGCTTTGAAAGTCGAAACCTCTCCATCGAATCTCTTCCTCTCAGATATCCACTTACTACCTATGGCTTCCTTGCCATCCGGTAGAGGTGTCTTTCATATACATCCATAGCCGTTATGGACTCCATTTCTAAGTCCATAGCGGTGTGCTATGATCTTGCATCTATATCTCAGACGCCTCCTTGTATGTCCATGGGTCGATTATTGCATGTTCGCCTCATTGGGACTAAATCCAAGATTCACCCACGAACATAAATCGCTCGGGTCGACGAACAACCTCCCACTACGACGAGGTTCTACAGCACAATGGCAACGGTGGGTGCAGATACTTGTGGTTCTCTAACTTGCACAACTTGTGTGTAGGTACCACTTATGCGGTCGGTATCTCCGGTGGAACTCGACCCACTTCAATTTCTTCAAGTATCCGTAGGGAAAACGAATGTTAACCTCGCCCGAGGATCCATCTTGGGTGTTTAATTCACCATACATTGATTATAATCCTAGCATGCGTCTATATAATTAATAGCAACACGTTGGGGTTTCTCGTGTTTACCTTTGGATCCGCCGAGGTGGATCGAACGGGATGAACGGATCGAGCGGTCGAGACTCGTGCTTTGACCTTCCGGATCAGTATCCGGATGCCCAATCTCCAACGCCGGTGAGGACGATCTATGGAGAATACTACAAGAAATCACCTCAACCCTAGGCTAATTTTCTAGATTCACTCTATGAAGTGGCGTAAAATTTGCTCTCAATTATTAGCATTAACCTAGACTTTATCTCATACCTTATATTTATAATGCACTACCTTAATCCTATATGGAATATTACCATAATCCTATATGGAATATTACCATAATCCTATATGGAATATTACCATACTCTTAGGATTATTTCCATACTCTTAGATTATTTCCATACTTTCAAGATTATTACCATAATCTTATATGGAAAGGATCTATGCATATACCATAAATATAATTATATCCATGTGGGATAAAGAGAATAAAATCTTTCCTTTGAGAAGCAGAGGGGCCCGATTTCTTCCAAAGAGCTACGGGCCTGGATGGGCAAACCTGAGGATCAAATGCGAGGAATAAAGATGGGCCTCAAATAAATTAATTATCTTATGTTCACCCGAACATAAATTAATTTATAAACATTCGATCATGCCACTAGAGAAAGAATGTTGACTTACCCTTTATTACCGAAGTTGAGTCGAGCTTGCACTTAGACATTACGAATCCCCGTATTTAAGATATCGAACGTCCATTAATCATTTCTAGCAATCATCGCTTAAAACGACATAACTTTATTTCCTTAAGTAGTACCACTCAACCTTATTATTGTACTTGAGCTAACTCAACTGCGGGGTTTAGTACAATAAACCTTTTGAGCTCCTTAAGGGGCGCCATCATCCTAAACGGATACGGTGACTCGACATGATAACTAGCGTGACATACGAAAGCACACCACCCAAGATGCGGAGAATCTTGGTTAGAACATATAACCTCACTCATAACAAGTCAAAGTGATGGTCAAGAACTCATACTCACCTAATACCTTATCGAGGTTTAGATCATCGTAAGTCACCGAGATCTTGGTTCTTCACGACTCACGAAAGAAGAACACATCTCATCGTGATCCTTCAATACGCCGAGACGCATACCAAGATAGACAAGCAACTAAGTCAAGTCACTTCTTATCTATATCTGCCCTAAACCGACAACTCGTCCTTAAGTCGTCTCGGTGTGAAACTTTTATATCTCATTAAAGCTTGACCAATCATATGGACACGTGATCTTCTACACACCGTATGATCTAACTTATATATGAGATAAGGGACACGATATATGCAATCAAGTATTCAAAGCAGATAGGAGATTGTAATAGTGGTAATGAAACATTGTATACAAGCTCAACCAAACCGCTTTCAAGATATAAATCCAACAATCTCCCACTTATACTAAAGCAAACTTTTAGTATACAATGTGTCTCTCTACTAGCTATTACAAACAACCATCACTTTGCTTCTCCCACTTATACAAAAGTTTCCTTTCTAAGTGGGTGCCATCAAGCGCAATCCAAGTCCTCTAACGTGTCCATCGTAGACTTTTGCGGCAAGCTCTTCGTGAATGGATCCGCTAGATTTTCCGTCGATCAATCTTTTCAATCACCGTCACCTCGCCTAACGATTTCTCGTATGACATGGTACTTTCTCTATGTGTTTGGTCGCCTGGGTTCGTGGTTCCTTCGAGTTTGCCATCGCACGAGTTATCACAAGAAACTATGATACTCTTGGGCAAACCAGTACCACATCTAAATCCATGAGGTAGTTCTTGAACCATCTGACCTCCTTAGAAGCCTCCGGCGGCTACATATTCGGCTTCCATGGTAGAGTCCGCATGCATCGCCGCTTTGCACTCCGCCAGATACTGCTCCACCTCCCAAGGTAAACACATAGCCCGAGGTCGACTTTTTCTCATCACGGTCGACTTGGAAATCCAGTCAGATAACCCAAAGGCATTAGACTATCCGCATGGTAAACTAGCCTATAATCTCGAGTCCTTTTCGTGTACTTGAGCATATGCTTTATCGCAATTCAATGAGCTTGTCCAGGTTGGGCGATATCTAGCTACTATGCCTACCGCATAGCGAGATATCGGGCCTCGTGCATAGCATTGCGTACATGAGACTTCCTACGGCGGAAGCGTAAGGAACTTGTCTCATTCCTCTATCTCCTTTGGTCATGGGTGACTGCGTTTTGATAAAGAACGCCATGTCCGAAGGTAGCAATCCTTTCTTGGCGGTTTGCATACTAAAACGAGTAATCACGAGATCAATGTAAGACGCCCGAGATAAGCTCAACATTTTCTTCTTGCGATCTCGGTAAACCTTGATCCCAAGAATGTACGTGCATCTCTAAGTCTTTCATTTGAAACCGATCGGATAGCCAACTCTTTCGTTTGATAACGACTTCACGTTGTTGCCAACTAGAAGGATGTCATCTACATAAAGTGCAAGAAATACCACATCACCGCTGACGTCAACCGATACACACAACTCTCGCTGAGCAACGGGTAAATCCATAGGACTTTACCACCTCAAAGCGTAAGTTCCATGATCGGAGGCACGCTTAAGTCCATAAATGGACTTAAGCTTCCATACTAGATGCTCTTCACCCTTTACCACATAACCTTCGTGTTCTTTGCATATAGATGTCTCTACATTCCTCAAGGTAACCGCTTAGAAAAGCGGTTTTAACATCCATTTGCCAAACCTCTAGGTCAAGTGGGTGCTGCTATGGCTAGAAGAATTACGATGGACTTGAGCATTGCTACAGCGAAAAGGTCTCATCGAAATCGATGCCCTCAATCACGAGTGTACCCTTTCGCCACAAGCCCGGCTTTAAAAGTCGAAACTCTCCATCGAATCTCTTCCTCTTGATATCCACTTACCTACCTGGCTTCCTTGCCATCCGGTAGAGGTGTCTTTCATATACATCCATAGCCACATGGACTCCATTTCTAAGTCCATAGCGATCCGCCATGATCTTGCATCAATATCTTGATGTCCGCCTCAGTATGTCCATGGGTCGATTATTGCATGTTAAATCTGCTGGGACCAAATCCAAGATTCACCCACGAACATAAATCGCTCGGGTTGACGAACAACCCTCCCACACGACGAGGTTCTACAGCACAATGGCAACGGTGGGTGCAGATACTTGTGGTTCTCTAACGCACAACTTCGTGTGGGGTACCACATGCGGTCCAGATCTCGGTGGAACTCGACCCACTTCAATTTCTTGAAGTATCCGTGTCGATCCTCCCACTGCACTCGACATCTCGCACCTTCGCCTAATCGGTGGTGGAATACGATCATCTTCTAATTCTTGAAGAATGATTTCAACTTTGGACTTATGATTTTCATGTAGTCCTCTTCTAAGAATCGAGCATTAGTGCTAATAATGACCTTCCGATCCTTAGGACTATAGAATAAACCACCTTCGTTCCTCTAGGATAGCCAATAAATGACCTTGCGCCGGATCTAGCCTCCAACTTGTCGCCTTCTTGTTCAAAGTCTGCCGGATCGCCCCATATCCTTATGTGGTTTAAACCGGCTTCATCGCCCAAACCACAACTCGAAGGGGTCTTTTCGATCGACTTGGGCGGTACTAGATTTAGCAAGTATGCCGCGTCTCTAAGGCATACCCCGTAAGCGAAATAGGCAATGTAGCATAACTCATCATAGATCTAACCATTTCTAAAAGAGTCCTGTTCTTCGCTCGACACACCATTTGTTTGTGGTGTGCGGTGAAATCTTGTTGGGATGTAATCCCACACTTCACTAGATAGTCCATAAACTCGTTATTGAGGTATTCGCCACGCGATCGGATCCGATGACTTGATACTCTTACCTAGCTTCGTCTCACTTCCGCCTTAAACTCTTTGAATTTCTCAAAGCATTGGACTTCATGAAGCGGTATATGTATCCGCACCTTAGTAATCGTCAATGAAAGTGACAAAATACCGCACTTCACACGTGTCGAATGGACTAACTCCAACATTTCTTCGCTCTATAACCCTTCGCCTTTGCGGTGCGGTCGACATCTTACCTTCTATCAGGATTCGCAGAGGGAACGGAGTAACCGTGAGATCACCCAACGCCCATTCTTAGCCGCTTTGGATCCTATTTAGATTGATGTGACCTAATCTAAGACGCCGAGAAAAGTAGAGTCATCTTCTTAAGAAAACTTTCTCTTTTAGGGTTTGATGAAGATGCAACATAGTTATAGGTATTATGTTTTGCGGGAATAGTATAAGCGAATTATATAAAGTGCCAACACGAGATAACTTCGTCATTTCTTATGATAGAAACACCACTATCAAAATAACAGAATATCCATGAGTAAATAATTTCAAAGCAGAAACAAGGTTCCACCGAAAATCCGCACATATAAACGTCTTTCAAAACTAAAACTGTTGTCCCAAAACATAAAAAACATCTCCAACCGCAACACCGACTTTCGCGCGTTGCCCATGGAGATCGTTATCTCGCCATCAAACAGCTCCCTTGTCCGCAGGAACCCCGCAGGTGTAACAAACATGATCATTATGCAGATCTACTACCCAAGAATGGGTAGAACAAGTCGCTAAACATGTTTCGTTATTAAAGCAAGCAGCGTACCTTGAGCCTTGAGCATAGGGCACTTGGCCTTCCAATGCCCGTCCACCGCACTTGCAAGCACTTGCCCTTCTCCTTTGGCTTCTTTAAGCCTCCGGGCAACCATGTTCTTGTTCCCATTACTCCCACTATTTGCCTCGCTTCACCACCTTTGGCACCCTTTTCTATTTCCATTTTGCGATGAAAATTTTGGGCCCTTAGATGTGCTAGCAAGAGCATGTGCTCCTTTTCCCATAACTCCTTCCGCAAAGAACGAGATCATTAAGCAACCGACTAAGTGTAAACTCGGTCTTGCTCATGATCGCATTCACGCCGAAAGTTCTCAAAAGACTTGGGCGGTGTATTGAGGATGATATCGACCTTCGCTTCACCGTCAATACCTCCTCCCAACCGATCAAGACTATCCATGAGATGAGTCGTGTGGGAGACATGGTCATGGACCGAACTACCTTCTTCCATCTTACACGCCAAGATTTCTCTCATTGTGTGGAAGCGGATCGTCCGATCCGACCGCCCAAACTTACTCTCGAGACTTGACCAAATGTCGGTCGCGTCACCATCGACCGATGTCAGAGCTGCAAGCCTTTGGACATCGTAGTCATCATATAGCATTTAGCCATATTGTTTGACTTATTCCAAAGTCCTTGACTCTCGTCGCTCATTAGTCGATCGTCGATAAGGGCATCGGGTTTAGGAGTAGTGAGAACAAACATGTGTTCTTCAAATGATAAGAACATATTCCATGTTTCGCTTCCACTCGATAAAATTTGGACGGATAGCAGTTTTGTGCGAGCATATTGATAATCGGCGTAAGAGACATATACGAAGCGATAATGTAAACACATAAGCATACGATCGCAAATAATTCGTAATAATAATATTGTAACCTTTTGATAAAACAATATTAATTGAAACCTCCAATCGCCAAGGAATTCCACATACGAGCCCGCAGCGTGTGACGCGTTTACATGAACCCCCGACTGGACTAAAATATACCTTTTAGTCGTTTAATTTCAATCCATGTCAACTTATCCTTATGACAAATGAAATTAATGATTGGACCTTACTAGACCACATCACTATCGCAAGAAGGACTTGCGGGAAGTTGTACTTGAGGTGATGTCTAGCATTGACCACAATTTTAACAGAGAATGAATTCTTAGAATTGGGATACTCACTCGGACCATACCGCTTCCAATTCAAATTCTTTTGTTATCTCATTTTATATCTATCTCTAGAGAACTTATGAAAATCGCACATGCAAGCCACGCGTGTGGGCGTTTACATGAAACTCCCACTTTCAATAGATTTAAAATGTTTTATTTAGAAATCTCATCTAACAAACTTATGATAAGCGGTGCAAGCAAGCCACGCGTGTGGGCGTTTACTCACAAAGTCGTCTCACTTTGTTTAGAGATCAAAAGTGGAGGTCTTGACATTTTAATTTGAAAAATTAATTTGTCGGGTTGCTTGCTTAGTCTTTTTATTCAAAAGGTTTGTCCATGCAGATCACGTAATCCAGCATGCTTTTCTATAGAACTCAACATGTAAAACATGCTCATGTAATTCTAAAATATGCTTGATAAACGCGATAAACCTAGCATGCTTACTATGCGCGTCCAATTACGTAAAACACTTAAAGGTTTGTCGGCGTAATATAAACATACATAGCATACTCTTGCATAATTTAAACATCCACGACATGCATATGAGCGATAAAATAAAATAAACGTTCATCGCGGCCCAATCGTGAAACTCGCACATTTAAATCTAATCTATTACATAGATTTACAAAGTGTAATTAAACTTGACGGACCTCGCGTGCGGGCACGGACCGGATTCAACAAATGGGCCTCGCGTGCAGGCGCGGACCGGAAAAAGCGAACGGGTGCGGGCGGGTCATTGTCTGTCTTTGGCCGGGCCGCTAGGCAAGGCCAGCCGCGCCGCTGCCTTTGTCGGCCAGCGTGCTCGCGTGTCCTCATGGGCTACTGCCATGATCGCTAAAGCGACCGCGACCGATCAGCAGAACACGCGGCCACCGCCCGAGCACCGAACGTCTGCCGAGGCGTCGTCGCCAGTGGCGAAACTTCGCGACCATGAAGTCCGCCGCGCCGGGTTTCAGCGAACGCGCCGTCGCCGCCCGCTTTCGCGACTGCACGTGACCTCGCGGGTAGTCTCGCGACCGCGAGCTCGCTCGCTAAGCGCCGAGGATCTCGCGCGAGCGCGCCCGTCGCCCGCAGCCCTCGCGATCGCCGTCGCGACCGCGAGGTTCGCCATGAAACCACCCGATGACGGTAGAGAGACTGTTTTTCCGTCGTTTCGTTCTTCGTTCTTTCGTCTTCATTCTTCTTTACGGATAAGATTTTCATAATAAAATCTAATCTAACCACGGATTTTCTCGTGGTGTAAAAACAAAACCAACAAAAACAATAAGCGAGCCACGATGAGCAGCGGATCCACAATTATTAAAGCGCGTAATAATCAAGCGTGAATTAATCCAGCGAGCCAAGATTACGAACGGCTCGATACCAGTGTAGGGAAAACATATGTTAACCCTACCGAGGATCCATCTTGGGTGTTTAATTCACCATACATTGATTATAAACCTAACATGCGTATATAATTAAATCGCAACACGTTGGGGTTTTCACGTGTTTACCTTTGGATGCGAAGAGGTCGATGGAGCGAGATGAGCGGATCGAGCGGATCGGACTCGTGCTTTGACCTTACGGGTGTATCCGGTTGCCCAATCTCCAGCGTCGGTGAGGACGATCTATGGAGAATGCTTGGAAAATCACCCAATACTCTCTCTTCACAATTTTGAAATTCTCTCGATAGACAAAAGAGGGCGAAATTCTTGTGATTAATATGTGAGCATTAACTAGACTTTATCTCATACCTTATATTTATAATGCACTACCTTAATCCCATATGGAAATTACCATAATCCTATATGGAAATTACCATAATCTATATGGAATATTACCATAATCTTAGGATTATTTCCATACTCTGGGATTATTTCCATACTCGGGATTATTACCATAATCTTATATGGAAAGGATCTATGCATATACCATAAATATAATTATATCCTTGTGGGATAAAGAGGATAAAATCTTGCCATAGAGATATAGGGACCGATTTTCTTGCTAAGCTATGGGCACGGATGGGCGGCCAGGATCAAATCGAGGAATAAAGATGGGCCTCAAATAAATTAATTATCTTATGTTCAAATTGAGAACATAAATTAATTTATAAACATTTATTCATGCCACTAGAGAATAAATCTTGACTTACCCCTTTATTACCGAAGTTGAGTCGGGCTTGCACTTAGACATTACGAATCCCCGTATTTAAGATATCGAGCGTCCGTTAATCATTTCTAGCAATCATTCGCTTAAAGCGATTAATAACTTCATTTCCTTAAGTAGTACCACTCAACCTTATTATTGTACTTGAGCTAACTCAACTGCGGGGTTTAGTACAATAAACCTTTGAGCTCCTTAAGGGGCGTCATCATCCTAAGCGGATACGGTGACTCGTCTGAGATAACTAGCGTGACATAAAAGATCGCCACCACCCAAGATGCGGAGAATCTTGGGTTAGAACATATAACCCTCACTCATAACAAGTCAAAGTGATGGTCAAGAACTCATACTCACCTAATACCTTATCGAGGTTTAGATCATCGTAAGTCACCGAGATCTTGGTTCTTCACGACGGTCGAGAAGAAGAACACATCTCATCGTGATCCTTGATACGTCGAGGCGTGCCGGCATAGACAAGCAACTAAGTCAAGTCACTTCTTATCTATCTGCGGCTAAACCGACAACTCGTCCTTAAGTTGTCTCATTTGTGAAACTTTTATATCTCATTAAGCTTGACCAATCATACGGACTTACGTGATCTTCTACACCTTTGTATGATCTAACTTATATATGAGATAAGGGGACACGGATATATGCAATCAAGTATTCAAAGCAGATAGGAGATTGTAATAGTGGTAACGAGAAACATTGTATACAAGCTCGACCAAGCGCTTTCGGTATACAAATCCAACAAAGCCGAGGTCACGAAGGCGAAGGATGGCGGAGCTATAGTTATTGAGGCTCGGGAGGATGCGAGGGGTGCGAGATGCCGAGGAGGTGCGGGACGCCAGGAGGTGCGCGGATGGAGCATTGGCGCGGGTCGAGTTGATCCTCAGTATTTTTTCTTTTCTTTTTGAATGTAAATCGTCGCTCTGAGGCGTCCTTTACGATTCGCCGAGGCTTAATAAAACCATTGTTCATAATAAACTTGCCTTTTGTTCGATCTTCTCACGAAATGCCCGATCTTCCCCGGCCGAATCGGATCGAGGCATGACACAGCTCTTGAAACCAAGAGGCGAGGTTTATCATTTGAAAGCCAAGCTTGGCCATGTGATGGAGGAGGCAAGTCAAGCTCGTGGTGTCGCAAGAGAAGTTGGGCGAGCTCATGCTCGGATTTTGAAATTGAGGAGAGGCTCGAGATCGCGGAGGATAAGGCCAAACCGATCATAGAGGAGCACGCGAGTACGAGGCATTTATTAAGTCGACAAGGTGGAATGACCATCTCGAGGCCGAGGCTAAGGTCTTAGACCTCAAACATGGTGTTCGGAGTATAAGAGGAGGTATGGCGGGACTCACGGCAATTTCGAAAGCAATATGGCGATTTGAAGAAGATCGGCTTATACGAGATTGTGGCGGCGTCATCCCTTCCTTGGGCGTGTGCTCGCCATTACGCTCTTGCTAGCCGCCGCCAAAGCTTCGTCATCCGCTAGGGCGACTTCTCGTTTCGGATATATCTTCCCGGTTGGATAGCTCGAGAGACGCTTGGTGCTCGAGAGGCGTGGGCTGAGGAGCGAAGTGGTTCTTCGTCGAAGCCATGGAGGTCGTCTCGCGGGCCGA
Source organism: Salvia rosmarinus (assembly GCA_036937905.1). NCBI lineage: Eukaryota > Viridiplantae > Streptophyta > Magnoliopsida > Lamiales > Lamiaceae > Salvia > Salvia rosmarinus. The sequence continues at coordinate 232,125 of JAODLM010000354.1, forward strand.
GAGGTCGATCTGGGCGAGGCTCTTAGTGTGGAGTCGGGGATGGGGTAGGCTTAGCTTAGATGCTCTGTTGAATCCGGACTTTTCTAGGGATTGGCTTAGCTTTCCCGCCTCAGGACCCTCTTCGTCCTCGTAATGTATGAATTTGTAATGTCGAAATAAAATTTTCCTTGCTTCGTGTTGTTTTTCTTGGACATTCTTCTTTATTACCCCAAAAATAATAGTGTGTCATCCTCGAAATAAGCGAAGGTATTTTCGTCTTCATACGAAGGTATCCGTCCTCGAAATAAGCGAAGGTATTCCGTCCTAAATGCGAAGCTTCCTCGAAATAAGCGGTGGTTCATCCTCGCACGAAGGTATCCGTCCTCGAAATAACGAAGGTATCCGTCCCGTCGAAAGCTTCCTCGAAATAAGCGAGGTGGTTAGTCCTCAAGACGAAGGTATCCGTCCTCGAAATAAGCGAAGGTATTAGGTCCCTCGCGAAGGTATGGGTTCTGTTTTGCCAAGTTTTATCGGGAGGGTGGTCCCTTCTGCAGCGTTTGAAGTTCGTCTTCGTATTAAGCGAAGGTAGTCATCTCCGTCGGGGTATAGTTCGTCCTCCTAAGAGGGTATAGTAATTTTAGAAGAGTCGTATGCATAAGTGACAAATGAAAACATGCAAGACAAAATAGATAGAAAAGAAAAGATTTTATTGATAAAGATGGTGAACAAGGCGACAAGACTAGGACTCGACCTAACAGGACTCAAAGGCGAACAAGACTCGACTTTTGACACTTATGCAAAATATCTCTTCAAATGAATGATGTGCCATGTGTTGGGTATTTACTCACTTGGACAAATGGGCGAGCTTATAGCCCCTTTCAGAGGACTTCTTGACCGGTAAGGTCCTTCCCATGTGGCTTCCGGTTTGCCGAGCTTTGCGGCTTCTTGACTTCATTATTTGAACACGAGGTCACTTGCTCGAATTGTCGGGACTTGACCGCTGGTTGTAATACCGAGCTACTTGTTCTTGTGACCGACTTCCTTGATGTGGCGAAGTCTCTCTTTTCTTGACGGATCTAGATTGGTTCGTAGATTTTCCCCATTTGCTTGGAGGAGAAGTGAATGGCGCGGGGCTCGATATTTCGATTCTGCGGGGATCACCGCTTGGTTCCATACACCGGACTATAGGCGTTTCTCGGTTCGGTAAATGCGAGGTGTTGTTCGGTATGACCATAAGACTTGCGGTAAATTCTCTGCCAAAGACCCTTAGCTCGGTCGAGGCGGGTTTTGAGACCCTTCACGATCGTCTGTTGGTGACCTCGGTCCGACCATTTGCTTGAGGATGGGCCACCGAGGTGAACTTTGTTGGATCAGAAGCTCTTGACACGGTCTTTGAATATCTTATCGATGAATTGCGTCCCGTTATCCAGAAAGAAGGATATGAGGGGCCGAATCGACACACTAGGTTCTTCCGAGGCGAAGTTGAGGCGTTTTGCTTGTGATCTTTGCGAGGGCTCGCTTCCACCCACTTCATTGAAGTAGTCGATCGCGACAATCGTGAATTGGGTTGCCACAGTGCTTTGCGAGAAGGGCCTACAATGTCGATCCCGTTGGATAAATGGCGAGGGCTTTGTCTGGAGGCGAGGTCGGTCTGCGGTAGCCTTGGCGCGTTCAGTGAATTTGACACCGGACACCTTTTCACAAGGTTAAGTGAGTCTTGAACATTGTTGGCGATAGTATCCCATCGCATGACCTTTTGACAAGGCTCGGGGTCCGATGTGACTTCCGCACGATCCCGTTGCACTTCCGTAATCGTAATCAGCTCGGTTCGGGCCTGAGCACCTTAGGAGAATTTGGAGGTATGACTTTCCGTGAGAATACCTGCTCAAGTATATATCGCAATGATTTGCTCAAGATCCTCGGCCTCGAGCTTGTCACGGGGCGATTCGCCTTCTCTAAACAATCTCGAATGGGAGTCGTCAATTTGGCTCTTCATACGAGACCACGTTGACCTCGGCTCGTTCATCGGACATCATCTATGCTTGATGTTGGATTCCTCTACCGGTGGGTTTGTTGACAACGAGGCCAATTTGCTTAAGATGTCATTTCGGCCATTTGCTCCTAGGATGAGAATTATCACGGAAGTGGGAGAAAGTTTGTTGTAGGCTTTTGGCTTTCTCGGTATTTCTTCACTAATGCTAGAGGCGAGCTTTTCCAAGGTTGATACCTCGTTTAGGGCCTTTTAGTGCTCTGTGATGAAATATCTTTGGGTGGCATCCTTCCTCTCGTACCAAAAGCGCACTTATGGTTTCGTCCAGGCGGGCGGTATAGGAAAGAACCTCTCCTTCTTTCGGGACGAGATAGAGTAGGAAGTTTGGCGAGGTAGTTCTTGAGATCTTCAAAGGCGGACTTGTGCGTATCTTTCAAGAGAATTCAGACCTTTTGAGTACCTTGAAGAAGGGTAGGCTGCTTGTCAGTGGCCTTTGAAAGAAAGCGGCTTAGTGCTTGGCTATGGCCCGTCGGTTTGTGTACGTCGTGAATGGTCTTGGCATCTTCATTTCTAGGATGGTTTGAACTTTGGATGGGTTGGCTTTTAACCCTTCTTGTGAAACCCAAAGCACCTAAAATTTTCGGACGAGCTATGACGTGCACTTCGGGGGTTGATTTGAGGTTGACTTTTGAGTAAGCGAGGGCGATCAGAAGGTCGGAGACACATGCGGCTTCCTCCTTGCTTTTGACTACGATGTCGTCGGCGTATACCTCCACATTTCGGCCTATGTAGGCTGAAATATTTTGTCTACCATTCTTTGATAGGTAGCTCCGCGTTCTTAAGTCCGAATGGCATCTTCCTATGTGCGAAGACTCAGAAGTGCTGTAATGAAATTTGTCTTGGCAGCGTCTTCGTCATCCATCAAGACTTGGTGATACCCTTTATACAAGTCCAGCGAAGACTTCGTACCCGATCAATCGTCGACCTTCTTATCGATGTTGGGAAGGGATAGCAATCCTTTGGGCAATGTTTGTTGAGGTCGGTGTAGTCGATGCACGTCGCCATCCCTGCTCCTTTCTTCACCATCACGGGTTGGCTATCCGGTCGGATATTTGACTTGAACAATATGTGAGCTTTTAACAATTGATTTACCTCGTCATGGATGACTTGGTTCCGTTAATTTGCAAAAATTCGTTGCTTACGCGGGCGGTTTTATGTTCGGAATCGATGTTAAGCTGTGGGTGATGATATTCGAGAGACCCGGTCATGTCGAGGCGACCAAGCAAACACGTCTCGAATTCCCTCGGGAGTTGGATAACTTGTTCCCTTAATTCAAGTGCCTCGGTAAAGCCAATCTTGGCGACCTTGGTGGCTCGTCTTTGTATAGCGTGACCTCCTCCACGGGTACATCGGGGATAGGCGATCTCCAACTCCTCGAGTTTCTTTAATTGCTATGCACAGTGGGTCTTGGGTGGAGCCCTGCACCTCGTGAGAAGCGACACTGTAAGCATTCCTTGGCTGCTTACGATCTCCTCGGATCACGGCTACCCCGCTGTGGGGATCTTCATCGTCGGTGGTATGTTGAGCATACTACCTTTCTGTGTCACCAATCTCGCCCGATATGATGTTATCTGGCGGTGAGGCCTTTCTGAAAAGTGTACCACCTTGTTGGAGCTCGTCGGACTTTCCTACCGTGACGGTAGATCGATTATCCCTTCGGTGTCTCTTCACGAGCGAAGCTTGGAGGCGGCGGTGTCTGTCTTGTGCTCCTCTACTCTAACTTATCAAAGCATTCCTTGAAAAGGATGCTTACCGGCACCGCCACTTGTCGATGTCTCGCTTCACCAACTTGTTTCGACCATTGCTTGGATTACCGAGCGCATCTGGTGGGGTACTACTCGAGCAGCAGGGGTCGTCTTGGAGAAGGTGATCGCCTCGTCCCCGAGCCTCTTGTTGGCGGTTCGCGGTATGTGGACTTCGGGCCCGGCTTTCAGGAGGACTTCGTAACTCCGGGGAGCCCGTAATAGTGGAGATGACTTCTGTCATATTGCGGTTCGTCGTCTTCTTCTTCGTCGGTGTCGCGCCTTGCTTTCTTGTGGGGCGCAATTTCCTTTCATCTCTTGCTTTCTTCTTTTGGCTCTGTTGGGAGCTTCATCTAACTGGACTCGTGACCCACTGTCCTCAATCTTCCTTAAGGTTCCATCACAGACCAACATCTCAATTTCTCCCATTAGGTCCCTGCAATCCTCGGTTTCGTGCCGTAATCCTCATGGAATGAGCAGTATTTATCCTTGAATCGGTGACTTTGCCCTCATGTCATTGGTCGAAACTTCTCGAACATGTTCGTGTGAAGTCGTGATCACGCCTCGGTTTCGTCGATGCGGTGTATTGAGATCGCCCGAGGTGTCACGCGGTCGAGCACGGACTCTATGGGCGGCGTATTCTCTCCAGGTGCTTCGTCGGCCTTGGCCTCGGTCCCTCGTCCTTCGTCTCTTCTCCACTTTCTCGGAGGGCTCGCCTTTCTCGCCTCAGCGCTTCGCCCGGCCTCATCCGCTTTGGCGAACGGTCGACTATCGCCATAGATCATTGCGATGCAGGGTTCGTGCTTGCGATCTCTTTATATAAGGCACCGGCGGGATGCCGTTCGGAAGCCGAGATGATGAGAAGATCGTTCACGTCTTGGACCTTGAGCTCTCCTTATTGAACACAGTCATAAAGTCGTTGATGGACTCGTTCGGTCTTACCTCGGGGTGAGAAGATGTGCGAAGTCATCTTGGACTCGGCCTCGGAAGAACCTTGATGGAAGGCCTTCATAAGATCATGGTAGGAACCAATGCTCCGGGAGGTAGGTGCCGAACCACCGGCGGACGTTGTCGACTAGTAACTCGGGAAGAGCTTGCACATATGAATTGTGTCGGCGTTGGTTGATCATATTGTCTTTGGAGCTGCGAGAGGAAGTTATCGGGTCCTTAGTCGTCGTGAGGGGTGATGCTCGGCCGGTATTTTTAAGGGGTGGGGTATCGGTATTTCGTTTGAGAGCGGGTGACTATCCTCCATACCCGTCGAAACCGCCCTACGGAGAGTGGGGCGGGTTCGTCGACCGAACTCGTTTTGGTAACGAGGACCGCCTCATGGCGATCGTGGCGTCCTCTTCCGTCTTTGTTAGTCCATTCGCGATTGGTTTGGGCCCCAGCGTGCGGTATGGCGCCCATGACTTGAATCTTGGGATCCACCTCGTTGCGGTGCCTCGTGTTTAGAGCGAGGCTTCACGCTTCATCTCTTGAAACCGCCGACCTTGTCGCGTGGGTGAGGTATTGGAGAAAACTCTCCTTGTTTTCTCAAGGAACCCTCAGCTGGGCGTCGTCGAGGTTTATCCATGGAGCGGAGGTGCTCCTTGGTTGCTATTGCGATCTCATTCACTTTGATATCCTTGCTTCATGCGGAGATGGATTGCCCGTTAAATCATTGTTTGGACATGACCTTGAGGTTAGTTCTCATTGGGTTTTCAGTGAGCTCGGCGTGCCCGACCATCGTTGTTGCGGCGACTCGGATCGTGACTTACGGTATGCATTATCGTGATTGATTCCACATAAGCGATGGTTGATCGAAAACACAAAATTTCGGTTTCCCAGACGGCGCGATGATCGATCTTATTTTCGTAAGGGAATTAAATGCAAGAACACCAAAGATTTATGTGGTTCTATCTATGAATAAGATCTCGTCCACGGGAGAGAGAGTATTAGTGTATTGATAATGTGAGGTGATTACAAAAGTGTAGATGATCTTTCTCGTCGATCTAGCCTCTATTTATACACAAATATATTGACCTAGATCTAGATCGAGAGATTTCCTCTAGGATCGGATCTTAATCTATCTCTCAAATTAGGATTCTTTTATATATGGTGAATCTTCTGCGTTCACATTGATTTAGGAGTCTTCTTGGGCGAACTTTTGGGCGAGCTTGATGTCGAGCTTACTTGTATTGGGCTGTTGCTTGGGCCGATGGTTGGGCGTATCTATCACACAACATGATATACCATGGACGAGAGAATCATAACATCTGAAGAACCACAAATGTCTAACTTTATATCACACTAAAAATTGATAGATCGAGATACCATGAACGAGAGAAAATCATAACATGTAAGGCGAAAAATGTATAGCGTATATCCACCTAAAAATTAAAGACCCATGAGTTCTCCTAAATGCTTACTCTAGCTTTTCAATCATCCTTACATTTCATTTATACATTTCTCTTCTTTTCTGATGATGACAAACCAGCTAGTTCTAATCAACACAAAATAATCAGGTGAATGTTCTATAAAAACTCACAAAGAATCAAACTTCTTGAGAAAAAATCTCTAATATTAGGACTTAAAAACAAGGCGCACAGCCTCACTCTAAACCGCAGTATAAATCTTGGTAATCAGTAAAAAATGACAAATTTTCAGAAAAATATATAACTAAGAATGTATTTCTTTAGTTTGAGCACGATCAAAAGCACGAGAGAAATTTTGATATTCAAATTATCAAAATAAGAAACTAGTAGGGATATATAGCAACTATTCTGATGCAATCAAGCCATAGAAAATGGACTTTTAAAGAGTATTTCAAGAATCTAGTACTTCCTTTTGTGATGAAGAAAGTATTGTATACTTAAGGATTTAGTTTCAATTTGATTAGAAATTTTTTACCTATGTTCTCTTGATTAAATGTTATAGTATGTCTTTGCTAAAGCTGCACGTGCAAAACAAAGATTTTATACTACTCAATTATTATACATAATAAGGAGAAGAACTACTTGATAAATACGATAGAATACTTTGCTGCATAACTTCATTTCTTCATTCATATGTAATGTGTATATATCTGAGGGAGGAAACACGAAGATCGATATTGTCCAGTGCATGTCCTATGATCGAGGAAATAAAATCTAACAAAAGCTAATTGCAAGAGATAAGGTATATGATGTGATCTCCACAAACTAACCAAACATAAAAGATCTACCATAAAAGGAAGATAATATTCAACACTCTCCTCGAGTTGGAGCTTGAAGGTCCGAGCATAACTTACTCTGAGAAAACGGAAATGATCAACACCAAGTGCTTTTTTCCAGGAGGCAAGTGCACCAATCTCTATCTTGCATTTTCTTCAAAGCCTCGATTTCCTTTTCATAGCCTCACACCAAGATGTATCTTTGATAGCTTTGATGAAATTATTTAGACTCGATGTGTGACGTGATGGCAACTAGAAAAGCTTTATGAGTGTGAAAAAGCGATTATAAAAACATAATGGGACAAGGATGTGTCTTGAGTACACAGATTGGGCGTGGGTTGTGCATGGTCGATGGAGGATAGCAACCACGTTTCAAACTCGGCGAGATGTTTAGGTGATTTTATCATGTAAGCGCATCGCATATGATCCACTCGATGCAGGGGAGGAATTTCATCACGAAGTATCCTCGGCCCGCAAGATGTTCGGGCATATCTAATGCAACGGTGGCCCAATATTGCCCATGTCGGTGGTGAGCTAGAGTTCTTGGGCTAGTAATTCTTAACGGACCGCTCGGCAGCTCAAGTTATCGGCATGATGTCCGAACAGTGGGCCGCGACTCATTATCATTATTGTCAAGCGTAAGGCCGATTGAAAGCGTAAGGCACGTGCCATTTTATGTGCCTATGTTTTTCGACTCGACACACCCTTATATTGGGGTGCTTGTATACATGAAGTTTGATAATGATCCCACGCTCATTATAAAAATCTTTCATGCGATTGGGTGAAATTGATACCATTATCATTGAACCCGCTTTAGTCTTAAGTTGAGTTTGAACCATGTTGCCTGAAAGTTATTAAAAATGACTCACTTCGATTTGTTTTGCATGAGAAAAGTCGAAACCCTCTACAAAATTATTGACAATGGTCGAAAAGTGCGCCAAAAAGAAGCAATCTTATCGGACCCCAAATGTCACAATGAATCAAATCAAAGCAATATGTGGTTTTATTGAACTATCGTGAACGGTAGTCTAGTTTGCTTAGCTCTGACAAGAGTCGCAAAACAAATCTTTATTACCAATCTTTGAAAATTGAAGCCTTTGAAGTGTATCGTTTGAGGCGTGTCCTAATTGTTGATTCGGATCCAAGAATCAAAGTAGTTGTCATTGCCACCGCCTTTCTTTATCGGCTCCAAACAATATAGACCATCACAATATTTACCACTCCAATCGGAGTTCTTGAGGGCAAGTCATGTAAGATGCAAAATCACGAAAAATGTGAGTGCACAATTCAAATCTTTGTTAAACGACTCATGGACGGGAGGTTGCACTCAAAATCGAGAATATAAAGCACATGTCTCGATCTGAGCCCATTAGGCGATCGTGTGTCACCAATAATTTTCAAATGGATAGAATTCCCATTAGGAATTTTAACAAGGCAAACCAACATCATCAAAAGTCTTGTTAATCAAAGTTTCTAGAATCATAGGTGATGTGTTTCGTTCTCAGTCGATAACCCGAGGTTTCAAAGGATCAATCTTACCGACCATGTTTGCGCTGGGTTGGCACCTGAAGTTTGGATGTCGAAACATTCACTTCAGCTCCCAAATATTGGACTAAGCGTGTGTATTGCTCATGATTAGTCTGGTATGGAACTATAACGCTGGTGACTTCTTTTTATAGTTGTTATCCTTTTGTAATTTTTGGAGGATAACCAATGAGTTGAAGCAAAGATCCTTCGTGTGATTGGTCTATGGGAATGAGTGCATTTAAGGCCCTCCTTTTTTTTTTTTATCCCCATATTCTGGTCACGCTTGTTCTTTGTGTTTGGATGTTGTTAGGAAGACTTTCTCCATCTGCGTCGTGATTGCGCTTGGAAAGCTATGGCTCCACATTTGGTACACGAGCTGCTTGTAATTTGGCGTTGTCTCTCGTCTTCTAAAACAAGGTGGAGCGCTGCTCCAAGGCTAGGAAGATGTCGAGTGCTCGAATTTGAGTTTTGTGAGTGTTAAAATCTCATCAAGGCCCATCAAAAACTTCGTACAATTGTTCCGTCTCACGATTGCCACCAGCCTTTTGAACATCCCACAAACACCCATTACATTTGCATTTAGGAAACCCCAAGATCGAGTCTATTTTGTCCCAGTTGCTTTCAACTTGGTATAATATATTGATCTTGATTGTTTTCTTGGGATAAAAATCGGTTAGTATCCTGACGTTCACTATTTTTCACTTAATGTCTCGATATAAGTATATTGTTATTTTAGTCCTAACATTTCGAAAATTTCAATTAATGTCCGTCAATCAATTTCGGTACAAGCGCTTACGTGGCTGCGAAATCAGATCTAATCGGGTTCAAATGGTCTTGCTATGTTCGATTGAGAATCAATTTGTCCGATCTTGCATTTATCGGATCCTCGCTCAATTTCACAATATGTTGTATTAATTCCTTTACGGATATTATCACTTTCTGTTAAAAAGCATGATTCTAAATTATCTCTATAATTGGTGCTCTGTTTTTTACCTTCGATGGTGATTTAAGCTAATGTTTCTATAGAATATATTCTTGGACTTGCCCATTGCCATATTCATTGAAAATCGCGTGCATATATATATAATATTATATATGTGGTGAGTTTTAGGAAGCTACTTTGACCAAGATTTTGAGTGGCGTAACGTTTAATTTTGTGAAATTAAGCGGCATAGGATCGATCTCGTTCCGAGTAGATGATGGTGGTGTATTCACGTTCTCAAATCCGATTTCGGTGGTGAAATAATGGATCAAAGTTGGTCACTTAAACATGGAGTTATGTGATTAATGGGATAAGCATGGATTAATTAATCCTTATCCCACATTGATTAATGTACCTTCATTAATTGTCTATATAAGTGGGTCGTTGAACACTTAGTATAATTATGTGCAAGTGATGGGTGGAAAGCCCACGCCAAGACACGCGCCATGTATCGCCGCCGTGCCGCCCGACCCGGCCGGCCCGGCTCGACTCGGCTCGCCGGTTCGGTTCGGTTCGTGGTCCGTGGTCCGTGGATCGTGGATCGTGGATCTTGGATCGTGGATCTTGGATCTTGGCAATTGGTCTTTGGGTGGTCTGGGGGCATTCTTTGGGCTGTTAGGTGGGCTTGCCGTGGGCTGGTTAGTGGCCCATTGTCCTTCTTACATTTTCAAATTCATTGTTAGTTTTGATCTCCTACCTTCGCTTCACGTGTATGTCGCTTGGCAAGTCTTGTCTTATTCGTACACCTTTTCCAACAATCGCAAGGCGAGATATTACTTGCCACGAGTCGGACTTAAAATTGACTTAAAACTTTGAAACCTAAACCTTTGCTTGGAGATGTCATTGTTCACGCCACGACTACCGCCTCCGCTTATTGCTTCTTGCCGCCGCCGCTGCCTCTGCTCGCCACCCAGCACTGATGGCCGGTCGTGTTTGGTTCGATGCGCCTGGTCGACCATGGGACCCTTTGGGTCGATTGTTGGTTCCTTTTAGTGGTTCAACAATTGGTTCCACTTTTAGTGGTTCCTTTGGTTCGACAGCGCACTTTTCGATTGGGTCATTGTTGGATCCATAGGATCTAACACGGTGGTTCTCATTCGAGTTCCATGTTTGACACACTTGAGTGGTTTGGTGGATCGATCGTGGATCGATCTCGGCGCTGTTCATACCGAGGATGATACGCCCGCCGAGAAGCCGCCAAGTTTGGAGGATCCGACTTCAAGAGATGGCAGCAAAGATCTTTGTTCTACCACGACGTTGGGCCGCCAACTTCTTGGTGGAAGATGAGCCCGCCGTTAGGGGTGGTAATGGACTTTCACGTCCAAGGCGACATATGACAATTTGGCCTTGGCGACTACCTTTGTAAAAATTTTATACTTGGTAGTTTAGAAGATAGCTTGTATAGTGTTTATCTTTGTTATAATGACATCCAAAAGTATGTGGGATCTTGTTAGAAAAGAAGTACCAGTAGTGATGATGCGGTACTAAAAGTTTATTGTAGCGAATATTTGGACTACAAGATGGTCGATTCGACCGATCATGGACCAAGTGCAAGAGTTTCAACTCATTGTGCACGAGGTTAAAGAAAGACACCTGCTTGTTTGGACGGCTTTGTCGTCGCTCTGATGATTGAGAAGCTACCCGGGGTGGAGAGACTTGAGGTCTACCTTAAGCCTGGCGAAGGATATGACACTTGAAGACTTGATCGTCGAGGCGCGCATCGAGTCGGCGTGAAAAAGCTAGAACTAAAGGGAAAGGCTTGATCGATCTAGAGCCGACTGTTGGAGGCGGTCCTCCAACAAGCGTGTTCGTCGATGTCGAAGATAAAGCGAAGGAAGGTGGTTTCCGTAAGTTGTGAGGGCTCATACAATTGTGGCAAGCATGGCCACACAGTAGAGGCTGCCGTCGACCTAAGAAGAAGAAGGCTAAGCAAGTTACCAACGTTGTCGAGAAGGACTTGACAAATGGGACAAGGATGACTTGGCTGCTGTGGTGACCGAAGAAGTCGATCACGTCGAGAATCGAGGTGGATGGTTCATCGACCTTTGGCATGGCTGCGCCGCGTGTCGCCGAAAGATCGTTTCTCCACCTACAAGCTTTGTTGAGGGAGGAAGCTCAACATGGGAACCAAGCTTCGTCCGAGGTTGCGGAGTTGGTGATGTGGTGCTCGAGATGGCGTCCGGCATTGAGATCACATTGAAGGATGTCTGCGTGTCCCGGACATTCGCAAGAACTTAGTGTCGAGCTCTATTCTAGTTAATAAAGGTTTTAGACTAGTTTTGAGTCGGACAAGTTTATCTGACTAAGTTTGGAAAGTTTCTTGGTAGAGGTTATCTCACAGGGGTCTTTTCAAACTAAATGTAATAATTTGTTGCCGTGTACCCAAAATTATGATGAATGAAAAGCATCTACTCTCTTACTTGGTGAGTGCTCGATTTATGGCATTGTAGATTAGGACATGTTAATCTAAATCGATAAAAGATTAGTAAATTTAGATTTACTAAGTTAAATGAAGTTAATACACAAGCGAAATGTGAGGTTTGTGTGGAAGCTAAAATAGCTAAGTTACTGTTTCATTCGGTAGAGCAGACACTAAGCCTCTAGAACTTATTCACACGATGTGTGTGATTTAAAGTTTGTACAAACTAGAGGTGGTAAAAGTACTTCATCACGTTTATTGATGGTATGACAGATATTGTTATCTTTACCTTCAAGAAGTAAAGGCGAGGCTATTGAAGCTTTTAAAACTTCAAGAGCGAAGCCGAGAATCAATTAATTGTCGAATTAAGACTTGAAGTGATAGAGGGAGAATATGTAGCTCCGTTTGAGGCATTATGCAACGAAAGTGGTATAATACACCAAACGACGACTCATATTCACCTCGACCTAATAAGCGTTCTTGAGCGTAAAAATCGAACACTTAAGGAGATGATGAATGCTTTGTTGATTAGTTCGAGGGTTGCCCGAGAACTTGTGGGGAAATTTGTTTTGATGACCCAACTACATCTTGAACAAGATTCCACTCAAAGGTAAGGATGTCCTTTCCTACGAGTTGTGGAAAGGAAGAAAGCCATCGACAAATATCTCAAAGTGTGGGGTGTTTGGCGAAGGTTGAGGTGCCTCTTCAAAACAAGTTACAATTGGACCTAAAGCGATCGATTGTATCTTTATTGGGTATGCTTTGAGCAACGGCGCTATCGTTTTCGATCCATGGTCGGAGGTACCGGATATGTTGTGGGGACTGACGATTGAGTCGAGGAATGCTATATTCTTTGAAGTGTTTATCCTGTAAAGATAAGGATAAAAGTGAAGCCAATTCTAGCAATAGAGCGATGGTGAAGCTTGAGTTCTAAACCTTTGGAGGAAGAACCGATATCGCATAGCGATCAAGGTCTCGATCGAGAGGTCGGAACCGAGGCGTGGCGATAAGTCGAGCGCCAAAGGACTTTGGTCACGACTATATTGCGTTCATGTTGGACGAAGAACCAACTTCAATCAAAGTAGCCTATGCTCGGCGGGACGGGATGCTCGGCGAGAGGCATTCAAAGTGAGATTGATTCCATTTGCAAAACCACACTTGGGTCTTGGTTGATTTGCGAGAAGGTTGTAAGCCACAGGATGCAAGTGGATCCTTAAAAGGAAGTACAAGGCGAGATGGATCAATTGAAAAGTATAAGCCCGTTTGGTTGTCGAAGGTTTAAACAAAGAGAAGTACGATTTCTTGATACCTATTCACCGTGACGAGGATTACGTCTATTAGGGTGCTTCGCATTCTTTGCTTTGCACAATCTTGAGATTCATCAAATGGACGTTAAGGCGCATTTTGAATGGTGACCTCGAGGATGAGGTATATATAGAGCAACTTGAAGGGTTTGTAGTACACAGTCGAGAGGCGGTATGCAAACTCGTGAAGTCTCTATATGGTTTGAAACAAGCAGTTGCAATGGCACTTGAAATTTGACAATGTAATGTTGGCAAATGGTTTCAAAATCAACGAGTGTGACAAATGTGTCTACGTTAAGAAACGATAATGGTTATGTTATAGTGTGTGCGTATGTAGATGACATGTTGATCATGGGTAGCAATACTCAAGTCATTAATGACACAAAGCGCATGTTAAATAGAAATTTTGACATGAAGGACATGGGTTTAGTGATGTGATTCTTGGAATCAAGATTCTAAGAAGATCGAGACGGAATTGTCTTGACACAATCTCACTACGTTGAGAAAGTGCTTAAGAAATTCAAGCGTTTGATAGTTTGCTGCTAAGACCCATTAGAGCTCAATGTTCACTTGAGTAAGACGCGGGTGAACAGTTGTTGGGCGAAGACTATGCTAAGGTCATGGTGTTTGATGTATCTTACAAATTGCACCCGACCCGACATAGCTTGGCGCAGTGAACAAATTGAGTCGTTACACGAGCAATCGAGCAAGGAGCATTGGAAGGCTTTAGTGAGAGTTTGAGGTACTTGAAGTATACTCAAAATCATGGGCTGCATTTCACGAGATATCCCCGGTGCTTGAAGGTCTTGTGATGCCAATTGGATGTCGACACGAAGATTCACTTTCTACAAGTGGAGTGCGTGTTCACGATTGGGGAGGTCTTGTTTCTTGGAGATCCACGAAGCAGGCGTGTATAGCCCGATCCACCATGGAATCGTAATTCATAGCTTTGGATAAAGGCGGTGAGGAAGCCGAGTGGCTCAGTAATTTTGGAAGATATTCCATGTTGGTCTAAACCGTGCCACCGGTGATGATTCTTTGTGATAGCCAAGCGACTATTGGAAGGCGAAAAGTGGTTTGTATAATGGTAAGTCTCGACATATCGTCGCGACATAATCCGTGAGGCATTTGATCTCAGTGGGGTTATATCAATTGACTATGTCAAGTCGATAGATAATCTGGCGGATCAGATTAACCAAAGGGTTGAGCAGGGATCAAATGATCAAGTTCTTAGAGGAATGGGACTAAAATCCACATCTTAAGAACAATCATAGTGGTAACCCAACCATGATGGTGGAGATCCCAAGAACTTGGTTGATGGGAGAACTAAGCTATATGAGTTAGTGTATAAACACTCGAGTTAGTCATTCCTAGAAAGCAAAGCAGTGTTGAAAAACTTGCTAGTGGTGAGGTTGAGTCGTTGACTCTCAATGATTCTAAGATACCTCGAGGAGGTTGGTATGGCGAGATACTCGGTAAAGAATCACCTATGTAAGTGCAGTGGGGCGCTTCAAACAAAACACTTATGAATCCAAAGTGGATGTCCATGGCCAAAATGGAATCAAGCGTGAGAGCGGATGAGGTTGAGGTGTTAAAGTGTTAATACCATTGTTTGATTACTTTGTGGGGAATAGTTGGCGTCGTGTCCACTAATCCGCTTTGTGTACTCGATGGTACTAACTATGGAAGGTTCGAGGCCATAAACCACTGTCCAAATATTTTAACATCTCTTGAGGACGAGCTGTGCGCATCATGCATATGGCTATTTCCACTCATGTGGGGATTGTTGAAAATCGCGTGCATATATATATAATATTATATATGTGGTCGAGTTTCGAAGCTACTTTGACCAAGATTTTGAGTGGCGTAACGTTTAATTTTGTGAAATTAAGCGGCATAGGATCGATCTACGTTCGAGTAGATGATCGTGGTGTATTCACATTCTCAAATCCGATTTCCGGTGGTGAGAAATAATGGATCAAAGTTGGTCACTAAACATGGGTTATGTGATTAATGGGATAAGCATGGATTAATTAATCCTTATCCCATTGATTAATGTACCTTCATTAATTGTCTATATAAGTGGGTCATTGAACACTTAGTATAATTATGTGCACAAGTGATGGGGTGGAAAGCCCACGCCGCGCCTGTGTATACATGCATGCCGCTTGGGGCGGTGCGGTGCGGCGCCCGGCCGTGCCGTGCCGGCCGGCCCGGCTCGGCTCCGGTTCGGTTCGGTTCGGTTCCGTGGTCCGTGGATCGTGGATCGTGGATCGTGGATCTTGGATCTTGGATCTTGGATCTTGGATCTTGTGATTGGTCTTTGGGTGGTCTTTGAAACATTCTTTGGGCTGTTCGTGGGCTTGCTTCGTGGGCTGGTTCCGTGGCCCATTGTCCTTATATTTTGGATCAGCGTTTGATCGAGCCCAAAGATGAAGTTGGTCAGGGGCCCATTCGTGTAGCCCGATCCGTTGGGCTGGCGTGCGATGGAGTTGGTCAGGGCCCGACTCGTGTGGCCCAATCCGTTGGGCTGCTGCTGTGCCGAAGAGGCGTCGGATCGTCCAATGAACACAGGACGCGCGTTGTCCAGATTAAATCGTAACCGTCGATAACGCCCGACATGATGGCTCTGCGGAAGCGTGCCGCGTTGTCTCCGAAACCGCCCGCGCACTCGATAGGGGACATAACTCCGAACACCCGACATCAATGCGGTGTTGACTCAACATGCTTCCCATGGGGGCGGCGCCTATAAATAGGACATGTCTCCCGGCGATAAGCCAACAAGCGCAAAAGCATTCCAAGATACCTAGAGCACTCCTGCATACATATTTCGTGTCAAGCTCGTCCTCGCCTCCGCCCGGTTCACGGAGCTCGTTGGTCTGCGGTCTTGCCACCTACGAGACATTGCCGTTTCATCTTTGGGACGATCGCGTAACCGAGAGCACTACCGGGCGTATCTCGTCTTCTTGAAAGAGGCCTCCTCGACTCGGCATCTGTTTACGGTTTCTGATTTCGATTGTATTTACTTACATTTTCAAATTCATTGTTAGTTTGATCTCCTACCTTTACATTTCACGTTGTGTACGCCCGCAAATCTTGTCTTTGTTATACACCTTTTCCAACATATTCCTCATCCAGTTCTCATCTATCACTACCAGCTACCTCATTGATGATTCTTGTTCTGTTTGACATGAAACTCTTAAGTCCTTCAGGGATCATTTTCGAGTTACTTCTGCTGAATAATTTGTTGACTTCTGATTGTTGCCCAACTCCATCGAATTTGATTTTAAAATTGGTGCTGTTAATGTTAGTTGGGGTAGCATAGCAAGGTCTAGGGGTGGTGAATTTCTAGCGTTTCACTCATACATGTGTTAAAAGTTGCAGGCGTAGAAACAAACTATAATATCGAAATTTCTTGCTCTCGTTAGAGGGAGATTTTAGTTTGAACTTGAATAATTAATCTAGTATTGCAGATGGTAGAAAGACCAGAGCAAGAGTTTTTCTTCTGTTACTAGAAATAATGCTTACTAAAAACACATAAAACGCATTGATACTTCAGCGATTAGCTATCTCTCTTTTTTTTACCCTGATCTTTAACCTCGGTTTTCTGCTGTTTCAATCTGTGTAGATTTTTGTTTTCCTTCTGTTGTAGGTTGCCAGAATATTACTCTCAAACTGACGAAAGACTTGTGGCTCCTCGGGTTCCTGTTATGGTCAATATGACATGACACATGAATATAGAGCTCTTCAAAGAGGAGGAAGATGATCCACTCATCTTCTGCTCATCATCGCAGTGCTTCACTTGATCAAATACATGAAGCAAACAGAAATTTTAAATATTTAACAATAACTGGATTCATTTTTCAAATACACACTAATATTATTCAATTAAAAAAAACTGAATATTTATCAGCAAATTAATATAAATAATGTATATATAACAAGAGCTAATTTAAATCCAAACTCACTCTTTAGATAAAAAAAAATATAACAAAGTTATATTAAAACATTATGAAAATTTTGTTGTACAAAATTAACAAAAGAATATAATTTTATTTTTTTTCAAAATGTCAGTTGGGCCTAGTGCCCCCATGGATCCAATCCACCTCTGACTGCCTATATGGCAGTATGTGTCATCCCTTTTCTGCATGTTTATTAGATCTAATAGAAGTCGATGTCAATGAGCATTGTTCTATGCGAATGGACATGATACATAACTTGTAGTAAGCATCTGAATGGACATGATACATAACTTGTAGTAAGTAAGCTTCTGGCCATTTGTTATGATGTGTATGATATTGCAGTTATACTTGACATCTTGATTCATGTAATGATGCACTTTTAGGGGCTTGTTTAGCTTTGAGGATTTAACATTTGGTGGGTAGATAGTGGGTGAATAGAAGGGAGGACAAAATAGAATTAATAAATCTATTCCTTGTATATTTGATGCATTCAGAAGAAACAGATGGATAAAGCATCTATTGCTCATTTGTATTAGATCTTTTACTGCATACATAGATGAAGGACAAGGTTTAAAATTGTTAAATGTTAGTGTATATATTGTCCTTTCTAAATCCTAGACCATTAGTATTATCATATGTGAATTATCCACACACGTAATAAGAAGATGTCACACTAAAAGGCAATAGAGAATCCGAATTGCATCCACCAACCATGAACCATTATCGGGGCAGCCAGAATCAGCAGCCTTGTAAAAAGAATAAGAGCAAGAAATGTCATATTTGAAATCGTAGGAAAAAATATGGACGGGATTGTGGTTGTTAGCTTGAGTTTTTTTTGAATTAACAAATATTTGAATTATTTTAAAGAGCTAAACTTCAGGAGCAGAAGCCCTTCACTCTGATTAAGAAAAGATGCGTGTAATTAAAATTCGAACAATAATGCCAAGTCAAGAAAGAAAGTAAAAAAATTCAATAACGCCCACCTGTATGAAATTCAATGAGTATGACCAACTTTGCAAACTACCGAAGAGTATGTTGAAAAAGAAGAGGCTACTTGAGTCATTTCAATAACACCCATCTGTATGAAATGAATTCGAATGGGGTGTGAATATAAAAATTGATTATTTGGGGAGAAAAACTTATAAATTGAGTAGAAGTTGATGAGATGTGTGTTTTGTTGGGAAAAGAAATGAAGAGAAGCAATAATTAATACCTGTGATGTGAAGTTATTAATAATCAATTCGGAGGCGGCGAATGTGGGCAATCTTGTGCCAATCCTCTCCTCTTCCTCTCTCGCATCGCTTTTGCAGTTGTGGGCATCCTCTGACATACAGACTTTTGAGATTTGGCAGAGCTGGAATTGATACAAGCTTTGGGCAGTCTGAAACACTGAGGGTATGAATTGATACTTGGTCTGCAAGTGATTCCAGCTCAGGAATATCACGTAGGTATAGAAATCTCAGTGAGCAGAGGTGCTGTAAGGCTTGAGGTAAGCACACCATCTTGGGAAGTTCGTATAAATAGAGAGATTCAAGATTATGAATATGTTTAATCTCCTCTGGCAGCCCTATTAATTCTGGGCAAGAACCTATAGAGAGTTCTTGCAGTGCAGTAAGATGCCGCAATATCCCTTGTGGAATACATCTCATTGTCTTACAACTGAGAGATAAACTTGTAAGCTTTTCTAAGGCTTCTAGACCTTCTCTTGTCACAGAGATCTCTTTTGCACTCTCAATTGTCACCGATCGGAGCTTACTGAACTTTATTACGGTTTCTATTGGAAAACATTCTATGCTCTCCTCAATTGACACCGTCAGTTTAGTAGGAACATCTTGCTCAGACAATAAAGACAGGGTTGAGCTACTACATTTTAGATCCTCTAACTTTTTGAGGGATGAGAGTGGTGGCAGTATTAATGAAGAACAACTCCGAGTCCATAGCTCTCTAAGATTTGGGAATGCTTCTTTACACTCTTTATCCTTGGAGAGACCCTTGAGATTTGGGAGGTCTTTTAACCACAGCTGTTCCAGAGTCGGGAACTGTATCTTTACTGGGTTTGCACTTCCAACTTCCTCTTCTTCCATAATGTACTCCACCGCCACGGTACTGAATAACCACAACCTTTTTAGATGAGGTAGCTCTCCCAGTTTTGGAAGACGCCTACAATTTCGGCAATCCTCTATAACAAGAGTTTCCAGAGTTGAGTTTGTCATCCAGAGTGGAAAATATCCACCACTGAAGCCTTCTATACTAAGAGATTCAAGATTGGGATGAGGTTCAAGTGCTTCCAACACCTTTTCATCATCAATGTCTTGGCCTAACTTGGATAAATCGTTTCTTTCCCACGACAAACTCAGATCCCGAAGATTCTTCTTGTCAGCAATATTTGCTTTCTTTGCATCCAAATGGTCCTTTACTCTCTCCAGATGCCGAATCTCAAGCGTTCCGCTAAGGTTCAAGCATTGCAGTTCCTCAAGTTGGTTACCTCTCTTGACACCCACTACATACATACTCAATGTTTTGAGGCAAGTCAACTCTCTCATTTTAGAGGGCATCTCGGACAACGACTTGCAAAACAACAAACATAGATGTTGGAGATTATGCAAGTATCTCATGTTCTTAGGTAAAGCCACAAGTCTCTTACAATCAACCAAGTTGAGGGTTTGCAAATTCCAAAGAGTACATAATGAGTTGGGCAGAGTGCGAATTTCAGAAGAAGACAAATTCAAGTATCGGAAATGTTTGAGATTGCCGATGGAAGGAGGCAAATCCTTTATTTTTGTATCACTTGCATCTAATACTCTTAAACTTGTGAGCTCCATGACGGAAGAAATGTTCATATCTTGCTCAAATGTTTTAGGAAACAACATATTTTTGTCAACCAAATTTACCTGGCGGATAGTAGATGCACTTGTGTTATTTCGTCCATTCTGTACTCCTGGAACTTTGTTCTCTATGATTGATTGCGCCAGATCATGAACAAGATCATGCATACTGATCCAGTCATATTTATAAGATTGTAGAAGAGATCTGAGTAGTAACTCATTACATATTTCGTTTCCAACATCTTCCACTTGCAATGCTCCCTTTGATGATATATACCCATGAGCCATCCACAAAAGGATCAGTTCTTCTCTTTCGATTAGATGGTCCTTGGGAAAGGCTGCAAAATAAGCAAAGCATTGCCCGAGCTGAAATGGAAGATGCTGATAACTCAATCTCAAAACTGGCATTATCAAACTGTCTTCTGCTGAAAGCTTCCATATTTCGCTATCTCTCACATGCATCCATTTCTCTCCTCCCCTTTTAAAACGTAGAATCCCTCCAAGCGCCTGCGCTGCCAGGGGAACCCCACCACACTTTTTCACAATCTGTTTGCCAATTATTTCCAGCTCCGGAGATACTTCTTCATCTTGTCCGAAGGCGCGTTGCGTGAGCAGCATCCAACAATCGTCGTCTGATAGCCTTTCAAGGCAATGAGGTGGAAGTGTTCCCATTATCTCAGCAACCTTCTTTTGGCGGGTGGTGACGATGATTGATGCGCCGGTGGAGCCACATGATAGAACGTCTTTCAACTCAAACCATTTATCTTGATGGTCGTTCCAAACATCATCCAACACAAGCAAATATCTTTTTTGCCTCAACAAATCCCACAGCTGACGCTCTAAAGCGTCCAACTGCTGCTGATCCGAAGCTTTTCCGCTCCCAGTGGCAGCTTCAATCATCGCCTTCACCAAAGTCTTCATGTCAAAATTGTCGGAGACACAAACCCAAATTCTTAAATCAAAGTGGTCTTCCACTCGCGGTTCGTTGAAGACTAGTCGAGCAAGAGTGGTCTTCCCAAGGCCGCCAACACCAATGATTGGCAGCACAGACATCTCATGTTTATCCCTCACACGATTCACCAACATATCCACAATCTTGTCTCTATCTTCCTCCCTACCATAAATCTTCTCAGACTGGTTCAACAGGGAAGCCGTCTCACGTGAGGCGGCAACTTCTCTGGGCCTATCGACAGATATCTCGTGCAGATGAAACTTAGCACGCTCTGCAGCAACACTGTCCAGTTTCTTGTTGAGTTGCTTCATCCTCCTCGCAATGTTGTGGCGATACAGAATCTTCTTGAGGCCGTAGCGACTCAGTTTGGAATGAGAGTTGTTGAGTTTGGAGACATGAGTATTGCACTCATCCAAGATGTCATCAATCTCATAAGCAAGAGCGTTGAGCTTCTGCAGCCAATCTCGAATGGGCTTGCTCTCGATTTGCTTGTCTTCAGCATCTTCCAACACAGCTTGGATAGTGGTGAGGTGCTGCACAGCTTCTTCATCTCATCGTCAACGCCCAAGATCAATCCGATCTCCTCCTTAATAAGGGAGCTCAGATTATCAAGAACGACTTGAAGAAATGCTTCTGTCATACTGGAACTACAGAAATTAAAGAAAAAAATTATTCTGATTGGCAGATTTCAAGTATGAGCGTAATAAATATACGAGCTTATCAATTCTTTTAAAAAAGGATTTATCATAGTATATAATCTTAACATCACTATGTTCTAGTATTACGAGTTTTTATTTTATATTATTTATTAGCTTTTCATTGTATTCTACATGTAATTTTTATTAAAACCAATGTATTTGACATATATTACGATGATTTTGCACTAAGTAATATTAAGCTTATATGCTACTCTTAATGAATGTTTCATCACTTCAAATAATGTTTCATCTATAATCTAATAAAGTATTTCATTAAATACCGTTCAATTGAATTCAAATTAAATTCCATTTGAATTATGTGTTTCCATACTTACACCATCACAAACGAATAAACATGGATGGATTTTGGACCCCGTCCACATTCGCTTAATCAAATTCATTTTTGGCATGTCCATCAAAATTTACATTTTTCATTTTTGAAAATATCAACTATCCTCAATCGACTCAATTATTTATAAAAAACTGACACATGACCCACCTTTTACTATCACTGCTCATTAATATGTTATCTTCATTCACTTTATACTCATTACAATTTATTAAAACACGTACCATCAAAAGCAATATAAACTTTTGATGGACGGAGTATGGTTTTTAGAATTTGGATCTTCAAAAATTTGGACTAGATGGATCCAGATCGGATCTGAACCAGTCCCTTAAAATTCGAATATGAATTTGGATTGTGATTTTTGTGATCCGAATCCGATCCAAATCCAACCCGTGGATCCGCTTCTTTAATTATATATATGTATAGTATTTTATTATTTTTAAATATTTATCATTTTTAACGATAACTATACGATAAATTCACACTAGACGATTATTATGATTTCGTTATGGTTTTTAGATTATTTTAAGATTTAGTTTTAAAGAGAAAAAATATAGATTCTGATCTAGATATATGAATCCATAGATCTTATAAATCTAGACTTGGATGATGGATTGGATATGGTTTTTTTTTTTAAAATTAAATCTAAATTTGGACCTAACAAGATCTAGACCCATTACAATCCCTACAAATAAATACTGCTATGTAGCAAATTTGTCTAACCAATTAAATTAGATTATTTTCAGTCATATAATCGGATCTATTGTAATTAATGGGTTGAGAACTCATCACCAAGAATAGAAACTACCTTAAAGATGAAATAGGAGATGGAGCAGAACGGATCTGCAGTTCTAGGTAGTGGAATTGGTGGTCAACCACGTCGGAAGTCTACAAAATAGAGTTGGAGGGATGGAGTCTGACGCTCAAGTCTCGTGGAGAGAATTTAGCAGAGCTCAAGCTTTTGTACTAGGCTAATTTTCTGTAGAAAGGAAAGCGATAGCTTGTTGTGTTGTTGTGGAGAATTTAGTTCAACTGCAGAAATTATAAGGCTGCAGTTTGAAATATATATACATTCGTGTTGGTCTGCTGTAGATAAACGATGATAGATATGTATATGGTGTTCGAGCAACTGAAACAAGAGCCAAACCTTTGTGAAAATGATTGTGCTATGTTGGGTGTGCCTGCAGAAAACAGATTCTAGTGAAGAAGACGATCTTGCTGTGTTAAGAGCAATTGGATTGAGATATTTTCTTTTTGGTTTCACAGTATTGGAGACATAGAGGATTGATTCTAAAAAGATAAAAGGTTTACGTGGTTGAACATGCTCAGTTTATTGATTCTAAGGATAATCAAATCTTTTTTTAGATGAAAAAAGGATAATTAAATCACCAAAATATCTAAATTCTAAAAGGTTAAAAATCTTTAATACCCCTTTCAATACATTCATACTAAATCAATCACACTTCATAAAACACTATCAAATCTATCAATTTCTATTATTTTTCAACAAACATGACCAATCTACATTTTAATTCATCAAGTATTTATATACTATTTTACTATAAACCACATTCATTAATGGAGATAAACATGTTTAACAATCAGACCCAACATACTTTCGTACATCAAATTAAAAATAATCAATCGAGTTTTTGCCATTATACCTGTTTGACCACAGTGTTGTCGGGACTCTTTCGAGTCGTTAGATTTTTACAGGCTTCTGAGCTCCTCCCGAGCTTCTACCAATCATGCGATCTAAATCGATGGACTCCTACCGTCGGACCTCCTTCGGCAACACTCAGCACAACCCTCGTCTCTTTCAATTCGGGGCGTAAGGTACTCGGCGATTTCTATGGAAAATTACTTTAACAAGACACCGGTTGCTCCTGTTTCTTTCTTTCCACGCAACAGTATTTTTTTTAGATCCTACAATTAAATGATTCGGCCCAAGCATTATAAGGCTTTGCAGAACTTTCATTCTTGGACTTAAAATCACACTGGCCTGACAATAGAGTAGGAAATAACTTGAGAGACACTCTTTTAAATTTCATGTAACTTAATATTTATTTGTGAAAACTTGAATTGCATAAATACGTAATAGCATTTAATTATGTAGCACAAGAAGAAATAGATTCGACTTTGCTTTAAATTTCTAATACAAATTTTATTGGGATTATAGTATTTTCATTTCATTTTTTCGAATGTAAATCGGCTTTAAAAAAATTATAAATTCAAATTTCCTTATAAAACATTTAAATATAGGAAGTCGAGAGGTGTTCCTTGTTCATATTTTTATTTATTTTATTAATACGATGTGTCGGATAATAAATTATTCGTAATTTATTAGATCTCTAATCACTTCCAATAAATCTAGAAGAAAATGTCGTCAGGCTGAAAATATTGTGGCTCCAGCTCATGTAGCTGTGGTAGTGGATGCAGCTAAACCAAACCGCCACCACTAAATAATTAACATATTATTTTTCTAGTTGTTGTTATTGTTAATTTTGTCGGTTTTCAAATCTATTATGATTGATCTTGTTTCATCAATATGATACGTTGATCATGCGTTAGCTACGTTTCAAGATTGTCACGGTCGAAGCCTTGAAGGGGTCGCACCAGTGAGGATGTATGTTGAATCTTTATCACAATTTCATTTTTATAATTTTTGTGAGATGAAGTAAATGAACAATCTTAATTAAAATTGGCTTAATGTTTAGGAACAGTGAATGAGGGAATGGATGCAAGTGTAGATCCAGCTGCTCCTGCGATCATTGCAAGTAGGGATATCAATAGATAGATTTTATTCATGTTATATTTCTTTGTTGGCCCATATATGTTAAATAAAGCCCAAAGCCCATTCACCCCTCAAACCTCATGACCTGCTGCCGCCTCCGTTCCTTCTCTTTAATTAGTATAAAGGTGAGTTAATAGGTTTTGGACCTATTAAGAGAAATAGAGGCGCCGCTATTACCGCTCTTGGTCAGACTCCTTTTTTGCCTCTTTGTATCAATTCCTTTGTGGAATTCTTGAGGAGGTCAGCTGCTGACTCCTGTGTCAGCAAGTTAGAGTTATCTTCTTTGTGGAGAGTTCTTGGGGGTAGGGGTTTGGGTTGTGGGTTGTTGTTGTGTCAACGTAATCGTTATCTCTATTTTCTTTCTTCTTTCCTTGTTGTGTTCAGGTCTAGAAACCTGCCGGAATGAGACGTTGAGTTACTGCCGGGGTCGACGGGGTGCTGCCCCGCTGCGCGTTGACGACGACTGTGATCTCCTATTTGGACACCGTGAAGGCATGTTGGAACGACGGAGAAACCGCACCTGAGCCGAGTTTAAACGATCCCATTATTTACTACTTTTACTCTTTTATTTTTCTGTTCGATCCTACCACTCGATTGCTGCCTGTTTTCATTTTTTTGTTGCTTCTTTTGGTGCAGGAATAGTTAATCAAGCTTGGCAGCTTGTTAGGCCATGGCTCTAGATAAAACGACAACCGATGGCTGCGTTAGAGCTCTAGTTGCTCTAGTTTTGGGGACATCAGCAACGTGGACTACTGTGTTGCGTGTTTCTTACCGGACAGCAGCCCAATTGAGAATGTGAACAGTCATCCGACGGCGAGGCGATAACACAACAATGCGGATCGGTCCGGAACTCTCATAGCCCATTAAATTTTAAAGTAGTGGTTCGGTTCGGTTCGATTCTAGACCGCTTTAGACCCGGAGCGTTTAGACCTACGGTTTGATGGTCCAATCCGGTCGATTCTAGTTCGGTTCAGATTGAGATCTTATTTATTGATTACGGTCCAAGTAAAACCGTTTTTACAAGACTAAGCTTAAGTAGGCTTGTCAATAAGTCGGTTTACCTATATAGATCTGGAATCACTCATAACCCATTAAATTCTAAAATAATAATTTTGGTTCCAGTTTCGATTCTGGTTCGATTCTGATTCCAGATCCGATCAGATCCGGACCATTTCAGATACATAGTTGATGGTCCGAGTATGGTTCGGGTCTCTTTTGGGAAACAATTACAATTCTTCTTCTGATAATAATTATTGGATCAAATCTTTTAATTCCGACTACCAAAAAATCTTACTAAATGTTTTGGCATGGTTTTTTATATAAAACTCAACTTCTTAGATGCATTTTATTCAGAATGAGCTTTTTAATTACGAGTATATTACATATAATATAAGGAAATGAAAGACGACCACAAAACTAACATAGAAAGCCGGTCGCTCAAGGTAGAGAATGACCCATCAATAAAAAAATGTATTGAGTTCTATCCTGATTAGAGAAAAAGGCTTACAGCAAAAACCCGTCTACTAAATAAGCAAAATTATTCAAGGAGCGGAAATTCGATACTCAAGAGTAGGAAAGGCAATCCTGACTGTAATGGTGACAGCAACGAAGTTAAGGCCATACTTCCTCTATCATAAAGTGGTGGTACGAACAAAACTCCCCTCCCCTTCAGACAGATCTTGGGGTGCCAGATCTATTCGGGAGGATGGTGAAATTGGTAATAGAACTCAGTGAAGATAATGTGGATTTTGAGCCTAGAACAACAATTAAAGCACAAGTGTTGGCTGACTTCCTCCAATGCCAGAGCTAGCATAATGGAAAGCATTCATGGATGATTTTGTCACGAAGGAAGGATGTGGAAGTGGGGTCGATCGAGACTCCTAGTGGATAGGAGTTGCAGTTTGCTTTCAAATTTATTTTCTAATTTGATTTTACAGCCTATTGATATGCCTTGAAACTATCTCCCGCTTCTAATAGTTAGACGGGGGTCTCGTGTTGGACTGAGCCCAATTGGTTTATTCTCTTAGTACTATATATATGGTCTTTGAGAGTTGTAATTGTATTCGAAAAAACTCTAGCCGCCTAATAATACCGTGGACGTAACCAACTCATTGTTGGTGAACCACGTAAATCTGTGTCTTCTGTACGTTTTTTGTTTTTTAATTGCTCAATAATCCTAATCTGTTACAACAAACTGGTATCAGAGCCATTCGATTAGGGTTCTGAATTTTCCGCACTGTTAGGGTTCTTTTGAGTCGATCAAATATGTCTGCTTTCAACGTAAAGGTTGATAAATTCATCGGGAGAAATAGTTTTGGCTTATGGCAGATCAAGATGCGATCTTTGCTGAAGCAGCAGGGTTTATGGGCGCCGCTATTTGAAAGACCGAGAGGAGAAGAAATAGATGATGGAGAGTGGAATGTCACAGAGGAGAAGGCCCACTCGACAATCATGCTATGTCTGTTCGATGATGTTATCATCGAAGTTGCTGATCAGGAAACTGATGTCGGTCTCTGGAAGAAGTTGGAGAGTTTGTACATGATGAAATCTCTAACCAATAAGTTGCTTCTGAAGCAACGTCTGTTCAGGCTGCGTATGCAAGAAAGTACCTCTCTCCGGGATCATCTAGATAAGTTGAATAAAATTTTGCTTGATTGCGAAATATTGATGTCAAAGTAGATGATGAGGATGCTGCTTTAATTCTGTTAGTATCTTTGCCTGAATCGTATGAGAATTTTGTTGAATCATTTATTACTGGGAAAGATAATTTATCTCTCGAAGATGTTCGATCTGCCCTCCACAGCAGAGAAGATCGTCAACAGGCATCTAGCTCGACCCCAGAAAGTCAGGCATCGGGGCTATATGTTACGGGTAAGGGACATAAGAAATTTGAAAAGAAGAAGCCGAACTATAAAGTTCCAAAAGGTCCTAAACCCGAAGACATCGCAATTATTGTAAAGAATCGGGCATTGGAAAATGATTGCCTAAGAAGAAGAAGCGTGGGAGAAGAAAGAAGGTATCGGCGGTTCTGCGGTGTGGCGTAAACCGATACGACTCAAGAAGAGATCGCCATGATTGTAGATGAACAATCACATCGTAATGATGTGGGTTCTAGATTTGGGCATCATACCATATTTGTCCTAACAGGAGTATTTCTCGACTTATGAGCGAGATAGATGAGGCGATGTTTCTATGGCAAAGCGATTGTTATGCGCAAGGTGGTTGGAATTGGCTCGATCGGGATACGGACACATGATGGGGTATTATGCACCTTGAGCAAGTCAAGCATGTTCCATGGATGACGAAGAATCGATATCATTGAGTCTTCTTGACAGCAAGGGTTTCAGTTTCAAAGGTGAAGATGGAGTTATGTATGTCTATCAAGGTTCAAAGGTGGTTACGGCGGGCTCGAAGCGTGGTACTTTGTATTTTCTACGAGGTTCTACCGTGACTGGTTCTGCTGGTGTTGCATCATCCGAGGTTCAGACCAAGGATATGACCAGGCTATGGCATATGAGGCTCGGCCATATGGGAGAAAGAGGAATGCATATTTTGTCAAAGCGGGATCTTCTTTCTGGGCATAAAGTGCAGAATCTTGAATTCTACGAACACTATGTGTTTGGGAAGCTTCATCACAGCAAGTTTCCAAATAAGGGTGTTTATCAGACCAAGGGGACACTCGACTACATTCATATGGATTGTTGGGGTCCGTCACTGGTTGAGTCTATTGGAGGTCACAAATATTTTGTGTCTATGATTGATGACTACTCAAGGATGACTTGGGTGATTATGATTAAGCATAAAGTGAAGCTTTCAAGAGGTTCAATCAATGGAAGGCATTGGTAGAAAATCAGACTGGAAAGAAGATCAAGCGATTGCGAACTGATAATGGTCTGGAGTTCTGTTCGTCTGAGTTCAATGAGTTCTGCAAGGATGAAGGGATTGCTCGACACCACACCATTAGAGATACACCGCAGGAGAATGGTGTGGCAGAACGCATGAATCAGACATTGCTGGAGAGAGCGAGATGCATGCTCTCTAATGCTAGTTTGGCTAGAGGGTTCTGGGCGGAAGCAGTAAATACGGCATGCCATCTGATCAACCGTGGACCTCACACTGGCATTGATTGCAAGACACCTTACGAGGTTTGGTCTAATAAACCTGCAGATTATTCATTATTGAAAGTTTTTGGTTGTATTGTTTACTATCATCTGAGTTAGGGTAAATTAGAGCCAAAAGCTAAGAAGGGGAGATTTGTTGGTTTCGAGGATGGAGTTAAGGGATATAGAATCTGGTCACATTCGGAGAATAGAGTTATACTCGGTAGGAATGTGATATTTGATGAGAAATCTATACTTAACCCCGCTGTGAAGTCCGTTGGTGCAGAGAATTGTAGTAGTGTTGATAAACAGGTGGAGTTGCAAGTCACTCTCGATGAGAGTAAATCACAACTCCAAGGTGGAGAAGATCAACATACTACTGCTGAAAGTACTAGTTCAGATGTCCATCCAGATGCTCACCAGACAAGCATAGTTGTTGATAGAGCCAGGAGAACAGACGTGAAGCCTCCTTCGAGGTATGGTTTTGAGGATATGGTGACTTATGCCTTACAAGTCGCTGACGAGGTGGAAGAGGACGAACCATCTGCAAATGAACCATTCACATATAAAGAAGCTGTTTCAGGTAGTGAGTCTGCTCAATGGTTCGCTGCAATGGGAGAATAGATGGAATCACTTGCCAAGAATCTGACTTGGAAGCTGGTCAAACGGTCTAAGGAGACGAAGATTGTTACTTGTAAATGGATCTTCAAGAAGAAGGAAGGAACCACACTTGATGAAGGTGTTCGTATAACAATTTTCGTATTTAATTTTATAAACACGAAATGGGTACAAAATTAATATTTTGGATCAAAGTACAATTGTGTGAATCCAATCTCTATTGTCTCCTACGATTCTACTCTTGATTTGATTTGTTGAGCGATCTTGAATATTCTTCAAGGTTTATGATTCGTTGATATCAATCTGAAGGACCTTCGTCTTGTTTTCAGATTATTTGGTTGAATTTGATTTGATATCTTGAAGAACGCCATGAAGATCTTCAAATTTGAACGTCGATACGGAGGGTTTTCACTTTGTTTCCGGATTGAACGCCGTCTTTTGGGAAGTAGAATGCTTTGAATATTGAAGAACTTCTTAAATGTTGGAGAGACTTTGTAGATAATTCCTCCAATGCTTAAACTCTTCAATTAATTTGTTCCTCCTTTATGAGCCTCCTAAACCCCATATTTATAGTTGTAGGAAAACTTAATTTAGAAAGTTTAGAAATGGGCTTTTAGCTTAAACCCATAGATTTTGGCCCATCACACGATCTTCTTGATTTATTTCCTTTTATGTAGAATTTGACATATGATAACTTTTGATTATACCATAAATCCACATAATTAAATATCAATGATATATATTTAATTTTGGAATCATTCGATATTTTTAATTGCCTACAAATTGCCCCATCGATGTTCGTTCATGGACGAGTTGTCTTGAAATGGACGAATATTGAGATTCATTTAGATAGTTTAAAAGTTTATCTTTCGTATTTAGGAGTTCTTGGATTTGAATTTGATTTTGACTTGAATTTGTAAGCAGTTTATCTCATATTTAAGAGTTCTTGGTTGAATTTGATTTTAACTTGAATTTGTAAAGCAGTTTATACTCATATTTAGGAGTTCTTGGATTTGAATTTATAAATGCTGAATTTATTGCTTGAGCTTGAATATCAATCCAACAATTTGAGTCCACTTGAAAATTGGAGGATTAGTCTAACTTGGTCATATATATAGCTCAACATCCATGGATTCCAGCCGATTTTCTTCTTTTCTTTCGGCGAAACTTAAGGCATCGACATACCAATTAATCTTCATACCAAAAGTTTTTTTTTTTTTTAAATTACAATGCTCTTCCTTGCTCCATGTGTCGACTTATGCTCCACAAACTCTTGGCCCAATTTGCTTTTATTCGTTTGACATTGAAGTCCACGTATTGGACTATATTTGAACAACAAGTTCATGGGCCCATTAGTTTCCATAGAATTTGGTCTACGTAATGGTAATGATATTTATTTGGAATCTTGATATTCATCAATCACGTCAACTTTATCTTATGCCAATATTTTTGTCTTTTTCTTCTCCTTTTTTAAAACACATATTTGCTGGTCAATCTCTACAGAAAGGAAATAATCACTGAAGTTTATCGTGGCTGCAATTTATTGGCATAACAAATAATCCTCAAGCAATAAGTACCATACTTGTACGATTTGATGAGTTTTCACATATGGCTAATCCGTGATTTATTACCCAACTTTGGCATATTGGTATATGGATTTCTCCTTCGGACATGGCTATCGTGGACGCGAGTTTAGCCAATGCATCTGCTTGCTTATTTTCGCTTCTTTGGACATGTTCAATTTCAACGTTCCCCAACCATCCAATGAGTTTTTGGGCATATCTGACATATGGAAGTAACTCAAGTTTCTTGACTTCATATACACCAAGTATTTGGTTCACCACCAATTTGGAATCTCCATATACTTTGAGGTGTAGCCGTTTTATATCCACCGCCATTTCTAAACCAAGGACAAGCGCTTGATATTCTGCTACATTATTGGAGCAATTCTTAGTCAAAGTGAAGGAATATGGCAAAACTTATCGTTCAGGTGACACAAACACGACGCCAGCACCAGCTCCATCTCTATGAGATGATCCATCAAAGAACATCACCCAAGAAGGGAAATTTCTATTGGGAGTGCATCTTCATCCGGAAGATCATCGCTCAATTCCCACTCAGCTGGGATTGGATGATCTGCTAAGAAATCAGCTAATACTTGTCCTTTGACTGCTTTTTGAGGAACATATACAATTTCAAATTGTTGCAACTGGAGATACCATCGTGCAAGTCTATCTGACAAGACGGGCCTTGACATCATAAATTTCAAGGGGTTTGCTTTGGAGATCAATCGCACCGTATGAGCTTGAAAGTAATGCTTAAGCTTCTGGATGGAGAATATCAAGGCTAAACATAGCTTCTCAATTGGAGAATACTTGACTCATTTGGCGTCATTGTTACGCTCAAGTAGTATAGCGCATTTTCTTTCCCATTTTATTTTCTTGTGCAAGTAATGCCCCCATAGAACGTTCTTGAGCAAAGAATATACAAAATCGAGGACGGCCGTTATTGGAGCCACTAAACAGAGGTCTCATCAAGTAAGACTTGATACTTTTGAAAGCGTTGCTACATGACTCGTCCCACTTGAATTGTATACCCTTCTTCATGATTCTGCTAAATGGTTTACATCTTCCAACTAAATTTGAAATGAACCTTCACAAGTATGCTAACTTTCCTTGCAAGCTTTTCAAGTCGTGGATGTTCCGAGGCTCAGGCATCTTCAATATGGCATCAATCTTTGCTTGTTCGATTTCTATCCCTTGATGACGGACGATGAACCCAAGAAATTTGCCAGACTTGACCCCAAATGCACATTTGAGCGGATTCATCTTCAATTGATACTTTCGAAGTCGCTCGAAGATTACTCTCAAGTCTTGCAAATGATCATCCCGTTGCTTGGTCTTTACCACCAAATCATCCACATAACACTCAATGTTCTTGTGAAGCATATCATCGAAGATTTTCTGCATGGCTCTCTGATAAGTGGCGCCAGCATTTTTTAATCCAAATGGCATCACTTTGTAGCAGTATATACCTTTTGGAGTACGAAACGCCGTCAATTCTTCATCACTTGGCGACATACGGATTTGGTTATATCCAGATGATCCATCCATGAAAGACAATGCTTCATGCCCAGTTGTAGCATCGATCATCAATTCGGCGATAGGCAGAGGAAAGTCATCCTTAGGACATGCTTCATTTAGATCCCTGAAGTCCACACATACGCGAATCTGTCCATTTTTCTTTCTCACTAGAACAATGCTTGAAATCCATGTCGGATACTTGACTTCTCGAATAAATCCAACATCGATGAGTTTATTTACTTCAGCCTCAATCAATGGAATCAACTCTGGTCGAAATCGACGTTGAGCTTGCTTAATGGGTCGTGTTTCTTTTCTGATGGCTAAATGATGAACTGCTATATGTGGATTCAATCCCGACATCTCCCTATATGACCATGCAAATATGTCTTTAAACTCTTTAAGCAGTTTAATATATAAGCATTCTTCATCAACAGTCAACAATGCGCTGATATAAGTGGGTCGTGGATCATCAACGGAGCCCAAGTTAATTTCTTTCAACTCGTCGACAGTAGACTTGACTCCTTCCTCAAATTGTTGGGGAGCTATTTCAGCATCTTCCTCTTCGATGATCACTTCTTCACATGAGGTTATGTGATTTGATATGATAACATCATCGTTTCTTTGTTCACTATTGGTGGTATAGTAAGACGAACCCACGCTCTCTCTATCTTCTTCATTTTTGGCGACTTGTGTGAAGACGACAGTCTTCATCTTAGCCTTCAATTCTTTATCACATGACACAAGTAATGTGGTACATCTTTTCATGCGAGAATGAATCAAACTCCTCAGCTTTGAAGTCATATGTGGTTCATTGCTGTATTTGGCTATGTCGCGCTTTAAATCCTTGCCTTTGCTAAGTCTTTTGAATACGACACTGTTGATCCTCTTTACCTATCCTTTTGAAAACGGATACTCTTTGAGTTTTCTTCCAATTGAGGATTCATTGGTTCCTCTTCGATCTGTGATTAAAAGTAGCCCTTTTGATGGCGATACGAATAGGACTATGTGTGGCAAATCCCAAACCTGCCTTGGAGTTTTGGGTAGTGTGATCATTCTTTTTCAAGAGTGGTTTGGACATCGAGCTCTCATGAGGATTGTATCCAGCACCGACGAGAAGCTTGTATGCTTTCGGACCAAAATGCTTAGTGATTTCGTTACTTGAAAATTCTCCATGTTCAGTAGCACTACCTTGTTTTGGTCGGATAAATCCTCCAAGAGGTTGGGGAACCGGCTTCTTTGCATCAATCTTTGTTAAAGGCATAACCAATCCCTCTATCTTTGGGGGAGGTACTTCATTCTTTGCTTTGTGAATGGATTCGGATTTTTTATTTTGTTCATCATTTTCCACCATTGCAGTCTTTGTCTTCACCATATAATACTTTGCATCAGCAAAGTATGATTCAGCCTCCGTGACAGGTTTTTTTATCACCGACCACTATTCTCACGGAACCATTTTGATGATACTTGAAGCATTGATGCAACGTGGAAGGGACAACACCATTTTCATGAAGCCATGGTCGGCCAAGAAGCATGTTGTAAGAGGTCTTGGCATCAATTACATGGAACAATACACTTGAACTCATGTCATCCATTAACAAGTTCAATCTTATGGTGTCAAGAGCTCTCTATCCTTCATGGTTGAATCCTTGAATCATCAACCGACTGCTAGATAACTCATTCTCTTCAATTCCTAATTCTTTTAATGTTCTTAAAGGTAGGATATTGACTGCCGACCCTCCATCGATAAGAACCCTAATGAATTTTTGCTAGTAGGTGAAACAACTCACAAATAGTGGTCTATTATGAGGCTCAGACCCAAGCTGCAAGTCTTTGTTGGAGAATGTGATTGCTGCGACATTTTCACCGTCCAGAGCATTTGATCCGAACTGCTCTCTTACATGATTTTTCATGTCGTATAGAGCCGCAACACCTTCAATTATGTCACTAAATTCGGTGGTGAGAACATTTACGGCGGCATTATCTTCTTCAAGTGATATTTTTCCTTCTCGAGATAAGCGCATGACTCTATCCTTGAATATGAAGCAGTCATGTATGGGGTGATCAACCAATCGATGGTATTTGCAGTACTTCGGGTCGTCAGTTCGTACCGCCTCATTTGGCCGCTTCATCTCAGGTAGCTCGATGAGTCCTTCTTTGATCAAGTCGTCGAAAATTCCAGAGACATCAGAGTCCAAGAAAGGGTAATGTTTTTGTTGCATTTCTTTTAATGTCAACTTTCTTTGACTTATTTCTTGAGAAGTATTTTGATTGATGCCTTGATCAGAATCCTTCTTTAAAAACTTGACAGTCGTTGCTTTCACCGCCATTGATTCTTTCTTTGGTACCTTGTCAAACGGTTTTGCCCCTCTTTTGAATTCTGGCTTATCCTTAAACCTGTGAGGTTCATGGATTGGAGCTCTTGATTCCACCTGGCTGCCATACTTAGCTCCATATCGTGAGCTCTTGTTGCCAACTCTTGAATGTTCAAATTTGAATTCCTCGTAGAATGTATTGTAGCCCTAATGCATCCCTTGAATACACATCTCGTGTTGGATTTGTTCTTGAAAGCAGTATGGTTGAGCTTGTATACAATGTTTCATGTTACCACTATTACAATCTCCTATCCGAATTGAATACTTGATTGCATATATCGTGTCCCTTATCTCATATATAAGTTAGATCATACGGTGTGTAGAAGATCACGAAGTCCGTATGATTGGTCAAGCTTAATGAGATATAAAAAGTTTCACAGCTGAGACAACTTGAGGACGAGTTGTCGGTATAGGCTCATGTATAGATAAGAAGTGACTTGATTTGGTTGCTTGTCTATGCTGGTACGTCTCTGACGTATTGATGGATCACAGTGAGATGAGTTCTTCTATCTGACCGTCGTGAAGAACCAAGATCTCGGTGACTTACGATGATCTAAACCTCGATAAGGTATTAGGTGAGTATGAGTTGTTGACCATCATTTTGACTTGTTATGGGTGAGGCTTATATGTTCTAACCCAATATTCTCCGCATCTTGGGTGGTGGCAGTGCTTGTATGTCATGCTAGTTATCTCAGATCGAGTCACCGTATCCGTTTAGGATGATGACGTCCCTTAAGGAGCTCAAAGGTTTATTGTACTAAACCCCGAGGTTGAGTTAGCTCAAGTACAATAATAAGGTTGAGTGGTACTACTTAAGGAATTAAAGATATTAATTATTTTAAGCGATCGTAATGCTATAAATAATTAATGGATGTCGCGATATCTTAAATACGGGATTCGTAATGTCTAAGTGCAAGCCCGACTCAACTTGGTAATAAAGGGGTAAGTCAAGATTTATTCTCTAGTGGCATGAATAAATGTTTATAAATTAATTTATGTTCTGGGCTGAACATAAGATAATTAATTTATTTGAGGCCCATCTTTATTCCTTGCATTTGATCCCTGGGCTGGCCCATCCAGGCCCGTGGCTTAAGTGAAAATCGGTGCCCCCTCCTATCTCTAAGGCAAGGATTTGATCCTCTTTATCCATAAGGATATTATTATATTTATGGGATATGCATGGATCATTTCCTAGTGGGATTATGGTAATGCATTATAAATATAAGGTAAGAGATAAGATCAAGGCTAATCCTTAATCCTTTTAACCTAAATTTTCGTGCATCACTATTATTCCATAGTGAGGATTCTCGAAAATTGTGTAGAGAGATTAGGGTGATTTTCTGTAGCATTCTCCATAGATCGTCCTCACTCGACGTTGGAGATTGGGTAACCGGGATACAGTCCAGAAGATCAAAGCACGAGTCTCGATCCGTTCATCCCGTTCATCCCCGACAGATTCAAAGGTAAACACGAGAAAACCCCTACGTGTTGCAATTAATTATATAGACGCATGCTAGGAATATAATCAATGTATGGTGAATTAAACATCCAAGATAGATCCTCGGGAGAGGGTTAAAATCAGATTTCCCTACATCTCGATGGCAGATGATTCAGATAATCGATCCTTGCAATTAAGGCATAAGTTCCTCCATCTATTGATATAGTCGATCACTGGCTCTTCTTTAAATTGGCGAGAACTTGTAAGTTCCACCATGCTGACCGTCCTTATCGTGCTATAAAAAGCGATTGAGGAACTCATGCTCTAGTTGTTCCCAGCTATCGAAAGAGTTTGCCTCCAAATCTGTGTACCAATCGAATGCATTTCCTTTAAGAGAACGAACAAATTGCTTGACTAGATGATCTCCAAAGGTGCCAGAGTTTTACATGTTTCAACAAAGTGAGCTACATGTTGCCTTGGATTGCCTTTTCCGTCAAATTGTTGGAATTTGGGTGGTTGGTAACCATGAGGCATTCTCAAGTTGTCGATTCTTTGAGTGTACGGCTTAGAGTAGATTAAAGATGACTTGGAGCTTCCATCGAATCGATTCTTCATAGTTACCTCGATGAATTCCTTTAGTTGATCTATCGGGAAGAAACCATCGGATGAAACTTGAAGGTTTTTTCCAGTTGATTTTCTTTCTTGCTGTCTCTTGTGGAGCTCTTCGTCCTCATCATCCCTTTCACTCTCTTCATCATTTACGTGGCTTGACTCTCCCCTTTCTCATTTGAGCTTTGCAATTTGTGCATCTTGCACTTGGATATGTTTGTTCAAAGATTCAACCAACTTCGTGAGATTCGGAAGTTGTTCATCCACAGTGGAGGTGTTTGTCATCATAACAGGAGTATCAAATGAGTAACTTGTGATGGAATGTGGAGCAGGGGAAGCGATGCCTCTTCCAGCGCTCTTTTCTTTTATGGTGGCAAGGTGTTGCTCCTTTTCCACGGCAATGGCTGATTTAGAAGCTTCTTGAATTTGTTTAGCTTTGCTTCGCGTGAGGACATTAATGCTCTCCGAAGAAATTCTGGAGGTGGCCATCGTTAGCTTTGGTGGAGAGTAGAGATGAGAGGTAGAGAGGTCCCACCGGGCGTGCCAAAATTTGTAACACAAATTTTCGTATTTAATTTTATAAACACGAAATTGGGTACAAAATTAATATTTTTGGATCAAAGTACAATTGTGTGAATCCAATCTCTATTGTCTCCTCTGATTCTACTCTTCGATTTGATTTGTTGAACGATCTTCGAATATTCTTCAAGGTTTATGATTCGTTGATATCAATCTGAAGGACCTTCGTCTTGTTTTTAGATTATTTGGTTCAATTTGATTTGATATCTTGAAAAACGCCGTGAAGATCTTCAAATTTGAACGTCGATACGGAGGGTTTTCACCTTGTTTCCGGATTGAACGCCATCTTTTGGGAAGTAGAATGCTTTGAATATTGAAGAACTTCTTAAATGTTGGAGAGACTTTGTAGATAATTCCTCCAATGCTTAAACTCTTCAATTAATTTGTTCCTCCTTTATGAGCCTCCTAAACCCCATATTTATAGTTGTAGGAAAACTTAATTTAGGAAGTTTAGAAATGGGCTTTTAGCTTAAACCCATAGATTTTGGGCCCATCACATGATCTTCTTAATTTATTTCCTTTTTATGTAGAATTTGACATATGGTAACTTTTGATTATATCATAAATCCACATAATTAAATATCAATGATATATATTTAATTTTGGAATCATTCGATATTTTTTAATTGCCTACAGTGTCAGATACAAAGCTCGGCTAGTTGCAAGAGGGTTCACGCAGAAGGAGGGGGTTGACTATAATGAGATTTTCTCACCAGTGGTCAGACATACTTCTATTAGAGTGTTACTAGCAATGGTGGCACATCAGAATTTAGAGCTTGAGCAACTGGATGTGAAGACAGCTTTCCTACATGGAATGTTGGAAGATGATATCTACATGACTCAGCCAGAGGGGTTCCATGTTCCTGGAAAGGAAGATTATGTTTGCAAGCTGGAGAAGTCCTTATATGGACTAAAGCAGTCTCCAAGGCAGTGGTATAAGAGGTTTGACAGTTATATGATCCAGTTGGGATACAACAGGAGTCCGTATGATTGTTGTGTGTATCACAGCAAAGCTGATGATGGTTCCATGATTTATCTTGTTCTGTATGTGGATGATATGCTCATAGCTACGAAGTCCAAGTCTGATATTCAGAAGTTGAAGGATCTACTCAGTGCTGAGTTCGATATGAAGGATTTGGGTGCTGCTAAGAAAATTTTGGGCATGGAGATATATAGGGAAAGAGAACAGAAGAAGCTTTTCTTGTCACAGAAGAGCTACATTCATAAGATTTTATCTAGATTTGGCATGTCTACAGCTAAGCCTATTGATACTCCAAGTGCTACAAATATTCATCTATCCTCTGATTATGCACCGCAGGTCCGCAATCTGTAACTGAGCAGGAGTACATGTCTCGAGTCTCATACTCTAATGCAGTAGGAAGTCTGATGTATGCTATGGTCTGTACTAGACCAGATTTCGCACATGCTGTTAGTGTTGTCAGCAGGTTCATGGGACAACCTAGAAATGAGCATTGACAGGCTGTGAAGAGGATTTTCCATTGCCTTAGAGGTACGTCTGATGTTGGTCTCATTTATGGAGGTGATACTCACTGTTCTGTGACTAGTTATGCTGATGCTGATTATGCTGAAGATGTTGACAGTAGACGATCTATGATTGGTTATGTATTCACTCTTGGTGGTTCTGTTGTTAGTTGGAAGGCAACTTTGCAAGCTACAGTTACTCTGTCTACAATTGAAGCAGAGTATATGGCATTGACAGAAGCTGCTAAGGAGAGAATCTGGCTGAAAGGGCTAGTTGGTGATCTTGGTCTATATCATGATCAAGCTATTGTGTATTGTGATAGTCTGAGTGCAATCTGTTTAGCCAAGGATCAGGTCCACCATGAGAGGACAAAACATATTGATGTGAGGTATCATTTTCTGAGGAATGAGAAGAGAATCAAGGTGATGAAAGTAGGTACTGCTGATAATCTTGCTGATATGTTCACTAAGCCGGTCCCTTATAGCAAGTTTCGATATTGTTTGGACTTACTAAACGTCACAAGCTGTTAGTTGCCCAAGGAGGGCAAATCTGAGGCAGAAAATGAGGAGTCTGTTCATCTGGCATTGTAATGATGCATTTGTAAGGAGAATTCAAGTCAAGGTGGAGATTTGTTGATATGCCTTGAAATATCTCCCGCTTCAAATAGTTAGACGGGGCCTTAACACTTGTTTTGGGCCTTACTAGTCGTATTGGGCTGAACCCATCTGGTTTATTCTCTTAGTACTATATATATGGTCTTTGAGAGCTGTAATCTGTAATTCTGAAACCCTAGCCGCTAATAAATCTGTTCTCCTTTTCTGCCCGTGGACGTAACCAACTCATTGTTGGTGAATCACATAAATCTGTATTTGCTTTACGTTTCTGTATATTAATTGCTCAATAATCCTATTTTGTCACAACATAAATCCTGCAAGAGATGTTCTCTCAGGAAATGAGTCAGACGGGACGGTCCATTTAGATGTCCTGCAGGAGTGGTTCGGCATTCACTGGTGGAACTCTCGCGTGTTCTCGTTGCTTTTGGTCGTGCTTCTCATCTTACTTCCCTTACTCTTCTGCGGCGCATAGGTTAGTATACCACATTTGTAATGGTTATAACCAAATGCAGCCATCTTGTGAGAAGGAAATATTGCTCTCTGACTTGCTTTCTATGCTTAGTTATACGGTCTTTTAGTTGTTAAAATTTAGTTATGCAGCCTTATAGTTGTTGATATATAACTATAATTATGGCGGTTACTCTTGGTAGACTTAAACTTAACACGTGTTATTGTCCATGATGAACTCAGATCTTATACCAATGGAAGTATTACCTTTTTCAAACAAATTAAAGCATGTGATTGAATAGTAGGCTAGGCCTCCCTTCATATGAAATGTCAGATTCTTGGAGAAACAGAAGCAGATTTTATGTAGAATCAGTAGTTATTCTACTCTAAATACAGTGATATCATTAAGAGAACAAAACAAACAAGAAACCTAACAAAACCCAAAGAGACCACAGCTTGATCACTCGAGGGCTGAGCCAAAAATGACTGATATGTGTGCAGTTTGTCCCCTGCAGATTCACTAGGACATGCCTCAGCTATATCGGTGCTTTTAGCAGCGTTCTTTGTCGCCATATGCTCAGTGATGGCGGTACATGCATTGTGGGAGGGGAAACAAAAACATCGAGACTGTTACCTGACTTTTCCGATGGTGTTTCCTGCGTTCAGCCTCTTCACTACGATTCCCGTATTTGCAACTGCCTTTGGATTTCATGTAAATGGTATGGCCTACTGCAGATTTTATTTCATTACCTAAATGTTTACTTTTGAGGATTAGCCTAGATAGATAAAAATATTATAACTTAATCCATTCTTTACTTAGAATGATTGAAACTTTGGAATGTCCAAGGCCTTTGATAATATATATCATTTGAGCTAAATTTATTTGATTTATATCCCATTAAAATGATGGATTGGAGAAATTCTAGTGATGATGTTAAAAATACTCAATCATGTATCTTATCAATCATGATAAGTAAACGCCAGCTTAATTTTCTCAGCGTCCTAATAGGTGTAGACTAAGCGTTGTGAAGTCGAATTTTTGTCTGGGGGCCCAATTAATTATAATTTTAAAAGATAATAAAATAAAATTATAAAATAATAATAATTTAATAATATATTGAGTTTATTATAATCCTTTTAGAAATTTGATTGGTTATATTAATTCACATATAAAACTTTATTAGTTGCATATATCTTTTATTTTATCAATATAAAATAAATTATAGAAAAAGAAAAGAAATAGCATTTAATCAATATAAAACAAATTATAGTAAAAATATAAAGGAAATAAAAGAAAGAAAAAGTAAATAAAAGAAAATAAGTATAGAAAAAAGAAAAAAGAAAAAAGAAAAAAGAAAATATGTGACTAAAATGAATCGAACAAAATTTCTTAAATGAGAGATAAAAATCCTAACACATTAGACTATAATAGATTTAGTTATTAAATGTTAAATATTTATAGAGATCACATATATTTAGCTAAGAATTAATTCACATACTGTTATTATTTGCATACATATTTTATTTTATCAATATAAAACAAATTATATAAGAAATAAAAGAAGAAATAGAATATAGAGAGGAGAAAACACAAACCAAAAGAAAGAAAGAGAGGAAAAAAAAGGAAAGAAAGAAAGAGGGGAAAAAGGAAGGAAAAAAGGAAAAAGAAAGAGGGAAAAAAAGGAAGGAAAAAGGAAAGAAAGAAAGAGAGGAAAAAAGGAAGGAAAAAGAAAACAAGAAAAGAAGAGAAAAAGAAAGAAAGGAAAAATAGGAAACGAAAAAGGGAGAAAAAAAAAGAGAAAAAAGGAAGCGAAAAGAGAAAAAAACAAGGAAAGAAAAAAAGAGAAAAAGGAAGCGAAAAGAGAGAATAAACAAAAAAAAAAAAAAAAAGACATGCTGAGGTCGAACTCGGCTCTCAGGAGTTCAAAGAAAATCCTAACCACTAAAGTTAGACAAACCTGTAATATTATCTTACATTCAAATATATGCCTGCTTTTTTAAAAGTTGGTGCCCATGGGCCTCCAGCCCCTATGTGGCTCCGTCCCGAGACTAGGGATGACAACGGATCCGGGACCGGTCGGATCCGTGGATCCAGATCAATTTTAAGGATGCGGATCCTCAAAAATCTAGACTGACGGATCCGGACCGGATCGAAATATATATCAATATTTTGGATCCGGATGCGAGTTTAGGTTTTAAGACCGGATCCGGTCCGGATCCGCCCGTGGACCCGCTAATATATATATATATATATATATATATATATATATTATTTTATTATAATTAAATTAATTAACCTAAATAATTTCTATTCATGCGTCTCGCCATCATTCCCAATTTCACATTCCAAAATTCATTTAGTTTATATATATATTATTTTTATTATAATTAAATACATAACCCTAACTTAAAACTCTTCAAATTTTTTTCAAATTATTCCAAAACAAATATGTACCAAATTTCATTTCAAATACTCTCAATTATGTATCTATCGGCATTCATGATGGGTCGCATCACTTACACCACCGATGATCGAGTTGTTTGTTGCTTCCTACTTTATAGTAAATTTGTAACTAACGTCTTCCAAAATAGTGATAATTATAGAAATTCTAAATAATTATTATAGTATTATTATGCATTTAGATTATTATGGTGTTACTGTGAATTATAGTTGATTAGAATTTATTTTAGAAGCGAAAACATATGGATCCGGGTCTAGACCCTGGACCCTGTGGATCTTATGGATCTGGATCTGGATCTAATTTTTTTGAATCCAATGGATCTGGACCAAAGCAAAAAAAATCGGATCTGGATCTGGAACTAGCCAGATCCGGTCCAGATCCAGCCCATTGCCATCCTTAGTGTAGACGCAGAAAATGAATGTATTTATTGCTTGATTTATTACTTAAATTTTGCAGAGATGTTCATTGCATGTCATCAAGGCGAGATAAGGCCTTGGCGGTGTTGGTGATCTTCCTGGCTGTTGGGACGAGTTTGGTTGCCATTTTTGTCTGATTATTTCGGCTTCAAATGGTGACCGGAACTATCACCTTCGCCACAAGAAGATTTTAGACTAACAATGCATGCCGCCTTGTCCAAGTTATTTTCTTAAATTATCATATTAATAGTTTATTCTAAATATTTATATGTTAATGTAGACACATCATACATATTAAAAGTCAAATACTTATAGACCATTCGAGTTTTTTCAAAATAGTTCAAAACGATCGAACTAGTAACCCAATAACCTCATCAAGTGACCGGTTTTGAAAACATTGTTTCAAGTTAAGGATCTGTATGGATACACGAGGTAGAGTTTAAGGCTTCATGACTACAATTGAAATCTTCAACAATTATAGTTTACATCTACAATTTGTAATTCAGAAATCTATTTCGCTAAAAATGACTAGCAACGACACAATAAAAGCATAATCGACACCGGGATAAATTCTTGCTTGGAAACTCCCTGTTCCTAAGCTTCTCAGTTTGGATTTCTCTTTTACCTGCACATGTATCATAGGTCAAGCTTGTTGCACCATTTCTGAATGCTATTTCAATTACTTTGATGTTGGTGTTTGGAGTTTACCTCTGCTACCACAGTTTCACCTTTATAGACTTTGAAAGATTGAGAAGTATAGCTACCAATAACACGAAAATCACAAATTTCCCTGGTGGTATTGGTAGACAAGAATATTTCAAGCTTCGTCTTGAGTTGGAAAGAATGAGGTTTCTGCACTGTGAAGAGAAGATTGCTTCCGTCCAATCTTTCGCCGCTGTGGACTATCCATTCTTGGTGTGCCTATAAAATTGTTGCAAAGTTAGGAGGTGGACTCGCCAGGATTTCATTTCAATGGGTCCAATTTACAATAATTTTATAATATAATATTTATAAATTTAAAAATAAAATTAATATTTGTAAATAAAGCTCAGTGTTATAACTTGAGAAAAGGAAAGGAAGAAATGATTTGATTTGTGCACCTTCCTACGCATGGTGATGATAGGCTCACCAAAAGAGTTGTACATGGTTCTTTTCTTCTTGAACTGCCAACACCCTCCAATAACTTGCACAAGTAGAGTTCCACTTCCATCAAAGGCACAGACGTGCTTACTGGATAAACCCACGGTTTTGTTCACGGCCAAGTCCACCAAGTACGGATAGCAGTAGTCGTCTCTGACGATGCTAACCGTAGGAACGAAACGCCTCACCTCCGGTACGAACATTCTACTTTGAGTTTGATGATTGACCTTAGCTTGCATTGTTCATTATATTGTGTTCATCTATGTTTTTAAACGCCTAAGCTAAGTGTGACAGCTGAGTTTCATTGGAAACATCACT
Source organism: Salvia rosmarinus (assembly GCA_036937905.1). NCBI lineage: Eukaryota > Viridiplantae > Streptophyta > Magnoliopsida > Lamiales > Lamiaceae > Salvia > Salvia rosmarinus. The sequence goes on from JAODLM010000354.1 coordinate 276,580, forward strand.
CTTCATAGTATTTTTGGAAGTTTTGGAGTTTCATGTTTAGCCATTTCCTTATGTCCTAATAATAGTACAAAGTCTACATCTCCAAATAATTTTTAAATTCCTTAGTAACCATCTCTGACTCTTTAACATCAAAGTCTAGCATAGATATGAGATAACGTGTGTTGCATATGCAACCTCGATTTTAATGTGAGTGAATTTATATTCTCAATTAACGTGATTTAATTGAGAATTTGGGACATTAAATTTGCTATAATTCATAGATTCGGATGACTTTTTTCCTCAAATCTATCTACAGTTTAATTCATATTGATAATCTTGTTTAAGAGAGCGTATTGTTGTATCCCAGTAATACGACTCGATGTTTATTTTATGCTAATAAATCGATAATATTTATTTCATAAATAATAAATACCAAATTTATAATCCAAAAATACCAAATTATACACTATAAAATCAATTTCCTAAATAAACCTTAAAATCATTTCAATCTCTATTAGTCTATTTTACAACTAATCGACCTCTAGTTTCAAAGCTAATCAACCTCCAAGTTTGAAGCTTTCCACAAATACATTTAAGGTATATATATATATATATATATATATATATATATATATAGAGGATGAATCATGTAAGAATGTAAATATTAATCATAACATTCAACAACAATATCAATAATGATAACATTCACCAATCATATCAACAATAATTATACTACACGCCGTAGCATATAAACACATAAACAACAACATTAAGAATTATTGATGTTATCATTGTTGATTTTGTTGTTGAATGTTCTAATTAATGTTGAAATTAAGGTATGTGCTTCAAGATTCATCTATCTGATTGATGAGTCATAAGAAGACAGTTCTCGAAGACCCGCTAATATGCCCAGTGTACCTACTGCAATATGATGAGAAGTTATTCCTCCCGAACAAAAGGATCAAACCTTCTACGCCCACCACCAAAAACGTTTTCTAAAACTCTTTGACCCCAAATTTTTAGTATCCTACTTTCACACAATTCATGGGTTCAACAAGCAATCGATATTTCACTCGAACGATGACTTCCACCACGTCAAGGTGACACTCTACCGTCGAGTCAACGAACGGCCCAACATTCAATGTGGGTCGAAGCATCTGGTTGCCAAGAAGAAGCATAGATATACTGATTCGGTATACTCTAAAGATGCCCTTGGTACAATATTGACGATCCTACAAAGATACCATTTCGGTGATTGCCTTTACCGATCTCATCTTTTACGGAATCTTACATTTTTTTTGGGGGAGGGGGTAATTCTGTATATTAGTTGAGAGTGGCTATTGGTACATATGGCCTTCATTGTGAAATTTGGTACCTCTCCGTCCACAATATGTGTATCATAATTGCATTATTCAACGTCCACGGAAAGTGTATCACTTTGATTTTAGGACATTACTCTCTACTATTCAACCTCACAACCACTCATTATCTCGTCAAAATCATTTATATCACTCACAACCTAACACATGATGAGATATTTTCCCACTCAAACAATACCCACCAATAATTTTATTAAAACTCGTATCGTCCACAAGTGATACACTTATTATAGAAGAATAGAATAACTATTTTGCCTTGCTTTGGTTATCGACATTTGTTGTTCGCATAAAATAGTATGAATGCGTTATATCATGGGAAATGTTTTGTATTTTTATTTATGAGATTAGCCTTGTCAATGAATGAGTTTTATCCGCACTCAAAATCGATAAATAAATATCGATCGATTCTAGAATTAGTGGCGAGCTAGGCACTGGTGCCCATGGGCCCTCAACTTTTTTGGAAAAACTTCATATATATTTGATATTTAACAATAAGCTAAAAAGTTTGTAGTAATTTAGAAGGTTAGGATACTTCTCTCACTCGATGAACTTGGGATCAAGTCCACGTAACAATATTTTTTTAGTTGTTCATGTTTCTTACTTTCCTTTGTTCTATAATTTATTGTTTCTATCTCTCCTACGTTCCTTTATTTCCTTTTTTTTCTTGCTTTCTGTTTCTCTCTCTCTACTTTATGTTCTTTTTTTTAATATAGTTTTTATTGATAAAATAAAATATGTATGCAATAATAATGATTTATATGTGAATTAATATAATTAATTTAATTTCTACAAAGATTATGATAAATTTATTCTAATAGCAACCAACTGAAGACATCCAAGTTATTTGAATTCTAATTTTAAGCTCCTAAAAATAATTGATGATAGAGCAATCGATATATAGATTGATTGAATACATGATGATTATTTTAGAAATATAATTGTTGATCTTGTTTTAATTATCACAAGTTTTTTTTCCAGAAAGTCTAAATAAAAATTTACCATATTTTTTCCAACTTTATGTCGAATATGCATCGTTTTAGGCCAGCTCTAATATTGCACTAAAACACCAAAGGTTATGTAGTTTTCACTCCATTTTATTCCAAATATGCACATTTTACGTAAAGCTATTGACTTATACCAAATTTCCTACGAGTGTGAAAATATATCATTTCGATCAAAATCGAAATCAAAATAAGTTGTACATTGGATTTGCTCTTATGATCCACGTTATGACATGATCACATTTTTTGATTTTTAAGATTTTCATGGAATTTAAATAATATTAAATTAGTATTGAAATTATTATAATTAATTTGTAATTTTCTTTTTAAAATTATACTTATAACTTTTATAATTATGATTATTTGGGCTCCCCAAAAAAATATTTATGGCTCCGTCAAAGTCTGAAACCGATCAATTAGTTATCGAACATGGACCATCAAACTATGGGTTTGGGTAAGGTAATTACCATAATGCTAAAATAATTATCAATTTATATGATTTTTCGTAACTTAATAAAAAAAAGATAATAAATTAGTAATAGAATGACTAAAACATATTAAATAAGCCCATAATACCAAAAAAAAGTTGTCGGATCGGGTTGGATCCAGAACAACCAAGTCGGGTCTGGACAGGTCCGTTTCTGAGTGGATTGAAATCGAAACCACTGTTAATGGACTATGAACGGTTCCGAATTGATCTGGATAAAACTCATCAATTAATAAGTTTATAGATAATACTTGTGCCGTCTTTTATATATTTTATTAATTTTTGATACATCATTACTCTTTCTACTTGTTGCATAGCTTGGAGACCATGCTACTATATATGGCTTTTTTACGCTTGCTTATATTATTTCCATGTCTAAGAGTGTAGATAGTCAAATGAAATTTAGAAGAGATAAATTTTCTTTTATGTGGTGTTTGGGTTATTGCACGTAGGGGTGGAAATACGTTCGGTTTCGGTTAACCAAACCGAAAATTCGGTTAACCGGAACCGAAAAGTTCATATATATGTTGATCGATAACTGAAATGATTGTTTATTCAGCTACCAAATAATCGATCGATTCGATTATCATTTATTTGGTTAAACCGTTTTTTTTAATATAAAACTAGAGAAATATATACATCTTCCAGAACAATAGCAAGCATGTATGCCAACAACAAGCCTTCGAACATTGCAAGAAAAGATTAACTTGGCTGCTCCTTAAACCATATATTGTACCAATGTAAATAAAATCATCATCATTGCAAGAAAAGATCACTCATGTATTGTACTCAAAACCATATAAATGAAAAGCATAGAACATTTATGCCAAATGTTGTTTCTAACATCACAACAATTGTTTTTCAATATATTCTTGCAAAACTCATCCCAGAGCACCCAAACTAAATCCAAAGTTAGCCAGCACATCAATAAATTCACCAGAATTCATAATACACAAATAGAAGGTTATTCATTTAGCACACTATAAGAAAGGCTCCAAAATTTAAACAACAAGATAGGCGCCAAAATCATAAGAGCCCAGAAATATAAGCATGTGAACAAGTCAACAAACAGAAAGCAAATCAACAACAATTACTCAGTTACTGCCAAACTTGGAAAGTCTTATTCAATAGGTCATCAATTGTAGCACAATTAAGTATCAAAACATCAGCAAGGCAACAACCTACAAATGCAACAGAACATAAGCCCATATTCATAAAATTCAAATTTCACTTTTTCTCGTGTTGGCAGATCTGCGACACAAGAGGATTCTCTATTGGCTCACTCTATTCTCTAAATCCAACAGATGCAAAACTATATAGAAATAAGAATTCATATATGAGAAAAGATTCTCATTATTTCTTAATGCTAACAAAATAATTCAAACAAATTAAATTTACCCTTATTATATTCATGTTCTTGCTCTTCCTCGGTTGTTTCTTCTTCATTTGTCATGTGGGATAAGCTTGATTTCAACCAATCTTCAGCACATATCAGAGTCTCAACCATACCAGGAGCCAATGAGCTTCTAAATGGGTACAAAATACGACCTTCCGTGTTGAATGCTGACCCAGAAGCAGCGGTTGAAATGGGAATGGCTAAAATATCCTAGCCATCTCGGATAGAACATGGTAGCACATGTCGTTTTCAACCACCACTGCAGGATATCAAAATTGTCCACCACTTCAATTTGATCCCCTACTTTAGGCTCCTTATGCTGCTTCTCATCGAGATATATGGTCAACTCTGAAATATCGAATCACGGGTTTTCATCACTACTATCCTCTATATTACGCATAGAACCTCAACGATCTGACCGTCTCGAGTATGAGCTGCAGTAGAAGCACTAGTCTCAGCAGTAGATATAGTGGATGTGGCTCTTGAAATTGGAGGAGTCGGGTCAGCTACTTCTTATAAAACTCAAATAATTCATTCATCGTCTCTTTCACATTTGCAGTTAGCTCGATTCCCCTAGCAGCTCCATACATTTTTTTCAGACATTTTTCCACATGCTTGAGCTTGTGTCGAGGATCCAACAAGGCAGCAATAAAAAGAATCTTATTAAGTTTGGGATTCAACTCCTTCGCCTCCGATCAATACTTGCGATCTTCTTCAACATTTTGCTTGCCATTAAGTAGATTTCAGCATCCACATTCTTCTCCAACTCAGAGATGCGGTCAAATATGTCACACATTTCTTTCAAAAACAAATAAGATGTAATATATGTGGTGCCAGATACGAGCAAGGTCAAGTCATAAAATGACTTCAAGTACTCCATCATCTTTCTAACATTAACCCAATCATCATCTCGAGGTGGCCCTATTTGTTGTTCTTTTATTTCTTTTGATTTAACTCATCAACAAACTCAATATTCATAGATCCATAGAGCTTAAGCGCTGCCTCATAGGGTTCACCGACTCCAACATCGATATGTAGAGTTCCACCTTGTTGGTATATCCAATGTTAACCATTTCTTGCAATCAATCTTGAAGGCAATCACACAATTGTTGAATTTCTCAATTCTCTTGGTGAGGCCTTAATCCACATCACTTGCCTCTCTAACTCGTCTAACAAACATTCCTATCTCTTCTAAGCCCTCTGAAACTATCAAATTAATGATGTGTGCAAGACACATAAGTGAAGGTACTTCCTCCTAGAACATCATCTTCCAAATTTTTAGAAATGAACTGATATATTTGACTACTCCATGATTTGCACTTGCATTGCCAATAGTGCAGCACATAATCTTCTGTAGATCCCACTCACAATGTCTTGACAATCGAATCACCAATATCATCCTCTTATGGTGATATCAATGATAATTATTCTAGATATGATTTATTTTCGGGATTAAAATTATTATTTTATTTATTAGATATGCAATGATCCTATCTAAATAGGATTCTAGGAATGCATTATAAATACAAGGTGAAAGAAAATCAGAAATTAATTATATTCATTGTGTGTGATTTTCAAAAATCACAAGAAAAAAGTAGGAGTTGAAATTTTACAGTATTCTCCTTAGATTTCTCTCACTCAGTATTAGAGAATAGACATCCGGGATACAGTCCAGAAGATCAAAGCTGGAATCTGCAACTTATCAGATATCCTAGAACACAGGTAAGCACTAGTAAACACCTATGTGTTGCAATTAATTATATAGGTACATGCTAGGTATATAATCAATGTATGATGAATTAAACATACAAGATATATCCTCCAGAAGAGGGTAAAATAAGATTTCCCTTCACAGTAGCCATTCTAGTCTTGTAAAAAGAAAAGTTTTAAATTTGTCTAACTGGTGTATTCTCCCTCATACACCAAAGACGCACCCATGGACCATCAGATGTTAAATAAGCGGTGCCAAAATACCCTAACCCTTAAAGATACAGTGCAAAAATGACATTCACGTTAAATAAACTATGCAAATAGTTAAAAAGAATAAGTTGTATTTAATTTTTTAAAATTTAAAATTAACACTCACTTATATACACATATATACAAAATTATTACATATAATTCAATTTACTACATGTAATATTATGAAATGACAAATTGTGATATATACAAATTTAAATTAACAAATATTAGAAAAATTATAGTTTTATATTATAAAATAATATACATGAATTTAACTATAGAATAAATGTAAGCATGTGAAAATATAGTTTAAAATGAAAATTTATAAAGTTGAAAACAACAGATATAAATTAATGTGTAAGAAGCATGTATGAAAGAAATGTGACTATAATTAGATCATCATAATTTTTTAGGATATTAAATTATATTTTTTTTTTCATTTAACAAACTTTAGGAAGGATTTGCACTATTTATTTAACATCAAATGTATTTTCGCACATAAACTTACTTTATGGATGTTTTTGTTTTTCACTATAAATGTTAAAGGCATATTTTCACCTTATCCATTTTAATCTCAATACCTTATAAATCTTTCCAGTTATTATTTCCTTGACCCACCTTTTAATCTCATTATCCATTAATTTATTTATTTATTATCTTTGCTCATTTTACACTCATTACAATTTATTAAAACTAATGCCACCAAAATCAATGAATGATTTTGACGGACGAAAAGAGTATATGATTTTGTTTTGGGTTAATTGGCTGAAAATCAATAAATTATTAAGTGAATTATAATTTTTCCCACAATCTATAAAGTTAGTGAATAAATACATGAACTTTGATAATTTTTGAAATTTTCTCCAAGTTAAGATTTCAGCCATGTCGAAATTGATGTATCATCGAAATATTTAGAAATATAACCCCACTATTTAGAAATCCTTACTTCACGTCTGAAAATTCTGATGCCATGTCAGTTTTCGACTAGACTGTAATTCTAATTTTTAATTTTTTTTTGAAATTATCAAAATTTATGTATTTATTCACTAACTTTATCGATTATAGGAAAACCAAATTACTAGATTTACAACCAATTAACCTTTTTGTGTTTGTTATATTGAATAGTTTTGATGGATAATCACCATAGTGCCCCGTGAATCATGATTCACATATAATTCTTATTACATAAAATTCATATAATTATCTATGAATTAATTAAATTTTATATTATATTATATTATAAATTTTGAAAAAATTCACTGTCATCCTTTAATTAATCATTTAAGAAGGATATAATAGAATTTTTTTTTTAAGAATATGCATTTTCATATTTGTGTAGTACAATTAGAATTACTATATTGCGCATGTTAGTTTAACATATATTTCATCCCTTTGTAGCACATATGCTAAATATATTAGTTTAGCACTTTTTTCATTGCAGCGTAGCACAAGAAGGGTTCTAGTGCTGCACAGTAATCCTCGTAGCACACAAATAAAAAAACTGTAGCTTTTCTAAAAATTAAAATCTCAACCATTGATCCAGCAAATCAAAGACCTAGATTCATTCTCATTTCCTATAAAATTATCTTTTCCTACAGATCATCTCCTATATATATATAAACTCATCAAAATGGGAGAGATTGAGAAGAGAGGTCCTAATGCTATGGAGAAACGTTGATATCTCGGTTATAAGAACTATGTTTCAATATATAGTCCATGCTTGTATTAGATCATAATAAGATAAGATAAAATCACTATTGAGTTGAACTAAATACAAATATTATGTTATTAACTAAATAAAAGTAAAAAATCTCGAAAAAAAATTACTTCTCGTCCACCAAAAACGTTCATTTAATTCTATTTTGGTTTGTCACAAAAAAACATTCACCTTCCATTTTTGAACACATCAACTACATAATTTATATCTTCAATCTACCCACTTATTTACAAAAAAATCATATATGACCCACATTTTTAATATGGGATAAAGTACAAATATGCTCTTAACGTTTAGTGGGGAACAAAAACACCCTTAAAGTAAGTTTAGGTGCAAAATTATTTTTGATTTTTGAAAAAAATCTAACTTAACTGTGTGTTTTGATTCGACCCCAAAACATATTGAAGTTTGTCTTGCTGATGTAACTAGTGATGCTCACTTGTTCTGGAGTTAGTTGTTTTTTGTTATAGGTTTCAACATAAGAACTACCAGCTTGGACAGACCTAAGATTGATAGACTTCGAGCAGTACTGAAACCAGTCGTACTATTAGGAATATCAGTACTAGCACAACTGATCATAGAAGCTCACCGATGATCGAGTACTCAAGATCAAGGCGATGTCGGGCCACCAAGTCTAAAGCGAAGTATAACGACGATTGATAAGCCTCATTTTTACCTGATTTATAAAGCTATATTCGTTTCGTTTATAATTGATAAGTGGTCTTTTGAGCTGTCTTTTTGGTATATTTATGTTTACCTTAGAAGATATTAAGTCATGTGTGTTTCATGTCATTTTAGCACAGGTTTTGATGTCAAAAAGGTAGATCACGATAAAGAGAAATTAACTAGCCCGGTCGCGAGCTCGTGCAAAGAATATCTGTTTAAACGACGATAAATGTGATGAAATGGATTTGACAAGGATGGATATGAAAAGTATATAATGTTAAAGAGCATCTCGATAGGAGTCCATAGGTGCAAACGGATCGTAATTCAGAGTCCGGACGAGAGAAGCGGAGCGAAGCAATGCAAGTCGCGCGCAAAGCGCGAGAAAACACGACTCGCGAGTTTTGCTCGCGACTTAAGGTCGCGAGGCAAAACTTGCGAGAAACAATGAATGTGCAGCAATTTTGAAGACTTCACGACATGTCTTCGTGGGAGTCTCCTCAAGCAACGCTAGAGAGAGCAATTGAAGCACAGCGCATTCGAGAGTTCGCAGCTTTGCTTTGCGAGTTAATCTAAAGCAAAGCTCATGAGGAACATTGGTTGCGCACCAATTTAATTTGCTCATGACTTTGCTCACGAATTTGTTCGCGGCGTGTGTCGTGAAGGGCGTCCTAGGGTTGCATATATAGCATTCGACGTCGAGGCGAGGGGATCGCACACTTTACATCGACGCATTAGATTTTAGTTTTCATTCCGAATACGTAACTCTTCTTTTCGTTTATCTTTTCGCACGTTTACAGAGTAGTTTAGTTTAGTTTATCAGTTTTCTTTCGAATTTAGTTTTCACAATTTATTTTATTCGAGATTCCATATTTAATTTCATATTTCAGTTGCACCAATTGTTCATCGTGGAATCCTAATGTTTTATTTATCTATCTCAATTTATGCTATCTTTATTTATTTATTGCTTTAGTATTTTAATTATGTGTAGTTAAATTTATTATTGATCCTAGGGTTTGTATGTCTGACTAGATTCGTATGATTTATCTGTTGATACTGTTTTGCCGTCCCATTCATGATTTATAATTCTTGTCTTTAATTCTCATGTGTTGGTATCTGATCAATATTAATGCATGCTAGTTATGTGATTGATGTCTTGGCGGAATTAACTACATAATCGATATCTTGAATTCATAATCTGGTTTTTACCTTGAGACCGACGGATATAGGTGAACTGTAGGAGGTTATTCTTTGTGCTTTTGGTAATTAGCTTACTTCTCTTTAGACCCGACGGAGATAGAGTTTAGGCTAACCTACTACTATAAATGTCTGGCGGAAACTATAGTTACATTAGTGATCCTTCATATGAATGTGGATTAAATTGGTAAACATATTAATAGGTTAATTGTGTGAATCGGTTAGGTTGAGTACATCCCAGAATTGATCTTTTATATCCGATTTTATTCCTATTTATCTTTGAGTCTAGTTTTGTCATTATTTTTCTCTTGATAGATTGTTGCGAATAATAATCAAGATTACGTGTTGATATATGTTGTGTTGTCGAGTCATGATCCTTGTGGATACGATATATATACTTGTGTTTTACTATCAATTTATTTTGATAGAAATTTAGCGATCAAATTTTGGCGTCGTTCTTGGGACATTTAGATTGCATAATGATAATTTTCGAATTGTAGTTATTAATTGGGCTTATAAAAAATAGAAAAAACTATTATTATTTACGTGTTGCTTCTCGGATCGATTTGGTTTTATCTCTACGTGGAGTGCATGATTACAAGATCTCAAATGAGAGAAATTATTCCTTGGATCTTGAGATTGAAAGATCACATAAGAGAAAGAGCGAGAAAGAAGACAACGAGCGCAATGGCGGAAAGCAACCCCAAGGCCATATTAGAATGGGCGAGATGGAAGAGATCCTAGCCACGATGCGGTGCCAGCGGCATTGAATAATCAGTTGGGCGGATGGGTGGGCGAGCACAACCCATACCGCTCAACCACGTATACGAGCCACCGACGGATCGGTTCAGGTGGATGATTGGGGCGAACGTCAACACGAATAATTTCGAGTTAAAGCACGCCTCATCGGCATGATACAAGTGGGCGGTTTGGGAATGAGTTCTTCAAGACCCCAATGCACACTTGGAAGCGTTCACGGATATATGTGATACTATCAGCGAGCTGAGTGCCGGTGATGCCATCCGGACGCGGATGTTTATTTTCTCATTGAGGAGCTAAGCGAAAGAATGGTTCAAGAGTTTGGACAGATCACGGATTACCACGTGGGAGCAGCTCTGTGAGAAGTTCCTGTCCAATTACTTTCCACCTGCCAAGGCTCAGAAGATCATTGCAGAGATCTCCCATTTTTCACAATTGGGAGATGAATCATTATTTGAGGCTTGGGAGAGATTCAGAAACCTGCTCCGGAAGTGTCCACAGCATGGGTTTTCACCTGAGCAGCAAGTAATTGTAGATGCTTCAGTCGGAGGATGCCTGCTCAACAGAGGAATCGATGAAGCGTTGAGAATAATTGAGGAGATAGCATCCAACAGTTATCAGTGGCCGATGGAGAGACAACCAATAAGGAAAGTTGCCGCTGCAGAGCTTGACAACAGATATGATGATCTGCTAGAAAAATTTACATCTCTACAAAAGGAGTATGAAGCCGAGAGAGAAGGGCAGATGACCGCGGCCATGGCGCATAATATGGAGGAGGTTCACTATGTGAACTAAAAGAGTAATTTCCAAGGAAATCAGAGTGGGAATCCACCATATCATCCCAATAATATGAATCATCCAAATTTTTCCTATGCCAGTGCACATAATGCTCAACAACTGCCACCTGGTTTTGCTGTGAATAATGGGATGATTATGGAGCCTAAGAAGCCGAGCCTTGAAGAAATGATGCAGCAAGTATTGGTGAGCAATCAGCAAATAGCAGCGAGTCATCAGCAAATTGTGGCTCAACAAAATATTCAGATTCAGCAGCTTGGAAATAGGCTAAACACTCTAGAGAGCACAGTCAATGCCATAAATAATACTGTCATAGCCCTTGGAAAACAAGTAAAGATGATAGAGAACCAAGTGGGCGGATGGCCAATGAAAGAGCTGGAATGCAGTGCAGGGCAATTTCAAGCAACACTGAATAGAATCCTAAGAATCATATGCCTCCGAATCAGTGTAATGCTATTTATTTGAGGAGCGGAGCATCCTATACTAATCATCTGGAGCATGAAGGAGAAGAGTTGGATGAGCAAAGAGCCGAGGATGACGAATTCACATTTTCTCGCCTCACGAGACATCCTCGCGACAGCCAGTCGCGAGGGAATACCGTGAAGAAAAGCAGACCGCATGTAAAACCAGGCCTCGCGACCTTCCCTCGTGAGGAAGGATCGCGAGGTAATCCCGCGAAGCAAGACGCACCTGAGACAGAACATTACCTCGCGACTTTGTCTCGCGATGAAGGGTCTCGCGAAGAATGATGGAGAAGACATCGCGACCTCACCTCGCGATGAAGGATCGGGAGGTAAACTTGCGAAGACTGACGGAGGTGACATCGCGAGGAAATCCAGAGAGGAAAATTTGCGAGAGAAGGCCGCGAGCCGTCCAGCGCCACCCGTGGTCAATACTCCATTTTCTCAGCGCATCGGAAAGATAAAATATGATGAGGAATTCGCCCGATTCAAAGAGATGTTCCAGAAAGTTAACATCACCATACCTCTCTTTGATGCGCTCAGAAATATGCCCGGATACATCAAATTTTTCAAAGATGCAGTGGCAAGCAAGAAGAAATTAGGAAAATTTGAAAAAATTAACCTTTCTGAAGAATGCAGTGCTATTTTACAACAAAGTTGCCCCGAAAATGAAGGATCAGGGAGCTTCACGTTGGAGTGTGAGATTGCTGAGCATACATTCCCCAACGTGTTATGTGATTTGGGAGCGAGCATAAACCTGATGCCTTTATCTATGTTCAACCGTTTGGAGCTTGGGAAAATGAAGTCAACTAAAATTTCATTGATGATGGTCGATGGTCGATCGCATATCTAAGGAATAGTTCAAGATGTGTTGGTAAGAAATCGGGATTTTGTCTTTCCAGCTGATTTTTTTATTTTAGACATACCTGAATTTAAAAATCAACCAGTAATCTTAGGTCGGCCTTTTCTAGCAACTGGTCGTGCTTTAATTGATGTGCAGGAAGGTGATCTTATATTTCGTGTCAACGATGAGGAGCTGAAGATCTCAATATATGATGCCTTCCCGCGACACGATAGTTCCGAGCATGAAAATTGCTATTCAATCACCACTGTTGCAGCTCGCCAAATCTCGAGCTTAGATGGAAACCGACCAATCAACAAGGATGCTACAAAGAAGAGATGGACTCGGCATGGAACTCCGAGCGAATTGTTCAAGTTTGGGGGAGGCCACTCCACACTCGGTGGTGGTCTGCGTCAATGCAAAGTATGGAGGCAAGCACAGATTTGGGAAGAAGTCTGCTTCAAACGCCCGATTGATCGGTATGAAATGGTCTAGCTAAAGACATTTAAATTTAGCACTTGTTGGGAGGTAACCCAATGTTTTCCTTTATTTTGTTTGTTTTTTCGTTTTGTTTGTTTTTGGTTTGTTTTTCGTGTTTGAGTTTTGTGTCTGTTTTGGGTTGAGTTGAATAACGAGCAGCCGATGATGAGAATTGTTTTTATTAGAAAATTTGATTGCAACTGATTTTGTGAGACCAAGCATGTTATGATTATTGTGAGTATTGAGCCTTTGAGAACCTGATCACACTTTTGAAACCTGTGGACTTGGGCTTTTGACTGTCATATCTTTTCAGTCTTGTTTCTTTCTGTGTGAATAGTTTGAAATAGCATGTGTTTCTCTAGAACTTGCTCTGAATCTTTTTCGAGGTTGCATTGACGTGCTTAAGAATTATGAAATGATATTGGCATTCTTTTCTTAGCCTATACACTATCCAAACACTAACCTGTTATTTATTATCCTTTGATGAGCTCGTTTGAGTCTACCTTATTCTTTCATATAGCCGTGAGTTGGGTTATGTAGTTAGTGTGATTTTTGGTTGCTTGAAATTGAGGGTTGAGAAAAAGAAAAGAAAGAAAATAAATGATGAGAAAGTGATAATAAATGGGTAAGTAGCTAGTGCTTGAGATGAGTATATCACTTATATGATAATTATGGAGTTTTTAAAGAAAAAAGACTTCTTGGTATAGAGAAGTGAAATGAATTGTGAAAGTTTGGGAATTGTGTCTTATGATACTTATGATGTTATCCATTATGAGATTATGAGTCACTTAGCCTAAATATATCCTACCTTACCAAAGAGCCTACATTATAACCTTGTATAAAGACCTTTTTGATCTTAGTTCTTGAGCACATATTTGAGCAATGGAGAATTAGACGATTTGCAAGTTTATGGTAGATTCCATTTGTTTTTAAACTTTGAGAGTATACACATCCTTCTTGATACACTTGAGTGTTTGAGATTTCTTATATATACATCCATGTTGTGAGGATTAAAGTTTAAGAAGGCTTGTGCTTATGATTATTATGATATGTGGAGTTTAACGAAAGATGTTGTGATTTGATTCATTTGATTGAATCTTTTATTACTCATTGTTCTGAGGCTTATTGCTTTTATCGTTCGACTCTTTGTCTGTCTTTGGTCGTTTCTCTCTTGTTCTGTTTTGTTTGAGGACAAACAAAAGGTTAAGTTTGGGGGAGTTGATAAGCCTCATTTTTACCTGATTTATAAAGCTACATTCGTTTCGTTTATAATTGATAAGTGGTCTTTTGAGCTGTCTTTTTGGTATATTTATGTTTACCTTGGAAGATATTATGCCGTGTGTGTTTCATGTCAATTTAGCACAGGTTTTGATGTCCAAAATGTGGATCACGATAAAGAGGAATTAACTAGCCTGGTCGCGAGCTCGTGCAAAGAATATCTGTTTAAACGACGATAAATATGATGAAATGGATTTGACAAGGATGGATGTACAAAGTTTATAATGTTAAATAGCATCTCGATAGGAGTCCATAGGCATAAACGGATCGCAATTCGGTCCGGACGAGAGAGAAGAGCGGAATAAGTCGTGTCGCGCGCAGCAGCATGAAAACACGACTCGCGAGTTTTGCTCGCGACTTAAGGTTGCGAGGCAAAACTCGCGAGAAACAATGAATGTGCAGCAATTTTGAAGACTTCACGACATATCTTCGCGGGAGTCTCTCTCAAGCAACGCTAGAGAGGAGCAATTGAAGCACGGCACATTCGAGAGTTCGCGGCTTTGCTTCGCGAGTTAATCTCACAAGCAAAGCTCACGAGGAACATTGGTTGCGCACCAATTTAATTTGCTCGCGGCTTTCGCTCGCGAGGGCGTGTCGCAAGAAGCAGCGTCCTAGGGTTGCGTATATAGCATTCAGACATCGAGGCGGGGGATCGCACACTTTACATCGATGCATTAGATTTTAGTTTTCATTCACGAATCTGAACTCTTCTTTTCGTTTATCTTTTCATGCGTTTACGAGTAGTTTAGTTCAGCTTTATCGGTTTTCTTTGAATTTAGTTTTCACAATTTATTTTATTCGAGATTCGATTTAATTTGATTTCGATTGCACCAATTGTTCATCGTGAAATCCTACGGTTTTATTTATCTATCTCAATTTATGCTATCTTTATTTATTTATTGCTTTAGTATTTTAATTATATGTAGCTAAATTTCGTATTGATCCTAGGGTTTGTATGTCTGACTAGATTCGTATGATTTATCTGTTGATACTGTTTTGCCGTCCCATTCAGGATTTATAATTCTTGGCTTTAATTCTCATGTGTTGGTATCTGATCAATATTAATGCATGCTAGTTATGTGATTGATGTCTTGGCGGAATTAATTGCATAATCGATATCTTGAATTCATAATACAATTTTTTTACCTTGAGACCTGGCGGAGATAGGTGAACTGTAGGAGGTTATTCTTTGTGTGCTTTTGGTAATTAGCTTACTTCTCTTGAGACCCGACGGAGATAGAGTTTATGCTAACCTACTACTATAGGCTATCTTGACCGAAACTATAGTTACATTAGTGATCCTTCATATGAATGTGGATTAAATTGGTAAACAGATTAATAGGTTAATTGTGTGAATCTTGAGTACATCCCTAGGGTCAGTCTTTTATATCTGATTTTATTCCTATTTATCTTTGAGTATAGTTTTATCATTATTTTCTCTCGATAGATTGTTGCCTGAATAATAATCAAGATTCTGTGTTGATTATTTGTTGTGTTATCGAGTCGCAGTCCCTGTGGATACGATATATATACTTGCTGTTTTACTATCAATTATTTTATAAGTCGCGAGCAAAACTCGCGAGTCGTGTATTCTCGCGCTGCGTGCGCGACTTCGCTGTTTCGCTCCGTTCTCTCTCGTCCGGACTCCGAATTGCGATCCGTTTGTGCCTATGGACTCTTATCGAGATGCTCTTTAAAATTATAAACTTTTCACATCCATCCTTATCAAATCCATTTCATCATATTTATCGTCGTTTAAACAGATATTCTTTGCACGAGCTCGCGACCGGGCTAGTTAATTCCTCTTTA
This sequence comes from Salvia rosmarinus, assembly GCA_036937905.1. Taxonomy (NCBI): domain Eukaryota; kingdom Viridiplantae; phylum Streptophyta; class Magnoliopsida; order Lamiales; family Lamiaceae; genus Salvia; species Salvia rosmarinus. The sequence goes on from JAODLM010000354.1 coordinate 292,784, forward strand.
TTGTGATCCACCTTTTTGACATCAAAACCTGTGCTAAAATGACATGAAACACATACGGCATAATATCTTCCAAGGTAAACATAAATATACCAAAATAACAGCTCAAAAGACCACTTATCAATTATAAACGAAACGAATATAGCTTTATAAATCAGGTAAAAATGAGGCTTATCACTGATAAACTGAGTTACTAGAGTAAGTTGAAGACTGAAGACTAACATCGGAATACCGAAGATTAAAGATCGGAGACTAAAACTCGACGCTGCAGAAAACAAATAAGTCGGAGATATAACTAAGTGTCATACCAACAGCTGACACCCTAAGCTGGGTAGTCAAAGCTGGCTACCAGAAGTCAAAGCTGACGTCTGGAAGTCAAAGCTGCTGATCAATAGTCAAAGCTAGTGATAAATAGTCGATGATGGCGATACCAAGTCAAAGCTGGCTGATAAAAAGTAAAAGGTAAATATACCTTCGTCAAAGCTGAAAGCATCATACTGACTCAAATTCCTAAACAGACAAAAATTGGAGTCCAGCTTGCTGACAAAAGACGGAACAGTCTCGACTGGTCCAACTTGGAGTCAACGTACTGATAAAACACGAAGTCAACTTAATTGAAGAAACATGAAAATACTTTAGCCTTGAGTGTTTGACTCGCCACGTGTCGTAGCGTATCTACAGAAGATCCTAACATGTTAGAACACCTTTTCAGAGTTGCAGAGCTATAGTGTACGATGATGCAAACACCGACAACGATGTACAAGGATTTATAGGGAAAGAATTCAAATGACAAATACAGTGATGTGATTGGTGCTCCTTCTAACAGTACTATTCATCATTCCCTCTATAAATACGCACATAATCTAACATTTGAAGGTTACCAAAACGTTACGCACTCGAATATTCTAAAGTATTAAAAGCTCAAAGCTCAAGAACATTTAACCAGCAATTTTGAAGAAATGAGTTCTCAGAGTTATCAGTAAACCTTCAGAGCTCAAATATATCTATCAGCTCAAGGTTTAAGCATACATTCCTTTAAGTCTATGATACTACTTTGTATATCTCAAGTCTAGACATACTAAGTTTGTCGCATGTGATAATTCATCTTTAGCCGAAAAACCCTCTACAAAACCCCATAGTTTAAGTAGAAGTTTGGGCAAGTAGGCAACGAAGTGTTAGTTGCTGAAAGCTTGGTTATCTGGCACCTATAAGCAAGAGGTTTAGGTAGCACCAGCAAACTTAGGAAGAACGCCCAGTTCGGCAGAATACAATAAGGTTAACTCTGTATCTAGGTTTATATCATGTACTCGTAAAAAAGATCAAATTCCAGTTAGTGGATTGACTGAGCAATCAATCCGTAGATGTAGGAGTTGATCTCTCCGAACCATGTTAAAACCAAGTGTTTTTTACTTTCAGTTCTTTACATTTAGTATTGTATTTACATTACATAATATTGAACTGATATCACCAGCACACAACAGTACAACATCATTTTGAAACAATCTATCAATATCAGTTTGATACTGAAGAGATAAACCTGATAACTGACTAAGCTCATATTTGACTAAGTGTTTTACGCCAATTTAAGTTTTCAGTAAGGCAAACACATAACCACCATATTCCGCAAGCACATCAGTTATTAGTCCAACTTACCAGCTGTCTCAGCAGTCAGTAGGTTTGCTAACTGTTATCACTCTAAACAAGATTTTCCTTATCTGAACTGACCAATAGTACTGACATCAATACTGAATTGCCTTCAGTTAACGGACCAACTGTTGTCACAATAGTCATACTAGTCTTGTAAAAAGAAAAATTTTAAATTTGCCTAACTAGTGTACGTACCCGGTGGGACCATCAAATATTAAATAAACAGTGTAAAAATACCTTTACCCTTAAAGAAACAGTGCAAAAATGTCATTCATGTTAAATGAACGATGTTGATAGTTAAAACAAATAAGTTGTGTTTAACTTTTTTTTTAAGTTTAAAATTAACACTCACTTATATACACATGTATATACAAAATAATTACATATAATTCAATTTGCTACGTGTAATAACATGAAATGACAAATTTTTATACATACAAATTTAAATTGACAAATATTAGGAAAAAGTTATAGTTTTATATTATAACATAATATACATAAATTTAACTATAGAATAGATGTAAGCATGTGAAAATATAGTTTAAAATGAATATTTATAAAGTTGAAAACAACGGATATAAATTATTGTTTAAGAAGCATGTATGAAAGAAAGATGACTATAATTAGATCATCATAATTTTTTGAGATATTAAATTTTATATATTTTTTTTTCATTTAACAAAGTTTAGGAATGATTTACACTATTTATTTAACATCAAAGGATTTTCGCATCTAAATTTACTTTAGGGATGCTTTTATTTTTCACTATAAATATTAAGGGCATATTTGCACCTTATCCCTTTTAATCTCACTACCTTATAAATCTTTTTATTTATTATTTCCATGACCCACCTTTTAATCTCATTACCCATTAATTCATTCATTTATTATCTTCACTCACTTTACACTCATTACAATTTATTAAAACTATTATCATCAAAATCAATGAACGATTTGTAATACCACGTGAAATTAAAACTTTATTTATTATGTTATTAAACTAAATCAAGATTTGAAATTAGAATGATTATTAAAATTTATAATCGTCGACGTTTCGATTTTTTTTCGAACGAGAAAATTTAAACGAATATCGAAGAATGAATACAGTTATAAGTCGAGCCAGATATTTTATACTAGAAAACTTGTCTAATCAAAGCACATCATTTCAAATCCCCCAAAATCCTCCACTTTTCCCTACTTTACTCCATCTTTTTTTTCAACCCTTACCATCACATAGCTAACCTACCTATACCCTACTCTCATAATGGATTATATGAAAAACAATCACTCAACTTTCCCCATTTCCAAACTTGTCGACAACAACAGAAGGAAACCCAACAACAATGTAAGAACTCATTTTCTTTGTATTTTTTCATCTTCTTACAAAATCCAAGCTAATAACTTCAACTTCTTTGTTCAAACCTGCAAATGTTGTTCACCTCTTAACAGATTTCATTTCAATAAACAACACGAACAGATTTCACTAAGGTTATACCATTTTCAACCCCTCATTAAATTCTTTTCTGTACTGAAACAATATATACAAGCACATGTATATTGATACCATTAATTTCTACACCTAATTCTTGGAAGCAAATCAACAAGTATGATGCAAACAATCCAAATAAATAAAATCATAAATACATAGAAATTTAGCAATTACAGAGCTTAAGAATTCTCTTAAAGTTTGACCAAGCCACTAGGGCTCATTTGTTGGTCATCGGTGGCAAGTCGAGGCGGTGAAGCTTGATGGCGAGAAGGCTCAGTGGAGGATGGCGAGGCTCGCACACGGCGGCGTCGGCGATAGTACGGTGGTTGGAGCACGGCGGCACAACTGAGCGGTGACTCGCACACGGCGGCTTTGCACGATGGCGTTGCGGCGGCGATACAACGACGGCGGTGGGCTGGGCGAGGCGGCAGCGTCGGCGAAAGGAGCGGTGGTGGCACCGGAATCGGCTACGACGACGACGACAGATTCGTCGAGATTGAAAGAGTGTGTGTGTGTGTTTGCGAGACAACAAAGATGTATGTGTGAGTGTGTGCATTGGTTCGTAAAGGAACGAGAGAGATGAGAGATGGGGCTGAGGTCACGACGACGACGGTGTGGCACGCCTACCGGTGATGCTCTCCGATCGGAGATGATGGCGGCGGCGGCGATCTTGCCGAGAAGGGAAGAAGAGCAGTTCGTGCGTGTATGTGTGTGTGTATGTGTCCGCGAGAGAACCAAGAGGAGAGGAGGTCGCGACGGCGCATTTCATTGACCGGCGGCGTGGGACGGCAGGCGATGGGCGGCGGTAGTCTCGTGTGTGCGTAAGTGTGTGTGAGCAGAGACGAGAGTGAGTGAGTGAAAATGGGGGTGGGGCGACTAGGGTTAAGTTAGAGTTTAGGTTAGTTTTGTTTTTATTTATTTTGTTGGGCTTTGATCATATGGGCCGATATTAATTGGTTTGGGTCTTATGACATTGGGGCGAAAATCCATTAGGTTGGGCTTAGTTTTTAGGTTTATTTCCTTGGGCTGAAATTAAAATGGTGTTGGGCCTAACTGAGATGGGCCGAGACTAAAATAATATAATGGGACATGGGCCTAAATTAAATTGATGATGAGCTTAGATTTATTTTAAATATTGGGCTAAGAATTTAAATTGATAATGGACTTGAATTATTTATTTCTATGATCCATTACATGGAATTAAAGATTTAACAAATTCTATATTAATTAAATATGAGGTTTAATTCTAGTAATTAAATTTTGAGATTAATTCTTAATTAATTAAATAATAATCTAAATACCAATTATTTATAGTGAGTTAATTAAATTCATGAGATTGAATAAAGTCTATTTTTATAGCATAATTAATTAATTAATTAATTAATTAATTAATTATGTTTAGGGTTAATTTGAGAATTACTCTTTTTAAGTGATCTATTTATGTAATGAGATGGACCTTAAGTGAATTTCTAAATAGGTGTGTTTGGAAATAAATCATAATTAGTGAAAATCTAAGATGAATTAAATTGATTTGATTTAATTGATGAGATGTTATTGGACTTTTAACTTGTCCCATTTAATTAAGATTTAATTATGAATTTACTTAATTAAATTAGAGATTTAATTAATTAATTAATTAATGATTTGATTATGTCAAGTAGATTCTTGAAAATATTATTTAAGTAACTTTAATTTCTAAAACATTTGTTAGAAGATGATTGAATTATGAGAAATCTTTATTGATTGTGTACTATAGATATGGGTTTCTCTGATAGAATATGTGGGACGTGTGAGGCGAGAAACACGGCGAGGAAATATTAGTAATGAATGAGGGATTGGAATTCAGAATTGTTTATACGCATTAACAAACGACGATGATTAGTTATGAATATAGGGTTCATAAATTATACGAAATGACGTGAAGAAACATCGATGGAATGGAAGAATACAACGACAGAGTGTCATCTATAGTCATGGCTAGACGAACCTATTAGACGAAATATAGTTGTTAACTGAGCCGTATCGATAACGAAAATCCAAAAACCCAGAAACTCTAAAACTTAAATGATATCGGGTTCATTGTTCTTAGCAATGCTTCTCGACGGAAGCGAATGACGTACTAAATTATATTTCTTACGTTGACAAGGTCCAGCGTGGACGTAAACGAAAACGATAAAGGATCGCTAGCAGGCACCTCAAGAAGGTCAATTCTTGAGGTGAGCATTCTTATCTAAACAAAATGTGATTTTATGAAAATCATTTACTTCTTATGCTTTATTGCTTTCTTGAACTGCAAATGTTTAAATGCGATATTGTCTGCCAAAATGTTTATTGTTTTGTATATATACATTCGGGTTGGCCGGGCCAACATGAGATATTACGAATTCGGGTCCTACTGGTGGATGCCAGTTTGGACTATGTACACTTAAACTGAACCTTTCGCGGTCAGTCGTGCGTTCGGATGAAGGGAGGCCTCCCTCCCGACGCGTTCCATAGCCGATTTGGATTATCGTTGTATGAAAATGACCGCAGTTGATTTTGAAAAAATGATAAAATGTTTAGTGAGCACAAGGCATTTCAAACCAAAACCTTGTGTCTTCTACGTGGTAACAGCGATACAATTTCGTGAAAAAAATATAAATATTTTGGCATGTGCCCACCGAGTACTTTGTACTTAGCCCCGCATATTGATTTTGATGTGCGGGTTGAGTCAATGATGAAGCGGGTGGAGTTGAGCGAGATTTCTTTATCGATGAAAATGGAACATCTTTTGGTTCACCTTGAGAATGCATCTTCATATGCATATCTCACATGTTTATTCATTGCAAACTCTTTAGACTCTTTTGAATTCTAGATATATGTTGAACTCTTGAATATTCTAGTAGTGATTACATAATCAACTATTGTTTGGTTAGTTTCTCTTAGTCGACCTTGATATCACTTATGCTTCCGCATTTACTCGTGTTTTCTTACCAATGATATGGCTCAGAAATCAACACTAAGATCCCCATTTCTTTCCCCACTTCTTTAATCCAACCCCAAATCGCGGTCCGACAAGGCAGTCCTTCGGGAATAGCCGAGTCGGGCTGTGACATGATTTTAGCGGACATAATGAGTATATGATTTTGTTATGGGTTAATTGGCCGAAACTCAATAAATTATTAGTGAATTTCGATTTTTTTCCACAATCTATAAAGTTAGTGAATAAATACATAAACTTTTATAATTTTTGAAATTTTCTCCAAATTAAGATTTCAGCCAAGTTGAAATTGACGTGTCATCAAAACATTTCGAAACATGACCCACTATTTAGAAATCCTTACTTCACCTCTGAAAATTCTAATACCTTGTCAGTTTCGACTAGGCTGTAATTTTAATTTTAAACTTTTGTTTTTTTGGAAATTATCAAAATCTATATATTTATTCACTAACTTTATCGATTATAGAAAAAACAAAATCTACTAGCTAGATTTCTCTTTAGAGAAAAAACTCACATACTCTTTGAACAAGCGATACAAACTACAGCCAATTATCCTTTTGTTTTGTTATATTGAATAGTTTTGATGGATAATCACCATAGTGCCTTGTGAATCCTGATCTAGAATTCTTATTACATAAAATTACTATAATTATCTATGAATTAATTAAATTTTATATTTTATTATAGTAAATTATAAAATTTGTATAATTTCATTGTCACCCTTCAATCAATCATTTAAGAAGGATATAATAGAAAATCAATTTTATAAGAATATGCTTTTTTATAATAGTGATAGAAATAGATTAAGAATAAAAAATGCTTGTAAAATGATGTATATTATCGGTTGGGAACAATAAGAACTAAGAAGGTACCAGCTAAATCAATGTCCTTAATTCGTCTTGTGCTGTAAAATTTTGTCCTCACTTTTTCCACTGTGTACAAAACACAACATGATATACCATGGACCAAGAGAGAATCATAACATAGAAAGAACACAAATGTTTAACTTTATATAACCATCTAAAAATTGATAGATGCATATACCATGAACCAAGAGAAAACCAAGTGAAAATTTCTAAAATTAGGACTTAAAAACAAGGCACACACCTCACTCCAAACCTCAGTAGCAAACTATTCTGATGCAATCAAGCCATAGGAAATGGACTTTTAAAGTAATGAGTATTTCAAGAATCTAGTACTTGCTTTTTGTGCTGAAGAAAGTATTGTATACTTAAGGATTTAGTTTCAATTTGATTAGAACATTTTTACCTCTGTTCTCTTGATCAAATATTATAGTATGTACTGCTAAACTGTACCATGCAAAACAGAGATTTGATACTACTCAATTATTATACATAATAAGGAGAAGAACTACTTGATAAATACAGTAGAATACTTTGCTGCATAACTTCATTTCTTCATTCACATGTAATTTGTATATATACAAGGGAAGGAAGCACGAAGATCAATATTGTCCAAGTGAATGTACTATGATCAAGGAAATAAAATCCTAACAAACTAAGCTAATTGCAAGAGATAAGGGATATGATGTGATCTCCAAAAACCAACCAAAAATAAAAGATCTACCATAAAAGGAAAGATAATATTCAACACTCTCCCTCAAGTTGAAGTGTGAAGGTCTCGAACGCCCAACTTGCTATAGAGAAAATGGAAATGATCAACACCAAGTGCTTTGGTGAAAATGTCGGCAACTTGAAACTTGGTGGAGACATAACAAAGGAGCGACTTCACCACTTTCAACACGCTCTCGCACAAAAAAACAGTCCATTTCAACATGTTTGGTTCGTTCGTGGAAAACCGGATTGACTGTGATATGACAAGCAACTTGATTGTCACAAAATAATGGAGTTGGACCAGACTGGTGAACTTCAAACTCCTTGAGCAACCAACGAAGTGATAACATTTCACTGACGATGGTGACCGTTTCACGGTACTCTACTTCGGCTAAAGAACGAGAAATGACTGATTGCTTCTTGGTGGTCCAAGAGACGGGAGAATCACCCAAGGTGATGAAATAACCTGTATAGAAACGGCGAGTGAAATGGCAACCCCCCAAATCTGCATCACAAAAAGCCTCAAATTGGAGTTGGCCGGCGTCATGGATGAACAACCCCTGAACATAGAAGTATTACTTATGGTGAGAATAACATCATCGACATATACTAATGCGGAAATATAAGTAAAGCCATCGGCAAAAGTGAAAAAGGAATGATCAACGTGAGATTGCCGAAAGCCAATGTCAAAGTAAGGCACTGGTGAACTTTTTGCGCCAACTTCTGGATGCTTGTTTCAAACCATACAAGGATTTTTGAAGCTTGCAGACTCTTATATCCCATTTCTTAGCAAAACCTAGAGGAATCTTCATGTACACTTCATCTGTCGAATCCCCATGTAAGAAGGCATTATTGACATCAATTTGGTGTATTTTCTAATTTTTCTTCGTAACTTCAACTAACATGCGTCTCACAGTGACGAGTCTAGCCACGAGTGCGAATCATGAAAGTCTATACCTTCGACTTGAGAAAAACCTTTTGCAAGCAATCGTGCTTTGTATCGCTCGACCTCACCATTTGGTTTATATTTTATCTTGTAAACACATTTAGGGTCAAATGCTTTTTTTCCAGGAGGCAAGTGCACCAATCTCTATGCTGCATTTTCTTCCTATTAGATATATATATTTATATATAGTATATCTTATGGATAAAGATTAGAACTTACCTTTTATTGTAGGACTCTTGTATATATAGGAGCTTTGATAAGTTAATAATATAGAGAAAAATTTCTCCAACATCATGTTTTATATCTTGACATGGTATCAGAGCCTAGGGCTTGAAAATTTTGAAATTTTTGAAATTAGGGTTTAGGGTGAAAAAGGGAAAAGCCACCCATTTGAGTTCGGAGCTTCACCGGTTGACACCTCTGGCACAGGGAGGTGCGGCACCGTCCAACGAGCCTTCACCAAAATTCTGGTTGCCAGAGCCGGCACGTGTGGGGCCCATGCGTGTGAACCGTGTTCTGGTGAACAGTGCGCGTGTGAACAGTGTTTCTGTGCAGTTCAGTTTTTCGCGCGTACAAGCCGCGTCCGAGGTCAGAATTTGCTCCAGCCGGTCTCGTTCGACTCGCCTCGACGTTCTCTACCTATCTGAATATCTGTTCAGGTCAGCATCTGGTTGGTGTTAGATCTGGTTTGTTTTAGATTTCGCTTTTTGGCTCAATTTTGTGGTGGGCTGTTTTGAATTGATGAATTATGTCTGAATCATTTGAAAGTAAGTTAGTAGCTCCTGATATTGTGCCAGTGATGACAAGAATCATGGAGCACAAACTCGTTCCTACGAATTACTTAGATTGATGTCAGACAATTGAACTTTATTTGTTGAGTGTGTCAATGGATAATCATATGACTGATGATCTACTTTCTGATTCTTCAAAACTTCATTGGCTACGGGAGGATGCCCGTTTGTTTCTACAGATTCGTAACTCTATCAGAAGTGAGGTAGTTGGCATGGTTACTCACTGTAGGACGGTTAAAGCACTTTTAACGTTTCTTGAATTTTTGTATTCTTGGAAAAGGGAATATATCTCGGATATATGATGTGTGTCAAGCTTTCTACAAAGCAGACAAAGGGGATAGATCTCTTACAAATTACTTCATGGATTTTAAGAAGACTTATGAAGAACTTAATATGTTGCTTCCATTCAGTGCAGATATCACAGTACAACGGGTTCAAAGGGAGAAGATGGCTGTAATGAGCTTCTTAGCAGGTCTTCTATTTGACTTTGAGACTACTAAGTCACAAATTCTCTATGATTCACAGATTTCTTCTCTCCAAGAGGTTTTTAGTCGAGTTCTGCGCATTGAACATACAACATCTAGCCAAGCTTCTCAGCCAAACAATGCTCTTGTTAGTCGTGTTGGTGCATATGAGTCTGCAAAACCACAATATAAGAATGGTGGGAATAAAGGCACTTCTGGACAATGGACAAAAGATGTGGAATGCAATTATTGTCATGGAATTGGGCATATTAAACGAGATTGTCCAAAATTGCGTAAGAAGAGGCCCCAGTCTGTAACTTATGTCGCTGATAATGGCAATAACTCTAGTCACACCATCACTATCTCTGCTGACGAATATGCAAAGTTGTCTCGATTTCAGGCTAAGCAACGATCTGATTCTTCTATTTCTGCCATTGCTGAGTCAGGTAAACCCAATGCATGTCTTGTTTCGTCACCTTCCAAATAGGTCATTGATTCTGATGCCACAGTTCATATGACAGGTAATTCGAGCTTATTCTCCACTTTTGACTCACATAAATATGTTTTTCCTGTTACTTTAGCTGATGGTTCTCAATCTCGTCTCATTGGATCGAGAACTGTCAATCTTACTCCATCTCTACCCTTGTCATCCGTGCTCAACCTACCAAACCTCTCATTCAATTTGGTGTCTGTTAGTCAAATAACCCGCAAACTTAATTGTTGTGTCTCATTTTTTCCTGATCATTGCTTGTTTCAGGATCTCATGACGAAACAAATTATTGGTAAGAGACATGAGTCTGGCGGCCTCTACACTATGGACATGCATCTTCCCAACCGTTACTCCTTTTGAAGCTCACTGTGGGTTGGGTCATCCGCCTCTTATTATTTTGAAAAAATTGTGTCCGCAGTTTTCTAAATTGTTGTCTTTAGATTGTAAGTCTTGTCAATTTGCCAAACATCATCGTCTTAGTTCTAGTCCTCGTGTCAATAAGCGAGCTACTGCTCCCTTTGAGTTAGTGCATTCTGATGTTTGGGGTCCTTGTCCTATAACATCGAAATTGGATTTCGTTACTTTGTTAGTTTTGTTGATGATTATTCTCGTATGACATGGTTATATTTCATGAAACATTGTTACGAGTTGTTTACTCGTTTTCCGCCTTTTGTCTTTGAGATTAGAACTCAATTTGATGTTCTGTGAAAATATTTTTTTGGTAATTTAATCTGAAATTTTAAAGGTCGCATCACGGTGGACTCGAACCGAGACCTTTGGCCTCGGGCATTAACCACTCTACCACTAGGCCAACACACACACACGTTCTGTGAAAATATATGAAGTGATAATGCTAAAGAGTATTTATCTGAACAATTTCATTGTTATATGATGCATAATGACATTCTTCATCAAACATCATGTGTTGATACACCATCCCAAAATGGTGTAGTTGAAAGGAAAAATATACATCTTCTTGAGATAGTCAGGGCTTTGTTGTTTGAAATGCAAGTTCCTAAACACTTTTGGGTAGATGCAGTCTCTACAGCTTGTTTTCTCATTAATTGTATTCCTTCGTCTGTCTTGTGTGGTGAGACTCATTTTCATGTTCTTTTTTCCTCCAAATCGTTGTTTCCTATTGAACCTAGGATGTTTGGGTGTACTTGTTTTGTTCGGGATGTAAGACCTCAGGTTACCAAATTGGATCCCAAATCCTTGAAGTGTATCTTTTTGGGATATTCTCGGGTATAAAAAGGGTATCGATGTTACTGTCCTAGCCTTAACAAATATCTCGTGTCATCTGATGTTGTCTTTTCCGAGCATATACCTTTTTCTGAGACTCCTTCTCCTTTTTATGGTGAGGGGGATGATGAGTTTCTTCTGTACACTATTCTTCCTCATGTGGGTTCTTCTCCTGAAGCTATGGTTGTTCATTCAACAGCCTTAGCTAAGCCTCTAATTACATAGACATATTCTCATCGTCCGCTACCTTCGATTCTATTCGCTTCTTTCCAGGATACACAAGCCTCATGTCCTGATGCGCCAATATCTTCGTCGTCCGATCTACCCTCAAGTGAAGATCTTTCCATTGCTCTTCGTAAAGGTAGATGTTCTTGTACTTATCTCATCTCTGCATTTGTTTCCTATAATCATTTGTCTCCTTGGTCTCGTGCTTTTGTTGCTTCTCTCAGTGCATTCCTAAAAGCATTCTTTGAAGCTTGGGCCCATCCTGAGTGGCGCAATGCCATGATTGAGGAGATGAATGCTTTGTATGCTAATGGCACTTAGGTTTTGGTGTAACTTCCTTAAAGTAAGCGACCCATTGGTTGTAAGTGGGTGTTTACAATTAAAGTCAATCCTGATGGCTCCATTGATCGTTTGAAAGTTCGCCTTGTTGCTAAAGGCTATGCTCAGATTTATGGTGTTGATTACTGTGAAATATTTTCACCCGTGGCCAAACTTACTGTTTAGGTTGTATTTGATCTCGTTTTATGCGTCGTTTAGTGCGTTCTTCTTGTTGTTTTGATTGCTATCACCCGTTGTTTCTTGTTTTTCTCTCGTTTCTGTATGTTCATGATCTCAGGTGAGGAAGCAAGGAAACGAAATATTAAAGCATGCGAAAACGGATCATTAAAGCGTGCATTGAAGAAAGAAGAAAATGAAGACTTTACAGTGCGGAGGGGCAGCGACCGCTGGACCCTAGCGGTCGTTGGCCCCCTGTTTTGAAGATTTTCCAGCGCGCAGAGGCAGCGCCCGCTACCTCCTAGCGCTCGCTGCCCTGCTTTCGTGGATGCACTCCAGTGCGCCTGGACAACGATCACTACCCCCTAGCGACCGCTGACTAGGTAGAATTTTCTTAGATATAAATTAGAGTTCTCGCTGAGACATGGTGGATTCGGTGTTTGCTAGGGTTTTTTACGCGAGAACATGTGCTTAGTTTTTTTGGGAATTGTAGAGGATATTCTTGTACGTGTTGGTGGCCTGATTGTACATGTGGATTTTTTGGTTTTAGAGATAGGTGATGTGCACGAAAATGGTCGAGACCATACACTGCTATTAGGAAGACCTTTCATGGCCACTACTAATACCTTGATTGATGTGAAAAATGGAAATATTAGGATGCCTGTCCTAGGGGAAACAGTGTCATTTTCTGTGCATAATAACAAGGCCATGCCATCGATTAATTCAATTGAAAATTGTTCTTATATAGATTCCATTGATGCTTTGGCCGAGATTTCTTTTGTGCAGGATCACGGTGTGGATGAAGTCTATGAAAGATCAGCAGACCTAGAGGAAAGACTCTTGTTGGAAGCCGACTATGCCAAGCCAACCAAGGAAAAAACAGGGATTCTCCCTAAAAATGAGCCTCAGATGATTGAGTTGAAGGAACTTCCATGAATTTAAAGTACATCTTCCTTGAGGAAGGTGGGCAAAATCCCGTGATTATCTTTGTCGATCTTACTGATTCCCAGCAATCCCGGTTGGTTGCCGTTTTGAAGAGACACAAGCTTTCTTTCGGGTGGAGTTTGGCAGATATCAAGGGAATCAGTCCTGCTATGTGTATGCACAAGATCCAGCTTGAAGAAGAAGCACGCCCACAGCGAGATGGACAGAGAAGACTTAATCCAGTACTAATGGAGGTAGTGAAGAACGAGATCCTCAAACTCCTAGCCGAAGGGATCATCTTTCCAATTGCTGACAACGAATGGGTCAGTCCAGTCCATGTAGTACCTAAAAAGGGAGGAATAACAGTGGTTCTTAACGAGAGAAAGGAGTTGATGCCCACGAGACCCGTCACTGGATGACGGATGTGCATCGACTATCGGAAGCTTAATGCTTCCACCAAAAAGGATCATTTTCCCCTTCCTTTCATTGATCAAATGTTAGATAAATTGGCTGGTAATGAATTCTATTGTTTTCTTTATGGCTTGTCAGGTTACTATCAGATTGCTATAGATCCAGCGGATCAAGCCAAGACTGCGTTCACAAGCCCATTCAGAATATATGCTTTTCGAAGGATGCCATTCGGACTCTGCAATGCTCCAGGTACTTTCCAGCGGTGTATGATGTCTGTCTTTTCTGACATGATAGGAGACTTTGTAGAGATTTTTATGGATGATTTTTCTGTGTTTGGTTCCTTATTCGATGATTGTTTAGAAAAGATTGAACGTGTGCTTAGTCGTTGTGTGGAATACAGCCTTACTCTAAGTTGGGAGAAAAGCCACTTTATGGTCAGAAACGGCATTGTTTTGGGTCACATAGTTTCTAGTCGTGGAATAGAGGTCGATACGGCAAAGGTGGAGGTAATCAAAAAATTACGACCACCCAGTGATGTTAAAGGAATTCGAAGTTTCTTAGGACACGCGGGATTTTACCGTCATTTCATTAAGGACTTTTCAAAAATTTGCCAACCTCTCTGTCATTTGCTTGCTCATGATACACTTTTCAATTTTGATAATGATTGCCTTGTTGCTTTTAATACTTTAAAGGAGAAACTGAGCACTACGTCTGTCATCGTCGGTCTTAATTGGTCCCTTCCTTTTGAAATTATGTGTGATGCTTCCAACTCTGATGTTGGAGCTGTTTTAGGTTAACGAGTTGATAAGATGTTACGTGTAATTTACTATGCTAGTTTAACTTTAAATCGGGCTCAAATGAATTATACCACTACTGAAAAAGAGATGCTTGCTGTAGTTTTTGCACTTGATAAATTTCGTCCATATATTATTGTCTCTCAAGTGATAATTCATAGTGATCATGCTGCTCTTCGCTATCTGTTGACCAAACCCCAAGCCAAACCTAGACTCATTCGTTGGGTGCTCCTGTTATAAAATTTGATCTAGAGATTCGTGATAGGAAGGGTAGTGAGAACAGCGGGTGATCACTTATCTCGTCTGAACCACCTTCTCCTCTTTGAATCTCGATGCCATTAAGGATTGTTTCCCATTTGAGCATGCTTATAGTGCCTCTTACGTGCCTTGGTATCTTGACATTGTTAATTATCTAGCATGTGGTGAGTTGAGGCTGGCCTTACCTTCCAAGAGAGGCGTTTTCTTTCTCTGCAGCGATATTATTGGGATGACCCCTATCTTTTCAAGTTAGGGAGGAATGAGGTGATCCGTCGATGCATCCCAGATGAGGAGCACGCCAAGGTCCTTGAGATGTGCCATCAAGCTCATTGTGGTGGACATTTTGGAGGACAAAAGACTGCGCATAAGGTGTTACAATCGGGTTTATTTTGGCCCGCTCTTTTCAAGATTCTCATACCGTTGTTTATCTTGTGATCGGTGTCGAAGGTAGGCCCAATTAGGCGTAGGAATGAGATGCCTCTTAATAATGCCTTAGTAGTTGAGGTTTTTGATGTTTGGGGAATAGATTTCTGTAGGGAAAACGTATGTTAACCCTCGCCCCGAGGATCCATCTTGGTTGTTTAATTCACCATACATTGATTATATTCTAGCATGCGTCTATATAATTAAATCGCAACACGTTGGGGTTTACGTGTTTACCTTTGGATCGAAGAGGTTGATGGAGCGAGATGAGCGGATCGAGCGGATCGGACTCGTGCTTTGACCTTACGGTGTATCCGGTTGCCCAATCTCCAGCGTCGAGTGAGGGCGATCTATGGAGAATGCTTGGAAAATCACCCAATGCTCTCTATATATTTTCGAAAAATCCTCACTAAACACTATAGTGATTCTCGAAATTTTTCTCTCAATGGGCGAAAATATGGTGGTCAATTATGAAGCATTAACCTAGACTTTATCTCATACCTTATATTTATAATGCACTACCTTAATCCTATATGGAAATTACCATAATCCTATATGGAAATTACCATAATCCTATATGGAATATTACCATAATCTTAGGATTATTTCCATACTCTTAGGATTATTTCCATAATCTTATATGGAAAGG
Source organism: Salvia rosmarinus (assembly GCA_036937905.1). Lineage (NCBI taxonomy): Eukaryota > Viridiplantae > Streptophyta > Magnoliopsida > Lamiales > Lamiaceae > Salvia > Salvia rosmarinus. The sequence goes on from JAODLM010000354.1 coordinate 308,583, forward strand.
ATCTATGCATATACCATAAATATAATTATATCCTTGTGGGATAAAGAGAATAAAATCTTGCCATAGAGAGACATAGAGGTACCGATTTTCCTCCGACTAACGAACTTTGGATGGGCCAGCCAGAGGATCAAATGTAAGGAATAAAGATGGGCCTCAAATAAATTAATTATCTTATGTTCACCCGAACATAAATTAATTTATAAACATTCGATCATGCCACTAGAGAAAGAATGTTGACTTACCCCTTTATTACCGAAGTTGAGTCGGGCTTGCACTTAGACATTCTGAATCCCGTATTTAAGATATCGAATGTCCATTAATCATTTATAGCAATCATTGCTTAAAGCGATTAATAACTTCATTTCTTAAGTAGTACCACTCGACCTTATTATTGTACTTGAGCTAACTCAACTGCGGGGTTTAGTACAATAAACCTTTGAGCTCCTTAAGGGGCGTCATCGTCCTAAGCGGATACGGTGACTCGATCTGAGATAACTAGCGTGACATCAAGATTGCCACCACCCGAGATGCGAGAGAATCTTGGGTTAGAACATATAACCCTCACTCATAACAAGTCAGTGATGGTCGACAACTCATACTCACCTAATACCTTATCGAGGTTTAGATCATCGTAAGTCACGAGATCTTGGTTCTTCACGACGGTCGAGAAGAAGAACTCATCTCTTTGTGATCCTTGATACGTCGAGAGGCGTACCGGCATAGACAAGTAACTAAGTCAAGTCACTTCTTATCTATCTGCTGGCCTAAACCGACAACTCGTCCTTAAGTCGTCTCGGTGTGAAACTTTTATATCTCATTAAGCTTGACCAATCATACGGACTTCGTGATCTTCTACACCTTTGTATGATCTAACATATATGAGATAAGGGGACACGAATATATGCAATCAAGTATTCAATCGAGATAGGAGATTGTAATAGTGGTAACGAGGAAACATTGTATACAAGCTCGACAAAGCGCTTTCGTTATACAAATCAACAATCTCCCACTTATACTAAAGCAAACTTTTAGTATACAATGTGTCTTTCTACTAGCTATTACAAACAACCATCACTTTGCTTCTCCCACTTATACAAAAGTTTCCTTTCTAAGTGGGTGCCATCAGCATAATCGAGTCCTCTAACGTGTTCATCGTAGACTTTTGCGGCGGGCTCTTCGTGAATGGATCCGCTAGATTTTCCGTCGTATCAATCTTTTCAATCAGCACGTCACCTCGTCTAACGATTTCTCGTATGACATGGTACTTTCTCTCTATGTGTTTTGTCGCCTTGTGGGTCCGTGGTTCCTTCGAGTTTGCCATCTTTGAGTTATCACTGATAAACTATGATACTCTTGGGCAAACCGGTACCACACCTAGATCCATGAGGTAGTTCTTGAACCATCTGCCTCCTTAGAAGCCTCCGGCGGCTACATATTAAACTTCCATGGTAGAGTCCGCAATGCATCATTGCTTTGCACTCCGCCAGATACTGACTCACCTCCCAAGGTAAACACATAGCCGAGGTTGACTTTTTCTCATCACGGTCGACTTGGAAATCGAGTCAGTATAACCCAAAGGCATTAGACTATCGCATGGTAAACTAGCCTATAATCTGAGTCCTTTTCGGTACTTGAGTATATGCTTCTGCGATCAATGAGCTTGTCGAGGTTAGGCGATATCTCGCTACTATGCTACCGCATAGCGAATGTCGGGCCTCGTGCATAGCATTGCGTACATGAGACTTCCTACGGCGAGCGTAAGGAACTTGTCTCATTTCCTCTATCTCCTTTGCGGTCATAGGTGATTGCGTTTTGAATAAAGGCGCCATGTGCGAAAGGTAGCAATCCTTTCTTGGCGGTTTGCATACTAAAGCGAGTAATCACGATATCAATGTAAGGCGCCCGAGATAAGCTCAACATTTTCTTCCTGCGATCTCGGTAAACCTTGATCCCAAGAATATGCGCTGCATCTCCTAAGTCTTTCATTTGAAACCGATCGGATAGCCAACTCTTTACGTCGATAATGACTTCACGTTGTTGCCGACTAGAAGGATGTCATCTACATAAAGTGCAAGAAATACCACATCACCGTTGACATCTAACCGATACACAACTCTCGCTGAGCAGCTGGGTAAATCCATAGGACTTTACCACCTCGTCAAAGCGTAAGTTCCATGATCGGGAGGTTCGCTTAAGTCCGTAAATGGACTTCTTAAGCTTCCATACTAGATGCTCTTCACCTTTACCACATAACCTTGAGGTTCTGCATATAGATGTCTCTACCTTCCTCAAGGTAACCGTTAGAAAAGCGGTTTTAACATCCATTTGCCAAACCTCTGGGTTCAAGTGGGCTGCTATGGCTAGAAGAATTACGATGGACTTGAGCATTGCTACGGTGAAAAGGTCTCATCGAAATCGATGCCCTCAATCTGAGTGTACCCTTCGCCACAAGCACGGCTTTAAAAGCGAAACCTCTCCATCGAATCTCTCTTCCTCTTGTATATCCACTTACTACCTATGGCTTCCTTGCCATCCGGTAGAGTGTCTTTCATATACATCCATAGCCGTTATGGACTCCATTTCTAAGTCCATAGCGTGTGCCATGATCTTGCATCTATATCTTGTATCGCCTCCTTGTATGTCCATGGGTCGATTATCGCATGTTCGTCTGCTGGGACTAAATCGAAGATTCACCCACGAACATAAATCGCTCGGGTTGACGAACAACCTCCCACTACGACGAGGTTCTACAGGCACAATGGCAGCGGTGGGTGCGGATACTTGTGGTTCTCTAACTTGCACAACTTCTTTGTGTAGGTACCACTTAGACGATCGGTATCTCAGTGGAACTCGACCCACTTCAATTTCTTGAAGTATCGGTGTCGATCCTCCCACTAGACTCGACATCTCGCACCTTTGGCCTAATCGGTGGTGGAATACGATCATCTTCTAATTCTTGAAGAATGATTTCAACTTTGGACTTATGATTTTCATGTAGTCCTCTTCTAAGAATCGAGCATTAGTCTTAATAATGACCTTCGATCCTTAGGACTATAGAATAAACCACATTTCGTTCCTCTAGGATAGCCAATAAACGCCTTGCGTCGGATCTAGCCTCCAACTTGTCGGCCTTCTTGTTCGGCACATGTCTTTGGGCCCATATCATATGTGGCTTAAGCGGGCTTGCGCCCAAACCACAACTCGAAAGGGTCTTTTCGACCGACTTGGGCGGTACTAGATTTAGCAAGTATGCTGCGTCTCTAAGGCATACCCCGAACGAAATAGGCAATGTAGCATAACTCATCATAGATCTAACTATTTCAAAAGAGTCCTATTTCTTCGCCTCGACACACCATTTCTTTGTGGTGTGCCGGTGAAATCTTGTTGGGATGTAATCCCACACTTCACTAGATAGTCCATAAACTCGTTCTTGAGGTATTCGCCACCGCGATCGGACCATGATGACTTGATACTCTTACCTAGCTTCGTCTCCACTCCGCCTTAAACTCTTTGAATTTCTCAAAGCATTGGACTTGCGGTGAAGCGGTATATGTATCCGTACCTCGAGTGTCGTCGATGAAAGTGACAAAATACTGCATTCTCCACGAGCTTGTGTGGACATTGGTCCACACAGTCGAATGGACTAACTCCAACATTTCTTTGGCTCTATAACCCTTCGCTTTGAAGGGTGCGGTCGACATCTTACATTCTATCTGAGATTCGCAGACCGGGAGCGAGTAACCGTGAGATCACCCAACGCCCATTCTTAGCCGTCTTTGGATCTATTTAGATTGATGTGACCTAATCTAAGATGCCGAGAGAAAAGTAGAGTCATCTTATGAAGAAAACTTTCTCTTTTAGGGTTTGATGAAGATCTGACATAGTTATAGGTATTATGTTTTGCGAGAAATAGTATAAAGCGAATTATATAAGGTGCCAACACAGATAACCGTCATTTCTTATGATAGAAACACCACTATCAAAAATAAGAATATCCATGAGTAAATAATTTCAAAGCAGAAACAAGGTTCCGCATGAAAATCCGGCACATATAAAGCGTCTTTCAAAACTAAAGCTGTTGTCCCAAAACATAAAGAAACATCTCCAATCGCACGGCTTCGACTTTTCGCGTTGCCCATGGAGATCGTTATCTCGCCATCAAACGACTCCCTTGTCCGCGGGAACCCCGCAGGTGTAACAAACATGATCGATTCGCCGTATCTACTACCCAAGAATGGGTAGAACAAGTCGCTAAACATGTTTCGTTACTAAAGCAAACGGCGTACCTTGAGCCTTGAGCATAGGGCACTTGGCCTCCAATGCCCGATCTTACTGCACTTGAAGCACTTGCCTTCTCCTTTGGCTTCTTCAAGCCTCGGTGGCAACCATGCTCTTGTTCCATTACTCCCACTATTTCCTCGCCTCTACCACCTTTGGCACCCTTTTCTATTTCCATTTTGCGATGAAAATTTTGGGCCCTTAGATGTGCTAGCAAGAGCATGTGCTCCTTTTCCCATAACTCCTTCCGCATGACAACGAGATCATTAAGCAAGCGACTAAGTGTAAACTCGGTCTTGCTCATGATCGCATTCACGAAAGTTCTCAAAAGACTTGGGCGGTGTATTGAGGATGATATCGACCTCGCCACCGTCGATACCTCCTCCCAACCGATCAAGACTATCCATGAGATGAGTCGTGTGGGAGACATGTTCATGGACGAACTTCCTTCTTCCATCTTACACGCCAAGATTTCTCATTGTGTGGAAGCGGATCGTCGATCCGATTGCCCAAACTTACTCTCGAGACTTGACCAAATATCGATCGCGTCTACCATCGATCGATCTTTCGTTCTGCAAGCCTTTGGACATCGTAGTCATCATATAGCATTTAGCCATATTGTTTGACTTATTCCAAAGTGCGCTTGACTCTCGCCGCTCATTAGTCGATCGTCGATAAGGGCATCGGGTTTAGGAGTAGTGAGAACAAACATGTGTTCTTCAATGATAAGAACATATTCCATGTTTCGTTTCCACTCGATAAAATTTGGACGGATAACGGTTTTGTGCGAGCATATTGATAATCGGCGTAAGAGACATATCAAAGCGATAATGTAAAAACACATAAGCATACGATCGCAAATAATTCGTAACAATAATATTGTAACCTTTTGATAAAACAATATTAATTGAAACCTCCAATCGCCCAAGGAATCCCACATGCAAGCCACGCGTGTGGGCGTTTACACACGAACCCCTCGACTGGACTAAAATATACCTTTTAGTCGTTTAATTTCAATCCATGTCGACTTATCCTTATGACAAATGAAATTAACGATTGGACCTTACTAGACCACATCACTATCGCAAGAAGGGACTTGGCGGGAAGTTGTACTGAGGTGATGTCTAGCAATGACCACAATTTTAACGTGAAGATGAATTCTTAGAATTGGTATACTCACTCGGACCATACCGCTTCAATTCAAATTCTTTTGTTATCTCATTTTATATCTATCTCTAGAGAACTTATGAAAATCGCACATGCAAACCACGCGTGTGGGCGTTTACATGAAACTCCCACTTCTCAATAGATTTAAAATGTTTTATTTAGAAATCTCATCTAACAAACTTATGATAAGCGATTGCAAGCAAGCCACGCGTGTGGACGTTTACTCACAGTGCGTCTCACTTTGTTTAGAGATCAAAAAGTGGAGGTCTTGACATTTTAATTTGAAAAATTAATTTGTCGGGTTGCTTGCTTAGTCTTTTTATTCAAAAGGTTTGTCCATGCAGATCACGTAATCTAGCATGCTTTTCTATAGAACTCGACATGTAAAACATGCTCGCGAGAATTCTAAAATATGCTTGATAAGCGCGATAAACCTAGCATGCTTACTATGCGCATCCAATTCGTAAAACACTTAAAGGTTTGTCAGCGTAATATAAACATACATAGCATGCTACTGCATAATTTAAACATCCACGACATGCATATGAACAATAAAAATAAAATAAAGCGTTCATCGCGGCCCAATCGTGAAACACAGACATTTAAATCTAATCTATTACATAGATTTACAAAGTGCAATTAAACTCAAGCAGACCTCGCGTGCTCGGGCACGGACGGATTCAACAAATGGGCCTCGCGTGCGGGCACGGGCGGAAAATCTGAAGCAGTGCGGGCGGGTCGGTTAGCTGTCTTTGGGCCGCGCAGGGCAAAGCCAGCCGCGCGCCCGCCACTGCGTGCGCCGCCTGCCAGCGTGTTCCTCGCGGGCTACCTCGCGATCGCTAATGCGACGCGACCGTCGAAAGCACGCGTCGCGCGCCACGCCTGGCGCCGAACGTCGCCGAGAGCGTCATCGCCCAGCGGCGAAACTTCGCGACCGCGAGTCCGCTGCGGCGCTGGTCGCCGCACTGCACGCGCCCGTCATCCCTTCAGCTCGCTCGCTCGCTTGCCAGCGACCGTATCTCGCGATCGCTCGATCGCTCGATCGCTCAGCGTGGCGCCGAGGATCTCGTCTTGTGACGCGACATACGCCGCCAGCGCGCCTCGCGATCGCCCTCGCGACCGCGAGGCTCGCTCGCGAGATACCGTCCAGGGGACTGCCGAGACCTGTTTTTCCCGTCGTTTCGTTCTTCGTTCTTTCGTCTTCGTTCTTCTTTTACAGATAAGATTTACATAATAAAATCTAATCTAACCACGGATTTTCTCGTGGTGTAAAACAAAACCAACAAAACAACAAGCGAGCCACGATGAGCAGCGGATCCACAATTATTAAAGCGCGCGTAATAATCAAGCGTGAATTAATCAGCGAGCAAGATTACGATCGGGCTCGATACCAATGTAGGGAAAGCGTATGTTAACCACAGCCAGAGGATCCATCTTGGTTGTTTAATTCACCATACATTGATTATATTCCTAGCATGCGTCTATATAATTAAATCGCAACACGTTGGGGTTTACACGTGTTTACCTTTGGATCTGAAGAGGTCGATGGAACGAGATGAACGGATCGAACGGATCGGACTCGTGCTTTGACCTTCTGGACTGTATCCCGGTTGCCCAATCTCCAACGTCGAGTGAGGACGATCTATGGAGAATGCTTCGGAAAATCACCCAATGCTCTCTATATATTTTCGAAAAATCCTCACTAAACACTATAGTGATTCTCGAAATTTTTCTCTCAATGGGCGAAAATATGGTGGTCAATTATGAAGCATTAACCTAGACTTTATCTCATACCTTATATTTATAATGCACTACCTTAATCCTATATGGAAATTACCATAATCCTATATGGAAATTACCATAATCCTATATGGAATATTACCATAATCTTAGGATTATTTCCATACTCTTAGGATTATTTCCATAATCTTATATGGAAAGGATCTATGCATATACCATAAATATAATTATATCCTTGTGGGATAAAGAGAATAAAATCTTGCCATAGAGACATAGAGGCGCCGATTTTCCTCAAATAACGAACTGGATGGGCCGGCCAGGATCAAATGCAAGGAATAAAGATGGGCCTCAAATAAATTAATTATCTTATGTTGGCCCGAACATAAATTAATTTATAAACATTCGATCATGCCACTAGAGAAAGAATGTTGACTTACCCTTTATTACGAAGTTGAGTCGGGCTTGCACTTAGACATTCTGAATCCCGTATTTAAGATATCGAATGTCCATTAATCATTTATAGCAATCATTGCTTAAAGCGATTAATAACTTCATTTATTAAGTAGTACCACTCAACCTTATTATTGTACTTGAGCTAACTCAACTGCGGGGTTTAGTACAATAAACCTTTTGAGCTCCTTAAGGGGCGTCATCATCCTAAGCGGATACGGTGACTCGTCTGAGATAACTAGCGTGACATCTGAAATCGCCACCACCCAAGATGCGGAGAATCTTGGGTTAGAACATATAACCCTCACTCATAACAAGTCAAAGTGATGGTCGAAGAACTCATACTCACCTAATACCTTATCGAGGTTTAGATCATCGTAAGTCACCGAGATCTTGGTTCTTCACGACGGTCGAAGAAGAACTCATCTCACTGTGATCCTTGATACGTCGAGACGCGTCCGGCATAGACAAGTAACTAAGTCAAGTCACTTCTTATCTATCTGCGGCCCTAACCGACAACTCGTCCTTAAGTCGTCTCGTTGTGAAACTTTTATATCTCATTAAGCTTGACCAATCATACGAGACTTACGTGATCTTCTACACTTTGTATGATCTAACATATATGAGATAAGGGGACACAGATATATGCAATCAAGTATTCAATCCGATAGGAGATTGTAATAGTGGTAACGAGAAACATTGTATACAAGCTCAACCAAGCGCTTTCAGTTTACAAATCCAACAATTTCATGGGACCTTTTCCCAAAACTATGGGGTACGAGTATATTTTACTTGCCGTTGATTACGTGTCCAAGTGGGTTGAGGCTATCCCCACTAGGACATGTGATTCTCACATTGTACTCAAGTTTGTGCAGGAAAACATCTTATATAGGTTTGGATTTCCACGAGCAATCATTAGTGATGGTGGGAAACACTTTTGCAACAAGTTGTTTGAGAAACTCATGAAAAAGAATGGCATCACGCACAAGATTGCTACCCCATATCATCCACAGACGTCGGGGCAGGCAGAGACTAGCAACCGACAAATCAAGGGAATTCTTGAGAAGATGGTGCAGCCATCCCGCAAAGATTGGGCTAGTAAACTTAATGAGGCATTGTGGGCATATCGTATGGCGTTTAAGAGTATTTTAGGGATGAGCCGTATTGCATCGTCTATGAAAAAGCTTGCAATTTGACCGTCGAGATAGAACATAAAGCATATTAGGTCATCAAGACTTCGAACTTCGATCTCTCTAAAGCCTTAGAGCGTCATTCACTCCAAATGTCCGAATTAGACAAGCTCCGTAACGAAGCCTATGACAATGCGCTCGTCTATAAAGATAAAGTCAAAAAGCTTCATGATCGTCGAATTGTGCATAAGGATTTGAAGCCCGGAATGAAGGTTTTGTTGTTCAACTCTCGTTTGAAGTTATTTCCCAGAAAACTTAAATCCCATTGGAGTGGACCATTTGTTATTCAAGAAGTGTTTCCTTATGGATCGGTGAGCCTCATAAAAGAAGGAAGTACAGAGTCGTTCCTTGTTAATGGCCATAGAGTAAAGCTGTACCTTGAAGGAGATCCGTCTAGTGTAATGGTGGAATCAATCCATGTTTTCGATCCTCCGTCTATCTGATCAATTTTCGTCGAGCTTACGACGTTAAATAAGCACTTCGTGGGAGGCAACCCACGTCTTCTTTCGTTTCTTTTCCTTTCTGTTTTGTTTCCTTTCTCTTGTTTCGTTCTTCTTAGCTGATATCGTGGTTTGTTTCGCAGGTGTAGGAGTTTGTCACAACGGAGGAGCGGTTGCGGACATGATGAAATTAATATTACAGGGAGGAGGGGCAACGATCACTGGCCCCTCATTTACGATGTTTCTCCAGAGAGGTTGGGCAGCGATCGCTGGACCCTAGTGGTCGCTAGCCCCTCTTTTACGATGTTACTCCAGGGAGGAGGGGCAGCGATCACTGGACTCAAGCGATCGCTGGCCCTCGTTCTGATGTTTCTCGAGAGGAGGACACGGCGACATTGATACCTAGCGGTCGCTAGCTCCTCGACCGGCCGATTTTGATGCTTTATTTAAAGGGGCAAACCCTAATATTTTTTTTTAGAAACTTTCTTTGTCACGTCCCAATTCCCGAGGAAAGGCACGGATGTCGGAGTATGACTAGGGGTTGGAAATAAGAAGCGGGAAGAAAAGGGGAAAACCATATATACATATGAGGTTCACTTACATGCCAAAAATTGGGCAGCATCTCCTCTATAAAAGGATAAAACCAAAAAGAAGAAACTGAAAATAAGCAAACAAACACATCTTCGCAACATTGGTGTCGGAAAGCTCAGCACGCCACGTTGGTCGTATACAACCGACTACAATCACGGGGGCTAAACAATCTGATAACCAATAACAACTTTGGGGTAGGAACGTCCTACTACACCTCAAGTTAAGTAAAGGATGGGGTATCAGAGAGCCTAGCTCGCCAAAAGAAGTTGGCCGACCAACTCTGCTCATGAGGTCGTTACTGTCTCGACTACTACATGAGGACTTTGGCTAAGCGTCCAAGAGGGGCGACTACTCGCACTCTCCATCAAAAGCAATAAAGAAGGCGAGAGAAATCACAGGGTAAACCAACTAAACTTAAAATACTTGAACATAATAGTCATAGAACTCAGTCGAGTTTCTTGACGATAAGCAACAAAACATACACACTTAAGAGCGTCTGATGAACATAAGATACTTAAAACAAAAATAGAAGCACTGACCTAACCCGCCTCGACCGCTCATCCGTCCATGGTTTATTAACACGAAATCATTTGAAAAGATTTTGGACTTAGTACTAGCGCTTTCGATGGGTCATGCATTTTCATAAGCAGTTCATATAAACAAAGCGAAGAAAGTCCATGTCATACGGTAAACATAGAAGGTTTTAAAACATAAATCCACTTCCATGAAACCAAAACTTTTTACTTGGGGCCCATTAGCGCATTCCATTGGTACTCTAAGCTATTTGAACCCCGGGATGAACCACACTTCGAGATCACATTAACATAACCCGGTGAGACTCGGGATGAACCACACTTGAGATCAATCCTTTGGTGGCAGCAGGCGTAACCCGGAAGCCACGTCATATGTCGATGCATGATGGGGATCAATCCACGGCAGTATGGACTCTTGTACACAACCTTTAGTAAGTGTGTTAGACCCACTAAGAGCCACAATTGCTTTACAGAGAGCATTAAACATATAGAGATGCGCCAAAATATTTTCATGGACATTCAACATTTTCTTTTGAAATATCAGAGCTTAATAACTCAAGATAAGTGCTCAAAATACAACCCACCTATACCGAATTTAAAACGTCTCTTGGGAGAGATCTACGGATCCAACAACTATACCGATCATCTTTGGCAAGTACAGTAACAATCTGAACAACTTTTGAAGTCACATTCCACGAAGCAAGACAACAATGCGATCAAAACGGGGGTTTTCGACGTTTCGAACTCATATTTGGCGATATCCGGGTTTGCAAATCAACTCGATGCGAAGGAAAATATATTCGAGGCATCGAGACCTATAATAGGGTACCTTGAAAACATGCATGCGTGCAAGTTGATACAAAACTTAGCGTGAAGAAGCTTGAAACTTGATGCTTATCCTCGGATCTAGGATAAACCATCCGTAACTGATGCATGAAAATGGAAACATAAGCAATATGCAATTTTAGGAACATAGAATGACAAGCCAAGTCGAAAAAGGATAACCCGAGAATGTACTTCCTTTAGAAACTCAAAACGATGAAAAACATTTCGGTATGTAAAAACACGAAAAACGAGAAAATAGAATCGGTACGCTAGCAGAACACATAGCCCGGAACTCGAAACCTAAAGGGCCCATAGCCAAAAAGTGGCCCGTCGGCCACCAAATCGGCGGCCAACCGACGACGGCGGCGTGAATGGGGCGGCGGTTTGGCCGACCTCGACGTTTTCTCACCTCGTCCCTTTAGAGAACCCGAGTTCTACGCTATGCTATCTCGAAAAGACGGAATCAAAACAAGAAAAGGACAAAATTTAAAGCGAAGGCACACAGGGAGGCTGATCGGTGTGGTAGGCCGGCGGCAAGAATGGCACCGCCCAGCCGAGCCCTTCCGGCCGATCCCCACTCCCCGTGCTTCCGTAGCGTGCACAGAGCTGCTCGGCTCTTAGTAAACCACAGTGTCGCTTGAAATGAGCGTTTGAAATTGAAGGCCCCAGCCTCTATTTATAGATTTTAGAAGCTCGCTTAGCATAGCGCATGCAACGCCGATGATTAAGAGTGTGCTTGGACAATCGTTGACATCGGCTTCCGAAAAATACTTTAAAATCATAACTTGTCATTTGAAATCCGTTTTCAAAAATTTAAGAGCCTACAAGCTCGCATTTAAAAATCCTTCACAATGACTATTCATTTGCAAAATTTGGAAATCATGAGAATATAATGCATATGAAAAACAGATTTAATACGGATGTTAGATCTCGTTCTAGGTCCAAACAAAGTCAAACTTTTTCCAAACTTCATCGAAAAATCTAACGAATATTTTAATAATATTCTACTGAAGAAAGCGGGTTGTTACATTCTTTGCGCCGTGCCTCATTTCCTTCTCTCCTTTTTAGCAAAACAACCTCTATCATCTCCTCCACACCGCCTCCACCGCCTCCTCAGCTCCGCCTCCACCTCCTCCTCAACTTCAACGCTGTCGTCTCCTCCTCAGCGTCGCCGTCACGCCGCGACTCCACCTCACAAAGCCATCGCCTCCTCAGCTCCGCCGCCGCACCTTCATCTCACACCGCGCTCAGCGCCTCCACTCTGCCTAGCGTCTCACACCGCCACCGCCTCGACGTCGCGCCGCCTCCTCCACCACCGCCCGCCACCACCTCCTCAGTTCCACCGCGTCCACGTCGTGACTCCACCTTTTCAAACGCGTTGACCTAGCGATCGCTAGGTCCCAGCGACCGCTAGGTTTACGCGAGCAACGTGTTCAGCGGGCGCTCTGTGCGTAGGGAAATTCGATTTTAACCCTCTCCCAAGGATCTATCTTGGATGTTTAATTCACCATACATTGATTATATACCTAGCATGCACCTATATAATTAATTGTAACACGTTGGTGTTTTCTCGTGTTTAGCGTGAATTTGCCGGGCAAGGTTGGATCAAGACTGTGCTTTGATCTTACGGGCGTGTCCCGATTGCCTAAACTCCAATACGAGTGAGGACAATCTATGGAGAGTGCTATAGAAATTCGCCTTCTTCCTTACCCTAGAGTTTCGAAAATCTCATTATGTTGAATAGTAATTCTCGAAAATTTCACTCTTGGATTAGGGTTTGATTTTCTCTCACCTTATATTTATAATGCAATCCTAAATCCTATCAAGATAGAATTTATGCATATCTAATAAATATAATAATATCACTTAAGATAGAGAGGATCAAGGCAGTGTCCCGGAGGGACTCTTAAGGAAGGGGACGAAATTCACTAAGCTCCGGCCACGGATGGTCCAAACTAGGGATCAAATCTGAGGAATAAAGATGGGCCTCAAATAAATTAATTATCTTATGTTCACCCGAACATAAATTAATTCATAAATATTTATTAGTGCCACTAGAGAATAAATGCCGACTTACCCTTTATTTCCGAAGTTGAGTCGGGCTTGCACTTAGACTTCTGAATCCCGTATTTAAGATATCGTGACGTCCATTAATTGTTTCTGATGTTCGATTGCTTAAAATAATTAATATCTTTAATTTCTTAAGTAGTACCACTCAACCTTATTATTATACTTGAGATAACTCAACCTGCAGGGTTTAGTACAATAAACTTTGGAGCTCTTTAAGGGGCGTCATCATCCTAAGCATGATCACGGTGACTCGACACAAGTAACTAGCATGACACAAGCATCGCCACCACTCAAGATCCGGAGAATCTTGGGTTATCTCATGTAACCTACACCCATAACAAGTCAAAGTGATGGTCAAGAACTCATACTCACCTAATACCTTATCGAGGTTTAGATCAGCGTAAATTCACGAGATCTAGGTTCTTCACGATGGTCGGATAGAAGAACTCATCTCATTGTGATCCATCGATACGTCGAGACGCGTACCGGCATAGACAAGCAACCAAGTCAAGTCACTTCTTATCTATATCAGTAGCTATACCGACAACTCATCCTCAAGTTGTCTCTGTTTGTGATTCTTTTATATCTCATTAAGCTTGACCAATCATACGGACTTACGTGATCTACAATACCTTTGTATGATCTAACTTATATATGAGATAAGGGGACATACATATGCAATCAAGTAAACAATTCGGATAGGAGATTGTAATAGTGGTAACGAGAAACATTGTATACAAACTCAACCAAAACTGCTTCCAGTATACAAATCCAACACTGTCACAGTGAGCGCTACACTCTTTCCTCTTCTTTCGCTTCTTCCGTTCAACGCCTTGTCCTACTCACCATGACAAGGACCAAGAGACGTCCCGACGAGAGTGGTGCGAGCAGCTCAGAAGCACCGGACGAGCCCACTGATCTTCGTGAGGAATTCAACTGTCCATTCCTCATTCAAACCGAGCTCAAGGGTCGTTTCTACGATCGATGGACTCGGTATGATATCACACCCCTTCATTATCTCGATTGGGATTTATTGGCACGACTGAATGGTGTTGATTCAATTATGCATTATTTAGCTGTATTGGGGTTGACGAAATATGCCAAGCTATCTTTTAAATGTTCTAAGGTGTTAACTCATGAATTCTTGTCTACTCTTGATGTGCCTGTTGATGTGAGTTCTTGTACATTTCGTCTACATGAGGTGCCTCGTCGTCTCACTGTATCTCAGTTGTGTAGAATTATGGGTTTTCACCCCACGCATGTGGGCGATCATGCATTACCCCCCACTTTTAACCCTAATACGGCTGGGACCTCTTACGGATTTGAGTGGAGGTGCAGGGGTATGCTGCAGGTTTCTTACGCAATAATGTGTTGGCTATATTGCATAAGTTTCTTGCTTATGCAATCACTGGTAAAGAACAAGCCAATAAGGTCAATCAGCAAGAACTTTACATGTTACATTGTGCGGTTACCAACACTAGAGTGTGCGCGGGTTATTTTATCCTATCCACTTTTAAGAATATGCTGGCGACTTCCCTCTACCATGCCACCCTGCCTTTGATTGTGGGTGCCATCGGTCGTCACTTTCAGGTGTTCGATCCTTCTAACATTGATCCGAGAGACACTATCTTCTGCACACGTATCGATTTCAGTGAGTTGAAGTTAGCCAAGATTATAACTGCTGATTACAGATGATGTCAACCGAATCATCGACCGTGTGTTAGGAATCACCTCAATGAACTTGCCCCTGCCCCTGCCCCTGCCAATCCTACTCAGGAAACAGAGAATGCCGATTTATTTGATGACGCTGAATATGAGGACGAGCCTATGGCAGATGCATTCACTGTCGGTATGTCATCTGGCTCTCAATACCATAGCCCTAATTCCACTTCTGCCAACGAACCCCCACTACTCACTGCTGATTTCCATTCATTTCGAGAGGAGTTTGGGGAGCACAGAATCGACTTGAGGGCCTTTCAGCAGGATTTTGGGGTTTATCAGCAAGCTTTTGGGACATTCAACTCTGATTTCAGATCATTTTGTGAGGATTTCGGAGAGTTTAGGATGGACATATATCGGCCGACGAGGATCGTTTAAAGCTGAAGTCTCGATCACTCACGATCTTCTTACCAAACAAGCTCGGTTATGTCGACTCTCAAGAAACGATGCGCTCTTCATTATCGTGGTCTTGGAAAACAACGGTAGATGGCCGACCGAACCCGTGATGGTCCAGCGGGCCCTTGATGATACCCTCACCTCCGGATCGCGGTGATTTTTCACTTCTGCTGCTACGTCATTTATCTTTACTTTTGTGTGTTTTCGGAGTAGAGTAGGGCTTTTATTGCTTGTTGGTTTGTTTTCTTTGTTTCTTTGCCTCAAGTTATGGACTTGCTTGACAATGGCTCCACCTCATACTGACCTTTTCTCTATCCAGGGCAGTCTTCTTTAGACCCCTCTAATGTTTTTCTTACAATGTGGACATTGTTTGTTCTTTTTGTTGGGGGTGAGGTGTGTTTTGTGTGCATGCGTCGTTTTTACGTGTTGCAACGTATTTTGGTTGGTATGTGGACGTATCGTTTTTCTTGTTCATGTCGCTTTGATTGTTCTTTTGCATTCTTGTCTCAAATTGGATTAGTGGATATGTTTTGACTAGAATCTGTTCTAATTATGCATTGATTTGATTTGAAGTTGTGTTCTAAATGCGGGTGATTGACCTTCTTTGTGGGAACCTCGTGTATATTGATTGAGGTAATAGCTGGAGATAACGTATGATGTGGGTATTCATTTTCTTGAAATGCTAGTTCCGTATTAAATAGCTTGTCTCTGTTTAAAGATTGGTGAGAGGTCTCTCGCTCTTACGGAAACCATGAGCATGGGAAACCACACGAGAACGCTTTAGATGATATCTAAATGATTCCATCTCGTGAAATATTACCATATAAACCGACTCTCTCCTGTAATGTTTTTTATTATTACTTCGAATTAAAGGTGTTATTATTTGTTTAAGGATTCAGTTGGGAGGTCTCTGCTCTTCTGGAAACCATGAGCATGGGAAACCACACGAGAACGCTTTAGATGATCTCCAAATGTTTTCATCTCGTGAAAACATAGCCATATAACCCAACTGTCTCCGAACTCGAATGGTCACCTTTGAGTCGGCAAAAAAAAAAAAAAGAGAAGAAGAAAAAAAAAAGCGAATAATAGTTTTGAAAGATGTTTGATATGAGTCTAGTCTTCAAGTTTTGAAAACCCACATCATTCTTTATCTTGTGTTATGATCTGATTGAAAGTGCAATGTGAAGGAAACACTTAGCATTGATTCTTTTGACCCTTTTGAGTTTTCGCAACGAATTTGATGTTGATGCATGACTGAGCAAGTTCTATGATAAACTTTCCCTAATTGATTTGAACTAAGACTTGCTTGAGGACAAGCAAGGTTTTGTGTATGGGGCAGATGTTTAGGTTGTATTTGATCTCGTTTCGTGCGTCGTTTAGTGCGTTCTTCTTGTTGTTTTGAATGCTATCACCCGTTTTTTCTTGTTTTTCTCTCGTTTCTGTATGTTCATGATCTCAGGTGAGGAAGCAAGGAAACGGAATATTAAAGCATGCGAAAATGGATTATTAAAGCGTGCATTGAAGAAAGAAGAAAATAAAGACTTTCTGTAGCGGAGGGCGGCCGCTTGACCTAGCGATCGGCCCCCTGTTTCAAAGATTTTCCAGCGTGCAGAGGCAGCACCCGCTACCTCCTAGCGCTCGATGCCCTGCTTTCATGGATGCACTCCAGTAGCGCACAGGCGGCAATGCTACTACTAGCGACCGCTGACTAGGCGGAATTTTCTTAGATATAAATTAGAGTTCTCGCTGAGACGTAGTGGATTCGAATTTTGCTAGGGTTTTTACACGAGAACAGCTGCTTAGTTTTTTTGGGGATTTTAGAGTTTAGTCTTTGTTTTTAGATGTGGGATGATTCTTATGATTTTGATTGTCGACATTGATTCTACTCCGGAAGACTATCAATTTTAGTTCTATCGCCTTTATTTTTCGATCAGTAAGTTCTCGTTGTTGCTTAATTGTCAATTCTTTGTTATTTTCTTTCCGTTATTTCTACGCTTTGGAGTTCATTCGAATTGATAATTTCCATGATCCATGTTCTTCCATTATTAATCTATCTAATAACGTTAGGGTTTAATCGTATTTAATTCATGTTTGTTGTTTTAGGTTTAGTTCTTGTTCATGTTATTACTTTGCTTTTATTATTTCCGTCTAGTTAATCGGTAGTTAAAGAGTGACGTCAGCCCCAAATCGCGATTAGAGTGTTTAGTTTATCTTTCTGTTATTGTGTGCGATGTCGATAGAGCCCTGTTTAGCCTTCCTTGTGAATACGACTTGGGTTAGCTTATTAATATAGAATGACCTCGTTCTATTGCGAGCAACTTATGTAAAAATAAGTTGGAACACTTACCTCTATCAGACTTCTTATTTCGTTGGACAGCTCGACGTCATTGGCCCCTTCACCAACTCGATATCAAGAATGCCTTTCTGCATAGTGATTCTATTGAGGATGTCTATATGGAGCAACCATCCTGCTTTGTTGCTCAGGGGGAGTCACAGAAGGTTTGTTATCTTCGTAAATCACTTTATGGTTTGAAACAGAGTCCTCGTGCATGGTTTAACACTTTTGCTCGCGCTATCGAGGAGTTTGGTATGACAAAAAGTAAATCCGATGACTCTGTTTTCTACAAATGATCTGAAGGTGGTATTATTTTTATGGTTGTGTATGTGGATGATATTGTGATTACTGGTAGTGATTCTGTCGGGATTATCTCTTTGAAAGCTTTTCTTCCTACTCGATTTAACACCAAATATTTGGGTGAGCTCAAGTATTTTTTGGGTATTGAGGTGATGAGAAGTAAAAAAGGAATATTCTTATCTCAAAGAAAATATGTGCTTGATTTACTTTCTGAGACATGAAAGTTGGGAGTTAAACCATGCATCACTCCAATGGTTCCTAATTTACACCTTACTAAAGATGGTGTGTTATTTGATGATCCCGAGAAATATAGAAGATTGGTTGAAAAGTTAAATTATTTGAGAGTGACACGTCCTGATATAGCTTATCCAGTCAGTATATATCGTCACCAACTGTTGATCATTGAAAGGTAGTGGAGCAGATTTTGTGTTATTTGAATGGAGTGCCTGGACGTGGAATTTTGTACGGTGATCATGGCCATGAGAAGATTGAATGTTTTTCAGATGCTGATTGGGCAGGGTCAAAAGAAGATAAAAGATCTACTTCAGGATTTTTTATTTTCCTCGGGGGAAATCTAATTTCGTGGAAAAGCAAGAAACAAAAAGTGGTTTCACGCTCAAGTGCAGAGTCGGAGTATAGAGCTATGGATAAATATGTATGTGAGATCATGTATATATATCAGTTTCTGAACGAAGTGGGTTTGAAAATCACAATAGCAGTTAAGTTGTGGTGTGATAATCAGGCTGCAATTCATATTGCATCTAATCCGGTCTTTCATGAGCAAACCAAGCATATTGAGATTGATTGTCATTTTGTTCGTGAGAAAATTCAGCGGGGACTGATTTCCAAAGGGTACATGGGAACTCAAGACTAATTGGAAACATCTTCACTAAAGCTCTTAATGGGGTTAGGGTTGAGTATCTTTATAACAAATTAGGCATGATTAATATCTATGCTCCACCTTGAGGGGGGGGTGTTAGATATATATATTTATATATAGTATATCTTATGGATAAAGATTGGGACTTACCTTTTATTGTAAGACTCTTGTATATATATAGGAGCTTTGATGAGTTAATAATATAGAGAAAAATTTCCCTAACATCATGTTTTATATTTTTAACACTTCCAAAGCCTCGATGGATCTTTGATAGCCTGATGAAATTATTTAGACTCAATGTGTGACGTGATGGAAACTAGAAAAGCTTTATGAGTAGCGAGAAAAGCGATTATAAAAACATAATGGGACAAGGATGTGTCGTCGAAGTACTGGATTGGACGTGGGTTGTGCATGGTCGATGGAGGGTGGCAACTACGTTTGAACTCGGCGAGATGTTTAGGTGATTCTTATCACGTAAAGCGCATTGCATATGATCCACTCGGTCTTGGGAGGGACTTTCATCACGAAGTATCCTCAGCCCAACAGAAAGATGTTCAGGCATATCTAATGCAGCTAGCTAGGGGTGAGCATTTGGATTTCGGTTCGGATTTTTGCCTAATCTGAACTGATCCGAAAATTTGAATTTTGAGAGAAAAATAATCCGATCCGAACCAAAAATCCGAAATCCAAAAATCCGAAAATTTTATAAAAATATCCGAACCAAACCGAAAAATCCGAAATTATGAAAAATCAAAATTGAAACCAATTTTTGTTAATTCCTATATATATTTATATTAGATTTAAAAATATTTAAATAAAATATTATTATTATATATAAATTATATATAATTGGATTTTGGATTTTTTGGATTAAAAAATCAATCCGATCCGATTCGAAAATCGAAATTTTAAAA
Source organism: Salvia rosmarinus (assembly GCA_036937905.1). NCBI lineage: Eukaryota > Viridiplantae > Streptophyta > Magnoliopsida > Lamiales > Lamiaceae > Salvia > Salvia rosmarinus. The sequence continues at coordinate 328,411 of JAODLM010000354.1, forward strand.
ATATCAATCCGATCAAACCGAAAATCGAAAAATCCGAACCAAGTTTAAATTTCGGTTTGGTTCGGATCGAATATTCGGATTCGGGTATTTTGCTACCCTATAGCGGCCCAATATTGCCCACGTCGGTGGTGAGCTAGAGTTTACTAAATTTGGTAATTCTTAACGGGTTGCTCAAGTTATACGGCATGGTGTACGAGCAGTGGGCTGCCGCGACCTCGTTATCATTATTGTCAAAATTTGAGGTCCAACCATATGCTTTTGGACTTTATCAACAACATCATCAAAATCGAATTCTTGTTTTGTTCAAAGCTTCGCGATGGAGATGAAATTTCGACAAGCGTAAATTTATCCTCAATGAATTTAACATCACGAGATGTTTAAAAAGTTGGCTTTGTATATCATACACATGATACCCCTTTTGCCCATTTGGATATCCCACAAAAATGCATGGTCTCCTCCTTTCACCAAAATTATCATTTCCTGATTTATTATCGCACGCATACACTAAGCATCCAAAAACACGTAAATGGTCATAAATAGGTAGATAACCCAATAACATTTCATGAGGTGTTTTGTTCTGAATAGCTCTTGATGGCAGCCTATTTATAATGTAAACTGCAGTTAGAACGCATTCCACCGTGAAATAATTTCATCAGGCTATCAAAGATCCATCTTGGTATGAGGCTATGAAAAATGAAATCGAGGCTTTGGAAGAAAATGCAGCATAAAGATTGGTGCACTTGCCTCCTGGAGAAAAAGCATTTGACTCTAAATGTGTTTACAAGATAAAATATAAACCAAATGGCGAGGTCGAACCCAAAATTCAACAGGTAAGCCCGATTGAAAACTTAAAGCACGTGTCATTTCAAGTATTTGCCTATGTTTTCGCTCGAATACACCATTCTATTGGGGTGCTTGTATACATGAAGTTTCATTAATGATCCCGCTCGTTATAAAAATCTTTCATGTGACGGTGAAATTGATACCATTATCATTGAACCGCTTTAGTCTTAAGTTGAGTTTGAACCATGTTGCAGAAAGTTTTTAAAAAATGACTCACTTTCGATTTGTTTTGCATGAGAAAAGTCCAAACCCCTCTACTAAAATTATTGACAATGGTTAAAAAATAGTGCGCCCTAAAAAAAGAAGCAATCTTATACGGACCCCAAATGCCACAATGAATCAAATCAAAGCAATGTGTGGTTTTTATTGAACTATCTGAAAGGGTAGTTGATAAATCCTGTGTATGTGTGTATACGGGATTTGTGTAAAGCAGTAAAGAACACCAAGGCTTTTACGTGGTTCGATCGAGAATAAGATCTCGTCCGGAGGTGATTATCAATACTTTCACTATGCGGGATTACAATGAAGATGTATTGAAAAGCTCTCTAGTATTCAATGAGTTGACAACCTTTTTACCATCGATCTAACCCCTATTTATACATATTTGAGGACCCCTAAAGACGTGCCCAATCCCCTGATTGGCGGGATCTGAGCCCCCTCAATGTAGGGACTCTTCATCTCGCATGTAGGGATCCTTCGCCTTCTATGTAGGGATTCCTCGCCTTCCATGTAGGGTGGCGCCTTTGACAAAGTCTTGATTAGGGTTTAGAGGCTGGGGCTTAACCGCGTGGGCCGTTATTAAGTCAGGCCCAGCTCGTTTGGGCCTGAGCGGTTGGGCCGTATCCATCATAGCCCACAAATAGTCGAGTAACAACTATGCCGGTGGGGTGAAGATCGTATTTTACCGAAATTTGGTTGGTGCTCGGCTGAGGTTGCTGTCGAAGGTGCCGTTGTTTTGACGTGAGGGTTGGATCTTACAATCTGGGTCCGAACTCGGTGTGTTGGTTTGTCGGTCTGGACATGCACCGCTTGTTGAGGACCAAACTGAGTCGTCTGTCCCTGGACAGGGATGTCCTGTAGGAGACTGTAGAGGTCCGATCTGAATAGCGATATCCGGATGGGTAGTACCGAGGTCCGGGTGGATAGATACATCCTTCTGGATGATACCGAGGACCGATCTGGAAAATGATATATGCCTGGATAATATCGAGGTCCGACCTGAGTCGTCTGACGTTGGGTAGCGACGTCGCTTGGAAGGACGAAGCCGAGGTCCGGAGTCAGAGTGATGATTGCATGATTAGACTGGTTGTGTCAGCGCATCCTTGATCGCGTCACACGCGCCAGACGGTTGGTAGGCGCTCGAAACATGTGCGCGCGTCTACTTCACAGCAAATCACAATGAGCCACGTGGGAAGTTGAAACGGCAGGTTTGGGCGCCTCCTTGTACTATAAATAAACCCTAATGATGAAACTGTTCACTTTCTTCTCCCCATCGTTCCAGAGCAAAGAAAACAGACCAGATTTTCAGAGTTCTCAGAAATCTATCCCCAGTTCATCGAAGAAGCAAAAACCCATCACTAAAACGTAAGTATGACTTCTCCTTCTTCCTCTACATCTGGTTCTTCCCGTTCTTCCTTTTTCCCTGATAGCGAGATAGAGATTAAGGATTATATGTGTCATAACCTTGTGGGTAGATCTCTGGGTATCAGCGCTAGGGTCCCATTGATTTCTTCTGTCTGGGATAAGTATAAGGTTAGGGATGTTATATCATCTCTGATCGTCGACGATGTAATTAGAATAAGGAGGGAATGCTATATTCCGGCGGATGCCTGGTGGTGTCTTCCGCGGCTAGTAATGAGGCGTTGGCCCTCCGGAGGGTTTATAGCTGTATATGTAGATCTGATGAAGGTGGGCTTAGGTTTCCATTAGTGACATCTTCTTAAACATTCGAGAATATTTTCAAATTCCTATATGCCGCTTTTCCCCTAATTCCATTAGGTCAGTGGTAGGGATGGGGCTCGCCTGTCATGGCGTTGCTGAGGAGTTCTCCTTTAAGGTCTTGATGCATTTTTTCAGCGTCAAGAACACACGAGGTGTATATTATTTTTCACCTCGGCAGTCGTTTAGGGTGACTGCCCCCTCGAAGGTGTCGCAATGGCAGAATAAATTCTTCTTTTTGAGGGCGGAGGGGTATCCGAGATATGAGTGGGGGTTAGGAAAAATAAAGGATTTGAAGTTGAAGCCCCTGGGTTATATGGAGGATCTGCTCAACACACTTGGTGAATTTTTCGTCAGTTTCACCGAGGATTATCTGAATGAGGCTGGGCTGAGCATATATAGGTCAAAGGCTTGAGTCGGGGTGGGTGAGGCACCTCTTCATTTACTCCTTGTGTGTCCGATGTTGATGTGCTAATGATATTCTCTTACAGCATGCGGTGAAGCTGATGCCGCAAGAGAAAGGTTCACCATCATCGAGCAAGGCGCCTCCAGAAGAAGAAGGCGGTAATTTGGACCTACCAAGCCCCGAAGAAGGTTGGCGATATCAGCCATCGTGGCGGGACCTCGGTAGAGGTCGAGCCGGCGTCGGAGAAGCAGACTCGAGCACGCGTCCAGTATGAGGTGCGGGCTCAGCTCGGCCGTAGCTCTCGCCCGGTATAAATCTCTTCCACATCGGCATACGCTGCGTGATGTGTACTAACTGTGTTGTTTTCGGAAGCGGCGCGATGATCGGGGACACACAGCGTGTTCTTTGGGGACCTGCGATGCTGCTGGGTACATCACCGAGAGTTCAGCTCGGTGTGAGTCTTGAGGCGAGGCTTCGCCATTGCGTGGGCGGATCTTGATGCCGCCGTGGGCTTTGTGAGGCGGAATTTGCCGTGGCAGGCTGAGAGGCGGGCCGAGACCGTCTGAAGAAGAGGGCTTGGGCGCTGGAGGTCGCCCGAGGGGGCTCGAGGAGGCACGTGAAGAGGCGGCTTGGGCGAAGAAGGAGCTCGCCGACGAGAGGAGTGCTAGGCTGGCAGATCAGGGGCCATTGTTGAGGGCCTTCGCCGGCAAGCTCGTCGAGTCGAAGAGCTTTTCGACCTTCATTTCGACACGGCCTCCGTGCTCAAGACCAGGTGGTGTCGGACCATCTGGAGGTTGGCGGCCGCCATGCGACTTTGACAAGGTCGAGCATGGTTGGGTCGAGTCGCCCTCGGGGCTGAATAAGGCCTACATGGGTGATCTCGGGGTTGGGTCCTTCCATTGCGGAGGCTTTGGCGTCCGGCTCCTCCCTTCGATGGCGGAGGCCGTTGCTCGGTCAAGGAAGGCGAGGATCACGAACTCCGGGAGCTGCTTGCCGTGGTGTGGTGAAGCCAGGAGGAGGAGGAGGAGCCGAGCACCGAGCTTCCTTCGAAGGGACCAACCTCGGCGGCGGCAGGGGCGGTGAGGGTCGGCGAGTCGGCAAGAGCCCGAGGTCGGTGGACTGATGTAATAGGTTGATTTGCCGGGGTCGATAGGATCCTGGGCCTTGTAAAAATTTCCACTTTTGGAAAATGATAATGGTTACAACTTTCTGAATGCGTGTTGTCCCTTTATTTTTAGCAATCCATGTCTCAATACCTCGGACTCGATCATGAATTGTTGACCAAGCTAAAAGAGGTGCGAGGTGCCTTGGCTGAGAAGGACGAAGGCGTTGTTTTGGAGGAGCCGATCTGCGGCCGACCAGTTTTGGTCAGCATGGACGTCAGCTCGACGTCGTCTGCCGAGCTGAGGAAGAAGTTACAAGAGGCTGATCGTGAGGTGGTCCGCCTCCTGGCTGAGAACGAAGCTTTCAAGCTAAGGATCATACATCTTGAAGTCCAGGGGGCGGACTTATCTGCCGACGCGATTGATGCTTAATGCGGTCACGAGGGCGGCTCGAGTTGGCTCAGGAGAAGCTGGAGCAAATCTCGGAGGAGCACGCAGAGTATGAGGCGGTGATTCACCGATCTGGCGGTGTCACCATATCCGAGGTCGATGAACGAGTCCAGAGCCTGCTCGCTGAGGGGATGGTGGTGAGGGACGAGGAGGGGCCAAATAGCAAAAATTTCAAAGATTGCCTCGACTCCCTCGTCAAACACCTTGAGATTTACGAGATCATTCGCCGTCGTCATCTCCCGACCTTGGCGGATCGCGGCCGACCGGTGGCGTAAGAGTCGGAGAGCTGGTGAAGGCGGTTATCCTGACCATGCAGAAGTGCTCTGTTTGCTTGGCCCGGCCACTTCGACCAGAGCGAGGGCCTCAGGCCAGACTTCAACGTCAGGAGCAGGCCGAGCAAAATCTTCAGGTCGGCGCGGGAAGAGGGCAAGTCGGGGGCGAGGTCGCATTCCTGGCCGGGCAGCAAACTCAGGGGGTAGGAGTTCATCTTCTTCAGGTCGGGGTGTCTCCGAGGCTGCGTCGGGTGCCCCTGGAGAGGGCCGCGGGGATACCGGAGTCTCTACTTCAGGTCGGGGTACCCCCGAGGCTGCGTCGAGTGCTTCTGGAGTAGGCCGTGGGGATTTCGGCCTCATCGACTGGGTTGAAGGCACCGAGTTCGTTCCAGGCGTACATCGCCGACCTGGAGATTTTGTTCGGAACTGGTGCAGCTTCAGCGAGTCTTGGCGAAGTGGAGCTCGGAAGCCCGAATGTGTTGTATATAGCTTAGGACTTTGTATTTAGTCATAAATGTATTTAGACTTTGTACCGAAGTGTATATTTTTCCCCTCGAGAGGTACAAATATAGCTTAGGACTTGGTTTTAGTCGTAAATGTATTTAGGCTGTATCTGATAAGTGTATATCTTCCCAAATAAAGGGTGTAATTTGGCGAGATCTGATGTGGACGTCGTTTGCATGTAGATGTTTCAACTTAATAAGTAATCTGTATGCGTGCACGTAGACGTTCAATTTAATGAGTAGTCTGTGAGTGCGGTGCGCGCTTAGTCGGTTACCCTACTTAGTGGGTTTGTCATCTTCGTAAGGGCGTCCCCTTGTGAAGGTTAATTGTGTTTAATCTGAATGGATGTTCACATAAATATAAGATGAGATGAAGTGAAATACTTATTTAGAAAAACAAATGTTTTATTGAGAAGTAAATAACATAGCACTTGACAAAGCAATAAGAGGACTAACATGATCTTGATCCGAAATCAAAGCTATGTAAAGTACCTCCTCAAATGAGTGATATACGGTCAGGGGATAAGTGCACCGGATAGGTGAAGCGAGCTTATAGGCCCTTTGCCGAGGTCTTTGTGAGCGGTATGGACCTTCCCATGTCGGATCTAGCTTGTTAAGGCGCTCGGCTCTGCTTAACTTCATTATTAAGTAGGGACGTGGTCGCCTACTTGGAATGTGGGCTTTTATCCTCTTGTTGTACCAGTGCGACACGGCACTTGTGCAGGCTTCATTTATGAAGGCGAGCTCGCGTTCTCCTCAAGAGCATCAAGGTTGACTCGTAGGTCCTCCTCGTTGCCTTCCTGTTCGAAGTGAAGAGTGCGTGGGCTCGGTGCGCCGATCTCTGCTGGTATGACAGCCTCGGTTCCGTAGACTAAGCTGAAGGGGATTTCTCCGTGCGAAGTCCGAGGTGTTGTCCTGTAGGACGAGTACTTGAGGAGATTTTCGACCCAGTCACCTTTAGCTCGGTCTAACCTTTTTTTCAATCCTTGTACAATCGTGCGGTTTGTCACCTCGATCGACCATTCGCTGCGGGTGTGCGATCGAGGTGAAATGTTGCTTGATCGGAGCTCTTCACCATTCCTTGAAATTTTGTCGACGAGGCTGGGTGCCGTTGTCAGAGATCAAAATATGCGGTATGCGAGCGGCAAACTATGTTTTCCACACGAAGGTGCGAATCTTCACCTTGTGAGGCTTGAAAGTGGCTCGCTTCTACCCATTTTGTGAAGTAGTCTCACTACGACTAAGTATCGAAGGCGACACGGTGCTCGGTCGAGCGGACCAACGATGTCGATCCCGCGCATGAAAGGCCACGGACTCTGTAGGCTACTTAGATCGGTGCAGGGTAGCTTCTTGGCGTGGAGTGAAGGCGGCACCGGACACTTTTGACGAGCTCGGTGAATCTTGGATGAGGTGGGCGGTAATATCGATCTCGGCGTCTTCTTTGAGAGAGCTCGCAACCCGATGTGACTTCCACAAGACCCTCTGTGGATTTCGTTGAGTACGTAGTCCGCCTCTTCTGGCCCGAGGCACCTCAGGAGGGGTTGAAGATAAGACTTCCTGTAGAGAGTGCCCTCATGAGTGAGGTATTTTTGGGATTTCACCATCATCTTTTTTGCTTCGAGCCGATCTTGAGGTAGTGCGCCATCTTCCAGATAGGCCTTTATGGGAGACATCCAGTTCGGCTCTATCTCGGTGATGAGGCCGATGTGGGACTCTGCAATGCTTCTGGAATGGACTTCTTCCAGGAGGATTTGTTGATGACGACGCTAGCTTCTCGAGGATGTCGGCTCATTCATTCTCTCCCATGGAATCGATGAATTGTGGAATATCGAGCGAGATCGGCATCTCCTTCGCCTTCCCAAAGTCTTGCTTCATTCGATCATCCTTGGCCTCGATTTGCCTAAGACACGGTTTACCACGACACAGGAATCTCAAAGATGCGGATCTTTTCCACTTTCAACTCCCTTGCGGCGGAGTCACGAGATCGGTGCTTCGTACTCTACCTCGTTGTTTGTGGTCGGGAAGGTAAGCAGTGCATAGGTCACTTCTTGTTTATGCGGACCGGGAGGAGGATGCTGCTCAGCATTTGCCGTTTTGCATGAAGCTCGGTCCCACGTACGTCGCCAACCATCGGTGGGTTCGGGGCGATTCCTCCGTGTGGGGCGGGAGTTGGAGTGACCCATTGGTAGGATCGACCTTGGTAAATTTGGCCTCTACCGGGAAGTCGGAGAGCTTGTCATTTATGGCGGCTGGGGGAGTATGAAATGTCATGCTCGTTGAGTTCAGTGCCCGTTTGGCTATCCGTCCGGATGACTACGGTTTGACAAGACTTGTCTCAAGGGTAAGTCGATCGGCACACAGACGAGAATGGGCTTGGAAGTAAGGTCGGGCGTCGCTTGGCGTTCACTAGTGCAGTGCTACTTTTTCGAGGCCGGTGTACCTCGTCTCCGGCCCTTTGAGGGCCCGGCTAATAAAGTAGATGGGGAGTTGTCGTCCCACTTCATCTCATACCAATACCGCACTGATAGCCTCGTCCAAGGTGGCCAGATATAAGGAAAGGAGCTCGCCTTCTTCGGGCGGACAGTCGGCGGTCGGCGAGATACTCTTTCGGTGTGTGAAGGCGACATGGTGTTCTTCTGCCGAGCAAAGTCATGACTCTCCTCAAGATCTTGAAGAGGGAAGCTGCTTCTCGGCTCGAGATAAGAATCTGCTGAGGCGGCTAGACACCGGTGAGTTTGTGGATCTCCGGATGGTCTTTGGCACTTACATGTCAAGCTGTTTTCACCTTAGTGGGATTTCTTGATAAGCGCGCATTTTACGTTTATAGTTGATATTTGAAGATGAGTTTAGCTTTCGTTTAATGTGCGTTTATGTATCGATTCTTAATGTTTCATCTATTTCTAGAAGATATTGCTCTTGGGTGTTATTTCGGTGTTTTGTAGGTTTATGTGTTGAAAATCGAAGCAAGGAAGGCAAGCACGAACCAAATGAACAATCTGTCCGGTTTTAGCGACCAGACTAGCGGTCGCTAGGCTGGTCATGAAGCAAACCAATGGCGCCCGGAGAAGCGCATGACGCGACCTCGTGCCCGCGAGCGAAGCCTAGCGTCGAGAATTCATCGGGCGATTTCTCGCGACCGATTCATACGACTAGCGACCGCTAGCATGGTCGCGAGGTACAAGCGCAGGCGCAGGAGGCGGCGGCGAGAAGAATGGCGAGACATACCTAGCGATCGCACTAGCGATCGCGAGGACCGGTCATGGCGGGCGGGAGAGAAATTAGGGTTTCCACCCTTTTCTATAAATAGGGGATCACCCACTCGCGCCTCCTCGGACCCATACGACCCCAGTGATTTTGCACGTTTTTCCTCGATTTTATCTGTTTTCATTTATTTTCGCTTTAGCTTTGATTTAGATTAGTTATAGCAATAGTTATCCATCGTTTTACATTAGTTCTTGAATTGGTAACGATTTAGCACGATTTCGTCAGAAGGAATTCCATCTTTTTCCGTTTTCCGTTGGATTTGGATCTGAACCCAACCATTGTTCTTGACGCTTCCTACGGGTTTTATCAATTTAATTTCCGTTTTATGATTATTGCGTACTTTATGTCGTTAATTATGTCTAGCTAATTTACATTCTAATCCTAGGGTTTGCATGATTCTATCATATACGTTGTGATTCCCATTGTTGTTATTTACCTTCCGAGGCATTGATTCATGATTCTTGGTGCTTATTTATATGTGTTGATTTTCGATCAATTTTGATGCATATCATAGTTGCCGATTAATTACGTAGCTTGTTTTAATTGTCAATCGATCTTGAATGTATGATACGGATAAGCCTTGAGTAAATGGCGAGATAGGAACATTCGTAGGAAGCATATTCTTTGTGATCCTTTTGGGTTGCTTATTTTCCTCTAGAGGCGTATGATAATAGGGAAAATTAGTAATCAACTGTCACAATTATCGTAACGAAGTTGTTGGCTACATATGTGATCTTCCATCTTATGCGGATTAAAATGGTTAGTAATAAGCGGGATAAACATCATTGTGGATAGGATTAATGCATCCCTAGGTTAGTCTTTCTTGATATTTGTTTCCTGATATTTTATTGCTTTAGTTTATTTTTTGTTGTTATCTTTGCTTTGGATTTAATTATCGAAGCCCAAAATTCACAACCCAATTACATTGCTTGAATAATGATGAATTATCGTTGAGCTAGCTTCATGTTTTCGTGATACAATCCACGTGGATACGATACTTGCTTACCCATACTTACACTTTTACGTGTGAAAAGGGCGATCATTTGCCTTCAGGCCTTCTTGAGAAACCCGGCATCCCAGGAATTTTCCGATTTTCATCATGAACATGCACTTTTGGGGGTTGAGCTTGAGGTTTGCCGATCTGAGGAGTTGAAGGATCGTTTTGAGGTCGTCAGCACAACTTCCTGTTTTTTGGCTTTTGACCACGATGTCGTCGATGTAGACCTCGACGATCTTTCCAATATGATCTTTGAATATGGCATCCACCATCCTTTGATAGGTAGCTCCGGCGTTTTCGGGCGAAGGCATTTTTCGATGCGAAGACACGAAGTCGATGATGAACGCCGTCTTTGAAGCATCCTCTGGCTCATCGAGGACTTGGTGGTACCCTTATGCAGATCCGAGGCGAAGATCTCATGGCCCACCGATCTTCCACCTTTTGTCGATATCGGGAGGGGTAGCAATCTTTTAGGCGATGTTTGTTGAGGTCGGTATAGTCGACACACATCGCCACCTCCTCACGGCTTTCGTATCACGGTTGGATTAGCCATCCAGTCGGATATTTGACCTCGAATAGGATCTTGGCCTCCGGGTTGAGTCACCTCGTCTCTTATGGCTTGGCTGTGCTGCTCGCGAAAGTTCTCTTCTTGCCGCGGCGGTTTAGTAGCCGGGTCGATGTTGAGGCGATGAGTGATGAGCTCGGGTGACACTTCGGTCATGTCGAGTGGGGACCATGCGAACACATCCCTGTATTCCCTCAGAAGCTGTTTGACATGTTGTCGAATTTCAGTACCCTGGGTGCCGACCTTGACGACTTGGGAGGGGTCATCGTCGCATGGCTGAAGGTTCTCGGTCATTTCGTCCGGGGTGTCGACCCGGGGTTTTGTAATTGCTAGGCACGAGGTAAGGCCACATCTTGGGATGAGACTCGTAGGCATTCTTTAGCTGCCGTTTGGTCACCCTGGATGCTTAGCACTCCCACCGGGGTGGGTATCTTGATGGTGAGGTGGTACAGCGGCGGGCGGCTTTGGTGGCGTATAGCGGTCTACCTAGAATGATATTATGCGGAGAAGGAGCTCGGACCAAGAAAAATTGAATGGCCTTGGTGACCGACACAGGAGCTCGGCCTCGATTCTAGGAAGGGTAATGGCGCCTCGGGTTGGACCGCCTCTGAGTGAAGCTCCGCGGTGGGATGGTGCGGGATGTATTTGAATCCCTCCGACCTCGAGCTTATCCGAGGCTGCTACGGAAGATGATCTTGTGGAGGCACCAATGTCGATGTAGACCCGGTGGACATTCTTGTTGCCCACCATGGCCTGTATGGTGATGGCATCCTGGTGGGGCATGATCTTGGGCACCGGATCATCTTTGGAAAACAAGATGTTCTCCCCGTCCCGGAGTCGCTTATTTTTTGGCTCCTCGGGAACCGGCCTCCGAGCTTCACTTTTCAACGACGACCTCGTCGTTCCTATAGGCAGTCCGGTAATGGCATAGACCTGCTCCATGGCATTGGGACCTTCGTCCTCGTCATCTTCAGGTTGGGTCGTCGTCGAGGTCGGCCTGCAGTTGTTACCACTTCCATTCTTTCCTCTACGCTTCCTGTTCCCTGGCCCAGCTCGGCCGAGGTATTTCTTGAGGGCTCCTCCTTTGACGAGCTCGTCAATCTGCGAGCCCAAGTTTCTGCAATCTTCGGTATTGTGACCATACCCTTGGTGATAGTCACAATACTTCTCCGTTGACCTCTTCTTAGATCCTCCTTTCATAGGAGGAGGCTTCGGGAAGAGCTCGGCGTGGAGCTCGAATATCTCCGCCCTCGATTTGAGCAGATGAGGCGCGTTGCCGCCAGGATTTGGCCGAGGTCCGAGCCTGGATTCCATCGGGCCTTTCTTGATTCTCTCGAAGGCACTTCGGCGATCAGCGCCTCGACCTCGGTCATCTGGCTTCTTTCTTTCAGCCCTCTGCTCGTCCCAGATCTCTCTCTTCTTCCGATCTGACTCGTCTCCTTTGACGAAGTTGTCAACCAGGGTCCAGAGGCTACTCGCCGTCCTCGGCTTCTCCCTGGTGATCTCTTTGTTCAGTGCGCCAGGTCGGATCCCGTTTTTGAACGCATTGATGATGTAGAGGTCGTTACTTTCATCAATCTTGAGGGACTCCTTGATAAACCGTGAGACGAAATCTGACATTGTCTCGTCTCGTCCTTGGCGGATGGTGAGCAGGTCGGAGGACGGTTGTTGAGGTGGCATCTTCTGGTAGAAGCGCCATTTGAACTGATCCATGAGATCTTTGAAGCAGTGTATGCTGTTCTGGCGGAGCGAGGTGAACCAACGTCGGGCGTTGGAGATCAGCACTTCGGGGAAGATTTTGCACATATGAAAATCCTCCATTCCTTGAATGCCATGTTGGTAGTGTAGGCGAAAAGGAAGTCGGAGGGTCCCAAGACCATCGTGGCGGCGATGTTGGGTGCCTCAGATCGGCTGGGCAAGGCGTGTCAAAATCTCTACGGAGAAAGGAGATGATTCTCCCGTGCAGTCGAACCGGGAGATCGTTGCCATCTCTCTCTGGAGGGGTGGGAGACCGGTAACGACGTCTGTCGTCTCTTCGAGGGGGAGTTCGGCTCCGTCTCTCCTCTCTTCTGTCCTGCTCGGCTCTCTGGGTGGCATGCCGAGGTGGCGATCGACTTCGCGGGCGAGGTGGTGGTGAATGGTTGCGACCATCTTGGCGAGGTGATTGACTTCTGGCGGCGGGGGCGATGTACGCGTTCTCGGCTATCGTACCGAGGTGAGAGTTGTCCACTCCGGTGGGGTGAACGACCTCGGGCGCCCGTAATCACCAGCTCGGGCATTCGAGAGGTGCCCGCTCCGTTTGTCCTCTGGCGGAGGAAGCTCTGGAATTGATCGAGATGGGCGTTGAGGAATTCAGACACAGCTCGGCCTAGGACCTCTTGAGATCGGTGAACCGCCTGTTCACTGATGTTGAGGTCGGCACCTTCCTCTTCGTTGGGGAGGCGATCCTGAGGGTGTATGGGAATGTTCTCCATGTAGCCCTCAGGCGTGTGACCGCTGTGGCATCTGCAATCCCTTCATGTTGAGTGACCACTTGGTCGTCTTTGGTTGTTGTTGGTTCGCCGGTGATGCTAGCGTTTGCACGTGTTCTTGCCATTAAATTGTAGAAAACAAAGCTTTTGTTCAAACTTTTCCCACACGGCGCCAATGATAAATCCACGTATGTGTGTATACGGGATTTGTGTAAAGCGATAAAGAACACCAAGGCTTTACGTGGTTCGATCGAGAATAAGATCTACGTCCACGGGAGTGATTCCTCAATACTTTCACTATCGAGGATTCTGATGAAGATGTATTGAAAAGCTCTCTAGTATTGATGAGTTGCCAACCTTTTACCATCGATCTAACCCATATTTATACATATCTAAGGACCCCTAAAGACGTGCCCAATCCCCTGATTGGTGGGATCTGAGCCCCTTCAATGTAGGGACTCTTCATCTCGCATGTAGGGATCCTTCGCCTTCCATGTAGGGATCCCTCGCCTTCCATGTAGGGTGGCGCCTTTGACAAAGTCTTGATTAGGGTTTAGAGGCTGGGGCTTAACCGCGTGGGCCGTTATTAAGTCAGGCCCAACTCGTTTGGGCCTGCTAGTGGGCCTGAGCGGTTGAGCCATATCCCATCAGTAGTCTAGTTTGCTTAGCTCCTAGACAAGAGTCGCAAAACAAATCTTTATTACCAATCTTTGAAAATTGAAGCCTTTGAAGTGTGTCATTTGAGGCATGTCCTAAATGTTGATTCAGAATCCAAGAATCCAAAGTAGTTGTCATTGCCACCCGCCTTTCTTGATCGGCTCCAAACAATATAGACTATCACAACATTTACCCACTCCAATCAGGTTCTTCGAGGGCAAATCATGTAAGATGCAAAAATCACGAAAAAATGTGAGTGCACAATTCAAATCTTTTGTTAAACGACTCATGGATAGGAGGTTGCACTCAAAATCAAGAATATTAAGCACATGTCTTGGTACAAGCCCATTAGGCGATCGTGTGTCACCAATACTTTTCAAATGGATAGAATTCCCATTAGGAATTTTAACCGGCAAACCAACATCATCAAAAAGTCTTGTTAATCAAAGTTTCTAGAATCACAAGTGATGTGTTTCGTTGCTCCCGAGTCAATAACCCAAGGTTTCAAAGGATCAATCTTACCAGCCATGTTTGCAGTGGGGTTGGCACCTGAAGTTTGGATGTCAAAACATTCACTTTCAGCTCCCAAATATTGGACTAAACGTGTGTATTGCTCCGCAGTTAGTCCTGGTATGGAACTATGGCACGCGACTGACTTCCTTTTTATAGTTGTTATCCTTTTTGTAATTTTTCGGAGGATAACCAATGAGTTCGAAGCAAAGATCCTTCGTGTGATTGGTCCTATGGGAATGAGTGCATTTAAGGCCCTCCTTTTTCTTTTCTTTTTTTATCCCCATATTGCTGGTCACACCGCTGCTGTGTTTGGATGTTGTTCAGGGAAGACTTTCCTCCACTGCATCGCGATTGCGCTTGGAAAGCTATGGCCTCCACAGCTGGTACACGAGCTGCTGTAATTTGGCGTTGTCTCTCGTCTTCTAAAACAAGGTGGAACGCTGCTCCAAGGCTAGGAAGAGGTCGAGTGCTCAGAATTTGAGTTTTGACAGTGTTAAAAATCTCATCAAGGCCCATCAAAAACTCGTACAAGTGTTCCGTCTCACGCATTGCCACCAACTGCTTTTGAACATCCCACAAACACCCATTACATTTGCATTTAGGCAACCCCAAGATGGAGTCTATTTCATCCCAGATTGCTTTCAACATGGTATAGTATATTGATACTGATTGTTTTTCTTGGGGTAAAAATCAGTTAGTATCCCAAAGTTTCACTATTTTTCACTTAATGTCACAATATAAGCATATTGTTATTTTGGTTCCTAACGTTTCAGAAAATTTCACTTAATGTCCCGTCGATCAATTTTCGACGTACAAACGCTTTCGTGGTTGCCAGAAATCAGGTTCAAAATGGAGCTGCTGTGTTCAGTTGAGAATTAATTTGTTCGATCTTGCATTTGTCAGATCCCTGCTTCAATTTCACAATATGTTGTATTAATTCCTTTCTAGATATTATCACTTTCCTGTTAAAAAGGCAACACTTCTAAATTATCTGTATTATTGGTGCTCTGTTTTTTACCATCGATGGTGATTTAAGCTAATGTTTCTATAGAATATATGGTGATTTTAAAAGGCAACAGTTCTAAAGATCCAAGCTAGAATAGTTGTCATGTGCAACCATCAAAATCCACTTCAAGTTTGCGTCTTTGTCGAATTTCCATTGGAATAATAAAAGCACACTCATTCTTGGACTTGCCCATTGCCATATTCCTCATCCAGTTCTCATCTATCACTACCAGCTACCTCATTGATGTAATATCTTCTTTCTTGTTGTGTTTGACATGAAACTCTAAGTCCTTCAAGGGATCATTTTCGAGTTACTTCTGCTGAATAATTTGTTGACTTCTGATTGTTGCCCAACTCCATTGAATGAGATGCTTCATTTATTCTTACATTTCGTTGTAGGTTTGATTTTAAAATTGGCACTTTTAATGTCGGTTGGGGTAGCATAAGAGGGTCTGGGGATGTCAACGGGTGGATTTTATCCGAACCAGAACCAATAAATAAGTAATGGTTCTGGTTCTGAAACCGACCCATTAGACACTGGATCCGAACCAGACCAGGACCATTAACTATGGGTCTTAAACGGTCCGGATCGAGCGGTGCGGAACGACCGGATCGAACCGAGACAAGAACCAAAACTGAAACCGTTGTTTTATAATTTCATGTGTTATAAGTGATTTTTAATCGATATGGATAAAACTGGCTCATTGACAAGCCTATTTAAACTGAGGCTTATCAATAGACGGGTTTTATTCGAACCAGAATCAATAAATAAGTATTGGTTCTTGTTCTGGAACCAAAATCAAATCCGAACCGGACCGGACCATCAAACTATGGAAACGCTATGGGTCTAAAGCGGGTCTGGAACCGGAATCAGAACCAAAACCGCTGCTTTAAAATTTAATGGATTTTGAACGGTTCTGGATCGATCCGGGTAAAACCCACCCATTGACATCCCTAGTAGGGTCTATGGGTGGTGAAGTTCTAGTGTTTCACTCATACATGTGTTAAAAGTTGCAGGCGCAGAAACAAACTATAATATCTAAATTTCTTGCTCTCGTTAGAGGGAGATTTTAGTTTGAACTTGAATAACTAATCTAGTATTGGCAGATGGTAGAAAGACCAGAGCAAGAGTTTTTCTTCTGTTACTAGAAATAATGCTTACTAAAAACACATAAAACGCATTGATACTTCAGTGATTAGCTATCTCTCTTTTTTTGACCCTGATCTTTAACCTCAGTTTTCTGCTGTTCCAATCTGTGTAGATTTTTGTTTTCCTTCTGTTGTAGGTTGCCAGAATATTACTCTCAAACTGAGGAAATACCTGTGGCTCCTCGGTTCCTATTATGGTCAATATGACATGACACATGAATATACAGCTCTTCAAAGAGGAGGAAGAAGCTCCACTCATCTTCTGCTCATCATCGCAGTGCTTCACTTGATCAAATACATGCAGCAAACAGAAATTTTAAATATTTAACAATAACTGGATTCATTTTTCAAATACACACTAATATTATTCAATTAAAAAAAACTGAATATTTATTAGCAAGTTAATATAAATAATGTATATATAACAAGAATAAATAAAATATAATCCACTAACATGTAGTGGTTTGAGCTAATTTAAATCCAAACTCATTCTTTAGATAAAAAAAAATATATCAAAGTTATATTAAAACATTATGACAATTTTGTTGTAGAAAATTAAGAAAAAAATATAAAACTAATTCTTTTCAAATTTTCAGTGGGGCCCAGTGCCCCCAGTGGATCCATCTCTGCCTGCTGCCTATATGGCAGTATGTGTTATCCGTTTTCTGCATGTATACTAGATCTACTATAAGTCAATGAGCATTGTTAGATGCGAATGGACATGATACATAACCGGTAGTAAGTAAGCTTCTTGCCATTTGTTATGATGTGTATGATGCACTTTTAGGGGCTTGTTTGACAGCTTTGAGGATTTAACATTTGGTGGCTAGATAGATGGTGAGCAAAGGTAGGATATAATAGAATTAATAAATCTCTTCGTTGTATATTTGATGCATTCAGAAGAAACAGATGGATAAATCATCTATTGCTCATTTGCATGAGATATTTTACTGAAATGTCATAAAACATATTGTCATATTTAGGGCTGTAAACAAACCAAACTGTTCGTGAGCTATTCGGAGCTCGGCTCGAAAAAAGCTCGTTCGAAATTCGATCATTTTGTAAGCAGGCGAACTCGAGCCTCGAATCGAGCTCGATAAGTTTATCGAGCGAACTCGAGCTTAGAGATGTTCGGCTCGTAGGCTCATGAACATGTTTGGTTCGAATTCAAACGAGCCGATTCGCGAACCCCAGCGAACTCTTATTCGAACATGTTCACGAACCTGATTCGAACATGTTCGCGAACCTTAATCGAACATGTTCACGAACATGTTCGCGACGCATAAAATAATAGATTATTTATACATATTTAAATAATTAAAATGAATAATAAATTATAAAATATATGTTAATTATATATATGAAGTATTGATAATAAATTATTTATATATTTAAATAATTAAAATAAATATTAAATTACAAAATATATATTTTAGTATAAATTTTCATGTAACTTATATATCTAATTAACTAATTATCCTATTTATACTAGTATAATATTTTGAAAAGCAAATATAATTGAATGATATTGAATAGTATAGTATATTCAGTTTATTTAGTGTGTATATATATATATATTATTTTAATCAAACCTTAATATATATTTTCATGTGTTTTATAAAATAAAATCATTAAATGAACAATTAATTAATATAATGAGATATTGATTTGGAAAACTAAAAATAATAACATGATTTATTAAGTTATCTTATGAACAAAAATATCGATTTAGATAATTATAATGTATAAGTATACAAGTATACTTGAGTTACATAGTTATATTTATATCTCGTAATTATAATTCTAAAAATAAATTACAAATAACTTACATAACTAATTGACTATAAGATAAATATAATAATAATTCATAATTCTAATATAAAGTTCATCTACCTTTATAACTAAATAACAATGTGATAAAACAATTATAATTTATAACTCATAAGTAGATTTTGAAAAGTAAATGTAATAGAATGATATTGAATATTATCAAATGAAATATTGAGTTGGAAAATTAGAAAAATAACATGATCTACTAAGTTATCTTATGAACAAAATATCAATATAGATCATTATAATATATAAATATACAAGTATGAGTTACGAAGTTATATTTATATCTCTATAATTATAATTCTAAAATAAATAACATCTAATTTACATAATTAATTTCTATGAGATAAATATTATAATAATAATTAAATGCGTAGATGAATGGAGTCGATGTATTCGAATGATATTAAATAGTATATTAATTTTATATATTGTATAGTCTATATCCAAAACTAGTTTCTTTTGCTAGTTGTGAAAATTTCACTTGGTAATGAATCTTGTTAAACTTCTTATTGTAATTTTGATTATGATTAATTAGTAGACTATGCATCCTTTGAATTGATGGAATCATATAGTGAATTATGATAAAAATAGTGTTTTAAGCTGAGTCGAGCTTGAATTCGATCTTGAGCTCGAATTCGAGTTCGATCTCGAATAACACATTATCAAACTGGATTCGAGCTCGAAAACGAGCAAAGTCGAACACGAGCAGAGTTCGAGCTCGAGTTCGAATATATCTCATAAACGAGTAGTTATCGAACCGAATTCGAGTAGCTCGCGAGCTCAAAAATTTTATAACGAACCGAGCTCGAGTTCAATTTAAAGCTCGAATTCGAACTCGAGCCGAATAAAATTTAAACGAGCCGAGCTCGAGCTTGGCAGTGTTCGGCTCGGCTCGGTTCGTTTACAGCCCTAGTCATATTCCAAACCATTGTTAAGTGAAATCGTAGGAAGAAATATGGACACGATTGTGGTTGTTAGCGTGATTTTCTTTTTTTTAATTAAAAAATATTTGTATTATTTTAAAGAGCTAAAATTCGGGAGCAGAAGCCCTTCACTCTGATTAAGAAAAGAAGCGTGTAAGTAAAATTCGAACAAATATGCCAACTCAAGAAAGAAAGTAAAAACTAAAACAAGTATGACCAACTTTTGCAAAACTACCGAAGAGAAAAGAGAATGTGGTACTATGTTGAAAAAGAAGAGGCTACTTGAGTCATTTCAATAACACCCATCTGTATGAAATGAATTCGAATGGGGTGTGAATATAAAAATTGATGATTTGGGGAGAAAAACTTATAAATTGAGTAGAAGTGAGATGTTATTGGTGTTTTGTTTGGAAAAGAAATGAAGCGAATCAATAATTAATACCTGTGGTTTGAAGTTATTAATGATCAATTTGGAGGCGGCGAATGTGGGCAATCTTGTGCCAATCCTCTCCTCTTCTCTCTCGCATCGCTTTTGCAGTTGTGGGCATCCACTGACAGATAGACTTTTGAGATTTGGCAGAGCTGGAATTGATACAAGCTTTGGGCAGTCTGAAACACTGAGGGTATGAATTGATACTTGGTCTGGGAGTGATTCCAGCTCAGGAATATCACGTAGGTATAGAAATCTCAGTGAGCAGAGGTGCTGTAAGGCTTGAGGTAAGCACACCAGCTTGGGAAGGTCGTATAAATGGAGAGATTCAAGATTATGAAGATGTTTAATCTCCTCGGGCAGCCCTACTAATTCTGGGCAAGAACCTATAGAGAGTTTTTGCAGTGCAGTAAGGTGCCGCAACATCCCTGGTGGAATACAGCTCATTGTCTTACAACTGAGAGATAAACTTGTAAGCTTTTCTAAGGCTTCCAGACCTTCTCTTGTCACAGAGATCTCTTTTGCATCCTCAATTGTCAATGATCGGAGCTTACTGAACTTTATCACTCTTTCTATTGGAAAACATTCTATGCTCTCCTCAATTGACACCGTCAGATTAATAGGAACGTCTTGCTCAGACAATAAAGACAGGGTTGAGCTACTGCATTTTAGATTCTCTAACTTTTGGAGCGATGAGAGTGGTGGCAGTAGTAATGAAGAACAACTCCAAGTCCATAGCAAATTAAGATTTGGGAATGCTTCTTTACACTCTTTATCCCTGGAGAGACCCTTAAGATTTGGGAGGTCCTCTAAATACAGCACTTCTAGAGTCGGGAACTGTATCTTTACTGTGTTTCCACTTCCAACTTCTTCTTCTTCTTCTTCAATAATGTACTCCACCGCCACAGTCCTGATCAAGTACAAACTTCTTAGATGAGGTAGCTTTCCTAGTTTTGGAAGACTCCTACAATTTCGACAATCAGTTATATCAATCTCAACTATTGTTTCCAGAGTTGAGTTTGTCATCCAGTGTGGAAAATATCTACCACTGAAGCCTTCTATAGTAAGACTTTTAAGATTGGGGTGAGGTTCAAGTGCTTCCAACACCTTTTCGTCATCAATATCTTGGCCTAACTTGGATAAATCGTTTCTTTCCCACGACAAAATCAGCTCCCGAAGATTCTTCTTGTCAGCAATATTTGCTTTCTTTGCATCCAAATGGTCCTTTACTCTCTCCAGATGCCGAATCTCAAGCATTCCACTAAGTTCAAGCATTGCAGTTCCTCAAGTTGGTTACCTCTCTTGACACCCACTACATACATACTCAATGTTTTGAGGCAAGTCAACTCTCTCATTTTAGAGGGCATCTCGGACAACGAATTGCAAGCCGACAAACATAGATGTTGGAGATTATGCAAGTATCTCATGTTCTTAGGTAAAGCCACAAGACTCCTACAACCATCCAAGTTGAGGATTTGCAAATTCCAAAGAGTACATAATGAGTTGGGTAGAGTGCGAATTTCAGAAGAAGACAAATTCAAGTATCGCAAATGTTTGAGATTGCCGATGGAAGGAGGCAAATCCTTTATTCTTGCACCACTTGCATCTAATACTCTTAAACTTGTGAGCTCCATGACGGAAGAAATGTTCATATCTTGCTCAAATGTTTTAGGAAACAACATATTTCTGTCAACCAAATTTACCTGGCGGATAGTAGATGCACTTGTGTTATTTCGTCCACTTTGTTCTCCATGACTGATTGCGCCAGATCATGAACAAGATCATGCATACTGATACTGTCATATTTATCTGATTGTAGAAGAGATCTGAGTAGTAACTCATTACATATTTCGTTTCCAACATCTTCCACTTGCAATGCTCCCTTTGATGATATATACCCATGAGCCATCCACAAAAGGATCAGTTCTTCTCTTTCGATTAGATGGTCCTTGGGAAAGGCTGCAAAATAAGCAAAGCATTGCCTGAGCTGAAATGGAAGATGCTGATAACTCAATCTCAAAACAGGCATTATCAAACTGTCTTCTGCTGAAAGCTTCCATATTTCGCTATCTCTCACATGCATCCATTCCTCTCCTCCCCTTTTAAACCGTAGAATCCCTCCAAGCGCATGCGCTGCCAGGCGCACGCCACCACACTTTTTCACAATCTGTTTGCCAATTATTTCCAGCTCCAGAGATACTTCTTCATCTTGTCCGAAGGCACGTCGCGTGAGCAGCATCCAACAATCGTCATCTGATAGCCCTTCAAGGCAATGAGATGGAAATGTTCCCATTATCTCAGCAACCTTCTTTTGGCGGGTGGTGACGATGATTGATGCGCCAGTTGAGCCACATGATAGAACGTCTTTCAACTCAAACCATTTATCTTGATGGTCGTTCCAAACATCATCCAACACAAGAAAATATCTTTTTTGCCTCAACAAATCCCACAGCTGACGCTCTAGTGTGTCTAACTGCTGCAGATCCGAAGCTTTTCCGCTCCCAGTGGCAGCTTCAATCATCGCCTTCACCAAAGTCTTCATGTCGAAATTGTCGGAGACACAAACCCATATTCTTACATCAAAGTGGTCTTCCATTCGTGGATCCTTGAAGACTAGTCGAGCAAGAGTGGTCTTCCCAAGGCCGCCAACACCAATGATTGGCAGCACAGACATCTCATGTTTATCCCTCACATGATTCACCAACATATCCACAATCTTGTCTCTATCTTCCTCCCTACCATAAATCTTATCAGACTGGTTCAACAGGGAAGCCGTCTCACGTGAGGCGGCAACTTCTCTGGGCCTATCGACAGACATCTCGTGCAGATGAAACTTAGCGCGCTCTGCAGCAACACTGTCCAGTTTCTCGTTGACTTGCTTCATCCTCCTCGCAATGTTGTGGCGATACAGAATCTTCTTGAGGCCGTAGCGACTCAGTTTGGAATGAGAATTGTTGAGTTTGGAGACATGAGTATTGCACTCATCCAAGATGTCATCAATCTCATAAGCAAGAGCGTTGAGCTTCTGCAGCCAATATCGAATGGGCTTGCTCTCGATTTGCTTGTCTTCAGCATCTTCCAACACAGCTTGGACAGTGGTGAGGGTGCTGCACAGCTTCTTCATCTCATCGTCAACGCCCAAGATCAATCCGATCTCCTCCTTAATAAGGGAGCTCAGATTATCAAGAACGACTTGAAGAAATGCTTCTGCCATACTGGAACTACAGAAATTCAGGAAAAAAATTATTCTGATTGGCAGATTTCAAGTATGGGCTTAATAAATATACGAGCTTATCAACTCTTTTAAAAAAGGAGTTATCATACTTGGAGTTGTATATAATCTTAACATCACTATGTTCTAGTATTACGAGTTTTTATTTTATTTTATTTTATTTTATTTTATTTTATTTATTAGCTTTTCATTGTATTCTACATGTAATTTTTATTAAAACCAATGTATTTGACATATATTACCATGATTTTGCACTAAGTAATATTAAGCTTATATGATACTCATAATGAATGTTTCATCTACAAACTCATAAAAGTATTCCATTAAATACCGTTCAATTGAATTCAAATTAAATTCCATTTGAATTATGTGTTTCCATACTTACTTCATCACAAACGAATAAACATGGATGGATTTTGGACCCAATCCACATTCGCAGATTCAAATACTTTCTCAATCCAACCAAAGCTTGCATTTAATTCTTTTTTTCATCAACCAAAAAACATATTTTCATTTTGGAAAACATCAACTAACCTTAATCTACTAACTTATTTACAAAAATCTCACACATGAGCCATCTTTTACTATCGCTATTCATTAATATATTTATTTATTATCTTCATTCACTTCATACTCATTACAATTTATTAAAATTTGTGTCACCAAAAACAATGCAAGTTTTTAGTGGATAGAGGGAGTATATTTTTTAAAATTTGGATCTTCAAAAATTTGGATTAAATGGATCCCGATCGGATTTGGACCAATCTCTTAAAATTCGAAGTGTGGCTTTTGAGATCCAAATCCGATCCAAATCCAGCCCGTGATCCGCTTCTTTAATTATATTATGTAATTATATATATGTATAGGATTTTATTATTTTTAAATATTTATCATATTAATTTCTAATTCTAACTTAACCATAATCAGTAACTTTTTTCCAGCACATAATGAAAACTATTTTTAAGTAGTCAAAATCAACTAATATTATTCCGTTAACTACACTGTTGATTCATGCTCCAATAGCTTAAGCCAATTAATTTATCACTTTTTATTGCTTCAAAAGATTAAACATCAACTAAACATTGAATGTGCACCTCATATTTTTTGTGATTAATGATAACTACAAGATAAATTCACACTAGAAGATTATTATGATTTCGTTATGGTTTTTAGATTATTTTAATATTTAGTTTTAAAGAGAAAAAAATATGGATTCAGATCTGAATATGTGGATCCGCGGATCTTATAAATACCTAGCAAAATGGGTCTACATTAGACCCATTACAATCCCTACATCCACAATTTTAAAATTGTCGATAAATACACGAACTTAACATCATTGTGATTTTTCCCACAAATTGAATAACGGTCAAAATTGAAACGGACGTGGTAGTCGACGTGGCGCCACTTCATCAAAACGACGTCGTTTTATTTATACAATATACATTAATTGACGGTTAAATACATGAACTTTGGGTCTATTTTGGTTTTCTCACAAACTTTAAAATTTATCAAATAATACACACTTAACATTATTGTAATTTTTTTCACAAATTGAATGACGGTCAAAATTAAAGCTGATATAACAATCGACGTAATATCACATTATTAAAAGCACGCCGTTTTACGTGTACAATATGTATTTAAAAGATCTTAAATTCACATTAACTCACACTCACACCGCATCCCACCCCACCCCATCTCTTTCTCTAACCTTAACTTACGATAAGGTTTGGGTTTATCGTTTTCTTATACAATATGTATTAAAAAAATCTTAAATCCATCTTAACTCATACTCCCACCACGCTCACCCCACCCTTTCTCTCTTTCTCCAACCTCAACTTACGATAAGGTTTAGGTTGGAGAGAGTTATAGGTGTATTTAAGATCTTTTAAATACATATTGTATAAGTAAAGCAGCGTCGTTTAATAATGTGATATCACGTTGATTGTTATATCGCCTTTAATTTTGACCGTCATTCAATTTATGAAAAAAATTACAATAATGTTAAGTGTGTATTTATTGACAAATTTTTAAAGTTCGTGGGAAAAACCAAAATAGACCCAAAGTTCATGTATTTAACCGTCAATTAATATATGTTGGTATAAATAAAGCAGCGTCGTTTTGATGAAGTGGCGCCATCGTCACCGCCACGTCAGTTTCAATTTTGACCGTTTTCAATTTGTGGGAAAAATCACAATGATGTTAAGTTCGTGTATTTATTGACAATTTTTAAAGTTTGTGGGAAAAACCAAAATATGTCCAAAGTTCATGTATTTAGGCGCCAATGACCTAAATACTGCTATGTAGCAAATTTCTAACCAATTAAATTAGGATTTTCACTCATATAATCGGATCTATTGTAATTAATGGGTTGAGAACTCAGCAACAAGAACAGAAACTACCTTAAAGATGAAACAGGAGATGGAGAAGAACGGATCTGCAGTTCTAGCCTAGTGGAATTGTTGGTCAACCACGTCGGAAGTCTACAAAATAGAGTTGGAGGGATCTTTCGGGTGATGAGTCGGACGCTCAAGTCTTGTGGAGAGAATTTAGCAGAGTTAAGCTTTTGTACTTGGCTAATTTTCTGTAGAAAGGAAAGCGATAGCTTGTTATGTTGTTGTGGAGAATTTAGTTCAACTGCAGAAATTATAAGGCTGCAGTTTGAAATATATATACATTAGTGTTGGTCTGCTGTAGATAAAAGATGATAGATATGTATATGGTGTTTGAGCAACTGAAACAAGAGCCAAACCTTTGTGAAAATGATTGTGCTATGTTGGGTGTGCCTGCAGAAAACAGATTCTAGTGAAGAAGACGAGCTTGCCGTGTTAAGAGCAATTGGATTGAGATATTTTCTTTTTGGTTTCACAGTATTGGAGACATAGAGGATTGATTCTAAAAAGATTAAAGGTTTACGTGGTTGGACATGCTCCGTTGATTGATTCTAAGGATAATCAAATCTTTTTTTAGATGAAAAATGGATAATTAAATCACCAAAATATCTAGATTCTAAAAGGTCAAAAATCTTTAACACCTCTTTCAATACATTCATACCAAATCTATCACATTTTATAAAACACTATCAGATATGCCAATTTCTATTATTTTTCAACAAATATGACCAATCTACATTTCAATTCATCAAGTCTTTATATACTATTTTACTATAAATCACATTCATTAATGGAGATAAACATGCTTAACAATCAGGCTCAACATACTTCCGTACATCAAATTAAAAATAATCAATCGAGTTTTTATCATTATACCTGTTTGACCACAGTGCTGTCGGGACTCCTTCGAGTCGTTGGATTTTTACGGGCTTCTGAGCTCCTCCGAGCTTCTACCAACCATGCAATCTAAATCGATGGACTCCTACCGTCGGACCTCCTTCGGCAACACTCAGCATAATCTTCGTCTCTTTCAATTCGGGACGTAAGGTACTCGGCGATTTCCTTGGAAAATTACTTTAACAAGACACCGGTTGCTCCTGTTTCTTTCTTTCCACGCAACAGTATTTTTTTTAGATCCTACAATTAAATGATTCGGCCCAATCATTATAAGGCTTTGCAGAAGTTTCATTCTTGGACTTAAAATCACACTGGCCCGACAATAGAGTAGGAAATAACTTGAGAGACACTCTTTTAAATTTCATGTAACTTAATATTTATTTGTGAAAACTTGAATTGCATAAATACGCAATAGCATTTAATTATGTAAAGCACAAGAAGAAATAGATTCGACTTTGCTTTAAATTTTTAATAAAAATTTTATTGGGACAATAATAGTATTTTTATTTCATTTTTTCGAAAGTAAATCGGCTTTAAAAAAATTATAAAATCAAATTTCCTTATAAAACATTTAAATATAGGAAGTCGAGAGGTGTTCCTCGTTCAGATCTTTATTTATTTTATTAATACGATGTGTCGGATAATAAATTATTCGTAATTTATTAGATCTCTAATCACTTCAATAAATCTCCAACTCATGTAGCTGTGGTTGTGGATGCAGGTAAACCAAACCGCCACCACTAAATAATTAACATATTATTTTTCTAGTTGTTGTTATTGTTGATTTTGTTTGTTTTCAAATCTATTATGATTGATCTTGTTTCATCAATATGATACAATGATCATGCGTTAGCTACGTTTCAAGATTGTCACGGTTGAAGCCTTGAAGGGATCGCACCAGTGAGGATGTATGTTGAATCTTTATCACAATTTCCTTTCCTTTTTCAGTTTTATAATTTTGTTAAATGAAGTAAATGAACAATCTTAATTAAAATTGGCTTAATGTTTAGGAACAGTGAAGGATCGAGCTGAGAAGAGCTTTGGTGGTGAAGGTGGGAATGGATGCAAGTGTAGATCCAGTTGCTCTGCGATCCTTGCAAGTAGATATGTCAATAGGTAGGTTTTATTCTGATCGATCCGGAACCACTCATAGCCCATTAAATTTTAAAGCAGTGGTTCCGGTTCCAATTCCAGACTCGCTTTAGACCCGGACCGTTTTGACCTATAGTTTGATTGTCCGATCCGGTCTGATTCTGGTTCTAGTTTCAGATTCAGAACCGAAACTTATTTATTGATTCTGGTCCGAGTAAAACCCGTCTTTTGACAAGACTTAGCTTAAGGAGGCTTGTCAATAGTCGGTTTTACCTATACCGATCTGAATCACTCATAACCCGTTAAATTCTAAAATAACAATTTTTGTTTCAGTTTCGGTTCTCGTCCGATTCTGATTCCAGATCCGATCAGATCCGACCATTTCAGATCCATAGTTAATGATCTGGGTCTGGTTCGGGTCTCTTTTGGTAAACAATTACAATTCTTCTTCTGATAATAATTATTGGATCGAATCTGTTAATTCCGACTACCAAAAAATCCTACTAAATGTTTTGGCATGGCTTTTTATATAAAACTCAACTTCTTAGATGCATTTTATTCAGAATGAGCTTTTTATTTACGAGTATATTACATATAATATAAGGAAATGAAAGACGACCACAAAAACATGCTAGGTTTGTCCATGACATAATTCTAATCATGAAAAATTGGGAAGTCCCAATACAAATAAAATAAAAATTAATATTTATTTGCAAACTTTTTAAAAGTAAAAACAAAAGTATAAAATATATACTTTGATTTATTCATATATATAGTCAGAGGCAGAGCCAAACCTCTGGCAAGTCCGAGCGAATGCCTGGGATGTTTTTCTAGAACTATAGTTAGGTTGCATTTTGTATTTATCTTCTAGTTTAAATACATGAACGTAATGATTATAATCTCGTTTTTTCAATTGTTTCTGATTACATAAATGTAATCTCCTCTGTCCGTGATCGATCTTAATTTCGTTAGAGAAATAAATATACGAAGAACACCAAGGATTTACGTGGTTCGATCTATGAATAAGATTTACGTGGTTCGATCTATGAATAAGATCTACGTCCACAGGGCGAGAGAGAGTATATGTGTATTGATAATATGAGGAGCGATTACAAAGAGTGTAGATGATCCTTTTCTATCTAATCTAGCCTCTATTTATACACAATTATATTGTCCTAGATCTTGAATCCGAGATCTCCTCTAAAATAGGATCTTGATCCTATCTCTTCTCAACTTAGGATTCTTTTAGATATGACCGAATCTTCTGCGTTCCCACTTGCGTTTTGAGTTGTAACTGATTTAGGCGTCTTCTTGGGCCGAATTTACCTAGGCCGAGCTTAATGGCAGGCCCATTTATATTGGGCCTGATGCATGGGCCTGGTATTTGGGCCGTATCCTATCATATCCCCCTCAAAAGGCGCAGAAGCGAGGTTGTGATGGGTTTGGGGTCATGATCCACGGAGATTCGTTTGTGGCCAGTGGGCGCGATCGATCCTGTGGCTGTCATTCTATCGTAACTCGGCTTGGTTTTGTTGAGGCTTTTCGAAGTCGTATGTCGGCGGCTTCTTTGACGAGGCGTTAAGCGAAGTCGTATGTTGCTAACTTCACCGCCGAGGCGTTTGCGAGGTCATGTGTTGCTTCGCCGCTTTGACGGGCGTTATCTTTGAAGCTAGTTATGTAATCCATTGTCGAGGTTGGATACACGGCGTCTTGGTGTGAATGCGTAACGTCGTGCGAGTCGAACACGGGATTTTCGCCGATGTCGAACACGGGATACGGGATCGCATTTAATCGCATTTAATGTGGCAGCGGTTGAGTTCCGATAAAGTGCATTATTGGGGAATAACTTCCATGATCGTCGTTTCTCTTATCACTTTATCCATCTTCCATTTCAAATCTCTTGTATTTCAGAAGACAAAGTTCATCGCGCCATTGCTATTGTAAATCGACACGCACATCATCTACTTCGATTCACTTTAAAATCAGTAAGTTTTCATGGTATCTTCTTCTTCTTCGTCCGATGGGTCTCACGGCCAGGAAGGCCGTGTTGTGTTTAATAATATGCACGGGTGCCCGGTGGCAGTGAAAATATATCTTGTTGATTCCTCCGTGCCAGTATATCGTAATCTTTCTTTCCCCCCTTCGAAGGGTTTTGGTAAAGTTTCCAACATCTTTTCGTGTCTAGAATTGTCAGAGATGATAAAAATTGCTACCAAGATTTTTGTGTCTCCGTCGATGGGGTTGGTCGTCCCCGTGGGAGGATAGGCTTCTTCCTCCGTGAGGGGTTTATTCTGATGTCTGAAGATAGCCTGAAGTCTGGTCTTCGTGTTCCTTTTCCTTCTATCTACGTTGAATTACAACGAGTTTTTGGTATTCCTCTAGCCCAAATAACGCCGAACTCATTTCGGCGGATTGGCGGACTAGGCGTCTATGCTCATAGGCATAACCATCCTTTCACCCTAGGGCTCGTCTGTTGGATTTGTATCTTGGCGGTTTGGTTGAGCTTGTATACAATGTTTCTGTTACCACTATTACAATCTCCTATCGATTTGAATACTTGATTGCATATATCGTGTCCCTTATCTCATATATAAGTTAGATCATACGATTGTGTAGAAGATCACGAAGTACGTATGATTGGTCGAGCTTAATGAGATATAAAAGTTTCACGGTGAGACAACTTGAGGACGAGTTGTCGGTATAGGCTGCGGTATAGATAAGTGACTTGGCTTGGTTACTTGTCTATCTTTGATGCGTCTACGGCGTATTGAAGGATCACAGTGAGATGTGTTCTTCTATCGACCGTCGTGAAGAACCGAGATCTCGGTGATTTCGATGATCTAAACCTCGATAAGGTATTAGGTGAGTATGAGTTCTTGACCATCACTTTGACTTGTTATGGGTGAGGTTATATGTTCTAACCAAGATTCTCGCATCTTGGGTGGTGGCGATCTTGTATGTCACGCTAGTTATCATGTCAGTCACCGTATCCGTTTAGGATGATGGCGTCCTTAAGGAGCTCAAAGGTTTATTGTACTAAACCTGCGGGTTGAGTTAGCTCAAGTACAATAATAAGGTTGAGTGGTACTACTTAAGGAATTAAAGATATTAATTATTTTAAGCGGTCATTGCTATAAATAATTAATGGACGTTCGATATCTTAAATACGGGATTAAGTAATGTCTAAGTGCAAGCCGACTTAACCCGGTAATAAAGGGGTAAGTCGACATTTATTCTCTAGTGGCATGAATAAATGTTTATAAATTAATTTATGTTACGGGTGAACATAAGATAATTAATTTATTTGAGGCCCATCTTTATTCCTTGCATTTGATCCCTGGTGGCCGTCGAGCCACTTTAACTAAGGAAATCGGCCCCTAAGCTCTCAAAAGAAAAGATTTTATTCTCTTTATCCTATAAGGATATTATTATATTTATGGGATATCATGGATCATTTCCTTATGGGATTATGGTAATGCATTATAAATATAAGATAAGAGATAAAGTCTAGGTTAATGCTAATTAATCCACACATTATTTTCGAGAATCACAAGTGAGTTTGTGAGGATTTTCGAGAGTTTTGTCTTGAGAGCATTGGGTGATTTTCGAAGCATTCTCCATAGATCGTCCTCGCTCGGCGTTGGAGATTGGGCGGCCGGGATCTGATCCGGAAGGTCAAAGCACGAGTCCGATCCGTTCGATCCATTCATCTCGTTCCATCGACCTCTTGGATCGAAGGTAAACACGAAAACCCTACGTGTTGCAATTAATTAAATAGGCGCATCTAGGTTTATAATCAATGTATGGTGAATTAAATATCCAAGATAGATCCTCGGGCGAAGGCTGAACATATGTCATCCCTTCAATTGGTATCGAGCACGGGATCGGAATCTTGGCTCTGTTGGATTAATTCACGTTTGATTATTACGTGCGTTTAATTAATTATGGAGCTATCGTTCATCGTGGCTCGTTTTTGTTGAGTTTTGTTTTTCACCACGAGAAAATCCGTGGTTAGATTAGATTTTTCATGTAAATCTTATACGTAAAGAAGAACGAAGGCAAAGCAAAAACGACGACGAAGAATCGCCGGGAGAAACCGGACGCCTGGCGGCCACCGGCGCGTCGCGCGTCCCGGCGGCAGCGGGCGGGGGCGGCGAAGGTGGGCGAGGCGGCATAGCGCACGCTTCGGCGAGCGAGGCGGTGCGGGGCGCGCGCGCTTAGCGCGGAGAGCCTCGGCCGCTTCAGCGGCGGCGTGTCTGGCGCTTCGGCGTCTCGGCGGCGGCACCATCGGGTAGCGAGCTTGGCGGCTCGCCCTCGTCGGCCTTCGGCGGAAACCTCAGCGTGGTCGAGGCGGGCGGCGGGCGTGCGACATTGCGCGGGTTCTCGGCGGCGCTTCGGCGGCAGGGAAACCTCAAGAGTCTCGGCACGTCTTGTGGCGCTTCGGCGGCGCGAGGCAGCCTTGTCTGGCGCCCTCGGCGGGCCGCGCGCGGCGTTCTCGGCGGCGCTTCGGCGCGGCGCGCGCTGCTGTGTGAAACCTCGAGCGTGCTCGGCAGGGTGCTGTGACAGGCGGCAGCGCGCGAATCTCGCCGCGAGTCCTCGGCGGTGCTCGGCGGCCTCAGCCGAGACTTCGAGGAAACCTCAAAGTCGCGATTTTTCTCGGCGGGGTGGGGCGGCAGCGGTCTTTGGCGCGCATGGGTTGTGCCTAGCGGCCCGACCACTGTTCGACCCGACCGGTTTCGGCCCGGACCGTTTCGGCCAGATCCGATTTTTGACCGGTTCAGATTTTCGACCAGTTCAGCCCGTTCCTTTGTTCGGCCGAATCCGGTTTTGCGAATCCGGTCCGTGCCGTGCGTGCGCGAGGCCCGTTTTGAGTTTAATTCTTTACTTTGCCATTCTATGTAATAGATTAGGCGAAAGTGCGAGTTCCACGAGTGGGCCACGATGAGCGTTTTATTTTATTTTTATCGTTCATTGCATGTCGTGGATGTTTAAATTATCGCGTAGCATGCTATGTATGTTTAATTTACGTTGACAAACCATTAAGTGTTTTACGTATTTAAGTGCGCATAGTAAGCATGCTAGGTTTATCGCGTTTTCAAGCATTTTTTAGAATTACGCAAGCATGTTTTACATGTTGAGTTCTATAGACAAGCATGCTAGGATTACGTGATCTGCATGGACAAACCTTTTGAATAAAAAGACTAAGCAAACAACCCGACAAATTAATTTTTCAAATTAAAATGTCAAGACCTCCACCTTTTGATCTCTAAACAAAGTGAGGCCTTGCTTGTGAGTGGCGATCCACCGCGTGGCTTGCTTGCCTTTGTTTATCATAAGTTTGTTAGATGAGATTTCTAAATAAAACATTTTAAATCTATTGAGAAGTGGGAGTTTCATGTGTAGCGATCCACAGCGTGTAGCTTGCATGTGCGATTTTCATAAGTTCTCTAGAGATAGATATAAAATGAGATAAAGAATTTGAATTGGGCGGTATGGTCCGAGTGAGTATGCGATTCTAAGAATTCATTTCTCTTTATTAAAATTGTGGTCATTGCTTAGACATCACCTCAAGTACAACTTCCATGAAGTCCCTTCTTGCGATAGTGATGTGGTCTAGTAAGGTCCGATAGTTAATTTCATTTGTCATAAGGATAAGTTGACATGGATTGAAATTAAGCGACTAAAAGGTATATTTTAGTGCAGTCGGGGGTTCATGTGTAGCGTCCACACGCGTGGCTTGCATGTGGGATTCCTTGGGCGATTGAGGTTTCGATTAATATTGTTTTATCAAAAGGTTACAATATTATTATTCACGAATTATATGCGATCGTATGCTTATGTGTTTTCATTATCTTTTGGATATGTCTCTTACTCCGATTATCAATATGCTCGCACAAAATCCGTTATCGGTCCAAATTTTATCGAGTGGAAGCGAAACATGGAATATGTTCTTATCATTTGAAGAACACATGTTTGTTCTCACTTCTCCTAAACCGATGCCACTTCGGCGCATCGACTAATGAGCGGCGAGTCGGCGGACTTTGGAATAAGTCGAACAATATGGCTAAATGCTATATGATGACTACTATGTCTAAAGGCTTGCAATTGCGACATCGATCGATGGTGAGCCTGACGATATTTGGTGAGTCTCGAGGTAAGTTTGGGCATTCGGATCGGACGATCGACTTCCACACAATGAGAGAAATCTTGGCGTGTAAGATGGAAGAAGGAAGTTCGGTCCATGAACATGTCTCCCACATGACTCGTCTCATGGATAGTCTTGATCGGTTGGGAGGAGGTATTTGGCGAAGCAGGTCGATATCATCCTCAATACCTTGCCAAGTCTTTTGAAAACTTTAGCGTGAATGCGATCATGAGCAAGACCGAGTTTACACTTAGTCGGTTGTAATGATCTCGTTCTTTGTGGAAGGAGTTAAGGGAAAGGAGCACATGCTCTTGCTACCACATCTAAGGGCCCAAAATTTTCTTTGCGAAATGGAAAGAAAAAGGGGTACCAAAGGTGGAAAGAGCGAGGCAAATAGTGGGAGTAATGGGAACAGAGCGTGGTTGCCATCGGAGGCTTGAAGAAGCCGAGGAAGAGGCAAGTGCTTGAGTGCGGTAGGCCCGGGCATTGGAAGGCCAAGTGCCCTATGCTCAAGGCTCAGTGCGCCGTTTGCTTTAGTGCGGAAACATGTTTAGCGACTTGTTCTACCCATTCTTGGGTAGTAGATACTGAGAACAATGATCATGTTTGTTACACCTTGCGGGGGTTCCTGCGGACAAGGGGCTGTTTGATGGCGAGATAACGATCTCCATGGACAGCTTGTGAAAGTCGAGGCGATTGCGGTTGGAGATGTTTCTTAATGTTTTGGGACAACAGTTTTAGTTTTGAAAGGCGTTTTATATGTGCGGATTTTCGGTGGAACCTTGTTTCTGTTTGAGTATTTACTCATGGATATTACATTATTTTTGATAGTGGTGTTTCTATCATAAGAAATGACGAAGTTATACGTGTTGGCACCTTATATAATTAAGCTTTATACTATTTACGCAAAACATAATACACATAACTATGTTGCATCTTCATCAAACCCTAAAAGAAAGTTTTCTTAGCAAGATGACTCTACTTTCTCTCGGCATCTTAGATTAGGTCACATCAATCTAAATAGGATCCAAAGGCTGGCTAAGAATGGGCGTTGGGTGATCTCACGGTTACTCCGTTCCGGTCTGCGAATCTGTATAGAAGGTAAGATGTCGACCGGACCATGGCGAAGGGTTATAGAGCGAAATGTTGGAGTTAGTCCGTTCGACTGTGTGGACCAATGTCCACACAAGCTCGTGGAGAATGCAGTATTTTGTCACTTTCATTGTGATTACTCAAGGAATGCGGATACATATACTGCTTCGCGCAAGTGCAGAATGCTTTGAAATTCAAAGAGTTTAAGGCGGAAGTGGAGCGAAGCTAGGTAAGTATCAATCCTTTGTGATGCGATCGCGGTGGCGAATACCTCGATAACGAGTTTATGGACTATCTAGTGAAGTGTGGGATTACATCGAGCGCCTTCACGGGCACACCTGACAAAATGGTGTGTCGGAGCGAAGAAATAGGACTCTTTTGAAATAGTTAGATCTATGATGAGTTATGCTACATTGCCTATTTCGTTACGGGGTATGCCTTAGAGGCAGGACATACTTGCTAAATCTAGTACCGTCCAGTCGGTCGAAAAGACCCTTCGAGTTGTGGTTTGGGCGCAAGCCGGTTTAAGCCACATAAGGATATGGGCGATCCGGCACGTGTCTTTGAACAAGAAGGGCGACAAGTTGGAGGCTAGATCCGGCGCAAGGCTGTTTATTGGCTATCCTAGAGGGCGAAATGTGGTTTATTCTATAGTCTAAGGATCGGAAGGTCATTATTAGCACTAATGCTCGATTCTTAGAAGAGGACTACATGAAAAATCATAAGTCCAAAGTTGAAATCATTCTTGAGAATTAGAAGATGATCGTATTCCACCACCGATTAGGCGAAGTGCGAGATGTCGAGTCTAGTGGGAGGGTTCGACACGGATACTTCAAGAAATTGAAGTGGGTCGAATTCCACTTGGAGATACCGACCGTGCAGTGGTACTACCCACCAAGTTGTGCGAGATAGAGAACCACAAGTATCTGCTTGCACCGTTGCCATTGTGCTGTAGAACCTCGTCGTAGTGGGAGGTTGTTCGTCAACCCGAGCGATTTATGTTCGTGGGTGAATCTTTGGATTTAGTCGAGAGCGAACAAGCAATAATCGACCCATGGACATACGAGGAGGCGTCTGAGATATTGATGCAAGATCATGGCACTCCGTATGGACTTAGAAATGGAGTCCATAGCGGCTATGGATGTATATGAAAAGACACCTCTACCGGATGGCAGGAAGCCGTAGGTAGTAAGTGGATATCTGAGAGGAAGAGAGATTCCGATGGAGAGGTTTCGACTTTTAAAGTCAGGCTTGTGGCGAAAGGGTACTCTCAGTTGAGGAATCGATTTGATGAGACTTTTTCGCTGTAGCAATACTCAAGTCCATCGAATTCTTACGGCCATAGCAGCCACTTGAACTAGAGGTTTGGCAAATGGATGTTAAAACCGCTTTTCTAAGCGGTTACCTTGAGGAAGGTAGAGACATCTATATGCGGCAACTGAAGGTTATGTGGTAAAGGTGAAGAGCATCTAGTATGGAAGCTTAAGAAGTCCATTTATGGACTTAAGCGAACCTCGATCATGGAACTTACGCTTTGACGAGGTGGTAAAGTCCTATGGATTTACCCGGTTGCCTAGCGAGTTGTGTGTATCGGTTAGATGTCAACGGTGATGTGGTATTTCTTGCACTTTATGTAGATGACATTCTTCTAGTTGGCAACAACGTGAAGGTACATTATCGAGGCGTAAAGAGTTGGTTATCCGATCGGTTTCAAATGAAAGACTTAGGAGATCGTACGTACATTCTTGGGATCAAGGTTTACCGAGATCGCAAGAAGAAAATGTTGAGCTTATCTCGGGCGTCTTACATTGATCTTGTGATTACTCGTTTTAGTATGCGGACCGCCCGAAAGGATTGCTACCTTTCGGACATGGCGTTCGCTTTATCTAAAACCTTGATCACCTATATTTACAAAGGAGATAGAGAAATGAGACAAGTTCCTTACTCAACTTCGCCGTAGGAAGTCTCATGTCTGCAATCTTATGCACGAGGCCGATATACGCTATGCGGTAGGCATAGTAGCTGAATATCGATCTAACCTGGACAAGCTCATTGGATTGCGATAAAGCATATACTCAAGTACACGAAAAGGACTCGAGATTATAGGCTGGTTACCATGCGAGATAGTCTAATGCCTTTGGGTTATCTGATTTCGGATTTCCAAGGCGACCGTGATGAGAAAAATCGACCTCGGGCTATGTGTTTACCTTGGGAGGTGGGCCGTATCTGACGGAGTGCAAAGCGATGCATTGCGGACTCTACCATGGAAGCGAATATATAGCGGCGGAGGCTTCTAAGGAGCTGTATGGTTCAAGAACTACCTCATGGATCTAGATGTGGTACTGGTTTGCCCAAGTATCATAGTTCTTGTGATAACTTTCGGTGCGATGTGAAACTCGAAGGAACCACGGACCCAAAACTACCAAACACATAGAGAGAAAGTACCATGTCATCACGAAATCGTTAGGCGGTGGCGTCTTGATTGAAAAGATTGATCTGACGGAAAATCTAGCGGATCCATTCACAAAGAGCACTGCCGCAAAAAGTCTACGATGCACACGTTAGAGGACTTGGATTGCGCTTGATGGCACCCAGAAAGGAAACTTTTGTATAAGTGGGAGAAGCAAAGTGATGGTTGTTTATAATAGCTAGTAGAGACACATTGTATACTAAAAGTTTGCTTTAGTATAAGTGGGAGATTGTTGGTTGTATCTTTGACAGTTTGGTTGAGCTTGTATACAATGTTTCTGTTACCACTATTACAATCTCATATCGGTTTGAATACTTGATTGCATATATCGTGTCCATTATCTCATATATAAGTTAGATCATACGGTGTGTAGAAGATCACAAGTGCGTATGATTGGTCGAAGCAATGAGATATAAAAAGTTTCATGGTGAGACAACTTGAGGACGAGTTGTCGGTATAGGCTGCGGTATAGATAAGAAGTGACTTGGCTTGGTTACTTGTCTGTCTTTGATACGTCTCGGCGTATTGAAGGATCACGATGAGATGTGTTCTTCTGTCGACCGTCGTGAAGAACCAAGATCTCGGTGACTTACGATGATCTAAACCTCGATAAGGTATTAGGTGAGTATGAGTTCTTGACCATCACTTTGACTTGTTATGGGTGAGGGTTATATGTTCTAACCAGATTCTCCACGTCTTGGGTGGTGGCGATCTTGTATGTCGCTAGTTATACATGTCAGTCACCGTATCCGTTTAGGATGATGGCGTCCTTAAGGAGCTCAAAGGTTTATTGTACTAAACCTGCAGGTTGAGTTAGCTCAAGTACAATAATAAGGTTGAGTGGTACTACTTAAGGGATTAAAGATATTAATTATTTTAAGCGATCAGTTGCTATAAATAATTAATGGACGTTCGATATCTTAAATCTGAGGATTCGTAATGTCTAAGTGCAAGCCGAGCTCGACTTGGTAATAAAGGGTAAGTCGGCATTTATTCTCTAGTGGCATGAATAAATGTTTATAAATTAATTTATGTTCAGGTGAACATAAGATAATTAATTTATTTGAGGCCCATCTTTATTCCTTGCATTTGATCCACATTTGGCCCGTCAGACCACTTTAGCTAAGAAATCGGCGCCCTAAGCTCTCAAAGAAAAGATTTTATTCTCTTTATCTATAAGGATATTATTATATTTATGGGATATGCATGGATCCTTTCCTTATGGGATTATGGTAATGCGTTATAAATATAAGGTAAGAGATAAAGTCTAGGTTAATCTAATTAATCCACGCATTATTTTCGAGAAACACTGAGTGAGTTTGTGAGGATTTTCGAGAGTTTTGTCTTGAGAGCATTGGGTGATTTTCGAGCATTCTCCATAGATCGTCCTCGCTCGGCGTTGGAGATTGGGCGGCAGGGATCTGATCCGGAAGGTCAAGCGAGTCCGATCCGTTCGATCCATTCATCTCGTTCCATCGACCTCTTGAGATCGAAGGTAAACACGAGAAAACCCTACGTGTTGCAATTAATTAAATAGACGCATGCTAGGTTTATAATCAATGTATGGTGAATTAAATATCGAGATAGATCACCGGCGAGAACTTGACATATGTCATCCACCATACGTCCTTAGGTTTTTCAATTCGAGTCCGATTCGAGGTGGTACTATTTATCACCTCGTCGTGGTTTCAAGTTGAAAACCAAATCGAAGATCTCGAATTGGCGAAGAAGTTCTTACGTTACGTTACGAAACTTATCGAGTTCGCTGGAAAGCTAAGAAATTGGCGGATGTGGTGTCGGCGATTGCTTGGTGACTTGAAGAGACAACTGCAGCGGGTCGGCCAGTCGGCGATGTTTTACGAGGCCGAGCACCGTCGGCGAGTTGAGCCGCATGATCACGCCCGCTGCGGTGGAGTCGGTGAGGTGAGACCCGTCATTCCTTTACTTGTCGTTTATTATATGTTCTCCATTGTACTAACGAGTTCGTTTCCTTTTGATAAACTTCGCGAGGAAGAGGAAGAGGTCGGATTCGATCCTAAAGCTCCACATTGGCTTTGAAAGGTGTTGCAGGGCCTCTTGTGAGAGGAGGCGAGGTTGGTGGGAGGTCGGTTCGCTGTGCTCGCTCAGGTCTCGTGGCCGCTCTGTGGCTGGCATACGCCCGATAAGGGGAGGCGGTGGCCTCCCGCCCGGCGGCAACGATTACTGTCGTCGGCGGTCGAGCCGTCGTCGGTCTTTTCGAGTAAAGTACTTCTTTGTTGCGTTTGGTGTGTCGATGTGTTTGTTGGCGTTGATTTTTACGTGCGAGGGACCGAAGCTCGTGAGGCGAACTTCAGCGGTGTCCTTGATTTCGCCCAGTGGTGGATTTTTGAGCAGCCCTAGACCGGTTCGGTCGGTGGCTCAATACTCTCGAGGCGGAGGAAGAACACCCTTCTTTTCGAGGATGTGGCGAGGCGAGTTAAAACACGAGGATGCGGTGAGGAAAGGCAGGGGCTCTGGTGGTGGCGGCGAGGCGGCCAGGCGGCGGCGGCAGTGGGGCCGAGGCCGGGCAGCGCGGCGGAGCCGAGGAGGTGGCAGGCGTCGGGAGACCGGCGAGCTCGCAGGAGAACTTCTCGCGCCCAGCGGTGGCTGATCTTGTCGGGGAGGTTCTCGAGTGGCGGTGATCTGGCGAGATTTTCAACAAACACGTTGTGGCGACCACGCTCGATGAAATCGCCGAGGATTACCAGCAGTTGGATAAATCAGAAATGCGGGTATGAGGTGGTGAAAACGGCGTTCTGCGATCTTACGTCGGGGTCCTTCTTTGCCGGCACGGAGAGCATGCCTATCTTGGAAAGCGACCTCCTCCATAGCGTTCTTGACCCGATTCGGTTCGGGCTTGCTCGGTGGACCAGGGATGCCGTGCTTGAGGCCTTAATAGGCGATATGGCCAGAAGCCGAGGGCAGTGGTGGCGACCGAGGTCATGGAGAAAGCGTGACCTTAGGTGAGTCGGAGAAGAAGCTGAGGACTCGGTCCGGGGTGGTCGGTATTGGGCGAGCTAGAGGCTCTTGGAGGGTGGGTTGATTCTGTGTGTTTTTGTAAATGTATGTACATCTTTGTTTCTACCTTGAGGCGTAATAAAATCAACTTGTTTATTTGAAGAAACTTGTCTTTTGTATTCAGTTTTCTCTGAAATGTGGCGTGTCTCCTTGGTTGGAGCAAATCGAAGCTCGACACGGGCTCTCGAATCGAGGAGGTCGAAGTCCTCCATATAGAGGATAAGATAGGCCGTGTGCGAGAGAGATCGGCCTTAACTTAGGGCCCCGGAGAGCTGTGGCGAGATCGGGGCTCGACTTTTGGAGATGGAGGAGAAGTTCGAGGTCAGAGAAGAAAGCAGCCAGTGGTTGAGGCATCTTTGAATCTGAAGAGATTACACGCCGGGTGGTGGGATGACCATTTCGAGGCCGAGGCTAAAGTTTGAGCTCGTAGCCCATTGTTAGAGGTATATAGGGCCATCGGCTCGAGACTCTGGCAATATCGAAGCGATATGCCGACAGAAGAAAATAGGTGGCACATATAAGGCAGTAAGTGGCTCGTCGTCCTTCGCTTGAAAGGTGCTTCGTCCGGTGACGGGGCTTCTATACGCGCGACTCCTCCTGTTATCGAAACTTCTTCTTCTCTCAGGCGTCGTGGGATATCACCATGACTCGGGAATTTTATCTGAGGCGTCGTCCATCAGCGGTAGAATTCGTGCGTCGGCGGCCGGGTCGGTGTCGTCGAACAGCAGGTCGTCGATGAGACTTAGAGGTCGGTGGCGGGACTCTGGCGTCGATCGGGGACAGGTGAGGTAGGGTTAGCATAGATGAGTTGTTGAACCCGACTTCTCTAGGGATTAGCTTAGTTTTAAGGCCTCACGGACCTCTTCGTCACTCGTAATGTATGCTTTGTATACTTGAATAAAATTTTTCTTAACCTTGTGTTGATTTTCCTTTAACCTTTGTATAAGTTTCATCCTCGTAATCAAGCGAAGGTAATTCATCCTCGAAATAAGCGAAGGTAGATCGTCCTCGTGTTTATCAGAAGGTGGTTAGATCTCGTGATAAGCGAAGGTAGTTAGTCATAAATGCAGAAGGTATTCATCTCGAAATAAATGAAGATAGTTAGGTCCTCAAATGAAGGTATTAATCCTCGAAATAAGCGAAGGTAGTTGTCCTCATATTAAGCAGTGGTTAGGTCTAAATGAAGGTAGTTAGTCGCCGAAATAAATGAAGGTAGTTAGGTATAAATGCGTGCGTATTCATCTCGAAATAAGCGAAGGTATAGGTTCGCTATTTGCCAAGTTTTATCGGTGGGGTGGTCCATAGCAGCGTTAAAGTTAGTCCTCGTATTAAGCGAAGGTGATACGTCCTCCGTCGGGGTAGTTAGTCCTCATGGGGTATTGTATAATAGGGAAGATGTAGTATGCATAAGTGACAAATAAAACATGTAAGAAAAAGATTTTATTGATAAAGGCGACGTAACAACGTGACAAGACTCGGAACCTGTTGAACAAAGACAATTGTCTGAGACCGACATTTGACACTTATGCAAAATATCTCTTGAGATGAATGATGTGCCACGTGTTGGGTATTTGCTCACACCGGATATATGGTGACTTATATGACCTTTGCGAGGACTTCTTGACTGTAGGTCTTGCCCGTGTATTCCGGTTTACGAGTTTTGAACTTTCTTGACTTCATTATTTGAGATCTGAGTGCCTACTTGGAATTGTCGGAGTTTGACACACGGTTGTAATACCTCTTGTTTTATACCGAGCTTCCCAATGTGGCGGTCTTTCTTTCTTCGAGCAAATCTAGATCAGTTAGTAGATTATCCCCATTTCTTGATGAGAAGTGGATGATGCGGGGCTCGGCATTCCGATCTCTGCGGGGATTCTTGCTTGGTTCCATACACGGGGCGTAGGGTGTTCTCCAGTTCGATGTCAGGGTGTGTGCAGTGCGACCATAGGACTTGTGGTAAATTTCACCCGATCGCCCTTGACTCGGTCGAGGCGAGTTTTCAATCCTTTAATGATTGTCCTATTGGTGACGGTTTGACCATTTGTGAGATGGGCTCTGGGTGAATTTTGCGGATCTGAAGCTCTTGACACCACTCTTTGAATACCTTATCGTGAGCTGTGTCCCATTATCCGAAATGAGGATATGAGGATGCGAGCGACACGTAATGTTCTTCCGGAGCAGTTGAGGCGTTTACGCATGATTTCACCGAGGTTGGCTTCCACCTTTTTGTGAAGTAGTCGATCGCGACAATCATTAATTGAAGCATACGGAGCTTTCTGAAGGGCCCACAATATCAACCCCCCGTTGCATAAATGGCCAAGTGTCTTTGCATCTTTGGCGAGGTCGGTTTGAGGTAGCCTCGACACGTTTCCATAATTGGCACTTGAGACACTTCTGCGAGTCAATTGAGTCTGGAACATTGTTGGCTAATAGTATCCGTCGCATGACTTTCTTTGATAAGTGCGAGGTCTATATGTGACTTCGCATGATCCCTCATGCACTTCTCATGATCGTAATGACCGGTTGGACCCAAACACCTTAGGATAGGGTGGAGGTATGATTTTACGTGAGAGAACTCCTGCTCAGTATATATCGCAGATTTGCTCAAGATTTTCTAACCGAGCCTATCATGGGGTGGTTCGCCTTTCTCGGTACTCTCGAATGGGAGTCATCAATTGGGTTCTTTATTAGAAACCATGTTGACCTCGACTCAATTATCAACATCGTCTATGCTCCCTATTTTGGACTTCTTCTCTTGGCGAGGTTCGTTGACGAGGCCGATTGCTAAGATGTGACTTTCGGCTATTTTGCCTTGGATCGAACCATTTGGAAGTGTGAGAAAGTTTGTTGTAGGCTTTTGGCTTTTCAAGGTATTTCTTCATCCACATTGCCATTTGCCTGTACTTCCCCAACATGTGGCTTACTATGACTTGGGAGTCACTTGTGAACTTACTGCTCATGTCACGAAGACTTTGGCTAAGCGAGAATCCGGCAATCGAGCCTCGTACTCCCTTGGTTGTTGTATTTTGAATGCGAACGAAGTGCATAAATGATCTCTTGCCATCCGGTCCCGGGGTAAGATATGCGCTCCGCTACCAGCTTTCCCCGAGCTCCGTCCGTAGAACTTGCAGCGGTTCTCGGGTGCTTCGTCGATGGGTTAAACGGCATTGTGGGGCGGACTCGGTGGGTTTCGGCTTCTGCGGTTAGCCTCGACAGGAAATGCTGCTGGGCGACCGCCGATGGCAGCGAGGAAAAGATATCGTCGTGCGCCCAATTCGAATTGCCCAGCGCTGGTCTCCTCAGAAAACACGGCTTTGTCGACAACTTAAGAAGTGGATGATGGGTGAGAACTTGAATGGGATGTGCATGGAAATATGGGCGTAGTCTCCTTGCAGCATTTATTAATGCCAAATGACTTCTCAAGGTGATACCTCGTTTACGGCCACTTTTAATTGCTCCGTGATAAAATATCTGAGGGTGTCCCTTCCTATAAATGCCATGCACTTATTTTTTTAGGTCCAGGCATTTGTGAGGTATAGGAAAAGGACCTCTCCTTCTTGGGACAGATAAAGTGGGAGTTTGGCGAGTAGTTCTTTAGATCTTCAAAAGCGGACTTGTGTTTATCATTCGGAGAACTACGGGCCTTTTGAGTATTTTGAAGAAGAGCATTGCTTATCATGACTTTTGAAAGAAAGCGGCTCGGTCTTGACTATCAGACTTTGTCAACTTATGTACATCGTGGATGGTCTTGCATCTTCGTCTCCACAATGTTTGAACCTTGGGCGGGTTGGCTTTTAATCCTTCTTGTGAAACCAGGCACCCAAAATTTTCGAGACCCGAGCTATGACGCATGCATACACGGGGTTTAGCTTTGGGTTGACCTTTGAAGTAA
The DNA here is from genome assembly GCA_036937905.1 of Salvia rosmarinus. NCBI lineage: Eukaryota > Viridiplantae > Streptophyta > Magnoliopsida > Lamiales > Lamiaceae > Salvia > Salvia rosmarinus. The sequence goes on from JAODLM010000354.1 coordinate 371,988, forward strand.
GCGGGGGCGATCCGAGTCGGCAACACATGTTCCTCCTCGCACTCTTGGCAGCGATGTCATCTCGTACACTTCACATTCGACCTATGTAGAAGATATATTTTGTCCACCATTCTTTGATAGGTGGCCGCGATTCTTGAGTCCGAATAGCGTCTTAGCATATCTGAGGACCACGAAGTCGATAATGAAGGCTGTTTTGGCATGTGTTTCGTCATTCATCAAGACTTGGTGATATCCTTGTATAAGTCAAAAATTTGAAGACTTAAGTATCCGAAAGCGTCGACCTTCTTGTCGATATTGGGAAGAATTATGATCCTTTAGGCGATGTTTATTGAGATCGGTGTAATCGAAACACATTCGCCATCACACTCCTCCTTTCTTGACCATCACCGGGTTGGCTATCCGGTCGGATACTTGACTTCGAGCGATATCACGAGCTTTTAATAATTGATTCACCTCGTCGTGGATGACTGATTCCGTTCGACTACAAAATCCGTTGCTTTTGCGGTGGTTTCACACTTGGGTCGATATTGAGCGGTGGGTGATGATACTTGGTGAGACCCGGCCATGTCGGTGACCAAACAAACACGTCTGAATTCCCTTAGGAGTTGGATGATACATTCCCTTAATTGAGATACCCGGTAGAACCAACTTTGGCGACCTTGGACGACTTCGTCTTCATCTGATGCGACCTCCTCTGCACCATTTGTCGGGGACGGCGACGTCCTTCCAGTTCAACTCCATGGTTTCTTTAATTACTATGCTTGTGGGTCTTGGGCGAAGTCCCCGCACCTCTTGGGCAACTGCATGCATTCTTTGCTTCTTACGATCTCCACGGATCACGGCTACCCTCTTGTGGGGATCTTCATCGTCGGATATGCGTTGAAACACTGCGCCCTTCTGCGTTTAGCGGTCTAAGCCTAAGTATGATGTTATGCGGTGGTGGGCATTGACCACGAAGAATTATACCACTTTGGTGGAGCTCGTCGGTGCTCTTCCCAGCGTGTGGTAGTTTGATTACCCGCTGCGGGGCGTCTCGCACAAAGCTTGGAGTGGTAGCGGAGTTGGTGCGGCGTGCCTCCTCTACTCCTAACTGTCAAGCATTCCTTGAAGATGATGCTTACCGATGCTCACTGTCGATGTATATACATTTTACCAATTTGTTTTACGACCCTTTGCGGATCACCATCGCATCTGGTGGGGCACTCTGTGAGGTGCGGGGCGTCCCTGAGAAGGTGATTGCCTCGTCCCTTTTGAACCTCTTGTTGACGGGTTCACTGGTATGGGGACTTCGGGCTTTAGCCTTAAGGGAGGATTTAAGTAGCTCGCGAGGAGCCCCGTGATGGTGGAGATGACCCCGTCGTATTGGGGCTCGTCATCCCCTTCGTCGATGTGTCGCTTTGTTTCTTATGAGGGGCAGTTTCCTCTTCTCTTCACTCTTCACGACCTCGGTAGGGGCTTCCATCTTGGCCGGCTCATCGGTCTTGCCCTTTGTACTTTTAGGACTCCGTCACAGTACCAACATCTCGATTTCTCCCATGGGGTCTCTGCACCTCGGTTGTCGTGCCCATAGTCCTCATGGAAGGAGCAATATTTGTCCTTGGATCGGCGCTCGACCCCACCGTCATTGGTCGGGGTTTCTCGAACATGTTCATATGGGTTCGTAGATCTCCGCCTCGCTTCGTCGAGTAGTATATTGGGGTCGGTCCGAGGTGTTACGGGCCGAGCTGGACTCTGGGCGGCGTATTCTTTCTAAGGCACTTCGCCGGCCTTGGTTTGGTCTCCGCCCATCGTCTCCTCCCTTGTCGGAGGGTTCTACCTTTTACGCTTCACGCTTTTCCTATCGGCCTAAATGCCTTTGGTGAACCGGTCGGCTATGTGCCCGACTACGCATGAGACGGGTTCGTGCCAGCGATCTCTTTGTATAGGGCCCCGGAAAATGCCGTTTTGGAAGGCCGAGATGATGAGGAGATCATTCACGTCTTGACTTTCGAGCTCTCCTTGTTGAACACAGTGTAAAGTCGATAATGGACTCATTCGGTTTGCCTCACGGTGAGGAGGTGTGCGATGATGTTTTAGACTCGGCATACGGAAGAACCTTCGATGGAAGGCTCTCATTAGGTGGCGGTATGATCCAACACTCCGGAGGTAGATCGTCGAACCACCGTTGGGCGTTGTCGACTAATAACTCCGGGAAGAGTTTACACATATGGATTATCTTTGGCGTTGGTTGATCATGTTATCTGGAGCTGCGAGAGAAGTTACGGATTCTCGATGCATGTCATGAGGCGATGCTCGGCACCCGGTACTTGTCTGGGAGTGGGGTGTCGAGTATTTCGTTTGAGAACGGGGTAATTATCTTCCCGTACCCGTCGAACCCGCCTTCTGGAGAGTGAGGTGGAGTTCGTCGGCCGAACTCGTTTTGATGACGAGGACCGACCTCGCGGCGATCACGACGTCCTATCCTGCGCTGTTCGTCCCTTGCACGGTTGGTTTGGTCCCCAACCCGTGTAGAGGTATGAGCGCCTATCATCTGGAGGCTGGAGGATTCACCTCGTCGTGCTGCCTCGTGTTTAGACGAGGTTTCGGCGTTCCTGTCTTTGTGATGTGGCCGACCTTGTTCTCGGCTGAGATATTGGAGGAAGCTTTCCTTATTCTTCTCAAGGAACTAACGGCCTCGTCGAGGTTAACTGCGGAGTTAGAGGTTCTTCTTGGTTCTTTATTGCGACCTCCCTCGCTATAGTATTCCCGCTTCTTCATGCATGCGAGGATGGGACGGCCTTGCTCGTCGAGGCTTTAGACATGCCCTTGAGGGTTGGTTCTCCGACCGGGCTCTTTCAAGCCGAGCTCGGCGTGCCCTACCGCCATTATTCTTTGTTGTTGCGGTGGCGACCTTGGATATGACTTACGGTATTCATCGTCGTGATTGATTCCACTGTAAACAAGGTTGATCGAAAACATAGAATTTCGGTTCACCACGGTCGGTGCGCACAGCGAATCCGACCTCCCACCAACCTCGGTCCTCCGGAAGAGGCACCGGCAACACCTTTCAAAGCGAGGTGGGAGCTTTGGGATCGAGAATCCGACCTCTTCCTCTTCCTTGTGAAGTTCACTACAAAGGAAGCGAACTCGTTAGCCTGATGGAGAACATATAATAAATGGCGAAGTAAAGGAATGATGGGTCTCACCTCACTGACTCCACCGCAATGGCGAGGATCATAAGGGCTCAACCCCGTCGACGAGCTCGGCCTCGGTAAAACATCGTCGACTTGGCCGACCGTTGCGGTGTCTCTTGAAGTCACCGAAGCAATCGTCGATGACCACATCCGCCAATTTCTCAGCTTTCCAGGCGAACTCGAGGAAGCTCTCAAAACGACAGAAGAAGAACTTACGCCGATTCGAATCTTGATTTGGTTTTCAACTTGAAACCACGACGGGGTGATAAATAGTACCACCGAATCTGGACTTGAATTGAAAAACCTAAGGACAAGCCCTAGGGTGAAAGGATGGTTATACCTATGAGCATAGGCGCTAGGCTCGTCATTGCCGAAATGAGTTCGGCGTTATTTGCTAGAGGAATACCAAAAACTCGTTGTAATTCAATGTAGATAGAAGGAAAGGTACACGAAGACCGGACTTGAGCTGTCTTAGACACTATAACAAACCCACCGAGGAGGGCAAGCCTATCCTCCCGTGGGGACGACCAACCCCATCGACGGAGACACAAAAAACCTGATAGCAATTTTTATCATCTCTAACAATTCTAGACACGAAGAGATGTTGGAAACTTTACCAAAACCCTTCGAAGGGGGGAAAGAAAGATTACAGATATACGACACGAAGGAATCAACAGTATATACTTCTACGGCCACCGGGGCACCCGGTGGCGACACAAACACAACACGGCCTTCCTGGCCGTTAGACCCATCGGACGAAGAAGAAGAAGATGCCATGAAAACTTACTGATTTTAAAGTGAATCGAAGTAGATGATGTGCAGAAGCGGCGACGATAGCAATGGCGTGATGAACTTTGTCTTTCTGAAATACAAGAGATTTGAAAATGGAAGATGGATAAAGTGATAAGAGAAATGGCGTATCATTGAAGTTATTCCCCCAATAATGCACTTTATCGGGAACTCAACCGCTGCCACATTAAATGCGCATTAAATCGGATCCCTTATCCCGTGTTTGACATCGGCGAAAATCCCGTGTTCGACCGCAGCACGGCGTTACGCATTCACACCAAGGCGTCGTGTATCAACCTCGACAATGGATTACATAACTAGCTTCGGCATAACGCCTCGTCAGGTGAAGCCAAGCAACACATGACCTCGGCAAAACGCCTCGGCAGGTGAAGCCAAGCAACACATGATTTCGACTTAACGCCTCGTCAGGTGAAGCCAGCGACATACGACTTAGGAAAAGCCTCAACAAAACCAAGCCGAGTTACGATAGAATGACAGCTATAGGATCGATCGCTCCACTGGTCACAAGCGAATCTACGGTGGATCACGACCCCAAACCCATCACGACCTAAACCTGCGTCTTTTGGGGATATGATAGGATCTGACCCGATATAAATGGTTCGCCATTAAGCTCGGCCTAGTAAGTTCGGCCCAAGAAGACGCTTAAATCGATTACAACTCAAAGCGAAAGTGGAATGCGAAGATTCGCCATATCTAAAAGAATCCTAAGTTGAGAAGAGATAGGATCAAGATCTATTTTAGAGAGATCTCGGATTCAAGATCTAGGACAATATAATTGTGTATAAATAGAGGCTAGATTAGACAGAAAATGATCATCTACACTCTTTGTAATTGCTCCTCATATTATCAATACACATATACTCTCTCTCGCCCCGTGGACGTAGATCTTATTCATAGATCGAACCACGTAAATCATTGGTGTTCTTCGCATATTTATTTCCCTAACAAAATTAAGATCGATCAGTCCGTTTTTAAAATCCTACTTCCGCCTTTGTCTATAGTCACAGATTTCTGATCTTTGTTTATTTGATTATAAATCCTCCTCTCAGGAAATGAGTCCGACGGGACGGTCCATTTAGGTATCCTGCAGGAGTGGTTCGGCATTCACTGGTGGAACTCTCGCGCGTTCTCGTTGCTTTTGGTCGTGTTTCTCATCTTACTTCCCTTACTTCTTCTGCGGCGCGTAGGTTAGTATACCACATTTGTATAACCAAATGCAGCCATCTTGTGATAAGGAAATATTGTTCTCTGACTTAGCTTTCTATGCTTAGTTATACGGTCTTTTAGTTGTTAAAATTTAGTTATGCGGCCTTATAGTTGTTGATATATAACTACAATTATGGCGGTTACTCTTGGTAGACTAAAACTTAACACATGTTATTCCATGAAGAACTCAGATCTTATCTACCAATGGAAGTATTACCTTTTTCAAGCAAAGCATGTGATTCATTAGTAGGCTAGGCCTCCCTTCATATGAAATGTCAGATTCTTGGAGAAACAGAAGCAGATTTTATGTAGAATCAGTAGCTATTCTACTCTTAACTACAGTGATATCATTAAGAGAACAAAACACACTAGAAACCTAACAAAACCCAAAGAGACCACAACTTGATCACTCAAGGGCTGAGCCAAGAATGACTGATATGTGAGCAGTTTGTCCCCTGCAGATTCACTAAGACATGCCTCAGCTATATCGGTGTTTCCGTGTTCAGCCTCGTCACTACGATTCCCGTATTTGCAACAGCCTTTGGATGTCATGTAAATGGTAAGAAAATCACGAGTATAGAGTACTATTATCCTGTTCAGCTTCGTGTATTTATGTTGATTTTGACAATGTTGATGTAGAGACATAAACCAGGTGCCAAGCTCCTTTTGAAAAAGAGAAAAAATCTCAGACATCATTTGTTATTCCTCTCTTTGTTACCTTAGCCTTTCAGCAGGAACACTGAACGGGTCCCAGAAAAATCCTATACTAATGCCTTGTTTGTGTGAGAGAGAGAGTAGAGCTGTCAAAAAATGTCCGGTCCGACTTTTTTGTGCATAAAACTACTTTCGGGCTGGGTTAGGTTGGAAATGGCCCAACCAAATTTTGTCCTTCAGCCGAGCACTTTGATATCTCTAGTCTAAAAAAGTGTAGTAAGACAATTGCATGAATGACCAATTTTTTGTTATCACTTATGTGCAGTACATCCGATAAGAGCAGAGCTTGGCAGGCCTTCTGATATGAGCTCAACTGTCCGAATCTCACTCATACTTTGTGTTGTAATATACTTTGCTGTTGGCTTCTTCAGCTACCTACTGTTTGGTGACTCGATCATGGCTGACATGCTAGTGAACTTCGACAAATCTTCAATTCTGTCATCAGCATCAGTCTCAACAATACTGTTAGACTGAACTATGCTATTCACCTCATGCTCGTCTTTCCCGTGATGAACTACTCCTTAAGGGTCAACGTAGACGAATTATTCTTCCCCAAAAAGCCTTTCTTAGCTGCGGAAACATCAGATTATTGTCTCTCACATGTACTTTGCTTGCTTTCATATATGCGGCAGCTATAGCTATTCCAAATTGTTAGACTAAGTGACAAAATTGAAGTTAAAGAGTGTGGTGTACGTGGCATGCAAAAGCATGCAGGACCACCATTGCCAAATCTTGCAGGACCACAATTGACAGCAACACTATGAAGAGGATAAACAATATATTGTGCAGAAACCGTTTCTGATGGAGAGGCTGCTTTCTATACATGTAGCATTGTGATTGTTACAGTACATTCCCTTGTATATTCCTTGATATATTGTTTAGGTTATGCTTATAGAATAGTAGTATATAGTGATGTAAATCTCCTGCCATAATGCAGTGTATTGACAATCTCTATGAATGAATGAAAATGGGTTTTCTGTTACAAAAACTGTAGCATCCTCTTCTATATCTTTTCTATCATGGTATCAGAGCGGGTAAATCGTACATGACCTCTGAGTTTTATTTCTTTATTCTATTATATCTGAATCATCTACTGGATTCACTGTTGATGGATCGAGCACATCCATGCTAAGCTCGGTTATCTTCCTTCAAAATATTCCTTCTCCTATCAAGCTGAAAGATACAAATTATCTGGTTTGGAGGCAACAAATTTTGGCAATTGCACGAGGATATGGTCTTGAGGGGTATCTCAATGGTGCTGCACAACCACCACAAATGTGGATCGAGAGCAGTGATGGTGCTATTGACCAAAGAATTATCAACCCACGGTTCACTATTTGGGAAGACAAGATCAAATTTTATCTGCCTGGCTTCAATCTTCTCTAAGTGAGAATGTGATGATTTTGGTGGTTGGACTTACTACAGCTGCTTCCGTATGGCGTGCTCTTGAAACCAACTTCTCTAATCAATCAAGAGCAAAGGTAATGCAATATAAACTGCAGTTACAAACTCTAAAGAAAGATAATCTGAGCATGACTGAATACTTGTCAAAAGTAAAAACATGTTGAGATTTGCTAAATTCTGTGGGACATCATGTGTCTAATGAGGATCAGATTATGCATATATTGAATGGATTAGGGACTGAATATGATTCTATTATGGTGGCTATGAGTGCTAGAAAAGAATATTGGTCTGCCATGGATGTCCACTCCTTGCTTTTGAGTTTCGAAAACAGGTTGGAGTCCACCAAGCTAAGCCCTCTTAATGCCGATGGTTCGCAACCTTCTCTTCACTATATGGCTCAGACTACTTCTCAACGTGGAGGCCATTTTGGTAGTCAAGTTTACAGAAGCAATGGAGGTTATAATGGAAATAGAGGAGGAAATAATGGAGGTCGTGGCAGAGGTAGAAATTCAAGTAGCAAACCTGTTGTAGAATACTATCCCACATTGATTATGTACCCAATCTACCTTAGTATCCTGTATTATATATAAGTGCTTTATGCAGTGATGAATAATATAACTACTACTTTGTTGGAATAAGTAAATAAACTTGATTTGAATGGATATTTTGTAAGAATACTCTAGAATTCAAAAGAAAAGAAAAGAAAATAGAAGAGAATTCTAAAGCTAGAAGAAAGAAATTAGTAGAATATTCTAGTTAGAAATTAGTCTACCACTAATGTCGGCTATAGCATAGTGACCGACATTAACATCTATAAATATGTATTCTATGGTCCTACCCATAGTAGCAGTGGAATTGAAAAGAAAAAATCCTATTATGATTGTTCTAGACTCCTACTACTAGTTAGCTATCATTTGCTTTCTCTCCGAAACACACGTCCACACACACACTACTTTCATTCACACATTTCCTCCTCCAATAAAGTTTAAGTTTTTCACCATACTTCCTTTCTATTTCCAACAAAGTGGTATCGAGCTACAAGGTTCTACCTGTGGTTATGGCGAATTTACAATCGTTTCAAGTCCCCATGCTCAACAAGAGCAACTCGACAATGGAGTATCAAAATGAAGAGCACTTTTGGGAGCCCACGACGTATGGGAGATCGTGGAAGCGGTTATGAGGAGCGGGAAGATGAGGCGACGCTATCCCAACAACAAAGGATAGGTTACGAGATGCGAGAAGAGGGATAAGAAAGCTCTCATCTCATTTATCGTCACTGGGGACGACGATTTTGAAAGAATTTCAAGTGCAAGCACCGCCAAACAAGCATGGGAGAAACTTCAAATTTCACGTAAAGGAGCCGAGCAAGTAAAGAAGGTGCGCTCCAAACCTTAAGAGGTGAATTTGAATCCTTGCATATGAAAGAGTCGAGTCGATTTGGATTATTTTACAAAAGTCTTGGCGGTGTCAAATCAAATGAAAAGAAATGGTGAAAAATTAGAAGATGTAAGAATTATGGAGAAAATTTTACGCTCGTTAACTTCAAAGTTTGAGCATATAGTGGTAACTATCGAAGAAACAAAAAATTTGGAGGAAATGAGTATTGATCATTTATTGGGGTCGTTGCAAGCATATGAGGAAAAGCAAAGAAAAAGCAAGATATTGCAGAGCGGACACGAAAATGCAAGTAAGCCTAAAGATAATGAAGGATCGAGCAACACCGTGGACAATTAGGAAGAGGGCGTGGCCAAAGTCATGATCGAGGCGAGGCCGTGGACATGGGCGTGGACAAGGAGGTTTCGTCAACAATAATGGAAGAAATATGCCTAGTGGTGGGGAGGAGCAACCCACAATCAGTACGACAAATCTTCAATCAAGTGTTATAATTGTAATAAGTTTGGGCATTATGCTTCCGAGTGCGAGAGGAGAAAAATAAGTTTTGAAGAAAGGCCATTTTGCGAAAATATTGGTCAAGGAAATGCCAAGTGTGCTACGGCATATAAAGGATAGGATGGAAGACAAGATAACACTTGGTACCTCGACACGGTGCGAGCAATCACATGTGCGGAAAAGACACATGTTCGTGAAATGGATGAATCGGTAAGTGCAAATGTTTCATTTGGTGATGAATCAAAAGTCCCGTAAAGGAAAAGGAAAAATTTTAATCCGCCTAAAGAATGGGATCACGAATTTATTTCAAATGTTTATTATGTGCCCAATATGAAAATAATATATTAAGTTTGGGACAACTCTTAGAGAAAGGTTATGATATTCATGAAGGATTATAACCTTTCAATAAGAGATGGCAAAAATAATCTTATAGCAAGGTGCCGATGTCGAAGAATAGAATGTTTCTATTAAATATTCAGAGTGACATGGCAAATGTCTCAAGACTTGTTATAAAGATTCATCTTGGCTATGGCATCTTCGATATGGGCACTTAAACTTTGGTGGCCTAGAGTTGCTATCAAAGAAAGAGATGGTGAGGGGCGCCATCCATCGACATCCGACCAACTCGTGAAGGATGTTTGCTTGGGAAGCGTTCGAAAGCCTTCCCAAGGTCCAGCTCAAGAGCATGAAGGCCATTGGAATTGATTCACGCAGACGTGTGCGGGCCAATCAAGCCAAGCTCTCGGTAAAAAGAATTATTTTCTACTTTTCATTGATGATTTTCAAGAAAGGCGTGGGTATATTTCTTGAAGCGAAATCGAAGTATTTGAAGCTTTCAAGAAGTTCAAAGCTATCGTCGAAAGGGGGAGCGGACGAAAAATCAAGGCGTTGAGGACCGACCGAGGAGGAGAGTTCACATCTAAGGAGTTTTTAGAATTCTGCGAAGCAAACGGAATCCGGAGGCCTCTTACAGTACCAAGATCTCCCCAGCAAAATGGAGTGGCAGAAAGAAAAAACAGAACAATCATGGAGATGGCAAGAAGCATGCTAAAGACGAAGAATCTGCCTAATGAATTTTGGGCGTAAGCGTTGGCGTCATGCGGTATACTTATCAAACAGGAGCCCAACAAGGAGTGTATGGGGAAAGACTCCGCAAGAAGCTTGGAGCCGGAAAAAGCCTGGAATCTCCCACCTCAAGGTGTTTGGCAGCAAAGCTTATGTGCACGTACCAGACGAGAGGAGAAAGAAGCTCGATGATAAAAGTGAAATGTTCATCTTTATCGGGTATGACTCTAACTCTAAAGGTTATAAATTATATAACCCAAACACCAAGAAAACAATAATAAGTCGAGATGTGGAGTTCGATGAAGAAGGAGTATGGGATTTCGACTCCAACAGTGAATTTACCTTCGCTCCACAAATCGAAGACCACAAGATGATCGAGCAAGTTGAAGAAGCCCAGCAAGACCTAGTGACTCCACCTACTTCGCCTGCACCAAATGCTGCAAATTCACCACCATCGTCTCCGGATGAAAGAGCAACATCGCGAGAAAGAAGCTTACAAGAGATCTACGACAACACCGAAAGGTTAGAAGATCTCACCTTATTCTGTCTATTCGCTGACTGTGAGCCTGTTAGTTTTGAAGAAGCTGAACAACATAAAGTATGGCGAGACGCAATGAATGAAGAAATAAGAGCCATAGAGAAAAATGACACATGGGAGCTCACAACACTGCCAAAAGGACATAAGGCAATTGGAGTCAAATGGGTGTACAACTGAAGAAGAATTCAAAGGCGAAATTGAAAGATATAAAGCAAGGCTTGTCGCAAAAGGATATAGCCAAAGAGTGGAATCGATTGTGATGAGGTATTTGCTCGATCGCTCTTGAAACTATTAGTCTAATCATTTCTCTTGCAGCCCAACATAGTTGGAAGATTTATCGATGGATGCCAAGTCGGCCTTCTTGAGCAGTATTATTAACAAAGAAGTTCACATCAAGCAACCAATGGGTTATGAGGTGAAAAGGCGAAGACAAAGTCTTAAAGTTAAAGAAAGCCTATCGGATTGAAGCAAGCACCAAGGGCATGGAACAGCAGGATTGATAAGTATCTCGGAGGAGAACGGATTTACCAAATGCCCACACGAGCATGCACTCTATGTCAAACACAAAGAAGGTGATATTCTAATTGTGTAATTGTATGTAGATGACATGATTTTTACAGAAATAATCAAAAGATGTTCGAGGAATTTAAGAAGGCCATGACCAAAGAGTTCGAGATGACCGATATTCGATTGATGGCATACTACCTCGGTGTGGAAGTAAAGCGACTCAAAGAAGGAATCTTCATCACGCAAGAAAATTATACAAAGGAAATCTCAAGAAGTTCAAGATGGAGGATTGCAAAGCAATCAACACACCGGTGGAGTCATGAATCAAATTATCCAAGGACGATGGAGGAGAAAAGGTGGACCGACATTATTCAAGAGTGCGGTTGGGAGTCTTGCACTTAACTTGCACAAGGCCGGACATACTTTATGCCACGGGCTTGTTAGTCGCTATATGGAGAATCCAACCACTATACATCTGAAATCGACCAAAAGAATTCTTGGTATCTCAAAGGTACGATCAACTATGGCTTGTTCTATTCAAGTACTAATCAATATAAGCATTGGTGCAGTGATAGTGATTGGGCTGGAGATAATGATGATCGGAAAAGCACAAGTGGCTTCGTATTTTTCATGGGAGATCTGCGTTTACTTGGATGTCAAGAAACACCCATAGTTACTCTATCAACATGTGAAGTTGAATATGTGGTGCAACATCCGGTGTTTGTCATGCAATCGGCTAAGAAGCTTCTTTGGAAGAGCTTGGATGGCCTCAAAAGGAGCCAACGACAATCTGCGTGGATAATAAATCGCGATCGCGCTAGCAAAGAATCGAAGATTCCACAATCGAAGCAAGCATATTGACACTCGCCCATTACATCGAGAATGCATCACAAAGAATGAAGTTCAGTGGAATACACGAAGACACAAGATCAAGTTGTCGACATTTTCACTAAGCCACTCAAATTCAAGATTTCATCAAATTTAGAATTTTGCTCGAATGACAAATCAAGTTTAAGGGGAGTGTTGGAATAAGTAAATAAACTTGATTTGAATGGATATTTTGTAAGAATACTCTAGAATTCAAAAGAAAAGAAAGAAAATAGAAGAGAATTCTAAAGCTGAAGAAAGAAATTAGTAGAATATTCTAGTTAGAAATTAGTTCACCACTAATGTCGGCTATAGCATAGTGACCGACATTAACATCTATAAATATGTATTCTATGGTCCTACCCATAGTAGCGATGGAATTGAAAAGAAAAATCCTATTATGATTGTTCTAGACTCCCTACTACTAGTTAGCTATCATTTGCTTTCTCTCTCCGAAACACACGCCCACACACACACTACTTTCATTCACACACATTTCTCCTCCAATAAAGTTTAAGTTTTTCACCATACTTCCTTTCTATTTCCAACATACTTTTCTCCTACATGTCTCTATACTTTTCTTCTACATATCTTTATATTTTATTGTTTTACATGGTATCGAGGCGGGGACGAATCCTTAATCCTCTATGCCCTAATCTGCTATGCTGTTGTTGACGGAGCCACTCAGTCCTAATTTGCTCCATTGTTACCACTCTGCTCTGACTCTACTATTTTGTTTAAAGTAGACTCATGTTGCTGTCACTGCTGTACCGACTTTGTTCGGTTACTCCTACCTGTTGTCCCACCGATTTTGTTCGATTTCACCGTCTCCACCGCCGATCACATTCTCATCATGGTTGCTACCAACCGCTTTATCGACTTTGCTCGATTACTACTACCTACTATTTTGTTTAAAGGGACTCATGTTGTTGTCCTTTGTAAAATCGACTTTGTTCGGTTACTACTACTAACGCCCGCCGATTTTGTTCGGTTTCACTGCCTCTCTTGCCGATCACATTACATTGCATGTTGTCGCCAACTGCCATATCGACTTTGCTCGATTGCTACTACCAACTACTCTACTAATTTTGTTTGGTTTCTACTATCGCTGTCGCCAACTGTCCGACTTTGCTCGGTTACTACTACAACTTCGGTTTTCTATTGTTACTACTGTTGTTGGTGTCTTCTCTAAGCCTTGAGGAGGAAATCGATTATAAAAACTTTGTATCAAGATAGACATGATCGATATATATGCTCCAGCTTGAGGGGGAGTGTTGTAGAATACTATCCCACATTGATTATGTACCCAATCTACCTTAGTATCCTGTATTATATATAGGTGCTTTATACAGTGATGAATAATATAACTACTACTTTTCTCCTATATGTCTCTATACTTTTCTTCTACATATCTTTATATTTTATTGTTCTACAAACCTACATGCCAAGTATGCTTTATTCCAGGTCACACAGCAGATCGTTGCTGGCATAGGTTTGATCAAACTTTTGTGCCAAAACAACATCAACAATATCGGCAGCAGCAGCAACCTCAGAGTTACTATCAATCTGGAAATCAAGCTGAGTTTAATCCTGGAGCTAATATGGTTCATCTTCCTGCTCTTTCGAATTCAGGTGGCTCACATTATACACCTTCTGATTACAATGTTGAAAATACATGGTTTCCTGATTCAGGGGCTACTAACCATGTGAGTAATGATCTTTCTAACCTCAACTCGGCTTCGAAGTATCAGGGAAGCAATAAACTTCAAATGGGAAATGGTCGAGGTGTTGACATTGCTCATATAGGTAAGGGTTTTCTCTCCACTCATTCTTCCTCAAAACCATTCATTCTAAATAATTTACTTCATGTTCCTCACATCACTAAAAACCTTCTCAGTGTGTCACAGTTTGCCAAAGATAATAAAATCTTTTTTGAGTTTCATTCAAATTTATGTGTTGTGAAGGATCAACTCACTAAGGCTATTCTTCTCAAGGGTACTCTTAAAGGTGGCCTCTATCAATTCACCACTCTACACAACTTCAGTTCTCGTTCACCCTCAAAAAGTTTTGGATCTACTTCCTTGTCTGCTTTCAATCAACCAGTTGTGCATTCTGCTTCTTTACAGCCCACAACGGCTTTCACTCGGACTGCATCCCATTGTAGTCTTGATGATTGGCACAATAGATTAAGACATTGTAATGTGGATGTTCTGAAAAAGGTCTTAATCTCTTGTAACATTCCTTTCAATGAAATGAAATCCTCAAGTTTATGTCAACCATGTGTCTTTGCCAAAATGCACACGTCCCCTACTCCTATAAGGTACAAGGGCCGGTGGAAACAAAATGAACCACTTCTATTCTCGGAGCTGAGGTACATGATTGCCTTACACTGATTCTCTTTCTCTACAGCACACACCTCTTGAGCTCATACATAGTGATCTTTGGGGTCCTGCATCCATCACTAGCTCCAATGGTTTTTCCTACTATGTGAGTTTTGTAGATCATTTCAGTCGATATGTTTGGATATACTTACTCAAGGCTAAAAGTGAGGTGTACAATGTGTTTTTACAATTTAAAACTCTTGTCGAAACCCAGCTAAATACCAAGATTAAGTCTATCCAAACAGATTGGGGAGGTGAGTACAGATGTCTAACATCTTTTCTTTCTCAAAATGGCATTCATCATAAGATTTCTTGTCCTTACACCCCACAGCAAAACGGCCTTACTGAACACAAACACAGACAAATAGTGGAGATGGGATTATCTCTTCTGTTTCAATCTGACCTCAAGATGAAACATTGGGATGATGCCTTCACCACAGCTGTGTATATCATCAATCGATTACCCACAAAGGTCATTGATTTTGTTTCCCCTCTTGAGAAACTTTTTAACCGAAAGCCAGATTATTCTTCTCTCAAAACCTTTAGCTGCCTGTGCTATCCTTTCATGCGACCCTACAACAAGCATAAACTACAACCTAGATCAACTTCTGGTGTCTTCACCGCAAAGGTTACAAAGCTCTCCTGCTATCAGGAAAAATTCTTGTGACAAGGGACATTTTGTTTGATGAAACTGTATTCCCTCACAAACAATCCCTCTCTTCATCGTTTCCAAATACTATTTCTGATCCTCCTCCTTTTCATTGGAGCATTCCTCCTATTCCTCTCTCTCTCCCTACTCATAACACTGATCATCATCCTCCTCCTCTAGATTCTAATTCTCCAGATGTTTCTCATTCACATGCACACGTTTCTCCAGATTCTAATTCTCTTGTTTTTAACTCTCCTGTCAATACTTCTTCTCTTTCTCCTTCTCCCTTCCCTCCCTCTACTGAGTAACATGTTGACACTGAG
This sequence comes from Salvia rosmarinus, assembly GCA_036937905.1. Classification (NCBI taxonomy): domain Eukaryota; kingdom Viridiplantae; phylum Streptophyta; class Magnoliopsida; order Lamiales; family Lamiaceae; genus Salvia; species Salvia rosmarinus. Next base: position 387,515 of record JAODLM010000354.1, read on the forward strand.
ACCTCTGTTTCTCCCACTGCACCTATTCCCATTACTAACCCGATGGTGACAAGAGGCAAAGCAGGAATTTTTAGACCAAATTTTTTTATGACTGATCAGTTTCTGCATATTGAGCCCAATAATGTTTGTGAGGCTTTGTCTATCAGTGTTTGGAAAGCAACCATGATCCAAGAGTTGCAAGCTCTTTTCAAGAATCACACATGGACTCTTACTCCAGAGCCTGTCAGTAAAAATTCCATTGGCTGCAAATGGGTTTTTAAGATCAAACGGAATGGTGATGGCAGTATAGCTCGCTACAAGGCACGGTTGGTAGCTCAATGATTCACCGAAGAACCTGGCTTTGATTTTACAGAAACTTTTAGTCCGGTTGTCAAACCTACCACCATTCGAACTATCCTTTCTCTTGCCATTCAGCAGAATTGGGGCGTCACTCACCTTGATGTGTATAACGCCTTTCTCAATGGTGTTCTTGATGAAACCATTTATATGAAGCAACCTCCCGGGTTTGAGATTGGAGGTTCTGTTCCTTTAGTCTGCAAATTGAATAAGGCGATCTATGGTTTGAAACAAGCTTCACGATCTTGGTTTACCACCTTTAAATCTGTTTTGCTGAACATGGGGTTTCAGCAGTCTAAAGCTGATAATTCTCTCTTCTTCAAAAAGAATGCAAATACGATTATACATTTACTTGTTTATGTAGATGACATTCTTGTTACACGAAGTAATCATGCTGCCACTCAGTCAGTCATTCAAAGCTTGGGACAAGCTTTTTCTCTCAAAAATCTTGGTTTCGTTCATCATTTTCTTAGCATAGAAATTCTGCAGACCACACAAGGCTTACATCTTCATCAAAAGCAGTATGCACATGAGATTCTGTCCAAAGTGAATATGGTTCATGCTAAACCTTGTTCTACCTCTATGGTTTCGAGTGCTCACTTGTCTAAATTTCACGGCAGCCCTATGTCAAATCCCTGTGAATACAGAAGTATGGTTGGTGGTTTACAGTATCTTACCATCACCAGGCCTGATATTGCTTTTGTCGTGAACAAAGTAAGCCAGTTCATGGCAAATCCTCTTGATAACCATTGGAGAGCTGTCAAACGTATCCTTCGTTATGTTGTCGGTACTCTCGATTTTGGAATTCATCTTATCCGCACTGGCCATTCTTATATTGTGGGATTTTCTGATTCAGATTGGGCTTCCGATGTTGATGATAGATGTTCTACATCTCGTATGTGTATATATTTTGGTGGGAATCTTGTTTCCTGGGCTTCTAAAAAGCAGCATGTCTGTTGTGAATCCGGACAGCCTCGTCGTCGTCAACACGCTCCCGGACAGCACCTCCGTCGATCCCGGCAGTAACCTGACGTCGTTCCTGGCAACTTTCTGGACACCTGCACACAACAAGGAAAGAAGCAACAAAGAAACAAGAAAAAGAAAAAAAAATAAGAGAGATAGGATTGAATAAACTCGGCTCAGGTGCGGTTTCTCCGTTATTGCAACACGCCTTCACGGTGTCCAAAAGGAGAAGATCACAATCTCGTTGACACAGCAACAACCCACAACCCCTAACCCCCAAAAGCTCTCCACAAAGAAGATACTTCCCACTTGCTGACACAAACAGCGACTACCTACTACAGAATTCCACAAAGGAATTGAACAATAGAGGCAAAAGGAGTCTGACACTAGAGAGAGGGAAAAACGGGCGCTTCTATTTCTCTTCAATGAGAGCTAAACATATTAACTCACCTTTTTATACTAATTAAAGGTAATGAAAGAGGCGACAACACATGTAGTAGGTTTGAGGGGATGATGGGCTTCAATTAATATATGTGGGCCAACAAAGAATCATTACAATGTCGTTTCACGTTCGAACACAGAGGCTGAGTATCGCAGCTTAGCTAATGCCGCAGCTGATATTGCTTGGTTTTCTTTGCTTTTTCAAGAGATCTCGGTTAATACTTCCAAGGTTCCGATTGTGTGGGTTGATAATTCCAGTGCGATATCTCTTGCTTCTAATCCCATTCTCCATGCTCGAACTAAGCACATTGAACTCGACATTCACTTTGTTCGTGAGAAAATTGCAGCTAATGCTCTTCAGGTGCAACATGTTCCTTCTTTAGATCAAGTAGTCTATTCTTCAACGATTAAGGCCCAAAAACTCTTCAGCTAATGCTCTTCAGGTGCAACATGTTAGCCGTAGTCATTGCTTCGTTTAGACTACATATTTTAAGTACAACGTAGTCTATTCTTCAATGATTTTCGCACATAGACTACAGTTTTTGTAAAAATCCGTAGTCTATAGGTATAGACTACGCTTTTTCAGAAAAAAACGTAGACTATGTAGTGTAGAGATAGGCCAAATTTATAGTAGTGTCACCAAACCTCTAAGTTTCCAATTCTTTGCTCGCCTCCGAAACAAGCTGCAGGTTGTTTCATCTCGCTCGCTCGAATTGAGGGGCATGTTAGACTAAGTGACAAAATTGAAGTTAAAGAGTGTGGTGTACGTGGCATGCAAAAGCATGCAGGACCACCATTGCCAAATCATGCAGGACCACAACTGACAGCAACACTATGAAGAGGATAAAGAATATATTGTGCAGAAACCATTTCTGATGGAGGCTGCTTTCTATACGTGTAGCATTGTGATTGTTACAGTACATTCCTTGTATATTCCTTGATATATTGCTTAGGGTTATGCGTATAGAATAGTAGTATATAGTGATGTAAATCTCCTGCCATAATGCAGTGTATTGATCATCTCTATGAATGAATGAAAATGGGTTTTCTGTTACAAAAACTGTAGCATCCTCTTCTACATCTTTTCTATAATGGTAAATCTGCACAATATCTGTTACAAAAACTGTTACATATATGGTAGTCTTTCAGTTCATGGGGACAACGACGGTCATGTGTCTCATGTTCATTTTCCCAAGCTCATTCGTTCTCAGGTATGGCCTACTGCAGATTTTATTTCATTACCCAAATGTTTACTTTTGGGGATTAGCCTAGATAGATAAAAATAAAATAATATAAGTTAATCTATTCTTTACTTAGATGGATTGAAACTTTGGGATATCCAAGGCCTTTATAATATCTATCATTTGATCTAAATTTATTTGATTTTATATCCCATTAAAATGATGGGATTAGAGAAATTCTAGTAATGAGGTTAAAAATACTCAATCATGTATCTTATTAATCATGATAAGTAAACGTCCGCTTAATTCTCTCAGCGTCCTAATAGGTGTAGAAGCAGAAAATGAATGTATTTATTGCTTGATTTATTACTTAAATTTTGCAGAGATGTTCACTGCATGTCATCAAGGCGAGATAAGGCCTTGGCGGTGTCGTGTGTGTGTGTTGGCCTAGTGGTAGAGTGGTTAATGCCCGAGGCCAAAGGTCTCGGGTTCGAGTCCACCGTGACGCAGCCTTTAAAATTTCTATATTAATTGACCCAAAAAAAAAAAGGTCTTGGCGGTGTCGGTAATCTTCCTGGCTGTTGGGACGAGTTTGGTTGCCATTTTCTCGAATTTGTTTGATTATTTCGGCTTCAAATGATGACCAGAACTAATAAGAAGATTAAGACTAACAATGCATGTCGCCTTGTCCAAATTATTTTCTTGTGATCGAACAAACAGATTTGAAATGGCATTTGAGTAATTCATTATGGCTATCTTCACTGTCGGCCTTGTTTCCCTCTAGTTTCTGAATTCTGACTATGAAATTCGCCCTAGTGCTAAAGCCCTTAAATTTGGTAACAGAACCTTTTCAATTATATAAATGATAAATGAAGCACCCTCCAAAAAAATAAAAAATAAAAAATAAAAAAAATGATAATAATAATGAAGCTTTCGACTCTGTAGTCGGATCAAGGATGTTAAATGACACACCTTATTTGTGCTCACTGATCCGTGCAGTTGAAGGCAGTATTTTGAAAATTGGATCGAGTCGGTTAAACCAGCTTAACCATGGACCGGTCGGTTCAATTTTTCGGGTTCATACTGATTCCATTTTAAAAAAAATCAGTGTAAATCGGTGAAAATCAATCGAAATCCAATAAAATCGATAATTCAGTGAACCAAACCAATTTCAATAATTCAAATAATTTTAACTGTAAATTGAACAAATTGATGTCAAGAGGATCTACGACCATTGTCTTGATAGACTAATACAACAGTCAACTTCTACCAATTTAAAACTTTTGATTGCAATTCTTTGATTAATTATCTATGCTAAAATATTGACTAAATATTAAATAATTATTATCATTTCATCAGCAATAAATATTTTGTAAAATTATTATTGTTAAACTACTATTATATTAGAACTGACATTCATGTAAATGGAGATTATGATGTAAAAAAAGATGGTAGTAGGAATTAATCGATATTTGTAATTGTTTTGTTGTATTACTTTTTTCTTATAAATATAATAATGAACAAATATTGATAAACATATGAACTTTTTGTTGATACGATGTTTAGAAATTTTAAAATTTGATTTAAATTATCATATTAATAGTTTTTTCTAAATATTTATATGTTAATGTAGACACATCATACATACTAAAAGTCAAATACTTACAGACCATTCGATATTTTCAAAACAGTTCAAAACGATCGAACTAGTGACCCAATAACCCAATCAAGTGTCATGTTCGATGATCTATCCTGTTTTAAAAACATTGGTTCAGGTTAAGGATATGTATGGATACACGAGGTGGAGTTTAAGGCTTCATGACTACAAGTGAAATCTTCGACAATTATAGTTTACATCTAAAATTTGTAATTCAGAAATCTATTTCGCTAAATATGACTAGCAACGACACAATGAAAGCATAATCGACACCGGGATAAATTCTTGCTTGGAAACTCCATGTTCCTAAGCTTCTCAGTCTGGATTTCTTTTTTACCTGCACATGTATCATAGTGATTAGTAAAGGTCAAGCTTATTGCAGCATTTCTGAATGCTATTTCAATTATTTTGATGATGGTGTTGGAGTTTACCTCTGCTTCCACAGTTTCACCTTTATAGACTTTGAAAGATTGAGAAGTATAGCTACCAATAACACGAAAATCACAAATTTCTCTGGTGGTATTGGTAGATAAGAATATTTCAAGCTTCGTCTTGAGTTGGAAAGAATGAGGTTTCTGCACAGTGAAGAGAAGATTGCTTCCGTCCAATCTTTCGCCGCTGTGGACTATCCATTCTTGGTGTGCCTATAAAATTCTTGCAAAGTTAGGAGGTGGACTCCTGCAAGCAGTGACGTACCCAGGATTTCATTTCAATGGGTCCAATTTACAATAACTTTATGATATAATATTTATAAATTTAAAAATAACATTAATATTTGTAATAAAAGCACAATATTATTTTATATATAGTGTGTCATTAAATATAATAGCTATACGTGACTACATCCTAACATGTTTCTTGTGTGTATATTTTTTGGTATTCTAAAATTGTTGAATAATAACTTTATTTTCTTTATAAGAGAATCATAACTTCATTGGTAACAATGAAAATAGATTTTTTTGGATGTGAGGCACTGTTAGAGTCAATGTTGACTCCAGTCCAATGTTGAATGGGATGTTGGTAACATTCGATGTTAGTAACATCCTCGGTACAGTCAACATTCCTCGAGTCAGCCTTGAAGCTAAACTTCACTCTCCGGGCGAATCGTATATATTTAATCTTTCCATTCCTTTACGTTTTTATGTTTTATTTATTGTCTAATAAACGTGGATTGCAGTTGGAACATGTTTGAATAAGTGGAGGTTAGTTAGATCATGGTTACAAGATCATGAGAAGTTAGTTCCTATTTTCTAGGGAGCATGATCTCCACTAACATCTGCAGCAGTTCCAGTAGCAGTTTATAACGGAGTGGATTGCAGCGGTTTTAGGAGGATTATGGACGTGAGATTTGAAGCTTGAAGACCACGAAACACTCCTCTATAAAAGCTGCAAGATAGCTCTCTCACACGCACGTTTCGAGAGGCTGAAATCAAAGAGAAATCTTACACTCCGATCGACTCGTCATTTTACCTGAAACGCAGAAGAAGAAACGCACCTTCAACCACGCTTAAACTGAGGCGGTGTTAGGCAGCCAATCTGTAAACATCGACCACGGTATTGCTAGGCAAGCAAGGGTGGGGTTGACGACCGAGTCGTCTTTTTCTGTTTAGGTTGTTTGTCCGTTCTTTGTATCGGTTGTTTTGCTTGTTGGTAACATTCAGTTTGTTGTGTTAGACTAGGTAACTTATCATAGGCGGTAGTGCATCCCGTAGATAGGTTTTCATGTGTAACACTTGTAATCTGTTCTAAGTTATCAATAGAGCTAGTTGTCGCAAGAGAACACGGGTTATTTTCATAACCCACAAATTATCCTGTGTGTTATTTATATTTCCGCTGCGTGTTACTTGGAATGTTATTAATATTGCTAGTAATATTACTCTACTAACATTCACACAGTGTTAATAAGTAGTAATTCAGGCACTAAGATTAATCATCAACATTCCTAATAACTTACAAGATAAAAGTTAAAATAACTAATAATAACTTAGATTTATTTAATTTCCCTAACATGCACTAATATTTTTCATGTACAAAAAATACTAAATGTTCATTAAAAGTTTAATACAAATAACATATATCCTAAAAAAAAGAAATGAAATCTAATCCACTAGCATGTAGTGGTTTGAGCTAGCAACTAATGAGAACTATGAATATATACTCAAATTATATTAACAATATATCTTAATAATTCACATAATAAAAGTTAAGTTATGATTGAAAACTATAATTGAGAAAAAAGAACTAAAACAATCAAAACATAATTTTATTTTATTTTTGAAAAATTCAACATAGAAAGTAAATTGCAAGTGTGACTGAAAATATTATTACATTAAAACTCAAATTTTATTTTTTTATGAATCCACTATGGACAATTCTAAATTCAAAAATAAAGAAAACGAAAACCTAAAATTATAAAAAGTTATTTTAAAAGATTATGGAAAATTATGTTGTAGGAAAAAAATGGAGAAATTAATTTTTATGTAATAAATATTATACTAATTTTTTTGAAAATTTCCAGGCCTGGTGCCCCCTATATTCCCTCCACCCCCACCCCGTTCCTATCTATGAGGACATTGAATTTTTTTCAATATAAATAATATTTTTCTTTATAATAATTAACTCGTTTATGATGTCTAATAGGAGTTTTTGTGAAAGTATTATTACTTGAGAAAAGGAAAGGAAGAAATGATTTGATTTGTGCACCTTCCTACGCATGGTGATGATAGGCTCACCAAAAGAGTTGTACATGGTTCGTTTCTTCTTGAACTGCCAACACCCTCCAATAACTTTCACAAGTAGAGTTCCACTTCCATCAAAGGCACAGACGTGCATACTGGATAAACCCACGGTTTTGTTCACGGCCAAGTCCACCAAGTACGGATAGCAGTAGTCGTCTCTAACGATGCTAACCGTAGGAACGAAACGCCTCACCTCCGGTACGAACATTTTCGGAAGCGCTACTTTGAGTTTGATGATATCAAGAGCTTTTTTTTTCTTTTCTTTTTTTGAAGGAAATAAAAGATAGATTGACCTTGCATTGTGCATTGTGCATTGTGGTCTTTCATTATATTGTGTTCATCTATGTTTTTAAACGCCTAAGTGTGACAGCAGAGTTTCATTGGGAACATCGCTCTTCATAGCATTTTTGGAGTTTACATCTCCAAATAATTTTTAAATTCCTTAGTAACCATCTCTGACTCTTTAACATTTAAGACTTCACAATATTTTTAATTTATCAAAGTCTAGCATAGATATGAGATAACGTGTGTTGCATATGCAACCTCGATTTTAATGTGAGTGAATTTATATTCTCAGTTAGGGGTGGAAATCGGTTCGGTTTCGGTTCCGAAATTTCGGTTAACTGAAACCGAACTACATGAAATATATATACCAAATACCGAACCGATTGGTTAATCGGTTAACCAATTAACCGATCGTCGGTTAACCGGTTATCCGGTTCATTTAAAAAAAAAAGATGATTTCTACTCCAAGTGAGAATCAAACTCACGACCTCAATGAAAAGAGACATACACCTACCCAACTGAGTTGCGATAGTTTTTTGTAATATATTCATTTTAATTGTATTTATAATTAATTCGGTATCATAAAAACAAATAAGTTAGCTTTGGCTGGATTCGAACCCGGGTAAAAGGCTTAGGCTAGCGCCCAAATTAACCAACTAGTCTACAATAACATTTAATAGAATAATATTTTGTAATACATATATATCTGTATTTCGGTTTATTCGGTATACCCATTCGGTTATCGGGTATACCGATAACGGTTTTTCTAAAATTTTGATACCAAATACCGAACCGATCCAATTTTTCGGTTATCGAATAACGAAAATTCGGTTCGATTATCTAATAACCGAATATCCAATACCAAATTTCCACCCTATTCTCGCTTAACGTGCTTGCGCTTTTGTTCCAACAAGTACGTATGCATGTATGTGCACAACCAATATTTATATATCATTTTAGATAAGGGTCGAGCAAGGTTGGGACCGCATTTACCAAGTGTTAGCAATTTTAATTTTCTTTATCATTGCGTTGTTCAAGATCAAATATTCATCTTTCTAGATCTAGACTATTGTCTGATTTAGTTGTTGTATTGGACTATATATACCCCAAATTTAAGAACCATGATCTATCTTCTTCTTTTTTTTATCAATTAATACAGAAATTTTTAAAGGCTGCGTCACGGTGGACTCGAACCCGAGACCTTTGGCCTCGGGCATTAACCACTCTACCACTAGGCCAACACACACACACAAACCATGATCTATCTTATGATTGGATTATGTTACTCAACTGGATCATTTTAGGTTTATAAGTTTGCAGTTCCACAAATACATTTTAACGTTATAAGTATATATATATAGAGAGAGGTTCAAATAAGAATCATTTTTAACGTGAGAACTAAGAACCAAGAAAATTCATTGTGAACAAAATGAATTACTATGAAAATTAATGCATCCACTTGAAAGTTCTTGAATCCAAAATAATAAATTTTCTCCGTGGTTCAAATCTCATAGGAGACTAAAATTCTATTTTTGGGTTCAAGAACTTTCCATGATTCATCAACTTTCACACTAAATTCATCATTTTTTGTTCTCACATTCTCACAATAAAAATGGTTCACTCATATATATATATATATATATATATATATATATATATATATAGGGAAGGTTATGGTGAGAAAGATATTATGTGTAAGAAATAAGAATAAATCTCATCCATTGATTTCAATGGAATCAACGTTCAAGATTTAATCATATATTATATCATCAAATATAAATACTATCAAGATTTTTGCTGTATATTACATAAAGGGGTAATTTTGTCAAATCATATGTAGTATCTATTGCAAGATATGGTAATATCTTTTAATCTTCCGTAAAATCTGTATCATTTTTTCATTATCAGAATATGGCAACAATTAATGCTACAAATCTTGATTCTCGTGAAAAAAAAATTCCTTCCCAATTCAAATATAATATCAAACTGTATTCTTCTATCATTCCCAACAAAACACATTGAATTTCATTGAAGAATCGGCTCATATCTGTATTTCGTCTCTCTGAATCAACATAACACATTGAAGAACATTGAAGAACATTGAAGAATACATTGTTCTGCCACTTCGCGAAGACATAAGACTGAATTAAATTGGTATCTTTTAAACTCATTTCTTCATCTCTTCAATCGGATATTCAATATCTTGCTAAAACCCTAATTAAACACATTTCCCTATCTCTCTGTCATCAAAGCAGCAATTCACGCTTACGAGAGAGGGAAAATTTGTCAAACTGAAATCATGGTGAACAAAGGGAAAAAACAACTCAAGGGTAAAGAAATTCAAGAAGGAGACGGTTAGTTATTTTGCTGCGTTTTTTATGGATTTATGTAGGTATCGATTTTGTTTATTCCTGAAAGATGGGTTTGATTTTGATATATGCGATGTTTGATTGTATTCTTGTGATTTATGGAATTAAGAAGTAAGTCTTTGATTGTGTTGGTGGTCCCAAGTGCTTTATTTATTCACAAATGCGTTGAAACATCCTAGTTGCTTTTTTCTACTTTTTTGCAACTTTTGTCATATATTGTTCTGTTATTACGCAGGTGAAATTATATATCATATATTGTTGTTGGTTTACACATTGTTCTGTTATTACACATATGAAAGTCTATATCATATATTGTTGTTGGTCTACCCATTGTTCTGTTATTACACATATGAAATGCTATAGCATATCTTGTTGTTGGTGTAGCATACAATTATATAAATGTAGCACATTAAAATTACACATATGAACTGTGATGATCTAATTAGCATATTTGATATTCTTGTATCATATCTTATTTTTTGATGTATCATATCTTGTACACTTACACATCCTTATAACTATTTATATCATATCTATGTTATTCTGTATCATATCTTGTTATTGCATAGATGAAATTCTATATCATATATTGTTGTTGGTGTATCATATAGTTATATAAATGTAGCACAGTAAAAACACATTTACACATCCTTATAACTATTTGTATCATATACTATGTTAGTAGTATCATATCTTTATATAATAATATCATATGATTGTGTACATGCTGATAAAACAATATGATGTCTGAATAAAAATATGATTGGGCAGATGTCATGTTAGTGAATATTTGTAGCATATTTGATATTGTTGTATCATATCTTGTACCCATTGTTTTGTTATCGCACAGATGAATTTCTATATCATATATTGTTGTTGGTGTATCATACAGTTATATAAATGTATCACAGTAAAAACATATTTACACATCCTTATAACTATTTATATCATATACTTTGTTAGGCTTATCATATCTTTATACAAAAATATCATATGATTGTGTACATGCTGATAAAACAATATGGTGGATGAATAAACATATGATTTGGTAGATGTCATGTTAGTGTATATTTGTAGCATATTTGATATTGTTGTATCATATCTTGTACCCATTGTTTTGTTATAGCACGGATGAAGTTCTATATCATATATTATTTTGGTGTATCATACGATTATATAAATGTAGAATGAAAAAACACATTTACACATCCTTATAAATATTTATATCATATACTTTGTTAGGCTTATCCTATCTTTATATAAAAAAATCATATGATTTTGTACATGCTGATAAAACAACATGATGTCTGAATAAACATATGATTGGGTAGATGTCATGTTAGCCTATATTTGTATCATATTTGATATTGTTGTATCATATCTTGTACCCTTAGTTTTGTTATTGCAAAGATGAAATTCTATATCATATATTGTTGTTGGTGTATCATATAGTTATATATGTATAGCACAGTAAAAACACATTTACACATCCTTACAACTAGTTATATCATATACTATGTTAGCCGTATCATATCTTTATATAAGAATATCATATGATTGTGTACATGCTGATAAAAAAATATGATGTCTGAATAAACATATGATTGGGTAGATCTCATGTTGGTCTATATTTGTAGCATATATTGTTTTTTGGTGTAGCATATATTGTTAAGACAACATATATTTTTAATTTTGTGTAGCATATATCTAAAAAACCTTTTATCTGTGATGTACAATACATATTGCACATATCGTATGTTATTGCATAATTCAATTTTATATGTCATATATTGTTTATTCTGTGTCATTCATTATATATATTTGTATCACATAGTTATGTTAATATTAACCTAGTTGAAATTAATGCACATTTCATACTTGAATTTAATATTGTTGGTTTGGTAGCCGTATGTATTGTTTAGAACAAACTGTTTGTCTGTTTGTATTTTGTGTAGCATATCTTATTAAAACAGAATATATTAATGTGTTATATTTTCATAGATCGAGGTAAGGTGACAACTGCAGATGTAATTAGGAAGAAAAGAGGTATCATTTTAGATAATGTGGCAGAATTAAGGACAAAAAGAAAGAACGATCCGAAAGGAAAATCCATTCAGAGGGGGAATGTTATGTCAGATATAATATGGTTTTATAATATGGTTTTATATTAGTAGAATAGTTAAAATATGTGTAATGCATAATAAATTTTATGTCATATATTATATTATTCATATTATGTCTTTGTATAACAATATCATACTATATTATTCCATTAGCAAACGATATTATACATATAGCATATGTTTTTTAGTGAAACATGTTGGACATTTTTTTATTATGCGTAAGAACAGTTTTGTGTCATATTCATATTAATATATTGCATATACGTTCATCATCTTGCACATTATGCTAATATATGTAGAACGTTCTTCATTCAATATGGACAGTTTCCATATTGAATGTCATATATTATGTTATTAGTGAAACATGTTGGACATTTTTTTATGATGCGTAAGAATAGTTTTATGTCATATATTATGTTATTCATATCATGTCTTTGTATAACAATATCATACTATATTATTCCAATAGCAAACGACATTATACATATAGCATATGTTTATTAGTGAAACATGTTGGACATTTTTTTATTATGCGTAAGAACAGTTTTGTGTCATATTCATATTAATATGTTGCATAATCGTTCATACATGTTGCACATTATGCTAATATATGTAGAACGTTCTTCATTCAATATGGACAGTTTCCAGACAACACAGGAGGTGGCTATATACATAATACTGAAGATAACATCAGAAGCCTACTGAAAGGACATGTTGTTATTTTCAATATTTTTTATTTATGTACCTTCAGCATATATTTACTTTTATTCATCCATAACATTGCTGCAATTTATTATTACAGTCATCCGTGCTTCATGAAGCAATTGGAACTGGATCAGAACATGCAATTGATCCAACTTTGAGGCAACGAATGTGTGAAGTTGTTGAAAAAAGAAGGTGGTTGTACCGTATAAAAGGAAAAGGAAAAATTAGATTCGATATGGTTGTATTAAGTTTAAACAAGTATAATATGATTGTTATTCGAAATATTCTGGAAATATGTACTTATATTATCTAGCATATATGTGGATCAGAGAGCAAAATCTATCTTCTTTTGCAATATAAATATGTATTTTGACTCATTTATATATGTTTGTAGATTTTACATTCAGTGACAGTTGAAGGAAAGAAAAGGCCAAGAAGTATGAGTGTATCGAATAAGCCTGTCGCTTTAAAATCTCCATTTTTGGTGAGAAAGATCAGCGTATGCAAGAGTCTCACGAAAAAAGAATTAAAGTGTGGGATTTACGTTCTATGCAACTCTAAAGATGATGAGTATGAACAATTCAAATTTTTTCCTTTTATGCCACATATTATGTAATATATGATAAATATTATGCTTTATGTAATTGACGTTCTATGCAAAATTGTTCTTGGTGATATATCACCACGTTACTTTAATGCTAAATGGTTATATTTTATTTATCATTAGAGAAATATCAATGTTTCAAAGATCGAGTTATCAATGTTTCAAAGATCGAGTTAAGATCATCGTTAAATATCACTTATCAATTTTATATATCATATCTTGTTTCGTGAGTAGCATATCTTGATATATATGTAGCATATTGATCATTCCTTTTCACACGCAAAAGGTGTAAGTATAGGTGGCAAGCATCGTATCCACGAGATTGTATCACGAAAACATAGAAGCTAGCTCGACGATAATTCAATATTATTCAAGCACGATAAAGGGTGAGAGGTTTTAGGGCTTCGGAATTTAATCCAAAGCAAAGGTAACCAAACAGAAATATAAATAACGCCATAAAATCACGAAAGATAACTATGAAGAAAGACTAACCCTAGGGATGCACTAATCCTATCCACAACAATGTTTATCCTGCTTATTACTAACCGTTTTAATCCAGACAAGACAGAAGATCACATATATAACCAACAACTTAAGTTACGACAATTGCGGCAGTTGATTACTAATTTTCCCTATCACGATTCGTCTCTAGAGGAAAATAAGCAACTCCAAAAGGATCACTAAGAATATGCTTCCTACGAATGTCCTATCTCAGTTACGACTCAAGGCTCACACGTATCATGCATTCGATAACGATTGACAATTAATACAGTTACGTCATTAACCGACAACTAGATATGCATCAAGATTGATCAGAAATCAACACATATAAATAAGCACAATCGAATCATGAATCAATGCCTGGAAGGTAAATAACAATAGCAGGAATCACAACATATAGGATCGAATCATGCAAACCCTAGGATTAGAACGGAAAACTAGCCAGACATAATAAACGGAATGAAATACGAATTAATCATAAAAACGGAAATTAAATATATAAAACCCGTAGGGAAGCGTCGGATGAACAAAGGTTGGTCTTGAATCCAATTCCAAGCGAACGAACGGAAAACAAAGGAAAACGATCGGACAAAACGTTCCGATCGATAACGAAACAATAAACTAAACTAGAAAAACGTAAGAACAATACTAGAATTAAACGGAAGCTAAAATAAAGATAAAACTGAGGGAAAACTGAGTAAAATAGGTCTGGGGGCGTGTTGGGTGTGTTCTGGGCGCGAGGGGGTGTTGCCATATATATAGGCACACCCCAAACCCTAATTTTCCCTTCTGCCGCGCCGTCTCGCGACCACCCTTCGCGATCGCTAGGTGCGGTCGCGAGGTAAGTCTCGCGCGCGGCCCTCTCGCCCGCGGTCGCCTCTTGCGCCCGCTTGGTTGGCTCGCGGCCATGGCTAGCGGTCGCTAGGAATTCTGATCCGGTCGCGAGAAATCGTCCAGTGAGTTCTAGGCGCTAGGGCTTGCTCATGAGCACGGTGTCATGTCGCTACTCCTCTGGGCGCTCGCTGGTTTGCCTCGCGACCAGCCTAGCGACCGCTAGGCTGGTCGCTAGAAACAATGCAGGTTGTTCATTTGGTTCGTGCTTCGTTCCTTGCTTCGATTTTCAACACATAAACCTACAAAACACCAAAATAACACCCAAGAGCAATATCTTCTAGAAATAGATGAAACATTAAGAAACGATACATAAACGCACATTAAACGAGCTAAACTCATCTTCAAATATCAACTATAAACGTGTAAAATGCGCGTTTATCACATATTATATCTATATAAACTACTTAATTAATTGAATATCATATTTTAGGTTATTCATATCATATTATTGTAAATTTGAGGCACGAACCTTGGTTCTTATAACTATTCTAATCTGTGTTTCTATTGGATATATCATACATATAAAGATAAATGTTTCAAAGATCGAGTTAAGATCACTGTTTCAAAATATCACTGATTCAAAGATGCAATTAAGAACAACATACTAAAATATCCCATAATTAATGAAAATGTAATTGAGCAACATTATGAATAACAAAATAAACATACCATTAGAATTATTTGGAATTTGAACTTCATCCACATTCTGTTGATAATCTGTAATATGAACTTCACGATTTTATATATAAAATAAACTATATTATTAACCCATAAAATCAACGACTCCAAGTCTATGTGAAATGTACACCATATCTTTCGGCTTAATTAAATTACTCCAAATAGTACATTTGACATAATTATCAAAGAATTGTATCATATTAGATTACTATAAAAAAACGATGTAACACAGATTATATACAAACAAAAACATACCATTACACTCATTTGTTAACAGATATATAATGTGCAACATTATAGTACACACGGAGCTACACAATTCAGTTTCATATGCTACATGATAAATCTCTGTGTTTATGCGAAAACCATAAAACAAATAAACGAAAAATTCAATGTCATACCTATGTCTTCCATTATCTTCTGATTTGATTTGTGATATGTGTATCAAACGCAAAAGGGAATGAGAATAATAACTCATATTTTGTGCGAAAAATAAAAAATACCATAAAACAAATAAACGAAAAATTCAATATTAAAACAAGTTAATATAAATCGTATATGAATCATAATGATATATAATGTGCAACATTATAGTACATGAGGAGCTACACAATTGATTCATATGCTACATAATAAATCTCTGTGTTTATGCGAAAACCATAAAAAAATACACGAAAAATTCAATGTCATACCTATGTCTTCCATTATCTTCTGATTTGATTTGTGATATGTGTATCAAACGCAAAAGGGAATGAGAATAATAATTCAGATTTTGAGCGAAAAATAAAAAAATACCATATCAAACTCCTTAACTACCTAATCCCTTAATTGTAGTAACTACCTTTTTTATATTATCTTAAATGACAAACTTATCCTTATTAAAATCGATTTAAGCTTAAATCATATCACACGTAATGAAAGTTTACAACATTTCATTATCTAATCTAGACCATAGATTTCATAAATTAAAAGGCTGAAAATCATTCTTATTTCTCACACAATTATCTATTCTCATATGATCTCTCCTCTATATATATATATATATATATATATATTGGATCAGGTAGGAATGGATAATTTGGTAGGAAATAAGAATGAATCTGGGCCTTTGATTTGCTATATCAATGGTTGAGATTTAATTTTAGAGTGTGCTACAGTTTTGTGTTTTGTGTGCTACACGGATTATTGTGCAACACTATAACTCTTCTTGTGCTACGCTACAATGAAAGATGTGATAAACTAATATATTTAGTATATGTGCTACGAATGGTTGAAATATGTGCTAAACTAACATGTGCAATATAGTAATTCTGATTGTGCTATAAAATATGAAAGATGTGCTACTATTCTTATTTTCGTACATTAAGGAGCATTCTCACAATAACCAACCCCTATATATATATATAGGGAGGGTTATGGTGAGAATAGATATATATGTAAGAAATAAGAATATATATCAACCACTAATTTACAAAAAATGAATGATCCAGATTAAACTAATTTATCATTACTGCATTTGTTTCTTATATTGCAAAAATCGAACCAAAGGCTAAAATCGGTAATTAGCAAAATGCATAAAAAAACTGACAGATTTTGTTTCCTATTTTCAAGGCACAATTAAATCTTCTTCAATATTATGTAATTTATTCGGCATTGAGAACTGGAGTAAATCTTTACCACATTGAATACAAATAACAGTAAATAGCCGTCTAAACAAATGTATCATATAATGTAGCTCTTTATCAATATTAATGTAGCATATAGTTATCATTATGTTGCACATTTATGGTTAACTGTTGAACAAGTTTATAATGATGTATAATACCATCGGTAAATGATTGTTGCACTTGGTCAACGGATATTTGGTTATTAAGCAGTTGTAATTTAGCATATAATAGTATAATGTTTTGCACATGAATGTTTTGCACAAAAGTGCAACAATAAATAACTTGATTGTTGCTTTCATCCAGTAAAAAAAATGTATCATATAATGTAGCTCTTTATCAATATTAATGTAGCATATAGTTATCATTATATTGCACATTTATGGTTAACTGTTGAACAAGTTTATAATGATGTATAATACCATCGGTAATGATTGTTGCACTTGGTCAAAGGATATTTAGTTATTAAGCAGTTGTAATTTAGCATATAATAGTATAATGTTTTGCACAAAAGTGCAACAATAAATAACTTGATTGTGGCTTTCATCCAGTAAAAACAAATGTATCATATAATTTAGCATATTATTATTGTATCTTTTGCAAATCGGTATTGATTGTTGCTTTCATCTAGTAAAAACAAATGTATCATATAATGTAGCTCTTTATCAATATTAATATAGCATATAGTAAATTATTATGTTGCACATTTATGGTTAACTGTCGAACAAGTTTATAATAATGTAGAATATCATCGGTAATGATTGTTGCACTTGGTCAACCGATATTTAGTTATTAAGCAGATGTAATTTAGCATGTAATAATAGTATAATGTTTTGCACATAATGTTATTTGTTTTGCACATATCATCGGTAATGATTGTTGCACTTGTTGCACTTGGTAAAAACAAGATAGATTGACCCTGCATTGTGCATTGTGGTCTTTCATTATATTGTGTTCATCTATGTTTTTAAACGCCTAAGTGTGACAGCAGAGTTTCATTGGGAACATCGCTCTTCATAGCATTTTTGGAGTTTACATCTCCAAATAATTTTTAAATTCCTTAGTAACCATCTCTGACTCTTTAACATTTAAGACTTCACAATATTTTTAATTTATCAAAGTCTAGCATAGATATGAGATAACGTGTGTTGCATATGCAACCTCGATTTTAATGTGAGTGAATTTATATTCTCAGTTAGGGGTGGAAATCGGTTCGGTTTCGGTTCAAATTTCGTTAATCGAAACCGAACTACATGAAATATATATACCAAATACCGAACCGATTGGTTAATCGGTTAACCAATTAACCGATCGTCGGTTAACCGGTTATCCGGTTCATTTAAAAAAAAGAAGATGATTTCTACTCCAAGTGAGAATCAAACTCACGACCTCAATGAAAAGAGACATACACCTACCCAACTGAGTTGCGATAGTTTTTTGTAATATATTCATTTTAATTGTATTTATAATTAATCCGGTATCATAAAAACAAAAGTTAGCTTTGGCTAGATTCGAACCCAGGTAAAAAGCTTAGGCTAGCGCCCAAACCAACTAGTCTACAATAACATTTGATAGAATAATATTTTTTAATACATATATATACTGTATTTCGGTTTATTCGGTATACCCATTCGATTATCGGGTATACCGATAACTGGTTTTTCTAAAATTTTGATACCAAATACCGAACCGATCCAATTTTTTCTGTTATCGAATAATCGAAAATTTGGTTCGGTTATACGAATACCCGAATATCCAATACCAAATTTTCACCCCTATTCTCGGTTAACGTGCTTGCAGTTTTTGTTCCAACAAGTACGTATGCATGTATGTGCACAACCAATATTTATATATCATTTTTAGATAAGGGGTCGAGCAAGGTTGGGGACCGCATTTACCAAGTGTTAGCAATTTTAATTTTCTTTATCATTGCGTTGTTCAAGATCAAATATTCATCTTTCTAGATCTAGACTATTGTCTGATTTAGTTGTTGTATTGGACTATATATACCCCAAATTTAAGAACCATGATCTATCTTTTTTTTTTTTGGTCAATTAATACGAAATTTAAAAGGTGCATCACGGTGGACTCCAACCTGAGACCTTTGGCATCGGGCATTAACCACTCTACCACTAGACCAACACACACACACACTACCATGATCTATCTTTTTTTTTTTGGTCAATTAATACATACATTTTAAAGGCTGCGTCACGGTAGACTCGAACCCGAGACATTTGGCCTCGGGCATTAACCACTCTACCAGTAGGCCAACACACACACACCTACCATGATCTATCTTATGATTGGATTATGTTACTCAACTGGATCATTTTAGGGTTATAAGTTTGTAATTTTAGCTAGGGTTATAAGTTTGCAGTTCCACAAATACATTTTAACGTTATAAGTATATATATATATATATATATATATAGAGGTTCAAATAAGAATCATTTTTAACGTGAGAACTAAGAACCAAGAAAATTCATTGTGAACAAAATGAATTAGCTATGAAAGTTAATGCATCCACTTGAAAAGTTACTGAATCCAAAAATAATAAATTTTCTCCCGGGGTTCAAATCTCATAGGAGACGAAAATTCTAATTTTTAGGTTCAGTAACTTTCTATGCGGATTCATCAACTTTCACACTAAATTCATCATTTTTTGGTTCTCACGTTCTCACAATAAAAATGGTTCACACGTTAACTCTCATATATATATATATTTATATATATATGGTTAGATTTTCGTAGTAGCCGATTCCTTGATTGTATGTAGTTTCCAATCTAGACCACACATTTTATACATGTGGAGGCACCAAAATTTACCACGTGACAGCCCATTTTTCGTTAAGAGGCAAAATGGGAAGGCATCCAGCAGGCGCTGGATAGAGGGGAGTCCGCAAGCATTGGGGTATCCACGGGCATTGGGTTTGGGGAGAGCCACAACAAAACACAGTTAATGCATACAAAATAACATAACACTGCATTTAAAATAACATAACACTACATCGCATCCAGTCGACGTTGGTACGCGTCGGTGCTGGGTAGGAACGCTGTGTTTAGGAAGAGCCACAACAAAACATAAATAATACATATAAAATAACATAATACTGCATCGTACCCAACCGGCGCTGGGAGTGCGTTTCCAGTATGCATTAAAATCGAAACTCATATGCATTTTTGTGTTCAAGTGAATGCATTTTTTGTTCATTTAAATGCATAGTTCAGTTCAACTATATGCATGGTTTGTTTTCGAAATTACATAACAAATCAAATTACTAATCTACCCTTATTGTAGCAAAATCAATGAAAATAAGCTTAAAAAATACAAAAATATCACCATCATAGGATTTATGAGATGAGTGGATGAAATTGAGTATTACATATTACCTCGGCTCAAATACTATTTGATCCCTCATATATATATATATATATATATATATATATATATATATATATATAGTTTGGTTCAAATAAGAATCATTCTTATCCTAAAACTAAGAACCAATGAATTAGTTATGAAAGTCGATGAATCCGTTGAGAAAGTTAATGAATTCAAAATTCGAATTTTTCACCGGTTCGAATCCCATGAGGCGAAAATTCTATTTTTGGATTCGATAACTTTCCCAACGGATTCATCAACTTTCACCGTGAATTCATCGCTTTTGGTTCTCACGTTCTCACGATAAATATGGTTCTCGTTAACCTCCCTATATATATATATATATATATATATATATATATATATATATATATATATATATATATATATATATATATATATATATATATAGGAGTGGATCAAATGAGAACTCCAACTTTTTGAGAACTAAGAACTAATGTGGTCCATTCATTTTATAATCTAATGGTCAAGATTAATTATAAATAGTTAATTATCTTCATAATTTAATGATAACCATTTAGCCCTAAAATCAAGGGATTTGTATATTGATTTTGTAATTATTCTCGTATGCATAATTACTACGATTATATGCATAACACCATGAATTACATGAACATAACAATGAATTGTAATGAATAGCATGCACAAGAACTATGATTATATGCATAACAACATGAATTATATGAACAACGAAAAATAGAATGTGAAATATCCAAATAACGAAAATTTAGGATTTGGCTATTTTATCATTAAATAATTATGTGTCGTCCGATCTTACTTAATCTAACGGTAGTTATTGGATCTTAGTTCTTATCTAAGAGGTGGTTCTCTCTATAACCAACCCCTATATATATAGGAGGGATCAAATAGTACCCGAGCCAGAGATAGTATGTATTACTCAATCTCATCCATTCATATCATAGATCCTATAATTGAGATTTTTTTGGACTTTTTAAGCTTAATTTCGTTGATTTTCACTTTAGTATGGGTACATTAGTAATTTGATTTATTATGTGATTGCAAAAAAAATTATGCATTTAGTTGAACTAAATAACGCATTCAAATGAACAAAAAATGCATGTAGTTGAACATAATAATGCATGCGGTTGGAAGCTCGCGTCTAGCTGGTGCGCCAGCGTGCGTTTCGTGCTCGCTGCGTCTCTCGGCCT
This sequence comes from Salvia rosmarinus, assembly GCA_036937905.1. Lineage (NCBI taxonomy): Eukaryota > Viridiplantae > Streptophyta > Magnoliopsida > Lamiales > Lamiaceae > Salvia > Salvia rosmarinus. The sequence continues at coordinate 409,229 of JAODLM010000354.1, forward strand.
TCCTTCGCCGCTTCGTTGCCAACAATGCATTTTACATTTTGTTAAATGCTGACATGCTTTGTTCAATGCATGTTTGTGTTTCGTGAAAATATGCAATTTTATGTTTTGTTCAATGCATTGACATGTTTTGATCAATGCATGGACGTGCTTTGTTCAATGCATGAACGTGTTTTGTTCAATGCATGTTTGTTTTTTGGTAACATGCGGTTTTATGTTTTGTTCAATGCATTATCATGTTTTGTTTTGTTCAATGTAATTTCATGTTTTGTTCAATGCATTTTTATGGTTTTCGACAGCAAATATCTCATCCATCATTCTCTGTCAATTCCTTCGTCTCTTTCCCTGATTACCGACGAATTCACCGTGAACCACCGCCATAGTCATTATATTTCTCGATTCTTCAATCATCTATCAAATTTATCTTTTATTTTTTCTCAAAATCCATCAATTTTGTTCTTAAATTTTTTTTCTTCTTTTTCTTTCTTTCAAAATATGTTGTTTGTTGTTGTTTATTTATATTGTTGTTGTTCGCCGGTGCTACCGCCGTCGGCGCCGTCCGCTGTCATTGCCACCGTCGTCGTCTCCGGCGTCGTCCGTTGCCACCAAGGAGGAGAAGAAGAAGACGGGTTTGATTTCTTCCCATTTTGCACCTTGCGAAAATAAAAAGAAAATGAGCTACCACGTGTCAGCTTGTGGTGCGGCCACGTGTTCAAAATACGTGGTTTAGATTGGGTACTACATACTATCTGGGGATCGGGTACTACGAGAACCCAACTATATATATATAATGAGGTCAAATACAAAACAATTTTAAAGTATAAAATATGAACTATTCCAGTCTTTAATTTATGAAGATCTAAGGTGAATTCATCACCTTACTTGATGGATTCAAACGTCTCGGTTCGAATTCCATGAAGAGCAAAATTTTTATCAATTGAGACACTTACACGAATCCGGATGCTTTCACGGAGAATTCAAATGCTTTCAATGCAAATTCAGATGATTTCAGGAGCTCGTAATTTATAGGTTAATGATTGTTTTTTATATTTATATAGAGTGATTATCATGTAGACATTCCTTATAGTATAAACATGAGGACAAATATCAATAATTGATAAATCAATATGGGCGTTTCAGATTCAATGCACAAATTATGATACAAATGCACAACTACACAATTATATGCATAAATGTATATATAACTAATTGAGATGCACACTTAAAAATAACCATTAAATCTTTAAATTTACTGAACATGATTTATCTCATTTATGTATATTAAAGATTATATGTATATGAATCAATTTATATATATATATATATATAGGTGATTCTGGTGAGAATGAATATATGTATAAGAAATAAGAATATATCATATCTATACATCTAGTCCATAAAAACAGTCCAAATTAAAGGAAATTTAATTAATAATTTTAGATTTTATTTTATTAATAATTCGAATAAAGGTAAATTTGGTATAAAAAATTATTTTCTCTGCCGCTCCAGACATAAATCTCGTCATTTCCCGATATTCTCGTCATTTACCAAAAAATAGGGATTATATCATCTTCTCAATATAATATTGCACAAATTAACTGTTCTATAGCACATAACTAATAAATATGTGGCACACATTACACATCATGCAACACAATTTATTGTTCCACTACCTACACTTTCTGTAGCACATATATAATACAAACAATGCACATATTTAATAAATATGTGGCACACACTACACATTATGTAGCACAATATATTATTATATGGCAAATGCTACGAATGTATTCTACTGTTCAACAAAAAATATAATCTATCAAAAATAAGAAGTTACAACAAATCCCTAAAATCAAAGAAATAACTGTTTTTAACGTAAAACAAAATTACTATTATAACCTTTAAATAAATCTTGTGAAATTAAAATATAGCATATATAATAATGTCACACATTTATATAAAAATAGAAGATCTCGTATGACAAACCTGGTTGACTGCTGGTTGAATAGTGGCAAATTCCAAGATTTTAGAGAGTTTAGCAGAGCTGAAGTGCTGACACCATTGGACTTAGCCAATCCCATCTTATAGCACTCTTTCATGGCTTCCCAAACCTCTTTCAAATCAAAATGAAGCAAGTCCTCTGCTTTCAGATTGTACACGTCACCACCTTTCTGGATTCTTAGTGGTCAGTGTATAAGGTAGATATCCACGTAACCAAACTGTAACTTGCTGCAAATCATTTACAAATTTACCAAATTTTACTTTTATATGGAGTATATTATTTTTCAATTCATAGAATAAGGGAAAGTAGTCAACGTTCGTATGCATGGTTATTTATTTGGAAAATACATTGATTTAGCAACATGATTTTGTGGTATCCAACGTTCGACGTGGTTGCCATGCTTTAGGTTAACTAACCTAACTCTGAGATCCTAGGCTCCTAGCTAAATCAAGTAAGACACCAAAAAAAAAAAAAAATCCTTAAAACAGAATAAATAAATAAAGCTGATAAGTAGGCAAGACTTGCTAGCACCGTGGAATGAGGTCTAAACACTAAGGTACTGAGAGCTAAAGGAAATTTTTTCCCTTTGGAAGTCGAGCAGTAGAGAAAAGGAGAGACTGAAGAGCCCACAGTGTAAAATTCCTCAGAATTGGACATAAGTTAGAACTCCCTATGGTTATAACCAAATGCAGCCATCTTGTGATAAGAAATATTGTTCTCTGACTTGCTTTCTATGCTTAGTTATACGGTCTTTTAGTTGTTAAAATTTAGTTATGCAGCCTTATAGTTGTTGATATATAACTATAATTATGGCGGTTACTTTTGGTAGACTAAAACTTAACACATGTTATTGTCCATGATGAACTCAGATCTTATATATCAATGGAAGTATTACCTTTTTCAAACAAATTAAAGCATGTGATTCAATAGTAGGCTAGGCCTCCCTTCATATGAAATGTCAGATTCTTGAAGAAACAGAAGCAGATTTTATGTAGAATCAGTAGTTATTCTACTCTAAATACAGTGATATCATTAAGAGAACAAAACAAACGAGAAACCTAACAAAACCCGAAGAGACCACAGCTTGATCACTCAAGGGCTGATCCAAGAATGACTGATATGTGAGCAGTTTGTCCCCTGCAGATTCACTAAGACATGCCTCAGCTATATCGGTGCTATTAGCAGCGTTCTCTGTCGCCATATGCTCAGTGATGGCGATACATGCATTGTGGGAAGGGAAACAAAAACACCGAGACTTTTACCTGACTTTTCCGGTGGTGTTTCCGTGTTCAGCCTCTTCATTACAATTCCCATATTTGCAACTGCCTTTGGATGTCATGTAAATGGTAAGAAAATCACGAGTATAGTGTACTATTATCCTGTTCAGCTTCGTGTATTTATGTTAATTTTGACAATGTTGATGTAGAGACATAAACCAGGTGCCGACCTCCTTTTGAAAAAAAAATAAAAAATCTCAGACATCATTTGTTACTCCTGTTGTGCTTATGGTGTAGAAAATGGACAGAATAATAATAGGCAATGTATAAACCGAGGCGAGAGTTAGACTCCCTTTCCGTAAGACGAAATTGCCCCGCACAGTACACGCAGTTCAACGGCAAACGTCCCCAAGATACAACGGTTTGCGACGAATACGAGTCCTTGTACTAGGATGTCGTACTCCGGGCGAACTACTCAATACTCGGGACTTGAGTATGAATACTATACTAGAATGAGTATATTAATTATCGGAATTAAAGTGTGTCTAACCATCATCAGTAGGGGGCTATTTATAGCCTGGACAGGACCAGTCTGAACGGATGTGACTGTAGACGAATTGGTGAGGCTTATGGCTCGAAGAGACACCTTTTGGATCGAACCAGTGTGTCTGCTGTGTGGTGTGCTGGTCCACGCGGACCGAACCAGTGCGTTGGTTCAGATCGCACAAGGTGGTCGAACCGGTGTGTCTGGTTGGTTCACGTGCTTAGTCGATCGCTAAGTCACAGGTCATTGCCACGCGTCGTCCTAGTCACTATTTCATTTGTTAAAGTAAAGGCTCCTCACTCCGAGACGCCTGTTGCGACAAGTGCGGCGTGCACGTGCTCGGCCTCGGAAGGTGCTCCTCGTAGGATTTGGATTTTAACCTTAAAAGCTAACCAAAACCCACTAGAGTGCACCATAGTGGAGCACACTGATTACTCCTCTATGATGGAAAGTTCTTTATAAATAGCTTTAAACTTAATTGTTTTTCCTATGTGGGATGGAACTTATTTCCATCTTTTAAAATGGCTATCTTTGTGCATTAATTACTCATTCATTCCTTAATGGAATTGAACAAGTAAATACACCAAACTCATCTACATAAAATGTAGATTCCAAATATATCATTTAATGCCATTAATTACCATAAATAATTATGGTATTTATTTAAGCTATTTATCCAACAACTCCTGTCTTTGTTACCTTAGCCTTTCAGGAACACTGAATGAGAGTCCCAGAAAAATCCTCTACTAATGCCTTGTCTGTGTGAGAGATAGTAGAGCTGTCAAAAAATGTCCGGCCTGACTTTTTTTGTGCAGAAAATAATTTTCCGGGCTGGTTTGGGTTGGAAGTGGCCCAACCAAATTTTGTCCTTCAGCCGAGCACTTCGATATCTCTAGGGAGAGTCTAAAAAAGTGTAGTAAGACAATTGCATGAATGACGAATTTTTTGTTGTCACTTGTGCAGTACATCCGATAAGAGCAGAGCTTGGCAGGCCTTCTGCTATGAGCTCAGCTGTCCGAATCTCACTCATACTATGTGTTGTAATATACTTTGCTGTTGGCTTCTTCGGCTACCTACTATTTGGTGACTCGATCATGGCTGACATGCTAGTAAACTTCGACAAATCTTCAGATTCTGTCATCAGCATCATTCTCAACAATACTGTTAGGCTGAGCTATGCTATTCACCTCATGCTCGTCTTTCCCGTGATGAACTACTCCTTAAGGGTCAACGTAGACGAATTATTCTTCCCCAAAAAGTCTCTCTTAGCTGCGGAAAACATCAGATTTTCGTCTCTCAGCGTCCTAATAGGTGTAGACGCAGCAAATGAATGTATTTATTGCTTGATTTATTACTTAAAAATTTTGCAGAGATGTTCACTGCATGTGATCAAGGCGAGATAAGGCCTTGGCGGTGTTGGTGATCTTCCTGGCTGTTGGGACGAGTTTGGTTGCCATTTTCTCGAATTTGTCTGATTATTTCGGCTTCAAATGATGACCAGAACTATACATCACATTCGCCACAAGAAGATTTTAGACTAACAATGCATGTCGCCTTGTCCAAGTTATTTTCTTGTGAACAAACAGATTTGAAATGGCATTTAAGTAATTCATTATGGCTCTATCTTCACTGTCGGCCTTGTTTCCCCTCTACTTTCTGACTATGAAATTCGACCTAGTGCTAAAGCCCTTAAATTTGGTAACAGAACCTTTTCAATTATATAAATGATAAATGAAGCATCCTCCAAAAAACATAAAAAATAAAAAAAAATGATAATAATAATAATAATAATAATAATCAAGCTTTCGACTCTGTAGTCGAATCAAGGATGTTAAATGACACGCCTTATTTGTGCTCACTGATCTGTGAAGTTGAAGGCAGTATTTTGAAAATTGGATCGAGTCGGTCGGTTCAACCAGCTTAACCGTGGACCGGTCGGTTCAACTTTTCGGGTTCATATTGATTCCATTTTAAAAAAATCAGCGTAAATCGATGAAAATCAATCAAAATCCAATAAAATCGATGATTCAGTGAACCAAACCGATTTTAAAAAATAATTTTAACTATAAATTGAACAAATTGATGTCAAGAGGATCTACGACCATTGTCTTGATAGACTAATACAACAGTCAACTTCTACCAATTTAAAATTTTGATTGCAATTCTTTGATTAATTATCTATACTAAAATATTGACTAAATATTAAATAATTATTATCATTTCATCAGCAATAAATATTTTGTAAAATTATTATTGTTAAACTACTATTATATTAGAACTGACATTCATGTAAATGGTGATTATGATGTCAAAGAAGATGGTAGTAGGAATTAATAAATATTTGTAATTGTTTTGTTGTATAAGTTTTTTGTAAATATACTAATGAACAAATATTGATGAATATATATACTTTTGTTGAAACAATGTTTAGAAATTTTAAAATTTGATTTAAATTATCATATTAATAGTTTATTCTAAATATTTGTATATTAATATAGACACATCATACATATTAAAGACAAATACTTAAAGATCATTCGATTTTTTAAAACAGTTTTAAGCGATCGAACTAGTGACCCAATAATCCAATCAAGTGATCGGTTCGATGACCGATTCCGTTTTGGAAAACATTGATTCAAGGATCTGTATGGATACACGAGGTAGAGTTTAAGGCTTCATGACTACAATTGAAATCTTCAACAATTATAGTTTACATCTAAAATTTGTAATTCAGAAATCTATTTCGCTAAAAATGACTAGCAACGACACAATAAAAGCATAATCGACACCGGGATAAATTCTTGCTTGGAAACTCCCTGTTCCTAAGCTTCTCAGTTTGGATTTCTCTTTTACCTGCACATGTATCATAGGTCAAGCTTATTGCACCATTTCTGAATGCTATTTCAATTACTTTGATGTTGGTGTTTGGAGTTTACCTCTGCTACCACAGTTTCACCTTTATAGACTTTGAAAGATTGAGAAGTATAGCTACCAATAACACGAAAATCACAAATTTCCTGGTGGTATTGGTAGACAAGAATATTTCAAGCTTCGTCTTGAGTTGGAAAGAATGAGGTTTCTGCACTGTGAAGAGAAGATTGCTTCCGTCCAATCTTTCGCCGCTGTGGACTATCCATTCTTGGTGTGCCTATAAAATTGTTGCAAAGTTAGGAGGTGGACTCGCCAGGATTTCATTTCAATGGGTCCAATTTACAATAACTTTATAATATAATATTTATAAATTTAAAATAAAATTAATATTTGTAAATAAAGCTCAGTGTTATAACTTGAGAAAAGGAAAGGAAGAAATGATTTGATTTGTGCACCTTCCTACGCATGGTGATGATAGGCTCACCAAAAGAGTTGTACATGGTTCTTTTCTTCTTGAACTGCCAACACCCTCAATAACTTGCACAAGTAGAGTTCCACTTCCATCAAAGGCACAGACGTGCTTACTGGATAAACCCACGGTTTTGTTCACGGCCAAGTCCACCAAGTACGGATAGCAGTAGTCGTCTCTGACGATGCTAACCGTAGGAACGAAACGCCTCACCTCCGGTACGAACATTCTACTTTGAGTTTGATGATTGACCTTAGCTTGCATTGTTCATTATATTGTGTTCATCTATGTTTTTAAACGCCTAAGCTAAGTGTGACAGCTGAGTTTCATTGGAAACATCACTCTTCATAGTATTTTTGGAAGTTTTGGAGTTTCATGTTTAGCCATTTCCTTATGTCCTAATAATAGTACAAAGTCTACATCTCCAAATAATTTTTAAATTCCTTAGTAACCATCTCTGACTCTTTAACATTTAAGACTACAATATTTTTAATTTATCAAAGTCTAGCATAGATATGAGATAACGTGTGTTGCATATGCAACCTCGATTTTAATGTGAGTGAATTTATATTCTCAATTAACGTGATTTAATTGAGAATTTGGGACATTTAATTTGCTACTTATTCATAGATTCGGATGACTTTTTTCCTCAAATCTATCTACAGTTTAATTCATATTGATAATCTTGTTTAAGAGAGCGTATTGTTGTATCCCAGTAATACGACTCGATGTTTATTTTATGCTAATAAAACGATAATATTTATTTCATAAATAATAAATACCAAATTTATAATCCAAAAATACCAAATTATACACTATAAAATCAATTTCCTAAATAAACCTTAAAATCATTTCAATCTCTATTAGTCTATTTTACAACTAATCGACCTCTAGTTTCAAAGCTAATCAACCTCCAAGTTTGAAGCTTTCCACAAATACATTTTAAGGTTATATATATATATATATATATATATATATATATATATATATATATATAGAGGATGAATCATGTAAGAATGTAAATATTAATCATAACATTCAACAACAATATCAATAATGATAACATTCACCAATCATATCAACAATAATTATACTACACGCCGTAGCATATAAACACATAAACAACAACATTAAGAATTATTGATGTTATCATTGTTGATTTTGTTGTTGAATGTTCTAATTAATGTTGAAATTAAGGTATGTGCTTCAAGATTCATCTATATTGATGAGTCATAAGAAGACAGTTCTCAGAAGACCTGCTAATATGCCCAGTGTACCTACTGCAATATGATGAGAAGTTATTCCTCCCGGAACAAAAGGATCAAAACCTTCTACGCCCCACCACCAAAAACGTTTTCTAAAACTCTTTGACCCCCAAATTTTTAGTATCCTACTTTCACACAATTCACAGGGTTCAACAAGCAATCGATATTTCACTCGAACTGATGACTTCCACCACGTCAAGGTGACACTCTACCGTCGAGTCAACGAACGGCCCAACATTCAATGTGGGTCGAAGCATCTGGTTGCCAAGAAGAAGCATAGATATACTGATTCGGTATACTCTAAAGATGCCCTTGGTACAATATTGACGATCCTACAAAGATACCATTTCAGTGATTGCCTTTACTGATCTCATCTTTTACGGAATCTTCTGTTTTTTTGGGGGGGGGGTAATTATGTATATTAGTTGAGAGTGGCTAGAGGTACATATGGCCTTCATTGTGAAATTTAGTACCTCTCCGTCCACAATATGTGTATCATAATTGCATTATTCAACGTCCACGGAAAGTGTATCACTTTGATTTTTAGGACATTACTCTCTACTATTCAACCTCACAACCACTCATTATCTGTCAAAAATCATTTATATCACTCACAACCTAACACATGATGAGATATTTTCCCCACTCAAACAATACCCACCAATAATTTTATTAAAACTCGTATCGTCCACAAGTGATACACTTATTATAGAAGAATAGAATAACTATTTTGCCTTGCTTTGGTTATCTGACATTTGTTGTTCGCATAAAATAGTATGAATGCGTTATATCATGGGAAATGTTTTGTATTTTTATTTATGAGATTAGCCTTGTCAATGAATGAGTTTTATCCGTACCAAAATCAATAAATAAATATCGATCTGATTCTAGAATTAGTGACGGAGCTAGGCCTGGGTGCCCATGGGCCCCTCAACTTTTTTGAAAAAACTTCATATATATTTGATATTTAACAATAAGCTAAAAAGTTTGTAGTAATTTAGAAGGTTAGGATACTTCTCTCACTCGATGAACTTGGGATCAAGTCCACGTAACAATATTTTTTTAGTTGTTCATGTTTCTTACTTTCCTTTGTTCTATAATTTATTGTTTCTATCTCTCCTATCGTTCCTTTATTCCTTTTTTTTCTTGCTGCTTTCTCTCTACTTTATGTTCTTTTTTAATATAGTTTTATTGATAAAATAAAATATGTATGCAATAATAATGATTTATATGTGAATTAATATAATTAATTTAATTTCTACAAAGATTATGATAAATTTATTCTAATAGCAACCAACTGAAGACATCCAAGTTATTTGAATTCTAATTTTAAGCTCCTAAAAATAATTGATGATAGAGCAATCGATATATAGATTGATTGAATACATGATGATTATTTTAGAAATATAATTGTTGATCTTGTTTTAATTATCACAAGTTTTTTTCAGAAAGTCTAAATAAAAATTTACCATATTTTTTCCAACTTTATGTCGAATATGCATCGTTTTAGGCCAGCTCTAATATTGCACTAAAACACCAAAGGTTATGTAGTTTTCACTCCATTTTATTCCAAATATGCACATTTTACGTAAAGCTATTGACTTATACCAAATTTCCTACGAGTGTGAAAATATATCATTTCGATCAAAATCGAAATCAAAATAGCGTTGTACATTGGATTTGCTCTTATGATCCACGTTATGACATGATCACATTTTTTTGATTTTTTTAAGATTTTCATGGAATTTAAATAATATTAAATTAGTATTGAAATTATTATAATTAATTTGTAATTTTCTTTTAAAATTATACTTATAACTTTTATAATTATGATTATTTGGGCTCCCAAAAAATATTTATGGCTCATCAAAGTCTGAAACCGATCAATTAGTTATCGAACATGGACCATCAAACTATGGGTTTGGGTAAGGTAATTACCATAATGCTAAAATAATTATCAATTTATATGATTTTTAGTAACTTAATAAAAAAGATAATAAATTAGTAATAGAATGACTAAAACATATTAAATAAGCCCATAATACCAAAAAAGTTGTCGGATCGGGTTGGATCCAGAACAACCAAGTCGGTCCGACGGTCCGTTTCGAGTGGATTGAAATCGAAACCATGTTAATGGACTATGAGCGGTTCGAATTGATCTGGATAAAACTCATCAATTAATAAGTTTATAGATAATACTTGTGCCGTCTTTTATATATTTTATTAATTTTGATACATCATTACTCTTTCTACTTGTTGCATAGCTTGGAGACCATGCTACTATATATGGCTTTTTACGCTTGCTTATATTATTTCCATGTCTAAGAGTGTAGATAGTCAAATGAAATTTAGAAGAGATAAATTTTCTTTTATGTGGTGTTTGGGTTATTGCGTAGGGGTGGAAATACGTTCGGTTCGTTAACCAAACCGAAAATTCGATAAACGGAACCGAAAAGTTCATATATATGTTGATCGATAACTGAAATGATTGTTTATTCAGCTACCAAATAATCGATCGATTCGATTATCATTTATTTGGTTAAACCGTTTTTTTTAATATAAAACTAGAGAAATATATACATCTTCCAGAACAATAGCAAGCATGTATGCCAACAACAAGCCTTCGAACATTGCAAGAAAAGATTAACTTGGCTGCTCCTTAAACCATATATTGTACCAATGTAAATAAAATCATCATCATTGCAAGAAAAGATCACTCATGTATTGTACTCAAAACCATATAAATGAAAAGCATAGAACATTTATGCCAAATGTTGTTTCTAACATCACAACAATTGTTTTCAATATATTCTTGCAAAACTCATCCCAGAGCACCCAAACTAAATCCAAAGTTAGCCAGCACATCAATAAATTCACCAGAATTCATAATACACAAATAGAAGGTTATTCATTTAGCACACTATAAGAAAGGCTCCAAAATTTAAACAACAAGATAGGCGCCAAAATCATAAGAGCCCAGAAATATAAGCATGTGAACAAGTCAACAAACAGAAAGCAAATCAACAACAATTACTCAGTTACTGCCAAACTTGGAAAGTCTTATTCAATAGGTCATCAATTGTAGCACAATTAAGTATCAAAAACATCAGCAAGGCAACAACCTACAAATGCAACAGAACATAAGCCCATATTCATAAAATTCAAATTTCACTTTTTCTCGTATTGGCAGACTGCGACACAAGAGGATTCTCTATTGGCTCACTCTATTCTCTAAATCCAACAGATGCAAAACTATATAGAAATAAGAATTCATATATGAGAAAAGATTCTCATTATTTCTTAATGCTAACAAAATAATTCAAACAAATTAAATTTACCCTTATTATATTCATGTTCTTGCTCTTCCTCGGTTGTTTCTTCTTCATTTGTCATGTGGGATAAGCTTGATTTCAACCAATCTTCAGCACATATCAGAGTCTCAACCATACCAGGAGCCAATGAGCTTCTAAATGGGTACAAAATACGATCTTCCGTGTTGAATGCTGACCCAGAAGCAGCGGTTGAAATGGGAATGGCTAAAATATCCCTAGCCATCTCAGATAGAACATGGTAGCACATGTCATTTTTCAACCACCACTGCAGGATATCAAAATTGTCCACCACTTCAATTTGATCACCTACTTTAGGCTCCTTATGCTGCTTCTCACTGAGATATATGGTCAACTCTGAAATATCAGAATCACCGGGTTTTTCATCACTACTATCCTCTATATTACGCATAGAACCTCAACGATCTGACCGTCTCTGAGTATGAGCTGCAGTAGAAGCACTAGTCTCAGCAGTAGATATAGTGGATGTGGCTCTTGAAATTGGAGGAGTCGGAGTCAGCTACTTCTTATAAAACTCAAATAATTCATTCATCGTCTCTTTCACATTTGCAGTTAGCTCGATTCCCCTAGCAGCTCCATACATTTTTTTCAGACATTTTTCCACATGCTTGAGCTTGTGTCGAGGATCCAACAAGGCAGCAATAAAAAGAATCTTATTAAGTTTGGGATTCAACTCCTTCGCCTCCGATCAATACTTGCCGATCTTCTTCAACATTTTGCTTGCCATTAAGTAGATTTCAGCATCCACATTCTTCTCCAACTCAGAGATGCGGTCAAATATGTCACACATTTCTTTCAAAAAAACAAATAAGATGTAATATATGTGGTGCCAGATACGAGCAAGGTCAAGTCATAAAATGACTTCAAGTACTCCATCATCTTTCTAACATTAACCCAATCATCATCTCGAGGTGGCCCTATTTGTTGTTCTTTTTATTTCTTTTGATTTAACTCATCAACAAACTCAATATTCATAGATCCATAGAGCTTAAACGCTGCCTCATAGGGTTCAGCCGACTCCAACATCAGATATGTAGAGTTCCACCTTGTTGGTATATCCAATGTTAACCATTTCTTGCAATCAATCTTGAAGGCAGTCACACAATTGTTGAATTTCTCAGTTCTCTTCGGTGAGGCCTTAATCCACATCACTGCCTCTCTAACTCGTCTAACAAACATTCCTATCTCTTCTAAGCCCTCTGAAACTATCAAATTAATGATGTGTGCAGTACACCGCAAGTGAAGGTACTTCCCTCCTAGAACATCTGTCTTCCAAATTTTTAGAAATGAACTGATATATTTGACTACTCCATGATTTGCACTTGCATTGCCAATAGTGCAGCACATAATCTTCTGTAGATCCCACTCACAATGTCTTGACAATCGAATCACCAATATCATCCCTCTTATGACTGATATCAACAGATAATTATTCTAGATATGATTTATTTTCGGGGATTAAAAATTATTATTTTATTTATTAGATATGCAATGATCCTATCTAAATAGGATTCTAGGAATGCATTATAAATACAAGGTGAAAGAAAATCAGAAATTAATTATATTCATTGTGTGTGATTTTCAAAAATCACAAGAAAAAAGTAGGAGTTGAAATTTTACAGTATTCTCCTTAGATTTCTCTCACTCAGTATTGGAGAATAGACATCCGGGATACAGTCCAGAAGATCAAAGCTGGAATCTGCAACTTATCAGATATCCTAGAACACAGGTAAGCACTAGTAAACACCTATGTGTTGCAATTAATTATATAGGTACATGTTAGGTATATAATCAATGTATGATGAATTAAACATACAAGATATATCCTCCGAAGAGGGTAAATAAGATTTCCTTCACAGTAGCCATTCTAGTCTTGTAAAAAGAAAAGTTTTAAATTTGTCTAACTGGTGTATTCTCCCTCATACACCAGTACGTACCCCCGCGGACCATCAGATGTTAAATAAGCGGTGCCAAAATACCCTAACCCTTAAAGATAAAGTGCAAAAATGACATTCACATTAAATAAACTATGCAAATAGTTAAAAAGAATAAGTTGTATTTAATTTTTTAAAATTTAAAATTAACACTCACTTATATACACATATATACAAAATTATTACATATAATTCAATTTACTACATGTAATATTATGAAATGACAAATTGTGATATATACAAATTTAAATTAACAAATATTAGAAAAATTATAGTTTTATATTATAAAATAATATACATGAATTTAACTATAGAATAAATGTAAGCATGTGAAAATATAGTTTAAAATGAAAATTTATAAAGTTGAAAACAACAGATATAAATTAATGTGTAAGAAGCATGTATGAAAGAAATGTGACTATAATTAGATCATCATAATTTTTAGGATATTAAATTATATTTTTTTTTCATTTAACAAACTTTAGGAAGGATTTGCACTATTTATTTAACATCAAATGTATTTTCGCACATAAACTTACTTTATGGATGTTTTTGTTTTCACTATAAATGTTAAAGGCATATTTTCACCTTATCCATTTTAATCTCAATACCTTATAAATCTTTCCAGTTATTATTTCCTTGACCCACCTTTTAATCTCATTATCCATTAATTTATTTATTTATTATCTTTGCTCATTTTACACTCATTACAATTTATTAAAACTAATGCCACCAAAATCAATGAATGATTTTGACGACGAAAAGAGTATATGATTTTGTTTTGGGTTAATTGGCTGAAAATCAATAAATTATTAAGTGAATTATAATTTTCCCACAATCTATAAAGTTAGTGAATAAATACATGAACTTTGATAATTTTGAAATTTTCTCCAAGTTAAGATTTCAGCCATGTCGAAATTGATGTATCATCGAAATATTTAGAAATATAACCCCACTATTTAGAAATCCTTACTTCACGTCTGAAAATTCTGATGCCATGTCAGTTTTCGACTAGACTGTAATTCTAATTTTTAATTTTTTTGAAATTATCAAAATTTATGTATTTATTCACTAACTTTATCGATTATAGGAAAACCAAATTACTAGATTTACAACCAATTAACCTTTTGTGTTTGTTATATTGAATAGTTTTGATGGATAATCACCATAGTGCCCCGTGAATCATGATTCACATATAATTCTTATTACATAAAATTCATATAATTATCTATGAATTAATTAAATTTTATATTATATTATATTATAAATTTTGAAAAATTCACTGTCATCCTTTAATTAATCATTTAAGAAGGATATAATAGAATTTTTTTTTAAGAATATGCATTTTCATATTTGTGTAGTACAATTAGAATTACTATATTAGCATGTTAGTTTAACATATATTTCATCCCTTTGTAGCACATATGTTAAATATATTAGTTTAGCACTTTTTCATTCAACAGTGTAGCACAAGAAGGGTTCTAGTCTTTGCACTGAGTAATCCTCGTAGCACACAAATAAAAAAACTGTAGCTTTTCTAAAAATTAAAATCTCAACCATTGATCCAGCAAATCAAAGACCTAGATTCATTCTCATTTCCTATAAAATTATCTTTTCCTACCTGAATCATCTCCTATATATATATAAACTCATCAAAATGGGAGAGATTGAGAAGAGAGGTCCTAATGCTATGGAGAAACGTTGATATCTCAGTTATAAGAACTATGTTTCAATATATAGTCCATGCTTGTATTAGATCATAATAAGATAAGATAAAATCACTATTGAGTTGAACTAAATACAAATATTATGTTATTAACTAAATAAAAGTAAAAAATCTCGAAAAAAATTACTTCTCGTCCACCAAAAACGTTCATTTAATTCTATTTTGGTTTGTCACAAAAAAACATTCACCTTCCATTTTTGAACACATCAACTACATAATTTATATCTTCAATCTACCCACTTATTTACAAAAAAATCATATATGACCCACATTTTTAATATGGGATAAAGTACAAATATGCTCTTAACGTTTAGTGGGGAACAAAAACACCCTTAAAGTAAGTTTAGGTGCAAAATTATTTTGATTTTGAAAAATCTAACTTAACTGTGTGTTTTGATTCGACCCCAAAACATATTGATGTTTGTCTTGCTGATGTAACTAGTGATGCTCACTTGTTCTGGAGTTAGTTGTTTTTTGTTATAGGTTTCAACATAAGAACTACCAGCTTGGACTGACCTAAGATTGATAGACTTGAGCGATCGAAACCAATCGTACTATTAGGAATATCAGTACTAGCGCAACTGATCATAGAAGCTCACCTGATGATCGAGTACTCAAGACTGAAGACTGATGTCAGGCCACCTGAAGTCTAAAACTGAAGTATAACGACGTTGATTGATAAGCCTCATTTTTACCTGATTTATAAAGCTATATTCGTTTCGTTTATAATTGATAAGTGGTCTTTTGAGCTGTCTTTTTGGTATATTTATGTTTACCTTAGAAGATATTATGTCATGTGTGTTTCATGTCATTTTAGCACAGGTTTTGATGTCAAAAAGTGGATCACGATAAAGAGAAATTAACTAGCCGGTCATGAGCTCGTGCAAAGAATATCTGTTTAAACGACGATAAATATGATGAAATGGATTTGACAAGGATGGATATGAAAAGTATATAATGTTAAAGAGCATCTCGATAGGAGTCCATAGGTGCAAACGGATCGTAATTCAGAGTCCGGACGAGAGAGAACGGAGCGAAACAGCGAAGTCGCGCGCGAAGCGCGAGAAAACACGACTCGCGAGTTTTGCTCGCGACTTAAGGTCGCGAGGCAAAACTTGCGAGAAACAATGAATGTGCAGCAATTTTGAAGACTTCACGACATGTCTTCGTGGGAGTCTCCCTCAAGCAACGCTAGAGAGGAGCAATTGAAGCACAGCGCATTCGAGAGTTCGCAGCTTTGCTTCGCGAGTTAATCTCGCAAGCAAAGCTCGCGAGGAACATTGGTTGCGCACCAATTTAATTTGCTCGCGGCTTTTGCTCACGAATTTGTTCGCGAGCGTGTGTCGTGAGAAGGAGCGTCCTAGGGTTGCATATATAGCATTCAGACGTCAGAACTGAGGGGGGGATCGCACACTTTACATCAGACGCATTAGATTTTAGTTTTCATTCCTGAATACAGAACTCTTCTTTTCGTTTATCTTTTCGCACGTTTACAAAGTAGTTTAGTTTAGTTTATCAGTTTTCTTTCGAATTTAGTTTTCACAATTTATTTTATTCGAGATTCCATATTTAATTTCATATTTCAGTTGCACCAATTGTTCATCGTGGAATCCTAATGTTTTATTTATCTATCTCAATTTATGCTATCTTTATTTATTTATTGCTTTAGTATTTTAATTATGTGTAGTTAAATTTCGTATTGATCTTAGGGTTTGTATGTCTGACTAGATTCGTATGATTTATCTGTTGATACTGTTTTGCCGTCCCATTCATGATTTATAATTCTTGTCTTTAATTCTCATGTGTTGGTATCTGATCAATATTAATGCATGCTAGTTATGTGATTGATGTCTTGACGGAATTAACTACATAATCGATATCTTGAATTCATAATACAGTTTTTTTACCTTGAGACCTGACGGATATAGGTGAACTGTAGGAGGTTATTCTTTGTGTGCTTTTGGTAATTAGCTTACTTCTCTTTAGACCCGACGGAGATAGAGTTTAGGCTAACCTACTACTATATGCTGTCCTGGCGGAAACTATAGTTACATTAGTGATCATTCATATGAATGTGGATTAAATTGGTAAACATATTAATAGGTTAATTGTGTGAATCTGGTTAGGTTGAGTACATCCCTAGGGTCAGTCTTTTATATCTGATTTTATTCCTATTTATCTTTGAGTCTAGTTTTGTCATTATTTTCTCTCTTGATAGATTGTTGCCTGAATAATAATCAAGATTCTGTGTTGATATATGATGTGTTGTCGAGTCGCAGTCCTTGTGGATACGATATATATACTTGCTGTTTTACTATCAATTTATTTTGGTAGAAATTTAGCGATCAAATTTTGGCGTCGTTGCCGGGGACTGTTTAGATTGCATAATGATAATTTTCTGAATTGTAGTTATTAATTCAGGCTTATAAAAAAAATAGAAAAAAAACTATTATTATTTCTGTGTTGCTTCTCAGATCTGATTTGGTTTTTATCTCTCTGTGGAGTGCATGATTACAAGATCTCAAATGAGAGAAATTATTCCCTTGGATCTTGAGATTGAAAGATCACATAAGAGAAAGAGCCGAGAAAGAAGACAACAGGCAATGGCGGAAAGGCAACCCCAAGGCCATAATAGAATGGGCGAGATGGAAGAGATCCTAGCCACGATGCAGTGCCAACTGGCATTGAATAATCAGTTGGGCCAGATGGGTGGACGAGCACAACCCATACCGCTCAACCACATGTACAGGCCACCGACGGATCAGTTCCAAGGTGGATGATTGGGGCCGAACGTCAACACGAATAATTTCGAGTTAAAGCCTGCCCTCATCAGCATGATAAAAGTGGAGCAGTTTGGGGAATGAGTTACTAACTCTGAGATCCTAGGCTCCTAGCTAAATCAAGTAAGACACCAAAAAAAAAAAAAAAAATTCCTTAAAACAGAATAAATAAATAAAGCTGATAAGTAGGCAAGACTTGCTAGCACCGTGGAATGAGGTCTAAACACTAAGGTACTGAGAGCTAAAGGAAATTTTTCCCTTTGGAAGTCGAGCAGTAGAGAAAGGAGAGACTGAAGAGCCCACAGTGTAAAATTCCTCAGAATTGGACATAAGTTAGAACTCCTATGGTTATAAACAAATGCAGCCATCTTGTGATAAGAAATATTGTTCTCTGACTTGCTTTCTATGCTTAGTTATACGGTCTTTTAGTTGTTAAAATTTAGTTATGCAGCCTTATAGTTGTTGATATATAACTATAATTATGGCGGTTACTTTTGGTAGACTAAAACTTAACACATGTTATTGTCCATGATGAACTCAGATCTTATATATCAATGGAAGTATTACCTTTTTCAAACAAATTAAAGCATGTGATTCAATAGTAGGCTAGGCCTCCCTTCATATGAAATGTCAGATTCTTGAAGAAACAGAAGCAGATTTTATGTAGAATCAGTAGTTATTCTACTCTAAATACAGTGATATCATTAAGAGAACAAAACAAACGAGAAACCTAACAAAACCCGAAGAGACCACAGCTTGATCACTCAAGGGCTGATCCAAGAATGACTGATATGTGAGCAGTTTGTCCCCTGCAGATTCACTAAGACATGCCTCAGCTATATCGGTGCTATTAGCAGCGTTCTCTGTCGCCATATGCTCAGTGATGGCGATACATGCATTGTGGGAAGGAAACAAAACACCGAGACTTTTACCTGACTTTTCCGGTGGTGTTTCCGTGTTCAGCCTCTTCATTACAATTCCATATTTGCAACTGCCTTTGGATGTCATGTAAATGGTAAGAAAATCACGAGTATAGTGTACTATTATCCTGTTCAGCTTCGTGTATTTATGTTAATTTTGACAATGTTGATGTAGAGACATAAACCAGGTGCCGACCTCCTTTGAAAAAAAATAAAAATCTCAGACATCATTTGTTACTCTGTTGTGCTTATGGTGTAGAAAATGGACAGAATAATAATAGGCAATGTATAAACCGAGGCGAGAGTTAGACTCCTTTCCGAAGACGAAATTGCCCGCACAGTACACGCAGTTCAACGGCAAACGTCCCCAAGATACAACGGTTTGCACGAATCACGAGTCCTTGTACTAGGATGTCGTACTCGGGCGAACTACTCAATACTGGGACTTGAGTATGAATACTATACTAGAATGAGTATATTAATTATCGGAATTAAAGTGTGTCTAACCATCATCAGTAGGGGGCTATTTATAGCCTGGACAGGACCAGTCTGAACGGATGTGACTGTAGACGAATTGGTGAGGCTTATGGCTTGAAGAGACACCTTTTGGATCGAACCAGTGTGTCTGCTGGTGTGGTGTGCTGGTCCACGCGGACCGAACCAGTGCGTTGGTTCAGATCGCACAAGGTGGTCCGAACCGGTGTGTCTGGTTGGTTCACGTGCTTAGTCAGTCGCTAAGTCACAGGTCATTGCCACGCGTCGTCCTAGTCACTATTTCATTTGTTAAAAGTAAAGGCTCCTCACTCCGAGACGCCCGTTGCGACAAGTGCGACGTGCACGTGCTCGGCCTCGGAAGGTGCTCCTCGTAGGATTTGGATTTTAACCTTAAAAAGCTAACCAAAACCCACTAGAGTGCACCATAGTGGAGCACACTTGATTACTCCTCTATGATGGAAAGTTCTTTATAAATAGCTTTAAACTTAATTGTTTTTCCTATGTGGGATGGAACTTATTTCCATCTTTTAAAATGGCTATCTTTGTGCATTAATTACTCATTCATTCCTTAATGGAATTGAACAAGTAAATACACCAAACTCATCTACATAAAATGTAGATTCCAAATATATCATTTAATGCCATTAATTACCATAAATAATTATGGTATTTATTTAAGCTATTTATCCAACAACTCCTGTCTTTGTTACCTTAGCCTTTCAGGAACACTGAATGAGAGTCCCAGAAAAATCCTCTACTAATGCCTTGTCTGTGTGAGAGATAGTAGAGCTGTCAAAAAATGTCCGGCCTGACTTTTTTTGTGCAGAAAATAATTTTCCGGCTGGTTTGGGTTGGAAGTGGCCCAACCAAATTTTGTCCTTCAGCCGAGCACTTCGATATCTCTAGGGAGAGTCTAAAAAAGTGTAGTAAGACAATTGCATGAATGACGAATTTTTTGTTGTCACTTGTGCAGTACATCCGATAAGAGCAGAGCTTGGCAGGCCTTCTGCTATGAGCTCAGCTGTCCGAATCTCACTCATACTATGTGTTGTAATATACTTTGCTGTTGGCTTCTTCGGCTACCTACTATTTGGTGACTCGATCATGGCTGACATGCTAGTAAACTTCGACAAATCTTCAGATTCTGTCATCAGCATCATTCTCAACAATACTGTTAGGCTGAGCTATGCTATTCACCTCATGCTCGTCTTTCCGTGATGAACTACTCCTTAAGGGTCAACGTAGACGAATTATTCTTCCCAAAAGTCTCTCTTAGCTGCGGAAAACATCAGATTTTCGTCTCTCAGCGTCCTAATAGGTGTAGACGCAGCAAATGAATGTATTTATTGCTTGATTTATTACTTAAAAATTTTGCAGAGATGTTCACTGCATGTGATCAAGGCGAGATAAGGCCTTGGCGGTGTTGGTGATCTTCCTGGCTGTTGGGACGAGTTTGGTTGCCATTTTCTCGAATTTGTCTGATTATTTCGGCTTCAAATGATGACCAGAACTATACATCACATTCGCCACAAGAAGATTTTAGACTAACAATGCATGTCGCCTTGTCCAAGTTATTTTCTTGTGAACAAACAGATTTGAAATGGCATTTAAGTAATTCATTATGGCTCTATCTTCACTGTCGGCCTTGTTTCCCCTCTACTTTCTGACTATGAAATTCGACCTAGTGCTAAAGCCCTTAAATTTGGTAACAGAACCTTTTCAATTATATAAATGATAAATGAAGCATCCTCCAAAAACATAAAAAATAAAAAAAAATGATAATAATAATAATAATAATAATAATCAAGCTTTCGACTCTGTAGTCGAATCAAGGATGTTAAATGACACGCCTTATTTGTGCTCACTGATCTGTGAAGTTGAAGGCAGTATTTTGAAAATTGGATCGAGTCGGTCGGTTCAACCAGCTTAACCGTGGACGGTCGGTTCAACTTTCGGGTTCATATTGATTCCATTTTAAAAAAATCAGCGTAAATCGATGAAAATCAATCAAAATCCAATAAAATCGATGATTCAGTGAACCAAACCGATTTTAAAAAATAATTTTAACTATAAATTGAACAAATTGATGTCAAGAGGATCTACGACCATTGTCTTGATAGACTAATACAACAGTCAACTTCTACCAATTTAAAATTTTTGATTGCAATTCTTTGATTAATTATCTATACTAAAAATATTGACTAAATATTAAATAATTATTATCATTTCATCAGCAATAAATATTTTGTAAAATTATTATTGTTAAACTACTATTATATTAGAACTGACATTCATGTAAATGGTGATTATGATGTCAAAGAAGATGGTAGTAGGAATTAATAAATATTTGTAATTGTTTTGTTGTATAAGTTTTTTTGTAAATATACTAATGAACAAATATTGATGAATATATATACTTTTGTTGAAACAATGTTTAGAAATTTTAAAATTTGATTTAAATTATCATATTAATAGTTTATTCTAAATATTTGTATATTAATATAGACACATCATACATATTAAAAGACAAATACTTAAAGATCATTCGATTTTTTAAAACAGTTTTAAGCGATCGAACTAGTGACCCAATAATCCAATCAAGTGATCGGTTCGATGACCGATTCCGTTTTGGAAAGAATGAGGTTTCTGCACTGTGAAGAGAAGATTGCTTCCGTCCAATCTTTCGCCGCTGTGGACTATCCATTCTTGGTGTGCCTATAAAATTCTTGCAAAGTTAGGAGGTGGACTCGCCAGGATTTTATTTCAATGGGTCCAATTTACAATAACTTTATAATATACTCCCTCCGTCCCGCTTAAAGTGTCCCATTTTCTTTGAGTGCGGGTATTTAGGAGAAATGTATAAAGTAGTTAAAGTGTTAAAAAGTGGGTAGGGTCCACACTTTTTGAAAGGATAATTATTTCCTAAAATGTAATGGGACAATCCAAAAAGGAAAGTGAGACATTTTAAATAAGATAGAGTAATATTTATAAATTTAAAAGAGAAAAGGAAAGGAAGAAATGATTTGATTTGTGCACCTTCCTACGCATGGTGATGATAGGCTCACCAAAAGAGTTGTACATGGTTCTTTTCTTCTTGAACTGCCAACACCCTCCAATAACTTGCACAAGTAGAGTTCCACTTCCATCAAAGGCACAGACGTGCTTACTGGATAAACACACGGTTTTGTTCACGGCCAAGTCCACCAAGTACGGATAGCAGTAGTCGTCTCTGACGATGCTAACCGTAGGGACGAAACGCCTCACCTCCGGTACGAACATTCTACTTTGAGTTTGATGATATCAAAGAGCTTGTTTTTTTTGAAGGAGAGAATAGATAGAGTGACCTTAGCTTGCATTGTTCATTATATTGTGTTCATCTATGTTTTTAAACGCCTAAGTTTCATTGGGAACATCACTCTTCATAGTATTTTTGGAAGTTTTGGAGTTTCATGTTTAGCCATTTCCTTATGTCCTAATAATAGTACAAAGTCTACAACTCCAAATAATTTTTAAATTCGTTAGTAACCATCTCTGACTCTTTAACATTTAAGACTTCACAATATTTTTAATTTATCAAAGTCTGGCATAGATATGAGATAAGGTGTGTTGCATATGCAACCTCGATTTTAGTGTGAGTGAATTTATATTCTCAGTTAACGTGAATTATTAGGTAATCAGTGCAAAAACTCCTTTGCCATCTTAGGACTAATTTTTACGAATTTGGGACATTAAATTTGCTATAATTCATAGATTCGGATGACTTTTTTCCTTAAATCTCTCTACAGTTTAATTCATATTGATAATCTTGTTTAAGAGAGCGTATTGTTCTCGATGTTCATTTTATGCTAATAAATCGATGATATATTTCATAAATAATAAATACCAAATTTATAATCCAAAAATACCAAAAATACACACTGTAAAGCAATTTCCTAAATAAACCTTTAAATCATGTCAATCTCTATTAGTCTATTTTACAAATTATCGACTTCTAGTTTCAAAGCTAATTAACCTCTAAGTTTGATTCCACAAATATATATAGTGTGTGGTTCAAACAAAAAAAATTCAACGTGAGAACTAAGAACCAGGAAAATTCGTTGTGAACAAAATGAATTCTTTATGAAAGTTAATACATCTACTGAAAAAGTTATTGAATCTAAAAATACTGAATTTTCTCCCAGGTTCGAATCCTATGGGAGACGAACATTCTATTTTTTTGGTTTCAGTAACTTTCCCTGCGGATTCATCAACTTTCACACTAAATTCATCATTTTTTGGTTCTCACGTTCTTATAATAAAAATGGTTCTTACGTAAACCCTCGTATATATAGAATGAGATCAAATACAAATCAATCTTAAATTATAAAATATTAACTATTTCAGTCATTGATTCATGAAGATCTACGATGAACTCATCACCTTACTTGATGGATTCAAACATCTGGGTTCGAATTCCATGAGTGGTGAATTTTTATTTTTCTGAATTCTGACACTTACACTACGAATTCAGATGCTTTCACGGAGAATTCAAATACTTTTACAATGAATTCAGACGATTTCAAGAGCTCGTAATTTATAGGTTAATGACTTTTTTACATATGGAGTAGTTATCGTGTGGATACTCCATATAGTATAAACATGAGGAGAAATATCAACAATTGTTAAATCAATATGAACGTTTCATATTCAATGCATAAATTATAATGCAGATGAACAACTGTAAAATTATATATATAAATGTACATATAACTAATTGAGATGCACCTAAAAATAACTATTATATTTTAAAATTTAATGGACATGATTTGTTCTCATTTATGTATGTTAAATATTATATGTATATGAATCAATTCATATATATATATATATATATGAAACTACTTCTTAAATAAGAACTAAGAACCAATAACCACTGTTGGATTGAAAGATCGGACGACTTGTAATTCTATAATGAAAAAAAATAGTTAAATCCCTAAATTTTTTCTATTTGAATATTTCATATTTAATTATTTATTGTTCATGTAATTCATGTTGTTGTTCATGTAATCGTAGTTCTTGTGCATGTTATCACATTCCATTTAATTGTTATGTTCATGTAATTTATATTGTTGTGTATTGAATCGTAATGATTGTACATATGAGAACAGTTAAGTAAATGAATATATAAAATTCTTTAATTATAGGATTAAAAGGTTACCATTAAAATCTGAGGATAATAAACGATTTATAATTAATCATGACCGTTAGATTATAAAAAATGGATGAACCACATTAGTTCTTAGTTCTCAAAAAGTTGGATTCACTCTCTCTCTCTCTCTCTATATATATATATATATATATATATAGGTGGTTCTGGTGAGAATGAATATATGTATAAGAAATAAAAATATATCATATATACACATCTAGTCTATACCAACTGTCCAAATTAAAGGAAATTTAGTTAATGATTTTAGATTTTATTTTATTAAATAATTCGAATAAATGAAAATTTGGTATAAAAAATTATTTTCTCTTTCGCTCCAGATATAAATCTCGTCACTTCCAGATAATGTCGTTATTTATCAAAACAATAGAGAGTATATAATCTTCTCAATATGATGTTGCACAATTAATCGTTCTATAGCACATAACTAATAAATATGTGGCAAACAATATACATCATGCAACACAATTTATTGTTGCATTACCTACATTTTCTGTAGCACACATATATAACAATGCACATATTTAATAAATATGTGAACACACTACACATTACGCAACATAATTTATTATTGTACAGCAAATGCAACGAATGCATTATACATGTACAACAAAAAAAATATGATCTATCAAAAATAAGAAGTTACAAGATAGATTACACTAAATCCCTAAAATCAAAAAAAATAATAGTTTTTAACATAAAACAAAACTACTAATATAACCTTTAAATAAATCCTGCAAATTTATAGTATAGCATATATAGTAATGTACTGTAGAACAACGTAAATTAACATTGTCCATTGATTTACTAAAATCAATGGCTTAGATTTATTCTTATTTTTTACAAATAATTTCATTCGTATCTGATTCATCCTATATATATATATATGTGTGTGTGTGTGTGTGTGTGTGTGTGTGTGTGTGTGTGTGCCGTAGAGAGTGAGAAAAAGAGTAAGGTTCAAATAAGAACCATTTTTAACGTGAGAACTAAAAAATACGAAAATTTGTTTTGAACAAAATGAATTCGCAATGAAAGTTAATGCATCCGCTGGGAAAGCTACTGAATCCAAAAATTTAAATTTTTTCACCCAGGTTCGAATCTCATGAGAGACGAAAATTTTATTTTTTGAATTCAATAACTTTTTCAGCGAATTCATCAACTTTCACGGGGAATTCATCATTTGTTGGTCCCCACGTTAACCCTCCCTAAAAAAATTCAGAAACGAGGGTCCTAGTTGAGCCGCACTAGTTCAATAAAAACAATAATTTTATAAGGGCTTTTAGGAAACCTTAAATAATTTTTCCTTAATCAGAACTAAACATATACTAAAGTTATAGAGACAAGTTTAATAATTAGATTAAATGTCATATAATAAACCTAGTCAGAAACGAAAACTACTAGGTACAATAGTTAAAATTATTCTTTAAAACATAACCGATTAATTTAAAAAAATACTCATTGCAATTAATCTGTTAGTCCAACTCATGGAATGTAAACCCTAAATACTTAGATATGTACAAGCTTAAAACTTAATTAACTAGCAACTGTAATCAACATTCCTTCTTGATAATTGAATTCTCACATTAACAATATAATCAAATCATCAAAAATTAATTCAACCATTTAAAATTGACTTCAATTTGTTACTTAACTTATTAATTAACAAATCTAATTCACAAACATGATTGATGTCACAAACGATTCAAGTATAATTTACCTCCAAAACATAAGTTTCAAATAATTCCTATATAACATACGTTTATCTATATACACATATATATAGCCTAAAAATCATAATCATAAAATATTATAAAATTGGGTTTGACAATGTTTACCAACTAATAGAGAAATAAAAATATGCTTAGTCAATTGAGCACTTGATCGAAATATGTGTGTGTATGTGTGTGTGTGCGCGCGTATGAGTGTGTGTTTTCGTATGAGTGCTCTCTGTGTGTGTTTGTGTGTGTGTGCCGTGTGTGTGCTATGTGTGTGTGAGTGGTGTATGTTTGTGTGTGCAGTGTGTGTTTGTGTGTGTGTGTCGTGTGTGTGTAGAGTGTTGCGTGTGTGTGTGTATATATATATATAAATATATATAACCATAATAAAGTCTTAATCCTACTTGAACTCTTGTTAATTAAATCTTAATCCTAGATAAATATAAAATAGAATTTGGGCTCAACAAATTAATATTCTACAAAGCCCAATTTGAGGATAAATAATATAATTTGATAATTATATAAGCCCAAAACTTATTTTATTACTTAGCCCATATTATTTTTATTTTGTAAAGTAATTTTTGAGGCATTAAAATAAATTACGAAGTTTTTTTTCTAGCTAGGGGCGCAACAATGGACTCCCTCAAGACCAACACCAAAATCGAGCATACAAATATTTCACAAATCCAATGTAAATTGTTATAAAATTTAAAGCAAATTAAATCAAGCAAAAGTGGGCGTTCTAAGTCTTTGTGGTAACAGAGTGGCCCTTGTCATTGTCGTTACTTACCTCTTGAAGAACTCGGTTTCATCATCACTACATGATACCCAATACGACTTTCCTCTCTTCCTTAGTGTGTTCGACATTGGTTTGCATAGTGTCAATACACTTTGCATTCACGACATGGATACTATCAATGTTGGAGGAATCGTACCTAAACGTGTCTGAGAAGAAGGACTCTCTCACTGGTCTTGGTGGAGTATAGTTTTGCGTTTTTGAAGACGGATATTCTACCATTCGATGGTTTTGATCCAGGAGCATAGCTTGAACTTTCACCTTGTTCATCTTCCTTACCATAGTATTGAATTTCCTGGTGATTAGAGCAACGTCATCGCCAACATTGATCTCCTGCAGCTCCTCTTCATCATCCAACTCAATTATCTCCTGCGATATTCCATTGGATGTTGCGCCAGCAGTGAAGGCAACAATCATCTTCTTATTGATTGCATTTTTCTCCTCCAGATTCATCTCGTATGTCTTGAGTGAATTCATAAGGTCCGAACTCAATGACTACAACCATTTGAGATGTTTCAATAGTTGTGACCTTCATCTTAAATCTTGCGGGTAAGGTTCGAAGAGCCTTGGAAACCAACAACTTGTTGTTGATCGGATCACCAAGATCTTGACATTCATTGGCGATATACAGTATTCTCTTGGTGTAGTCGTTGATGTTCTCTTCTTCTACCATCTTCATATTCTCGAATTTGGAAGTGAGAATGTGAAGTCGAGACTCATTTATACTTGAATCACCCTCACAATGATGCTGTAGAACATCCCAAGCATCTTTCGCAGTCGCGTTGTTCTTGATTAATTTGAACATTGTCATGTACACGGATGCGTAAATGGTATTGAGGGTCTTCTCGTTGAAGTTTGCGTCATCAACCTGATCTCTTGTCCATTGCACGGGCGATGTTGGGGTAACATCGCCTTGAGTATCAGTGGTCTTTGGGACTGACCATTCGTTCTCCACGGACTGCCACGCTTTAATATCAATGGACTTGATGTATGAGCAAATTCTAATATTCTAGTAGGAATAATTCGATCCATCCAAGATTGGTGGTCGATAATAACCAGCGTTGTTTGAATCCATGTCGAGATAACAATGAAGATACCTGACAGGATCTCACTCAGTGTATCGAGTGTAAGCTCTTATACCAATTGAAAGTGTTGTTTCGCTTAAACACAGAACTGTTGTGTAGACTGTTATCCACACACAGAGTAAAACAATGGAATTATAAACTTGAAGAACACAAAAGTAACTTTTCTACAGATTAAAATTATAATCTGTAGATGCCAATTATGGCAAAATTATTCACTATAAATGTACAGTGAACTTTACAAAAACTCACTATTTTATCATAAGATAAAGTCGGACACGTTGAGTCAAAACATAACTATAAAAATATATGAAAATACTAAAGATTTTCTCACACCACTCATCTACAAAAAAGAACAAACTTCTAAAACAATCAGAAGCTAAAACATTCGTGTGTTATTGGAAATGTTATGAAAACAGACTCAATGACAGAAACAGATCTTTAGATAAATCTTCAAGGATTTCGCCTCTTCTGCTATCGATTTACCTCTCCTTATATAGGAGTTTAGAGATGCCTTCGACTGCACGTCTTGGACCATGTTCTGGTCCATGATAAACGCGCATTTTACACGTTTATAGTTGATATTTGAAGATGAGTTTAGCTCGTTTAATGTGCGTTTATTTATCGATTCTTAATGTTTTATCTATTTTAGAAGATACTGCTCTTGGGTGTTATTTTGGTGTTTTGTAGGTTTATGTGTTGAAAATCGAAGCAAGGAACGAAGCACGAACCAAGATAGCAATTTGCCCAGTTTCTAGCGACCAGCCTAGCGGTCGCGAGGTGGTCGCGAGCAAACCAATGACGCCCGAAGAGCCGCGACCGCGACCTCGTGCCGCAGCGAAGCCCGGCGAGAAAGCTCTCGGACGATTTCGCGACCAGTTCATAATTGCTAGCGACCGCTAGTGAGGTCGCGAGGGAACTACGCGAGCGCAAGCAGCGAACGCGAGCGAGGAGAGCACGCGCGGCGAGTGCCTAGCGGTCGAGCTAGCGACCGCGAGGAGTGGTCGCGAGTCGTGGCGGCAGAGGCGCAAATTAGGGTTTCCACCCTTTTCTATAAATAGGGCAAAGCCCCTTGCGCCCCCATCAGGCCCCAGACGCCCCAGAGCCCTTTTACTTCAGTTTTTCCTCAATTTTATCTTTGTTTTAGCTTCCGTTTAGTTCTAATTTCAATTCTTGCATTGTTCTTGTTTAGTTCTTCAATTCGTTATCGATCGGAACGTTTTGTCCGATCGCTTTCCGTTGTTTTCCGTTCTTTCGCTTGGGATTGGATTCGAGACCTACCATTGTTCATCCAACGCTTCATCACGGGTTTTATATATTTAATTTTCGTTTTTATGGTTAAATCGTATTTTATTCCGTTTATTATGTCTCGCTAGATTTCGTTCTAATCCTAGGGTTTGCATGATTCGATCCTATATGTTGTGATTCTCGCTATTGTTATTTACCTTCCGCATTGATTCATGATTCATGGTGCTTATTTATATGTGTTGATTTCGATCAATCTTGATGCATATCTAGTTGTCGATTAATGACGAATTGTATTAATTGTCAATCGATCTTGAATGCATGATACGAATAAGCCTCGAGTCGAATCGAGATAGGACATTCGTAGGAAGCATATTCTTAGTGACCCATTTGGAGTTGCTTATTTTCCTCTAGAGCGAATCGTGATAGGAAAATTAGTAATCAATCACGCAATTGTCGTGAAATGCTGAAGTTGTTGGTTATATATGTGATCTTCCGTCTTATGTCGGATTAAACGGTTAATAATAAGCAGGATAAACGTCTTTGTGGATAGGATTGGTGCATCCCTAGGGTTAGTCTTTCTTCATAGTTATCTTTTGAGATTTTATTGCTTTATTTTATATTTCTGCTTGGTTACCTTTGCTTTGGATTAATTTCCGAAGCCTTAAACCTTTCACCCTTATTTTGTGCTTGGATAATGATGAATTACCGTTGAGCTAGCTTCTGTGTTTTCGCAATACAATCCCTGTGGATACGATACTTCGCTTACCCTATACTTACACCTTTTCGTGTTAGAAAAGTGAGCGATCATCCCACTAGGATGTAAGTTAGTTGTGGTAATTAGACGCTCAACTTGTTCCTGAAAAATAGGAACCGAATAGCTGCTTCTTCCATCCTTATCTCTTTTGATCTGATTCTCATGTTCTTTGGTGTGTTATCATCATATCCAGCAAAACATCAGTAACTTGCACACACCAAAGAGAAGAAAAGGCAAAACCCTAAAATAACTAACTCCATTTAATGAGGAGATTCGATTAGAGTTAAATCAACTCTAACAAATCTCATTTCTTTGTGGATGATCAGGGTTTCGGTGACGCAGACTCATCAGATAGCTGCATTGAAGGAAAAGCAGATGGAAAATCTCAAGGTGACTGGGTATAGAATCTGAAGCTAAGAAAGAGAAGAAGCAGAGTGAAGCTGATGCACTAAATTTCAAGGAGATTGTTGATGAGGGCGAAATAGTGGATAATGATACTGATGGGATATGGCCCAACCGTTCAGGCCCAATGGCAGGCCCAGGCCTAAGTGAACTGGGTCTGACCTAATGCACGGCCCCTACGCGGTTAAGCCTGCAGCCCAACATCCAAACCCTATTCAAGGCCAAATCAAAGAAGAGATATTGAAGGAGATATTCAAGGATCAAGATATGGAAGGAGATCGGATCCCACAAGGCAAGGGATCCGGTCCAATCTTTTGTATTACACAACATGTATAAAAAGAGGTTAGGTCAACGGTAAAAGGGTTAGCAACTATTAGAATACTAGAGAGCTTTTCAATACATTCATTATAATCTTACATAGTGAAAGTATTGAGGAATCACTCCTCCGTGGACGTAGATCTTCTTCTTGATCGAACCACGTAAAAGTCTCGGTGTTCTTTACAGTTTTCATAAATCTCGTATACTAGATTTATCATTGGCGCCGTCTGTGGGAACCTTTGAACAAAAAAAGCTTCGTTTCCTACACAATTCAATGGCAAGAACTCGTGCAAACGTTAGCGTCGTCGGTGGTGCCGGCAACGGACGATCTGAAGACCCCGACCAAGCTGTTACACAGCGCCGAGGAAAGGAGATTGCGGCCGCCGCCAGCAACAACACGCCTGAGGGTTACATAGAAAACCTTCCTATACACCCTCAGGATTGCAGCCCTATCGAAGAGGAAGATGCCGACCTCAACGCAGGTGAACCAGCCGTTCACTCATCTCATGAGGTCCTTGGCCGAGCTGTGTCCGAATTCCTCAACGCCAACCTCACCCGCCTCGAACTTCCGAGCGAGCAGGCGAACGGCGGGCACTCAAGAATGCCCGGACTGGTAGTCACGGGCGCCCGAGGTCGTTCGTCCCTCCGGAATAGTCAGCACTCACCTTGGTGCGACAGCCGAGAGCGCTCACCTCGGCACATCGTCCGAAGTCGATCACCTCGACTGAACCGCAATCATTCGCCCCGACGCCACCCACGGAGTCGGTCACCTCGGTACAACTACCGAAGTCGCTCACCTCGGCACACCGCCCCCGGAGCCGAGCGAGACAGAAGAGAGGAGAGGCGAAGTAGATCTCCTCATCAAAGAGAGGAGAGGCGTCGCTACCGGTCTCCTACCTCTCCGAAAGAGATGGCAACGAGCTATCGGGGTTCGACCGACACGGACGGATTATCTCCCCTTTCTCAAGGGAAATCCTGGATACGCCTTTGCCACAACGATACCGGGCACCCAACATCGCTGCTTACGATGGCCTCGGAGATCCCTCCGACTTCCTTTTTACCTACACCACCAACATGGCAAATCAAGGAATAGAGGATTTTCACATGTGCAAAATCTTCCCCAAGGTGCTGGTCTCCAACGCCCGACATTGGTTCACCTCACTTCGCCAGAACAACATTCACAGCTTCAGGGATCTCATGGATCAGTTTAAGTGGCGCTTCTACCAGAAGATGCCACCTCAGCAACCATCTTCCGACCTGCTCACCATCCGCCAAGGACGAGACAAGACGATGTAAAATTTCATCTCACGGTTTATCAAGGAGTCCCTCAAGATCGACGAGAGTAATGACCTCTACATCATCAATGCGTTCAAAAACGGGATCCGACCTGGCGCACTGAACAAAGAGATCACCAGAGAGAAGCCGAAAACGGCGAGTAGCCTCTGGACCCTGGTCGACAACTACGTCAAGGAAGATGAGTCGATCGCAAGAAGAGAGAGATATGGGACGAGCAGAAGGTCGAGAGGAAGAGGCCTGACGATCGAGGAAGAGGCACAGATCGCCGAAGTGCCTTCGATCGAATCAAGAAGGGCCCAATAGAGTCCAGACTGGGACCTCGGCCAAACACTGGCAACAACGGGCATTATCTGCTCAAGTCAAGGTCGGAGATATTTGAGCTCCACACCGAGCTCTTCCCGAAACCACCTCCCATGAAGGAGAATCAAGAAAAGTCGGACCAAGATTGCGACTACCACCGTGGGTGCGGTCATGACATCGACGATCGCAGGATCTGACTCAAAATAGACGAGCTCGTTAAAAGGCGCTTAAGTACCTCGATCGCGCCACGGCGTCGGAAACAAGCGCGCAGAGAAAGAACGGAGGTGGCAACAAGCGTGGGCCGACCTCAAAGCGACGCCCGACGATGACGAGGACGACGCTCCCAATACAATGGAGCAAGTCTACGCCATCACCGGACTGCCCCTAGGTATGACGAGAGGGTGAAAGCCTCCACACTTGCGACCTCGTCCCCCGGAACAACGAAGCCAGTAAAGCCGAGCGCCTTAATAAACCAGACCCGACCTGGGGAGGCCCATACCACGTCCACGAGGACCTCGGCAAAGGGGCCCATAAGCTTGCTCACCTAACCGGTGCACTTATCCCCCGACCCTGGCATATATGTCACCTGAGGAGGTATTTAAATTGCTTTTATTTCAGATCGGCACCATGTTAGCCCTCTGTTTATTTTTCCGAAGTGCGAAGTCATTTGCTTATCAATAAAACATTTGTTTTTCTAATAAGTGCATTGTTTCGTCTTATCCTATGCTTATGTGCACATCCGCTCTCAAGTCGGATAAAACATAATTAACCTTCAAAAGGGACGCCCTTGCGAAGATGACAAACCCACCAAGTAGGGTACTCAACTAAGCGCGTGCCAGGGGACCACCCCAACACATACAGACTACTCATTAATTTGAACGTCTACATGTAAAGCATACAGACTACTCATTAATTTGAACGTCTACATGAAAAGCATACAGATTACTCATTAATTTGAACATCTACATGCAAACGACATCCAGATCGGATCTCGTCAATTTATACCCCTTTATTTGGGAAGATATACACTTCGGTATACAATCTAAATACATTTACGACTAAAAACCAAGTCCTAAGCTATATTTGTACCTCATATGCATGTCCACACTTTTATTTGCTGCCTAACTCTGATATTATTTTGATGTCTTGATTATAACTGCTTTCGTACCGTATTGAACTTGAGGTCGTACCTCGTTCCTCGAATTGTGCCCTAATTGGGCTATGTGTTTGAACATCGAACCTTTTGGCAAGTCCTTCTGTGACTTGAGTTTGTATCGAACAGCCTATTCTTGTCAGTCTATGCCTATATTCGTAGTTGATTGGTTAATTGTATTGATTAGTTATATATATATATCCGCTGCATTATCATATCAGTGACGATCCATATGATCCGTACTTCTTTGAGAAGTCGGGTTGTCACACATTTAGTGGACTGAGCAGGTGTCTTTCAAAACCAAGGTTTTCCACCCGAATATCAACCTTAATGGCAGTATATGTCTGGATATCCTCAGAGAACAGTGGAGCCCTGCACTCATAATATCGAAGGTACTTATGTCTTGCTTCTAATCTTCACGTGCTCACTGATTCTCTCTGCTTCCGCTTCTACTCATGGTTTATCAAGTTAAGAGTAATCAAACTACGACAAAAAAATGGCCTTGAGATAGTATTTCAATCTTGCAGAAGGTTTCATTAATTTTGCTCATTAAGCAACTGCCTACCACTAATATTATAAATACTGCGAAGATTGTTAAATGGTGGAACCTTTTCTGGGATCATCGGATCATGAGTTGTGAAATATTTCAATAATCATATTGGTGGGTGTACTATAGCGTAAAACAGGATGATCTAATTGCACAGTATTCATTCCAGTGCTATGATTATGGCATATTTATTATATTATTGATTGTTACCAATATGAATTCGAACCTCTACTGACTGAAAACTTCTGCAGATTTTACTCTCTATATGTTCTTTGTTGACTGATCCAAATCCGGATGATCCTCTTGTTCCTGAGATTGCTCACACATAGAAGACTGATAGAGTCAAGTACGAGTCCACTGCTCAGTCGTGGACTCAGAAGTATGCTACGGGATAAATTTTGCTGAAGCTTGCTGATATAAGTCACATTTGGTGTATTTATCATGAAATATACTCTTATACGCTGGTTTTGTGATGTTATAAGTAATTGTTTCTATTATACCTCTCAGGTATGTTCGAAAGAAAATTCGTCTCTCCAAGCAGTCGGAGAAGTTCAAGAGCAAAGCATTCCAGAAGGTTAGCTTAAATGTTTGTTATCATTGAATCTCCTCGTCTTTGGTTACCTCTAGGAATTAGAAAACATTATTCTCCATCTTGTTCATTTCTATATGTTCGATCAATGAGATAAATCTACTGATCAAATGCCTCTGTACTTGCAGAAGAAGCACGCATTATATAAGAAATTAAGCAAAAAAAAAAGAACTTCCCTCAATAAAACCCATCTTAGCAGCTGAATTCTTATCCAATATTTCCATAAGTCACATAGCTATTTTAGTTTGGAATTTGAAATTTGAATAAATCTATTTGTAGGTTCTGGCTCTAGTATTTATGATTTTAGGCAACTAGATTAATGAATGGTTTTCACCAATTCTATTCGCGACACTTATTCAAGTGAATGCTCCATTTTACTTAAATGATGTTTGACATGTGCTATTGTTCCTATGGTGTTTCCGGATTAAGGGTGTGTTGGGATTTAAAAATTTAAATAAATTCGAACATTCAATTAGTTAACCAATACTCCGCTTCTTCAGATCGGAAAAATAAAACTCCACGAGGAAGGGAAAGTTTGTAGTCGAGCTCATTCGGTTTCTGTAATAACTACAGGTAATCTTGCCTAGATTTTAAAAAGATATGATCTTCCCTTAGCACCAACAAATGTGGATTTGATCTCTGTGTTTAACCGAATTGATTCATTGATCTTCCACATTGTAAATATGCATTCCAATTCAGAATAGTGGTTATATTAATCATTGAGTTTTTCTGTTCAATTCTATTTTACAAATCATCCATTGCATATGACATAATATTTGATCCAAGGAAATATATTCTCCTTTTTTCTTTTTTCATAACTTGTAGGATTGAGATATCACAAACTTGTTGAAAACATAAATAATGCACAATATTCTGTGTTAGTTAAATAATGCACAATATTGAAGGCAGAAATATGATGATTTTGGCTAGTCAACAGTACCATTTCTTAGTACTGCTACCATCTTGATTTTCTCAAAATTTATGAGTCAAAAGCAAACGAAAAGACTGAACCAACATCTCATTCTTCTCTAATTTTTTTTGGTTCAGGCCTCTGTATTGCACTATGGCCATATCTAATATTATATTATTTTACCTTATTGTGTCTTCTTATTATAATTCCTCCAGATGATTGAAAGTTCATCATGAAAGATATTATTGAAGAAGTTATGAAGAGTGGTTCTATTTCTTAGCGTTCACATGTAAGATAAATATTTCATTTATGTTCTTATTGGGTAAAAAATCTTTAATATAATCATTTTTTACCTCAAAGAGTGCTAATATTCTATTTTTAAATTGTTAATAGTTTCAAAATCGTACTTACTCTCGAGAGGACATTGATGAAGTTCGTGTTGAATGGGCTAATCTCATGCTTCTTCACATATAGTATTGTGATGTTTTAGCTTAAGAAATTGATCTTTTGAATTATTTTGAACTATGATATGTGGGATACGTTCTTATCGTTTTGTTATGTGATATAGCCAATATTTTTGTATAGTGATTTGGTATCATTAATGAAAACAGATTGTATATTTTTGTATAATGATTTTGAATGTAATGAAAGCAAGTATATTTTAATCTCGTTTGCTATTAGATTGCGCGTTATTAATTGTACATGTTTTAAATAAAGAAATTAACTACGATTGAAAATGTTCAACCGTAGTACAAAAGATATATTGACTACGGTTTAAAAAGTCAACCGTAGTCGTATGCTAAATTGACTACGGATGTAATAGAAAAAGCGTAGTATATAAAATATAAAATATGGCATAAAAACCGTAGTAATTTATAAAAAATCGTAGTAAATTTGGCATAAAAACTGTAGTAAATTTGCATTAAGATTACGCTTTTCTCCAAAAATCGTAGTGTATGTGCGAAAATTAGTGTGGTCTATAGTCGATATAGACTACGCATAAAATGCGTAGTGTATGAGAAATTAAGTGTAGTCTATAGTCGAATAGATTACACTTAAAAAGCGTAGTGTATATGCGAAATTAAGCGTAGTCTATAGTCGGTATAGACTACACATAAAAAGCATAGTGTATGTGCGAAATTAAGAGTAGTGTATGTGCGAAATTAAGCGTAGTTTATAGTCGGTATAGACCACGCTTAAAAGCGTGAGTGTATGTGCGATAGCGTGAGTCTATAGTCGGTATAGACTACGACAAAAAGCGTAGTCTATGTGCGCCTAGCTTTCACACCACTTTTCTCACGGTTCAAACGCACATAGACTACGATTTTATGCATAGTCTATGCCCTTTTTCTTGTAGTGTACAATCATAACTTGAGTACGAACAATCTATAACGTAATAACGTTTAGAAGAACACTAAGGTTAGAGTCGAGGTTAGACTCATAGTATATGTCTCATAAGTTGAGGTTCATCTATGGATGATGAAGTAATATAGTTTGGGAATTGAGCATGTAAGATAATAGAAATTATCTTAAGATCATCACATGAAATCATAAGTAAACCCTAATTGGGAACTTTAAGTCGTAATTTATAAACGACCCCGATCAATAGAAGGATTCTAAGAAAAACTATTTTCTTATGAAGGACATATTCGTACGTAGTCACCAAGGAAGGACAACCACACCCAACTTACTTAGAATTTATAGCTTCGGACTAGCAGGTGGACTCTCTTGAAACAAAATGATATGCATACCTCAAAGTATGATTTACAAAAGCTTTATGAAATATTATTACATGAACTGTTATTGACTGCCAAATGTTTATATTTGTTGTGATTCTATCTGAGGTTGGTATATCCAACATGATATGAGAATGTGTTGGTCCACCAACGTTAAAAAATGGAAACGATCGGATCCGACTTAGTTGAGGATTAACTCGGATTATGTACACGTGTGACTGTGTGTTAAGGTTAGCTATCTCGACCGGTCACGGAGACTATGTGTAGGTGGCCACCTCCATAGTGCGCGAATGAATGAATGATCAGATATGAAACAATGTGGATGAAATAGTCCGGCCGGACACACTTTGGAAAATGATAAAATATTTTGACAGGCATGGGTCATTTCAACGAAAACCCTCATGTGATATTGTGGGCAGTGCAATAACTTTATAATGAAAATATTTTCGACAATGAGTCCACTGAGTACTCTTGTACTTAGCCCTGCATCTCGTTTTTGATGTGCAGGTTGAACAAGGATTGACGATGAGTGCGAGGTGGTGCAGAGTGACAAGTGTTTTGTTGCTATATTAGAAAGGATTTCTACTACCTTGGACATGTATCATCATATGCATGTCCACATGTTTTTACTGTCAAACTCTAATATTGTTTTGTGGCTTTAGTTATAACTGTTATTCATTTCCGTATCGAGTTTGAGGTCGTACCTCATTCCTTGAATTACGCACTGACAGGGTTATATTTGGATATTGAATCTTTTGGCAAGTTCTTCTGTGACTTGAGTTCATATTGAAACGGCCTATTCCTTCAATTCATGCATTTATGAGTAGTTTATTGGTTAATTGTATTTGTTTAATTATGCATGTATCCGCTGCATTGTCATACCAGTGGCGATCCCTTTAGTCCGTACTTCCTTGAGAAGTCGGGTCATCACATTGCATCCTACTGAGGTTTGATTTTTTCTTATAAATATTCATCGACTGTTGGGGAATTACCCGTAGAAGATGGGTGGCTGTAATTACTCTTAAAACAACAGGGATTGTATTCAGAAAGAGAGCATTGTACAGAACTTTCTGACATTTGCTTGTGGATCAGTCCACGAATTTAAACATTTAACATCCCCAGCGTCATCAAGATCATTCCTAAAGCAAAAAAGAAACACTTTGTAGATCAGTGAAAGGGGCAGATATTGGTTAAATAAGAGGAATATACCATCAGAGCAGCTTAATGCTACAGCCTATCATTATAATGAGCAAAAAAATAACTTGGCATCTCAAAAAACCACGAACATAAAGATGATAGTGCAAAGAGTCATCACAGGTGTTCACAACGCCTTAAGAGACAAATGAATACTTTTGTTTTCTACCACAATTGTGAATCTTGTAAATAGAACTTTACTATCTTTAAATCAGTGACGGCGTATGACAGTGTCCATTAACCATTAAAGTCAGTCAGCACATTCGAGGCTGATACCATCTTGACCAAAAGAGTGAAGGATACAGAATCGAATATATCACAAGTAATTCAATTTTCTAAACAGAATTCCCTCCTGCAATTGCATGTGAGACAGTGACTGTCATACGGTTGCTTGGTTCAGTGTGTCTACTATTGCTGGACGTAAGAGACGAGAGGGAGATCTACCGTAGTTTTTTGGTCCTCGTCATTGGAGGGCAACTAGAAACCCCAACAGCATTCTTGTTCTTCTCACTTGTCTTCATCTTCCTCGATGGTCGGGATATGACTGCCACAGTAGCAGATGACCATCTAACGTTAGATGGTTCAAGAATCACCTTTCCTTTTCCCTTTGTTTTATCAGGCAACAAGTTAGTAATGTTCACAGACTTGGGTCCGTCCTTTGCTCCCCCAACTAAGGAAGTAGAAGGATTGAGATATTCCTTCCCTATCTCTTTTATTTGCACAATGGAAGATATAGTATGTTGCAAAATCCCTTTATTTTTATCATTTATTTTCTCAAGTGAGAAGCAAGAAGTATCTGCAATATCCTTCCCTATTTCTGATTTTTTTCCCAATGCACGATCAGAAGAACTGAGGTTTGCTTTCCTTTTCTCTGTTTTCCCAGAGGAGTGACTATAAGAAACAAGGTTATCCTTGTTAGTCTCTTTCACATTCTCAGCAGAACCATTAGAGAAAATGATATTTTCTAGGCCTTTCTGGCATGACCTCTCAACCACAGTGCTGGAATTATAAACAGCATTCTGAGTTTCCTTCAGCTTCCCAGTAGATAATGAGTTATATGGCACAGCAATGGCCTTCCCTTTGTCCTTCATTTCCGTAACAGATGTGGGACAATCAATCATATCAGACTTTCTCTCTTTCCTGGATTTTTCAGTAGTATGTCTTCGATCATATGCTGCATTTTTTATTCCCATACCACTATTAGTAAGAGCCACGTTACAAATTTTATTCCGAGTTTCTTTTACTTTCTCAGAAACTGATGAACTTAAAGGTATGGCAATGGCCTTTCCTTTGTCCTTCCTCTTCTCACTAGATGCGCGACAAACAATCACATGCCCTGGCTTTCTTTATTGGACTTTTCAATATTAGGTCTTCGACTGTAAGCTGCATCCACAGTTCCAATATCAACTTCAGTAAGAGCCCCGTTACAAACTATTTGCAGACTATTTTCATAAAAATTCATTAATGCATAAAACTTAGACCAAACGTGCTATAAATATCCTTATAACACTTCAGAGTGAAACAGAAGACCGAGAGTATAGAGAATCAAAGTGAGACAATCTATCTGTAATCCCACCAACAACTAAAATAGCACGCAATCTAGAACTAAAAGCTTCAAGCCTTCAAATCAGATGTCAACCAAAACAACTGATAGAACTGCGGGAACAGACAAATGATACATGTTGACCAAAGAACCGAAATCCGTCTTCTGCACCTTTACCAACCATGCCGATTGGAGGAGGAGACGGATGAGGATTATGCAAATACAGATTAAAATAAAACAATTAAGCTCAATCACCAAAAAAAGCATCATCAAGAATACAGAAATGAACTCATGAATTAGTATGTATTCAACAACCGAATAAAATTTTAGCGTCCAGCTCCAAAACCCTAGGTCTTTTCATTGATGTTACACATTTCCATGTTAGTCAAAAAAAAAAGGACCCACACAAAAATCACAAAAATACACCAAAATATGCGCGCCTCTCATAATTAAATACACATCACAAGGGAAAGGAAATTACACAGAGAAGTAGTTGGAGAGAGTGCAGGAGGAGGTTGTCGAAATCGAACGGTTTTCGAATTGGAGGTGGCGCCGACGCTGGATGACCCGATGCTGGTGTTGGATCTATCGGACGATTCGGGGCAGAATTTGTGGTTAGTGGAATTGGAATTAGACTTCAATATGGAAACTGTGGGTTTGCAGATTCCATTGGGGGAAACGAGCTCGCACAAAACGGAGAGGGGTGTCACGTTGTGAATGTCGGTGATGTCTGACAAGGGTTTTCGCTTCCTACTCCCCATTTTCCGTCGCCTTCGCGGCAATATGGTGCGTAGAATGAGAGAGAAAGTTCTGGGAATAGGTTGTGAGATAGTGTGAATAAGCAAGAACAAAAGGATTCCAGATGAAGATTTTGAGCTGTGTCGGATGGCGGGAAAATGCATGTGAATTGACAACGGTGCCCCTTTATGTGTGTGTCATTGCATATTTGCATGATGTTAACTTAAGCCAAATTAATACTCCACAAGTTAAGGAGTAATGCATATGATCGATAATACAATAAGCATTAATAATTCTAGATAAATATAAAACATGGACTAACGAGATCACATGGATTCTTTATTTTGATTTTTTTAATTTAATTATTTCTGAATAAAATATCTTTAGTTTCATTGACAATAATTTTCACTCATTATCTCATATGCAATTACCTCTAAAATGAATCAATATCCGAAGCCAAATGTCTCGAGTTCAAGTCCACAATGACGCGACCTTTAAATTTATGTGTTTAATTGACCAAAAAAAAATATCCGCGTTAATTGTTTCACTAGTCACAAATCGTATTGTATGTCTATTGCAAATGTTATGTATGTCGAAGTGTTCAATGTATTTTGTAAATATATATTTCTTGAAATTTGTACAAATTATATAAATTTAGAAAGCATATATAGAATATATACATCGGGTCCTTAATATTATTCATTTTATTGTATAGTCCCTCTGGTTGGTGTTAACTGGCACGTTATATGCAATCTAGATACTCCATCTATCCCCAATATTTATTTTTATATTTCTTTTTCGGTACGTCGTTAATATTTGTTCATATGTTATTTATGGACACTATCCCACCACTTATTACATCAACATTATAACATAACTTATTTATATCTTTTATCACCCAAGTCCATAACTACCTATAACTAATTATTTTAATATCATACTAATGTGAGATCTCTTTTCTATTTATAATATATCTAATAAGATTTATTAAAATTCGTACCGAAGATTTTTAGGAATATAATGGGAGACGGAGGAAGTATTTCCTACAAAGTGTAATGTGGAAGATAAATTCTGCTTAGCTGTCATTTAACAGGCCTCATAGCTTCGGATCACTTTCTACCACATTATATATTTTTATATTCAAACACATGAACTTTTCTGCAGATATATTCTAACTATATGTGAAATTATTTGTATTATAATACTTGTTAATAATTCTTTTCCTATCAATAAAAGAATAAATATATATATAGGAGTTGGTTATAGAGAGAACTTCATCTAAGATAAGAAATAAGAACTTATCATTACCCTTGATTTCATCTAATCTAATTGATCATATTTAATTCATGCTTTAAAGCAAGTTTGACTATTTTTTATACTATTTTTATGGTTTTAAATGTATTAGAAGCATAAAGTTCAATATAAAGATTCGTCAATCCCTAATTTTTTGCGCAATCCTTGATTTTTCACTCATATGCAATTCACTTTCTCTCTCTAAAACTAATAATTATGCATACGATAGTAATGGTTGTGCATATGATTGTAAGCAGTTGTACGAAATAAAATAGTAACTAAAAATCAAACTTACATAATTGAGAATTCTTATTTGAATAATAGTTAACCTAAAAATAAATTTTTTACTTTAAAGTAAAGATCAAAAATAAGAATTTCTCACCAAAAATTCCACAATTAGTGGTGGAAAAAAAATAATGATATACAACTATGATTATTTTCGTGATTCGATTTATATGTACAACTAGATAGTAGTTGTGCA
The DNA here is from genome assembly GCA_036937905.1 of Salvia rosmarinus. Taxonomy (NCBI): domain Eukaryota; kingdom Viridiplantae; phylum Streptophyta; class Magnoliopsida; order Lamiales; family Lamiaceae; genus Salvia; species Salvia rosmarinus. The sequence goes on from JAODLM010000354.1 coordinate 452,100, forward strand.
TTGAACACAATATTGACTCGCATATTATCCATTATGTGGATGAACAATATCCTATTAGTATATTCGTGAATATTGCACAACGATCATAAAATAATGCATAAAACAACGTTTACTATATAAGGAGTTACAATACAATATAGATGTGATAGTGGTCGTTGTCTGTGTGAATCATGATGTTAATTGCGTAAACATATTTTCAAAATATGCAGGTCAACCTCGTGCACAACAAATATTTAAATTGCGGATAAGACTATATAATAAATGCATAAATCGGCCTCAATGAAAACAAAATTTTACTATGAAATTTTCATTAAAAAATTACTATGCAATTTGAACATTTCAACAAACGAAAATATGTAATATGCTTTCATATAGACCATAAAATTTGAACTAGATGAAGATAGTAAATATTTACAACTAATCATCTACCATAAATAATTATAAAATACTCAATTTAAGGAATAAATCGGTTACACTAAAAAACAAAAATACGAGAATAACTTTATTAAAATATGTAAAAAATATCCTAAAATTACATTAAATCTAAACTGCTTGATACACCTAGATATATATTTAGAATTAACTCTCATTTGTCAAAATACTCGTGATTCTCATTTGATCAATTCATATATATATATATATATATATATATATATATATATATATCTTTTCTTGTAACATCTATAAATCCAATTAGTCAATTACCAGTTGCTCGAACTAAACCATAATTAGATCTCCTTGACTTGAACTATAAACCCCCTTCAACTAGCTAATTTCAAAATTCGACATCGACCTGATGCTGCAGTGTAAAAATTTCGTAAATATTGGAATTCCGAGAATCAAGTCAAAGGAATCATGCCATTTGTTCTTTGAAGACTTCTTTTCCTTTTGCTTTCTCCTTCGAGGACTCTCAAGGGAGTTGTGGTCGTTATCAAAATCATGACGCTTGCTCTTTGAAGACTTCGGCTTTTGCTTGCCCCTCTCTAGGGAGCCTTGGCCATCATCAGAATCAGAATCATAGAATCATAATCGTGGCATCTATGAGCACTCATGTTCTCTTGTCACGATCAGACTCCGAACCCGAATCATCAAACATATTCAGACTGTGATTCTAAACCAGATGAACTACTATCACGCCTCGAAACTCTCTTCTGCTTCTTAAATGACTTTTCCCTTCTCTTCCTAACATCAACATCAGAATCATCGCTACTACCAGAATCCTTAGCCTGCTTATTTTTATTCCAACCAGATGCCTTTTTCTTCACAACTTTTCGCATTGCTTCCCTCTGGTCAGTATCTGATAAATCTAGTATACGAGATTTATGAAAACTGTAAAGAACATCGAGACTTTTACGTGGTTCGATCAAGAAGAAAATCTACGTCCACGGAGGAGTGATTCCTCAATACTTTCACTATGTAAGATTACAATGAATGTATTGAAAAGCTCTCTAGTATTCTAATAGTTGCTAACCCTTTTACCGTCGACCTAACCTCTATTTATACATGTTGTGGAATACAAAAGATTGGATCGGATCGGATCGGATCCCTTGCCTTGTGGGATCCGATCTCCTTCAATATCTTGATCTTTGAATATCTCCTTCAATATCTCTTCTTCGATTCGGCCTCAATAGGGTTTCGATGTTGGGTCGCAGCTTAACCGCAGGGCCGTGCATTAGCGTGGCCCCGGCCCCGCCATCGGGCCCGAGCGGTTGGGCCATATCCTATCATAGCCCCCAATTAGTCGAGTAACAACTATGCCGAGGTGGGGTGAAGAGCGTATTTTGCCGAGGCTGGTTGTTGCTCGGCTGAGGTTGTTGTCGAAGGTTGTCCATCTTTTTGATGTCAGGGTTGATTGGTTCACCCGGTCCGAATCGAGGCGATCCGCTTCTCGACTTGTACGCCGAGGACCGAATCGAATCGCCGACGCTGAAATGAGATGTCCGCCGTGAGGGTGCCGAGGTCCGACCTAGACAGAAATGTCCGTCAGGAAGATGCCGAGGTCCGACCTAGACGACGACATCCGTCAAGGCGATGCCGAGGTCCGACCTGGATAGAGATGTCCGTCAGGAGGATGCCGAGGTCCGACCTGGATGGCGACATCCGCCGAGAATGCCGAGGTCCGACCGAGTCGCAAGGCTGATGGCGGCGTCCTTCGTGACGTGCCGAGGTCCGAGCTGAATCATCCTCGCTGATGACGATGTTCGCCCGAGGGTGCCGAGGTTCGACCGACGGGCGATATCCGCCGTGAGGATGCCGAGGTCCGATCTCGACGGCGATACCCGCCCGGTTAATGCCGAGGTCCGACCGAATCGCAGCGCTGGATGGCGGCGTTCGCTGGAAGCGACGATGCCGAGGTCCGTAGTCGAGGATGATTGCAAGATTAGACCGCGCAGTTAGAGCATCCTGAACACGCCATACGTGCGAGCACGGCCAGGGTGCTCAAACACGCGCGCGATACTTCACATCAAACCGTAATTAGCCACGGGAAGTTGAAACGGTGTTTGGGCGCCTTGTACTATAAATAGTCCCGAATGAGGAAACTGCTCACCTTCTTCTCCTCATTTGATCCGTAGAAAATTCCATCGAGCTTTCAGAAATTCCTTCTCAAATTTATCGAAGAAGCAAAAATCCTTCTCTAAAAAAGTAAGTATGACTTCGACTTCTTCATCTTCTTCTTTGTGGGGTCGCCTGCTCATCTCCCTCCCGATTATGTTATCGAGATTAAGGATTACATGTGCCATACCTTGGGAGGTAGTTTTAGGGGTATTAGCGCTAGGGTGCCAGAGATATCTTCTGTTTGGGGTGAGTATAAGGTCAGGGACGTTAGATCGCCTCTCCACCATCGCCGATGTATGTAGAATAGGAAGGATTACACATTCCGCGAAGCCTGGTGGTGCCTTCCGCAAACCGGTGATGAGCCTTGGCCTCTCCGAGGGTTTATGACGTGTATGTAGACGCCATGAAAGCCGGACTTAGGCTCGCTAGCCTCATCTTTTGAATATTCGTGAATATTTTCAAATTCTATATGCCGCCACCCCTAATTCCATTAGGTCGGTGGTAGGGATGGGCTCACTGCTATGGCCTTCCCGGGAGTTTCTCTCGAGGTCTTGATGCGATTTTTTAGCCAAGGGCACGTGAGTGTATACTATTTTCACCGGCGTCGTTTAGGTGGCCGCTCCCTCGGTGTCGCCGAACGGCAAAATACATTTTTCTTTTGAGGCCGATGGGCATCCGAGCCACAGTGGGACCGGTAGAATGAAGGATGTGAAGGTGAAGCCCCGGTTACGAGAGGATCAATCATGCTCGGTGAAATTTCGTTAATTTCACCGAGGATGACCGAATGATGCCGATCGAGCATACATAGGTCGAAGGCATCGTGATCGGGTCGGAGTCAGCGAGGGCAACCTCTTTACTTATCACCATATGTCCGATCTCGTTGTGTCGAATCTAATTTTTCTTGTTGTGCGCGAAGCTCGATCCATGTAAGAAGGCCGTGTGGCGACAGCACTCATAATCGCCGAGCGGGCGCCACCGAAGAAGAAGGCGAAGGGACCGAGCCTACCCCGCCCCGTGGTGGTGGACGATCTGAGTCAATCGGTGACGAGACCTCAACCGAGGTCAAATCGACCTGAGAGGACACTGCACCAAATTATGTACGAGGTGCCACTTCCGACTCCCCATGTCCTTCCCTCGTATAGGTCTCTTCCGATTTATTAATATCCTGCTCGTGATGCATCTCGATTATTTGAATTTCGTGACGCGACTTCACGATGTGAGCTGCACCGCATGTACCGGATTCGCTGCCGAGGGTGTCTCCCAGCAGGCGCTTGAGAGGCGCTGGCTGCCGCAGGCCGCCTTTGTTGCCGCAAGGCGAAGCCGAGACCGCTAAGAAGAAGGCTTGGGCGCTGGAGGTTGCTCGGGCCGAACTCGGAGGAGGCGCGAGAGAGGCGGCTTGGCGAAGAAGGAGCTCGCCGATGAGAGGAAACTACCGGGCGTGTCAAGGGGTCGATGTTGAGGGCCTTCACCAGCAGGCTCGTCGAGTCGGAGACCTTTTCCTCCTTCATTTCCGACCTGGCCGCCGTGTCAGACGCAGCGGTGCCGACCACCCGAGGGCCGACGGCCGCTATGCCTGACTTCGACAAGGTCAAGCATGGCTGGGTCGAGGTCGCTTCTCGGGCGATGCAGAAGGACTATGCCCGAGTGATCGCTGAGGCTGGGTCCTTCCCCGTGCTGGAGGCTTTGGCGGCCTCCACCTCCCTTCTGACGGCTGAGGCCGTGGCCCAATGCAAGGAGGATGAAGACCCTGAGCTTCAGGAACTTCTTGCCAAGGTGCGGGCCGAAGCTGAGGAGGCGGGGCCGAGCTCACACCTTCCTTCTGAAGGAGGTCGGCAGCAGCAGGAGGAGCCGCAACAGGAGGCCAGCCAGTCCGGCAGAGAGGCAGAGGTCAGCGGGCCCTTGTAATAGGTTGATTTGTCGGGGTCGTTAGGATCCCGAGCCTTGTAAATTTCCACCTTTGTGAATAATAAATACACCTTTTGAAATGAATGTGTTTTCTTGTTTTTAGCACTCTTCTTCGCAATATTTTGGGCTCGATCATGAGTTGTTCACCGTCGAAGAAGTCCGAGGTGATTTAGCCGAGAAGGACGAGGAGGTATTTTGGAGGAGCCGATCTGCCGAGCTGACCCAGACTTTGCGGAGCATGGATAGCCAAGTCGTGGGGGTCGGTAGCACGGCGTCGGCCGAGCCACAAGAAGCAACCGCAGTCGCGAAACACGATATGGCCCACCTTCTGGCTGAGAACGAGGCCTTAAAGCTAAGAATTATTCACTCAAGTCCGTGGCGGATGTCACGACATCGCTCGTGGTCGCTGATGCAAAGGCGAGGAATGCACCAAGCTCGCGCAAGAGAAGTCGGCCCTGATCTCTGGAGGAACATGCGTATATGAGGGTGATCCACCGATCCGGTGGTGTCACCATATCCCAAGTCGATGATTGAGTTCGAGTTTGTTGCCGAGGGCATGGTGCCAAGGGACGGCGAGGGCCCGACAAATAAGGATTTTAAAGATTACCTCGACCGGTCAAATACCTCCCATTTACGAGATCGTCCGCAAGCGTTGGATGCCCGAGCCTCGAGGCCGTGCCACAAACCCACCCACCTAATGTAAGAGTCAAGAAGAGTGGCTATGCCGACCACGCCGAGGTGTCATACATGGGAGCACATGCCTGAGATGTCTTCTCGAGGTCGGACCTTGGCACCAGGAGCTAGACGGGCGAGGACCCCAGGTCGGCAAGGGAGGACTCAGTCAGTCGCGAGGTCTTAACTCGCCGGCCGGTTAGATCAATGGGCCGGGTTCGACCTCGCCCCGAGAGTATCCTTCAGTGCCGGGCGCCCGAGCCTATTCACGGTGTCCTTGGAGCAGGTCGTGGTGACACCGACCTCATTGACTGGGTTGAAGGCACGGAGTTCATCCCGGGTATTCATCGTCGACCCGGAGATTTTGTTCGAATCAGTTTTGCAAATAGTCTTGGCAAGGGAGCTCGGAAGTCCTAATGATTTGTATATAGCTAGACTTGGTTTGTAGTCATAAATGTATTTAGACTTTGTATCAAGTGTATATTTTCCCCAAAGAGGTACAAATATAGCTTAGACTTGTTTTTAGTCGTAAATGTATTTAGATTGTATACCGAAGTGTATATCTTCCCAAATAAAGGGGTATAAATTGACGAGATCCGATCTCGATGTCGTTTGCATGTAGATGTTCAAATTAATGAGTAATATGTATGCTTTTCATGTAGACGCTCAAATTAATGAGTAGTCAGTATGCTTTACATGTAGACGCTCAAATTAATGAGTAGTCAGATGTGTTGGGTGGTCTCATGCCGCTTAGTCGAGCAACCCTACTTAGCTGGTTCATTATCTTCGCAAGTATGCCCCTTTGAAGGTTAATTATGTTTTATCCGACTGAGAGCGGATGTGCACATAAGCATAAGATAAGACTAAACAATGCACTTATTAGAAAACAAATGTTTTATTGATAAGCAAATGACTTCGCACTTCGAAAAATAAACAGAGGCTAACATGGTGCCGATCCGAAATAAAAGCAATTTAAATACCTCCTCGTGTGACATATATGCCGTGGTCGGGGATAAGTGCACCGTTAAGTGAGCAAGTTTATGGGCCCTTTGCCGAGGTCCTCGTGGACGCTGTATAGGCCTTCCTGTCGGGTCCGGTTTATTAAGGCGCCGCTTCATCGCTTCGTTGTTCCGGGACGAGGTCGCAAGTGTGGAGGCCACCTCCTCGCCATACCTAGGGGCAGTCCGTGATGGCGAGACTTGCTCCATTGTATTGGGAGCGCCGTCGCCATCGCCGGGTACGCCGCTTTGAGGTCGGCCCACGCTGTTGCCACCTCCGCTCTTTCCTCCGCGCTTGTTTCGACGCCGTGGCGCGGTCGAGGTACTTCTGTGCCTTGTTAACGAGCTCGCCTATTTTCGAGCTCAGATCCTCGCAGCCGCAAGACGCGATCGCATTCTCGTGGTAGTCGCACATCGGTCCGACTTTTTCGATTCTCCTTCATGGGAGGTGGTTTCGGAAGAGTTCCTGTGGAGCTCAAATATCTCCGACCTGACTTGAGCAGACGATGCCCGTTGTTGCCAAGAGTTTGGCCGAGGTCCCGCCTAGACTCTATTGGGCCCTTCTTGATTCGATCAAGGCACTTCGCGATCTCGCGCTTCTTCCTCGATCGCCGCCTCTTCCTCTCGACCTTCTCGCCGTCCCATATCTCTCTTCGCGATCTTACCATCTCCCTCGACGAGTTGTCGCACTGTGGTCCAGAGGCTACCGCCGCTTTCGCTTCTCGGTGATCTCTTTGTTCAGCGCCAGTCGGATCCCGCTGAACGCATTGACGATGTAGAGGTCGCTACTCGCCGATCTTGGGGACCTCGATAAACCGTGAGATGAAATTTGACATCGCCTCGCCCCGCCCTGGCGGATGGTGAGCAGTGTCGGAAGATGGTTGCCGAGGTGGCATCTTCCGTAGAAGCGCCACTTAAACCGATCCATGAGATCCCCGTCGTGAATGCTGTTCGAGAGTTGGTGAACCAATGTCCCGCCGGAGACCAAGACTCGGGAAGATTTTACATGTGAAAATCCTCCATTCCTCGATTTGCCATGTTGGTGGTGTAGGCAAAAAGGAAGTCGGAGGGATCTCCGAGGCCATCGTAGCGCCGGCGTTGGGTGCCCGTATCGCCAGGCAAAGGCGTATCCGTGATTTCCTCGAGAGGGAGATAATCCGTCCGTGTCGGCCGAACCCTGTAGCTCGCTGCCATCTCTTTCCGGAGAGGTAGGAGACCGTAGCGACGCCTCCTCTTTGACGAGGTGATCTACTCGCCTCCTCTCTCTCGCCTCGCCCGCCCGGGCGCGTGCCGAGGCGAGCGACTTCGGTAGTCAGACCGAGGTGACCGACCGCGGGGGCGGCCGGGCGACGATTGCGTTCACCGAGGTGATCGACTTCTCGACGACGTGCCGAGGCGAGCGCTCCTACCGTCGCACCGAGGTGAGCGCCGACTATTCCGGAGGGATTAACGACCCTGCGCCCGCGACTACCGGGGCCCGGCGTTTGAGGTGCCCGCCTGCTCGCCCTCCGCTCGTGAAGTTCGAACCGCCGAGGTTGGCGCGGAGGAATTCGGACACGCCGCCGAGACCTCATGAGATGAGTGAACGGTCGGTTCACCCGCTGAGGTCGGCATCTTCTCTTCGACAGGCTGCAACCCGGGGTATAGGAAGGTTTTCTATGTAACCTCAGCGTGTTGTTGCCGGGCGGCGGCCGCAATCTCCTTTCCTGCTGCTGCAGTAACAGCCTGGTCGGGTCTTCAGATCGTCTGCTGCCGCACCACCGACTCCACGCTTAACGTTGCACAGTTCTGCCATTGAATTGTGTAGGAAACGGCTTTTTTGTTCAAAGGTTCCCACAGACGGCGCCAATGATAAATCTAGTATACTAGATTTATGAAAACCAGAAGAACACCGAGACTTTTACGTGGTTCAATCAAGAAGAAGATCACGCCCACGGAGGAGTGATTCCTCAATACTTTCACTATGTAAGATTACAATGAATGTATTGAAAAGCTCTCTAGTATTCTAATAGTTACAACCCTTTACCGCCGACCTAACCTCTATTTATACATGTTGTGAATACAAAGATCGATCGATCCCTGCCTTGTGGGATCCGATCTCCTTCCATATCTTGATCCTCGAATATCTCCTTCAATATCTCTTCTTCGATTCGCCTCGAATAGGTTCGATGTCATGCAGCTTAACCGCTGCAGGGTTGTGTATTAGGTCGCACCCAGCTCACTTGGGCGTGGCTCGCCATTGGGCCTCGAACGGTTGGGCCATATCCCATCAAGATCATTATCCACTATTTCGCCTCATCAACAATCTCTTGAAATTTAGTGCATCGCTTCACCGCTTCTTCTTTCTCCTTTTAGATTCTATACCCAAGCAGCCTTGAGATTTTCCATCCGCTTCCTTCAATGCAACTATCTCGATGAGTCTCACACACCAAACCCCGATCATCCACAAAGAAATGAGATTTGTTAGAGTTGATTTAACTCTAATCGAATCTCCTCATTAAATGGAGTTAGTTATTTTAGGTTTTGCCTTTTCTTCTCTTTCGTGTAAGCATCGATGTTTTGTCGATATGACGATAACACACCAAAGAACATGAGAATCGATCAAAAGAGATAAGGATGGAAGAAACAAATTATTCGGTTCCTATTTTTCAGAGCAAGTTGAGCGCCTAATTACCATAACTAACTTACATCCTAGTGGGTTGATCGCTCACTTTTCAACACTAAAAGTGTAAGTATAGGGTGTTAAGCATCGTATCCACAGTGGATTGTAATGCGAAAACACGGTTAGCTCAACGGTAATTCATCATTATCCAAGCACAAAATAAGGGTGAAGGTTTAAGGCTTCGAAATTAATCCAAAGCAAAGGTAACCAAGCAGTAAATATAAAATAAAGCAATAAAATCTCAAAGATAACTATGAAGAAAGACTAACCCTAGGATGCACCAATCCTATCCACAACGACGCTTATCCCGCTTATTATTAACCGCTTTAATCCGCATAAGACGGAAGATCACATATATAACCAACAACTTCGCCATTTATAATTGCGGGCATGATTACTAATTTTCCATATCACAATTACGCCTCTAGAGGAAAATAAGCAACTTCAAATGGATCACTAAGAATATGCTTCCTACGAATGTCCTATCTCGCCATTTACTCAAGGCTTATTCGTGATGCATTCAAGATCGATTGACAATTAATACAGCTACGCCATTAATCGGTAACTAGATATGCATCAAGATTGATCGTAAATCAACACATATAAATAAGCACCATGAATCATGAATCAATGCCCTGAAGGTAAATAACAATAGCAGAATCACAACATATAGGATCGAATCATGCAAACCCTGTGGATTAGAACGAAATCTAGCTGCATATAATAAAATGTAATAAAATATGATTTAACCATAAAACGGAAATTAAATATATAAAACCCGTGATGAAGCGCTGATGAACAATGGTAGGTCTCGAATCCAATCCCAAGCCGAAAGAACGGAAAACAACGGAAAGCGATCGGACAAAACGCTCCGATCGATAACGAATTGAAGAACTAAACAAGAACAATGCAAGAATTGAATTAGAACTAAACTAAGCTAAAACAAAGATAAAATTGAGTAAAACTGAAGTAAAGGGCTCTGGGCGTCTGGGCCTGATGAAGGCAAGGGCTTGCCTTATTTATAGAAAAGGGTGGAACCCCAATTGCGCCCGCCGCCACGACTCGCGACCACCCTCACGGTCGCTAGCTCGACCGCTAGCACCACCGCCGCCTCCTCGCCGCTCGCCGCTTGCGCCACAGTAGTTCCTCGCGACTCACCAGCGGTCGCTAGCAATTATGAACCGGTCGCGAGAAATCGCCCAAGAGCTTTCTGGCTACCGGGCTTCATGCGCCGCATGAGGTCGCGGTCGCGCTCTTCTCCGGGCGTCACGGTTTGCTCATGACAGCCTAGCGACCGCCAGTTGGTCGCTAGAAATCGGGCATTGCTATCTTGGTTCGTGCTTCGCTCCTTGCTTCGATTTTCAACACATAAACCTACAAAACACCAAAATAACACCCAAGAGCAAGATCTTCTAAAATAGATAAAACATTAAGAATCGATACATAAACGCACATTAAACGAGCTAAACTCATCTTCAAATATCAACTATAAACGTAAAATGCGCTTATCAAACCCCCAAACTTAAAGCATTGTTTGTCCTCAAACAAAACCAAAAATGTAAAGACACAACAAAAAGATCAACGAGCGTAGCAAAGATGATAACCATTCTAGCCCTTTAAACATATCAACGCCAAAAACATTAGTGCATATGACGACGTTAGTCCACTCAACACAAACAACAATTTACGGTAAAACTCATTTAATTCAACCTCACAAAGGCATGTGTGTAGAATATGAGGATACACTCAAACTCATAAAGAAATTAAGGACGTGTATACACTCATAGATCAATGCAATGCAACATCTTACCATAGGCTCGCCATTTTTCTAACATCTCCACCTGGCCAAATGTGTTCAAATAAGGATCAAAGAGGTCTTTGATAGGTTATAATGTAGGCACATTGGTTAAGGTAGATAATATATGGCTAAGGACCAAGTAAACCCAAGCACTTCCATCTAAACAAACAACTCATATGGATTTCACATTTAAGAAACTCAAGGTACCATATACTATGACAATCGACTCCTTTATGCTCATACTATACACAAAATTTTTCTTTTCACTTTTACTTTTCGCTTTGTAATAGAGCTTATAGGGTCTATTCTTTTCACACGGTACCATCCTTCACCACGTATGTATTTTTCTAAAAGAAACTTTTCTCGCCATAACTACATCAAAATTTCAACCCCTTTGATTCCTATATCCATCCTCACCTCCTATCATCCGTTAATCGAAAGAAAAGTCTAATTAAGGCTCAAAGAAGGCTACAAATGGTATATATCATCGGGTTAGTGTTTGGGTGAATATGTGGTTAACAAAGATGGCCTTTATCCTTTCCAAATTAAACACATATCATAGCCTCTATACGTAAGAACGGTAAGTTCTAGAAGATAATCACATGCACGATATCACACAATTAAAAGAAATTGTATCAAGATGTTTATACAAGGAAGCTCAAGTCTCACAGATAAGCAAATGGTGAAAAATAACAAGCCTAAGCCATCTCACGCCATTCATGCGTATTTTCTAACATATCATGTGCACTATCATTAAATTTCACAAAATTTTCTATCGCATCGGCTACATGGATTAACACACTTCACTTCAACTCGTTGATCGATCGACAACAACGAAAAGAAAAATGTAAACACGACAAAAGCAACACAAACGAAAGACAAAACAAAACACAAAAACAAATAAGAAAACGCGGTTACCTCCCAACAAGTGCTTAATTTAACGCCTTTAGCTAGACCATCACTAACCTTGTCAACTGGCATTTTGGTGGCAACAGTAAATCCTTCTCAACTCGTGATCCTCCTAAACTTAGCATTCACGGATCTCCACCACCGACTATGGAAGTGCCCCCAAACTCGAACGATACACTCGGAGTTCCATGCCGAGTCCACTTCTTCCTTCTCGCAATTTTCCTCGACGGTCGAGTACCCCTAAACGCGAGACGCAGCGGCAAAGAAGCAATATGATCGAAAGCAGAATCTTCCCGCTTCCACCGCCGTGTTGCTTGATGGCGTCAGATATGGAAATCTTGAGCTCCTCATCATTAACACGAAACGTGAGATTGCCTTCCAGACATCAATCAACGCATCACCGCTGCTAGAAAAGGTCTACCTAAGATTAGTGGTTGTTGTTTCAATTCGAATGTCTAAAATAACAAAGTCGGCCTGAAACACAAAATCTCAATTTACCAACACGCCTTCGACGATACCTTGATACGTGATCGATCGGTCACCATCATCGCGAAATCTTCGCCGGCTTCATCTTTCCTAGGTGTAGCCGGTTGAATACGCTCAACGGCATCGATTGACGCTCGCCTCAAGTCGCACAAAACATTTGAAAGTCCGCCGGCGATCTCGCACTCTAACGTAAAACCCGCCGATCCTTCGCTTGAGGGAGCCTTTGCAAGACGGCACTCCATTCTTCTGATAGGGTGATTTTCTCAAATTTCCCCGCTTCTTGCTTGCAAGCTGTCTTTAAGAATTTCATGTATCCCGATGTTTCGCAGTCATTTCAAAGAAAGGCAAATTTATCTCAACTTTTGAAAATCTATTTGAACGAGCAAACTCCTCGCCATATTTCGACTTGACAAGTCGACTTAAACGGGACCGAAGGAGTGTATGTGCAACCGATTTGCTTCGGGCGCCATGGCCGACCTCGCGATCACCGGAAGGTCGCGAGGTATCCTGCGCTACCGGCTCCTTCCTCGCGGCGAAGCTATGGCGCGAGTCACACTGATTTCTGCACCGCCTCGCCGATTGCTGCGTCGGGTATGCGAGCTGGTCGCCGCGAACAGCTCCGCGCCGCACACTCGATGGCTCGGTCGGGCGCGCGTCACGCGCTCGGTCGCTGGCTTCGTAAAATTTTTGACCTCGGTCACGAGCTCGGTCGCGAAGCTTCGCCCAGCAGTGCCATGCTCTTCTTCCTCGGTGGGGCTCGTGTAAGCTTGTCCACCCTTGTCCGGATGGCGGCAACCGATTTTCGGTTCACCAGACACTCGGAATTAGCCCGCCTTTTAAAGGCATTCACTTGTACGACTATTTGACCAATTTGATTTTCCAACATCTTCATATGCTTCCCCATAGCCGCCACAAGGACTCCAAATGATTTATCTTCTCGCCCGTGTTGCTTATAAACGACCGTTCGCTGTCAATTGTTGGTTGCTTACCACCAACCGCTGATCACGTCTTCAGACTTGGCTTCTTCGCTCGAATTACACCATTCGAACGGCGGCTCGCCGAGGTTGTTGGAAATTGATGATTCCTCCGATTGATGTGGTCGACGTTCTCGCCTCAATCTGACTCTTCAAAAGAGTGAACTTTCATGAGATCGCCATATTTTGAATCACTCAACAAAGCACCGCCAACAATGGTGTTCTCTCCGTCACATCGATAGCTCATTGGCAGCCATCTCTTCTACAATACGGCTTGCCTCGCTCACTTGTCGGCTCAATAAACAGCCTCCGACGATCCACCATGCTCCTCGCCCCGCCATGTCACCACTATAGAACTGCAGTGATTTGTTGCTCCTAGAGAACCCATGTTGTGGACATCGTCTCAATAGACTTCAATCTCTCCCATGCCTCAATAATGATTCGCCGTGGTTTTGGCAAAATGAGAGATTTCGGCGATGATCTTCGCGCCACGGGCGAAAGTATTTCAAAGAAACTTCAAAGTTTCCCATGTCGATGCCGCTCGTCCAAACTGAACCACTTTCACCGTCAGCAAGCGAGAAACCCAACATGCGATCCGGATCGTGTCTTGAATAGGTTCGATGTTGGGCCGCAGTTTAACCGCCAGTAGGGGTTGCAGATTAGGTCGCACTCAGCTCACTTGGGCTCGGGCCTCCATTGGGCCCGAACGGTGGGCCATATCCCATCAAGATCATTATCCACTATTTCGCCCTCATCAACAATCTCCTCGAAATTTAGTGCATCGCCTTCACTTGCTTCTTCTCTTCTCACTTCAGATTCTATACCCGCAGTACTTGAGATTTTCCATCCGCTTTCCTTCAATGCACTATCCGATGAGTCTCGCCACCAAACCCCGATCATCCACAAAGAATGAGATTTGTTAGAGTCGATTTAACTCTAATCGAATCTCCTCATTAAATGGAGTTAGTTATTTTAGGTTTTGTTTTTCTTCTTTTGTGTGTGCAAGTTATCGATGTTTTGCTAGATATGATGATAACACACCAAAGAACATGAGAATCGATCAAAAGAGATAAGGATGGAAGAAGTTAAATTTATTCGGTTCCTATTTTTCGTGAGCAAGTCGAAGGCCTAATTACCACAACTAACTTACATCCTAGTGGGTTGATCGCCACTTTTCTAACACGTAAAAGGTGTAAGTATAGGGTAAGTTTAAGTATCGATCCATTGTGATTGTAATGCTAAAACACGTAAGCTAGCTCAACGGTAATTCATCATTATCCAAGCACAAAAATAAGGGTGAAGGTTTAAGCTGCTGGAAATTAATCCAAAGCAAAGGTAACCTGCGTAAATATAAAATAAAGCAATAAAATCTCAAAAGATAACTATGAAGAAAGACTAGCCCTAGGATGCACCAATCCTATCCACAACGACGCTTATCCCGCTTATTATTAACCGCTTTAATCCGCATAGACGAAGATCACATATATAACCAACAACTTCGCCATTTATAATTTGGGGGTTGATTACTAATTTTCCCTATCACGCTTACGCCTCTAGAGGAAAATAAGCAACCCAAATGGATCACTAAGAATATGCTTCCTACGAATGTCCTATCTCGCCACGACTCAAGCGCTTATTCAGATCATACATTCAAGATCGACGACAATTAATACAGCTACGCCATTAATCGGTAACTAGATATGCATCAAGATTGATCGTAAATCAACACATATAAATAAGCACCATGAATCATGAATCAATGCCCGAAGGTAAATAACAATAAGCAGTGAATCACAACATATAGGATCGAATCATGCAAACCCTGTGATTAGAACGAAATCTAGCCGCATATAATAAACGGAATAAAATACGATTTAACCATAAAACGGAAATTAAATATATAAACCCGTGATGAAGCATTGATGAACAATGGTAGGTCTCAATCCAATCCCAAGCGAAAGAACGGAAAACATCTGAAAGCGATCGGACAAAACGCTCCGATCGATAACGAATTGAAGAACTAAACAAGAACAATGCAAGAATTGAAATTAGAACTAAACTAAGCTAAAACAAAGATAAAATTGAGGAAAACAAGTAAAAGGGCTCGGGGCCCTGGGGCCTGAGTGAAGGCAAGGGCTTTGCCTCTATTTATAGAAAAGGGTGGAAACCCAATTTGCGCCTCGCCGCCACGATCATGACCACTGCGCGGTCGCTAGCTCGACCGCCAGCACCGCCGCCGCCGCCTCGCCGCGCTCGCCGCTTGCGCCGCTTAGTTCCTCATGACCACCAGCGGTCGCTAGCAATTATGAACTCGTCATGAAATCGCCCAAGAAGCTTTTCGGCGCTGGCTTCGCCGCTGGCACGAGGTCGCGGTCGCGCTTTTCCGCGTCACTGGTTTGCTCATGAGCCAGCCTAGCGACCGCTAGTCGGTCGCTAGAAACCGGGCAGACATATCTTGATTCGTGATTCGCTCCTTGCTTCGATTTTCAACACATAAACCTACAAAACACCAAAATAACACCCAAGAGCAAGATCTTCTAAAATAGATAAAACATTAAGAATCGATACATAAACGCACATTAAACGAGCTAAACTCATCTTCAAATATCAACTATAAACGTAAATGCGCTTGTCACTACCGCCAAACTCCCACTTTATCCGTCCCGAAGAAAGAGAAGTCCTTTCCTATACCTCACGACTTCGGATGAAACCATAAGTGCAGCTTTGGTACGAGAGGACGGACGTCAACTCCTATGTATTTCATCACCGAGCACTCAAAGGGCCGTAAACGAGATATCAACCTCTAGAGAAGCTCGCTGGCATTAGTAAATGCCGCAGGAGACCGCATCCCTATTTCCACGCACATCCTATACAAGTTCTCACCGATCATCCACTTCGCAAGTGTTAACAAAGCCAAGCTCGGTAGAATTACGGCGGGCAATTGAATTGCGAGCACGCTTATCTCTTTTGTCCTCGCTGTCATCGGTGGTCAAGCCTTAGCCGACTTTCTAGTAGAGGCTAACTTCACGTAAAAATCGAAACCCATCGAGCTTACCTCAACCAATGCCAAGTCGAACCCATAAAGGAAGCATCCGAGAATTGCTGGCAAATCTATGTGGATGGAGCTCGAAAACGAAGTGGGTAGTATCTTACTTATAGGACCAGATGGCCAAGAGATTACCCACGCACTTCGGTTTACATTCAAAACTACGAATAACGAAGTGAGTACGGAGCCTTAATTGCAGGACTTCGCCTAGCTCAAAGTCTTCGTGACACGAGCCATGCAAGTTCACAAGGATTCTCGTGTCATAGTAAGCCACATGTCGGAAAGTACGAGTGCTAAAGGCAACAGACGAAGAAATACCTGAAAAGCCAAAGCGCCCACAACAGCCTTTTCTCATACTTAGTTGGTTCAGATCCCAAGGAGTTGTATAGCCGAGCCGACACCTACAAACCGGCTTGGCCATCAACGAGCCCGACCGTAGAAGAAGTCCAAATGTAAGCATAGACGATGCCAAGTCGAAGTCAACATAGTCTCGATGGAGAACCTAATTGACGACTCTTCAAGAATATTTGGAGAATGGCTAATTACCCTCATGACGTAATCGAGGCTAGAAAATCTTGAACAAATCTACGATACGCATTTGAGCAAGGAATTTTCATGTAAAGTCGATCTGCACTCTCCTAAGGTGTTTGGGTCCGAACCGAAAGCTGAATACGCATTTCACGGAAGACATAAGGATCATGTGAAAGCCATATCGGACCCCTCGCTGCTATCAAAGAAAGTCAGCGATGGGGATACTATTGCCAACAATGTTCCGAGACTCTATCGACCTTGTAAAGAAGTCGTCCAAGTGCCAAATTATGGAAATATGCCGAGGCTACCCTGCCGACTCGCCAAGATGCAAAGCCCTCGCCATTCATGCAATGGGGATTGATATCGGGCCCTTCCGAAAGCCCGTGGCGCTTCAGCCCTAATTGTTGCCATCGACTACTTCACAAAGCGGTAGAAGCCGAACCCTTGGTGAAAATCACAAGCAAAAATGCTCTCAACTTTGTCTGAAAATCGCTTCGGCATCCCCCATGTCCTTGTTTCTGATAATGGGACGCAGTTCACAGATAAGGTCTTCAAAGAATGGTGTCAAGAGCTTCAGATTCGACAAAAATTCACCTCGGTGGCCCATCCTCAAGCAAATGGTCAAACCGAGGTCACCAACCGGATAATTGTGAAAGGACTCAAAACTCGCCTTGACCGAGTGAAAGGCAATTGGGTGGAAAATTTGCCACAAGTCTTATGGTCATACCGCATAAACACCCTGACATCGAATGGAGAAACACACTACGCTTGGTGTATGGAACCGAGGCAAGAATCCCGAAATTGTATGCCGAGCCCTCGATTATCCATTTCTCACCAAGTAAATGAGGAGAATCATGAACCCGACCTCGATCTCGCTAGAAGAGAAGAGAGACCCGCCACATTAGAGAAGCTCGCACAAGCAACAAGTAGCTCGGTATTATAACCGCCGTGTCAAACTCGACAGCCCAAGGGCAACCTCGCATCAAATAACGTGTCGGTAAAGTCAGAAGCTCGACATGTTAGAAGTCACACGGAAGGACCATACCGAGTCAAAGAAGTCCTCGGAAAAGGGTCATATAAGCTCGCCCATTATCCGTGAGCAAATACCTCATACGTGACACATCATTCATCTTAAGAGATATTTTGATAAGTGTCAAAAGAAAAAATTGTTCATTTAGTCTTGTTAAGTCGGGTTGTCTTTAGGTCCTTTTTCTTTGTTATGTCGTGTTTCATTAATAAAATCTTTTTATTTACTCATATGTTCGCCTTGCATATTTCATTTGTCACTTATGCATACCACCTCTTCCCATTATATAATACCTCTACGGCGATGATCAAAACCCAACACATGGTAAAATAAACGCCGTAGGGTACCACCCCATCGACACTTCTCGACAAATAAGGAACCCATACCGCTTATTTCGAGGATGAATACCTCGCTTAATACGAGGACCTAACCACCTTCGCTTAATCTGAGGATTAACACGCTCGCTTAATACGGCGACCTAACCACCTTCGCTTATTTCGAGGATGAATACGCTCGCTTATCACGAGGACCTAACCACCTTCGCTTATTTCGAGGATGAATACCTTCGCTTAATACTACTACCTAACTACCTTCGCTTATTTCGAGGATGAATTACCTTCTTCTATTTCGAGGATGACCTACCTTCGCTTGATTACTTATGACGACCCACCTTCGCTTATTTCGAGGATGAATTACCTTCGCTTAAATATGAGGACCCACCACATCGCTTGATTATGAGGACCACTTACCTTCGCTTGATTACGAGGATCTAAGTGTAAAAGAAAAATCAACACAAGGCAAAGAAAATCACACAAGGCAAAGGAAAATTTATTCTTCTTTCCAAAGTAAACAACGATACACGACATTACGAGGACGATGAAGGACCGAGAGGTCGAGAAACTAAGCCAATCTCTAGCAAAATCGTGGTTCAAAGAAGCTCATCTATGTTTACCCTACCCCTACCTCTACCTCGCCTCGATCGACACCGGAGCTCGCCACCGACCTCTATGTCTTGCCATCCGACCTGGCCACTGACAACCCGCCATCTCAGCGCGATAAACTCCCGAGGATGCCTATCGACAATCCTAGTATTTGAAGGAGAAGCTCGGCAATCGAACGAAGCACCCGCCGTTACGGATGACGAGCTACAACGGTCTTCAGATAGATCGCTTATTCTTCTAAGGTCGGCAAGTCGCTTGAAATTGCCAAGAGTCCCGACTGCACTCATGTTTGTAGCTCGAACACCGGCAGCGATCTCTAAACTTTGGTTTCGCCTCGAGATGGTCAATCCACCACCATGGCGACAACCGCCTCAGATTCGCATGCCTCGATGACCGATTTGGCACCATCCTTCACGATCTCGAGCTTCTCCTCCAATCTCCAAAACCGAGCTTGAAGCTCGCCAAATTTCTGAGAAGCCTTGAATTTCACATCGCCTTCTTCCCGACATGGCCCACTTTTTCCAAGTGAAGGACCTCGACCTCTTCGCTCGAGAGCTCGGGTTCAAAATTTTTATTTGGTCCAGCCAATGAGACATATCAACAGTGTTCGTGAACAAACCAAGACAAAGAAAGAAAAGCATTCTTCAATAAAATTGGGAATTTTATTCAAGCCTTTAAGGCAGAGTCAAACCGACATCCTAATGATGCCGTAAGTACATTTGATCTACAAAAAAAAAAAGGATCAACTCGACCCTCCAACGCCTTCAGTCGCACCTCCCTCCGCCAGCCTTTCAGTCGCACCTCCTCGGCCTCCTTCCGAACTTTCACCGCGGTCGCCGCCGCCCCCGCCTCCTTAGCCGATCGCCATGATATCGCCGAGCTGGACGCCCGGTCCACCGAGCAAGCACGGATTGACTCGGCAACAAGAAGGTCAAGAGGAGGCCAACCTCTCCACAACGGCAAGCTCTTCGTGCCATCAAAGAAGACCTCGGCATACGCCCGCAGCAGGCCTCATTCTCCATCACCATACCCGCATTTGACTTATTCAAACCTGTAGTCCTCGGAACTTCATCGAGAGGGCCGCAGCCACGCCAGATAGGACCGTGGCCGCCCGCCGCCACCCTGCAGAACCTCCCAGAAAAATGCCCGCAGAAGGCGCGGAGAAGCCTCCTCGCAGGTCCGCCGCCTCGCCTCCCGACGCCCGGGCCGCTTCCACTCGGCCTTCAACAGCCGACTCAGCCTTCAACGAGCCGACTGCCTTCAACAGCCAACCTCGCCGCTACCGTCACCGCCAGAGTCAGCAGCCCTTCGCCGCATCCCGAGCCTTTAACCTCGGCCTCGCCACTCATGGACGAGGAGGGTCTTCCTCCTCTAAACTCGGCGACGCGAGCCACCCGTGAACCGACGACGGCATCCTTAAGTAGTCCGACGCCGTTAGTTGAGCGGACATCCTCGCAAGCTCGGCCGACATGTACTCGGTCCCCTGAACAAAAGTCAACCATGTCAAACAAATACATCAATACATAACTTCGTGACATGCAAAATAATTGCATTACCTCAGGGAAAGACTGATGTGCGACCTGGGTACCGACGATCTCACAGTCATCGTCGGCAGGAGCGAAAATACGCTTCTCCTTGTCAGGACGTAAGATGGATAAGGGCGAAGGCGACCTCACTACCTCTTCGGCCCTCTCAGAAGAGGCCTCAGGGACAATCTTCGGAGCCACATTGGATGGCTCGAGGTCGGACCTCGATCTCTTCCTCTTCTTCGAGGTAAGGAAGTTCACCGCAAAGTTAAAATAAATGCCGAGTTAGAACATAAAGCAAAAAAATCAATCAAGAGTCAAGTAAAATAAGGAGGCCACACCCTTCACCGCCTCATCGCATGTAGCAGGATCATAAGGGCTCACCGCAGCCGACGAGCTCGGCCTCGAAAACTTCATCAACAAGGCCGCCCGTCCAACGACTGAGGACACCGTCGCCATCAACGACCTCATCCACCACCTTCCTCAGATTCCGCATTTAACCGAGGATTCATCGAACCGACAAAAGAAGAACTTCTTCGCCGCCGGATTTTTGACCTCGCTTCACCTTAAAACTACGACGAGGTGATAAATAATACCACCAGAGCTAGATTTAAATTGAAAACCTAGGACTAGCCCTAGCGAGAGGACAATTATGGCGATAGACAAAGACACCAAGGCCCGCCAACCGTCGAAAAGAATTTGGCATTATTTGCAAGAGGTATGTCAACAACTGCTGTAACCGACATACACGTATGAAAAGGAAGACGAAGATCGCACTTAAGGGTCGTCCTCAGATACCAGAATAAACCTCCGGAGGACGCAGTCCCTATCCTCCGGCCGAGCTACCAACTCAAAAGATTTTGGAATAAAAATCAAGCAAGCTCTATTATTGCAGGGATTCTAGATATGAAGGAAACGAAGAAATCCTAACAAAATCCCTCAAAGGCGGGAAAGCTACTCTATAGGAAGAAGGAAGGAGAATCAACGGTAAAACTAATAAAACCACCGCTAATTCGTGGCTTATGAGATCGACACATCACGGCCGTCGGGTCGTGAGACCAAGAAGAAGAAGAAGAAGTTTCATAAATAACTTACTTGTTTTAGAAGGAATATCAAGAAGATGGCATCGATGTTCGACGAGAACGACGATGGAGGAATAGTAGGGACACTCGTTTTCGTAAAGACAGAGTTTTTTTTTAGTTTGAAAGTCAAGTTGTAAAGTGAAATGAAAAGGACAGTGGAAGTTATTCCCAACGTGTACTTTATCGGGACCCCAACCGCCATATACATTAAATGGATGTGACGTGTTCTGTTCGACATCGGCACGGCATCCCGTGTTCGACCGCACGACGCTACACATTCAATCTCGCCACGACATCATATATCCGACCCGACAAGAGGTTACGTATTCGACCTCGGCAGGACGACAAGTATTCGACTTCGGCCAATTTATGGCCAAGCAACATACAACTTCGGCAGGATCAGACGCTGGCCCACTTCTTCAGACACGAATTTCGAGAGGCAATGTCGACTCCATCGACCCCATCCATCACGACCTCACTTCACGCCTTTTTGGGGTATGTGATAGATACGCCCAACCACTAGGCCAAGCTGCCGTGCCCAATATAAATGACCCCGACATTAAGCTCGCCTATGTGAGTTAGGCCCAAGAAGACCTCAACCAACTACACCAAATCACAAGTGGAGACGAGAAGATTCTTGACATATCTAAAAGAATCCTTATGAGAGAAGACTTGACAGAGTCGGACTCATTATGACGGTTTATAAACAGAGGCTAGATTAGAGGAAATCGCTATCTACACAATTTGTAATCGCTTGTTGCACACTTAATACGATATACTCTCTGCCCGCGGACGAGATCTATTTCAATAGATCGAATCACGCTATTTCCTCGTGTTCCTTATGCATTTATTACCCTACGAAATTAAGATCGATTAAGATCGATCAATGATGATGATGATGATGATGATAATAATGAAGCTTTCGACTCTGCAGTCGGATCAAGGATGTTAAATGACACACCTTATTTGTGCTCACTGTCTGTGCAGCTGAAGGCACTATTTTGAAAATCGATCGATCCGCTTGTTCAACCTACTCGACCGTGGAACGGTCGTTTCAATGTTCGGGTTCATATTGATTCCATTTTTAAAAAATTTAGCGTAAATCAATCAAAATCAAATAAAATCGGTAACAGTGAACCAAATCGATTTCAATAATTCATATAAAAATAACTGTAAATTGAACAAATTAATGTCAAGAGGATCTATGACCATTGTCATGTACCAATTTAAAACTTTTGATTGCAATTCTTTAATTAATTAAGTATCTATACTAACAATATTGACTAGATATTAAATAATTATTATCATTTCATCAGCAATAAATATTTTGTAAAATTATTATTGTTAAACTACTATTATATTAGAACTGACATTCATGTAAATGGTGATTATGATGTAAAAGGGGATGATAGTAGGAATTAATCGATATTTGTAATTGTTTTGTTGTATAACTTTTTCTTGTAAATATACTAATGAACAAATATTGATGAATATATATACTTTTTTTGAAACAATGTTTAGAAATTTTAAAATTTGATTTAAATTATCATATTAATAGTTTATTCTTAATATTTATATGTTAATGTAGACACATCATACATATTAAATGTAGGGTTGTCAATTGCAATGCAGTCGGTCGTTATCGTGTCGACACGATAACATACACCACACGATAGGCCAAACACAAACACCACTCGCTAGGATCCGTCTGATACTTAACACCTAACATGACACCTAAATGTATCGACACTTATTACCTAAACGAGCACCTAATACTAATATTACACGCATTTTTTCGTGTTGACACGACATGACACCTACACACGATAAATTCAAATTAAAATTAAAAATAAATTAATAAAAGAAATAAATATATATAAAATATAATTAAATTACTATTAAAAATATTTATAAATATTATCGAATTATACTTAAAACGGCACTATCCTATTACCTAACACCTAATGAAACACGAAAATTATCGTGTTACCTAACACGACATTTAAATTATCATGTCCTTATTATGCTGACACGATAAGGACACGAACACGCATAAGGTTGAACACTAACTGCTAATTTCGCTGCGTGTTCTTGTCGATTTTCGTAGTATCGAAATTGTCAGCCCTAATTAAAAGTCAAATACTTATAGATCATTTGATTTTGTTTCTAAATAGTTCAAAACGATCGAACTAGTAATCCAATAACCTAATCAAGTGACTGGTTCGATGACCGATCCCATTTTAAAAACATTGGTCAAGTTAAGGATCTGTATGGATACACGAGGTAGAGTTTAAGGCTTCATGACTACAAGTGAAATCTTCGACAATTATAGTTTACTCTAAAATTTGTAATTCAGAAATCTATTTCGCTAAATATGACTAGCAACGACACAATGAAAGCATAATCGACACTGATAAATTCTTGCTTGAAACCCATGTTCCTAAGCTAAAAGTGTACGTCATTTCAGGGTCCAAGACAAGACTTTATAACGGACGACATAACTCGAAATGTAAAAGTAGGAGATCAAACTAAAAGGAACTTAAAAACAAAAGTAAATACAATAACCAGATACTAATGCCGAGTCGAGGAGTCCTCTTCCGCAAGACGAGATACGCCCAGTAGTGCTCTCTGCTCGCGATCGTCCCCAAAGATGAAACGGCAGCGCCTCGTAGGTGGCAAGACCGCAGACCAACGAGCCCGCGAATCGGACGGAGGCGAGGACAGAGCTTGATACAAAACAATGTATGCGTAAAAATGCTCGAAGATGCCTGGAATGCTTTAGCAAGAGGTGGTTTGCGCCGGAGACATGTCCTATTTATAGTGCCGCCCCTCACGGGAGCATGCCGAGTCAACACCGCATTGATGTCGGGTGTTACGAGTTATGTCCCCTATCGAGCGCGCGGGCGGTTTCGGAGACAACGGGCACGCTTCCGCAGAGCCATCATGTCGGCACGCTATCGACGGTTACGACGAATCGACAACGCGGCCCTGTGTTCATTGGACGATCCGGACGCCTCTTCAATGCACAAAGCAGCCCAACGGATTGGGCCACACGAGTCGGGCCTCGACCAACTCCATCGCACAAGCAGCCCAACGGATTGGGCTACACGAATGGGCCTCTGACCAACTCCATCTTTGGGCTCGATCAAACGCTGATCCAAAATATAAGGACAATGGGGCCCACGAACCAGCCCACGAACAGCCCAAAGACCACCCAAAGACCACCCAAGATCCAAGATCCAAGATCCAAGATCCACGGACCACGGACCACGGACCACGAACCGAACCGAAACCGAACCGAGAACCGAGCCGAGCCGAGAGCCGCCGGCGGGCGGGCGGGCACGGGGCCGGCACCGCGGCCGGCACCGCACGGCATCAAGGGCGGCGGCGGCATACAGTAGGCGCGCGGGCTTTCCAAACCCATCACTTGTGCACATAATTATACTAAGTGTTCAATGAACCACTTATATAGACAATTAATGAAGATACATTAATCAATGTGGGATAAGGATTAATTAATCCATGCTTATCCCCTTAATCACATAACTCCATGTTTAAGTGACCAACTTTGATCCACTATTTCACCACCGAAAATCGGATTTGAGAATGTGAATACACCACCATCATCTACTCAAAACGTAGATCGATCCTATGCCGCTTAATTTCACAAAATTAAACGTTACGCCACTCAAAATCTTGGTCAAAGTAGCCTCGGCAACTCGACCATATATATATATATATATATATACGCAGATTTCCAACAATCCCCACATGAGTGGAAATAGCCATATGCATGTATGCAGACACACCTACCCCTCAAGAGATGTTAAAATATTTGGACAGTGGTTTATGACCTGAACCTTCCATAGTTAGTACCATCGAGTACACAGCGGATTAGTGGACACGATGCTCGAACTATTCCCCACAACGCGTAATCGAGACAATGGTATTAACACTTTAACACCTCAACCTCATCCGCTCACGCTTGATTCCATTTGGCCATGGACATCCACTTGATTCATAAGTGTTTTGTTTGAAGCGCCCCACTCGCACTTACATAGGTGATTCTTTACCGAGTATCTTGCCATACTCAACCTACTCGAGGTATCTTAGGAATCATTAAGAGTCAACGACTCAACCTCACCACTAGGCAAGTTTTTCAAACACTCGCTTGCTTTTAGGAATGACTAACTCGAGTGTTTACACCGAACTCCTATAGCTTAGTTCTCCCATCAACCAAGTTCTTGGGATCTCCAATCATCATGGTGGGTTACCACTATGATTGTTCTTAAGATGTGGATTTTAATCCCATTCCTCTAAAGAACTTGATCATTTGATCCCGGTTCAACCTTTGGTTAATCGGATCCGCCAGATTATCTATCGACTTGACATAGTCAATCGATATAACCCCACTGAGATCAAATGCCTCACGGTATTATGTCGCCGACGATATGTCGAGACTTACCATTATACAAACCACTTTTCGCTTCTTCCAATAGCCGCCGCTATCACAGTTGAATCATCACCGTGGCATGTGTTTAGACCAACATGGAATATCTTCCAAAAATTACGAGCCACTCGGCTTCCTCACCGCCTTTATCCAAAGCTATGAATTCGATTCCATGGTGGATCGGGCTATACACGCCTGCTTCGTGGATCTCCAAGAACAAAGACCTCCCCAATCGTGAACACGCACTCCACTTGTAGAAAGTGAATCTTTCGTGTCGATATCCACTGGCATCACAAGCACTCTTCAAGCACGGGGATATCTCGTGAATGCAGCCCATGATTTTGAGTATACTTCAAGTACCTCAAAACTCTCACTAGAGCCTTCCAATGCTCCTTGCTCGATTGCTCGTAACGACTCAATTTGTTCACACAAGAAGCTATGTCGGGTCGGGTGCAATTTGTAAGATACATCAAACACCGATGACCTTAGCATAGTCTTCTTGTCCAATGTGTTCACCCTCGTTTTACCAAGTGAACATTGAGCTCCAATGGGTCTTAGTGTAAACTATCAAACGCGTTGAATTTCTTTTAGCACTTTCTCGACGTAGTGAGATTGTGTCAAGATTATTCCATCTCGATCTTCTTAGAATCTTGATTCCAAGAATCACATCGCCTAATCCCATGTCTTTCATGTCAAAATTTCTTTTAACATGCGCTTTGTGTCATTAATGACTGAGTATTGCTACCCATGATCAACATGTCATCTACATACGTACACACTATGACATAACCATTATCGTTGTTCTTAACGAGACACATTTGTCACACTCGCTGATCTTGAAACCATTTGCCAACATTATATTGTCAAATTTCAGTGCCATTGCAACGACGCTTGTTTCAAACCATATAGAGACTTCACGAGTTTGCATACTCGCCATCTCGACCGGTACTACAAACCCTTCGGTTGCTCTATATATACCTCATCCTCGAGGTCACTGCTCAAAACGCAGTCTTAACGTCCATTTGATGAATCTCAAGATTGCGCAGCAAAGAATTGCAGAAGCACCGAATAGACGTAATCCTCACTGTGAATAGGTATCAAGAAATCGCACTCTCTTTGTTTAAACCCTTCGACAACCAAACGGGCCTTATACTTTTCAATTGATCCATCCGCCTTGTATTTCTTTTAAGGATCCATTTGCATCCTATGGCTTACAACCTTCTCGCAAATCAACCAAGACCCAAGTGTGGTTTTGCGTATAGAATCAATCTCACTGAATGCCTCTCGCCGAGCATCCCGTCCGCCGAGCATAGCTACTTTGATCGACGCTGGTTCTTCGTCCAACATGAACGCAATATAGTCGTGACCAAAACTTCGACGCTCGACTTCATCGCCTCGCCTTGCCCGATTCTCCGATCGCACTCGATCGCTATGCGATATCGGTTCTTCCTCCAAAGGTTTAGAACTCAGAAGCCACCATCGCCTATTGCTAGAGTCGGCTTCACTTTTATCCTTGTCTTTACAGGATAAACACTTTCAAAGAATATAGCATTCCTCGATTCAATCGTCGTCCCCACAACATATCCGCACTCGACCGTGGATCGAAACGATAGCGCCGCTGCTCGCTGCATACCCAATAAAGATACAATCGATCGTTTTAGGTCCAATTGTAACTTGTTTAGAAGAGGCACCTCAACCTTCGCCAAACACCCCACACTTTCGAGATATTTCAGACGATGGCTTTCTTCCTTTCCACAACTCGTAGGAGTGACATCCTTACCCTTGAGTGGAATCTTGTTCAAGATGTAGTTGGTCGTCAAAACAATTTCCCCACAAGTTCTGGGCAAACTCGAACTAATCAACAAAGCATTCATCATCTCCTTAAGTGTTCGATTTTACGCTCAAGAACGCTTATTAGACCGAGGTGAATAGGAGTCGTCGCTTGATGTATTATACCACTTTCGCAGATAATGCCTCAAACGGAGCTACATATTCTCCCCTCTATCACTTCAATGCCTTAATTCGACAAATTAGTTGATTCTCGCTCGCTCTTCAAGTTTTAAAAGCTTCAATAGCCTCGCCTTTACTTCTTAGAAGGTAAAGATAACAATATCTTGTACAATCATCAATAAACGTGATGAAGTACTTTTTACCACCTCTAGTTTGTACAAATTTTAAATCACACACATCGTGTGAATAAGTTCTAGGGCTTAGTGTCTGCTCTCACCGAATGAAACGGTAACTTAGCTATTTTCGCTTCCACACAAACCTCACATTTCGCTTGTGTATTAACTTCATTTAACTTTAGTAAATCTAAATTTACTAATCTTTTATTGCATTTAGATTAACATGTCCTAATCTACAATGCCATAAATCGAGCACTCATCAAGTAAGAGGAAGTAGATGCATTTTCATTCATAACAATCTTGGGTACACAAGACAACCATTACATTCAATTTGAAAAGACCCCGTGAGATAACCCCTACCAAGGAACTTCCCAAACTTAGTCAAGACAAACTTGTCCGACTCAAAACTAGTCTAAACCCCTTGTTAACTAGAATAGAGCCCGACACCAAATTCTTGCGGATGTCCGGACATGCAAAGACATCCTTCAACGTGATCTCAATGCCGGACGACATCTTGAGCACCACATCACCAACTCCGCAACGCCGGACGAAGCTTGGTTCCCATGTTGAGCTTCCTTCCTCAACAGCTTGTAGGTGGAGAAACGATCTTTTCGGCGCAGACGGCGCAGTTGCGCCAGTTGTCGATGAACCATCCACCTCGATTCTCGACGTGGTCGACTTCTTCTGTTACCAGCAGCCAAGTCATCCTTGTCCCATTTGTCAAGTCCTTCTCGACAACATTGGTAACTTGTTTAGCCTTCTTCTTCTTCGCTTACGACGCCCTTACTGTGTGGCCATGCTTGCCACAATTGTAACAGCCCCCGCCAAATTTACGGCAACCATCTTCCTTCGCTTTGTCTTCGACATCGACGAACACGCTTGTTGGAGGGACCGCCTCCAACAGTTGGCTTTAGCATCGATCGCCTTCGCTTTTAAATCTTGTTTCTTCACGCCGACTCGATGCAGCTTGACGATCAAGTCTTCGTGTCATATCCTTTCGCCAGGCTTAAGGTAGACCTCAAGTCTCTCCACCTGTGGGTAGCTTCAATCATCGTAGCGACGACAAAGCCGTCCAAAAACAAGTGTGCCCTTCGGCTTGAACCTCGTGTACAATGAGTTGAAACTCTTGACTTGGTCCATGATCGGTCGGAATCGACCATCTTGTAGTCCAAATATTCGCTACAATAAACTTTTTAGTACCGCATCATCACTACGGTATTTCTTTTCTAGCGCATCCCACATACTTTGGATGTCGTTACAACAAAGATAAACACTATACAAGCTATCTTCTAAACTACCAAGTATAAAATTTTTACAAAGGTAGTCGCCAAGGCGCCAATTATCATATGTCGCCGGACGTGAAAGTCCATTACCACCCCTGAACGGCGGGCTCATCTTCCATCAAGAAGTTGGCGGCCCAACGCCGTGAGGTAGAACAAAGATCTTTGTCGCCATCTCAAGTCGGATCCTCCAAACTCGGCGTTTCTCGACGGGCGGCATCATCCTGCGGTATGAACAGCGCCGAGATCGATCCATGATCGATCCACCAAGCACCACTCAAGTGTGCCGAACATGGAACTCGAATGAGAACCACGTGTTAGATCCCATGGATCCAACAATGACCCATCAAGAGTGCAAATGTCGAGCCAATGGAACCACTAAAAGTGGAACCAAACGCTGAACCACTAAAAGTGGAACCAACAATGACCCAGTGGTCCAATGGTTGACCCCAAGGCATCAAACCAAACATGGCCGTAGCCATTGTGCCGTATTGGCAAGAAGCAGCAGAGGCAGCGGCAGGAAGCAAAGCAAAGCAGCAAGACGGCGAAGTGAGTCGGTGGTCGGAACAGACGACATCTCCACGCAGGTATTTAATTTCGAAAGTTTTAAGTCAATTTAGAAGTCCGAACTCCTCGCAAGTGGTATCTCGCCTTGCGATTGTTGAAAAAGTGTACGTAACAAGACAAGACTTGGCGGACGACATAACTCGAAAATGTAAAAGTAGGAGATCAAACTAAAAGGAACTTAAAAACAAAAGTAAATACAATAACAGATACTAATGCCGAGTCGAGGAGTCCTCTTCCAAGAAGACGAGATACGCCAGTAGTGCTCCTGCTCCGCGATCGTCCCCAAAGATGAAACGGCAGCTGCCTCGTAGGTGGCAAGACCGCAGACCAACGAGCTCCGCGAATCGGACGGAGGCGAGGATGAGCTTGATACAAAAACAATGTATGCGTAAAAATGCTCGAAGATGCTGGAATGCTTTAGCAAGAGGTGGTTTATGCCGTGGAGACATGTCCTATTTATAGGCCGCCCCTCACGGGAAAGATGTTGAGTCAACACCGCATTGATGTCGGGTGTTACGTAGTTATGTCCCCTATTGAGTGCGCGCGGTTTCGGAGACAACGGGCACGCTTCCGCAGAGCCATCATGTCGGCATCGCTATCGACGGTTACGATTTAACCGACAACGCGGCGCCCGTGTTCATTGGACGATCCGGACGCCTCTTCAATGCACAAGCAGCCCAACGGATTGGGCCACACGAGTTGGGCCCCTGACCAACTCCATCGCACAAACAGCCCAACGGATCGGGCTACACGAATTGGGCCGACCAACTCCATCTTTGGGCTCGATCAAACGCTGATCCAAAATATAGGACAATGGGCCACTAACCAGCCCACGGCAAGCCCAGAACAGCCCAAAGCCCAAAGACCACCCAAAGACCAAGATCCAAGATCCACGATCCACGGACCACGGAACCGAACCGAACAGAACCGAGCCGGCCGGGCGCGGGCGGGCGGCGCTGGCGGGCGGCACCGGCCCGCATGCGGCGGCGGGCATACACAGGCGGTGGGCTTTCCAAAACCATCACTTGTGCACATAATTATACTAAGTGTTCAATGAACCACTTATATAGACAATTAATGAAGATACATTAATCAATGTGGGATAAGGATTAATTAATCCATGCTTATCCCCTTAATCACATAACTCCATGTTTAGTGACCAACTTTGATCCACTATTTCTCACCACCGAAATCGGATTTGAGAACGTGAATACACCACCATCATCTACTCAAAACGTAGATCGATCCTATGTCGCTTAATTTCACAAAATTAAACGTTACGTCACTCAAAATCTTGGTCAAAGTAGCTTCCCGGCAACTCGACCATATATATAATATATATATATATAAACTTATGAATTGAGTAGAAGTTGATATAATTTTAAGATTTAATTTTAAAGAGAAAAATATGCATCCAGATGTAGATGCGGATCTACAGATCATATAAATCTAAACTTCATGATGGATTGATATGGTTTTTTTTTAAAGTCAACTCTGTATTTCGACCTAACAAGATCATGTACAATTTAGACCTATTTCAATCCCTACCCTATAATTAAATACTGCTATGTAGCAAATTTTCTTAACCAATTAAATTAGATTTTTTTTCACTCATATAATCGATCTATTGCAATTAATGGGTTGAGAACTCATCAACAAGAATAGAAACTACCTTAAAGATGAAATAGGAGATGGAGCAGAACGGATCTGCAGTTCTAGGTAGTGGAATTGGTGGTCAACCACGTCAGAAGTCTAGAAAATAGAGTTGGAGGGATCTTTCAGATAAGGATTCTGACGTTCAAGTCTCGTCGAGAGAATTTAGCAGAGTTCAAGCTTTTGTATTGTTAAATGTTAATTTGTAACAACTAGTGTCTCTTGAGTTCACAGAGTGTCTCTTGAGTTCATAGAGTCTTTTCAAGTATCTAGCTATTTATGAGTCATTATATATCTACATCTTTTGTATTCCTCTTGATCTTCTATAAATACATCTCTAGGTATGTAGATGGATCAACACATCAAGAGCTATCAATAATAAACCAAAGGCAAGAGCAGTAGCTTTGTCATCTATCTCCTAAATCTCTCTTTCTTATAAAACTATCTCCAACAAATTTGGTATCAGAGCAGGTTCATCGTCAATATGACGACAGCCCCAAACTCCATTTTTTCATATACATCTAGCCAAATTCCAATTTTCGATGGTGAACACTATGATTATTGGAGTTCTCGATGGAGATGATAAACGCGATTTTACACGATTTAGTTGATATTTGAAGATGAGTTTAGCTCGCTTAATGTGCTTATGTATCGATTCTAATGTTTCATCTATTTCTAGAAGATAACCGCTTCTTCTCGTGTTCCTTCGACGCTTTGTAGGTTTATATATCGATAATCGAAGCAAGGAACTAAGCACGCAGCAAAATTGACATTCTGCCCAGCCTCCAGCGACCGCCCAGCGGTCGCTAGGTAGACCGCCAGTGCCGTCAACGAGCACCCGTAAGAGCCGCGTCACGACCTGCCCGCGAGAGCTGCCTAGCGCCGAGAATTCATCGACGACGCGACCGCTCATAACGGCTAGCGATCGCTAGTCGGGTCATGAGGTACAAAGCGAGCGCAAGAGGCGCATCAAGCAGAAGGTCAGCCATGAGAGACTTACCGCGACCACACCCAGCGACCGCTGGCGGTGGTCGCGAGACGGCATGCGTATGGAAAATAGGTTCGGGGTGTGCCTATATATGGCAACACCCCACCGCGCCTCCTCGCACCCCAAGACCCCAACACGCCTGCACCTATTTTACTTCAGCTTTTTCCTCGCTTTTCCATTCTTTAGCTTTAGTCTTCATTTAGTTTAATTCTAGTATCGATTTTCCGTTGTTCTAGTTTAGTTTATTGTTTCTGCTATCGATCGTAACGCTTTGTCCGATCGCTTTCCTTTGTTTTCCGCTCGCTCGCTTGGAATTGATTCAAGACCAACCTTGTTCATCCGACGCTTTCCTACGGGTTTTATATATTTAATTTGCCTTTATGGTTAAATCGCATTTCATTCCGCTTATTATGTCTCGCCAGTTTTCTATTCTAATCCTGTGGGTTTGTATGATCCGATCCTATATGTTGTGAGTTCGCTATCGCTATTTACCTTCCGTGCATTGATTCATGATTCGATTGTGCTTATTTATATGTGTTGATTTGATCAATCTGATGCATATCTAGTTGTCGTTAACGACGAATCAGTATTAATTGTCAATCGTTATCGAATGCATGATACGAATGAGCCTTGAGTCAGAATCGAGATAGACATTCGTAGGAAGCATATTCTAGTGATCCTTTTGAGTTGCTTATTTTCCCTGTAGACGAATCGTAATAGGAAAATTAGTAATCAATCGCCGCAATTGTCGTGAATCGTTGTTGGTTATATATGCGACTGCCTTGTCCGGATTAAAACGGTTAGTAACAAGGTGATAAACATCGCTGTGGATAGGATTGTGCATCCCTAGGTTAGTCTTTCTTCATAGTTATCTATCGTGTTTTATTACGTTATTTATATTTCGCTTGGTTACCTTGCTTGGATTAACTCCCAAGCCCCAAACCTCTCATCCTTTATCCGTTTCAATAATATCGAATTATCGCCGAGCTAGCTTCTATGTTTTCGTGATACAATCTCAGGATACGATATCGCCACTCCTATCATTACACTTTTACGTGAAAAGGAGCGATCAAATTTTACGCCATACGGGATTGTTAAGATCACATAGGAATAATTTGACGATTTGGATTTATTAATTCAAGTTATATATATATATTATATTTATTTATTTTGTCAACAAATTCTCTCGCTCGTGTGGTTTATGCACAAGATCTCGTGGACCTCCTCAAGT
Source organism: Salvia rosmarinus (assembly GCA_036937905.1). Lineage (NCBI taxonomy): Eukaryota > Viridiplantae > Streptophyta > Magnoliopsida > Lamiales > Lamiaceae > Salvia > Salvia rosmarinus. Next base: position 485,508 of record JAODLM010000354.1, read on the forward strand.
ATTTTAGATCCCGAGATCGAAAGCTCTCAAAGGAGAAGAGGACGAGAGAAGAGACGAGCTGCAATGGCAGCCAACCGCAGTAACGGGGCATTCCTCCCGAGCAAGTAGACGATGCTAGCCGACTTTGCAGAGATGCGCGCCGATGGCAAATATGGGAATCGTTGTCCCCGCCTCCAGGAAAGACCTCAACCACATGTATCGACATCCCAACCGAAAGTTCCAAGGAGGCGGTGGGGCCCGCACGTAGATGCAATAACTTCGAGCTCAAACCGCCCCGATCAAGATGGTCCAAGGAGAGCGCTTTGTAGGAGTCACTGAAGACCCGAATGCGCATCTCGAGACCTTCTCGATATTTGTGACACCATCAAATGAATGGGTGCCACAAGACACGATTCGATGCGATGTTCGGTTTCTCGCCGCAGAGCCAAAGCGAAAGATTGGTTCAAGAGTTTGGACCGAGCAAGCATCGACACTTGGGGAAACTTTATAGAAGTTTTTTCAAATACTTTCCACGGGCGAAAGCGCAGAAGATCATCGCCGAATCTCTATTTTTGCCAAAACCACGTATGAATCATTATTCGAGGTATGGAGAGATTCAGAGGTTCATTGAGACGATGTCCACAACATGGGTTCTCCAATGAGCAACAAATAACTCGCCTACGGTGGACCGATATGGCGACGAGGAGCATGGTGGATGCGTCATGGGGGCATGCTTATTAAACCGACTCAATGACGAGGCAAGTCAGATAGAAGAGATGGTCGCCAACAGCCTATCAATGGCCAAATCGAGAGAACGCCATCGCTCAAAGCAAATTACTGCTGAGAGGATTCAAAATATGACGATCTCATGAAGAAGTTCACTTTTTGAAGAGTCGATTGAGATGACAGAACGCCACCACATCAATTAGAGGAGTCATTCGAATTTCCAACAACCTTCAAAGCAAGCTTCAATATTCGTAATTCGATTCAAGAGCCGAGGAAGCCAAGTCTCAAGACATGATGGCAGCTTGGTTGTAGCAACCAACAATTGGCAACGAATCAAAATTGCTCATCAAAGAACACCGGCAAAAGATAAATCATTTGAGTCCACCGCGACGGCTATGGAAGCACATAAAGATGTTAGAGAATCAAATTGTCAAATAGCCGCAAGTGAATGCACCATGTAAGACGGGCCAATTTCCGAGTAACACGGAGGTGAACCCAAAGAGTCAATGCTTTGCTATCCAGACGAGGAGTTGACGCCCTACCCGAGCCCCTACCGAGGAAGAAGAGCATGAAAGCACACCGACGCAGAACCGCGATCGAAGTCACGCGATCCGAGCCCGATCGCGAACCATCCGTAATCCTTTTCCTCATAAGCTCGCGATCGAGCACGCCCGCGCAGACCGCACCGCCAGTCATCCGAGTATCCGCTGCGTTGAGTTGTTCGCGAGCGACCCGCCGCAAACCCGACCGCGAGCAATCGCCGAGCACATGGCCGAGAAATCAGCCACGAGCTCACGCTCGAAGCTCACACGCCAGGAAGGAGTCCACCAGCAGCGCACTTTCGCGATTTACCCAGCCGGGTCGCGAGGTCGATCATGAGGCAACCCTGCATAAATCCTCGACGCATAATTCCTCCCGTCCCGCTTTCCGAGTCGACTTGTCAAGTTAAATATCGACGAGGAGTTTGCCTGCTTCAAAGAGGTTTTTCTAAAGTTGAGATAAATTTGCCTCTTTGGCACCGCAAACATGCCTGCCAGCATGAAGTTCTTAAAGACGACTGCAAGCAAGAAGAAGCCTGGGAAATTTGAGAAAATTACCCTATCCAAGAATGCGGTCGTTTTGCAAAGCGAAGCTCCTCCGCTAATGATCCCGCGCCACGTTGAGCGCGAGATCACGAGCAGACTTTTCCAAATGTTTTGTGCGACGAAATAGCATCAACTGATGTCATTGAACGCTTTCAACCGGCTACACCTAGGAAAGATGGTTTAATTAAGATTTCATCGATGATGGCTGACCGTCACCACATATCCAAAAGGTATCGTCAAGACGGTTGGTAAGAATTCGGGATTTTGTTTTTCCGCCGACTTTGTGATTTTAGATATTCCCAATTCAAACAACAAACCACTAACCTTGGTAGACCTTTCCTAGCAACGGTCGTGCGCCGATTGATGTGCGTGAAGGAAACCTCACGCTTCGTGTTAACGACGGAGAGCTCAAAATTTCCATATACGACGCCATCAAGCAACACGACGCTGGAAAGTCGGAAGATTGTTGCTCGATCATGATGCCGCCGCCGCCACGCCTCTGCTTAGAGGGTACTCACCAATCGAGGTGTCTGTGAGAAGGAAGAAGTGGACCTGCATGGAACCCGAGTAGCCTAAGTTTGGCGTGGGCCACTTCCATAGTCGCAGGTGGTCATCCGTGAATGCGTTTGTGAGGTTCCACAAGTCGGAAAGATGTCTATTGCTACAAAACACCGGATTGACGAGGTTAGTGATGGTCTAGCTAAAGACGCGAAGTAAGCAATTTGCTGGAGGTAACCCAACGCTTTTCTTTTGTTTTGTTTTCGTTTTGTCGCGGTCTTTCGCTTGTGTTGCTTTTGTCGTGTTTCGCTTTTTCTTTTTCGCTTTTCGGTCTCACGATCAACGAAGCTGTTGAAGTGTGTTAATCCATGTGGCCAATGACTATAGAAAAATTTTGTGAAATTTAATGATAGTGCGCATGATATGTTAGAAAATGACGACGAACGAACGAGACGGCTTAGCTTGTTGTTTTTCACCATTTGTTTATCCCTGAGATTCTGAGCTTCATCAGATAAACATCTTCGATACGCTTTTAATCAGGTGTTATCATGCATGTGATTATCTTCTAGAACTCGCCGCTCTTCTCCGTGTCGACCGCAATATGTGTTTCAATTGAAAGGATAAAGGCCATCTTTGTTAACCACATATTCACCCAAACACTAACCCGATGTTATATACCATTTGTCGTTTCTTCGAGCCTTTATTAGACTTTTTCTTCGATTAACCGGACGATAGGAAGTGAGGATGGATATGGGAATCAAAGGTGAAATTTTGATGTAGTTATGACGAGAAAAGTGTCTTTAGAAAATACGCTCGTGGTAAAGAATAGTACTTTGTTCGTGAAAATTAAACCCTATAAGCTCTAGAAAAGAAAAGAAAGAAAAAATGTTAAGTTCATTATGAGTGTTGAGCATAAAGGTCTTCAATCAAGTATAGGTACCTTATGAGGTATAAACGTCAATTTAGCACGCTGGGAAAGAAGAGGAAAATGACAAAGTCCATATGTGTTTAAATATATAAATGGTGGTGCTTGAGTTTACTTCGAGTCACTTAGCCATATATTATCCTACCTTAACCAATGTGCCTACATTATAACCTATCAAAAACTCTTCGATCCTTATTTGAACACATTTGACGCGGTGGGAGATGTTAGAAACGGTGTTTATGGTAAGATGTTGCATTGTATTGATCGCTGAGTGTATACACGCCCCAATTTCTTTACGAGTTTGAGTGTATCCTATATATTCTACACACATGCCGCCGTAGGTCAAATAAACGAGCGCCTCGATGGTTGTTTGTGCCGAGTTGGCTAACGCCGTCATGCGCGCCAATGTTTTGAGCGCTTATATGTTTCGAGGCTCAGAATGATTATCCTCTTGCTACGCCTGCTGATCTTCGCTTGTCTTTTCGCTCGCTTTTGTTTGAGGACAAACAATGCTTTAAGTTTGTGGGTTTGATAAACGCATTTTACACGTATTTAGTTGATATTTGAAGATGAGTTTAGCCTGCTTAATGTGCGCTTATGTATCGATTCTTAATGTTTCATCTATTTCTAGAAGATACCGCCTGGGTGTTCCTTCGACGCTTTGTAGTTTATATATCGATAATCAAGCAAGGAACGAAGCACGAGCAAAATTGACATCGCCCGGCCTCCTAGCGACCGCCCAGCGGTCGCTAGGTAGACCGCCAGGCAAGCCAGCACCCGTAAGAGCCGCGTCACGACCGCGCTCCGCGAGCCGGCCTAGCGCCGAGAATTCACCGGACGATTTCTGCGACCAGTTCATAACGGCTAGCGATCGCTAGTCGGGTCGCGAGGTACAAAGCGAGCGCAAGAGGCGCATCATGAGCAGAAGGCCGCGCGAGAGACTTACTCGCATGACCACACCTAGCGACCGCGAAGGGTGGTCGCGAGACGGCCAGCGTATGGAAATTAGGGTTTGGGGTGTGCCTATATATATGGCAACACCCCACTCGCGCCTCCTCAGACCCCAAGACCCCAACACGCCCCATACCTATTTTACTTCAGTTTTTCCTCAGTTTTTCCATTCTTTAGCTTTAGTCTTCATTTAGTTTAATTCTAGTATTGATTTTCCGTTGTTCTAGTTTAGTTTATTGTTTCGTTATCGATCGGAACGTTTTGTCCGATCGCTTTTCCTTTGTTTTCCGCTCGCTCGCTTGGAATTGGATTCAAGACCAACCTTGTTCATCCGACGCTTCCTACGGGTTTTATATATTTAATTTCCGCCTTTATGGTTAAATCGCATTTCATTCCGCTTATTATGTCCGCTAGTTTTCTATTCTAATCCTGTGGTTTGCATGATCCGATCCTATATGTTGTGAGTTCTCGCTATCGCTATTTACCTTCCGTGCATTGATTCATGATTCGATTGTGCTTATTTATATGTGTTGATTTCTGATCAATCTTGATGCATATCTAGTTGTCGGTTAACGACGAATCGTATTAATTGTCAATCGTTATCGAATGCATGATACGAACGAGCCTCGAGTCGAATCGAGATAGGACATTCAGAGGAAGCATATTCTTAGTGATCCTTTTGAGTTGCTTATTTTCCCTAGAGACGAATCGTAATAGGAAAATTAGTAATCAATCGCCGCAATTGTCGTGAATCGTTGTTGGTTATATATGCGATCTTCTGTCTTGTCCGGATTAAAACGGTTAGTAATAAGGTGATAAACATCGCTGTGGATAGGATTGGTGCATCCCTAGGGTTAGTCTTCTTCATAGTTATCTATCGTGTTTTATTCGCTATTTATATTTCGCTTGGTTACCTTTGCTTTGGATTAATTTCAAGCCCCTAAACCTCTCATCCTTTATCCGTGTCAATAATATTGAATTATCGCCGAGCTAGCTTCTATGTTTTCGTGATACAATCTACGTGGATACGATACTCGCCACCCTATCATTACACTTTTACGTGAAAAGGAGCGATCAAATTTTGGCGCCGCTACGGGATTGTTAAGATCACATAGGAATAATTTGTGATTTGGATTTATTAATTCAAGTTATATATATATATTATATTTATTTATTTTTGTCGATTGCTAAATTCTCTCGCTTCTCGGGTGGTTTATGCAGACAAGATCTCGGGGACCTCTCAAGTATTTTAGATCCCGAGATCGAAAGCTCTCAAAGGAGTAAGAGGACGAGAGAGACGAGCTGCAATGGCAGGCAATCCGCATGAACGGGGCATTCCTCCCGAGCAAGTAGCACGATGCTAGCCGACTTTGCAGAGATGCGTCGATGGCAAATATGGAATCGTTGTCCCCGCTCCGCAGGAAAGACCTCCAACCACATGTATCGACATCCCACCGAAAGTTCCAAGGAGGCGGTTGGGGCGCACGTAGATGAAATAATTTCGAGCTCAAACCGCCCCGATCAAGATGGTCCAAGGAGAGCGGCTTGGGGAGGAGTCGGAAGACCCAATGCGCATCTCGAGACCTTCTCGATATTTGTGACACCATCAAATGAATGGGGTGCCACAAGACACGATTCGATGCGCATGTTCGGTTTCTCGTCTGCGTAGCCGGTAAAGATTGGTTCAAGAGTTTGGACCGAGTAGCATCGACACTTGGGGAAACTTTGCGAGAAGTTTCTTTCAAATACTTTCCACCGCGAAAGCGCAGAAGATCATCGCCGAAATCTCTCATTTTGCCAAAACCACGATGAATCATTATTCGAGGTATGGGAGAGATTCAGAGGTCTATTGAGACGATGTCCACAACATGGGTTCTCCAGGAGCAACAAATAACTTCGAGTTACGGTGGACCGATGGCGGGCGAGGAGCATGGTGGATCTCGTCATGGGGGCTGCTTATTAAACCGACCAATCGGCGAGGCAAGCCAGTAGAAGAGATGGTACGCGGCTATCAATGGCCAAGCCTGAGAGAGCGCCATCGCTCAAAGCGGTGCTGTTGAGAGTGATTCAAAATATGACGATCTCATGAAGAAGTTCACTCTTTTGAAGAGTCGATTGAGACTGAGAACGTCGACCACATCAATTAGAGAGTCATTCGAATTTCCAACAACCTTCAAAGAGGCTTCAATATTCGTAATTCGATTCAAGAGCCGAGGAAGCCAAGTCTCAAGACATGATGCGCAGCTTGGTTGTAAGCAACCAACAATTGCAACGAATCAAAATCGTTCATCAAGCAACAAGGCAAAAGATAAATCATTTGAGTCCTTGTGTGACTATGGGAAGCACATAAAGATGTTAGAGAATCAAATTGGTCAAATAGCCGTGCAAGTGAATGCACTACGTAAGACGGGCCAATTTCCGAGTAACACGGAGGTGAACCCAAAGAGTCAATGCTTTGCTATCCAGACGAGGTGGGCGAGCCTGCCCGAGCCCTACCGAGGAAGAAGAGCATGAAAGCACCGACGCAGAACCGCTGATCGAGCTCGCGACCATGAGCCCGATCGCGAACCATCGAACTTTTCCACGAAGCCGCGATCGAGCACGCGTCCGCGCCCCACCATGAGTCATCCGAGTATCCGCGTGCGGAGTTGTTCGCGGCGACCAGGCCGCAAACCCGACCGCGAGCAATCGGTCGAGCACATGGCCGAGAAATCGGTAGCGAGCTCGCGCCGCAAGCTCACACGCCGAGGAAGGAGTCCAGCGCAGCGCACTCCTGCGACCTACCGGGTGATGAGGTCGGCCGCGAGGCAACCCAGAAGCAAATCCGCACGCACACCTCCTCCGGTCCCGTTTCCGAGTCGACTTGTCAAGTCGAAATATGACGAGGAGTTTGCTCGCTTCAAAGAGGTTTTGAGAAAGTTGAGATAAATTTGCCTCTCTTTGAAGCTGCGAAACATGCTGGGCTACATGAAGTTCTTAAAGGCGACTTGCAAGCAAGAAGAAGCCGGGAAATTTGAGAAAATTACCCTATCAGAAGAATGCTGATGTCGTCTTGCAAGGAAGCTCCCTCGAAGCGAAGGATCGGCGGTTTCACGTTGGAGTCTTGAGATCGTGAGCGGACTTTTCCAAATGTTTTGTGCGATTTGGGCGAGCATCAATCGATGCCGTTGAACGCTTTCAACCGGCTACACCTAGGAAAGATGAAGCCGATTAAGATTTCATCGATGATGGTGACCGTCGACCACATATCCAAAAGGTATCGTCGAAGACGTGTTGGTAAGAATTCGGGATTTTGTTTTCCACGACTTTGTGATTTTAGATATTCCGAATTCAAACAACAACCACTAATCCTTGGTAGACCTTTCCTATGGCGGTGTCGTGCGTTGATTGATGTGCGGGGAAGGAAACCTCACGCTTCGTGTTAACGATGAGGAGCTCAAAATTTCCATATACGACGCCATCAAGCAACACGGCGTTGGAAAGTCGGAAGATTGTTGCTCGATCATGAATCTGCTTTGCCGCTCCTCGCGTTTAGAGGGTACTCGACCAATCGAGGTGTCCGTGAGAAGGAAGAAGTGGACTCGGCATGGAACTCCGAGTGTTTCGCTCAAGTTTGAGGGGCCACTTCCATAGTCGGTGGTGGTCATCCGTGAATCACGAAGTTTAGGAGGTTCCACAAGTCGGGAAAGATGTCTATTGCTACTAAAACACGGATTGACGAGGTTAGTGATGGTCTAGCTAAAGGCGTTAAAGTAAGCACTTGTTGGGAGGTAACCAGCGTTTTCTTTGTTTTGTTTTCTTGTTTTGTCGTGTCTTTCGTTTGTGTTGCTTTTTGTCGTGTTTACATTTTTCTTTTTCGTTTTTCGGTAATGCATCGATCAACGAGTTAAGTGAAGTGTGTTAATCCATGTGGCCGATGACGATAGAAAATTTTGTGAAATTTAATGATAGTGCGCATGATATGTTAGAAAATGACGCATGAATGACGTGAGACGGCTTTAGCTTGTTGTTTTCACCATTTGTTTATCCCGTGAGACTTGAGCTTCTTTGTATAAACATCTTGATCTGATTTCTTTTAATTGTGTGTTATCATGCATGTGATTATCTTCTAGAACTTGCCGTTCTTACGTATCGAGACCGCTATATGTGTTTGAATTTGGAAAGGATAAAGGCCATCTTTGTTAACCACATATTCACCCGAACACTAACCCGATGTTATATACCATTGTCGCCTTCTTTGAGCCTTTATTAGACTTTTCTTTCGATTAACCGGATGATAGGAGGTGAGGATGGATATGGGAATCAAAAGGGTGAAATTTTGATGTAGTTATGATGAGAAAAGTGTCTTTAGAAAATAAATGCGTGGTAAAGAATAGTACCTTTGTTGGTGAAAATTAAACCCTATAAGCTCTAGAAAAGAAAAGAAAAGAAAAATGTTAAGTTCATTATGGTGTTGAGCATAAAGGGTCTTCAATCAAGTATAGGTACCTTATGAGGCATAAAGCGTCAATTTGTACGTTGGGAAGAAGAGGAAAATGGACAAAGTCCATATGTGTCGAAATATATAAATGGTGGTGCTTGGGTTTACTTGAGTCACTTAGCCATATATTATCCTACCTTAACCAATGTGCCTACATTATAACCTATCAAAAGACCTCTTTGATCCTTATTTGAACACATTTGACGGTGGAGATGTTAGAAAGCAGCGAGCCTATGGTAAGATGTTGCATTGCATTGATCGTTGAGTGTATACGTCCTTAATTTCTTTATGAGTTTGAGTGTATCCTATATATTCTACACACATGCCGTTGTGAGGTTGAAATAAATGAGCTTTTGCCCTCGATGGTTGTTTGTGTTGAGTTGGCTAACGCGTCGTAATAGCTAATGTTTTTGGCGTTTATATGTTTCGAGGCTAGAATGATTATCCTCTTTGCTACGCTCGTTGATCTTTCGTTTGTCTTTACATTACTGTTTTTGTTTGAGGACAAACAATGCTTTAAGTTGGGGGTTTGATAAGCGCATTTTACCGTATTTAGTTGATATTTGAAGATGAGTTTAGCTCGTTTAATGTGCGTTTATGTATCGATTCTTAATGTTTCATCTATTTCTAGAAGATCTTGCTCTTGGGTGTTCCTTTGACGTTTGTAGGTTTATATATTGATAATCAAGCAAGGAGCGAAGCACGAGCAAAATTGACGATTCTCTGCTTGATTCTAGCGACCCGTCATGGTCGCTAGGTGAACTATAAATGACCAGAGCACCGGAAAGAGCCGACGCGACGACCGTGCCCGCGAGGCGGCTAGCGTCGAGAAATCGCTGGGCGATTTCTCGCGACCAGTTCATAACTGACTAGCGACCGCTAGTCGGGTCGCGGTACAAAGCGGCGCAGAGGCGACCAGCGGGCGAGAAGGCGAGAGACTTACCTCGCGACCACACCTAGCGACCGCGAAGGGTGGTCGCGAGACGCGCTGGCGAAAGGAAAATTAGGGTTTGGGGTGTGCCTATATATGTGACACCCCTCGCTCCTCGGACCCAAGACTAACCACGCCCATACCTATTTTACTTGATTTTCCTCGGTTTTCCATTCTTTAGCTTTAGTCTTCATTTAGTTTAATTCTAGTATTGATTTTCCGTTGTTCTAGTTTAGTTTATTGTTTAGATTATCGATCGAGCGTTTTGTCCGATCGTTTTCCTTTGTTTTCCGTTCGTTCGCTTGGAATTGGATTCAAGACCAACCTTTGTTCATCCGACGCTTCCCTACGGGTTTTATATATTTAATTTACTGTCTTTATGGTTAAATCGTGATTTCATTCCGTTTATTATATGCAGCTAGTTTTCTATTCTAATCCTAGGGTTTGCATGATCCGATCCTATATGTTGTGAGTTACGCTATCGTTATTTACCTTCCGGCATTGATTCGTGATTCGATTGTGCTTATTTATATGTGTTGATTTGATCAATCTTGATGCATATCTAGTTGTCGGTTAATGGCGTGCTTGTATTAATTGTCGATCGTTATCGAATGCATGATACGAATGAGCCTTGAGTAAATGGCGAGATAGGACATTCGTGAGGAAGCATATTCTTAGTGATCCTTTTGGAGTTGCTTATTTTCCTCCAGGCGTAAGCGTAATAGGAAAATTAGTAATCAAGCTGCCGCAATTATCGTGGCGAAGTTGTTGGTTATATATGCGATCTTACGTCTTATGCGGATTAAAGCGGTTAGTAATAAGCGGGATAAACATCGTTGTGGATAGGATTGGTGCATCCACAGGTTAGTCTTTCTTCATAGTTATCTATCGTGTTTTTATTGCGTTATTTATATTTACGTTTGGTTACCTTTGCTTTGGATTAATTTCGAAGCCCTAAACCTCTCATCCTTTATCGTGCGAATAATATTGAATTATCGTCGAGCTAGCTTCTATGTTTTCGTGATACAATCTACGTGGATACGATGCTTAAACACCTATCATTACACTTTTTACGTGTGAAAAGGAGCGTCAGAGACCATCTTCATCTCGCGGGATCTTTGGGACATAGTCGAAGAAGGCTACGAAGTTTCGGCGATCAAGAAAGCGAAAAGGAAAACAAAGAAAATGTGAAGAAACGCCATGGCGCTGCGAATCATTGACAAGGTGTCGGCAAAACCATCTATCCTCGCATTTTCGGCACCAAAAGGCGAAGATGTGGGAAACTCTGCAAATTGAGTTTCAAGGATGTGAAAAAGCAATCTCCGTTAGGCTACAATCCTTATGGAGTCAATTTAACAATCTATCAATGAAAGAAGGCGAGCTCGTGAAGGACTTCTTTTCAAAAATGGTTGAAATTATTAACCAAATAAAGAGCTGCGGAGGTGAAGTTCCGAAGCGAAAGTTGTTGAGAAAATTTTGGGAGTCTTCCTCAAAATTTGAACATATTATGGTTGTCATCATCGAGACTAAAGATCTCAATAAGCTCGCCAATATGAACTTATGGGATCTTTAGAAGCACCAGAGAGTGAACAAATCTGATCAACCCACAAAGCTGAGCTTTTCAAGCCGGAGCAAATATCACGAAAAGTTCCATCACCAAGGAGGAGGAAACTCATCTCGTAGAGACTCCTCAAATAGAGGCCGAGGGAGAAATTCTCCACGAGGTAGCAAAGGACGAGGAGGATGATTCTTCCACACCATCGTCCGTAACTCGACCTCAATGCTTTATCTGTGGCAAAATGGTCATGATTTTAAAGATTGTTGGTGGAAGTGCACTAGATGCAAGATTTCTAATCATTACGATCGGGATTGTTGGTTTAAAAAGAAGGAAGAAAATGGTAAAGGAGTCAATTTTACGGCAGAGGAGGAGAAAAATAAGAAATTATTTCTTTTGTTATGAATAATGGCAAACCGATCGGACATGGTTTTGAATAGTGGTGCGACAACCACTTAACAGGAAACCGAAGGAATTTCATAAACTAAAGCTACACTTCTCATGTTGAGCTTGGTGATGGGAAACATGTGAAAATTGAAGGAAATGGGACTATTGCGGTGCACACCACAGAGGTAACAAATTCATTGATGATGTCCATTACTACTCCTAATATCTCAAAATCTTTTGAGTGTTGGACAAATGATGAAAAATGGTTACAAGATGATTTTGATGACCAAAATGTGAGATTGTTGACAAAAATCTAGAGATAATGTTGCTCCACAAGATGACCTCAAACAACTTATTTCCACTCAATATGAAGTCTCATGTTGCTTGGAAGAGTGCGATCGCAGATGACACTCGTCTTTGGCATTTGAGGTTTGGGCATTTGAACCTCAAAGGCTTCAACTATGAAGCAAAAGGAAATGGTCGTTGGACCGCCACAAATTAAGCTCAATGAAGAAGTATGTGAGGATGTGTTTATGGAAAGATGCATCGCCTTCCTTTCCAAAACATCTGGATAGTGATACACCACTTGAATTAGTTCATGCCGACATATGTGGTCCAACAAGAACACCTTCTTTGGGCAAAAAGGTATTTTCTACTTTTGTTGATGATTACACAAGGATGGCGTGGGTTTATATCATTGAACAGAAGTCAGAAGCTTTTGCAAAATTCATGCACTTCAAAGCCCTTGTCGAGAAGCAAAGTGGCTACGAGCTAAAATGCCTCCGGACTGATCGAGGTGGAGAGTTCATCTACAAACCCTTCATGAACTACTGCAAAGAAGAGGGATTAAGAGGCAGCTCACAGTTCGGCATACACCACAGCAAAACGGTGTAGCCGAAAGAAAAAATCGAGCGATTGAAGAAATGGCGTGAAGTATGTTAAAAGGCGAAGGACTTAGAATGATTTTTAGGCTGAAGCTGTTTGTACTTACATCACGTCCTCAATCGATCCCCTACGAGTGATGCAACAAAACACCATTTGAAGCATGACATGGAAGAAAACACATTGTAAGTCGACTCAAAGTATTTGGTTGCATTGCATATGCTCTAATTCCGTCTCAAAACAGGGAGAAGTTTGATGGAAAGGTGAAAACTCATCTTCATTGGCTATAGTGATGAGTCGAAGGTTATCGTCTCTTTAATCAATTTCTAACAAAATGGTGCTTTCAAGAGATATGATTTTTGATGAAAGTGCAATGCGGAAATGGGAAAGTGAAGCTGCGATGGCTGTTCTATGGAAGTTACTCAAATGGAGAAACTCATGATCCATCGAGTAATAATACTCAAGAAGGCGATCCAGATTCGAGACTGGAAGATGGTCCCAAAAAGTATCGATCTCTTGAAGATATCTATGCTTCGTCAAATTTTGTTGCTCTCTTTGCAAGCGAACCTCAAGACTTTGAGGAAGTCAAACAAGGATGTATGGAGAAAGGCGATGGATGGCGAAATGAGGAGCATAGAAAAGAATGCGACGTGGAAGCTTGTGGAACTTCAGGAAGGAAAAGATGCCATCGGCTTGAAATGAATCTTTAAGATCAAGCATGGCGAAGATGGAAGTGTGCAAAACACAAAGCGATTAGTTGCCAAGGGTTATTCACAACAACCGGAATCGACTATCTGAAACTTTGCACCGGTCGCTCGGATGAAACAATCGAACTATTCTTGCCATTACGGCCCAAATGGAGCTTGAAGTCTTTCGACTTGATTTCAAATCTGCTTTTCTTAAGAGTTGGAAGATGAGGTTTATGTTCAACAACCTCAAGGATACGAAATAGAAGGCCAAGAGCGAAAAGTCTACAAATTGCGAGAAGGCATTGTATGGCTTGAAGCAAGCCATGAAGCGTGATGCAAAGAAGATTGATGCATATTTCTTGAAAAATGGCTTTGTGAAAAGTCCATCGAATCATCACTCTCGTAAAGAAAACCGAAACTGATTTTATGATGGCTTGTCTTTACGTTGATGATTTGATTTATCGAGAATAAATGAAGCAATTGTGAGATCGTTTAAGGAGGCGATGATGAAAGAATACGAGATGACCGATCTCGCTTGATGAGGTATTTTCTTGGAATTCAGGTCAAGCAAAAGAAAGGAGAGATTTTGTCTCATGAGAGAAATATGTGTTTGATTTATTGAAAAAGTTCGAATGGAGGATTGCAAGTTAGCGAGACACTCCAATTGCCTTGAATGAAAATTTGAAGCAAGAAGATGGAGCAGAGCACGAGATCTTAGTCTTTATAGAAGTCTTGTTGGTTCCTTGATTTATTTAACCAACACAAGGCCCGACATTCTCTACTCGGTGAGTCTAATTTGAGATTCATGGAAATCCAAGCAAAATTCATTTTTAACAAGAAGCGAGTTCTTCGTTACCTTGAGGCACTAAAATTTCGACATCAAATATGAGAAGAAGAAAGCAGCAGATTGATTGGCTTTTGAGATAGTGACTGGACGGGAAGTCGAGCGATAGGAAAAGCACGTCGCCTACATTTTCTGTCTTGGTTGAAACCGGTTTCATGGAGTTCAAAGAAGCGAGTTCGGTTTCATTATCGTCTGCGGTGAGTACATCTCGTGAATGAATGCGAGCGATTTGGTTGAGGAGAATTTTGAAGATTCTTCAACAAGATATCTCGAACCAACTCCAATTTTATGTGATAATCAATCGGCGATATCGATGACGAAGAATCCTTTTTTCATGCAAGATCGAAACACATTGAGTTCTTGCACCATTACATTCGAGACATTATTGGTTAAGGAAAAATTTCCTTAGAGTATATCAAGGCGGCGGATCGACCGGTGATATTCTTACCAAAGCCGTGGGTGTTGAGAAGCTTCTTCAGTTCAAGGATGTTATGAAGATTACAAATTAAGAGGGCGTGTTAAATGTTAATTTGTAACAACTAGTGTCTCTTGAGTTCATAGAGTGTCTCTTGAGTTCATAGAGTCTCTTCAAGTATCTAGCTATTTATGAGTCATTATGTATCTACATCTTTTGTATTCCTCTTGATCTTCTATAAATACCTCTCTAGGTATGTAGATGGATCAACACATCAAGAGCTATCAATAATAAACCAAAGGCAAGAGCAGTAGCTTTGTCATCTATCTCCTAAATCTCTCTTTCTCATAAAGCTTTGGAGGGATCTTTCAGATAAGGATTCTGACGTTCAAGTCTCGTCGAGAGAATTTAGCAGAGTTCAAGTTTTTGTACTTGGCTAATATTCTGTAGAAAGGAAAGCGATAGCTTGTTGTGTTGTTGTGGAGAATTTAGTTCAACTGCAGAAATGATAAGGCTGCAGTTTGAAATAAATATACATTAGTGTTGGTCTGCTGTAGATAAAAGATGATAGATGTATATGGTGTTGGAAAAATCTTAATTGGACTTACATATGTTAAATTAAATATGCATAGCTGTCTTTAGTAATCCAATTAAAGTGGTCTATTAAGGAAATATTATGGATTAAAAGGATATTAATTAATCATGGAATTAATTGTGTAGATACCATAAAGAGATTTGTATTTTGTTGAGGGACCAAATTGCAAATCTAGTTTTAATTACTTATTATATAAGTAGGGTTATGGTTAAAAACGACAGAGAGAAAATATAGAATCTGATTCCTTCCTGCGGTTACAGTAAAGCCTAAAGAAATCTTGTCGTTTGGAAGATCCATACAACCACAATCAAGATTCAAGATTTCTATATGGATTGATGCGCTTGGTTTTGGTTATCGTTTTCGGATTATCGATATAGAGTTATGAATCTAGGGTATAAATTGATAATTGGAATACCCTATTATGTGTATAAATATCTAACAAGTGGTATCAGAGCCACTCTATACATGATTATCTGAGAATTATGAATTGCAACCAGCAGTTATTATTATTTTTTTTATATGGATTCAGCGCCGAAAAAAAAAATATATATCGAAACATGGTTCGAAATTGTTTTTTTTTTTTTTGTGCAGAACTGAATCTATATCATATCACATTAATAGTCCGCCATGTTTATGAATTGATTTGTTTATTCAAATCTATTGCGGAATAAAATTGTGATATGCGCGATTTGCGATGATTAGTTTTATTTTAGTTGGCTTTCAATATAAATTTCGATATGCGTGAATAAAATTGTGAAAGCATATGGTTTGAAAGCCATAAAGGTAGTCTGCTGTTTTCGTAAATATGCTTATTGAAGAAGATAAAGCTATGATGACAATGATTAAATTAATATTTGAATTGTTCTTTCCATTAGAAATTCTCAAGTACGTACAGCGGTACAGGTATGGTTTTATGAATTGCTGTGGTTTTCGAAATATGCTTGCTGTGGTTTTATGAAATCTGTTTTCTATTTCCACATGTTTATCAAGATGAAATGATGTGATTTGGATTCAGGCTATATTACAGTACTTGCGAATTTGTGGAAAAGTTTAATGGTATGGCTTTTAAGTTTGCTGATATGAGAATTTGGATTCATAGTTATCTTTATTAATCAAGATGAATTTGAATTCTTAATTATTTGGTACGAATGTCAGAATAGCTGCATATGTGATGTTGTTTTGATGTTTATATTGAATAGAGACTTTGAATAATTATTTGAATTACATTGAACCGAAAATTTTAGGTTATTGATTTTGTTTCCACATTACTGCTTTTAAAATTGATCATTTAATTTTAAATTTGTTTGATACATCTCATGTTCCTATTTGATTTATTAATATTCGAGATAAATAAATTGAAATAAGATGTCGCCACGATGACCTCTCTTGTAAAATTTATTTATTAAAAATATTAAGATGGTTGTGTGAGTGTATATTCATGCGGGTATTAGCCGCCTACGGAAGGTTAATGCTTGGCTGAATTTCATAAACACTTGTGGTGGTAAATCGTGACAATTTTATGGTAATCCATGTGAATAATTTATCATTCCACAGGATGGCAATTGTTTGATAGGACTTATTGTCAGTATTTGATCACTACACAGATGGACCTATTTATAAGTTAATATTACTATCCACAGACTTGATATTAAGGTTATGCCGGGTTTCTCGAGATGTTATCTTCTTATTTGAAATTTATGATTAATTGTGGTTTAATTATGTGAGCATAAAGTTGATTTTGTTTTTGTTCTGTTCGACTATGATGTCTACTACTTATATACGCTAATACCAACAACATTCCCATGTTTAATGGGTCAAACTTCAAGATTGGAAAGAAAATGTTACGATCATTTTGGTGCATGGATCTAGACTACGCTAAGGTTGAAAAACCCACTTCTCGGCGGATGCAAGTTCACGAGGAAAGCGGAACTTTGAGAAGTGGGATCTCTCAAATCGCGTTAGTCTAATGATCATTAAGCGCGGCATTCGAAGCCTTCGAGGTAGCGACACGATGAAATTACTACACCCGGTGAGTACCTTGCAGAGATTGAAAACGTTTTGTAAAAGCGATAAGGCGAGACAAGTGCGCTTTTAGCTAACAGTCTCACTAAAGTATAAGGCGAGGAAACATAAGGAGTACATCTTACGGATGTCTCGCATTGCTTCAAAGTGAAGGCACTAAAGCTCGGGGTGTCGATGACTTACTCGTGTATTTAGTTTTGATATATCTTCTGCACAATTCGGTCAATTTAAGGTTAGTTATAAGCTGTCGAAAGAGAAGTGGACTCTTAATGAGCTCATTTCATATTGTGTGCAAGAAGAAGAAAATCAACATGTGAGCGAAATTGCTCAACCGGCTAGTAATTCTAAAGACAAGGGCAAAATAAAATTTGGCGTTGGAAAACTGCTAAAGTTGATGGTCCACCACAAAAGAAACAAAATGCTAAAATTGATTCTAAAGGTTGTTTCTTTTGTGGCAAACTTGGACACATGAAGAAAGATTATACAAATATCGTGCTTGCGTAAAGATGTTGGTTGTATCTTGAAAGTAGTTTGGTTGAGCTTGTATACAATGTTTCTGTTACCACTATTACAATCTCTATCGATTTGAATACTTGATTGCATATATCATGTCCCTTATCTCATATATAAGTTAGATCATACGGTGTGTGAAGATCACGAAGTCTCGTATGATTGGTCGAAGCTTAATGAGATATAAAAGTTTCCACGGTGAGGCGACTTAAGGACGAGTTGTCGGTTTAGGCTGCGGTATAGATAAGTGACTTGACTTGGTTGCTTGTCTATCTTTGATGCGTCTCGGGCGTATTGAAGGATCACGATGAGATGTGTTCTTCTTTCGACCGTCGTGAAGAACCGAGATCTCGGTGACTTACGATGATCTAAACCTCGATAAGGTATTAGGTGAGTATGAGTTGTGACCATCACTTTGACTTGTTATGAGTGAGGTTATATGTTCTAACCAATTCTCCGCATCTTGGGTGGTGGCGATCTTGTATGTCACGCTAGTTATACATGTCAGTCACCGTATCCGTTTAGGATGATGGCGTCCCTTAAGGAGCTCAAAGGTTTATTGTACTAAACCACTGCAGGTTGAGTTAGCTCAAGTACAATAATAAGGTTGAGTGGTACTACTTAAGAAATGAAGTTGTGTCGTTTTAAGCGATCGATTGCTAGAAATGATTAATGGACGTTCGATATCTTAAATCTGGGATTCGTAATGTCTAAGTGCAAGCCCGACTCAACTTCGGTAATAAAGGGTAAGTCGACATTCTTTCTCTAGTGGCATGATCGAATGTTTATAAATTAATTTATATTACGAAATTTGAACATAAGATAATTAATTTATTTGAGGCCCATCTTTATTCCTTGCATTTGATCCTGGTGGCCCAACCAGGCCCGTAGCTACAAGAAAATCGGCGCCTATGTACTCTCAAAGGAAGATTTTATTCTCTTTATCCATGAGGATATAATTATATTTATGGTATATGCATAGATCCTTTCCATATAAGATTATGGAAATAATCACGAGAGTATGGAAATAATCCTAAGATTATGGTAATATTCCATATAGGATTATGGTAATATTCCATATAGGATTATGGTAATATTCCGTATAGGATTAAGGTAGTGCATTATAAATATAAGGTATGAGATAAAGTCAGGTGAATGCACGCATTATTAACAAGAAATTTTCGTCCACTCCATATTGAGGTGTGTGAGTTTTGAAAACTTTGAGAGTGTATTGGGTGATTTTGAAGCATTCTCCATAGATCGTCCTCACTCGGCGTTGGAGATTGGGCAAGCGGGATACGATCAGGAAGGTCAGCACGAGTCTCGATCCGCTCGATCCGTTCATCCGATCCACCTCGGCGGATCAAAGGTAAACACGAAAAACCCCTACGTGTTGCAATTAATTATATAGACGCATGCTGGGTATATAATCAATGTATGGTGAATTAAATATCCAAGATAGATCCTCGGGCGAGGGTTAACATCGTTTTCCTATAATTGGTATCGAGCACGGATCGAATCTTGGCTCTGTTGGATTAATTCACGTTTGATTATTCGTGCGTTTAATAATTGTGGTTGTCGTTCATCGTGGCTCGTTGTTGTTTTGTTGGTTTTGTTTTACACCACGAGAAAATCCGTGGTTAGATTAGATTTTATTATGTAAATCTTATACGTAAAGAAAACGAGCGAAAGAGCGAAAGAGCGAGGCGATGGGAAAAAGCAGGCTCGTGGTGTGTCTGGATGGTTTCTCGCGAACAAGGGTGCGGTCGCAACCACGATCGCGGGCGGCGGGCGGGCGGCGGCGGCGAGCCTCGGCGGGCCGCGGCGGCAAAGAGCGCCCGGCGGCGCCCAGATCGTCGCGGCGGGTAGCGCCGTGCAAGGCGGCGTGGGGCGCGCGTTTAGCGCGGAAACCTCAAGTGGCGAGACCACTCGGCGCATCATCGCTTCGGCAGCGCTCGCGCGCTCAGCGGCGGCAGTACGGGCGCGCGGTGGCGGCAGCGGCGGCACGGCAGCGGCGGGGTGCGGGTGCGGCGTGGCAGCGGATACTCGGCACCACCGGCGGCCGTGCTCGCTCGGCAGTGCTCGGCAGCAACCACGGGGTGGTGCGCGAGCAAGCGCGCGGGAACCTCAAACCACGCGGGGTTGGGCGGCGGCGGGCGGCGGCGGGCGCGCGTTTTCCAGCAGACGCCCGGCGGCGCTCGGCAAGCGTGGCTCGGCGGCACTCGGCATGCGAGCTCGGCGGGTGATGCCGCCAGCGACCGCGAGGGAGCCCGCGAGCACGCAGGCAAGAGCCGCATGGATGGTAGCGGGCGCGGGCTATGCCTGCCCATGACCAGCCTTTTAGACGACCACCAAACCGGCCCAGACCAATTTCGAGGCCCGGACCGTTTTTCGGCCCGTTTCAGTTTTAGGCGATCCGGCCCGTTCCACCGATCCGGCCCAAATCTGTTTTTGACGAATCCGGTCCGTGCCGTGCGCGAGGCCGTTTCAAGTTTAATTCATGCTTTGTAAATCTATGTAATAGATTAGATTTAAATGTGCGAGGTTTCACGATTGGGCGCGATGAGCGTTTTATTTTATTTTATCGTTCATATGCATGTAGTGGATGTTTAAATTATGCGGTAGCATGCTATGTATGTTTATATTACGTTGACAAACCTTTAAGTGTTTTACGTAATTGGATGCGCATAGTAAGCATGCTAGGTTTATCGCGTTTATCAAGCATATTTTAGAATTACTGCGAGCATGTTTTACATGTTGAGTTCTATAGAAAAACATGCTAGGATTACGTGATGCGCATGGACAAACCTTTTGAATAAAAGACTAAGCAAGCAACCCGACAAATTAATTTTTAAATTAAAATGTCAAGACCTCCACTTTTGATCTCTAAACAAAGTGAGGCCTTGCGTGAGTGGCGCCCACAGCGTGGCTTGCTTCGCACTTGTTTATCATAAGTTTGTTAGATGAGATTTCTAAATAAAACATTTTAAATCTATTGAGAAGTGGGAGTTTCATGTGTAGCGTCCACAGCGGGCTTGCATGTGCGATTTTCATAAGTTCTCGAGATAGATATAAATGAGATAACAAAAGAATTTGAATTGAAGCGGTATGGTCAGGTGAGTATACCAATTCTAAAATTCATCTTCTTTGTTAAAATTGTGGTCATTGCTTAGACATCACCTCAAGTACAACTTCATGAAGTCCTTCTTGCGATAGTGATGTGGTCTAGTAAGGTCAATCGTTAATTTCATTTGTCGTAAGGATAAGTTGACATGGATTGAAATTAAGCGACTAAAAGGTATTTTTAGTGCAGTCGGGGTTCATGTAAGCGTCCACACGCGTGGCTTGCATGTGGAATTCCTTGGGCGATTGGAGGTTTCAATTAATATTGTTTTATCAAAAGGTTACAATATTATTATTCACAATTATGTGCGATCGTATGCTTATGTGTTTACATTATCTTTTCGAGATATGTCTCTTACACCGATTATCAATATGCTCGCACAAAATCCCTTATCCGGTCCAAATTTTATCGAGTGGAAGCGAAACATTGTGAATGTTCTCCTGCAGAAGAAAATTTATATATACTCACTACCTCGTCCCGAACCTCTGAGCGGTTTATCTCTGCGATGAGGGCGCAGGAGCACGAGAAATGGGACAAATCAAATAGAATGGCGAAGTGCCTTCTTTTGGTCACCATGTGCGAGTCCTTGCAACTCGACATCAAGAGATGGATGATCGACCACGATATGGCTAAATCTCGTGAAATTGTATGAGGTCGGACAGATAATCGCTGTCATAATTTGACAAAATTAATTATGTCAAGTTCTATGAAGGAAGCGATTGGTGCATGACCATGTAGAAGCGGATGATCAATCTCTTGGAGGCTCGAATTGGTTGGAGGATATATTGATGGCGTAGTCGAGAATCGATATGATCCTCAATACTTTGCCCAATCTTTTGATGACTTTCGTTATGGAGTAGTCCTTTATGATAAGAGTTATACTCTAGATTCATTGCGAGAGGACTTAGTAAAGAAGAAAGCAAAATGAGCAAAGGTGCCGCGATCTTGACGCGCCTCTAGGAAGACCCTTGTTTTATCGAAAGATGAAAAGGAAAGTGGAATTCTAGAGATGCTAAGGCTAAAGAAAAGTGGGAGTAATATAAAAGGCTCTACCAGTGGTTTGAAAAAGCGAAGGAGAAGGGCAAATGCTTGAGTGCGGTGAGGCGGGCATTGGAAGGCCAGTGCCCTATGCTCGAGGCTCAGTGCGTCATTAGCTTTAATGTGAAACATGATTGGCGACTTGTTCTACCCATTCTTGGGTAGTAGATCTGGTATACCGATCATGTTTGTTACACCTTGCGAGGGTTCACAGGGACAAGGGAGCTGTTTGATGGCGAGATAACGATCTCCATAGGCAAGCGAAAGTCGAAGGCATTGCGGTTGGAGATGTTCTTTATGTTTTGGGACAACAGTTTTAGTTTTGAAAGGCGTTTTATATGTGCGGATTTTCGGTGGAACCTTGTTACATTTGAAATTATTTACTCATGGATATTACATTATTTTTGATAGTGGTGTTTCTATCATAAGAAATGACGAAGTTATACGTGTTGGCACCTTATATAATTAAGCTTTATACTATTTACGCAAAACATAATACCTATAACTATGTTGCATCTTCATCAAACCCTAAAAAGAAAGTTTTCTTATGAGATGACTCTACTTTCCTCGGCATCTTAGATTAGGTCACATCAATCTAAATAGGATCCAAGGCGGCTAAGAATGGAGCATTGGGTAATCTCACGGTTACTCGTTCGGTCTGCGAATCACATATAGAAGGTAAGATGTCGACCGGACCCTTCAAAGCGAAGGGTTATAGAGCAAAGAAATGTTGGAGTTAGTCCATTCGACTGTGTGGACGATGTCCACACAAGCTCGTGGAGAATGCAGTATTTTGTCACTTTCATTGCGATTACTCGAGGTGCGGATACATATACCTTCGCGCAAGTGCGAATGCTTAAATTCAAAGAGTTTAAAGGCGAAGTGGAGCGAAGCTAGGTAAAGTATCAAGTCACTGCGGTCCGATCGCGGTGGCGAATACCTCGAGAACGAGTTTATGGACTATCACGGTGAAGTGTGGGATTACTCTCGGCGCCTTCACCGGCACACACTGACAAAATGGTGTGTCGGGCGAAGAAATATGACTCTTTTGGAAATGGTTAGATCTATGATGAGTTATGCTACATTGCCTATTTCGTTACGGGGATATGCCTTGAGGCGGCGGCATACTTGCTAAAACTAGTACCGTCCGAGTCGGTCGAAAAGACCCCTTCGAGTTGTGGTTTGGCGCAAGCCCGGTTTAAACCACATAAGGATATGGGCGATCCGGCACATGTCTTTGAACAAAAGGCGACAAGTTGGAGGCTAGATCGGCGACAAAGCTGTTTATTGGCTATCTAGAGGAGCGAAGGTGGTTTATTCTATAGTCTAAGGATCGGAAGGTCATTATTAGCACTAATGCTCGATTCTTAGAAGAGGACTACATGAAAAATCATAAATCAAAGTTGAAATCATTCTTGAGAATAAGAAGATGATCGTATTCCACAACCGATTAGACCAAAGTGCGAGATGTCGTGTTCAGTGGGAGGATCGACACGGATACTTCAAGAAATTGAAGTGGGTCAAGTTTCCTTTGGAGATACAGGCCATTACAAGTGGTACCTACTGACAAGTTGTGTAAGATGAGAACCACAAGTTCTTGCACCCACCGTTGACATTGTGTCTATAGCACCTCGTCGTAGTGGGAGGTTGTTCTTCAACCGAGTGATTAATGTTCGTGGGTGAATCTTTGGATTTAGTCCCGAAAGCGAGCAGCAATAATCGACCCATGGACGTGCAGTGAGGCGATACAAGACAATGATGCAAGATCATGGAACTTACGTTTGGGCGAGGTGGTAAGTCGATGGATTTACCCGATTGCCTAGCGAAAGTTATGTGTATCGGTTAGATGTCGGCGGTAATGTGGTATTTCTTGCACTTACGTAGATAACATTCTACTATTTGGCAACAATGTGAAGTTGTTATCGGGCGTAAAGAGTTGGTAATCGATCGGTTTCTAATGAAAGACTAAGGAGATGCGGTACATTCTTGGGATCGAGGTTTACCGAGATCGCAAGAGAAAAATATTGAGCTTATCTCGGGCGTCTTACATTGATCTTGTGATTACTCGTTTTGTATCTGAGACCGCTAGAAAGGATTGCTACCTTTCGGACATGGCGTTCCTTTATCTAAAAAGCGATCACCTATGACCAAAGGAGATAGAGGAAATGAGACAAGTTCCTACGTTTCGCCGTAGGAAGTCTCATGTATGCAATGCTACATACGAGGCCGATATCTGGCGTGCGATAAGCATAGTAGCTAGATGTCGGTCTAACCACGGACAAGCACATTGAATTGCGATAAAGCATATACTCAAGTACCTGAAAAGGACTCGAGATTATAGGCTAGTTTACCATGCAGATAGTCTAATGCCTTTGGGTTATACAGACTCGGATTTCCAAGCTGACCGTGATAAGAATAAGTCTACCTCAAACTATGTGTTTACCTTGTGAGGTGGGCCGTATCATGGCGAGTGCAAGCGGCGATGCATTGCGGACTCTACCATGGAAGCCGAACATGTAGCCGCTTCGAAGGCTACTAAGGAGGCGGTATGGTTCAACAACTACCTCAAGGATCTAGATGTGGTACCTGGTTTGCCCAAGAGTATCATAGTTTACTGTGATAACTCGGTGCGATAGCAAACTCGAAGGAACCACGGACCCACAAGGCGACCTAACACATAGAGAGAAAGTACCATGTCATACGAGAAATCGTTAGGCGAGGGGCGTGCTGATTGCAAAGATTGATCGACGGATAACCTAGCGGATCCATTCACTAAAACTGCAGAATAAGTCTACGTCGAGGGCGTTAGAGGGCTTGAATTGCGATAGAAGGCACCCACTTAGAAAGGAAACTTTTGTATAAGTGGGAGAAGCAAAGTGATAGTTGTTTGTAATAGCTAGTAGAAAGACACATTGTATACTAAAAGTTTGCTTTAGTATAAGTGGGAGATTGTTGGATTTGTATCTTGAAGCGGTTTGGTTGAGCTTGTATACAATGTTTCTGTTACCACTATTACAATCTCTGTCGATTTGAATACTTGATTGCATATATCGTGTCCCTTATCTCGTATATAAGTTAGATCATACGATTGTGTAGAAGATCACGAAGTCGTATGATTGGTCGAGCTTAATGAGATATAAAAGTTTCACGGTGAGGCGACTTAAGGACGAGTTGTCGGTTTAGGCTGCAGATATAGATAAGAAGTGACTTGACTTAGTTGCTTGTCTGTCTTTGATGCGTCTCGAGGCGTATTGAAGGATCACGATGAGATGTGTTCTTCTTTTCGACCGTCGTGAAGAACCAAGATCTCGGTGACTTACGATGATCTAAACCTCGATAAGGTATTAGGTGAGTATGAGTTCTTGACCATCACTTTGACTTGTTATGAGTGAGGGTTATATGTTCTAACCCAAGATTCTCGCATCTTGGGTGGTGGCGATCTTGTATGTCACGCTAGTTATCTCATGTCGAGTCACCGTATCCGTTTAGGATGATGGCGTCCCATAAGGAGCTCAAAGGTTTATTGTACTAAACCTGCGCAGTTGAGTTAGCTCAAGTACAATAATAAGGTTGAGTGGTACTACTTAAGGAAATGAAGTTATTAATCGTTTTAAGCGGTCGATTGCTAGAAATGATTAATGGACGTTCGATATCTTAAATACGGGATTCGTAATGTCTAAGTGCAAGCCCGACTCAACCGGTAATAAAGGGTAAGTCAACATTCTTTCTCTAGTGGCATGATCGAATGTTTATAAATTAATTTATGTTAAATTTGAACATAAGATAATTAATTTATTTGAGGCCCATCTTTATTCCTTGCATTTGATCCCTGGGCTGGCCCAACCAGGCCCGTAGCTACAAGAAAATCGGCGCCCCTATGTACTCTCAAAGGAAAGATTTTATTCTCTTTATCCCACAAGGATATAATTATATTTATGGTATATGCATAGATCCTTTCCATATAAGATTATGGAAATAATCCTGAGAGTATGGAAATAATCCTAAGATTATGGTAATATTCCATATAGGATTATGGTAATATTCCATATAGGATTAAGGTAGTGCATTATAAATATAAGGTATGAGATAAAGTCTAGGTGAATGCACACATTATTAACAAGAAATTTTCGTCCACTCCATATTGAGGTGTGTGAGTTTTCGAAAACTTTGAGAGTGTATTGGGTGATTTTTCGAAGCATTCTCCATAGATCGTCCTCACTCGACGTTGGAGATTGGGCGGCAGGATACACCCGGAAGGTCAGCAGCAGTCTCGATCCGCTCGATCCGTTCATCCCGATCCACCTCGACAGATCCAAAGGTAAACACGAGAAAACCCCTACGTGTTGCAATTAATTATATAGACGCATGCTAGGTATATAATCAATGTATGGTGAATTAAATATCCAAGATAGATCCTCGGGGCGAGGGTTAACATACGTTTTCCCTATAAAAGAAAGGTACATTTCTTACTGCAGTGCATGCTCAAGTCGATTTAGCTTGATGCCTAGAAACACTTGGTGGTTAGATTAAGTGCAACTACTCACATAAGTGTTTCAATGTGGGGTTGACTGAGCTACCGAAAGCCAACTGATGGTGAAAGATACATCTATGTGGGATATGGCAAATCGGTGGAAGTGGAGGCAATTGGGCATTTTAGATTGTTGTTAAGAATCGGATATTTTTTGGATTTGAAAAAGACACTTTTATTGTACCGTCATTAGACGGAATTTGGTTTCTATTTCCTTATTGGACAAATATGGTTATTCTTGTTCATTTGGAAATTCTGAGTTTTGTCTTTCATTAAATTCCAATATAGTTGGTGGTGATTCATTAAATGTCTATGACAATCTATATATGCTTGATATTGTACCTTCATATAACGAATCCTTGCATGTTGAATCAAGAGGTACTAAGCGAAAAATAAGTAAACAAAATTCAGCAAAATTATGGCATAAGCGTTTAGGTCATATCTCAAAAACCAGAATTGAGAGACTTGTGTCAAATGGTATATTGGATGCACTTGATTTTTCCGACCTTGATGTTTGTGTCGAGTGTATCAAAGGAAAACAGACCAAAATAAAGAAATTGCGTGCCAACAGAGCTACAGACGTCTTACAATTGATGCATACGGATATTTGTGGGCCATTTCCTAAGGCTTCTTGGAATGGTCAACGATATTTTATATCTTTTATAGACGATTACTCACGATTTGGGTACCTATATCTAATTCATGAAAAATCAGAGGCACTGGACATGTTCAAAATTTTTAAGGCTGAAGTTGAGAATCAACTCAATGAAAGAATTAAAATTGTCAGATCTGACCGTGGAGGTGAGTACTATGGCAGATATGATGGTTCAGGAGAACAACGTCCAGGGCCTTTTGCTCTCTTCCTAGAGGAATGTGGAATTGTCCCACAGTACACCATGCCGGGAACACCTAGCATTAATGGTGTTCTTTGAAGGCAACAGAACTCTAAGGATATGGTGAGAAGTATGATTAGTCATTCGTCTCTACCGAATCACTCGGGAGAAGCACTAGAATCTGCGACTTATATTCTCAACGGTACCAACTAAAGCATTGCTAAAACACCTTATGAACTTTGGAATGGGCAAAATCCTAGTCTAAATCATTTGCATGTATGAGGATGTCGGTGAGGCTAGCCTTATAAGCGAATGAAAAGCTGGACTCCAAAACAATTAGCGACTATTTTATTGGTTACCCAAAGAGATCAAAGGGTTTCAAGTTTTACGATCCCACTAGAAAAATCATTTTGAGGCGGAGCTGCGGTATTTTTGAGGATGTTGAGCTTTGGGGAGAAATAAAGTTAGAGACATTACCTTTGAGGAAGATTCAATTTCGACTCCTACTATTGCTTCTAGTAGCGCAGGCTTGTATTCTGTCGTTACTCGAGAAGCGTATCTGAACCTCAACAGGATGATGTTGAAAATATCCCACTCGAATGATCAAGTTATCCAAGAAGATTAAACTCGGTTGATCAAGTTATTGACAAGATCAAACTACGGTTGATCAAGTCATTCAACAAGATCAAACTCAACAACCTCAAGAGCCGATGCAATTAAGAAGATCCACTAGAGAGGAGAAATGTCATTAGAATGATTACAAATTATATCTTCGTGAATGTGAGAAAAATAATGGATTGATGATAAATGATCCTATCGATTATCGACAAGCCATGCAATCTCAAACTACGAAATGTGGAATGATGCTTTGATTGAGATGCAGTCGATGTTAGAAAATGATGTATGGGATATCGTTCCATTACCTCCAGGTGTGAAACCTATTAGTTGCAAATGGATTTTAAAACCAAGAGGAATTCAAGAGGTAATGTGGAGCGATATAGGGCTCGTCTTGTAGCAAAAGGCTATACTCAAAAGGAAGCATTGATTTCAAAGAGACTTTCTCTCGGTTTCCTCGAAGACTCTTTGAGAACAATTATGGCATTGGTTGCACATTTTGATCTTGAGTTACATCGGATGGATGTGAAAAGCAGCTTCTCAATGGTGACATTGAAGAGCTAATTTATATGGAGCAACCGTAAAACTTTGTGGTTGGAGACCCAAAACTATGGT
This sequence comes from Salvia rosmarinus, assembly GCA_036937905.1. Lineage (NCBI taxonomy): Eukaryota > Viridiplantae > Streptophyta > Magnoliopsida > Lamiales > Lamiaceae > Salvia > Salvia rosmarinus. The sequence continues at coordinate 513,735 of JAODLM010000354.1, forward strand.
TTGCAAATTAAAGAAATCCATCTATGGACTCAAGCAAGAGAAATCCATCTATGGACTCAAGCAAGCTTCTCGTCAATGGTACCATAAATTTCATCAGGTAGTAGTCTCGTTCGGATTTGAGGCTAATATTGCTGATGATTGTGTGTACCAAAAGTTCTTTGGGAGTAAGTGTATTTTTCTGGTTTTGTATGTGGATGACATTTTGCTTGCCTCAAATGACAAAGGATTGTTGCACGAAACCAAGGGATTTCTATCAAAGAATTTTAAGATGAAAGATCTTGGTGAAGCTTCTTTTGTATTAGGAATCCAAATACATCGAGAACGTTCTCGAGGTATTCTTGGACTGTCACAAAAGGGGTATATTGAAAAAGTGCTACAAAGATTTGGCATCCAGAATTCCAAACCAATTGATAACCCTATAGCTAAAGGAGACAAGTTTAGTCTCAATCAGTGTCCTAAAAATCATCTGGAAATTAAGGAAATGGAAAAGATCCCATATGCTTCAGTTGTTGGGAGTCTAATGTATGCTCAGGTCTGCACAAGGCCAGATATAGCATTTGTTGTTGGTATGTTGGGTAGATATTTAAGTAACCCTAGTATGGATCACTAGAAAGCAGCCAAACGGGTTTTGAGGTATTTGCAGAGAACAAAAGACTTCATGCTTACATACAGAAAATCAGATCAGGCTGAGATCATTGGGTATTCTGATTCTGATTTTGCTGGATGCCAAGATAGTAGAAGATCTACTTCGGGTTACGTTTTCTTATTGGCTTGGGGAGCCATTTCATGGAGAAGTGCTAAGCAGACACTTGTAGCACATTCTACCATGGCAATGAATTCGTGGCATGTTATGAGGCATCCGGTCAAGGAATATGGTTGCGAAATCTTGTCATTTGGGCTGCGATTGTTGGAAATATTGAAAGACCAATAAAGTTATATTGTGATGATAACTCAAGAAGATTATATTCCAACAACAATGGGAGTTCTACTAAGTCAAAGCACATTGACATTAAGTACCTGGTTGTGAAGGAAAGAGTACAGAGTGGTCAGATTGCTATAGAGCATATAGGGACAGACTCAATGATTGCGGATCCGCTAACAAAGGGATTGACACCCAAGGTCTTTCATGGGCACATTGCTCATATGGGTGTGTTATTGCTTCATGATACTTTGGTTTAGTGGGAGTCTGTAATATATTAATGCTTTATAGTTTATTTTGGAATCATTTTGAGTATTTTGGTATTTTCTGTACAGACATAAAGTAATTGATTATTGCACTCTGTCATTTTATTTATTATCATTGATCTCACTGAGGAATAAGGTGGACCAATTGGAAATAGATATGTTAGATCACATTGCATATAATATCCAATGCTACGCATCTATGATTGATCTATGTCATTTGATTATATTAGTATTCGTAATTACTGATGGGTCTAGTCACGCTTAAAGTGATGATGGCCTCTTTAGTCCTATACCAATATGATCAATGGACGAGATTGCTTCAGAATATCCTTATATGTGACAGCAAAGTTTGAGCTCATAAGGTGATGCATGTTTGTTCGGTAACATATGTAGTCCAAGTGGGAGATTGTTGGAAAAATCTTAATTGGACTTACATATGTTAAATTAAATATGCATAGCTGTCTTTTAGTAATCCAATTAAAGTGGTCTATTAAGGAAATATTATGGATTAAAAGGATATTAATTAATCATGGAATTAATTGTGTAGATACCATAAAGAGATTTGTATTTTGTTGAGGGACCAAATTGCAAATCTAGTTTTAATTACTTATTATATAAGTAGGGTTATGGTCCCCAAACGACAGTAGAGAAAATATAGAATCTGATTCCTTCTCATGCGTTTCATACTGAAACCCTAAAGAAATATTGTTCGTTTGGAAGATCCATACAACCACAATCAAGATTCAAGATTTCTATATGGATTCGTGCGACGCCTGCGTTTTGGTTATGATTTTCTCGGATTATCAATATAGAGTTATGAATCTAGGGTATAAATTGATAATTGGAATACCCTATTATGTGTATAAATATCTAACATATGGTGTTTGAGCAACTGAAACAAGACCAAACCTTTGTGAAAATGACTGTGCTATGTTGGGTGTGCCTGCAGAAAACAGATTCTAGTTAAGAAGACGAGCTTGCTGTGTTAAGAGCAATTGGATTGAGATTGGAGAAAACCGAAACTTGTTGGTTGGAGATATTTTGTTTTTGGTTTCAATCTTAATCACCATCCAAATCTTAAAATTGGGCATGACTCTTACAATTACATGATTCGGCCCAAACATTAATAGGCTTTGCAGAACTTTCATTCTTGGACTTAAAATCACACTGGCCCGACAATAGATTAGAAAATAAATTGAGAGACGGTCATTTAAATTTCATGTAACTTAATATTTATCTGTAAAAACTTGAATCGCATAAATACGTAATTGCATTTAACTATGCAAAGCACAAGAAGAAATATATTCTGATTTTGCTTTAAAATTTTAATAAATTATTCGTACTATTTAAATTCAGTCCATAAATTTTATACAATGTTTGATCATTTTAATAAGTGTGATTCAAAAAAGCAGTTTAAAACAAAAATTTTGACATTGTGTGAATTAAGACAAATTTGGCTCAGTAACTAAAATTGTGCTTATATGTCTCTATTTTAATCCCAATATCGTACATGAATAACGAATTGAAGAAATGCCTCAGCCATACTGGAACAAAAGAAACTTAGGGATTCTTTTGAGAAAAAAGAATATTAGATTGTCAGATTTCAAGTATTTTGCATGAACTGTTTTGATGACATTGTGGTAAACAGGAAAAAATGTTTGCAGGTAGAGTATACGATTTTTGTAGATATTCTTGTGATCAGGTACGGGGAGTATTGTATATATATACTGTAAATCTGTTTGTATATGCAGGTTTTGTCTGACCGAATCTCCTCATTTTATGGAGTTAGTTATTTTAGGGTTTTGCTTTTAATTTCTTTGCTTTGGTGTGTGCAGGTTACTGATGTTACGCTGGATGCGATAGTAACACACCGAAGAACGTGAAAATCAGATCAAAAGAGATAAAGATGAAAGGAATCGACTGTTCGGTTCCTATTTTTCAATAGCTAGTTGGAACGACTAACTGCCATGACTAACTTACATCATGGTGGGCCAGAATGTGGTCCAAAACGTGCAGTTGAAGGCCTCTCAACTCCTATATAAAGAGAGGTAGATCGACAACAAAATATACGCAATCCTTAAAGATTTCACTGAAGATCTATTTATGTCTTTGAGTCTATTTTCATAACATTTCCGATAACACACGAGTGTTTTAACTTTTAATTGTTTTAGAAGTGTATATGTTTTAGTACATGAGTGATGTGAGGAAATCTTTAGTATTTTCATAGTTATGATTTAACTCAAAGTGTCCGACTTTATCTTGTGATAAAGTATTGAGTTTTTGTAACGGTCACTGTACACTTATAATGAATAATTTCTTCATATATTGACATCTATAGATTATGATTTTAATTTATAGAAAAATTACTTCAGTGTTCTACTTTAAGTTTTTAATTCCGTTATTTTACTTTGTATGTGGATAACATTCTACATAACAGTTCTGTATTTATACAAAGCAACACTTTCAAAGACTTCAATGGTCCACCACTAAACAATAAGTTCAAATATTCAAATTGAAACTTCAAAGTTCAAACTCCAAACGACCACATAAATAACAATGGTTCAAGTCTCCGTCATTGATGGTGTTGGATTGTTGGTGGCCTTCGCTTGAACCACTTTATTAACCTCACTTAAAGTATGATTTTTCAAACTATAAAACAAAAACAAAAGCAACAATTATTTAGTGTAATGCAAAAAAATAAGTAATATAACTAGTATATAAAAAGGAAGATGTTATGAATATTAATAGAGGCTATAACTTTCTTCATGCTTCAAAAGAGCATCCACATCTTCTTCAATTGAGATTAAATCTTTAGACCTCCTCAACCAATCATGAGTGCGTATGAGACACTCGACAATTATAGGAGTTGAAGAACTCCTAAATGGATCAAGAACTCTTCCTCCGGTGCTAAAAGCAAAATCAGAGGCAACTGTAGAAATAGACACAGCCAAAATATCTCGAGCAAAGATGGAAAGGATAGAAAATTTGTGTTAGTTTAGCTTCCACCAATACAAGATGTCAAAGTCTTGTCCAGCCCATCCAATTTATTAATTGAAGAATTTCACCTTCATTGACTTTTTGTTTCTTATATTTTTTTTAACTATAACACAATTAGTTAGGGGTAAGATTCGGTTCGGTTTCAGTTAACCGAAACCGAAATCAACAAAAATAGCTAACCGAAACTTATACCAATCATTTAATCGATTAACCGATTTGGTTAGTCGGTTCGGTTAGCGGTTAACCGAAATTAAAATTAATTTTTTTTTAAAAATAAAAAATATATAGAATACAAAAATTAACCGAAATTAACTGAAAATAACCTAGATTATTTCAAATATTACAAAATTATAATATTAAATTAAATAATTTTTACTTAATAATTCATTAATTAAATATATATTAATTAATTTCGGTTTATCAGGTATAACCGTCGGTTAATCGGTTATACCCGATAATCGAAATTCACTTGAAGGGAATAACCGATACCCGAACTGAAACCGAAAAAATCGATTATCGGTTAACCGATAACCGACTTTTTCGGTTTCGGTTCTCAGTTAACCGAAAATCGATACCCGTATAAGCACCACTACAATTAGTGCCTGTGAATCTCCACGTAGAATTCTTATTACATTAAACTAATAAAATTATCTAGAAATTAATTAAAATTTGAATTATATTATATTATAAATTTTGTATAATTTCATTATCGCCCTTTATTTAATTATTTAAGAATTTATATAATAGGTAAATCAAAGTTTATAAGAATATGCTCTTTTAAAATAGTAATAGAAATAGATTAAACATAAAAATTGCTTTTAAAATGATGCATATTAATGGTTGGGAAGAGTAAGAAGGTACCACCATATCAGCAAGGTCTTCAATTTGTCTTGTGCTGCAAAATTTTGTCCTCGTACAAAATACAACATGCTATACCATGAACGAAGAGAGAATCAATAACATACAAAGAACACAGATGTCTAACTTTATATCACTATCTAAAAATTGATAGATGTATGCTAAAAAGAATATATGATATACCACGAACCAAGAGAGAAATCATAACATATAAAGAAGACAAATGTCTAATTGATGGGATATAGCCCAACCGACCGGGCCCACTAACAGGTGACAGTTGGGCCTAACATTAATGTAGCAGCCCACGCGGTCAAGCCAAGGCGAGCCCTAATCATTGCCTAAAGCCCAGCCTCGCAACCGCTACCCTCGGCGATGGAGATGGACGCCTGTAACCAGGTCGCGCCACCCTCCACGTGGCGCACGAAGACGAAGGTCCGGCCCGCCAATGGAGGGCATGCCGGAGGAAGAGTCACACCACGACCAATGGAGAGGTCGGGCGCGCCGAGGGCAAAGTCGGTGTCAGATAAATAGAAGGAAAACCGATGTTAGAAGGGTTAGCAATTTCATCAATACAAAGGCCAGAACCAATACTCTGCACGAAGAGCGCTAGTAAAAGTATTGAGGAATCATTCCTCCGTGGACGAGATCTCGTTAACGATCGAACCACGTAAAAAGCACGAGTGTTCTTTATTGCTTTATATAAATCTCGACACTCACATAGCTAGATTCATCATTGGCGCCGTCGTGGGAACCACGAACAAGAAAGCTCGTTTCTCTACAACTAAATGGCAAGAACACGCACAACCGCCGCCCACCGGCAACAACCGGCCGAGGGACGACCGGTGATCACTCGTCGCGAAAGGAGATCGCGGACGCCACGGCGCGCCACACCCCGAGGCAACATGGTAAATGCTTCCATACACCCTCGGGACCGCGTCCCCAACGTGGGGAAGATGTCGACCTCAACGAGGACGCAAGCAAAGCTCGTTAGTCCCACGAGGTCCTCGGCCGAGCTGTGAGCGAGTTCCTCCACGCCAATCTCGCCAACTCCAAAGCTTCCTCAACCGGAGGACCAAAGGCGGGTCCTCCAGAGCCCCGGATGAACACCACGGCCTCCGAGGCCGCCCCTTCCAAAGTCGGCGCTCGCCTCGGCGTGATAGCAGAGAACGCGCGATCGCGCCCGGCAGCGGAGCCGCCACCGCGCCGAGCCGCCGACCTCATTCAGCGGAGCCGCTCACCGCGGGCGAGCCGCCATCGCCGCCGCCGCCATTCAAGGCAACCTCTCCACCTCGTCATGCCGACCCGGAGAGTCGAGCGAAACAGGGAAGAAAGGCGAGTCGAACTCCCCCTGAGGGACGATGGGCGCCGCTATCGATCCCCACCCCTCCGAAAGAGACGGCAACGATCTCCCGGGGTTCGACCGATGCGGAGAATCATCTCCCTTCTCCGGGAGATCCTAGACACGCCCCGCGGTGCAGACGGCACCCAATATAGCGGCTCACGATGGCCTCGGAGACCCTCCGACTTCCTTTTCGCCACACCACCAACATGGCGATCAAGGAATGGAAGATTTTACATGTAAAATCTTCCCGAGTCTTGATCTCCAACGCGGCGTTGGTTCACCTCGCCCGCCGTAACAAAGATACACTGCTTCCGGGACCTCATGGATCGCCTCAGTGGCGCTTATCGGAAGATGCCGCCCGGCACCTTCCTCCGACCTACTCACAATCCGCCAGGGCGGACGAGACGATGTCAAACTTCGCCTCGAGGTTCATCAAAGAGTCGCTCAAAATCGACGACAAAGAACGATCTCTACATCATCAACGCTGTCAGGCGGGATCCGACCGGTAGCGAACAAAGAAATCACCGGGGAGAAACCAAAGAGGCGAGTAAGCTTTGGAACCCGGTGGACAACTTTGTCAAGGGAGACGAGTCGGATCGAAGAAGGGAAACTGGGACGAGCAAGTCCGAAAGAAAAAGCCGGACGATCAAGTCGAGGCGCAGATCGCGAGGCGCCGACCGAATCAAGAGGGCGGCTGAGTCTAGGCTCGGACCTCGGCCCAACCCGCGGCCAGCGCCTCCCGCTCAAATCAAGGGGGAAATATTCGAGCTCCATGAGCTCTTCCCAAACCCGCCCCTATGAAAGGGGATCCAAGAAGAGGTCCAGGCAGTATTGTGACTATCACCAAGGGTATGGTCACGATACCGAGGATTGCGAAACACAGGCTCACGGATCGACGAGCTCGTTAAGGAGGGCCTCAAGAAATACCTCACGAGCTGGTCCAAGAACAGAAGCGCAGAAGGAACGGAGGTGGCAACAATCGCGGGCCGACCCCGTGGCGACCCAACTCAAGACGACGGGACGAAGGCCCCAACGCTATGGAGCAGGTCTATGTCGTTGCGGACTGCCTCGGGACGACGAGGTCGTCCTCAAGAACGACGCCGAGGCCGGCCTCAAGAGCCAAGAACAAGCGACTCGGATGGTGAGAACATAACGTTCTCAAGGAGGACCCGTGCCCAAGATCATGCCGCACCAGACGCCATCACGATACAGTGCGGTGGGCAACAAAACGCCCACCGGTCTATATCGACATCGGACCTCCACAAGATCATCTTCCGAGAGTATGCTCGACAAGCTTGAGGTCGGAGGCATTGTGTACTCCGCGCCCTCCAGCCACGGAGCTTCACTCAAGAGGCGCCCAGCCCGAGGGGTCATTACCCTTCCGGTCACGGTAGGCGGGCTCTGTGTCGGTCACCGTGGCCATCCGATTCTTCCGGTCCGAGCCCCTCCGCGTACAACATCATCCTCGGGAGAGATTGGTCAGACGCCACCAAGGCCGCCTGCTAGGTCTACCACCGCATCAAGATTCCCACCGGTGGGAGTGCAAGATCCGGGGAGACCAAACGGCAGCAAAAGAATGCCTACGACTCTCAACCCAAGACGCGCCTCGCCCCTGCATAGCAATTATCGAGCCCTGAGACCGACACCCGGGATGACCGACCGAGGGCTCCAACTATACGACGACGATCCTTGAAGGTCATCCAGTCGGCACCAGGGCCCACGGACGTCCGCAAGACGTCATACGACTTCGAAAGAATATAGGGACGTGTTTGCTTGGTCCCCGCCGATATGACGGGGTGTCACCCGAGCTCATAACTCACCGCCTCAACATCGACCCGGCCACCAAGCCGGTCCGTGAGAAGAAAAGGATATTCGTGGCGAGCGCAGACCGGTCGTTAGGGACGAGGTGACTCAACTCAAGGCCAAGATCTTGTTCGAGGTCAAATACCGACACGGATGGCTAATCCAACCGTGGTCCAAAGCATGCGGAGGGTGGCGCATGTCGCCGATTATACCGACCTCAACAAGCACCGCCTAAAAGATTGCTACCCTCCTCGATATTGACAAGAATGTGGAGGCATTGGTGGGCCACGGATGTTCAACACGGATCTATCTGAGGGTACCACCAAATCTGATGAGCCCGGAGGATGCACCAAAGGCGCATTCATCACCGACTTTGGCGTCTTTGCGCATCGAAAGATGCCCCGGCCTCAAGAACGCCGGGCTACTTACCGAGGATGGTGGATGCAACATTCAAAGACCACATCGGGAGATCGTCGAGGTCACGTCGACGACATAGTAGTCAAGAGTCGAAAACGGAGCTGCGCCCGGCGACCTCGGCACCATCCTCCAACTCCTCGGTCGGCCAACCTCAAACTTAACCCCAAAATGCACGCTCATGGTAAAACGGGAAATTCTTGGGGTGTTGGGTTTCAAGAAGGCTCAAGGCGAACCCCACCAAGGTAAAGACGGTGCTCGACATGCAAGTGCCAAAACCATTCGCGAGATCCACAAACCACGGTGCCTGGCCTCAAGAGAGTTCCTCTCCGGGCGCCGAAGTTAGCCCCTTCTTTAAAATCTTGAGGAGGGCCGGGACTTGGCGTGGCGGGAAGAGCACCACCGCCTTCACACGGAAGGAGTACTCGCCGACCGCCCACCTCGACCGCCCCAAAAGAGGCGAACTCCTCTCCTTGTGCTGGCCGCCTCGGACGAGGCAATCGATCTTGGCATTGGTGCGGGACGAGGTCGGACGGCGCCTTCCTATCTACTTCATCACCGAGCACTCAAAGGACCGGGACAAGGTACGCCGCCTCGAAAAGGTAGCACTGCATCGGTGAATGCTAGCGACGGCTCCGACCCTACTTGAGGCTCACTCCATCTGTCTTGACCGACCTACCCCGAGGCAAGTCTTGTCAAACCAGAATCATCACGGACGAATAGCAGTGGGCCTGAGCTTGGCGAGCACGATATCTCGACTCCCTGCACCGCCATAAAAGGGCAAGCTCGCCGATTTCTGGTAGAAGCCAAGTTCTTGAGCCCGGTCCCGACCGCTAAGATTAGCTCCTCCAACGCCCACCTCGATCACCCCACCGCACGGAGAAACCGGACCTCACCCACGGATGGTTTTTGGCGGATGTACGTGGGCGGAGCCTCGTGCAAAGCAGGCAATGGGGCGGGCATTCTTCTCCTCGGCCCGGATAGCGGGAAGTCCCACCACCAACAACGAGGTGGAGTATGAGGCCTTAATCTCCGGACTCCACCTCGCTAGGAGGCGAGGGTGGATGAGATCCAAATCTTCGCGATTCGTGTCGTCGTGAACCAGGTGTTAGGCAAATACGAGGCCAAGGAGGACCGAATGAAACAATACCTCGAGAAGGCAAAGGAGATGTTGACCTCGTTCAGGTACTTCAGCATCCACCGAATCCCCCGAGGGGAAAACAGCCGGGCTGACGTCCTCAGCAAGCTAGCTGCGTCGTCAACAAGTCCACCAGTGGAGGAGATCCGTTCCAGAAGCATAGCGGAGTCCCACGTCGGCATCATCACCGAGATAGAGCCGAATTGGATATCTCCCCGAGGCTACACCGAACACGGCGACTACCTTGAGATCGGCTCGAAGCCAAAAAGATGATGGCAAAATCCCAGAAGTATCTCATGCATGAGGGCGCTCTCTACCGGAAGTCTTACCTTCAACCCCTCCTGAGATGCCTCGGGCCAGAAGAAGCCGACTATGTGCTCAACGAAATTCACCGAGGTTCTTGCGGAAGCCACATCGGGTCGCGAGCACTTTCAAAGAAGACGCTGAGGTCGGGATACTACTGGCCCACCCTCGTGCAAGATTCGGCCGAGCTCGTCAAGAAGTGCCCAGTGCCGATCCACTCCCACCAAAAGCCGCCTCGATCGATTTGAGCGACTGCAGAGTCCGTGGCCTTTCATGCGGTGGGGATCGACATCGCTGGCCCATTCGACCGAGCACCGTGTCGGCCGATATTTAGTCGTAGCCATAGACTACTTCACAAACGGGTCGAGGCCGAGCCACTTTCGAGCCTCACGAGCGTAAGGATTCAAACCTTTGTGTGGAAAAATATAGTTGCCGCCGCGATACCGCACATCCCGGTCTCGGACAGCGGCACCCAATTCGTCGACAAAACTTCAAGGGTGGTGTGAAGAGCTTGGATCGATCAACGCTTCACCTCGGTCGCACACCGCAAGCAAATGGTCGCACCGGGTGACGAACCGCACGATCATACAAGGATTGAAGAAGAGGTTTGGATCGAGCTAAAGGCGATCGGGTGAAAATCTCCTCAAGTCCTCGGTCCACTGGGACCACACCTCGGACGGCGCACGGGAAACCCCTTTAGCACGGTCTACGGTACCGAGGCCGTCATACGGGCCGAGATCGGCGCCAAGCCCTCGCACTCTCCACCGACCAAGCCGGGAGCGAGGAAGACTGCGGCCAACCTTGGACCCCCGGGAGAGCGCGAGCTCGCTTCATAAACGAAGCCAATCAAGAGCTGTGCGCACGCTACTACAACAAGAGGTAAAGGCCTCCACACCCAGTAGGCGACTCGTCCTGGAATAATGAAGCAAGCCGAGCCGAGCGTCTTAACAAGCTTGATCCGACTTGGGAAGGACCTACCGCGCTCACGAGGACCTCGGCAAAGGGCCTATAAGCTCGCCCCACCGTCAGGGCACTTATTCCTAACACGCACATAACTCATCTAAGGAGGTATTTTACATAGCTTTGATTTTAGATCGCGACATGTTAGCCCTCCTATTGTTTCGATCGATGTCCGATGTCGCTTACTTGTTTAATAAAACGTTTGTTTTCTAATGAGTATTTCACTTCGTTCGCTTACATCTATGTGAACATCCATTCGGATATACCACATCTAAACCTTCACGAGGGACGCACTACGAAGATGAAAATCCCACCTAGTAGGGTAAGCGTCTGATTACCCATTAAGTTGGGCGCCCACACGCAGCGTCTGATTACCCATTAAGTTGGACGCCTACACGCAGCACATCTGACACCCATTAAGTTGGGCGTCTACATGCAAGCGACATCCGCACCGATCTCGCCATCTCATACCCCTTTGTTTGGGAAGATATGCACCCGGTACAAAGTCTAAATGCATTAACGACTACAAACAAAGTACCAAGCCATATACAAGACAACCGGGCTTGAGCTCGTTTATACCCCTTTATTTGGGAAAATACACACCTATGTATACAAGATAGATACATTTACGACCAAAGCGAAGTCCTAAGTTATGTTTGTACCTCTCGAGGGGAAAATATACACTTCAAACGAGTCTAAATACATTTATATCTACATACAAGGTCCTATGCTATACATAGCCTCATTCGGCTTAGGGCTCCCTTGCTGGGACTTCTTGCCGCACCAATTCTCTACAAAATCTCCGGGCCGACGGTGTATGCAGAGCGAACTCGATGCCTTGACCCGGTCGATAAGGCCGGAATCACTGGCCCGCTCCCGGCGCCGGCGCGGGCCCGAGGCGAGCCCGGAAGAAGCGACTGTGGTCATCTTCACCCGCTCTGGGACACTTGAGTGGCGAAGGCGCCGCCGCACGGCATTAGGGAGTGGGGGACGCACCCGAGGTCACACCCGACCCCGTGCACGACCTCGCCCCCACCGAAGCCCCTTGCCGACTGAGGTCCTCGGTCGCCGTCCGCTCCAGAGGCTCCGGATGATCCGCCCGCCGACCCATCAACCTCAAGACGGCATGATCGGATGGAGTAGCCTCCGCCGGTTCTTCTATGATCGGGTCGGCAGAGCCATTGTTGCCTCCTCGCCGGGGGCATGCGGCGTTCGAGACGATGTCATACATCTCCATAAACTTCACCACGGAGTCGACGCAGCTTTGAACTTTTGCCGTTGGGCCCTCCTCATCCTCAAGACCATGCCCTCCGCCCAAGCTCGGACTCGGTCGTCGGCTTGGATATGGTAGTCCCACCAGCTCGGCGGATCGCCTCTCGTACTCTGATGCTCCTCCGACAACCAAGCGAGCCTCTCCGCAATAATTCAAGTTGTTCCTCGACCGCATCAAACGCCCTGGATAGCGTCGGCAGATATGTCCGCGGACGGACTCGCCTGCGCGACCTTCAACTTCAGCGCCTCGTTCTCGGCGGGAGGCGGGCCACTTCCGATCAGCCTCGTCCAACTTCTTCGGATCGTGAGATCAATCGGTGACTTCCATTGTGGCTAAAACTTGGGTCGGTCGGCACACCGCTCCTCCAGAAAGACCTCTTCGTCCTTCTCACCGAGGCACCCGGACTTCTTTAACTTCACAACAATTCATGGTCAAGTCCGATCCATTTAGGTGTGAGATCTGAAAATAAACGAGAAAACACATATCTTCAAAATATTGCGTTTATTACTCAAAAAATGGGAAAGTTATTACAAAGGCCCAGGGTCCTATCGACCCCGGCAGTTCACGCTATTACATCAGGTCCACTGACCTCAGGCCTATGGCCGGTCTCGACGACCTCCTGATGCTCCTGCGGCTGCCCACCTCCGGCCGGGACCTCCGACCCCGCCTCCTCCTCCCTCCTCCGCCGCCACCGGGACCTCAAGCAAGGAGCTCGCAGGCTCGCGATCCTCGCCCACCTTACACCGGGCGACGACCTCAGATCAAGAGGGTAGGCTGGATGCCGAGCCTCCAAGATTTGGGAAGCGAGTCACCAGTAGATCACCCGGCGTAAGCTTTGTCCACCTCTCTTGGGTCGACCTCGGTCCACCCATGCTCGACCTGTCAAAATCGGGCATGGCGGCCGCCACCTTCCCAGTGATCCGACACCACCTTCGGCCAAGACGGCGCGAGATCGGCAATAAACCCGAGAAGCTCTCCGACTGATGAGCCGGTGGCAAGGCCCTCAACAACGGTCCTGCGCCGCCGACCTTGCACCTCTCGTCGGCAAGTTCCTTCTTCGCCCGCAAGCTCCTCCTTCTCCTCGACCTCCAGGCGGCCTCCGGTGCCAGTGCTCTTCTTCAGGCGGCTTCAGCAGAGCCCTCCCGGCCTCGAAGCCCTCGGGCGGCCTCGGCCGCCCGCGCCGCGGCGGTCTCAGCTTCCGCCCAGCCGGGCAAGCTCCCTTCCACTGCTGGGTGAGCTCTCGTGACAAGCCGTGACGACCTGCCTCCCAAAGTAGTTGGCCGCAGGCCCCATCATCGAGCTCCCACCACGAAAAGGAGATCCACAAGTCAATCACCGATTGCGAAGCAAACAAATCTAAATATGAAGAAGCCTACGACCTCGGGTGGGGATGCGACCAAGCTTGGGCGGTACCAGTACTCAAGGCGGCCACGAGGTCAGCGACTCGAGGCCGGCCGGACCCGGCTCGAGCCCACTCATCAACCGCCCACGTCCACCTTCTTCGGCCCCTACTAGGTCCGGCCCTACTGCTTTTGCCGGCCCTCGCCCGTGATGGTGAGCCCACCTCATCCTCAACTTCATCGTCAAAAGAGAAAGACACGTTAGCACGGCAAAATAAAACGAATAAGGACTAAGAAAAGGGATGCCTCACCCCGTCGCACCTGTCCCGACGCTTCCGACCAAAACACTCACCGCCTTCTTCGGATCGTCCCGGTGTAACTTATGGATAAGATCTCACCAACGCTGCTCAACGATTCCTCCATACGGCCCAAGGGCTTGATTTTGGGTCCACCAACAGCATCGATACCCCACTCATACCTCTACGCCTCCTCACGAGAAAGAAATACCTATTACGCCAATGGGACACCTTGGAGGACGGCTACCTTAATTTCAGCCGGGGTGACGGATAGTACACCCTCCCATGGTCTTCACGCTAAAAAGCGCATCAATACCTCGAAGGTCAACTCCCGGCGATGCCATAACAAGAGAGCCCACCCACCAACGACCTAATAGAGTTCGGAGTCAATGTGAGATGGGGATCCGGAAATACTCTTGAAGGCTAAGATAAATGGGGACGGAGGGTACCTAAGACCGCCTTCAAACCGCTCACAGACAAGAATAAACCCTCCGGAGTGGCTATCGCCCTATCGGCCGGGTGCGACACCACCACGCCTCCCCTAATCCCAGTACTCCTCACAACCTCAAAAAGTTCCTCCAACGTCCAACCGACCTCCGCTGTGCCCACCTTCAGACCATCCCATACAGAGGATACCATGGGATACTAGAACTCGACCCTACTGAGACCTACCCAAACCGTTGTAGCACATATAGTCTCTTACACGGGCAACTCACGCCAGAACCCGACGCGGAAGGGAACTTTCAGAGCGAGAAGAAGAGGAAGAAAACATACTTACTTTTCAAAGCGGTATACGGCTACTCAAATAAAAACGGATCAACTCGGAAAATCTCTCGAAATTCTCTCTAATTTTTAAGTGTCGAAGAAGAAGAAAGTGAGCGATTACCTCTTTTCGCCTATTTATAAGACTAGGGCGCCGCAAATTGCCGTTTCAAATTCAACACGCGCCACACGTGATTGGATGTGCGTTACACGCCAACACGCGGATTCAGTACCCAACTACCGCTGGCGCGATGACGTCGTCAGATAGGACGGGCCATGATCGACCTAGCAATCATCATACGGACCCGGCGTCCTCCATGACGGCGGCCCAGTCGCACTCGCCCCTCCCACAAATGACAAGGAAATCCACATCGGACCTCGGCGTCACCGGCTTCAGCCTACGGAAAGCCTACAACCAGATCGGACCTCGGTGACCGGGCCGCTGTCTGTCGGCGCCCGAGACACACCACGGCATCTCGAAAAGGCGGTCGCGCCACGTCGGACACCGCAACCACCACAGAGCAATACTTCGCACCGCACTCGGCATAACCAGCGCAGGGCGTTATCCAGTCGGACTTGACTTCCTTCGATTGCCACATCTTTCTCCAAGCGACGGACAATAAACAACTCAACTCGGATCGGCACGAAGACCATCACATCCAATAAACAACTTCACCAAGCCACACCTCACTTTCGGCGTCACTTTCACTCCTCTCGCCTCATTGTCCCCGGCTATTCGGGGGCTATGATGGGATATAGCCCAACCGATCGGGCCCACTAACAGCCCAAGCGAGCTGGGCCTAACATTGGTAGCGTGCCCACGCGGTCAAGCCAAGGCGAGCCCTTATCATTGTCTAAAGCCCTAGCCTCCAACCGCTACCCCGGCCAATGGAGGACGCCCTGGAACAGGTCGCGCCACCTCCACGTGGCGCACGTAAGACGAAAGGTCCGGCCCGCCAATGGAGGGCATGCTGGAGGAAGAGTCACACCACGACCAATGGAGAGGTCGGGCGCTTCAGGGGCAAAAGTCGAAGTCGTATAAATAGAAGGAAACCGATGTTAGAAGGGTTAGCAATTTCATGAATACAAAGGCTTGTAACCAATACTCTGACGAAGAGCGCTAGTAAAAGTATTGAGGAATCATTCTCCGTGGACGAGATCTCGTTAACGATCGAACCACGTAAAAAGCCTGAGTGTTCTTTATTGCTTTATATAAATCTCGCACACTCACATAGCTAGATTCATCACTAATCATATATCACCACCTAAAAATTGATAGAAGCATGATTCCTCCTATAGGGATAGATAGCAAACTATTCTGATGCAATCAAGCCATAGGAAATGGACTTTTCAAGTATGGAGTATTTCAAGAATCTAGTTCTTCCTACATTCTCTGTTCTCTTGATCAAATATTATATATGTACTAATAAACTGTATCGTGTAAAACAAAGATTTGATGCTGCTGCAGTACATTTTTTAGTGAGCAACTACTCAATTATTATACATAATAAAGAGAAGAACTATAAGTAATGGATCAAAACCAAGAATCCAGCATGTAGCACAAGAATTAAAAGTTGATGTAGACACCATTCCATGCAAGGCAAGTCTCAGGATTGACGACTGCAAATGCAAAAATAAATCATAGCAGTTCTCGCAAGCTTGTAAATCCCACCAGAAGCCCCATCAGCTAGCTTGTTGATGTTATGGGATTGTAAAAGATTTTTGTTTTCCTTCTGTTGTAGGGTTGCCAGAATATTACTCTCAAACTGACGAAAGACCTGTGGCTCCTCTGGTTCCTGTTATGGTCAATATGACATGAGTATACAGCTCTTCATAGAGGAGTAAGAAGCTCCACTCATCTTCTGCTCATCATCGCAGTGCTTCACATGCAGCAAACAGAAATGCTGTTTTAATGGATCAAATACATGCAGCAAACAAAAAAATTATTAAAAAATTCTTTTGCCTCCTTTAACCGTTGACGAGCGTCTTTATCAATTGAGATTTGAAAATTTAACGGAAACTTGTTGATTTTGTAGAATATCCAAGTAAAATAACTTGGAAGAAAACATGAAGAAGGAAAAGAAAAGAAAGATGCAGAAATATAAAACGGGAAAATCTCTTTGGACTACATTGTGAATGATTTGTATACTATTTCTTGTGTATTGAAAGTATTGAATCTCACAACCAAACTGATTACAAAAGCAAGGCCATCTATTTATAGATGCCGTAGCTATAAGAAGAAACAGAAAGCTTAACTACCTAACAGCGATAACCATCTAATAACAAAATAACAAACTAATAACTATTCTTAACAAACTAACAACTACTAATCTCTACACCCCCGCAAGCTGGAGATGGTGGAGATCCACCAGCCCAAGCTTGGACATAATGAACTGAAAACAAGGTCCCGAATCTCGTCAAAGACCATCACCATGTTCATCTTCAAATCTGCTCCAAGCACACGTCGAAAAGACGTCGGATTTATCACAAAGCCTAAGATCACCATCGATCTTCCCTAAGATCACCATCGATCCTAGTAGAGGCATAGGTAAGAAAGCCTAAAATCACCATCGATCTTCCCTAAGATCACCATCGATCCTAGTATAGGCATATGTAAAAAGCCTAAGATCACCATCGATCTTCCCTAAGATCACCATCGATCCTAGTATAGGCATAAGTAAGAAAGCCTAAGATCATTATCGATCTTCCCTAAGATCACCATCGATCCTAGTATAGGCATAGGTAAAAAATCAACCGATACACAATCGGTAGAAATGAGTAAGACACCGTCGTCATACTCCTCGTCATTCGATCGAATCGATCTCCTCGATTTCGACTCATCTTGAAGAGCTTCTCTCTTCAACCTTTTCTTAGTAAAAACAATCTACTGCTGCAATTCTCATCCTCCTCGAGTCCAGGGACCTTTCACAAGTTCGATTCGAACCTTTTGCCATCGATGCAGCAATCGCATTTCGATCTATGTGAAACAAAACAAAAATCAGCTATTTTCTTCCAAGACTTCCTCCGAAAGTCGCAATGCTTTTCTTAGGGTATCGTCCTCTCCGAGTCCAACCTCCTTTGTTTCTTCTAATTGGGCGGCGGTTCTTCTATGAGGTGGAGAAACACTTCTTGGACTAGTTACCCCAGCGACTTTAGTGCGGTGTCGCTACTATTCTCCAAACAGAGGATCTTGAAGCAACAAAGATAATCCTTGTTCTCAAGGAAAAATCATCCAATTTTACCTCACCATTAATCAATATTCTTCATCACAAGTCCATATTCCTACACTCTTCATCAATTGAGAAACTAGCTCCTCGATTCCCAAGCCCTAAGAAAACTCAAAATCAATTTAGAGAGAAAATCCCGAGCGAAAAAAAACTTTGCCGTCCTGCGCATGTTGCAAGGAAAAGCTTCCAAAACCAAAGACAAAACCGCCGATTCGACGCATCTCTTCCGCAAACTCTTCACAATCTCAAACCCAACTCTCTATCATCCGAAACCGGAACTCGCCCGCCTTCCTAGATACAACATCAACAAGATCCATCGTCGCGACGCCATCATCAAGAAACAAAGGATTCACGCCCTTCTCCTTCTCCTTCCTTTCATCCCTCCACCGCTCTTCAATCCGCACGAATCGGCGCTCGATTCTCGCAAATCGCTCATCGCCGACGCCAAATCGAGATGCACTCGACACCGCCTTCAGATCGGCGGCGCGATCATCGCTACCAACGCCTTGTTTCAGATCGCGCTTCCATCCGATTCTTCAACCGCATTTTCGAGAGAGATTGAACTTGTCGGTCGTAGTGAGAAACGAAGGAAAGGATGATTCGAAGCCGATCTATCATATTCGATAGAGATACCAAAGTCGTATAAGCCGCCATAATCCTCAACTCCACCGCCATAACTTTGACACATCCGTAACACGTCCTCCAATCTTCTCCGCCGCAGTAGCTCGCTGACGCATCGCGAAATCAGATCATTAAACGCCACAATCGACGGATCCATTGACGCCGCTGATGCATCTCCGCCATCATCCGGCGCAACCGCTTGCCGGAATCCTCCCACCGAAAGCGCCTCCAGCCGCGCCACCGCGGTTTCGAACCTCTTCACTAGACTCTCTCCCCTCCTCATCAATCTGATCGTCTCCCAAGCTCTGATACCATGTTGATTTTGTAGAATATCCAAGTAAAATAACTTGGAAGAAAACATGAAGAAGGAAAAGAAAGAAAGATGCAGAAATATAAAACCGGAAAAGCTCTTTGGACTACATTGTGAATGATTTGTATACTATTTCTTGTGTATTGAAAGTATTGAATCTCACAACCAAATTGATTACAAAAGCAAGGCCATCTATTTATAGATGCCGTAGCTATAAGAAGAAACAGAAAGCTTAACTACCTAACAGCGATAACCATCTAATAACAAAATAACAAACTAATAACTATTCTTAACAAACTAACAACTACTAATCTCTACAAAACTCAAGTGCTGAATTCTAACGTTTCTTTGATAAGCTACATAAATGTTTAGGTACCGACTCTATTTGATGTCATGCAGCTAATACTTCTTTGAGTCACCAAGGCTTTTGATGCTATAACCAGTAGTAACCTAATGAATAATTTATCCTGTCACCATAATTCTCATGCAAATATGAAAGAAAAGAGAACTTATTTATAAAGGCCTGTACGCACGGACCTAGGATTTTAACTCAAAGGGGTCCAATTTATAATAATCTAAAAATAATATATATATATATATAATTGATATTTATAATAAAATTATAATAGTATAATATTCTTTTTAAATATTGCATCACTAAAAAATTAATAGCTAATTATGACTATCACAAAAATTTCTTTTAGGGGCTTGTTTAGCTTTGAGGATTTAACGTTTGGTGGGTAGATAGTTGGTGAATAGAAGGTTTGATATAATAGAATTAATAAATCTCTTCGTTGTATATTTGATGCATTTAGAAGAAACAGATGGATAAATCATATCCCAAGTCTTTAGCAGGCCGGCCCTAACGTATAGTAAAGTGGCAGTGGCCTAAGGCCATCAAATCTCAATTTTAAAGCTAAGCTCATTATACATACTGTCCAACTAGTGACTTATAAAAGGACTAAAAGTATTACAGATAAGCTCAAATAAAACACTTGCAATATTGTGTTACTGTTACACATATATTTTTGTTATTTAAATAATAGTTTTATCAATAATATTTTTATCTTTCTTTATTTAACTAAAATACCATTTTACATCTAATTTCTCTCTTGGTTTCATCTATGAGGATATTTACTGATGGAACAGAAAATCAATGCTGTCACGGTATCCAACTACGGATAATGTTTAAGATATCGACAAACATAATACATATATGCCAGCCGTGGAATAAAATGAAACAACAAATTGAAGAGCAGAAAATTCGAGCTGCCATACTATCCACCCCACAGAGTTTCAGTTATTCATAAGAAGGGAAACTTCTCTAGTCCCCATATTACATATAGACAAACTTCAGTTAACTCTGCGGCGATCGAGACGAACTTCACCCCTTGCTGCAGAAAGAACTTGCAGATGGGAAAGCTTGTAACATAGAAAGCCCAAAGTCCCAGCGTAAGCCTGTAAGATCTGAAGCATAATTCCTGACTATCTAAAACATGATGAACCACCATCCACTACATTTAAGATCATCTATAGCTCATCTGTGTGAGATCCTTTATTGCATACATAGATAAAGAACATGGGCATCCTAAGGTTTAAGATTGTCAAATATTAGAGTATATATTGTCCTTATATAAAGACTAAATCATATACCATTAGTATTACCAGATTTGGATCATCCACACATGTAATAGGAGATGTCGCACTAAAAAACAATAGAGGATCCGAATTGCATCCACCAACCATCAACCATTATCGGGGCAGCCAGACATCAGCAGCCTGGTAAAAGAATAAAATGGCTGAGTAGCAGGAAATGTCATAAAAAATATTGTCATATTCCAAACCATTGTTAAGTGAAATAGTAGGAAGAAATATGGACACGATTGTGGGTATACTAACCAAAATGAAAACAAAATACTAAAATCATAGTTTAGCTTGATTTTTTGTTTTTTTAAATTAACAAATATTTGAATTATTTTAAAGAGCGATAAAATTCGGGAGCAGAAGCCCTTAACTCTGATTACGAAAAGGTGTGTAGGTAAAATTCGAATAGATATGCCAACTCAAGAAAGAAAGAACAAGTGTGACCAACTTTGCAAAACTACCGAAGAGAAAAAAGAATGTGGTACTATGTTGAAAAAAAGAGGGCACTTGAGTCAATTTCATAACATCCATCTCTATGAAATGAATTAGAATGGGGTGTGAATGTAAAAATTGATGATTTGGGGAGAAAAACTTATAAAATTGAGTAGAAGTTGATGAGATGTTAGTGTGTTTTGATGGGAAAAGAAATGAAGAGAAGCAATAATTAATACCTATGGTGTGAAGTTATTAATGATCAATTCGGAGGCGGCGAATGTGGGCAATCTTGTGCCAGTCCTCTCCTCTTCCTCTCTCGCATCGCTTTTGCAGTTGTGGGCATCCACTGACATACAGACTTTTGAGATTTGGCAGAGCTGGAATTGCTACAAGCTTTGGGCAGTCTGAAACACTGAGGGTATGAATTGATACTTGGTCTGGGAGTGATTCCAGCTCAGGAATATCACGCAGGTATAGAAATCTCAGTGAACAGAGGTGCTGTAAGGCTTGAGGTAAGCACACCATCTTGGGAAGTTCCATTAAATTGAGCTGTTCAAGATTATGAAGATGTTTAATCTCCTCTGGCAGCCCTACCAATTCTCGGCAGAAACCTATAGTGAGGTCTTGCAGTGCAGTAAAGTGCAGCAACATCCTTTGTGGAATACATCTCATTGTCTCACAACTGAGTAGAGATAAACTTGTAAGCTCTTTTAAAGCTTGCAGACCTTCTCTTGTCACAGAGATCTCTTTTGCACCAACAATAGTCAATGATCGGAGCTTACAGAACTTTTTCAACATTTCTATTGGAAAACAGTCTATGCTCTTTTCAATTTCCACCCGCAGTTTAGTAGGAACGTCTTGCTCAGATAATAAAGACACAGTTGAGCTACTGCATTTTAGCTCCTCCAACTTTTGGAGGGATGAGAGTGGTGGCAGTATTAATGAAGAACAACTCCAAATCGACAGCATTTTAAGATTTGGGAATGCTTCTTTACAGTCTCTATCCTTGGAGAGACCCTTGAGATTTGGGAGGCCAAATAAATCCAGCAGTTCCAGAGTTGGGAACTGTATCTTTACTAGGTTTCTACTTCCAACTTCTTCAATAATGTACTCCACCGCCACAGTCCTGAATAACCACAACCTCTTTAGATGAGGTAGCTCTCCCAAGTTTGGAAGACGCCTACAATTTCGGCAATCCCTTATTTCAATGTCAACTAATTTTCCCAGAGTTGAGTTTGTCATCCAGAGTGGAAGATATCTACCACTGAAGCCTGTTATATTCAGAGATTCAAGATTGGGGTGAGGTTCAAGTGCTTCCAACACCTTTTCATCATCAATATCTTGACCTAAATTGGATAAATCGTTTCGTTCCCACAACAAACTCAGCTTCCCAAGATTTTTCTTGTCAGCAATATTTGCCTTCTTTGCATCCAAATGGTCCTTTACTCTCTCCAGATGCTGAATCTCAAGCCTTCCACTAAGGTTCAAGCATTGGAGTTCCCCAAGTTGGTTACCTCTCTTGACACCCACTGCATACATACTCAATGTTTTAAGGCAAGTCAACTCTCTCATTTTAGAGGGCATCTCGGACAACGAATTGCAATCCGACAAACATAGATGTTGAAGATTATGCAAGTATCTCATGTTCTTAGGTAAAGCCACAAGACACTCACAGTAATCCAAGTTGAGGATTTGCAAATTCCAAAGAGTACATAATGAGTTGGGTAGAGTGCGAATTTCAGATTGAGACAAATTCAAGTATCGCAAATGTTTGAGATTGCCGATGGAAGGAGGCAAATCCTTTATTCTTCTATCACTTGCATCTAATACTCTTAAACTTGTGAGCTCCATGATGGAAGAAATGTTCATATCTTGCTCAAATGTTTTAGGAAACAACATATTTCTGTCAACCAAATTTACCTGGCGGATAGTAGATGCACTTGTGTTATTTCGTCCACTTTGTACTCCGGGAACTTTGTTCTCCATGACTGATTGCGCCAAATCATGAATAAGATCATGCATACTGATCCTGTTATAGTTTTCTGATTGTAGAAGAGATCTGAGTAGTAACTCATTACATATTTCGTTTCCAACATCTTCCACTTGCAATGCTCCCTTTGAAGATATATACCCATGAGCCGTCCAAAGAAGGATCAGTTCTTCTTTTTCGATTAGATGGTCCTTGGGAAAGGCTGCAAAATAAGCAAAGCATTGCCTGAGCTGCAATGGAAGATGCTGATAACTCAATCTCAAAACTGGCATTATCAAACTGTCTTCTGCTGAAAACTTCCATATTTCACTCTCTCTCACATAAATCCATTCCTCTTCAGTCCTTTTAAACCGTAGAATCCCTCCAAGCGCCTCAGCAGCCAGGGGCACGCCACCACACTTTTTCACAATCTGTTTCCCAATTATTTCCAGCTCCGGACATACTTTTGCATCTTGCCCGAAGGCACGTTGCCTAAGAAGCATCCAACAATTCTCATCTGACAGCCCTTTAAGGCAATGAGATGGAAGTGTTCCCATTATCTCAGCAACCTTCTTTTGGCGGGTGGTGACGATGATTGATGCGCCGGTTGAGCCACATGATAGAATGTCTTTCAACTCAAACCATTTATCTTGATGGTCGTTCCAAACATCATCCAACACAAGCAAATATCGTTTTTGCCTCAACAAATCCCACAGCTGACGTTCTAGAGCGTCCAACTGCTGCAGATCCGAAGCTTTTCCGCTCCCAGTTGCAGCTTCAATCATCGCCTTCACCAAAGTCTTCATTTCGAAATTGTCGGAGACACAAATCCAAATTCTTACATCAAAGTGGTCTTCCACCCGCGGATCGTTGAAGACTAGTCGAGCAAGAGTTGTCTTACCAAGGCCACCAACACCAATGATTGGCAGCACAGACATCTCATGTTTATCCCTCACATCATTCACCAACATAGCGACAATCTTTTCTTTATCTTCTTCCCTACCATAAATTTTATCAGATTGGTTCAATAGGGAAGCCGTCTCACGTGAGGCGGCAACTTCTCTGGGCCTATTAACAGGCATCTCGCGCAGATGAAACTTAGCGCGCTCTGCAGCAACACTGTCCAGTTTCTTGTTGACTTGCTTCATCCTCCTCGCAATTTTGTGGCGATACAGAATCTTCTTGAGGCCGTAGCGACTCAGTTTGGAATGAGAATTGTTGAGTTTGGAGACATGAGTATTGCACTCATCCAAGATGTCATCAATCTCATAAGCAAGAGCGTTGAGTTTCTGCAGCCAATCTCGAATGGGCTTGCTCTCGATCTGCTTGTATTCAGCATCTTCCAACACAGCTTGGACGATGGTGAGGGTGCTATACAGCTTCCTCATTTCCTCGTCAACGCCCAAGATCAATCCGATCTCCTCCCTAATAAGGGAGCTCATATTATCAAGAACGAGTTTAAGAAATGCCTCTGCCATACTGGAACTACAGAAATTCAAGAAAAAGTTATTTTCATTGAATTATGAGAAGGTGAATATGAGGGATGCTATGAAATTTTCTTATGTTGAAAGTGACTATGTTCGAAAGCTTATACCTTTTTAATTCTTTTGGGTAATTAAATTTGTTTTAGAAAAAAGAACAAGTTATTTGAAATTCACAAGGAATTTCAAAACAATGTTTTTATTTTTTGAAATAAATCTTCATTCTAGATACTCATTTCTCAAATTTAGTCATCTTATATATGTAAAAAAAAAAGCGGGAATTGATAATTTACTTATGTTCTTTGATCTTATCTTATTAGTTCAAACACTTTAACAACTTAATTATTTTGAAATAAAATATAATGTCTTGTAATCTCTATATATGAACGCTTAATGAATGTACGAGCTTATAAACTCTTTTAGAAAAGGGTTAATCATACTAGGAGTTGTATATAATCTTAACATCACTATGTTCTAGTATTATGAGTTTTAATTTTATTTATTAGTTTTTCATTGTATTCTACATGTAATTTTCATTAAAATCAATGTATTTAACATATGTTACAATGATTTTGCACTACGTAATACTAAAATTATATGTTACTCTTAATGAATGTTTCACCACTTCAAATATTGTAACATCTATAAATTAATAAAAGCATTCCATTAATTATTTAATTCAATTCAAACTAAATTCCATTTAAATTCTGTGTTTCCATACTTATACCATCACAAACAAATAAATAGGGATGTATTTTGGATCCAATCCATACATACAAATTTGTTTTATAAAATTTGGATCTTAAAAAATTTGTACTCGACGGATTCAAGTCCGATATGGACCAGTCACTTAAAATTCGGATACGGATCTGGATTTTGACTTTTCTGATCCGAACCCGATTCAAATCCAACTTGTGGATCCGCTTCTTTAATTATATTATGGAATTATATATGTATAGTATTGTATTATTTTTAAATATTTAACATATTAATTTCTAATTATAATTAATGGGTTGAGAACTCATCACCAAGAATAGAAACTACCTTGTGCAAAGTAGACTAAAGATGAAATAGGAGATGGAGCAGAACGGATCTGCAGTTCTAGCTAGTGGAATTATTGGTCAACCACGTCGGAAGTCTGCAAAATAGAGTTGGAGGGATCTTTCGTGAAGAAATTCTGAGGATCAAGTCTTTTAGATTATTTTAGGATTTAGTTTTAAAGAGAAAAAAATATGGATTCAGATCTGAATATGTGGATCCGCGGACCTTATAAATACCTAGCAAGATGGGTCTACATTAGATCTATTACAATCCCTACAAATAAATACTGCTATGTAGCAAATTTGTCTAACCAATTAAATTAGATTATTTTCAGTCATATAATCGGATCTATTGTAATTAATGGGTTGAGAACTCATCACCAAGAATAGAAACTACCTTAAAGATGAAATAGGAGATGGAGCAGAACGGATCTGCAGTTCTAGGTAGTGGAATTGTTGGTCAACCACGTCGGAAGTCTACAAAATAGAGTTGGAGGGATGGAGTCTGACGCTCAAGTCTCGTGGAGAGAATTTAGCAGAGCTCAAGCTTTTGTACTAGGCTAATTTTCTGTAGAAAGGAAAGCGATAGCTTGTTGTGTTGTTGTGGAGAATTTAGTTCAACTGCAGAAATTATAAGGCTGCAGTTTGAAATATATATACGTTAGCGTTGGTCTGCTGTAGATAAAAGATGATAGATGTATATGGTGTTTGAGCGACTGAAACAAGAGCCAAACCTTTGTGAAAATTATTGTGCTATGTTGGGTGCGCCTGCAGAAAACAGATGCTAGTTAAGAAGACGAGCTTGCTGTTTTAAGAGCAATTGAATTGAGATTGGAAAACCGAAACTTGATGGTTGGAGATATTTTGTTTTTGGTTTCACAGTTTTGGAGAGTCAAGAGGATTCTAAGAACAGAAAAGGTTTACGTGGTTGCACATGCTCCTTTCATTCATTAAAAGGATAATTAAATCTCTTTTTTTTAGATGAAAAAAGGATAATTAAATCACCAAAAACATCTAAATTCTAAAATTGGGCTTTGGCTCCTACAATTAAATGATTCAGCCCAAACGTTATAAGGCTTTGCAGAACTTTCATTCTTGGATAACATCACACTGGCCTGACAATAGAGTATAAAATAACTTGAGAGACACTCGTTTAAATTTCATGTAACTTAATATTTATTTGTGAAAACTTGAATTGCATAAATATGTAATAGCATTTAATTATGTAAAGCACAAGAAGAAATAGATTCGACTTTGTTTTAAATTTTTAATAAAATTTTATTGGGATCATAGTATTTTTATTTCATTTTTTTCGAATGTAAATCGGCTTTAAAAAAAAATTTAATTCAAATTTCGTTATAAAACATTTAAATATAGGAAGTCGAGAGGTGTTCCTTGTTCAGATTTTTATTTATTTTATTAATACGAATTATTCGTAATATTCAAATTCGGTCCATACATTTTATAAGTGTGATTCAAAAAATCAGTTTAAAATAACAATTTTGACCTTGTGTGAATTAAGACCAATTTAACTCGAGTAACTCAAATTTGTGCTTATATGTCTCTATTTCAGTTTTCAGTCCCAATGTCATGCAGTTTGGGATTTTTGTTGCTTTGGTGCAACGGTTATACAACCTGTTGCCAAGATCAACCCGATCTCCTCCTTAACCTGCAGGGAGCTCACATCAATAACGAATGAAGAAATGCCTCAGCCATACTGGAATAACAAAAACTTAGGGATTCTTTTGAGAAAAAAGAATATTAGATTGCCAGATTTCAAGTATCAGAGGATGAATATGAGGGGATGCTAAAACTTAGGGAGTATATGTTAGTGCTATGTTTAGCTAATCTATTATTTTACCATGTTCGAGATCTTGTAACTTTTAAATTCTTTTGGGTAATTACTTTTTTTCCTAAGAAAAGGATATGTTATATGCTTGCAAAAGAAAACGTTGGAAATTCAAAACAACATTTTTATATAAATATTGTTACTCATTCAATTAGATTGATCGGGCCAAAGTCAGAACTATGCAAGAAACGACAGTTCCAAAGAACCGAGAGAAATACAGAAATTGAATGGGCGTGTAGAAATATTAAGAAGAGTTCAAAGTGTATTGATCTACCTTTTGCTTTTAATTTAAATAGAGCTTGTACATTTTACATTTGCATGCGTATATGCATGGATTTACATAACCGAAAATGTAACTAACCAAACAGATTTTCAACTAACTAACAACTAATCTGTAACTAACAAACTAATTCTGCATTTAGCTAACTAATTTTAAACTGAGCTATTTAATATTCTAATACAACCCGAACTGAAAATGGACTATCCTTGATCAATGGGAAACCGAGAGACTAACGACTGAAAACGAGGAACAAATAATGGTTTGGTGAAGATATCTGCCACCTGAGCTTCAGAAGAAACATAACGAACATCGAGATCTTTGCTGAGAACCTTGTCACGAACAAAGTGTGTGTCAATCTCAATGTGTTTAGTGCGAGCATGCAGCACCGGGTTTGAAGCAATGGCAGCGGCGCTCTTGTTGACACACCACAGTACCGGAGCTGAGATGAAGAAACCAAGCTCAGCAAAAAGCGACTTGATCCAAATGGCTTCAACCGCAGCATTCGCAAGAGCACGATACTCAGATTCAGTAGAGCTGCGAGCAACCACATTCTGCTTCTTCGAGCTCCAAGAGAGAAGATTGTGGCCAAGAAAAACACAATAGCCACTGGTGGATTTCCTGTCATCCAATGAACCAGCCCAGTCCGCATCCGTAAAAAAATTTAGATGAAGATAGGGCGAAGATTGAAACCGTAGACTGTAGTGGAGTGTGCCTTTGAGATAACGAAGGAGCCTTTTACAAGCTTGCGAATGTAACACAGTAGGAGAATGGAGAAACTGACTCAGTTTGTTGACCATGAAGGAGATATCAGGATGCAAAAGAGTGAGGTATTGAAGAGCACCCACGGTGCTGCGAAACAAAGCTGGATTGGAGAAAGAGGGACTATCAGATCGATGAAGTTTAACACCAACATTATATGGAGATGATTGAGAGGTGCAGTTGCTAAGATTTGTCTTAGCAAGGAGAGTACGAATATACTGAGACTGATTAAGAAGGAAAGATTTGGATGGAGATCTAGAAACCTGAATACCTAGAAAATACGTGACTGGACCTAAAAGCAAATTCTGAGGAGAGATTACGAATAAGATGAGAGATGAGTGAAGAGTCTTCCCAAGTGATGAGAATATCATCCACATAAACAAGAAGAAGTAACAACTTTCGTTCTTTTCGAGCATAAAATAGATAGTGATCCGATGTCGAATGTTTGAAACCATAAGATAGAAGATAGTGTTTGAGTTTTTCATACCACGCTCGAGGAGCTTGCTTCAGCCCATAGAGAGATTTATGTAGCTTACATGATCGGGACGAAGAGAATCAACAAAGCCCTCGGGCTAAAGCATGTATACTGGTTTATCAAGAGTTCCATTGAGGAAGGCGTTGTTTATATCGATGACATGTATATCCTAATCAAAAGTAGCAGCTTGCTGAAGATACATGATTTTGAACACGCATTTCATGCGTTTGGAGAGAGAATTGCACCTCATGAAGAGTGAGATCTTCACATCTAGATTGAAGAAAGAACACTTGTGCTTTCATATTCTGGAACTAATCCAGTGAGAACATGAGTGATCAGATTTGCATCCGTGATAGGCTGTCCAATGCTGAACAATTGATCTGAAATATTTCTGAATTTCAGGATATACTCATCCACTTATAGATCTCCTTTCTTCATGGTTTGGAGCTGAAATTTGAGTTGCATAGCTCTGGCTTTGGATTGAGAATGAAAGAGAATCTCAAACGCAGACCAGACTTGGGCTGAAGATGAACACTGACCAATATATCCAATCATAGGCGAGGAGATTGAAGTTAGCAACCAGCTAAAGATAAACTGATCACGTTTGAGCCATAGTTGATACGCTGGATTTGCTGTAGGAATCTCATGTGAGGAAGATGAACTGAATTGCGGTGGAGCAGAATCCGATTGAAGAACATCTTCAAATCCGAACGCTCGAGCAGTAGCAAAAACTTGCGTTTTCCAGAAATTATAGTTGTTACGATCAAGCTTCACACTAATCGGATGAATAACTGGAAACAGAGCTGTGGATGTTGAGGAATCCATAGCTGATTACGCAAGGTAGATCGGAAAATGTGAATGGATCGAGAGAAGAAAAGAAAGAGGCTCGATGCCATGCGAAATATTAAGAAGAGTTCAAAGTGTATTAATCTACCTTTTGCTCTTTAAATAGAGCCTGTACATTTTACATTTGCATGCGTATATGCATGGATTTACAATAACCGAAAATGTAACTAACCAAACAGAATTTCAACTAACTAACAACTAATCTGTAACTAACAAACTAGTTCTGCATTTAGCTAACTAATTTTAAACTGAGCTATTTAATATTCTAATAGGGCGTAACAGCCCTCAATCGGTTCATCTTCAGATCCACTAATAAAACCCTACCCTTCTTGAGGTGCTAAGGAAAGGGTGTCGCTTCAAATGGAATGGAGAGTGCTAGAAAGCATTCGAAGCTCTAAAAAGACCTTAGTCGCACTATCATTGTTGACAAAACCTCTAACTGGTGAAGTATTGTTCTTATATTTCGCAGTTGGGGAAGCATTATTAAGTTCTATCTTGATTAGAGAAAAAGGCTTACAGCAAAAACCCGTCTACTATATAAGCAAAATTATTCAAGGAGCGGAAATTCGATACTCAGAGTAGAAAAGGCAATCCTGACTATAATGGTGACACCAAGGAAGTTAAGGCCATACTTCCTCTATCGTAAAGTGGTGTGATGGGATATGGCCTAACCGCTCAAGCCCAATAGCAGGTCCACGTGAACTGGGCCTGGCCTAGTTACTTCGGCCTACACGGTTTGGCCCAAAACCCAGCACTTAAACCCTATTCAAGATTAACCATATCACGTCAGATATGGAATGAGATATTGGAGGAGATATTCAAGGATCAAGTCCATCTTCAGAGATCGGATCTTCAGCAATCTGACAGGATCCGCAATATGTATAAATAGAAGTTAGGTTGAAGCTAGAAAGGTTAGCAACTATTTGAATACTCGAGCTTTTAGATACACTCATTGTAATCGCTTATAGTGAAAGTATTGAGGAATCACCTCCGGACGTAGATCTTTCCTCGATCGAACCACGTAAAAGCCTCTCGTGTTCTTTATCGTTTTACAATCTCGCACACACAAGATTTATCATGGTGGTACGAACAAAACTCCCCTTCAGACAGATCTTGGGGGTGCCAGATCTATTCGGGAGTTTGATGAAACTGGTAGTAGAACTCAGTGAAGATAATGTGGATTTTGAGCCTAGAACAACGATTAAAGCACAAGGGTTGGCTGACGTCCTCCATCGCCAGAGCTAGCATAATGGAAAGCATTCATGGATGATTTTGTCACTAAGGAAGGATGTGAAAGTGGGGTCGATCGAGACTCCTAGTGGATAGGAGTTGCAGTTTGCTTTCAAATTTATTTTCCAATTTGATTTTCCAGCCTCTAACAATGAGGCATAGTATGAGGCTCTTGTCACAACTATCGATGGACGCGCAATTGCCAACAGTCAATTATAAGTTTTTATCAACTGCTACAGAATATACTCATTTTTCGCTCCAACTCGATGATGAAGCTTGAAAACCAGGAAATTGGAGTTGAAGCTCCGTTGCTCGAGCCAATCAGCGATGAGGGGTCGAACGCCGGCGCGTCGATCTCCGGTGCAATCTTCAACATCTCGACCGGAATAGTGGGGGATTATGTCGATTCCGGCCACGTTTAAGGTGCTAGGTGTGATTCCTAGCTTCTTGGTGATCTTGGTCATTTCCTATTTGGTCGAGTTCCTCTCGAAGTACACGCAGTCGGGGCAGTGCAACACGTATGGGGAGCTCATGGCCGAGTCGTTTGGGAAGCCAGGAGCCGTTGCGCTTCAAGTTTGCGTTGTTATCACTAATCTTGGCGCTTTAATTATTTATTTGATCATTATTGGTGAGTTTTCCTTTTTGTTTTTGATATTATTAATTTTTGCTTTGGGCTTCCGAGTTCGGTTTTTGATTTATGCTCGGGACTTGTTTGATGATTTGTGTGATTGGATATTTCGGGTTAATTGTTACTAAATACACGAATTTAAAAATCGATTGTTAAATACGTGAACTTTCGAGTTTTCAGATTTTTTCTCTTCCAAATCGAATATGACTGCTTTTGTTCATGAACTAACTCCAAATACACAAAATTTTAGTTATTTTGATTTTTCACATGACAGAACTTTTTCGACCTCTATGTGTGGATGCAATTTGTGTGATTCAATTTCTGCGTAAAAATCCATCAGTTTGGGTTGTAGCCCTTAAATAATGAAAGAATGTGGCCCCGTGTTGCCAGAATTGTCCGTCATGTGAAAAATCAGAACAATTGGAAGTTCGTGTATTTGGAGGCAGAATTCTTGGCTCATGTGCAGAACCAGACCTGAGTGAAAGTTCTAAAATGTAAGCGCAATCTTACTTTCTTATAAATAGAAGTGATCTCTATTAAATGACAGTCCTTGATCCAGCTAATAAATGTTGTGTTGGATTTACGTTTTTATTTACAATTGGGACATATGCATATTTTCACTATCTGCCCCTTGCTTTGGAGATTTGAAACTTTTACATACTAAAAATTGACAAACTAGTAATGTAGAGGGAGTAATATACTAATGTGTAAATTTAATGCCAATATCATTTTGTTAGGTTAAACTGGTGCGAGAGAAACATGATTTATTCATATATATAGTGATAGGATACGCCCAACCATTACGTCCAAGATCGACCCAATATAAACGCCCGACACTGTTTCTACCAGCAAGTTCTACCAAGACTCTTAAACCAACTACAACTCAAATCACAAGTGGAGACGTAGAAGATCTTGATATATCCAAAAGAATCCTATTGAGAGAAGATCTCGACAGAGTCAATCTCAAAATAATGGTGTATAAATAGAGGCTAGATTAGACGGAAAGATCATCTACACTCTTTGTAATCGCTTACACATTCAAATACACAAACACTCTCTTGCTCCGTAGACATAGATCTATTTTAAAGATTGAACCACGTTAACTCCTCGTGTTCTTTATTGCATTTATTACCTTACGAAAACTAGATCGATCATATAGTCAGAGGCGAGCCAAGCCTCCTGCAAGTCCGAGCGACCACGGGATTTTTTTTAAAGGGGCGCATGCACCTATACCCAGATCTCATAAGAGATATGCATATATACCCAATGGGATAAAAACATGCAAAATCAGGTAGGTTTATATTGTATGGACAAATATACCCTCATAAGCTGACTTTGTTTTTGTGTAAAATAACGAGCGGATTAAAAATGGAAATCTCCTATTGGGAGCTCGGTCGATTTCGATCGGAACGACCGAACCGACTCCAAGGATCGGATTCAATGTCGTTTATAGATACGATCGATTCCGTCGTGTGCATCAATCCGAGACATACACACCGACCGGATCCGATCGATTTTTGTTTTATTTTTTTTAATTATTTTACCAATAAGTGCTTTGAATTTTCTCTCAAATTATTGTAGCATTCAATTCATTCACGTGGAACTGATATAATAGGTCTGAATTTAGTACAATAATAGGTCTGATTTTACTGTTGTTACAGTAAATTTGTACAATAATGAGTCTGAATTCATTGTAGCTACAGTAATTTCACGTGAATGCTACACAGACACCCATCATTTGTTGTTGTTTACCTTCTATAAAATTTACGAATTCATTCATTCATTCATTCATTCACATCTCATAACTTCATTTTCCAAAATTTTCAATCAAGTTGAGCGGCAGATTTGAAGGAAAATCACGGAGAATTCAATCATTTTCCAATATCAAAGGTAATTCGCCAAAGAACCCCAAAGAATAATATACTATATAAACATGTACGATATTTTGATTGAGAATTTTGTTTTAATATTTTATTTATTCTTTCTTTATGTAGATGGACAATTGGAAATTCATTATCGTGAATTATGGTGGAGAGTTTGATAGTGATTGTAACGATATCGGGTGTCAACAAATTGCCCAAATTCCGGATCGTTTTCTTTGCGACCTCATATACTATATCAATCACGTATTGCAGTGCCAATGAATTGAGCACGGATTATCAATTATTTTATTTATCCACATCTCGATATGGTCGGATAATAAAATCATTGTTAACCGATGATGAACTGCTTGCTCGATTGTGCATGTACGAAGAATATCCACGCGCTTATGTAGTTCACAACACTACAAATATTATGAGTGGATCAAACCCGGAGAGTCCAATCATTTGCAAGAAGAATATTTACAAGATGTTCCAAGTATGCTTTCGGTGATTGGTTTTCAATCCCAAAGGCACGCCACGGAGACAACAAGGCCAACAACTCCTATTCGTAATGATGATGTTGATGGAGAAGAAGAAGAAGAATAATATGTACCGAGACCAAGATCTCAAGAGACCGACTCAGATGCCTCCGACGACCATCCCGAACAATCAATTTTAAATAATACGCTTATCGATTTTGCGGGATGGATTCAAAGAGAATGAGGACTTCCCAAACTATTATCTTTGATTAATCCAAACACCTATCCGTAAGATGTCAACCAACCCGATGTCAAGAACTAACTAATCGGTTAGTTCCGGCCATTCCGCTCAACGCTGTACCTCACTTGTTGCTAGTGAAATGGACCCGACAAGGATGGAGAATTGAGTAGTAATTCATATTACTATAGCAAAGACGACTCTATCTTCTTTGTTGGTGTGTGGCATATGGAGCAGGCGGAATACGTTGTTGGTCGCTCGATACAACACGATCGACATTTAAACGAAAGCACTCGAGAGGTGTAATTTTGAGTTACGAGCTGCCCAACGAGGTAATATTTGGAAAGTTTATATCCGAACAAAATGCCACCGTGATTTGGGTTGTGTTGGACCATCAAGGTTCATTCAAATATAGTTGCAACAGATATGCTCGAAAATGCGCACAACAGTGAAATCATGAAGCCTAAATCAATTATGGCCGAGTTGAAACATGATTTTGGTATCCGCATCGTTATGATGTGGCGCTATGAGTCCGACATACAGCGATTGAGTTGATATACGGCCGGCATGATCATCATTCCAAATCCCGCCAAGTTATCCGCAGATGTTGACACGCATTTAATCCGGTACATTTACCGATTATGAGGTCGATGGTGATGGTCGATTCCGCATCCGCTCGTTGCTCGCCGCATCTATTGCCCTTCAACTTTTGTTTCGAGACCGATGATCGTCGTAGACGGTACTCACCTCAAGGAAAGAATAAGAGAATTTTATTTGTTGCAAGAACGGGATGCCAATGAGCAAGTGTTCCGTTGGCGTATGGTGTTGGGCCAATTGAGAATGATGAATCTTGGTCATGGTTTATCTCACGCATCCAACGGGTATTTGGAACATCGAAAACTCTTAATTGTCTCTTGACGCACACGTGTCCATAGCTAACGCCATCGAGAGTATTTCCACAAGCTCATCACGCCTTATGCTTCTACCACTCATCGAACAAGATCAAACAGCCAGAAGCGACTGTGGTGGAAATGTTCCAAGAAGTCGCTTATGCATACGAGCCTGCATAATACCAACGTGCTATGTCTCGCTATCGAAAGCATAAATGATAAAGCATACCACAACCGCTCCGTAGACCGAAAAATGGGCCTGCTCAAAGTCCCCGTGAGCCATTTTAGCTTCTTAACATCAAATGCAGCAGAGTCATTTAACTTTCGATTATTATGGGCGAGGTGTCTTCCAATATGCTCAATGTTGGAGGCAATCAGACTTGTAATTGAGCAGTGGTTCAACGATAGACGAGCAGCAGCACGTAGGTCGGACAACTATCTCACTGAGGAAACAATGAAAAAGCTTACAGTAGCGGTGTCCAAAAGTCGTCGTTACTCTATGCCGAGGTCTACAAATGCAAAATATAGGGTGCAGTCTGGCGTTAGGAACTTCCTGGTCGATCTTCAACTCAAATCGTGTGATTGTCGAGAATTTAACCAAGACGGATGCCGTGTTCACGCAATTGTTGCCATTAAGTAAGTTTTAATACTAATACTACACGTCGCTTTATTTTTCATGTAACTCATACTAATACTTTTCATCGACGGTGAGGCCGAGAATCCATCCACAATTACGTCGAATCATACTACACCGACCAACACTTTAATTGAGACATACGGTGGTGCGATGAATCATGTCCTCAATACAATGAGTGGTCGGTTCCAAATGAGGTAGCTCAGCGAATGTATTGCCTCCTATTGTGACAAGATGCATCGGACGACCTAGAACAAGTCGGATTCCATCCGGTGGTGAAAGGTCTACAAGAAGAGTGCCTACAAACGATATGGGAGAATCGCTCAGCGAAGAGACGCCGAGCATCAAAGAAATGCGATCATTGTAGGAACCGTGACATACACGAAGGAAATGTCCAAATCGAATAGATGAAGGCATAAGTGATTAATTAAAGTTGTTGTATTTTTTTAATATTTCAAATATTGTATTTGGCAACTTTTATTGTTATTCTTCTTTATATCATTCAATTTTATACATTGTGTTGTGCTATAATAATAATAATAATAATAATAATAATAATAATAATAATAATAATCAAAACACTATTATATATACATTAAATTTTATACATTGTGTTTTTCTAATCCACCTACACGATAAAATATGTACACATTTAAATTTACAGAGAAAGTATGTTATTAGCCAAAAAGATTATATGTACACATTTAAATTTACAAATATTAATAAACTGAAATTTAAGATATTACACATTTAAATTCAAGCGTTTTTAACTGTTTTACACAACTCAAAAATAGAAGTAGCTATAATTTTCCTATATGTCGATATACGAGTAGTCCCCAATTAATACTCTACGATCCGGATATCGCACGCTCAACGTACATGCATGCATATGGACCACAAGCGACGCCGCCTTTTCGGGCGAACGGTTATCGTGTGACGGATAGATAATTCAAGTGGCACGT
The DNA here is from genome assembly GCA_036937905.1 of Salvia rosmarinus. NCBI lineage: Eukaryota > Viridiplantae > Streptophyta > Magnoliopsida > Lamiales > Lamiaceae > Salvia > Salvia rosmarinus. Next base: position 550,265 of record JAODLM010000354.1, read on the forward strand.
TTTTTCCGATATGCCCGTATCGTTGAAGCTCTAATAATCGCCTTCATCAGGATGAATGCAAATAAATGCAATAGGAGCCATCCGCTCGTGGCGGTGTCTTTCGACATGATCTTCTAATCTCCAATATATCGAATCATATAGATCAAGCATCCAACAAGCACTTTGATAACAAATGACGACATAGTGTGCATCGATAAGGCACGGTATAATCACCTATATAACACAATTATTACAAAATAATTTAAATTATTCAAATTAAATATATTAAAATTTAAATATATAACATGATATGAATTACAAAATCACATGTTGCATCTTTGGACCAATCGGTCATAGTGGATATTCCGTCGCCCTCGATCGGAAATAATATTCCGGGGCCTCCAACCGCTTGAACAAGCTTCCCAACCAACTTGAAGGATTCATTGTTGAGACATTCAAATAAATTAATCGGACATGAATTGAGCAAAGCAATAAACAAATGAATGTAAATTATTGGGAAATCAATACTTACATAGAAGGAGGTGTCCAATATAATCGTGTTTGCATTGTTCATGGTGGACAATACAAGATCGCCTCGATCGGCCTCACTCTACAACCGTCATGAATGATCAATCGCCTACAATAAGAACAATTGAATGTATAAGTATTAATCAATTAATTCAACTAAAATAAATTACGAATACTTAGAAATTCAAAGTACTTACGCCTCGCAGATAATAAGTTGGTCGGCTCCCGATAGTAAGCGAGGAGGTGGTCGCTGACAGGAGGCGAGGAGGTGGTGGCTCGATAGTAGCGAAGGTGGTCTGGCGATAGGAGGCAGGAGGTGGCTCTCGATAGTAAAGGAGGTGATCGCCGATAGGAGTCGGGATGTGGGCTGGCGATAGGAAGTATGAGGTGGTTCTCGATATGCACGATAGGTGGCTCGATAGGAAGCACGAGGTGGTTCTTGATAGGATGGCATGGCCTTAGTCCTACCAAACTCGCGGCACGTAATGTCGAGTGGCTGCGTCGCATGTCCGCCATCACCGATTCCCGCATCATCAATCGATTGCCGTGCCATGGGATGAGTATAATGATCGGATGGAGAATGGGTCGGTGTACGTCGCGAACGACCATGACGGACAGCACCAACCAACTCCTTAAACCAACCCTTCAACTTCGTCGTCATCCGTACCTCAACCTCCTCAAGGTGCTTCCTCGATAGCTCAGTCACCCTCTGAGCATGCCTCTCTGATAGGTCCTCTAAGAACTGACGATCACTAGGTCGTAGGTGATCGCTGCTCGAGGAAGAAGTCGGAGGAGGACTCGTTCGCTTCTCTGCTTGACGAGACGTGGACGGTGCCTCCGATCGGAGCCCTCAATATCATGTGCACCGTGATGTGACTCCTCAACGGATGCCGCCTCGCATCACGCCTCGCACGCGAACGTGAAGTACCCGAGGCACGAGAATTCCCATCATCGCCACCACTAATGACTCGTGCTCGTGGGGAAATTGTTCGCCATCCTCAACGTATTTTGGGGCTCTATATAGGGCACACCAAACTCTTCGTGTCCGAGTGATATCCAAGACCATGTGTCCATTTCTTCTTCCGTAGCCGTGATGATCCGAATATTCATATAGTGCTATATACAATTCAAATAAACAAGATTTAATCAAAATTTAAATAATAAATTATAACACAAATTTTAGGATATGCAAAAGTAGTACCGAGATTCAAATAAAATCGATAAATCATCGATCGAGGACTTGCTCGAATCTCCATCTCAAGCATCTAGGTAGACATACCGGTCACATATTTCCCAACAACCCCACCCGCACCGTGTATGATCTCGAGCGACCAAACAATCAATGCCCAAGTCGGTCCATAAAATGGTATTTCTTCTTGGTTGAATTTGATATAAGTTGTGGCGCATACATCGATACGAATATGCACCCCACGGAAATCTAGAGAATAAACCAAATCATCGACCAAAGCCCGCACTCCATGACTCCACCAAGACTGGGATCTATGATAATAGCATCCCGTATAGCATAATAATATGCAGACGGAGGTATAAACTACCATCCGCATCATCTATATGCACGCCCTATCGAAAAACGCCTACTAAGTCCGCAATAGATATATGGTCGAACGGCGTAAAGCTCTAAACACTCGAACACGTTGCAACCGGTGTTTCTACTAAGATTGAAAGACGAGCTTCCAAAACTTAAACCGTGACTAGTGCATAGTCACGAACAAGAAACAAATGCTCCGTCCGCTCATATGAAACCATACTAGACCATCATTCGTCATAATCGACGGAAATCACGTGGTGCAAAGCCATGATATTTTTGCACCAAAGCTTCCAGCTAAGTAAATGATCAAGCATCCACTAGCAAACCTATCTAGTAACTCTTCACCACCAATCTCCAATAATCTAGTCTTAATGATATCTAAATAATTGATCCTATAATATGTGCTAATTTGGACCACAACATTAATCATCTCGGTCTCACATAATCAACATCACCCTAACAATAAAAACAATAAAGTGTATAAATATCATAAAATAAAACATATAATAAAGCATAATAACACGCTTAGCATAATTAAGCATAATAAATCATAATATACATTTTAACATATTAAATAAATAATAGCATATTAAACGATGTGTGCTAATTAAGTAGCAGGATTAACTAATAAATAAGCACGCTTAACTAATAAATTATGATAAGGTGTTAAGGCGGCGTGTATGGGTCTTATTTACTTTTATGTTCAAGTCAAGTTAAGGTGGGGATTCCTATATTTTGCATTTGTAGATAAGCACATTTAAAATTAATAAACTATGATAAGCGATTTAACTAACTAATAAACCATAATAAACTATGATAAACTATGATTAGCAAGTTTAATTATGATAAGCGATTTAATTAATAAACTAAGATAAGGTGTTTAATTATGATAAGCGATTTAATTAATAAACTAAGATAAGGTGTTTAATTATGATAAGCGATTTAACTAATAAACTATGATAATAAGCACGCGCTTAACTAATAAATTCGAATAATAGCATAATTACGCTTAACTAACCAAAATAAGAACTGATCGGTCCGTTTGACGGAATCCGATCGGTGTTTAAGGAACCGACCGGCCGGATTCCTTAAACACCGATCGATTCCGTCCCGAGAGCGAAGAGAGCGACGCACTGGAAGCCATGGTGCGAGATTTCGTGATGAGCTATCCGATCCGATAGAGCGAAGAGAGCGAGCGAGCGATTGAGAGTGAAATACGGGAGGAGAGTGAAGGGAGAGTGGAACCGGAGGAGAGTGAAACCGAGAGATTGAGAGTGAATCAGGAGGAAGAGAGTCCGTATATATTCGGAGGAATCCGATCGATCCAATCAGAGAAGAATCCGATCGAACGATCGGATTCCACTCCCGGTCAAGATTCTCGATTTTGGCGCAATTTTTCGCTTTTAAGTCAACTGCTCCTCGCACAATGTTTTTTCAAGGCTATTTGGGGTATCTCTTCCCGATTTTGCATGTTTTATAACGATTGGGTATTTGTTCATACATTTTATGGGATTTGTGTAGTTTTCCCTATTAGCACTTTTTTAAAACTATATTTAGGTTGCATTTTGTATTTCTCTTCTAGTTTAAATACATGAACGTAATGATTATAATCTCATTTTTTTCAATTTTGTTTCTGAATACATAAATGTAATCTCTTCTGTCCGTTTTTAAAATCCTACTTCCGCCCCTGTATATAGTCACAGATTTCCAATGGTTAAGGTGGGTTCTTGTGACCGAGATGTCATAGGTTCGAACCCCACCAAACGCCTCTATGAGTTTGAGCCTGTCACACCTGGTTTTTCAAGTGTGGTTTACTTGTCCTGTGTGGTTTGCAGGCTATTGCACAGGAACGTGGGGTTTACCCAGTGCACACCTAAGGTAGCGGCTGCGGGTTCCCCATGATATATAAAAAAAAAGATTTCTTATCTTTGTTTCTTTGATTATAAATCCAGCAGGAGATGTTCTGTCAGATAATGAGTCCGACGTGACAGTCCATTTAGGCGTTTTGCAGGAGTGGTTCGGCATTCACCGGTGGAACTCTCGCGCGTTCTCGTTGTTTTTGGTCGTGCTTCTCATCTTACTTCCCTTACTTCATCTGCGGCGCATAGGTTAGTATACCACATTTGTAATGATTATAACTGTAACACCATAAATATATAATTTAAAAATACTATATTTTCTTAAATAGCTAAAGCGGAAACATGTCAATTGATTTTTTTTCTTTTAAATATATAAAATCTCATAAATAAACTTCCAAATAATGAATCCAACAAACTCAAGTCTAAACTTTGCACAAGAATTGACGTCAACCAACAACCCGAAGCAAACTACGCAAGACTTAATAGCATGAGATAAGTTGGTGTTCTAGTAACTCAAATCCAACAACGATAATAAAGGAAAAGAATTTAAACAAACATAACACAAGTCTTAGAATGAATTAAAAGCGACATAAACCACTAGGCACACCCACACCGCCACGCCGCTCAATGATCACTGACCTGAAAATATTTTAGATAAAAAGGGGGTGAGCACAAAAACGTACTCAATGGTGGGGAACACGGAATATTATTATTTTTGTCCAAACGTGTATACATCGCAGGAAAGTAATAGTCAATCATATTCAGCCTCACCGGCTTAAAAAAAATCATGTCACACAAGCATAGGATATATACATAGTCAATGACTCACCATCAAGACTCAGTCTCACCGGCTTAAAAATCCTGCCAGACAGGCATAGGATATATACATAGTCAATGACTCACCGTCAATGACTCTCCGTCAAGACTCAGCCTCACCGGTTTAAAAATCCTGCCACACAGGTATAGGATATATACGTAGCCAATGACTCACCGTCACGGCTTTCCACTTGCATACTCACCACATGCAATAAATATCATATCACAATCCAAACCACGATATACGCATTGGACATAAAAGAATATTTCTCAAACCAATTTCACTTTCATGAAATAAACATGTTTATTCCAAATCACATATTTGCAAGTTAAAGAAGATTTCACCCACAATAAATATGTTTTAGCGAATTAAAGAAGATTTTACCCACAATAAATATATTTATTCCAAATCACATATTTGCAAGTTAAAGAAGATTTTACCAAAGTAATAGGGAGAGCTGCGGTTAGAGTTTCCCTCTCTATGATTTTTCTCTCTCGATTTTTCCTAGTACCGTGTGCAATTTTCCGGCGCCGTCATCGGAACTTCGCTTTTCAACCGTGAATCATTGTGTCTCATCTTCGCCAACGTTTCTACCGATTGGTTGTGGCCATTGCATCACCGAAAAATCAAAACTTTGGCCGCATCCTTCGTCGCATTTGTCATAATTTCTCGTGAACTTCCATCAATCTCCAGTCGAGTACGTCGTGCATGCTCTTGAATCTACCGGAAAATAGGAAATAAACGCCAAAAGTTTCTTGCCGGAATTCTGCCGATAACAACCTCCGACCACCGTCCAACCATCTACCCACAGTCGACCTCCAGCGGCGCCACCTAGACCAGGTCAGCCGCACATAAGGTCCTTGTGTGCGTGCCCTAACTTTCCATCTTTCTTATTTGGTTTTATTTCCTTGCATGCAATCTTGCCTTATCTTGTTTTGGTATCTTTCCTTGATTGTGCTTCCTTGCCTTATTATTAATTTAGAAAGTTACCGTCGTTGAAAAATAAATTCCTTTTGCATACATCATTGCTGTGGATAGTTGCTTATTTCCTATAATTGTTCTTGGACTCCTAATTGGGCCATACCCGATTGGGAGTAATATGACTTATCGAAATTTATTCTTTGAGAGGTGTCAACCGGCCAAAATATAGGCCCTTTTGTTAATGGGCTCGACGTCTAACACATGCTATGGAAATGAATGATTTTGCCGATCGGGCTTTGATCAACCGAGCCCATCTCCCAAATTCCCACCTGGACGTCGAAGGCGTGACATCGCCCCTGCCGACCATCGAACGCCACGCGGAACTTGCTGCCGAGAACACCCCGCCTAGCGTACCTGCCGAGGAATATCCGCCTCTGCCGAGAAAAACACCAGCGAGAGCGTGCGCATTTGAAGCACATACACCTGCCGAGATCGTTCGGGAACCGCCGATAAGCCTCATGAAGTCGCTGATAACACCGCCGAGCCACCATCCCACCGAGGAATTCTCGGCAACACAACGCCGCTACCGCCAGAGGAGATCCGTAATATTGCCGAGACCACGCTACAAAGCGAACAACGAACACACCCGGATCAATCACCATGGCTTAGAATGCGGAAACTTTGTCAATCCTAAACCCATCCGAAAGGCCGACCTTGCCTTGAGCAAATTCGAGGTAAGTATTGTCAATGAAGTTCTTGCTTGAAGCTAATGACTACACCCTATTTCGAAAGGATGGGGTTTTCTTCTCTAGTTTTTTCAGACGCTTCCGGAAAGGAAGCTACTCAAAAGTTATCGATGGGGTGGAAAGACGCAAAGATTTCATATCACCCAAATGGATGGATTGCTTTTCGCTTTGAAAAGGAAGAGGACATGGAACATGTGCGCAATCGGGACCATATCACGTGTTCGGTATTCCTCTCATTCTTTGTCATATGCCTATCAATTTAGATTTGATTCGCCCCGATTTTAAATTTCTGTATGGGCTTCCTTACCTAATCTTCCTCAGAGCTATGGAACCCTAATGTTATAGGTAAGATTGCTCTATATTAGGTGAACCGATAGAAGTGGATTATAGGACCATTGCTAAAATCACTTAGATGGCCCTAGATTTCATGTTTTGGTAGATGCTTCGTGAACCCTTGGAATATATTAATCTGAAATTGCACACTAGTAATATTTTTATGCAAAAGATTAAATTTGACTTTTATCCGAAAATGTGCAAAAATTGTGGAAAATTGGTCCATTTAGCATCTTCTTGTGCAAACTTTGCTAGACCACGTGGGGTGCCGAACCCCCCACGAGGTGGGACTAACCATGCAGGGAACGATGAATGGCAACGAGCCAGAGGAAGAGACCCTAGACCTCGTCAACCTGTACGTGGTCGAGCCTCCAAGACTCCCGTCCCAAGAGCTGAATGGAGGAGGAGAAGTGTGTCCCGCCCAAAGGATAAACAAAACCATCTCAACCCATCACGTGGGATTGAGATTAAAACCACCGAGGCCTTAAACACACATATCCATTTTGAGTCCTCTCGCTAACACACAAAACCAAGAAGTCGGACAAACTTCGACTTCCTCACCCAAGCAACAACCGGTTGACATATGCCATTCTTCTACGGACTTGCAGATTCGCCAACCTCACCCACAACCGCAAACAAACACCCATCCGCCGAGACCACTCGCCTAGCCAAACACCTCCCGCCGAAACCACACACACCCACGGCGAAAATTTCCACCGCCGAGCGGAACACCAACTCCTCGGTAGATATCATTCGCCACCTTCACCCAGAGACTTAAACCTACCGAGATTCTCGACAATCCTCGACGGACAAACCCAGCCTCACCTCCATCTTTGCAGAAACAACCAACCTACCATGGAACCACCTTCATCTCCACCGCCAGAGAACTCGACAGACACCCAAGATGGCCGAACATAATCCTTGCCTCCTCCTTCGACCGCTTTACGACAATAAGGCAATATCTCGACCACCTATCATGCCGAGATTTGACAAAGACAGAGATTACACCAAAGCTTATTCTTCGATTGAAGACCTACGACAATTAATACAAAGGTCGGAATCTACGGTACACTCTACTTCCTCTAGTTCATTAGATGAATATACTGCAACTAACATTGCAGGTGAGTCCAATGAAAGTGACGATGTAGAAATCCGTACTACACGCATCACAAGGAGCAAATCAAACACAAGCCGTTAAAGCCCTCCTGCCAAGAATACAAGGAGTCCAGTTAGAAACAGAAGACGTCGTCAATGATCTTTACGACATGGAATATCAGAGGCCTCCAGAAGGCTCAAAAGCAAGCTGCTGTTGCCGACCACGTGTTCAAGCATAAGCTTGATGCCATTGCATTGATTGAGACAAAGCTCACAAAGCTGAAACTCAAGAATTTTTTGGCAAAGCATTTCATCCAGTGGGAGTGTGTTCACAACTTTGACGAGGCTAATGGGGGAAGGATTTTGATCATCTGGAACCCTAAGAGGATTAGAGTGGAGGTCATCAGTCGTGAAAAACAGGTGATCCATTCCAATTTCACTTGTTTAATTACTAACACCACTTTTGGTTGTTCGATTGTCTATGGTTTCTGGCAGGTTATTCATAGACGGGAGCTGTGGGATTCTATGATCATCCACATATAACCTTCTAAGCCTTCTATTGTTGCGGGAGACTTCAACTGTGTCCTGGACCCGGAGGAGAGGATTGGAGGTCGAGTTCCGCTTGAACGAGAGTACAAGGACTTTGTTGATACTTGTTCTCTCGTGGGACTCGAGGATTCACCCTCGACGGGATGCCATTTTACGAGGACAAACACGGTGAAGTATTCTAAGATTGATAGAGTCTTAATTAATAATGCTTGGTCGATGCTAACCTTTTGTGGCAAACTTTCTCGCCAGAGGCACATTGTCCGATCATTCGCCTCAAGACCGATCACTCTCTTTGGAGATGTCACCGGTACCACCGTTCGCTCAAGTTCTTCAACATGTGGACGAAGCACCAGACTTCAAACGCATTCTTGAAGAAAATTGGAGTGAACATGAGAATGGTCGACCTCGGTGGATCTTGGCGGCTAAGTTAAAGAGGATGCAGCGCATTTTCAAGGAGTTCAATTTCAAGGAGTTCAGCTATCTCACTGAGAGACGAGTATCTCTAGAGCTACATTGCACGATGCAATTAGCTCTGACAAAGGACCCCATGAATAGGAATTGTTGGACAAGAACTTGGTCTTCGAAGAAGACTAAGTTCTTGGAAGAGGTTGAGCGTAGTTTCTTCAAGCAAAGAACGAAGAACATGCACATCAACCTCTCCGACAGATGCACTAAATTCTTTCACTCTATGGTGAAAAGAAACCACACGCGTAACACCATCTCTTTCTTGTGTAGGGAATCGGAGGACCCAACTTATGACATGGAGGAAATAATCAAGGCTTTTGAGACCTTTTATACCGACCTCTTCGGTGTAAAGGTTCCCACGAGTGGATTCGATCTTACTGTGTTTGAGGAAGGCCCGCGGCTTGATGAGTATGACAGGATGGACATGGTTATGGAGGTGTCCCAGATCGAGATTAAGAATGCGCTGTTCGACATTGCGAGTGAGAAAGCACCGGGACCGGATGGCTACCCTTCAGCCTTCTTCAAAGAGAATTGGGAAATCGTAGGTCAGGATGTGGTCTTGGCTGTGCGGGAGTTCTTTGAGAAGGGGGTCCTGTTGCGGGAGTTCAACCACTCGGTGGTGACTCTCATCCACAAGAAGCATCACAACCCCACCGTAGCTGATTTCAGACCCATTGCGTGCACCAATGTCGTCTATAAGACCATAACGAAGATCCTGACTGAGAGGATGGCGTCTTTGATGGGCAAGATCATTGATCCAAAGACACTGGATTTGTGAGAGGACGGAACATCTCGACAACATCTTTTTGGCTCGGAGCTGCTCAGAGGATATGAGAGAAGCAGATCACTCCGAGATGCATGTCAAGATTGACCTCCGTAAGCTTATGACTCCATCTCGGGAATTCCTCGACGGGCATTGGACGGGCGGGCTTTCACCCCGCTTCGCTTATCGATCATGACGCGCGCCACCTCGACATACACGTTGTCCATCAATGGAGGACACATGGGTTCATCATCGGGCGGCGAGGGCTTAGGCGGGGTGACCGATGTCACCCACATTCCTTTGTATGGAGTACCTTTCGCATCAAGAAACGAACAAGGAGTTGGATTTTCAATTTCATCCTAAGTGTAGTACTTCCATTATTACACATCTGCCTTCACGATGATTTGTTACTTTTGGCGGGGTGACATTGCATCGATGGAGGTACTTTCAGATGCGCTTGGGGACTTCGCAAATGCATCGATTGAAGATAAATAATCACAAGTCCTCGATATTTATGGCGGAGTTCGACCATTTGAGAAGCGTGCAATCTTAGATCCGCTCGCCTTCCCATTGGGAGAACTCCCGACAAGATATCTAGGCATCCCTCTATCTTCAAGGAAACTAGGAGTCACTCAGTATAGTGGACTAGTGGAGAAGATAGCGTCTTGTATCCATCGTTGGTCTAATCTTAATTTATCTCTTGCAGGACGGTTGGAGTTGATTCGCTCGGTTCTGCAAGGAGTAGAATGCTTCTGGTTGCAGGTCCTTCCATTGCCGGCCACCGTCATTGATCGCATCAATACGATGGCCAGGAGGTTCCTGTGGGGTTCGACACACTGTCCAGTCGCGTGGAAAGCCGTTTGTTTACCAAAGGATGAAGGAGGTCTTGTCTAAGAGATCTCGACTGGAACAAAGCTCTCCTAGCAAAGACATTGTGGAATATCCATATCGAAGGACTCCTCGTGGATCCGGTGGATCCATGCGAGTACTTGATGACCACCACCATATGGGAGTTTCCTAATCACATTCGCTTATCTCCCTTCTTAAGAATATACTCATTCTTCGTGATCGTTTTTGCAGGATTGAAGGAGATCATGATAGAGTCGCGGATCTTCTTAAGAGTGTTTTGGTCCAAAGGATCGAGTGCGATATCACTACCTCCGGGAGAAGGCGAGAGGCAAGATCGCACAAGGCGATCCGAAGGAGACATCCCGCCTAAGTTTTCCATCACCATGTGGCTTGCCATGCGAGGAAGACTTAAGACGGTGGATAGATCGAGATACTTGAATATCTCACGGTATGTACCGTGTGTAATGTCCACTTAGAAACTCACGATCATTTGTTCTTTAAGTGTAAGCACGGAGGCGGTTTGGAAAGAGATCAAAGAGTGGCTCCATCTCCCGAGGAGTATGACTACTATTGCAAGTGCTATCAAGCACATTAAAAGGGAGAAGAAGGCGGGGTCAGCCATCATCCTTCGAGCTAAGCAAATCGGGTTAGCAGCGACGGTCAATCACATCCGTATGCAGAACAAGATTATCTTCGAGGACATCCCCTTCAATGTGAAGACCATTGTGAAGAGTATTAAAGAAGATGTATATGCTTGCCTTATATTCGATGTATTCTGCTGATATGGTTGTATCGCACTTTGAGTTGGGTTTGTAGTGAAATGTGATGTCCCGTCTTCTTTTCGATCCACTTTGGGATGCCATATTATGTATTGCGTTTGTTAGTGGAATTTGGGTGTGTGTGTTGAGGACCGCTTAGGCCCAACCAAAGCAAAGGCACCTCGTGTGGTTGCATGTGTTCACTTTCCCTATCCCTTATACCCCGCGATCACACCGCACAAGGGCACTCTTTCCCACCGGGTCATGGGGTTTTTAATGAGGTCCGCCCTCCTGCGTCCACAGGGGTTCGTTGTTGAGGTTTTGTTTCTTTATCGCTTTATAGGATTGAGCGAGTCGCATTCTTTGGCCTATGTGTTTTGCCCTAGGTCTTTTACCCCACCCCTGCCTTGTTTCTTCTGAATTTGGTCAGTATCCCCTGTATACCCGAGTTCGGTTTGTAACATGTTTTCCGCTTTATGTTATTTCGCACGTTTTGACCAAAAAAAAGAAGATTTTACCCACAATAAATATGTTTTAGCGAGTTAAAGAAGATTTCACCCACAATAAATATGTTTTAGCGAGTTAAAGAAGATTTCACCCACAATAAATATATTTATTCCAAATCACATATTTGCAAGTTAAAGAAGATTTTACCCACAATAAATATATTTATTCCAAATCACATATTTGCAAGTTAAAGAAGATTTTACCTACCTTGTTTTGTCGAGTACAATAAATCCAAATCAATCAATTTTGGGACGAGGGCCCTAGTTACACCGCACCTAGTTCAATAAGATATAATTAATCTCACGTACCGGAGCCTAATCAAAGAAATCTTTAAATAATATTCTTTAGCAAAACTATATTTGATAAGGTTTACTAGGCAAATGCATTAAATAAAAATCTAAAGTAACTGCTTTAAATAAATTAGCAAAGATGATTGAATTCCAGAAGCCTATGATTACTCTAGAAAATAACTCATTAAAAGAAAAGAAAAAAAACATTTGGCCATTCCAAAATTAGTTACTAGTGACTTTTTAATTAACATAACCTAAAAAAACTACAGACTAACAACTTGATTAAAATAATCAAACAACTAAAAATAATAATAATAATTATAATAATTTAGTTAACCATAAAACATCTGAACTCCAAACCAAAGCTTTAAATAACAAATAAACACCACCGTACCACTTTCCTTTAATTAATGCACGTAATAAAATAAGCTGCTAAAATATATGAAACACACATCCTCTTATTTATTAAGTATTTTATTTTTATAGAAGCCGTAAACAATAATTTGAATATATATATATATATATATATATATATATATATATATATATATATATATTAATTGCACCCAAACAGTACAAATTTGACCCAATTTAAACACTTTAATTTACAAAAGCAACACACCAACCTTCTTTTGATAAGCTTACCTCACTGACTATTTGTACTTTGCCGATAGCAATAGCCTCTCGCCGTGTGTGCTGTGTGCGTGTGAGTGTGTGGAGTGTGTGTGTGTTGAGTGTTGTGTTATGTGTGTGTGGAGGTGTTGTGTGAGTGTGTATATATATATATAAATAAAACCCTAATCAAATCCTAATCATACTTTGAACTCTTCTTAATTAAATCTCAATCCTAGATAAATATAAAATAGAACTTGGGCTCAACAAAATAATATTCTACAAAGCCCAATTTGAGAATAAATAATATAATTTGACAATTATATATAAACTCAAAACTTATTTTATTACTTAGTCCATATTTTGTTTTTCTTTGTAAAGCAATTTCTGAAAAGCCTAAAATAAATTCCGAAGTTCGTTTTCTAGCTAGGGGCGCAACTACGGACTCCCTCAAGTCCAACGTAAAAATTGAGCATGTCAAATATTCACAAATCCAACGTAAATTATTTAAAATTTAAAACAATTAAAGCAAGCAAAAAATGGGGTGTTACAATAACCAAATGCAGCCATCTTGGGATAAGGAAATATTGCTCTCTGACTTGCTTTCTATGCTTAGTTATACGGTCTTTTAGTTGTTAAAATTTAGTTATGCAGCCTTATAGTTGTTGATATATTGCTCTTGGTAGACTAAAACTTAACACATGTTATTGTCCATGATGAACTCAGATCTTATATACCAATGGAAGTATTACCTTTTTCAAACAAAACATTTGATTGAATAGTAGGCTAGGCCTCCCTTCATATGACATGTCAGATTCTTGGAGAAACAGAAGCAGATTTTATGTAGAATCAGTAGTTATTCTACTCTAAATACAGTGATATCATTAAGAGAACAAAACAAACAAGAAACCTAACAAAACCCGAAGAGACCACAGCATCACTCAAGGGCTGAGCCAAGAATGACTGATATGTGTGCAGTTTGTCCCCTGCAGATTGACTAAGACATGCCTCAGCTATATCGGTGCTTTTAGCAGCATTCTTTGTCGCCATATGCTCAGTGATGGCGATACATGCATTGTGGGAAGGGGAAACAAAAACATCGAGACTTTTCCGGTGGTGTTTCCGTGTTCAGCCTCTTCACTACGATTCCTGTATTTGCAACTGCCTTTGGATGTCATGTAAATGGTATGGCCTACTGCAGATTTTATTTCATTACCTAAATGTCACTACAAAAAAAAATTCTAGTAGTTACATATTTTTAGTGACACCAAGAGAAGTGTAACAAAATTTATGACATCTTTAAATGTGGCAAAATTTAATTACATCAATACATGCATCAATATATTTTTGTTACACATAAAAATGTATGTAATATAAGTTAATCCATTATTTACTTAGAATGATTGAAACTTTGGGATATCCAAGGCCTTTGATAGTATCTATCATTTGAGCTAAATTTATTTGATTTATATCCCATTAAAATGATGGAATTGGAGAAATTCTAGTAATGAGGTTAAAAATACTCAATCATGATAAGTAAACGCCAACTTAATTTTCTCAGCGTCCTAATAGGTGTAGACGTAGAAAATGAATGTATTTATTGCTTGATTTATTACTTAAATTTTGCAGAGATTTTCACTGCATGTCGTCAAGGCGAGATAAGGTGTTGGTGATCTTCCTGGCTGTTGGGACGAGTTTGGTTGCCATTTTTGTCTGATTATTTCGGCTTCAAATGATGACCGGAACTATCACCTTCGCCACAATAAGATTTTAGACTAACAATGCATGCCGCCTTGTCCAAGTTATTTTCTTAAATTATCATATTAATAGTTTATTCTAAATATTTATATGTTAATGTAGACACATCATACATATTAAAAGTCAAATACTTATAGATCATTCGTGTTTTTTCAAAATAGTTCAAAACGATCGAACTAGTAACCCAATAACCTCATCAAGTGACAGGTTTTGAAAACATTGTTTCAAGTTAAGGATCTGTATGGATACACGAGCTAGAGTTTAAGGCTTCATGACTACAATTGAAATCTTCAACAATTATAGTTTAAATCTAAAATTTGTAATTCAGAAATCTATTTCTACGACACAATAAAAGCATAATCGACACCGGGATAAATTCTTGCTTGGAAACTCCCTGTTCCTAAGCTTCTCAGTTTGGATTTCTCTTTTACCTGCACATGTATCATAGGTCAAGCTTATTGCACCATTTCTGAATGCTATTTCAATTATTTTGATGTTGGTGTTTGGAGTTTACCTCTGCTACCACAGTTTCACCTTTATAGACTTTGAAAGATTGAGAAGTATAGCTTCCAATAACACGAAAATCACAAATTTCTCTGGTGGTATTGGTAGATAAGAATATTTCAAGCTTCGTCTTGAGTTGGAAAGAATGAGGTTTCTGCACTGTGAAGAGAAGATTGCTTCCGTCCAATCTTTCGCCGCTGTGGACTATCCATTCTTGGTGTGCCTATAAAATTCTTGCAAAGTTAGGCGGTGGACTGCTGCGAACAGTGACGTAGCCACGATTTCATTTCAGGGTCCAATTTACAATAACTTTATAACATAATATATATAAATTTAAATATAAAATTAATATTTGTAATAAAAGCATAACATAATACAATAACTTTATTTTCTTTATAAGATAATCATAACTTCATTGGCAACATTTACAAATAGATTTTTTTGGATGTGCGGCACTAAGATTAATCAAGTATCAACTTTCCCAATAACTTATATGAGAAAAGTTAAAATAACTAATAACAACATAGATTCATTTAATTTCCCTAACGTGCACTGATATTTTTCATGTACAAAAATACTAAATGTGCATTAAAAGTTTAATACAAATAACATATATCTAACAAAAAAGAAATGAAATCTACTCCACTAGCATGTAGTGGTTTGAGCAAGCAACTAATGAGAACTATGAATATATACTCAAATTATATTAACAATAATATCTTAATAATTCACATAATAAAAGTTTTAAGTTATGACTGAAAAATATAATTAAAAAAAAAACTAAAATAAACTAAAAGAAGAGGGTACTTGAGTCATTTCAATAACACCCATCTGTATGAAATGAATTAGAATGGGGTGTGTATATAAAAATTGATGATTTGGGGAGAAAACTTATAAATTGAGTAGAAGTTGATGAGATGTTATTGTGTTTTGTTTGGAAAAGAAATGAAGAGAATCAATAATTAATACCTGTGGTGTGAAGTTATTAATGATCAATTCGGAGGCGGCGAATGTGGGCAATCTTGTGCCAATCCTCTCCTCTTCCTCTCTCGCATCGCTTTTGCAGTTGTGGGCATCCACTGACAGATAGACTTTTGAGATTTGGCAGAGCTGGAATTGATACAAGCTTTGCGCAGTCTGAAACACTGAGGGTATGAATTGATACTTGGTCTGGGAGTGATTCCAGCTCAGGAATACCACGTAGGTGTAGAAATCTCAGTGAGCAGAGGAGCTGTAAGGCTTGAGGTAAGCACACCATCTTGGGAAGGTCGTATAAATTGAGCTCTTCAAGATTATGAAGATGTTTAATCTCCTCTGGCAGCCCTACTAATTCTGGGCAAGAACCTATAGAGAGTTCTTGTAGTGCAGTAAGGTGCCGCAACATCCCTTGTGGAATACATCTCATTGTCTTACAACTGAGAGATAAACTTGTAAGCTTTTCTAAGGCTTCCAGACCTTCTCTTGGCACAGAGATCTCTTTTGCACCCTCAATTGTCAATGACCGGAGCTTACTGAACTTTATCACTGTTTCTATTGGAAAACATTCTATGCTCTCCTCAATTGACACCGTCAAATTAGTAGGAACGTCTTGCTCAGACAATAAAGACAGGCAATATTAATGAAGAACAACTCCGAGTCCATAGCTCTCTAAGATTTGGGAATGCTTCTTTACACACTTTATCCCTGGAGAGACCCTTGAGATTTGGGAGGTCCCCTAAATACAGCTCTTCCAGAGTCGGGAACTGTATCATCACTGTGTTTCCACTTCCAACTTCTTCTTCTTCAATAATGTATTCCAGCGCCACAGACCTGACTAAGAACAACTCTTTTAGATGAGGTAGTTCTCCTAGTTTTGGAAGACTCCTACAATTTCGGCAATCACTTATAGCAATCACAACTATTTTTTTCATAGTTGAGTTTGTCATCCAGAGTGGAAAATATCTACCACTAAAGCCTTTTATATAAAGAGATTCAAGACTGGGGTGAGGTTTAAGTGCTTCCAACACCTTTTCGTCATCAATATATTGGCCTAACTTGGATAAATCGTTTCTTTCCCACGACAAACTCAGCTCCCGAAGATTCTTCTTGTCAGCAATATTTGCTTTCTTTGCATCCAAATGGTCCTTTACTCTCTCCAGATGCCGAATCTCAAGCCTTCCGCTAAGGTTCAAGCATTGCAGTTCCTCAAGTTGGTTACCTTTCTTGACACCCACTACATACATACTCAACGTTTTGAGGCAAGTCAACTCTCTCATTTTAGTGGGCATCTCAGACAGTGACCGGCAATACCACAAACATAAATGTTTGAGATTATGCAAGTATCTCATGTTCTTAGGTAAGGCCACAAGACTCTCACAGTAATCCAAGTTGAGGATTTGCAAATTCCAAAGAGTACATAATGAGTTGGGTAGAGTGCGAATTTCAGAACCAGACAAATTCAAGTATCGCAAATGTTTGAGATTGCCGATGGAAGGAGGCAAATCCTTTACTCTTGTATCACTTGCATCTAATACTCTTAAACTTGTGAGCTCCATGACGGAAGAAATGTTCATATCTTGCTCAAATGTTTTAGGAAACAACATATTTCTGTCAACCAAATTTACCTGGCGGATAGTAGATGCACTTGTGTTATTTCGTCCACTTTGTACTCCGGGAACTTTGTTCTCCATGACTGATTGCGCCAGATCATGAACAAGATCATGCATACTGATCCTGTCATATTTATCTGATTGTAGAAGAGATCTGAGTAGTAACTCATTACATATTTCGTTTCCAACATCTTCCACTTGCAATTCATCCTTTGATGATATATACCCATGAGCCATCCACAGAAGGATCAGTTTTTTTTTTTGGATTAGATGATCCTTGGGAAAGGCTGCAAAATAAGCAAAGCATTGCCTGAGCTGAAATGGAAGATGCTGATAACTCAATCTCAAAACTGGCATTATCAAACTGTCATCTGCTGAAAGCTTCCATACTTCGCTATCTCTCACATGCATCCATTCCTCTCCTCCCCTTTTAAACCGTAGAATCCCTCCAAGCGCCTGCGCTGCCAGGGGCACCCCACCACACTTTTTTACAATCTGTTTGCCAATTATTTCCAGCTCCGGAGATACTTCTTCATCTTGTCCGAAGGCACGTTGTGTGAGCAGCATCCAACAATCGTCATCTGATAGCCCTTCAAGGCAATGAGGTGGAAGTGTTCCCATTATCTCAGCAACCTTCCTTTGGCGGGTGGTGACGATGATTGATGCGCCGGTTGAGCCACATGATAGAACGTCTTTCAACTTAAACCATTCATCTTGCTTTTCGTTCCAAACATCATCCAACACAAGCAAATATCTTTTTTGCCTCAACAAATCCCGCAGCTGACGCTCTAGAGCGTCAAAATGCTGCAGATCCGAAGCTTTTCCGTTCCCAGTGGCAGATTCAATCATCGCCTTCACCAAAGTCTTCATGTCGAAATTTTCGGAGACACAAACCCAAATGCTTACATCAAAGTGGTCTTCCACTTGCGGATCGTTGAAGACTAGTTGAGCAACAGTTGTCTTCCCAAGGCCGCCAACACCAATGATTGGCAGCACAGACATCTCATGTTTATCCCTCACATGATTCACCAACATATCCACAATCTTGTCTCTATCTTCCTCCCTAACATAAATCTTATCAGACTGGTTCAACAGGGAAGCCGTCTCACGTGAGGCGGCAACTTCTCTGGGCCTATCGACAGATATCTCGTGCAGATGAAACTTAGCGCGCTCTGCAGCAACACTGTCCAGTTTCTCGTTGACTTGCTTCATCCTCCTCGCAATGTTGTGGCGATACAGAATCTTCTTGACGCTGTAGCGACTCAGTTTGGAATGCGAGTTGTTGAGTTTGGAGACATGAGTATTGCACTCATCCAAGATGTCATCAATCTCATAAGCAAGAGCGTTGAGCTTCTGCAGCCAATCTCGAATGGGCTCGCTCTCGATTTGCTTGTCTTCAGCATCTTCCAACACAGCTTGATAGTGGTGAGGGTGCTGCACAGCTTCTTCATCTCATCGTCAACGCCCAAGATCAATCCGATCTCCTCCTTAATAAGGGAGCTCAGATTATCAAGAACGACTTGAAGAAATGCTTCTGCCATAACTACAGAAATTCAAGAAAAAAATTATTCTGATTGGCAGATTTCAAGTATGGGCTTCATAAATATACGAGCTTATCAAATCTTTTAAAAAAGGAGTTACCATACTTGGAGTTGTATATAATCTTAACATCACTATGTTCTAGTATTACGCGTTTTTATTTTATTTTATTTATTAGCTTTTCATTGTATTCTACATGTAATTTTTATTAAAACCAATGTAAGTGACATATATTACGATGATTTTGCACTAAGTAATATTAAGCTTATATGATGCTCATAATGAATGTTTCATCACTTCAAATAATGTTTCATCTAAAAACTCATAAAAGTATTCCATTGAATATCGTTCAATTGAATTCAAATTAAATTC
Organism: Salvia rosmarinus; assembly: GCA_036937905.1. Lineage (NCBI taxonomy): Eukaryota > Viridiplantae > Streptophyta > Magnoliopsida > Lamiales > Lamiaceae > Salvia > Salvia rosmarinus. The sequence continues at coordinate 569,646 of JAODLM010000354.1, forward strand.
CATTTGAATTATGTGTTTCCATACTTACTCCATCACAAACGAATAAACATGGATGGATTTTGGACCCAGTTCACATTCGCAGATTCAAATACTTTCTCTATCCACCGAAAGCTTGCTTTTAATTCTTTTTTGGTTTGTCAACCAAAAGCTTGTATTTTTCATTTTTGGAAAACATCAACTAACCGTAATCTACTAACTTATTTACAAGAATCTCAAATATGACTCATCTTTTACTATCACTATTTATTAATATATTTATTTATTATATTCATTCACTTTATACTCATTACAATTTATTAAAATTTGTGTCATCAAAAGCAATACAAGTTTTTAGTGGATGGAGATAGTATATTTTTATAATTTGAATCTTAAAAAATTTGGATTAAATGGATCATGATAGGATTTGGACCAGTCTCTTAAAATTCGAATGTGGATTTGGATTGTGGCTTTTGAGATCCAAAGCCGATCCAAATCCCACCTGTGATCCGCTTCTTAATTATATTATATATTATATATTATGTATAGTATTTTACTATTTTTAAATATTTATCATATTAATTTCTAATTCTAACTTAACCATAATCAGTAACTTTTTTCCAGCACATAATGAAAACTATTTTTAAGTTGTCAAAATCAACTAATATTATTCCGTTAACTAAACTGTTGATTCATGCTCCAAAGCCAATTAATTTCTCACTTTTTATTGCTTCAAAGATTAAACATCAACTAAACATTGATGTGCATCTCATATTTTTTTTGTGATTAATGATAACTACAATATAAATTCACACTAGACGATTATTATGATTTCGTTATGGTTTTTAGATTATTTTAAGATTTAGTTTTAAAGAGAAAAAAATAGGGATTCAGATCTGAATATGTGGATCCGCGGATCTTATAAATACCTAGCAAGATGGGTCTACATTAGACCCATTACAATCCCTACAAATAAATACTGCTATGTAGCAAATTTCTCTAACCAATTAAATTAGGATTTTCACTCATATAATCGGATCTATTGTAATTAATGGGTTGAGAACTCATCAACAAGAATAGAAACTACCTTAAAGATGAAATAGGAGATGGAGCAAAACGGATCTGCAGTTCTAGGTAGTGGAATTGTTGGTCAACCACGTCGGAAGTCTACAAAATAGAGTTGGAGGGATCTTTCGGGTAATGAGTCGGACGCTCAAGTCTCGTAGAGAGAATTTAGCAGAGCTCAAGCTTTTGTACTTGGCTAATTTTCTGTAGAAAGGAAAGCGATAGCTTGTTGGGTTGTTGTGGAGAATTTAGTTCAACTGCAGAAATGATAGATGTATATGGTGTTTGAGCAACTGAAACAAGAGGCAAACCTTTGTGAAAATGATTGTGATATGTTGGGTGTGCTGCAGATAACAGATTCTAGTTAAGAAGATGAGCTTGCTGTGTTAAGAGCAATTGAATTGAGATTGGAGAAAACCGAAACTTGTTAGTTGGAGATATTTTGTTTTTGGTTTCACAGTATTGGAGAGTATAGAGGATTCTAAGAAGAGAAAAGGTTTACGTGGTTGCACATGCTCCTTTCATTGATTTAAAGGATAATTAAATATATTTTTTTAGATGAAAAAAGGATAATTAAATCACCAAAATATCTAAATTCTAAAATTGGGCTTTAGCTCCTACAATTAAATGATTCGGCCCAAACATTATAAGGCTCTGTAGAACTTTCATTCTTGGTCTTAAAATCACACTCGCCTGACCATATTTATATATTTATGTAAATATTATTATTGTATGTAGGGATGACAATAAGTCAGTACTCATCTTCAGAACTATGCAAGAAATGACAGTTCCAAAGAACCGAAAGAAATACAGAAATTGAATGCAGTCAATTCATCTTCAGATCCACTAATAAAACTTACCCTTCTTGAGGGTGCTAAGAAAAGGGTGTCGCTTCGAATGGAATGGAGAGTGCTAGAAAGCATTCGAAGCTCTAACAAAACCTTAGTCGCACTATCATTGTTGACAAAACCTCTAACTGGTGAAGTCTTGTTCGTATACTTCGCAGTTGGGGAAGCATTATTGAGTTCTATCCTGATTAGAGTAAAAAGGCTTACAGTAAAAACCCATCTACCATATAAGCAAAATTATTCAAGGAGCGAAAATTCGATACTCAGAGTAGAAAAGGCAATCCTGACTGTAATGGTGACAGCAGGGAAGATAAGGCCATACTTCCTCTTATCATAAAGTGGTGGTATGAGCAAAACTCCCCTTCAGACAGATTTTGGGGGTGCTAGATCTGTTCGAGATAGAACTCAGTGAAGATAATGTGGATTTTGAGCCTAGAACAACGATTAAAGCACAAGTGTTGGCTGACGTCCTCCATCGCCAGAGCTAGCATAATGGAAAGCATTCATAGATGATTTTGTCACTAAGGATATGGAAGTGGGGTCGATCGAGAATCCTAGTTGCAGTTCGCTTTCAAATTTATTTTCCAATTTGATTTTCCAGTCTCTAACAAAGAATGAGGCTCTTGTCACAACTATGAGAATGCTGGTTGAGTTAGGTGCCAAAATATTGTCATTTTTTCGGACTCATAGTTAGCGACACAGTAAGAGCTAGGCACCTATGAAAAGAAGGATGAGAAGATGACAAGATTCTTTGATCAAGTGGAAGCATTGTAGCAAAAGTTCGCAATGTTTAAAATCAAGTAGATCCCCAGAGAAGGGAACATGAAAGTTGATAAGTAGGTAAGACTTTCTAGCACTGTGGAATGAGGTTTGAACACTAAGGTTACCCTACTGAGAGTTAAAGGAAATTTTTTCCCTTTGGAAGTCGAGCAGTAGAGGAAAGGGGCGACTGAAGAGCCCACAGTGTCAAATTCCTCAGAATTGGACATAAGTTAAAACTCCCTACGCTAAGTTCTGCATCATTGAGATTTGTAGGTGTCCTGCTCTCCCCTAGCTAGGAGTTGATAATTTGAGGTTGATCTTTCCTTTTATTTTCTTGCTTTGGAAGAGCACATGCTTTAGTGCGCATATATATTTATATTATCCACACATTAGTACATAACACATTGTGTACCTATGAACATTTTCTGACGTATCATACTATTAATGACCTTATATTTCTAAAGTAGCTGATTGCTGACTTAAATTTTTGTTGTCATGGTCTTTAAGAAAATCAAATTATTGGCCCCAGCTGTTCTCTTGGCAGAATAGCTTAGTCTGCGCATAACTGCTAGAATTATATTGTAAAAACAGATTAAACTGATTTGCTTTGAGAGCTAGGCTAGCATTGACTTTTGGTTGGTCTAGTACAAAGTTGATGTGCCTCTTAAGGTCCAACTATGTGTCACCAGTGCAAAATAGTTATCATTATTTTGTGAAATAATGTCAATCAGGTCTACTAGTTTAAAATAGAGAAGCATATAGTTATATGTGCTTACATGGTACCGCAGATACGTGTTAAATGCATTAAAAGTGTGAATTTGAATGAGTTACATGGCACCATAGAGTCCAGGCTTTACAGTTTGGTAGATTATATTCCAATTGGAGTTATGTGTTTGTCAGTTTGTGTTTGTGATTGTGTTTGGTGATTTTGGCCCTTTACAACTGCAGTGTGGGAAGCAATGCTTGTGCAAGTATGTTATGCCTTCTCCTTTGGACAATGCAGTGTGGACCTTTCAGGAATCATCAACACTATATATGATCTGAAAATTATAGAATTAGCTGATGTTGAATGTTGAAGGACGCATCAGCCTAGTTCTAAAAAATGGACATGTAAGCTTCTTATATGTATCTATCTTTTGGAGTAAAGCCATATATACACATATAAATATATATAAGAAGCTAGTCCTTGGAATATTACCTGTTCAACTTTGTAAACTTGTTTGGCGTACGAGCACATAATACTGCTTGATTTATGCTTGTGGATCAGTATTCTATATTACATTTCCATTATTTTGGCTGGAAAAAATAACAATTATATTGGTACATTTGGAAAAAATGACAGAAGAAAACCAATACAAAAAACACAGGGATATATAGGTTCTTATCCTATTACGTATATGTTTTGATATCGTATTGGTATCTGATTATATTAAATCTATGATTTATTGCAATCTACAATGATAATGATGCTAACATTTTGCTATATTTTTATACTTTAGAAATATAGATGTACATTGCCATTTGCGACGCAGTCCTTCATCATCTTTAACTAATGAGTGTATTGCTGCAATGGCAGAAGGGCTTAATCCTAGTTTTTATAAACACTTCCTTGACCTCCTTTGGGGTGGTGATGATTCAACTTATTTAGCTAAGGCAAATTTGTGTGCTGATTCAGAATGGGAGTCTTTCTGTAATGTGATAACAGAAATATGTCAAAAGCCCAATACAACCTCTCAGTCATCAAATTCAGTTTCACATTGGTCCTGGAAGTTCTTAGTTAAGAGCAAATCTAATCAACAATATTTAAGGAGTAATTATGTTACTAGTGCTTTCCCTAGGTTATCATCTAAAATGAAGGAATCTGATTCATCTGATGCCATTGCAAGTCACATTCAGAATACAGAGGAAACCTTCTGCACGAAGTTGCTGACAGAAACATTGGATTCATTACATGCAGTATATGAAACACTTAAACTTGACAATATCCGTAAAAGGTGTGATTTCCTTGCTTTAATCTATTTTACGTTCTTTATGTATCTTGGCTGAGCTTTACAGTTCATGTCAATAATTGGTTCTACTTGTAATTCAAGTAAGCTGTTTAAAAAGTTGATAACTCTGTAATATAAATCCTGTACATATCTTGCTATAGGTGGCAACTATATTTCCTCTATTCTGGGTTTATCCTTGATTATCATCAAAAAGCATAGTACGCATTTGAAGAATAACAGTATTTAAGCAAGAGGTGATGATCTAGGGGCACCAGATGTACTATGTATATAAGTTTTAGCTCTAAAGTAATATGCTTATTTACATGATCCATCTGGATAAACTTTTCATTAAATAAAGAAATAGGATGCACAATGATGCGTATGTTTACTTAATGTTCGTTAAAATTGTTTCCAACATCATAAATAGACCTGTCAAAATGGGCTAGCAGTTGTGCACAAAAAAAAATAACCCAACCTATGATATTCATCCTTGCTGCGTGTAGGCAGGCAGGCTGGCCTACTAATTTTCTCCATTTATATGGTTCTCTCTGGTTCCACTTGCTTTTCTTGGAAGCGAGCAGGTTTTATATTGATGCTGATGCATGTCTTTATGTTCTTTTTCTGTTTGGGGTTTAACTCTTATAGCATCTATAGTTAAGTGATGTTTTCTAAATCTCAGAATTACAATTTTAGAATGCAATCTCACTCAATCACTTATTCACTAAAGTATTATGGTATAGTGTCATCTTTTCGTTGGTTTTTTGTCGTATGATCCCGGGAGGAAGAGTCATTTGCTCATCTGTCCCAATTTACGAGGTTGGACACGAACCTGGCACTACAACAAAAACTAGATATTGGGGTACCTATTTAGAGGCACTTGTATCTAATTGTCTTCAAAATATATTGTTGGAGCAATTAGTCAAATATATAAAATTTAGAGACACAAATATGTTTTTTCTAATATTTAATTTTTAATGAAAACTAACTAGGATCACTGTTGCGAAAATCGCCGGAAGCGGCCTCCTCGAGGCGCGCCTCAAGGCGAGGCGGCCGGAAATCGCCCCGGGGCGGTCGCCTCTACCTGCAAATCCCGTGCGCCAGCCTCACCGACAGCTTCGGGCCGCCTCGGTGCGCAAAAGCGCAGAGGCAGCGCTGAGGCGGAATGAGGCCCTCTTCGGCTAATTTAGGAATTTGGGCTCCAATTTTAGGTTTTGAGCCCAAATTAGAGAGCCCAGACGAAATAAACACAAAGGCCAACCCTAATTTGAGATTAATCACAAAAAGTAAAAACGAAGAAGAAGAAATCGAAGAAATCTTCACAGCATCGCGCCTCTCCTCCCTCGCAGCACCGCGCCTCCGTCGCCGCTGCGCTGCACGTCGGGTTAGTTTTATTTATTTCAGTTTTCTCCTGTGTGCGTGTGTCGTGAGTGCAAGTGTCTCGTGTGTGTAGGTAGTGTCTGTGTGTGCGAAGTGTCATTTTAAGTTGAACTTTGAATTTAAATTTTAAGTTGAAATATTTTGATTTATAACTTTTGTATGTTTATTTAATTACATAATTATATTGTATGTAATTTAGGTAAAGGTAAAAAGGAAGAATTGAGAGGAAGAGGATGTTGAGGAGATGACAAGAGAAAATGAGGACTGATTATGATGAATGAAATTACTTAAATATTTAATTTTTTTTTTTTTATGAATTACTTATTTATGCCCAATTCATGTCTTTATTTTGATGTTTTTAAGATTTCAAAATCTTTTAATTTAATATTGGACTTGTTATCTATTATTTTATACTTTATTTATAATTTTTTGGATTTTTTTGTTCTTTATTGTCGGACCGCCCTCGAGGCTTACCGCCTCGCCTCAAAAAGGTAAAACGCCCCACTCCCGCTTCACGCTTTTTATAACATTGACTAGGATTATTTTGGAACAAAAAACCCTAGATTGATTTTAGGCCCTCTTCCTCCGCCTCTATTTCTCTCCATCTCTCTCTTCCTACGTCTCTATTTCTCCTCTAAATTTTTCGGCTAGAACTCCCTCAATCGTCCACGCCTCACGCCGTTGCTCGTCCCCAACAACATTGTCGTTGTCTGCGTTGCTGTTCGCCTACAGCAGCTACCGCACCCCACGCCTTCGCGGTCGTCCACCTAAAGCAGCTGCCGCACCCACATCTTCAATTCCAGATGCCGCGATTTCTTCCAGAGTCAAAGCTTCATCCACCATCGGTACCCTCTCTCTGCCTGAATTGGGTGAAATTATCTGTTGAATATTTCGTGCGATTTAGTTCGGATTGTGTTTTTTGTGGAATCGATTGTGATTTTGGTGGATGTAGTTGTTGGATGATTGAGTTTTGCAGAAATGTGTGAGCGATTGCTGAAGTGTGTTGCTCTTGAGCGTTTGCCTGATTTTTGACAAGATAATAAGGTGAATGATGACGTCGAGATAATTCTACGAGCTCATGTAAATCATATATGACTTTTTGATAATTGAGGGATATGGCTGTTTAAGTACAATATTTGTGGATAAGGCTTAATTTTATAAGATTATTTTGCTTGATATTTAATTTCTATTTATTTATTTATTTTATTTTTATAGCTCGGCTTGGTGAAATGGCGAACTAATATTGACCGTTTTTTATGGAATTTCTCTTGATGTAGCCTTGAGTAACCTAAAAACTTACCAGATCTGTTTGAGATTATTTGAGTAAGTTAGTTTTCGTTTGCATTTTGCTCTATTAATGTTGTAGCCTTATGCTCCCACGCAGCTTGGGCTCTGACAAAAACATCATGAAGCCTAATAGATAATGATGTTTTTCAGTTAGTGTTTACATTCTTATTGGCCGGTTTTTATGCAAATTGTGTGTATGAATTATAATAAGTGCACTCATACCCTGTGCAGCTGTGCTTATGATGTAAAGGTATTTGTGTGTGCAAAGGTGTTTTGGATGAAGATGTTAATCTATCCTTATGTTTTCTGTTTGTTGTCTGAAGGTGCGCCTAACAACGAACTGAAAGCTTCATCTGCTGGAGCAGTTGGAGCTAATGATGCTGGTTTTTTTGCTTGTTCAAGGAAAAGGGAATAGGTAATATTTCAGTGGATTCATCCAACTCTAGTTTACAAGATTCTTTTTATTGCTTATTTTGTTTACGCAGCACATTAAAATTATTTATCTAAAGCCTGGAGATATACAATATCTTTTATAGCTAGAATGAGGACTTTTTCGACAGTCTGCTATATGAGAATCACTGCAAGAAATCCACAAAAACAATTTGAACTATTCATTATATATACTTGATGTAATTTGTTGTTCCATTTGGGGGTGAGGGTAATAAACCACAATCCATTACTTATCGAGTTGTAATATAAATTCATTGTGCGTTAAATATTTTAGTGTTTGCTTTTGATTTCAAGTGTGGCTTCTTGTTTTGTTAGAAATAGATAAATTTTCAATAGTGGAAGCCAAGAACGAAACTGCACGTATCCTAAGGAAAGCCAGGAGGAGAAAGAGGAAATATTGCAACACTATTATCATAAATTGAAGGTATTTCATTGTTATTAGACAATTCTGTTTCTGTTGATCACGATTGAGCTCATAAAATTATCCATTGCTTAACTAATATTCACCTATCACTTGCAAAAGAAGCTCTAAAATAAACTTAATTTCCTCTCTCTCATTCTACGTGGAGCCATGACAAAAATTTGTATCTCACTTTTGTGCTAGCGTGGTTGTATCAGTTTAAGAATATTGAAGGAGCTCAAATAATGTCAGTAGTAGCAAGATATTTCTGACATGGCAGAGGTTTCTATATGTCAGAGCCCTAAAAGTGAATAAAGATTATTTCACTAGTCCTTCCCCACAGCAGCAGGTATGCTCACTCCTCAAATTCCATGATCGCAAGACCTTGTATCCAATTGTATCATCTCTCATTCAATCTTTCTTGTATTATGAAACTCTGAGGAAATCATTTTTTGTATAGCCGTGACCTGTAGTTTGATCTTTGCTCCTGTTGGCGTTAAATGCAAACCCACAACGACACCAATGCAGCGGAAGCAATAGACAAAGCACGAGAGACACATTCAAGCAATAACAATGCACCCACAAAACAAGCAATAACCAACAAGCTATCAAAATATGCACGAAGATAAACAAGACACGAGATTTACATGGTTCGGCAAAGCCTACGTCCACGGGAGCAACACCAATCGTAATATTGAAGAATTCGTCCGTGAGGAAGCCAAGAGTTACACCCAAGAGAAGAACAACCTCTCCCTTGTACACTCTCTACCTCACACTTTCTTTTCCCTCTTCAAAGACCTCACAATCTCACTCTCTCTCAATCTCTCGTGAACCCTCTCTTTGTTTCTCTCTATTTGCTGCACACACAAAAAAAAGCTACTGTATCCCACAGCAAAAAAAAACAAAAGAAATCGCCTCTTTTCCTTTCTATATGCTGCCCGCAACAAACTAAAGGAAAAGAAGAGAAATGGGCCAAAGGGCCAAAGAAAGAGTTTTGGGCCAACTTAAGTTGTTGACCAACTCGACCACCCCAACAATAATTCTCCACTGCACATCATTTGATAAACCTCAAATGTTGGACGAACACGAGACCGAATATACCACTCGCACCAGATGCACCAATATCACCATGGTTGCCTACATACCCACATAAGGGATCAAGCTCATGTAGTTCAATTAACAGGTGGGAAGCTCCACCTCACCCCAACACCGCCTGTGGTCGCCCCGTCTGAATCATCAACACGGGTTGATATGTAGCAAGTCCAAACAAAGTGTTGTAACTTACCACCGTCACCACCTTGGTTAACATGTCTGCTGGGTTCTCATCTGTATGCACTTTCATAAGAGAAATATCACCTTCCTCCACGACATCCCGCACAAAATGATACCTGACATCGATATGCTTGGTACGAGCATGATGAACTTGGTTCTTTGCCAAATGAATTGCACTCTGGCTATCACACCATAAGTCCACACGATCCTGCGTAATCTCGAAGTCACCTAGAAGACCCCATAACCACAATGCTTCCTTCACTCCCTCTGCCAAGGCCATGTACTCCGCCTCAGTAGTAGAAAGAGCCACTGTAGCCTGCAACATAGATCTCCAACTAACTGGAGCACCGTGTATATTGAACACATACCCAGTAGTAGATCGTCGTCTGTCTAGATCACCAGCATAATCCGAGTCCACAAACCCATTAACCTGACAAGTAACTCCACCGAAACACAATCCGGTATTGATGGTACCCTTCAAGTACCTAAGGATCCACTTCACAGCTTCCCAATGTGTCTTTCCAGGATTAGCCATAAACCTGCTCACAACACTAACTGCTTGTGAAATGTCTGGACGTGTACACACCATCGCATACATCAAACTGCCAACTGCACTAGCGTAAGGCACTTTCTCCATGTGTGCTTTCTCTTCCGCTGTAGTGGGAGATTGATTGCCAGAAAGCCTGAAATGGGGAGCTAGTGGACTCACCACTGATTTAGCATCTTGCATCCCGAATCTCTATACAACCCGCTCAATGTAGCCTTTCTGGCTCAAGAACAATTTACCGTCTGAACTCTCTCTTCTAATCTCCATACCCAGTATTTTCTTAGCAGCGCCCAAATCCTACATCTCAAACTCTTTACCAAGTTGAGATTTCAGTCTATCTATCTCCACCTTGCTCTTCAAGCAATAAGCATGTCATCCACATACAATGTAAGATAGATATACTCACCTCCGTGAAGTCTCCGAATATAAACACAACAAATCATACTAACACGGAATACCCATGCTTCAAAGATGAAAGAATCAAACCGCTTGTACCTTTGTCGAGGAGATTGCTTCAATCCATAAATGGATTTCCTCAAGCGATAAACATGATCCTCTTTACCCTCAACCTTGTATCCCTCAGGTTGACGCATATAAATCTCCTCCACCAAGTCTCCATGCAAGAAGACGGTTTTGACGTCGAGTTGTTCCAACTCAAGATCACCATGAGCAACAGCACTCAACAGCACCCGGATAGAAGTGTGCTTCACTACTGGAGAAAAAATCTCATTGTAGTCCACTCCCTCTTTCTGTGCAAATCCCTTTGCCACTAGTCTCGCCTTATACCTTATGCCACCGAGCTCGGAGTTATCCTCTTTCTTCTTGTAGATCCACTTACACCCAATAGCTTTCTTTCCTTTAGGCAATGGGAGAACTCCCTCCAAAACTTGATTTTTTCGAAAAGACTCCATCTCTTCTTCATTCGCAGCCCAACCGCCATACTGTTCTTATCTCGAATAGCCTCTTGGTAAGATCTTGGTACCGCATCCTCCTCCCAGAAGGCGCACCCAACCAAGTTAGCCTGCCCATAATGCTTCAAAGGCTGATCTGATCCCAGCTTTTGTACCTTCTTGTATGCTCGCTTTGGTCTAGTGGAAACCAAATCATCTGCAAGCTGCACTGTTGGTGTAGGACATCTACATTCTCTTGATCAACTGCCTCGTGTTCATACTCATCATCACTCTGTTCCCGAGTGTCTCCATGAACTGCCTCTTGAACACGACTAGAACCTGGTTGGTCTTTAGGTTCTATCTCGATCGAGACTCGACCGCCTCACTTTCATCTTCACCGGTATCGCAGCCTTTAAACTTAGTCGCCATGGAATATTCATCAAAGGTAACATCCCCGCGATTATGAACTTTGAATCTTCTAAGCACCACAAAGCGATAGCCTTTCACTCCGTCGCGATACCCCAAGAATATTGCTTCTTGGCCCTCGCCTCAAGCTTTCCCTCGCCGACGTGATAGTATCAGGCATCCAAAATTCGAGCTCTCATAATCTGCATGTTCCGGACCATAGCACGTAAGGAGATTCCATCTGACTGAATGTGGAGATCGATTGATTATGTGAAGAGTCAAACATCGACTCGCCCACCATTCTCTTCCTAGCCCCGCATGTGACCGCATAGACATCGCTCGCTCGCAGTCGTCCGATTTAGTCTCCGTGACCCCATTCTGCTGCGGTGTATTCTCGACGACCATTGCCTCGCAATTCCTTCTCGGTCACGTAACTTCAAGGCACCATCTCAGTATACTGCACCATTGTCGATCTCGTGTCTTCAATTTTCTTCCCGTCTGCTTTTCAACCATTGCTTTCCACTTGAACGTGTCAAACACCTCATTCTTATGCTTCAAGAAATAAATCCAAGCATATCTAGAATGATCATCAATGAACGTGACATAGTACCGGATCCTCCCTTAGAGATAATCAGTAGTGGCCCCATACATCCGTGTGCACATAATCCAAGATGCCTCTGCTCCTGTGTTTGCTGGCCCTGAACTGAACTCGGTGTGCTTTCCCGTACACGCAATGCTCGCAAAACTCCATGCAAGGCCTTTTCAAGTTCTTCAGCAAACTTGCTTTGCAGAGCAGATCTAGACCCGTCTCTGACATGTGTCCGAGTCTCCTGTGCCATAACCGAGTGTAGTCACCTGGGTTGCTACCAGTTCCACTTGCTCCAACTGTCGCAATTCCTGTCACCGTAGTACCCAAAAGGGTATACCTTTCATCACAACTAAAGAACCCCGAACAACCTTCTTGACTCCATTCCAAGTAACAATTTTACATCCAACTGAGTCCAACGCACCAATGTAAATAAGGTTCTTACGCAAATTTGGGACATGTCTTACCTCATTCAAAGTTCGATAACTCCATCATGCATCCCGATTCTAATCAACCAAGCCCCACCGCTTACATGAATGGTTATTACCCATCAACACAGTTCCACCATCTACCTCGTTATGGTAGTAAACCACTTCCTATTTGGAGACATATGATAAGAGCAACCCAATCAAGTAGCCATTTATGAGAGCTTACCTCATCACAATCGACCGAGAAACAATCACCCAAATCCTTTTCCTCTGAAGCATAACCAGCCTCTTGTGTCCTTTGTATCTCTCGTTGTTCTTTGTCGTTGTTCTTGTTCCTGCTCTTCTTCCAAGTTTCCCTTTGTTTGGGCAATTTGCTTTGAAATGCCCAAGTTGCCCGCACTTAAAACATGGTCTTTCCGCAAGAGGTTTAGAACCGGATCTCGACTTTCCTCCCTTGCCTTTCCCTCGTTCATGCGTCCTACCCCTTGTAAATAACCCATGTGCTTGCTCCTTGTTACCACTAGTAGCCATGCCACTAGTTGCAATCTTTCGAAGATCATCCGCTAGAAGTGACGTCCTAGTCTCATCCATCGTTAGATTATCACCCACACGCATCAAAGTTTGTACAAGATTTTCATATGATTTTGGCAATGAAAGAAGTAGCATGAGAGCTTGATCCTCGTCGTCCACCTTCACATCTATATCTTTCAAGTCCGATATACACCTATCAAACTTGTTAATATATTCCCCGATAGGTGTACCTTCCTCCATCTTGCAAGTATACAATTTGATTTCAAGTAGATCCGATTTGTTAGAGTCTTCGCCATGAAGTTTGCCTCTAACTTCAACCACACGGCCCATTGTTTCCTCACCGCCCACCAAGAAAGAACATCCCTTTCAAGGCAAAGTATGATCGAGGCGCGTGCTTCAAGATCTAACTCTTCCCAATCCTCATCCGTCATGTCTTTGGGCTTCTTTTCTTTACCCGTCAAAGCTTTGTGCAGCTTTTGTGAGATTAGCAAATTTTTCATTTGCATCCTCCAATAGGAAAAATCATTCTTCCCATTGAACCTTGCTATCTCATACTTTCCAATTTTGATTGTACCACTTGTGGAAGTCAATTTTTTTTTTCACTTGTTTTACAACAAAGTCTCTCACAGGACTTTTATCGAACACCTAGAGTGCTTGTCTAGAATCGCCTCAAAACACCTCAAATGTGAGCTCAACCACCCAAATTGAAATTAAGCTCGATACCAATTGTTGGCGCCAAATGCAAACCCACAACGACACCAATGCAATGGAAGCAATAGACAAAGCACGAGACACATTCAAGCAATAACAATGCACCCATAAAACAAGCAATAACCAACAAGCTATCAAAATATGCACGAAGATAAACAAGACACGAGATTTACGTGGTTCGCAAAGCCTACGCCCACGGAGCAACACCAATCGTAATATGAAGAATTCGTCCGTGAGGAAGCCAAGAGTTACACCCAAGGGAAGAACAACCTCTCCTTGTACACCTCTACCTCACACTTTCTTTTCCTCTTCAAAGACCTCACAATCTCACTCTCTCAATCTCGTGAACCTCTCTTTGTTTCTCTCTATTTGCTGCACACACAAAAAAAAAGCTACTGTATCCCACAACAACAAAAAAACCAAAAGAAACTACCTCTTTTCCTTTCTATATGCTGCCCGCAACAAACTAAAGGAAAAGCAAGAGAAATGGGCCAAAGGGCCAAAGAAAGAGTTTTGGGCCAACTTAAGTTGTTGACCAACTTGACCAGCCCAAAAACAGCTCCTTTTCTTCAATGATTAAAAAATACGCCCATTACAATAAAATCATTCACCACATTGACGTACATTTGTTTCATCATAGAGTAAGTAAAGGTATAGTTTTCATCAAGAATTTATTCTTGTCCTATCTGGATAGAATCCCATCCCTTGCTAAGATAAAAAAGCAAATGTATCCTTAGAAACAGACTGTCACACACACATACGCACACACGTCTTGTGATTTTGCTTATTGTGCACGATTTTGGGATTAGTTTTTGATGAAAAAGAAAGCGCTTTGTTTTCCTCTTGAATCACAGCATGAATTTGTCTGACTTGAGATTGAAGACATGTATACATTACATTAGGTCTTTGACTTCAATATTAAGCTTAGTTTATTCTATAATATATTCCATCTTGGACTACACCAGATAATTATTTATTAGAATCAGATAATTACATGAAATAAGTTTAGATATGCTTTCAATTATGTTATTAATAAGCATCAAATTTCAGGTTGGAGCCTATGTGAAATTGAAAAGTCTTGTTAATATGAATGAAACAATTGGAGATTCTATTAGAACACCGATCGCTTGGCCTTTATAATTGGTATATTCAATGTTGTAAAAAGCGTGAAGCGGGAGTGAGGCGTTTTATCTTTTTGAGGCGAGGCGGTCCGAGGCGTAAGCCTCGACATTAAAGAACAAAAAAATCCAAAAAATTATAAATAAAGTTGAAAATAATTGATAATAATTATTATAGAATAAAGTTAATAAACAATTATAGTATCTATAGAAAACAAAACAACTCTCTTTGCAACACTGGACAAGCCAACTACGTGGTCCACATTTCAAAGAAAGTTCAGTCAACAATGTGTGTTGTGGTCCACACTTCATAAAGAAAAAAACAACTTTAACTTTACAACTCATTCTTTAGTCTTTATATTTATATTATTATATATTACACTGACACATCACTATTCACTATCTACAGCCTACAGCTACAAGCTAAGAAAGAAAACAACATTACATTTATATACTAGTATATTACGGAACGCATTCAGCATTCTACAAAGCTAAGAAAGAAAGAACATTAAGACACTTAGCCAAGAAAATAAGCGAAGCCCAAAAATTGACTCACTGCGGCGGCGACAGCGGCGACTGGCCTGGCTATGTGACGGCGCGGTGAGGCCTGGAGGACAGCGGTGGTGGACGGCGGTTGTGAGGGAGGAGAGTGACGGCGGCTGGAGGCTGCGTATGCGTGAGGCGGACGACGACGACTGGCTCTGGGGCGGTGCGGACCTTCAGAGGCGGTGGTGGTGGACGGCGGATGACCTGGAGAGAGAGGGTGAAGTCGCGCAAGTCATGATGTGTTTTTTTTTTTTTTTTTAAATTGTAACTTCAATTAGGGCAGCAAAAAAGCTTAAATTGTGTTAATTTTTTCTGGGCTTTGCCTAATTATCTCTGGGCTCCCTTAAAAGTATGTTAATTTCGTCTGGGCTTTGTGTTAATTTCGTGAAATTTTTGCGTCGACGCCAGCGCGCTTTGGCATCGCTTTCTCCGCCTCGGCGAGCGCCGAGGCGGTCCGAGGCGGTCGGTGAGGCCGCGCCCATGTCTAGTGTGGGGGCGGTCGCCTCGGGCGATTTTCGTCGCCTCGCTTGAGGCGCCTCGAGGCGTCCGCGATCCAGCGCTTTTACAACATTGGGTATATTCTTTTTCTTAACTATTGAAACTGTGTATATGATGAAGTGTATATGTTTACATATTGTGTGAAGCTCATCTCTTTATGGTATTATCAATTACTTATTTTTTGTGTTAGTATAACATTTTCTTTATCTAATACGTAGATTGTCTTGGATGAGAATTAAAATTGATACAAGAATTGGATGGAGCAAGAGCACTTGTCACAAAGGACCTTTCATATTTTAGATGGTGTAATTTTTTAATTTGTATTGTGTTGAAACAATTTTATGACTCCATTTATTTTTTCTAGCAAATATGGACATGAATGAGAGGACATGAGCTTTATGCATAATTGTCAATTAGATTGTTTAGTATTAAAAAGTTGATGACGAGTGTGTGTGTGTTGGCCTAGTGGTAGAGTGGTTAATGCCCGAGGCCAAAGGTCTCGGGTTCGAGTCCACCGTGACGCAGCCTTTAAAATTTCTGTATTAATTGACCAAAAAAAAAAAAAAAGTTGATGATGTTGTAGATTTTAAATAAATTTACATTTAATATATTGCAATGTTGTTTGGGGGTACAAAATTTCTAATTCTACACATGAAAGTATCTCTAGTTTTATGTAAAGGCTCAAGTAAGTGCCTTATAATATTAATTTGTAGACATATATGAAAGTTTTGCCACATGTTATATGCCTCAAATTGAATTTAAGAGCACAAGTAAGTGCCCCAAAAAATTAATCTGGAGACAAAATGAATTTTAATCTACATATTTTGTGTCCCGATATATATGTAAAAGGTACAAATAAGTGTCTCGATATTACATTTCAAGGCATACATAAATGCCTCAAAATACAATATCGAAACACTTATTTATGTCTTTTTATATAAATATCATGACATAATTATGCCTCAAGAAATATTAGGATACAAATTAAATCTGTTAAATGACATTTATGTCTGCCTTAAGAAATCAATCTCGGGACATATTAAAATTATTGGAAAGCTATTGGTATAGAGACACTTAAAAAGTGTCTCTAACGCTATTGGGACATGATACTTAGCAACACATGTGATAAATACCCCAAAAATCATAAGTGCCTCAAAATATTATATATTGAGGCACTTTTTGATGTCTTAAAAACTATTTTTTGTTGTAGTGTGGGAAGAGGTCGGCTACATTGTCGAATATCTACCGTTATCCTTCACCCGCCTCGCCAAGATTTTCGGAGAGACACTAACTCGATGTCTAATTATACATACATGAGTCGAGATCGTTTGCACATAGCTAAAAGTATTTATGCTTTTAGTATGGATGCAAGATAAAATTGTTAGTGCTCAAATGATGTAGTATGATTAGACATGACTTGGATACTTTTTTGGATTATGGCGATAATGGAGGATGTTTTCTAGTCATGGTATTTTTACTTTAAATGATATCGATTTTACTAAGTGTATTTTTCACTTTCACAGGTTTCATAACACCTAATAAATCACACATTGTTGCGTAAATAGGGGTAACGCGTGTGTGTGTTGGCATAGTGATAGAGTGGTTAATGTTCGAGGTCAAAGGTCTCGGGTTCGAGTCCACCATGATGCGGCCTTTAAATTTCTGTATTAAATTGACCAAAAAAATAGGGGTAACGCGAAATTTAATGCCCGAGGCCAAAGGTCTCGGGTTCGAGTCTACCATGATGCAGTCTTTAAATTTCTGTATTAAATTGATCTAAAATAAAAAATAAAAAATAGGGGTAACGCGAAATTATCAATCTTACATGATAGTTTAATTTACATTGTCACGCGAAAATTATGGGTAACGCGAAATTATCAATTTCCAATAACAGTTTAATTTACACTATCACATGAAAATAAACGTTCATGTATAATTATTAACTGCGCATGACAATGTAAATCACATTAGAACTCAACAATGTGGTTCACATGGAATTATCAATTGTGCATGATAGTGCAATTACACACTCGATCACACGAAAACATGGTAATTTCGTGTGAATGCGTAAATTATATTGTAATGCAAAATTACAAATTTTCGCATTACAATATCTTCTAAGTGTCGAATCACACTATATTTTCACGAACATTTTTCTTTTCAAATAAAAATATCGATACAAAAATAATAGAAGTTCATATTAATACGGTCATAATATGACCAACCTCATCATGATTTTCACATCGTTTTGACCTACGTGATCTAGTAGTATTCAACTGGTTGGTTACTAACTTCTTCATCTTGTGTTATAGGGATAAAAAAATTGTATCACGATTGTATTCATAAGATAATCCTTGTTCAATACAAGAGATGGAAGTATATGTAATGTCATTCCATTGACCTCAATGCGTTAGTATTATACAATCCGATGGCACATGAATAAATTCTTGTTCTTCGCCCACATATGTAGTGTCATTCCATTGACCTCCATGCATTGTTATTATTATACATTTTGCTCTCATCTGCATTGCACAAAATTTATATATGTTTAGCATAGTATTCACAAACACAAGACTCTGACGCGAAACTGGGCATGGTGCGGAATTACACAATTTCGCGTCTGTGTGTAAATTGTGCTAATATGCAAAATTATGTAAGGATTATGCATCATTGTGAAAATTACACTAAGACGCGAAAATACGAAACTATGCAATTTCACGTCTTACCTAGTTTCGCGATTCGTGAACATAATACGAAATTCTGTAATTTTGTGTCATGTCTACGATCGCGTCACAAGCTGAATTGCGCGTCTTTAAGAACACAAAGCCAACATCCTAAAATTCTAAACAAATCATAAAATACGAAAAAGAAACAAGAGCTCATCCATTGTAGCATTAAAGTTACATTGAAAAGATTTAATTTCAATAAACTCTTCAACCTAACATTATAGATTATGAACCCTAGGTGAAGAAGAAGAATATGAAGAAGAAGCTCATAAACTTGAGAATGGGGAAAAAATGTTATTTGTCGAAGAAGAAGAAGAAGAAGAAGAAGAAGAAGAAGAAGAAGAAGAAGGAGGAGGAGGAGGAGGAAAATGAAGAAGAAATTGAGAAAGAAGAAGTTGAGAGTAAAGAAGAAGACGTGAATGATCTAATGCAAACTTAATCATGAATTTTTTTTTTACTGATTTTTCCTTTTTTTCTTATTTTTATAAATTTTTTGAAATGTGTTAATATTTTAAATAAAAGGGCAAAGTTATCTCTTTACTCTAAAATTGATTAAAATCTTGTGACTACAATTAATCTTTTGTTAAGTTAATTTGTTATTTAGAGCTATTACTCAAAGGATCTTTTACTCATCTTTATCTCACATACTTGTCGGAACATGAATGAGAGTATATATTCAGAGAAAGACATTCACTGTGACGCAGCCTAGTGGTAGAGTGGTTAATGTCCGAGACCAAAGGTCTTGGGTTCAAGTCCACCGTGACGCGACCTTTAAAATTTATGTATTAAATAGATAAAAAAAAAATAAAAAATTTGTGTGTGTGTGGGCCTAGTGGTAGAGTTGTTAATGCCCGAGGTCAACGGACTCGGGTTCGAGTCCACCATGACTCGACCTTTAAATTTATGTATTAAAATTGACCAAAAAAAAAAGACATGAAGGTTTTGCTGATAATCATGCTGGTCAAGAGACATAGCAAGAAAAGTTCTAAGAGCAATGTACTTCTAACCTATAGTCAATCGAGATTCCAAAAGTTCCTTTAAAAAGTGTGAGAAATGCCAAAAACATGCTATGTTTGTCCATGACATAATTCTAATCACATAAAAATTGGGGAAGTCCCGGTACAAATAAAATAAAAATTAATACTTATTTGCAAAGTTTTAAAAGTAAAATCAAAGGTATAAAATTTATACTTTTGATTTATTCATATATATAGTCAGAGGCAGAGCCAAACCTCTAGCAAGTCCGAGCGACTGCCTGGGATGTTTTTCTAAAACTATAGTTAGGTTGCATTTTGTATTTCTCTTCTAGTTTAAATACATGAACGTAATGATTATAATCTCATTATTTCAATTGTTTCTGAATACATAAATGTAATCTCTTATGTCCCTTCTTAAAATCCTACTTCCGCCCTTGTCTATAGTCACAGATTTCTGATCTTTGTTTCTTTGATTATAAATCCTGCAGGAGATGTTCTCTCAGGAAATGAGTCCGACAGGACGGTCCATTTAGGTGTCCTGCGGGAGTGGTTCGGCATTCACTGGTGGAACCGCGCGTTCTTGTTGCTTTTGGTCGTGCTTCTCATCTTACTTCCCTGACTTCTGTGGCGCATAGGTTATTATACCACATTTGTAATGGTTATAACCAAATGCAGCCATCTTGTGATAAGGAAATATTATTCTCTGACTTAGCTTTCTATGCTTAGTTATACGGTCTTTTGGTTGTTAACATTTAGTTATGCAGCCTTATAGTTGTTGACATATAACTACAATTATGGCGGTTACTCTTGGTAGACTAAAACTTAACACATGTTATTGTCCATGATGAACTCAGATCTTATATACCAATGGAAGTATTACCTTTTTCAAACAAAGCATGTGATTCAATAGTAGGCTAGGCATCCCTTCATATGAAATGTCAGATTCTTGGAGAAACAGAAGCAGATTTTGATAAGGTGGGCACCCCTAACTTCACCCCAAAAGCGCTCAAGGGGAGGTTTGGACCCGACTTTATATCCACCAGTGATAAGCCTCCGCGGACGATGTGGGACGATCATCCCACCCCATAAGGCCCGACCGCCTCGCCGGTGATCCGCGAACCCTATGAGACATCGACCCAATGGAAGGTCACTCGATACCAAATGATAAGGTGGAGTTGCAGCACTATGTTGAGTTGGAGGACATGGTTCATATGGCCATAAAGATAGAGAACCAACTCAAGAGGAGGGGCAACCAGCTCCAGAATCAGTCCAATTGGAGGTAATTCCAACCAGCTTCTAGTGGTTCTTCATCAAAGGGGAACCAATGGAAGAAAGAGACGCCGTCGAGAGAAGAGAAGAAGCCGTTCTTTAAGCCCCGAACAGAGGCTACAAATTCAGCAAATTCGGACAATTCTGATGGTCGTAATCGCGATAAAAAGTGCTTCAAGTGTCAGGGATACGGACATATCATGAGTGAGTGCCCGAACAAGAGACTTATGATCATGCGAGACGATGGTGAAGTCGTGACTGATGATGAAGCTACCGATCCAGAGATGCCAGCATTGGAGGATCTCGATGATGAAGAGGAGGTCGAGGATATCTTACCACCAATTGGGCAGCTTTTTGTAGTTAGGAGAGTTTTGAGTGTCCAAACTCAACCGGAAAAGATGGAGCAGTAGGAGAACATCTTTCATAAGAGATGCCATGTTCAAGACAAGGTGTGCAGCGTCATCATTGATGTAGGAAGTTGCAAAAATGTGGCAAGTGCATCCATGGTTGAGAGATTGGGGCTGCACCTGGTGAAGCATCCCAAGCCATACCGTTTGCAGTGGCTGAATGAGACCGGCGTCATCAAGGTAACGAAGCAAGTGAAGGTGCCGTTTCGCATTGGGAAGTATGCCGATGAGGTGTTGTATGACGTTATTCCCATGCAAGCGAGCCACATTCTGTTGGGACGCCCGTGGCAGTTTGATCGTCGAGTAGTTCATGATGGCTTCACAAACAAATACTCCTTTGAGTATAAGCAGAAGAAGGTATCACTTGTTCCACTTACTCCTAAACAAGTTTATGAGGATCAAGTGCAGTTGCAAAAAGAGGCTGAGAAAGTGAAGTCTAAGGAGCAGCCTGTAGCGAAGAATGAGAGTAGACTGATCCAGAAGTCCTTTCTTGCAAGGCCTAGTGATCTGAAGTGGGTGGTGAACGAGCAGAAGTCGTTGATCGTGCTGTTGTACAAGGAGAATTTGGTTATCATTAACGATCTCACTTCTCTACCCCCTTCTATTAATTCTGTTTTGCAGGAGTTTGATGATGTCTTTCCCGAGGATACACCTCATGGCTTACCTCCAATTCGGGGAATTGAGCATCAAATTGATTTCGTGCTCGGAGCAACGCTTTCAAACCGACCAGCATACCGAACCAATCCGGAGGAGACGAAGGAGTTGGAGAGGTAAATTGGTGAGTTACTGGACAAGGGGCACGTGAGGGAGAGTTTGAGTCCTTGTGCCGTACCTGTTCTACTCGTGCCCAAGAAGGACTCGACTTGGAGGATGTGCTGTGATTGCCGAGCCATCAATAATATCACGGTAAAGTATCGTCATCCTATTCCTCGTCGGATGATATGTTAGATGAGTTGCATGGTTCTTGTGTGTTTTCTAAGATAGATTTGAGAAGTGGTTATCATCAAATTCGAATCAAAGAGGCGACCATGGAAAACCGCTTTTAAAACTAAACTTGGTTTGTATGAGTGGTTAGTTATGCCTTTTGGATCGACTAATGCACCTAGTACGCTTATGCGCCTTATGAATCATGTTTTACGTGCTTATATTGGCAGATTTGTAGTTGTCTACTTTGATGATATCTTAGTGTATATCAAGAGTCATGATGAGCATGAGGACATTTGAGGTCCATTTTAGATGCGCTTAGAAAGAGAGGTTGTTTGCTAATCTTAAGAAGTGCGTCTTTTATACGGACAAACTCGTGTTTCTTGGTTTTGTTGTTAGTGCAGGGTGTACAAGTTGATGAGGAGAAGATTCGGCTATTCAAGAATGGCCGAGCCCGAAACCATTGGTGAAGTTAGGGGTTTCACGGCTTGCTAGCTTCTATAGGAGGTTTGTACCTCAATTCAGCACTATTGCAGCCCCCATGACGAAGTGATCAAGAAGAACGTGGAGTTCAGTGGGGAAAGGCGCAAGAAGATGCGTTCGACTTTTGAAGCACAAGTTGACTCATGCCCAGATTATCTCTTCCTAACTTTTCTAAGTCGCTTGAGATTGAATGTGATGCTTGGTGTGGGTATTGGTGCGGTGTTGATGCAAGAGGCGGCGGTGGCGTCTTCAATGAGAAGTCGAATGGAGCAACGTTGAGCTATCCAACGATGATAAGGAGTTGTACGCTGGTCCGAGCATTGTAAACGTGGAAGCACTATTTGTGGGCCAATGAGTTTGTCATTCACACCGATCATGAGTCGTTGAAGCATTTGAAGGGCAACACAAGTGAACAAGAGGCATGCTAGGTGGATGGAGTTCATTGAGACGCTTCCATACGCCATCAAGTATAAGCAAGGTAAAGAGAACGTAGTGGCTGATGCACTTTCTCGAAGGTATGCCCTGATCTCTACTCTAGATGCTAAGTTGCTTGGTTTTGAGTGCATTAAGAGTGTGTATGCGAATGATGCTGATTTTGGTGAGATATATCGAGCTTGTGAGCATTCTGGCTAGTGGAGAATATTTTAGGCATGATGATTATCTTTTTAGGAAGAATAAGTTGTGTGTTCCTAAATGCTCTTTGCGTGATCTGTTATTGCTTGAGTCTCATGGGGGGGATTGATGGGACATTTTGGTATTGCTAAGACCTTAGCTGTTTTGCATGAACATTTCTTTTGGCCTCATATGAAACGTGATGTTGAGAGAGTTTGTGGTCGTTGTGTTACATGTAGGCAAGCTAAGTCTAGGACTAGTCCCCATGGGTTGTACACGCCATCGCTCGCTCTCTCTTGCACTTGGATTGATATTTCTATGGATTTTGTGTTAGGATTGCCTAGGAGTAAGCGTGGTAGGGATTCCATCTTTGTGGTTGTTGATCGATTCTATAAGATGGCACATTTCATTCCATGTCATAAATCTGATGATGCATCTCATGTTGCTGAATTGTTCTTTCGTGAGATTGTTAGATTGCATGGTATGCCTAGGACTATTGTTTCTGATCATGATGCTAAGTTTTTGAGCTACTTTTGGAAGACGTTGTGGTGTAAGTTAGGTACTAAAGTATTGTTTTCTACTACTTGTCATCCACAAACTGATGGTCAAACCGAGGTAGTTAATAGGACTTTGTCAACTTTGCTTAGAGCCATAATCAAAAAGAACATTAAGTCTTGGGAAGAATGTTTGCCTCATGTTGAGTTTGCATATAATCGTTCTGTCCATTCTGCTACTAAGTTTTCTCCATTTGAGATTGTGTATGGTTTTAATCCTTTGACTCCATTGGATTTGTCTCCTTTACCTATGCAAGAACATACTAATCTTGATGGCCAAAGAAGGGCTGATTTTGTTAAGCAGATCCATGAGAAGGCAATGGAGAACATTGAGAGGCGAACTAAGCAGTACGCCAAACAAGCTAACAAGGGGCGTCGTAAGGTGGTGTTTGAACCCAGTGATTGGGTTTGGCTGCATATGCGCAAGGAGAGGTTCCCAGTGCAGAGACGTTCTAAGTTGCTTCCAAGAGGCGATGGACCTTTTCAAGTGTTGGAGCGCATCAATGATAATGCCTACAAGTTGGACCTGCCAGGTGAGTATAATGTTAGTGCCTCCTTTAATGTAACTGACTTGAGCCTTTTGATGTAGGTGACGACGTGGATTTGAGGACAAATCCTCTTCAAGATGAGGGGAATGATGCAGCCCAAGGTTCGTTGGTTCCGGACCCGGTGCGTGTTCCTGTTGGGTCAATTACTTATCGTCGAGCTAAGAAGTTCAAGGAGAGCTTGATGAGCCTAGTCCGAGAAGTTTGGGAGCAAGAGTTGATGAAGAAGCCCATTGGAGATGATGGTGTGGTGGGCCCGAGCCTAATTAATGATGTGAGTGGGCCCAAGATTGAAGACTCGTAATTTATTTGTTTTATCCGTTTTCAACCCGTTAGCCTTTGGATATTTATTTTCGAATTTATGGGCTTAGTTGGCTGATTAGTAAGTTTAGGCTTTTAATTCGTTTTCCCCTTTTCGGGCTTTTAGGGTTGGCAGCCTATATAAGGCTTTGTTTGATACGTTTTTCACCAGATTATCCTTTATCAATAAACGTGAGTTTTCATTCTCTCTTGATAGTATTTCGAGTTCTTCTTGGTTTTGCCAAGTCGAGTTCTTTATCCGTGAATCAATGAGCAAACCACCACTCGTTGTGTGTCTTTCATCATCCCCGAGTTGCTGCGTCAACTATCTAGTTGGGGTATAGGCGAAATACTGACCTATATCACTTCGAGGGTTAGATTCAGAGGTTTTAGGATATCCATTGGTTCGAGTTTCTTTCAAGTCTTCCGTTCTGCGTCAACTGATTCTCCATCACCAACGAGAATCGTATCATTTGGTATCAGAGCATCCAAGTTCGTCGTTTGGGGTTCGTCGTCATTCAGGTTACATCATTTCTTTTCGTGTCAAGGTAGGTTTAGGGTTTGTCGTTCAGAGTCTTATATTTCTAGTATCATATTTGTGTTCGTTGTCATCTGAGTCAGGCATCTAGGGTTCGTGGATAGCGGCTAGGGTTTCGAGTCACTTTTTGGAGATCAGTTTGTGTGTTTCCTTATCCAAATCTGTGTTTATCCTTGTCTGTCATCTTTTTCCTTCTTCGAGTCGATTTCGTATCCATATTAGTATCTCGAACGCTATCTATTTACACCATCCTGCACATATCGTTATCCGTATCATACATTACCCCTATCTTATCCATATCAATATCTGTATCAATATTAATTTTCGTTCTTGAGATTTTCAGCATCCACGGTCTGTGATTAAAAAAAAAGAGTATAGAAATTTTTGAATTATGTTTCGAGAATTTTTTTTATCATTTGCGTTCCTTAGCACGTTTCGAGTCGTTTGGTGCATATTCGGTGAGCACTTTTTCCGAAATTCGGTTAAATCTCGTTGTGTTTTCTGGGTTCCTTGGGTAGAATAGATCGTGTTGAGCAAGCATCTTGTTTTCGGGAGTCCATCTCATAAAAACTCTAAAGTTAAGCGTGCTTGGCTTGGAGCCATTATGGGATGGGTGACCCCTTGGGAAGTTTTCTCAAGGAGCGTGTGAGTGAGTACAAAGCACGCTGAAAAGACTCGTGTTGGTATGTGGGGTTAGCCATCAATCCGGAAGCCGGATCGTTACAAATAATAAGGTGGGCACCCCTAACTTCACTCCAAAGCGCTCAAAGGGAAGGTTTGGACCTAGCTTTATATCCACCTAAGATAAGCCTCCATGGGCGATGTGGGACGATCATCCCACCCCATAAGACCCGATCGCCTCATCGGCGATCCGCGAACCCTATGAGACACCGACCAATGGAAGGTCAGCTCGATACCAAATGATAAGGTGGGCACCCTAACTTCACCCCAAAAGCGCTCAAAGGGAAGGTTTGGACCCGACTTTATATCCAAACCTGTGATAAGCCTCCATGGCGATGTGGGACACATCAACGACGGTCATGTGTCTCATGTTCATTTTCCCAAGCTCATTCGCTCTCAGGTATGGCCTACTGCAGATTTTATTTCATTACCCATATGTTTACATTTGAGTATTAGCCTAGATAGATAAAAATAATATAACTTAATCCATTCTTTACTTAGATGGATTGAAACTTTGGGATATCTATCATTTGATCTAAATTTATTTGATTTATTTCCCATTAAAATGATGGGATTGGAGAAATTATAGTAATGAAGTTAAAAATACTCAATCATGCATCTTATCAATCATGATAAGTAAATGCCTGCTTAATTCTCTCAGCGTCCTAATAGATGTAGACGCAGAAAATGAATGTATTTATTGCCTGATTTATTACTTAAATTTTGCAGAGATGTTAACTGCATGTCATCAAGGCGAGATAAGGCCTTGGCGGTGTTGTTGATCTTCCTGGCTGTTGGGACGAGATTGGTTGCCATTTTCTCAGACAAAATTTGTCTGATTATTTCGGCTTCAAATGATGACCGGAACTATACGTCAGCTTCGCCACAAGAAGATTTTAGACTAACGATGCATGCCGCGTTGTCCAAGTTATTTTCTTGTGAACAAACAGATTTGAAATGGCATTTGAGTAATTCATTATGGCTCTATCGTCACTGTCGGCCTTGTTCCCCCTCTACTTTCTGACTGTTAAATTCGACATAGTGCTAAAGCCCCTAAAAAGGTAACAGAACCTTCTAATTTTATAAATGATAAATGAAGCACCCTCCAAAAAATAAAAAATTAAAAATGATAATGATGATAATAATAATAATAATAATAATAATAATAATAATAATAATAATAATGATGATGATGATGATGATGATGATGATGCTTTCGACTCTGTAGTCAGATCAAGGATGTTAAATGACACACCTTATTTGTGCTCACTGATCTGTGTATTTGAAGGCAGTATTTTGAAAATTGGATAGAGCCGGTCGGTTCAACCAGCTTAACCGTAGACCGGTCAGTTCAATGTTTCGGGTTCATATTGATTCCATTTAAAAAAAAAAATCAGCTTAAATCGGTGAAAATCAATTGAAATCCAATAAAATCGATGATTTAGTGAACCAAATCTATTTCAATAATTCAAATAATTATAACTGTAAATTGAACAAATTGATGTCAAGAGGATATATGACCATTGTCTTGATAGACTAATACAACCAACTTTTACCAATTTAAAACTTTTGATTGCAATTCTTTGATTAATTAAGTACCTATACTAACAATATTGACTAAATATTAAATAATAGTGGGGATTATGATGTAAAAGAAGATGATAGTAGGAATTAATCGATACTTGTAATTATTTTTTTGTATAACTTTTTTCTTGTAAATATACTAATGAACAAATATTGATAAATATATATACTTTTGTTGATACGATGTTTAGAAATTTTAAAATTCGATTTAAATTATCATATTAATAGTTTATTCTAAATATTCATATGTTAATGTAGACATATCATACATACTAAAAGTAAAACACTTACAGATCATTCGATTTTTTCAAAACAGTTGTAAACGATCGACTAATGACCCAATAATCCAATCAAGTGATCGGTTCGATGACCGATTCCGTTTTGGAAAACATTGATTCAAGTTAAGGATCTGTATGGATACACGAGGTAGAGTTTAAGGCTTCATGACTACAATTGAAATCTTCAACAATTATAGTTTAAATCTAAAATTTGTAATTCAGAAATCTATTTCGCTAAAAATTACTAGCAACGACACAATAAAAGCATAATCGACCCCGGGATAAATTCTTGCTTGAAAACTCCCTGTTCCTAAGCTTCTCAGTTTGGATTTCTCTTTTACCTGCACATGTATCATAGGTCAAGCTTATTGCAGCATTTCTGAATGCTATTTCAATTATTTTGATGATGGTGTTGGAGTTTACCTCTGCTACCACAGTTTCACCTTTATAGACTTTGAAAGATTGAGAAGTATAGCTACCAATAACACGAAAATCACAAATTTCTCTGGTGGCATTGGTAGATAAGAATATTTCAAGCTTCGTTTTGAGTTGGAAAGAATGAGGTTTCTGCACAGTGAAGAGAAGATTGCTTCCGACCAATCTTTCGCCGCTGTGGACTATCCATTCTTGGTGTGCCTATAAAATTCTTGCAAAGTTAGGAGGTGGACTCGCCAGGATTTCATTTCAATGGGTCCAATTTACAATAACTTTATAATATAATATTTATAGATTTAAAATAAAATTAATATTTGTAAATAAAGCAGTGTTATAACTTGAGAAAAGGAAAGGAAGAAATGATTTGATTTGTGCACCTTCCTACGCATGGTGATGATAGGCTCACCAAAAGAGTTGTACATGGTTCGTTTCTTCTTGAACTGCCAACACCCTCCAATAACTTGCACAAGTAGAGTTCCACTTCCATCAAAGGCACAGACGTGCTTACTGGATAAACCCACGGTTTTGTTCACGGCCAAGTCCACCAAGTACGGATAGCAGTAGTCGTCTCTGACGATGCTAACCGTAGGAACGAAACGCCTCACCTCCGGTACGAACATTCTACTTTGAGTTTGATGATATCAAAGAGCTTGTTTTTTTGAAGGAGAGAATAGATAGATTGACCTTAGCTTGCATTGTTCATTATATTGTGTTCATCTATGTTTTTAAACGCCTAAGTGTGACAGCTGAGTTTCATTGGAAACATCACTCTTCATAGTATTTTTGGAAGTTTTGGAGTTTCATGTTTAGCCATTCCCTTATGTCCTAATAATAGTACAAAGTCTACATCTCCAAATAATTTTTAAATTCCTTAGTAACCATCTCTGACTCTTTAACATTTAAGACTTCACAATATTTTTAATCTATCAAAGTCTGGCATAGATATGAGATAACGTGTGTTGCATATGCAACCTCGATTTTAGTGTGAGTGAATTTATACTCTCAATTAACGTGAATTATTAGGTCATCTGTGCAAAAACTCCTTTGCCATCTTAGGACTAATTTTTATGAATTTGGGACATTAAATTTGCTATAATTCATAGATTCGGATGACTTTTTTCCTTAAATCTCTCTACAGTTTAATTCATATTGATAATCTTGGTTACGAGAGCGTATTGTTCTCGATGTTCATTTTATGCTAATAAATCGATGATATTTATTTCATATATATATAATAAATACCCAATTTATAATCCAAAAATACCAAATTACAGTATTACACACTATAAAGCAATTTCCTAAATAAACCTTTAAATCATGTCAATCGCTATTAGTCTATTTTACAAATTATCGACTTCTAGTTTCAAAGCTAATCAACCTCTAAGTTTGAAGTTCCACAAATATATATAGTGTTTGTGGTTCAAACAAAAAAAAATTCAACGTGAGAACTAAGAACCAAAAAAAATCGTTGTGAAGAAAATGAATTCGTTATGAAAGTTAATACATCTACCGAAAAAGTTACTGAATCCAAAAATACTGAATTTTCTCCCAAGGTTCGAATCCCATGGGAGACGATAATTCTATTTTTTTGGTTTCAGTAACTTTCCCTACGGATTCATCAACTTTCACACTAAATTCATCATTTTTTTGGTTCTCAAGTTCTTATAATAAAAATGGTTTTTACGTAAACCCTCGTATATATAGAATGAGATCAAATACAAACCAATCTTAAATTATAAAATATTAAATATTCCAGTCATTGATTCATGAATATCTACGATGAACACATCACCTTACTTGATGGATTCAAACATCTGGGTTCGAATCCCATGAGTGGTGAATTTTTATTTTTCTGAATTATGACACTTATACGACGAATTCAGATGCTTTCACGGAGAATTTAAACACTTTTACGATGAATTCAGACGATTTCAGGAGCTCGTAATTTATAGGTTAATGAATTTTTTATATATATGGAGTGGTTATCGTGTGGATACTCTTTATAGTATAACCATGAGGAAAAATATCGACAATTGTTAAATCAATATGAATGTTTCATATTCAATGCACAAATTATAATGCAGATACACAACTGTAAAATTATATGTAGAAATGTACATATAACTAATTGAGATGCACACTAAAAATAACCATTAGATTTTAAAATTTAATGGACATGATTTGTTCTCATTTATGTATGTTAAAGATTGTATATATATGAATCAATTCATATATACATATAAGAAACTACTTCTTAAATAAGAACTAAGAACCAATAACCACCGTTGGATTGAATAAGATCGGACGACTTATAATTCTATAATGGAAAAAAATAGTTAAATCCCTAAATTTTCGCTATTTGAATATTTCATATTTAATTCTTCATTGTTCATTAATTCATGTTGTTGTTTATGTAATCATAGTTCTTGTGCATGCTATCACATTTCATTTAATTGTTATGTTCATGTAATTTATATTGTTGTGTATTGAATCATAATGATTGTACATATGAGAACAGTTAAGTAAATGAATATATAAAATTCTTTAATTATAGGGTTAAAAGATTACCATTAAAATCTGAGGATAATAAACGATTTATAATTAATCATGATCGTTTATAAAAAATGGATGGACCACATTAGTTCTTAGTTCTCAAAAAAGTTGGATTCATTTGATCCATCTCTCTCTCTCTCTCTCTCTCTCTCTCTCTCTATATATATATATATATATATATATATAGTTGAGTTCTCGTAGTATCCGGTCCCCAAATAGTATGTAGTATTCAATCTAGACTACATATTTTGAATATGTGATCACACCATAAGTTGACACGTGGCAGCTCATTTCCCTTCTTTTTTAAATTTTCGGAAGTTACAAAATGGGAAGAATCGAATCAGTTTTCTTCTCCTTGGCGGTGGCGGACGGCATCGGCGATGACGACAACAACAACGGACGACGACGATGACGATGGCAGAAGCACCACCGACGGACAACAACAACAACATACACGAACAACAATAAACAACAGATTTTGAAAGAAAAAAAAAAAAGAAGAAAAAATTGAGAACAAAACTGATGGAGTTTAAGAAAAACAGAAGATGAATTTGATAGATGTTTGAAGAATCGAGAAAGATTGTGGCTATGGCGATAGTTCACTGTGAAATTCTCTAGTAATTAGGGAAAGAGACAGCGAAATTGACGGAGGAGGATGGAGGAGATATTTACTGTCGAAAATCATAAAACTGCATTTAACAAAATATAAAACTACATTGAACAAAACATAAAACTCCATGTTGACACCAAACACAAACATGCATTTAACAAAGCACGTTTATGCATTTAATAAAACATGTTCATGTATTTAATAAAATATGTTCATGCATTTAACAAGACGTAAAAATACATTGTTGGCTATGCGCCCCGGGACGACGTGCGAGCACGAGCGCATGCTGGGCACGCCCACGCATTGGCCACGTGCTTCCAACCTGCATGTGTTATTGTGTTCAACTTCATGAATTTTAGTATTCATTTGAATGCATAAGTTAGTTCAACTAAATGCATGGTTTGTTTTTCGTAGTCACATAACAAATCAAATTTCTAATATACCCTTACTGTAACAAAATCAGTGAAATTAAGATTAAAAAGTCTAAAAAAATCTCTATCATTAGATCTATGAGATGAGTGGATGTATATATATATATATATATATATATATATATAAGAGTGAGTTTAAATAAAAATCTTATTTAAAGTGAGAACGTGAGAATCATTTTCAGTCATTAGATTGGAAAAATCAACGGTGATGCATCACTTTGCTGGAAGAGTGCATTGTGCACCACCCAGGTTCGAATTTCATGAGGAGCAAAAATTCAAATATTTTTGTTTAGTGCAGTAATTTTCAAGGAGAGTGCATTGTTCTCACGTTTATAGTAACAAATATTTTATAATAACACACCCCTATATATATATATAGGTGGTTCTGGTGAGAATGAATATATGTATAAGAAATAAGAATATATCATATATACACATCTAGTCTATACCAACTGTCCAAATTAAAGGAAATTTAGTTAATGATTTTAGATTTTATTTTATTGAATAATTCGAATAAATGTAAATTTTGTATAAAAAATTATTTTCTCTGTCGCTCCAGATATAAATACGTCACTTCCCGATAATGTCGTTATTTATCAAAACAATAGAGAGTATGTAATCTTCTCAATATGATGTTGCACAAATTAACCGTTCTATAGCACATAACTAATATATATGTGACAAACAATATACATCATGCAACACAATTTATTGTTGCATTACCTACACTTTCTGTAGCACACATATATAACAATGCACATATTTAATAAATATGTGAACAATTACGTAGCATAATTTATTATTGTACAACAAATGCAACGAATGCATTCTACGTGTACAACAAAAAAATTATAATCTATCAAAAATAAGAAGTTACAAGATAGATTACACTAAATCCCTAAAATCAAGAAAATAACAGTTTTTAACATAAAACAAAACTACTAATATAACCCTTAAATAAATCCTAGAAATTTATAGTATAGTATATATAGTAATGTACTGTAGAACAACGTAAATTAACATTGTCCATTGATTTACTAAAATCAATGGCTTAGATTTATTCTTATTTTTTACAAATAATTTCATTCGTATCTGATTCATCCATATATATATATATATATATATATATATATATATATATATATGTTTGTGTGTGTATGTGTGTAAAGAGTGAGAAAAATAGTAAGGTTCAAATAAGAACAATTTTAACGTGAGAATTAAAAAATACGAAAATTTGTTTTGAACAAAATGAATTCGCAATGAAAGTTAATGCATCCGTTGGGAAAGCTACTGAATCCAAAAATTAAAATTTTTTCACCTAGGTTCGAATGTCATGAGAGACGAAAATTTTATTTTTTGGATTCAGTAACTTTTTCAGCGGATTCATCAACTTTCACAGTGAATTCATCATTTGTTGGTTCTCACGTTAACCCTCCCTATATATATAAATAGAAGAGAGAGAGTTTGATTCAAATCAGAATCATTTTTAATATGAGAATTAAGAACAAAAAAAATTCAGAAACGATGGTCCTAGTTGCACTGCACCTAGTTCAATAAATACAATAATTTTATAAGGGCTTTTAGGAAACCTTAAATATTTTTTTTCTTAATCAACACTAAACATATACTAAAGTTATAGAGACAAGTTTAATAATTAGATTAAATGTCATATAATAAACCTAGTCCGAAACGAAAACTACTAGGTACAATAATTAAAATTATTCTTTAAAACATAACCGATTAATTTAAAAAAAATACTCATTGCAATTAATCCGTTAGCCCAACTCATAGAATGTAAACCCTAAATACTTAGATATGTACAAGCTTAAAACTTAATTAATTAGCAACTGTAATCAACATTCCTTCTTGATAATTGAATTCTCACATGAACAATATAATCAAATCATCAAAAATTAATTCAACCATTTAAAATTAACTTCAGTTTGTTACTTAACTTATTAATTAACAAATCTAATTCACAAACATGATTGACGTCACAAACGATTCAAGTATAATTTATCTCCAAAACATAAGTTTTAAATAATTCCCATATAACATAAGTTTATCTATATACACATATATATAGCCTAAAAATCATAATCATAAAATATTGTAAAGTTGGATTTGACAATGCTTACCAACTAGTAGAGAAATAAAAATATGCTTCCGTCAATTGAGCACTGGAGCGAAATATTTGTATGTGTGTGTGTGCGCGCGCATGTATGAGAGCGTGTTCATATGAGTGCTCTGTGTGTGTGTCGTGTGTGTTTGTGTGTGTGTGCGTGCCGTGTGAGTGGTGTGTGTTTGTGTGTGCAGTGTGTGTGCAGTGT
Source organism: Salvia rosmarinus (assembly GCA_036937905.1). Taxonomy (NCBI): domain Eukaryota; kingdom Viridiplantae; phylum Streptophyta; class Magnoliopsida; order Lamiales; family Lamiaceae; genus Salvia; species Salvia rosmarinus. The sequence goes on from JAODLM010000354.1 coordinate 603,568, forward strand.
GTGTGTGTATATATATATATATATATAGGATGGTTCATGTGAGAATGAAAATAAGTGTAGGAAATAGGATTAGATATGTAAGTCTAGCATATCTTTCATATTTGTGTAGCACAATCATAATTACTATGTTGCACATGTTAGTTTAGCACATATTTCATCTTTTTCGTAGTACATATGCTAAATATATTAGTTTAACACATCTTTCATTGAAGCATAGCACAAGAATGATTCTAATGCTGCACCATAATCCGCGTAGCACACAAAACACAAAACTGTAGCATAACGGAAATTAAATCTCAACCACTGATCCTGCGAATCAAAGGCCTAGATTCATTCTCATTTCCTACCAAATTATCCTTTCTTACCTGATCCATCTCCTATATTTATATAAAACCCTAATAAAGTCTTAATCCTACTTGAACTCTTGTTAATTAAATCTTAATCCTAGATAAATATAAAATAGAATTTGGGCTCAACAAATTAATATTCTACAAAGCCCAATTTGAGGATAAATAATATAATTTGATAATTATATAAGCTCAAAACTTATTTTATTACTTAGCCCATATTATTATTTTGTAAAGTAATTTCTGAAGGCATTAAAATAAATTACGAACTTTGTTTTTTAGCTAGGGGCGCAACAACGGACTCCCTCAAGTCCAACACCAAAATCGAGCATGACAAATATTTCACAAATCCAATGTAAATTGTTATAAAATTTAAAGCAAATTAAATCAAGCAAAAAATGGGGCGTTACAAGTGTTGTGGCAACAGAGCTGGCCGCAGCGTCGTTGTCGTTACTTACCTCTTCGAAGAACTCAGCTTCATCATCACTACATGATACCCGATACGATTTTCCTCTCTTCCTTAGTGTGTTCGCACATTGGTTTGCATAATATCAATACCCTTTGCATTCACGGCATTAGATACTATCAATGTTGGAGGAACCATTCCTAAACGTGTCTGAGGAGAAGGATTCCTTCACTAGTCTTGGTGGAGTGAAGTTTTGCATTTTTGAAGACGGATATTCTACCATTCGATGGTTTTGATCCAGAAGCCTAGCTTGAACTTTCACCTTGTTCATCTTCCTTACCATAGTGTTGAATTTTCTGGTGATTAGAGCAACGTCATCGCCAACATGGATCTTCTGCAGCTCCTCTTCATCATCCAACTCAATTATCTCCCGCGATGTTCCATTAGATGTTGCGTCAGCAGTGAAGGCAACGGTCGTCTTCTTATTGATTGCATCTTTCTCCTCCAGATTCATCTCGTATGTCTTCAGTGAATTCATAAGGTCTGAACTCAATGGCTGCAACCGTTTGAGATGTTTCAATAGTTGTGACCTTCATCTCAAATCTTACGGGTAAGGTTCGAAGAGCCCTAGAAACTAACAACATGTTGCTGATCGGATCACCAAGATCTTGACATTCATTGGCGATATACAATATTCTCTTGGTGTAGTCGTTGATGTTCTCTTCTTCTCCCATCTTCATATTCTCGAATTTGAAAGTGAGAATGTGAAGTCGGGACTCATTTATACTTGAATCACCCTCACGAGGATCTTGTAGAACATCCCAAGCATCTTTCGTAGATGCGCTGTTCTTGATTAATTTAAACATTGTCATATCCACGGATGCGTAAATGGCATTGAGGGCCTTCTCGTTGAAGTTTACGTCATCAACCTGATCTCTTGTCCATTATGCGGACGATATTGGGGTAACATCGCCTTAAGCATCAGTGGTCTTTGGGACTGACCATTCGTTCTCCACGGACTGCCACACTTTAATATTAATGGACTTGATGTATGTGCGAATTCTAATCTTCTAGTATGAACAATTCGTTCTATCCAAGATTGGTGGTCGATAATAACCTGCGTTGTTTGAATCCATGGTGAGATAACAATGAAGATACATGACAGGATCTCACTCAGTGTATCGAGTTTAAGCTCTGATACCAATTGAAAGTGTTGCTTCGCTTAAACACAGAACTGTTGTGTAGATTCTTATCCACACATAGAGTAAAACAATGAAATTAAAAACTTGAAGAATACAGAAGTAACTTTTCTACAGATTAAAATTATAATCTGTAGATGCCAATTATGGCGAAATTATTCACTATAAAATGTACAGTGAACTTTACAAAAACTCACTATTTTATCATAAGATAAAGTCGGACACGTTGAGTTGAAACCTAACTATAAAAATATATGAAAATGCTAAAGATTTTCTCACACCACTCATGTACAAAAAAGAACAAACTTCTAAAACAATCAGAAGCTAAAACACTCGAGTATTATTGGAAATGTTATGAAAACAGACTCAACGACAGAAACAGATCTCCAGATAAATCTTCAAGGATTGCGCCTCTTCTACTATCGATTTACCTCTCCTTATATAGGAGTTTAGAGAGGCCTTCAACTACACGTCTTGGACCACGTTCTAGTCCACTAGGATGTAAGTTAGTTGTGGTAGTTAGACGCTCAACTTGCTCCTGAAAAATAGGAACCGAATAGCTGACTTCTTCCATCCTTATCTCTTTTGATCTGATTCTCATGTTCTTTGGTGTGTTATCATCGCATCCAACAAAACATCAGTAACTTGCACACACCAAAGAGAAGAAAAGATAAAACCCTAAAATAACTAACTCCATATAATGAGGAGATTCGATCAGAGTTAAATCAACTCTAACAAATCTCATTTCTTTGTGGATGATCAGGGTTTCGGTGACGCAGACTCATCAGATAGCTGCATTGAAGGAAAGGCAAATGGAAAATCTCAAGGCTGCACTGGGTATAGAATCTGAAGCTGAGAAAGAGAAGAAGCAGAGTGAAGCTGATGCACTAAATTTCAAGGACATTATTGATGAGGGCGAAATAGTGGATAATGATACTGATCAGAGGGAAGCAATGCGAAAAGTTGTGAAGAAAAAGGCATCTGGTTGGAATAAAAATAAGCAGGCTAAGGATTCTGGTAGTAGCGACGATTCTGATGTTGATGTTAGGAAGAGAAGTGGAAAGTCATTTAAGAAGCAGAAGAGAGTTTCGAGACGCGATAGTAGTTCATCTGGTTTAGAATCACAGTCTGAATATGTCTCTGATGATTCGGATTCGGAGTCTGATCGTGACAAGAAAACATGAGTGCTCATAGATGCCACGATTCTGATGATGGTCGAGGCTCCCTAGAGAGGGGCAAGCAAAAGCCGAAGTCTTCAAAGAGCAAGCATCATGATTTTGATAACGACCACAACTCCCTTGAGAGTCCTCGAAGGAGAAAGCAAAAGGAAAAGAAGTCTTCAAAGAACAAATGGCATGATTCCCTTTGACTTGATTGTCGGAATTCCAATATTTCCGGAATTTTTACACTGCAGCATCAGGTCGATGCGAATTTTGAAATTAGCTAGTTGAAGGGGTTTTATAGTTCAAGTCAAGGAGATCTAATTATGGTTTAGTTCGAGCAACTGGTAATTGACTAGTTGGATTTATAGGAATTGATGTTACAAGAAAAGATATTATATATATATATATGAATTGATCAAATTAGAATCACGAGTATTTTGAGAAATGAGAATTAATTCTAAATATATATCTAGGTGTATCCGACAGTTTAGATTTAATATAATTTTAGGATGTTTTTTTACATATTTTATTAATAAAGTTATTACTGTATTTTTGTTTTTTTAGTGTAACCGATTTATTCCATAAATTGAGTGATTTTTATAATTCTTTATGGGTAGATGATTAGTTGTAAATATTTACTATCTTCATCTAGTTCGAATTTTATGGTCGATATGAAAGCATATTACATATTTTCGTTTATTTGAAATGTTCAAATTGCATAGTAATTTTTTTATGAAAAATTCATAGTAAAATTTTGTTTTTCATTTAGGCTGATTTATGCATTTATTATATAGTCTTATGCGCAATTTAAATGTTTGTTGTGCACGAGGTTGGCCTGCATATTTTGAAAATATGTTTACGCAATTAACATCATGATTCACACAGACAACGACCACTATCACATCTATATTGTATTGTAACTCCTTATATAGTAAACGTTGTTTTATGCATTATTTTATGATCGTTGTGCAATATTCACGAATATACTAATAGGATATTGTTCATCCACATAATGGATAATATGTGAGTCAGTCTTGTGTTCAATGCACAACTACTATCTAGTTGTACATATAAATCGAATCACAAAAATAATCATAGTTGTATATCATTATTTTTTTCCCACCACTAATTGTGGGATTTTCGGTGAGAAAATCTTATTTGTGATCTTTACTTTAAAGTAAAAAATTTATTGTTAGGTTAATTATTATTCAAATAAGGATTCTCAATTATGTAAGTTTGGTTTTTAGTTACTATTTTATTTCGTACAATTGCTTACAATCATATACACAACCATTATCATCGTATGCATAATTATTAATTTCAGAGAGAGAACGTGAATTGCATATGAGTGAATAATCAAGGATTGCGCAAAAAATTAGGGATTGACGAATCTTTATATTGACCTTTATGCTCCTAATACGTTTGAAACCATAAAAATAGTATAAAAATAGTCAAACTTGCTTTAAAGCATGAATTAAATATGATCCATTATATTAGATGAAATCAAGGGTAATGATAAGTTCTTATTTCTTATCTTAGATGAAGTTCTCTCTATAACCAACTCATATGTATATATATTTATTCTTTTATGGATAGGAAAAGAATTATTAACAAGTATTATAATACAAATAATTTCACATATAGTTAGAATATAACTGCAGAAAAGTTCAAATGTTTGAATATAAAAATATATAATGTGGTAGAAAGTGATCCGAAGCTATGAGGCCTGACAACTAAGCAGAAATTATCTTCCACATTACACTTTGTAGGAAATACTTCCTCCTTCTCCCATTATATTCCTAAAAATCTTGATGCGAGAGTTTTAATAAAGCTTATTAGATATATTATAAATAGAAAAGAGATCTCACATTAGTATGATATTAAAATAATTAATTATAGATAGTGATGGACTTGGGTGATAAAAAATATAAATAAGTTGTGTTATAATGTTGAGAGTAATGAGTGGTGGGATAGTGTCCATAAATAACATATGAACAAATATTAACGATATACCAAAAAGAAATATAAAAATAAATATTGGGGATAGATGAAATATCTAGATTGCATATAACGTGCCGGTTACCACCAACCAGAGGGACTATACAATAATATGAATAATATTAAGCACCGATGTATATATTCTATATATGCTTTCTAAATTTATATAATTTGGACAAATTTCAAAAATATATATTTACAAAATGTTGAACACTTCATTATATACAACATTTTCAATAGACATACAATACGATTTGTGACTAGTGAAACAATTAACGCAGATATTTATTCATTTTAGAGGTAATTGCATATGAGATAATGAGTGAAAATTATTGTCAATGAAACTAAATATATTTTATTCAGAAATAATTAAATTAAAAAAAAAATCAAAATAAGGAATCCATGTGATCTTGTTAGTCCGTGTTTTATATTTATCTAGAATATTAATGTTAATTGTATTATCGATCATATGCATTACTCCTTAGCTTGTGGAGTATTAATTTGGCTTAACATCATGCAATGACACACACACAAAAAGGGGCACCGTTGTCAATTCACATGCATTTTCCCGCCATCCGACACAGCTCAAAATCTTCATCTGGAATCCTTGCTCTTGCTTATTCACTCTATCTCACAACCTATTCCCAGAGCTCACTCTCTCATTCTACGCACCATATTGCCGCGAAGGCGACGGAAAATGGGAGTAGGAAGCGAAAACCCTTGTCAGACATCACCGACATTCACAACGTGACACCCTCTCCGTTTTGCGCGAGCTCGTTTCCCCCAATGGAATCTGCAAACCCACAGTTTCCATATTGAAGTCTAATTCAATTCCACTAACCACCAATTCTGCCCCGAATCGTCCGATAGATCCAACACCAGCATCGGGTCATCCAGCGTCGGCGCCACCTCCAATTCGAAAACCGTTCGATTTCGACAACCTCCTCCTGCACTCTCTCCAACTACTTCTCTGTGTAATTTCCTTTCCCTTGTGATGTGTATTTAATTATGAGAGGCGCGCATATTTTGGTGTATTTTTGTGATTTTTGTGCGGGTCCTTTTTTTTGGCTAACATGGAAATGTGTAACATCAATGAAAAGACCTAGGGTTTTGGAGCTGGACGCTAAAATTTTATTGGGTTGTTGAATACATACTAATTCATGAGTTCATTTCTGTATTCTTGATGATGCTTTTTTTGGTGATTGAGCTTAATTGTTTTATTTTAATCTGTATCTGCATAATCCTCCTCCGTCTCCTCCTCCAATCGGCATGGTTGGTAAAGGTGCAGAAAGACGGATTTCTGTTCTTTTGGGCAACATGTATCAGTTTGTCTGTTCCCGCAGTTCTATCAGTTGTTTTGGTTGACATCTGATTTGAAGCTTTTAGTTCTAGATTGCTTGCTATTTTAGTTGTTGGTGGGATTACAGATAGATTGTCTCATTTTGATTCTCTATATTCTCGGTCTTCTGTTTCACTCTGAAGTGTTATATGGATATTTATAGCATGTTTGGTCTAAGTTCTATGCATTAATGGATTTTTATGAAAATAGTCTGCAAATAGTTTGTAACGGGGCTCTTACTGAAGTTGATATTGGGACTGTGGATGCAGCTTATAGTCGAAGACATAATATTGAAAAGTCCAATAAAGAAAGGCAGGCTCATGTGATTGTTTGTCGCGCATCTAGTGAGAAGAGGAAGGACAAAGGAAAGGCCATGGCCATACCTTTAAGTTCATCAGTTTCTGAGAAAGTAAAAGAAACTCAGAATAAAATTTGTAATGTGGCTCTTACTAATAGTGGTATGGGAATTCAAAATGCAGCATATGATCGAAGACAGACTACTGAAAAATCTAGGAAAGAGAGAAAGTCTGATGTGATTGATTGTCCCACATCTGTTACGGAAATGAAGGACAAAGGGAAGGCCATTGCTGTGCCATATAACTCCTTACCTACTGGGAAGCTGAAGGAGACTCAGAATGCTGTTTATAATTCCAGCACTGTGGTTGAGAGGTCATGCCAGAAAGGCCTAGAAAATATCATTTTCTATAATGGTTCTGCTGAGAATGTGAAAGAGACTAACAAGGATAATCTTGTTTCTTATAATCACTCCTCTGGGAAAACGGAGAAAAGGAAAGCAAACCTCAGTTCTTCTGATCGTGCATTGGGAAAAAATCAGAAATAGGGAAGGATATTGCAGATACTTCTTGCTTCTCACTTGAGAAAGTAAATGATAAAAATAAAGGGATTTTGCAACGTACTAGATCTTCCATTGTGCAAATAAAAGAGATAGGGGAGGAATATCTCAATCCTTCTACTTCCTTAGTTGGGGGAGCAAAGGACGGACCCAAGTCTGTGAACATTACTAACTTGTTGCCTGATAAAACAAAGGGAAAAGGAAAGGTGATTCTTGAAGTTGAACCATCTAACGTTAGAGGGTCATCTGCTACTGTGGCAGTCATATCCCGACCATCGAGGAAGATGAAGTTAAGTGAGAAGAACAAGAATGCTGTTGGGGTTTCTAGTTGCCCTCCAATGACGAGGACCAAAAAACTACGGTAGATCTCACTCTCGTCTCTTATGTCCAGCAATAGTAGACACACTGCCGTATGACACAGTCATTCTCACATGCAATTGCAGGAGGGAGTTCTGTTTAGAAAATTGAATTACTTGTGATATATTCGATTCTGTATCCTTCACTCTTTTGGACAAGATGGTATCGGCCTCGAATGTGCTAACTTACTTTAATGGTTAATGGACCATGTCATACGCTGTCACTGATTTATAGATATTAAAGTTTTATTTACAAGATTCACAATTGTGGTAGAAAACAAAAGTATTCATTTGTCTTTTAAGGCATTGTGAACACCAGTGATGACTCTTTGCACTATCATCTTTATGTTCGTGGTTTTTTAAGATGCCAAGTTATTTTTTTGCTCATTATAATGATAGGCTGTAGCATTAAGCTGCTCTGATGGTATATTCCTCTTATTTAACCAATATCTGCCCCTTTCACTGATCTACGAAGTGTTTCTTTTTGCTTTAGGAATGATCTTGATGACGCTGGGGATGTTAAATGTTTAAATTCGTGGACTGATCCACAAGTAAATGTCAGAAAGGTCTGTACAATGCTCTCTTTCTGAATACAATCCCTGTTCTTTTACGATTAATTACAGCCACCCATCTTCTACGGGTAATTCCCCAACAGTCGATGAATATTTATAAGAAAAAATCAAACCTCAATAGGATGCAATTACTTGTAAAATTATAGTTCTTTCTATCTTTTTTTTGGGTGAATAGGCTTGACCCCAACTCCTGACTATGGTGGTTTCCGCTTATGCTCTATTTAGTGTCACTATCATTCCCATTATGGTTGATGTTATTGAGATATTTTAGTATGTGTATATTATGTTTGAAAAATAAAGCTGCATAAAATTGAAATCAGTACATGGATTTCTCACTTTCAAATTTGTGGTATGTGGTATGATGTGAAATTGGTCTTTGTTCTGTCCTTCCCTAATGGAATCAGTTAACCATTATTACTAGCATTATTCCAATCTCATAACCCTTCTCCTTTTTGGGTTCATTGAAGGATGATAACCTTCCTCGAATTACAATATTTCTCTAAGTGCTAAATTACTGGTCTTGCTCATTTTTCTCATATCAAGTTGATATCCAATGCTTAATGTGGTTTTGCAGAAGAGGTGTTCGAGAACTGAAAACACAAGTGAATTGCCAGAAGAATTCATTAGAGAGCAGAAAGCATATTTTGACGACATTGATAATTTTGAACTGCCAGTAGAGGAAGCATCCCCAGATGAGTTGGATTAGGAAAGGAAAGTGCCTATTAGGTTAGGAGTAAATAACCAGATGTTCCATGTACAGTTACAGTGGCGATGCATCAAGCGATGCGATCTGTCTTGACAAATTTATACTTCAGATCTTACTGATATCTTAGTCTTATGCAGCTATAGATCAGAATACACGAATTATATTCAACTTGTTTGTAGATCATGTTACACAAATTCATATCTTATCTTGTATGTACCAAAATCAGGTTGCAGGTATGTAGTGATGTGGTTTACCTTCATTAGTTTACGTTGAGTTCCTCATTATTATGTGTGATGGATGCTTCATGTCTACTTTCCTGTACAGTTTGGTTATAACATACAAGTTTGTAAGATTGTAAATAACCTCATACAATGTAGATTGCCAAATTAATCAATGGAATAATATATTGGTTTAGTTTGATTATATTTTGACAGTTTCAGCTCAATAAACTATTACTACATTATTGGATTGAAGTGGATTCGTGTTAAACAAGAGGCAGCAAATGCGATTCCAACCACATGCATCGCTTGTTAGCTACATCGAGCATCACTTTACTACTTAACACTTTTAACTTGTACCAATTTTATTTAATTTTAGCTGGAAAATAAATGAAAGGTTACGGAGTGATTAAAGCTCGATTTGAATAGGGTTCGAGCTCAAAGCTGAGCTCGAGCTAGCTTAGAACTTTTCAACTCGACTTGATCACATTATTACACTCCTAAGTCAACTAAACCATATTTCCTTATTTAATGGGGAAAAAAGCAAAGAAGAAGATGAACGAAAACACCAAACATATTAATCATCTAATCACAGATTTAGCAGAAAAATACTTAATTCTGCAAATCAAAATTGCCTCACAAACATCCTGCAATTTACAGACTTGAAATAGCTAACACCAAAAACATACTAAAAAAAAAAAGTTATAACTAGAGCTGCTTCTTATCCCTCCTTAAACTCCCAAACACAATCCTCTCAACAATACAAACCAAAAACGAACTGCAAGGGCGACTTGATGTCCCCGTGCTCCCTGGCTTGTTGGGCCATGTTTCCGCGGGACACCAACTTGCCCCCTCTTGGAAGGATGTCTAGATAAATCCGAGGTACAGGATGTTTTCTGTTCTTGGGTCAACATGCTCTAAATCTTGAGTAAGATTGTCGGACTGATCTTGATGAAACAGTCAAATATTCAGACTCGGACATATTCCGGCATGAGACATATCCCTGCAGAAAAAACACCTGGAAAAAAACACATATAAGTGTATCCTATCCATTTTCGTGTGATTACGCATATGAATTAAATTTTATCTTTACAATGTACAGTGAGACCAGCTGTTGACGAGCAAGAATACTTTCACTAACCCTCTCTTTCTTCTCCTGCAACCATGAAACATATATAGCTACATCAATCCCAGTATTATTGAGTAGACCATGCTAGCATAGGTGGGAAAAAGCAGGTTTCATCAATCAGTATAATGTTTCTGTTGAGGTCCTACGTAAAGAATGTGGAGGAACGCAGTTGCATTAGGAAATACTTGCTTGACGGCGTTAGCTATGGATATGTGTGCGTATGATACAATCAAGGTTTGTGAAGTGGATCTGTACGTCCTACAGACCTGTGAGAGCAACTAATATAAGCCTAGGAGCATCATTTTCGATTAGCCCAATAACATATGCCAACAAGGTTATCATCAATACATTATTCGAAGCCTTAATTCTAACAACCTCAACATTGTCTCTGAGAACCTCATTATCTAGAAGAACCGTAGGAACGGTAGAATTGTTCCATATCATACAGAGAAAAAGGAGAATACCTAAAATTTGACTTATTTTGCACCTGAGCATTTGATGATACATATGAGGATGTAGATACACATTATTAATATGTATAGTACGGATTCCTATTCCGCACCAACAATATCCTCATTCTAACTTAGAAACCAAATGTTATACCATTCGTTGGCACATGACATATCTTCATTCTACAAAGCACTAAAAACAATAAAGAAAGATCATTGAATCATCAATAAATCCGTCACATGAATCGAAAAGGGAAAACATACACGAAACATTTCCATTACAAGAATACATGAAGTGATTTAACTTTGAATAATCGTGTTATAATTCAAAGAGAACTATTGCACGAAACTCTTACATGAACCCAAATGATTACATTTGCGTGTTCGTACAACAGTTATTGGTGTTACGTTATACCAAAACACTTTCAAATGCATTTTTTTTACATCCGCGTTATAGTTATGAATCGAGTACTTTTCTAGACCTGGTTGTACAATGATGAACACCAAGAAAAAAAATCTACTTTCCACCATTTTTCTTATTTAGTATGCGTGTATTAGTCTAGTGGTAGAGTGGTTTATACCCGAGGCCGAAGGTCTCGGGTTCAAGTTCACCGTAGCACGGCCTTTAAATTTATATATTTAATTGATCAAAAAAAATTGCATTTAATTCATTTGTATTCCGTCCATCACAAGTTTGCATTTTCCTCTTTTGAACATGATCTCACATAAATCCCACAATTTTTACTCTCAATTTATTTATTTATTTACAAAAATTATTACTTTCTACCTATATAATTTATTAAAACTCGTACCATCAAAATCAATATAAATTTTTGGTGGATGAAGAGTAACAATTATTTCAAGCAATGTATTTAACCAAGCCTATGACGATTTAACTCAGCCCTTACTTTCCAAATTAAATGTTTTGATGCGCAGATGACTTTCCAATTTTATATCAGCAGTAAATGATCGTGAATTGACGCATGCCAATCGACTATTTGGGTTGGGCCGGCCGGGCTGAAATGTTCTGGAGCCTATAAAATGATGGCCCACCCAAGCCAAATTCGAGCCTAATAGCTGGTTGGTGGGCATTTGAGTTGTAAATGGCTCATACTTGTTTATAAATTTCCACACAGCTACATTAAGGAATTTGGTATGGAAACGTGCAATCCAATTCTCCATTTTAAAATTTTTAATATTTGGTTTACGGCAAATTAAATTTTGAACTATTTTTAATCTGAACCCATCGATTTTACTTTTCATAACCTGTTTACACCACTTTTGTTGTTTTATCTTTATTCTGATGAATTTCCAACTTTATTTAAACCACTCATCATGTTTGTATTTTATTAAAATTCCTGTGTTTATTTCATTGTGAACAACAATATGATTTTATCAAAGTTCTTTGTAAACGTTATTTTACCCTTTTGTTTTACAATCATATTCTTTTGGAGTTCGGTAAGAATTTGTTTCACCTGGTATGCCTAGAATAATCTAATACGAGAAAAAAAATTCATCCAAATGTGACTAAGAAAATAGTTTCAACATAATTGGGTTATAGTTACTGATGGTACTGTTGTCACAGCAGCATTTGATTCTGACCACGAAACAAACAAGATGTTTATAGCAAGACATGAAGGTTAAAGAAGAATTTACAACAATCACTATTCATTTATCATCTGCTTCAGAGATTCCCTTGAAGCCTCTCCTTCCGGAGCCTCTCAAGTTCTTTCACCATTTGCCAATGTTCCGTCGACAAACAACTTGCACCAAAACTAACTGACATCAGGCGCCCCATTGTAAGCCATCTGCTACGAAAAGTCCATCAGCTCGAGAAACAAACATTAAGCGCAGAATGAGGATAAAACTCAGGCTACTTCTTTACCTGCTAAAGTCTTCTCTGCCTAAGCTTCTATCTGCTTGCCGAGCAGCAACTAGATCATCTTCGACCACCTATAATGCATCACATGATTTTCATTTCAGCATAAGACCGTTTGCATTGGAGCCAGTTAGGTGAAGGATCAAACCACATCAAGACAATAACATTGAGATGCAGTAAATCAAACGAAGAGCATATCAGTTAGCAAATGCTTTTACTTTAAATAGAGCTAAAAGAGGTTTGTTGTTTCTAGTTAAATTGAGTTAAGTTTGCGCTGCAGTCATTAAATCACGCATGCTCTAGCAGTAACTTGAAGGCCGACATATATTAGACTTAAATAAGCATAGCAACTTGAAGGCAAACATGAATTGGACTTAACCCCAACCTTCTGCAGAAGTGGCTCAATTGAATGAGGTAGTGATTTCATGGTAGCCAAATACCATCTCCAAGCTTTCAGCATTTCTCCATCCACCCCTGATGTGGAGTCAACTGAAGATGGACGAAAAGGGAGGACGAGATCAGCAGGCAGGATATTGGATTTGCCTTCAGAAAGGATCAGGAATTGAACATCCGCAGGCATCTCCATTTTATAATATGTGAAATCATAATGAACCTGTGGTGTGCAAACACAAATGGTAACTGATGTAAGCAAGGGGCAGAACGTGGCATTAGTCTCCATCAACAAACACCACTATAGAAATAACAAAATGAACCTTTTGTGACTCCATCATGCTTTTTAGTGCTTGTGCATTTTCAAGGCCTGTCGAGTTAAGGGTTCCAGATTGTAATGGGGTCTCATCAATGGTTAACTGTGAGCCTTCGGCTAACTGCAAAAGCCCAGACACCAGCCTATGGATACAGGACCATATATGTTAATATGCAACCTTCTTTCATGTCCATTATAAATCAAGCAAAGTTGGCTAAATTATAAATTCAGTAGTTATCAAGTTGATTATTCTTTACCTATTTGTGTTGTAGTCCTTCTTTGGGGCGAGGGTAACTGAATTGAGATAATCAAGTGTGAGAGGCAAGCATTCGGTGAAAGGCATGAGGTTCCCTATTGCAAGTTTAAGATTATTTCCAAATACAGACATGCTTTCTTTGTTAAAGCAAGTAAGATTTAGAGATAGCTTTCCAACAGCAACTTCATCTACTCTTGCGTGCACCTGGACATTGCAATCATTATGCCGAATAATTACCCAAAATAAACACAAGGTCATCTTAAGTTTCTAAAATGGATATCCTTGGAGAATTGAAATGCAAGCTTGTATAAGCTCTGTACAATTATGTTATAGCAAAAGACAGAGAAGCGAGATATATACTTTGGATAGCAGATGCAATAAAACGTATTCAGCTGCCAGCCGATCATGTCCAAGAACAGCTGTGAGATGCCCAATAAGAGCTTCCCTTATTTCCTTTATTGCTGGGGTTGTTAACTGCAATTATTAGGAAAAACAAAATCTAAGCTGACCTCAGTGTCAAGATAGACAGTGATCAATATGCTGCAGAGTACTATATATTTTAGAAGTTTTGAGAGGCACGGATCAATCAATCTTTTCTAACCTACCTCCAACTGAGGACTGGAAACAAGATCACTCGCTCCAAGCTTCCGGTGCACAACACAATGAAGTCGAGGAACCTGTACAGTTACAAGATCAGCACGCCTTGCAAGTATCTTGGACAAATGTTATAACAAAAGAAGTGGATCTATTATCATAGTTACAGACTATGAATATGAATACGAAATACGATATGAATGCAAAAAACATCCATCTTCCAAAAATCAAAATACAAATATGTTCAAAATGCGTTTACATTTTTTATTATATTTTATACTTTATTAATAGTAATATGGTGAAAATCATATAAACACATTTATATCAAAACAAAGAAAATAAATAGTTAACTAAGACTCAGCCGAAGGCCCAATACATACAATAAATAGTTCATTAAGACTTAAAAGTCTTAAATACAGCCAATAGCCAGACCCAACACCAACAGTCAATAATAGCAAAAGCCTAAATATGAGTAGAAGTGGGAATGCTATGTGTGAAGTCCATAGGGGCTGCAGCGACCCAGGCAGTGGGCGAGGACACTCGCCGACCCAGGTGGCAGCAAGGACAGGCGGTGGCCGTCCACAGCGGCAGCGAGGACAGGCGACAGTGGTGTGAGCATCGCGAAGCTGATGATTTGCGAGGATGATGTGCGTAAGTTCTGTTAATTTTTTTTCGAGAGGTCTTTGAATCAACAGACGCAGAAACTAGGGTTAACATATTTTGGCTACACGGAAACATATTTTGAACCTATTTCAAATGTATTTTTAATTAAAAAAATAAAAAAATACATATTAAAAACATAATTTCGGCATATTTTTTTGTATCGTATTAAATACGCCTTTTGCACATATGCTTCCCTCCCAGGAGTATTCATGTTTCATAGGTTACAGAAACTCTCCAAGTGTCACATGATTCTTTGACTGAGTCCAGAACTGACTACTTAAAAAGGTCAAGCAATTAAAGGACTCACAGAAAATCTGCAATCTCAAACCGCATGCATTTCCAGTAATAAGAAACTTGCAATTGAATTACGGATATAACTATTTATAATAGAAAACCAACTGGGTCCATCCTAACCTACAAATTCCCTCGTGCCTTCATTTTGTAGTTTATAAAAATAAAATTCGACTTAAAAGTAGACTTTCATTTTATTTTGAATTTCTAGTTCTTTTGTATCTTTCAAAATTATATATCACTTCCAATTCTCTGTTTTCTGGGGTGGGGGTGAGGATTTCTATCAACTCATGCATTTATTGTCATTTTAAGCTCATGAGTTATGATTCTTATGAAGTGGTAACATCATAAAATTTACAAACAGTACAGGAATACGAGATTATGACTGGGTAATTGATTCACCAATATGACATCAACTGGAAGTATTCTAGGTATTGGAAAATAGTTATAGATTAATATGATAGCTCTAGCAATGTTGTCAAGAACATAAAAGTCATAGCACAATAATAATGTGATGAATAGAAAGTAGAAACAATAACTTAATGAAAGATTGTGGTTACAGGAGCTGATTTTGGTAGTAATACCTACATGGCAACCTGAAAAGGTTTACCCTTTACTTTCTCTATCTATACCAAACATGCTGGAACTCCATAATAAATTTTCCTAAGACATAATATCAGATCTATAAGTAGCAAAATCACTAGGCTCCTTAAGAGCATGAAAAGCAAATAACCTTCTTCTAGAGTTCACCAATTGAAAAAGACCACTAAAAAGCTATAAGGGGGCAAAAGAATAAATGGACTAAATAACTTTTGAAGCAGGGACAGATTTGACATCAAATACGGTAGGCAAGCACAAGATAAAATTTGATTACATGAAACAATTAATATATTAAGGTGGAAAAATAGTGAAATATATTGGTAAACCTTGGAGGGAGGCAGACAAACTAACGCATCTTCACAAAAGTCATCCATGACTTCATTATCATCTCTGGATAAGGTAAGGTCTGGATCAAAAGTGAAGATGCCAACAAACTCAAAAACATCATTTAGCTTCAAGTCTGACTCAGGAGAGTCATAAATCTGCAAATTGTAACATTATTATCACAATGATCAAAGAGTTATAACAGCAACAAAATTGAAGCTATTTAGCTCAGAAACTAAGCATTCACCTTCACTAGACACGAAAATGAATTTTTTTTGCTAGGAGGTATACAGTTAGATGCACTTCCTTCAGTCACCACATTCTGCGAATTAAATGGCTCAAAAGCCACTCCACCCTCCCTCTGTGAAAAGAGAAAACGATAGACAATCAGGGACTCATAGCTTATGCACGCAACAACCATAACTTGAAAAACATTAAGACAGTTATGCTCAAAGCACATGGCAAGAAAAAGGGCTCAACAATAGGACGATGCACAGTGTTACTTCTACATACCATCTTTTTAGAATTTGGAGAATCCTCAATGGCATGGCCTGGTTCCTGTAAAATCAGATGTGACTTTCGAGTTAGAACATTATTAAAATATTTTCCCATGAAAGGACATAATATATAAATTATCCATAAATATGAATAATCACAATATCCAACTACTCGGGATAGAATGCAGAGAGGAAGTAGTCACATGAGATACAATGTTAGACCCAAACAGAGAAGAAAGTGCAGCTTAACATCATCATAACTAGTTGAGGATAGTCATTTACCACCATATCAACATTACTCATGGTTGCTTCATCCTCCCTCTGCCGCTTCTCCCTAGGTGGAGAAATAGTACCATTATACAGATTTCTTATAGCATTAGGCGAACACTCTACCCATGAGTTCTGCCCAGGAACCTAAAACAAGATGTCAAAGGATTGTTAACTATGCATAACTTTCACGGTCACTAGCTAAAGTAGCAATAGCAAAACAAAATGAACATCAAGGTAATCAAAGAGAAAGCTCACAGGGGTACAGTAAAGTAGCCGGCGCTCCCAAATCCGCATATCTGATGATGCATCTGAAGGACCATGGGACGCATCAGCAAACTTATTGGTTCTCCACTTATCACCATCCTGCAACAAGAAAACCCAAAGAATGACCTCAAATATAGCCCTCTTTAGAATGAGGGGAAAATCCAACATTACAATGATGATCTGGAGTTATCTTACATGAAAGTAACACCAAATATACCTTATAAGCACCAACATAAAATTCATTGCCCAACATATCTTGTATCATGCCCCGAAAGCGAACAAGTGTATTGGGTTGCACCGATTTCATTATTGATGAATTAAGCAACGGCACCTGACAACAATAACATAATACAAACATATTAGCAGAAAATAGTAAATACCATACAGCCATACTCAGGAGATGCACATCAAATTATTTGAGCACCCACAAAAGAATAGGTTTTGGGTTACAGTCTACATTTTCACATATGAAGAAAATAGATATTTATTAGACAATACTAATATGACTCAGAGAAAGCTATAGGTAGAGGGAGAGGCATAATATTACCCTAGAAAACTTGGGCAAAACTATAAGATGTTATGCGAGTCCGCTGCCAGAAACTAATATTTCACTAATTTGTTAACTATGTGCTTCAGAAGCACAATAACGTAATTGGAGCATCACGATTATTTGTAAATAACTGCAAGTAAAAGCTGACGGACTGAATATCAATTCCATGGACTTCGAATTTTGGAGATCAAACCAAATGTTTATTAAAAGAACACACACAGAGAGACTATGGCGTCCCATTTGCTGAAACAAATTGGGTGAAAACATTCCATAATGTCAAATACGAACCTGAGACAGGCCGCCATCATCGAAGAGAAACTGACGGAATATTTCGGCGGCGCCCCAGTCCTTACCGTCGACCGACATCGGATTGGAGCCGGACGACACCGCCTTCTCAAACGTCGATCGGACGGCTCCGAGTGGGTTGGCAAGGCAGTCGTAAGGTAGCCCAACCATGGTCGCTGATTTCCGTTTCCTTACTGATTGATTTCCCTTTTTCAAATTTCTAGAAGTATGTTTCTAGAGATAAATGCGAGCTAGAGTTCTTCTGATTGGGGGTCGAATAAAAATGGCACCGGCTGATTTTCCCGCGCCATAGACAACTTCCACGTGGATGTTCCCGCCAAATTCCAAGGCCATATTCCCGCCTATTTTGGTTTCCATGAATGAACTGGGATCTGTTTAATAATAATTAGAGTTGATTTCATGTAGTTCGTATGTATTAATTTTGATATTTTTCTTTAAAAGTTGTATATTATAGTTATAAAATAAAAAATAAATAACTTTTTTTTAATACAAATAATATATTTTTTAAAAACAAATGATATTTTTGGACGTGTACATATTAGGATCATTTGCATTCCAGTTTTTATGTAATAATAATAATGATAATGAGCCAATGTATCGATAAGAGTGTAAAGAAGAAGGACCTCCAAAGTATCATTTTATAATAATAATAATATTATTATTATTATTAATTTGGTTTGTTACCATTTTGAATTAAAATAATAATAATAGTTATTATTATTATTATCTGGTTTGCTTATGAAAGCAAATGGTTCAAACATATTAAGTCAGTTAGTTTCAATTTTACTATTTCTTTAGTAATATGTATTTCCTTAAATTTAATAGTTATTTTTATCTAATTTACTATGATTTTGTCAATAGAATATTAAATATTTCATTGAATATTTCCTCACTTCTTATCAAATATAGCTAATTGAACTTTGGTGATTTTTATAATTATTGAAAAATAAAATTAGACTTCCTCAAAAATAATCTTTAATAATATAATATTATTATAACTAATAAAAATTATATCATCTCGTCCTATACAAAATAAAAATTATAAAAAAAAGGTCGGTACATGTTTTTACATAAGCAATTCGATCATTTAAGGTCATAACAAAAAAAAATTCTTTTCTAAAACCAAGTTGGTAGGATCTTAAATATTCAATTATTATGTATGGTTGAATTGCCATATGATTTTAATACGGTTTATATCCTTTTCAGCTATAGCTAGAAGAAAATTAAGAAGATTAATTAATAAGTTGATCTATTATTTATATCCTTTGTCCATCAATTTTTTTTTTAGTTTTTCTCTTTTCTTCTTATTTCATTTATGAAAATTATTCCATAATATACATCATACTTATTTCATTCAATAATATCATTTACTTATACATTTTACCACATATGGCCAACTATTATCTTTATTTATTACCCTCAATAATATCACTTATTTACACATTTTACAACTCATGACCACCACTAATTTAAGTAATACTAAACTAATGTGAGATACTTACTCCATTCATAATACACTCAATAACTTTTATTAAAATTTATACTGAAGATTCTCAGGAAGTAAATTGGGAGACCCGGGGAGCATTAGAGATATAGATAATTGAGCACAATTAGGCGACTTTTATTAAATGCCTTTTTATGAGATAATCAAATGAAATCCTCTTTTTCCACAATTTTCTGTGTTCCATTATGTCCCACTATTAATTTTTCTATTTTCATAATATTCAATATAAAATAAAAGTATATTATTTCATAATTAACATTTATTAAAAATAGAATTTAGCGATTAATCAACCCAAATAATAATTTCTAACTAAAAAATATATACTTTCAAAAAAAACTAAAAAAATATATATTAAATATAAAGAAATAATTGTAATCCTAACACAGATTAGTGAACCCAATTTTAAAACTATACTAAAATATAAAAGGAAACAATAATTAAAAATAAAAATAAATAAAGTGGGATACGAAAAGTGGGATAATACGTAACCAAATCTCCATCCACTTGAATTAAACAAAAAAACTACCCGAGAGAGCGCTTTACACGAGGAACTAAAAGGTCTGTGTAATGGGCTTGCAGGCAACTTTTACAGTAGATGCATGGATACATACAGTGAGCATATAGGTCTTACACAATATAAACCATTCCAACCTCAAGAAGCGATGCTGGAGGTACCTTCAGAGACACGTCCGCTCCCCTACAGTTTCTCCGCAGGAAATTATACCCCAAATTGATGGCCAACCTCTTCCACACCGACGATCCTTGTTTAGCCCTAACGTGGGAATGCCCTAGAATGAAGGCTATCCCTGCTTGTTGTGCTTCATACAGATCACGCAGCTCCTCCTCCAACTGCACCTCCATCTCCGACCTCGTCTCTGTCTCCGACCCGTTATCGACAGCAAACCGAACCCTTCTCTCCCGCACCCCGATCGGCTCCATCTCAACGATATCTGTCACGCTGTCGACTGTCTGAAAACCAACCGAAACACTCGCCGGTTCCATGCTGTCCTCGGTTTCAAAAGCCAGTGTGCCGGAGAATGAGACTGTCCCTATCACCGCCAGCCGACACTCGCCCGTCGAGGCACCGGAACCAGAGCCATCATCCTCGTTGGAGACCCGTGCGCCCTGCACCAGTCGTACCGGATGAAGTCCGACAGCCTGCTCACGAGTTCAGACTCAAACGAGTCTACATCCTGGTGGACGTCCCGGTACCCGTAGCGAACGATGCATCGGTACGAGCGATGAGCTGCGGGGCCCACGCGGCCCACCAGATACCGCTCGGCCGGGGGGACAAATGGCACCGGCACCGATTTTATGCACACGAAGACGAGGATGCGGTGGAAGGCCGGGAGGTTGGTTACAAAACGTGAGAAGTTGGCGGGAATACCGGAAGTGAGATCAGTGAACACAAGGCCGACGCCCGGGACACGAGCGATGCCCAAGCTAGGACCCAGGGCTAGAAGCCATTCTAACGAAACCTTGTTGTGGAGGTCGTACTCGTATTTCTTTACCGTGGTGTAGTGCCAGACGAACATGACGGTGACAAGGAAGAGCGCGAGCAGGATGGGGAGCCACGCGCCTTCGAGGAATTTGATAAGGGAAGCGGAGAAGTAAAGCAATTCAACCGATCCGAAGAAGAGCAGAAAACACAAGGCCACGAGCGGAGGTTTGTGCCAACAAAGGATGATTACTAACGACGTGAGGCAAGTGGTTACCAGCATCACTGCCATCACCGCCAATCCTGCATTGATCAGCAAACCGAGAGTGAAAATTGAGTAATATATTAAAATAGTCATTTTCATAGTAAATACTCCATCCGTCCCATCTAAACGCACGAGGTTCTACCTGATGCGTTTCCCATGTGTTTTATGTCCCTAAATCCAATGGTTACCGCAATGCAGAGGATCATCAGCAGCCAGTTGATCTCGGGTATGTATATCTGACCGTGTATCTTTTCCGATGTGTGGATGACCTTGACCCTCGGAAAACAACCGAGTGATTGACTCTGGTTGATGATCGAGAAAGTTCCGCTGATGATAGCCTGACTCCCCACGACTGAAGCTAGTATTGCCACTATAAGCACTGGCCACCTTACACTTTCTGTTGAAGAATTTTAGCCACTGGTATCAACATTGCTATAAACACAAGCTAGTATTTTAACACACTCATAAATTCTTTACTAAAGAACGTTATTGTTCCATAATGATATAATAGAATTTTCACCCCAAATTTGACAATCTTGCAGACTATGAGGGTGTTAGGCTGAGCTTATAAGCTCCTCAAAACAGCTTATAAGCTATGTTTTAAGCTTAAAAAATAGCTTATAAGCTGTTTTTTAAAAAATAGCTTATAAGCTGTTTTGGGGAGCTTATAAGCTCAGCCAAACACCCTCTATATAAAGTGCAAAATCTAATCTAACCTGCACAAATCCTTGTGCAGGTTAGATTACCATTTACCAATTACCAAAATTACTTTTTAATTAATTCTTTTTGTTTGGTTTCTTTTAACATTTTAAAGGGGTCTATCAAAGCATATGGAGTGGCAAATTTGACTAGTAAATATATGTCATGCATCATCACTGCATATATTAAGTGTTGATTATAAATGGAAAACCGGTGGGTAAATGTTTTCCTAAATTAGAAAAACGATTCAAAATTTTCAAATTAGACTAAAATTTTCTTCAAGAAACCATTCTCGGCTTTGCTGAGTGATAGATACCTGGAACTGAGACGTAGAAGCCAATCTTATGAATTGTATGATGGTGCTTCGATAGGTAAGCAGCTTGACCCATGTACGCCAATATTAGTGCCGGATAAACCAAAAAGGTGAACGCTACCTGGAACAGTTTACCATGTATGTTAATATCTCACTGAGGAGAAGTCATCATATATTATACAGAAACTTCACCTGAATTGCTGCATACGAGAAATGGCCAAGATCGGCAAACATTGCTTCAGAACCTGCATATTTTAAAGGGTTTAGTAAATAATTGCAATAGGATGACTGCATCGCACAAAATGTAGAACCATGCTTTCTAGTGAAATGAACATCTGGAAAGTGGAAACTAGTCTTTTCAAGAGATGATGAACGACAAATAATACATTTACTAATACTGCATTTGTCTTTTATCGGCATATTAAATAATGAACAATCAGCAGAATAAGATGTGGCCTATATTTGGTAATCAGAAAATTTCACCAGTTAAAACTCAATAGTCACTGGTTACATATGACGAGGTTCCATCTTTTAACACTAGTGACATATAGACATTATTCAGAATGAGGCAAAATTATGATACGGAAAGTTAGAAAAATCTCACAAGTCAATACTCAGAAGTCACTGGTTACCTATGATGAGGTTCCATCTTTTAAAACTATTGACATATAGACATTATTCAGAATAACGCAAAATTATGATACGGTAAGTTAGAAAAATTCCATACAAATTAAGAAATTTGGTAATATATCACCAGATGTGGCCTATATTTGATAATTAGAAAATTTCAGCAGTTAATACTGAATGCTGCTTACCTTTGGTGAGTTTCCATCTTCCAACACTAGTGACATATAGAAGTTATTCAGAATAATGTTATGACACAGTAAGTTAGAAAAATTCCATACAATTTGAAAAGATACCTGTTATGCACAAAAGTATTCCACCCAAAGACATCCATCCTCCTTTTCTAGTCTTCTTCAAAAATGTTATCATATAAGACGGGGAAAGTGCTTGATACACATGTCGATTCCAGTGGAAAATATTATACAGGCCGAGTGCGCTTATGCATAGCAACCAAGTGAGGACTATTGGTGCAAAGAAGAAGCCAATGCGATGGGTGCCGTAGTGTTGTAAAGCAAATAGGCACACTAATATGAAGCAAGTAATCGGTACCATTGCATCTGCAGAAGATGAATTGGTCGAACTGTAAACTTATATTTGTTAACCTTTCATAGAAAATCATATATCATAACCAAACTGTAGATAAACCAAAAATGAGGCAGCATATAATGAAGCAACACAGAAAGGGGACCAATGAGAATTTACTTTGGAAAGAGCCAAATAAACTGGTAGGTTTGCATTTAATATAATTTAGCATTCGTATGTCCACATCAAACAAAATAACCTAACAATTATACCATATCATCCTGCCATAGTCTATGTTATCTTTAATTTTCAGAAAGGGTTCGCGTAATTCAAGTAAATCAGAACTTTATATATAGCTCTTTTCTCCAAAGAACTAGCAGAAAATATGTCGATATTGATCCTTCGGCTTTTACCTAAGGGCACAAACAATGGAATATATCTCGTCACTATAACCATGCACCTGAATAGAACAGTAATAAATATCGATTCATGATTAGCAGACAAGGCAACAAGGCATGATACGTAAGCAGACAAGTTGACAATTAGGGCCCCATGATTATCAGGTCACTTGGCATTGTGATTATCAAGTCCAGGATAAGATCAATTGAGGTACCTACCATGTAACAGAAATCACTAACCTTTTTTCCCCTCCAAAAAATTTTATCATCACCCGAAACAGATCTGCAGTAGCAACATACTTCCATTTTCCCTAATGATCTTAACTCATTCCTAAAATGTAATCCATTTTCTCAACTAAAAGAAAACTTATTGCACTTGACATTCTCCCATTAGATGTAAACAAACCAAATAACTGATCAGATATATTTTTATGATGTATATCCGTTCTAAAATCTTAGCATAATTCTATAGTTACTTGAAAGAGTAAGTTCATAGCTAAAATTGCAAAATTGAGAAAAACAAATTTGCCCAGAATTATAAACTGAATATATATAAGATGTTATTCTTCAGCTATAATGTGAAACCATTAAATCACTTTAGAGAAGGAAAAGAACAGAGAGATGTCATACGACGATTTATGAAAAGAAAGCTTACATTGGTGGTGATCCTTAGACATTGATAATTCAAGACCAGAAACAGCAGAAAAAACTGCAGGATGTAGAAGCAAATTTTCATTTGGAGCTCTTTATGAAAAGTAGAACATGAAATAGCTAGTCAAGATAACTTGCCAGATATTGCGGGTGTTAGCAGACCATCCCCAATGACCATACAAGTGCCTAGTAGAACCAGAATTAGTAAAGCGACGTGCAAGGACTTATGATTCTCGAGCACCGTTTTCACCCTTGAACTGTTCTTTGCTGTTGGAGGTGGCTCGAGTTTGTATGTGGAGAGAGCTTCGTCAGAAAGTTGTTGGTTGGGGAGAAGACTAACTTTAGCATGCCTGCATATCAAGGAATATAGAGCAAACGTACCACCTGCAAGAACAAAGTCCATCATTCGGCTGAGCTTATAAACTCCTCAAAATAGCTTATAAGCTTTGAAAATAAGCTCCAATGGCTTATAATCTAACCAAAAAATAAGTACCTCAACCTTACCTTGTTTTGTCATAATCTAATAAGCAACAATCAATTTCCAAAAATAACCCTACTATGGTATACTCTTTCAATTTCATTTCTTTCAATTTTCTCTCTAACTCACAATTATCTCTTTAGCTCATAAGCTCAATCATCCAAATACTTTGACAACTTATAAGATATTGAGACATTACATCTTATAAGCTTTCTAAAATAAGCTTAGCCAACACCCTCTAAATTGGTCGAAACAAGTTCTCTATAAAGACACATACCTTCTCCATTATCATCAGCTCGAAGCACTATGAAAACATATTTGAACAACGGGACAAGGGTTAAAGTCCAAAACACGAAGGAAAGAACGCCAAATATCTCCTCGTTTGTCTCCGAGTGATGAATGTCTTCTGCAAATGTGCTCTTGTACACGTAGAGAGGAGAAATGCTAAGGTCCCCATACACTACACCGAGACTCTGGTAAGCTAGTAGCAGAGTGGCCTTCCAAGAATCCTTCTAAAATTCCCACAAAAAAACAAGGACAGCAACAAAAACCATAATCTAATTAAGCATATCTTGTCTAATTTCAAGAATGTAACAAAAACTGAAAAATAAACTGTTCCAAACAATTTCAGTCGCCATAATTGATAACACCCTTAATAAATTTGCTGAAAGAACTGCTGTAAATGCGAAAAAAAAAAAAGAAGTTAACTAACCTTTGGGTTGCTCCAACAATTTCCACAGCTAGGATCCATCAATATTGAATAAAAATATCGCTGAAAACCAAGAGAAATTTAATTGCAGATCTCAACTAAAGCAAATACCAAAGATGATATTGCTCAGAGGAAAAGGAAAAAAGCCACAGTGCCCCTTGAGCTAATGTCACAAGAAAATATCTAAATGATATCTAAAAAACCAGACAGATGAAATGTACCCAACTTTTGCCCCATGTGGAGCACTAATCCTTCCAACAGTTTTATCATACCAACATTTTTATCACTCACTGCTTGCCCCCACAAAATAAGCAAGAACCAGGGAAAATGGAGCAAGAAATGAATAATCAGATAAACAAGGGCAAAACTGCAAATTGTAGTCTCATTATCATTGTAGATAAGAGTTGGTCATTCGAAGTCGGTAAAAAAGGAAAAGCTCAAAAAGGTGAAAGAAGAAACACAGAGTTATAGTAGTAAGAGTGTGTGGGGCAGAGAGGGAGGGCCAATAGCACATGATTTAACCAAAATTTTATCATCAAATCATCATCCACACCTAATTGAGCCCCACGAGAATTAAGGCACCAAAGTTCATTCTATACCTTTGCATATTATTATATTATACTCACAACTTGCATTTTCTTTCTAAGTGATGACCGACAGGAGAAAATTCCCACCAACATTCACGAATCAGAGCAATAAAATATGAATAAGGAAGGATATCATTTAGCAATGATAAACTAGTATAATATTGACACATGTTTTCTACTTATATTTCCACATTTTCAACTGCAGAAAAACTGAATATAATTCAAAGCAAGAGCTCAGAAGTTGCAAAGGGCTTGCAAGAAACTTCGAAATGCCACCACTACTGCCTCTGTTTTGAAATTAAATTTACCTTTTTTTTAGCAAGTTCAAGAAGGGAAATAAAAATTGGAACCAAATCGGAAAGTGGCAACAAAATAATTTTGAAAAAAGGGGATGATTTTGCAGTACAAAGTGTGTAAAAGTATGTAGTATTTTAAAGTAGTTATCTGGTTTATGGGCAGCAGTAGCACGTGATTAGAACATGGACCCCCTCTCTATCTTATTAAAGCTTTGTACACTGCTAAAATAGTCCTTACATTATGCACATATTTAACGTTATTTTCTATGTTGTCACGGACTCAACGTTTACAAGCAATTTGCATGCAGAGAGAGAGAGAGAGAGTAAATCGCGTGTACGTTTGGGTATCATGTTTTCTTGTCGTAGTGAGGAATGGTGTTTGGGAAAATATAAAATTGAAAGGCTTATGTTATTTAATCTGATTACGTCAATTCAATGTGTTCATTTTGCATTAAACTATTATGGACATTTTTTATGAAGTTTGGTGCTGTATCTCGCTTTTTTCAAACGAGAAATGATAAATACATTCCTATTTTTACGAGAAATTTTGAATGGACTTTTTTATTCATGTGGTGTCATGTTCTGTTGGAATTTGGAAATTGAATGGCTGATGTTCTTGGATCTGATTAAGCAAACAATTATTAGTAGAGCCGGTAAAATTGGCCCGGCCCGATGGGTCGGCCCGGGGTATCCGAAATTGGAATCGGGTTGGGTTCGTGAAAATAATGATCCGAAAAAAATCGGGCCTAAAAAGCCCGCCCACATAGCCCATCGGGCTGACCGGGATTTGGGGCTAAAAAGCCCGGGGTTAACGGGCCTAAAAGTTCGCCCACACATTTAAAGTTTTAATATTTTACATTTGATGTTTGATGATATTTGAAGCTTTAAGTTTATCTTTTACGTTGAAATTGATGTTAGACTTGTTAGTAGACTTAATTTATTTTATTTATATTGGAATTGATGCTATTAGACGTAATTTATCTTATTTACTTTGAAATTGATGTTAGTAGATTTAATTTATTTATTGTTATCATATTTTTTTAAAATTAAAAATAATATTTTATTAAATTAAATATTGGGCGAGTTTGATCCGATGGCTCGGATGAATTTGAATTTGGCTACTATATTTTCATTGATAGCATTTCTACCGAACCAAGCCGACCGATAAAAACAACAAGTTCCGATGGTAGGGTAGGACTGAGCCGACCGCCTTTTGCCAGCTCTAATTATTAGGTCATTCAATTATGCTAATTTTGTCCAACTAAAAAAGGGGCTAATTTTGCCGT
Organism: Salvia rosmarinus; assembly: GCA_036937905.1. Taxonomy (NCBI): domain Eukaryota; kingdom Viridiplantae; phylum Streptophyta; class Magnoliopsida; order Lamiales; family Lamiaceae; genus Salvia; species Salvia rosmarinus. The sequence goes on from JAODLM010000354.1 coordinate 631,273, forward strand.
ATATTTGTTATGCACATTTGGGGTTTGTGGATATTGGGTTTGTATTTGGCCATTTCCACAATAGTAGCTTATTTTTGACGCTAGATTTTGGTCACAGTTAAATATTGTTTCAAGTATAGTTCCCCCACTCAATAATTGTTCCAGATTATAAATAAGTTCTTGAATATTCAAAATATTATATAGATACACCACCTATGTATTTGTCAACAATGACTATACTTGTCCATAGACGACCCGATAGTTAAGGTGGAGTTCACGTGGTCGAGATGTCACGGTTCGAACCCCATCAAACGCCTCTATGGGTTTGAGCACATCACACTGGTTTTCTAAGTGTGGTTTACATGTCCGTATGGTTTGCGGTTATTGCGAGGCGTGGGGTTTACCCGGTCTTGGACCTAAGATAGCGGTGCGGGTTCCCATGATATCAAAAAAAAAACAATGACTGTACTAGTTGAAATTATATGATCCGTGATAGGATACGGCCCAACTACCAGGCCCAAGCATCAGGCCCAATACAAGTAACCCTGACATCAAGCTCGGCCTGGACAAGTTCGGCCCAAGAAGACTTCCATCAACCAGTGGGAACGCAGAAGGCTCGGCCATATCTAAAAGAGTCCTAATGGGAGAAGACTTCAAATCATAATAGGAGAAGACTTCAAACCCTAATAGGAAAAGACTTCGACTAGGAGTCAAACTCTTTTATGGTTGTGTATAAATAGAGGCTAGATTAGATGAAATAGATTCATTCACACTCTTTGTAATCGCTTTACACATTCGATACACGATTCTCTCTCTCCCCGTGGACGTAGATCTTATTCATAGATCGAACCACGTAAATCCTTGGTGTTCTTGCGCGTTTATTTCCTTACGAAATTAAGATCGATCCTTTGGCGCCGTGCGTGGGAAACGAAATTTTGTGTTTTCGATCAACCACCGTTTGTGGAAATAATCATGACCGGTACACCGAAGCCATCATCCGGACCGTCGCGGCAACAACAACGCCGACGGCGAAAGGAACGCCGAGCTCACTCGGGAAGAGCCCAATCGAGAAGAAACCCCGAAGGACATATCCAAAGTCTCGACGAGCACAGACACCCGCCTGCGGAGGCGGTTACCATAGCGAAGGAAATCGCAGCAATAATCCGAGGGAACATCCGCTCGCAAGTAAACCTTGACGACGCCGTCGAGGATTTCTCGAGAAAAATAAGGAGAGCTTTCTCCGATACCTCGGTGACACGTGGTCGGCCACGTCCCGAAGAGCGGAACGCAAGCCTCGTCTAGATACGAGGCATCACAACGAGGTGGGGCCCAAACCTACCGCGCGAGGAGCGAGCAGCGGAGAGGACGTCGTGATCGCCGCGGCCGGCCTCGATCGCGAATGAATCCATCCGGCGAACTCCGCCCGATCTCCGGGGACGAGCAACGCAGAAAAGGCATCGGGCGCCGTGAAGTCGGTCCGAGTCACCTAAGCGAGTTCGATCGTCGAACTCCGTCCCAATCTCCGGAGGCGGCTCGATGGATACGGGAAGATAGTCACCCGTTCTCAAATAGGATACTCAACACTTCTCTCCGGGATAAATACGGGTACCAAGCATCGCCCCTATGACGGGTCGAGAGATCCACGAACTTCCTCTCGCGGTTCAATACAACATGATCAACCAACGCGTCTCATTTCGGTTCATATGTAAACTCTTCCCGGAGTTACCGTCGACAACGCCCGCAGTGGTTCGACGATCTACCTACGGAAGCATCGGCCCTATCGCGACTGATGGCGCCTTCCATCGGCGAGTCAAAACATCGTCGGCACACCTCCTCACCATAAGGCAAAGCCGTAACGAGCCCATCGGTGACTTCATGACGAGGTTTAACAAGGAGTGTTTGAAGGTCAAGACGTGAGCGACTGTTAGTCATCTCGGCCTTCCAAAACGGCATCTTGCCGGGGCCTTATACCGAGAGATCGTCAATCACGAACCCGTACTCTGACAGAGCGTGGCGCATAGCCAACCGGTTCGCCAAAGCGGACGAGGCGACAGAGAAAGCGCGGCGAACAAGCGGGACCCCGGAAAAAGGAAGAAGAGGCGAAGGAAGGAAGATCGGAACCAAGGCGTGACGCCTTGGAAAGATTACATCGCCCGATAAGGTCGAGCTCGGTCGCGTGGCGCCTCGGAGCGACCTCAATACACCCGTTGACAAAGCCGAGGCGAGATCTCGACTCCATATGAACCTGTTCGAGAAGCCTCGACCGATGACAACGGGGAAGAGGTCCCACCCGTGGTAAATCCGCTCATTCCATGAGGATTACGGGCACGACATCGAAGAGTGCAAAGAGCTCATGGGTGAAATAGAGATCTTTGGTTCATAGCGGATCCTTGAGAAGTACCGAGGGCAGTCGCCAAGCCGACCGAGCGAAAGAAGAAAAGCGAGAGGAAGAGGGAAATTGCGCCTACAAAAAAAGCGCAACACAAGCGAGGAAGGAGACGACGAGCCCCAATATGACGGGTGATCTCCACTATTACGGGCTCCCCGTGGAGTCACGAAGTCTCCCAAGGCCGATGCCGAAGTCCTAATCCGCGAACCTACCAATAAGAGGTTCGGAAGGACGAGGCGATCACCTTCTCCGAGGGCGACCCGTGCAGGGACAAGATACCTCGCGGGATCGGCGGTGATCCGAGCAATAGTCGCGAATAAGTTGGTGAAGCGTTTACATTGACGATGGCGGCGTCGGTGAGCATCCTTTTCGAGGAATGCTTTGACAAGTTAGAAGTGGAAGAAGCACGCCTCGCGAGCACATTGCCACTCGAAGCTTCGTCCGGAGAAGACGCGCGGAAGGAATTATCGAGCTACCGTCGCGGTGGGGAAAGCACCGCGACCTCAACCAAGGTGGTGCGGTTCTTCGTAGTGAAGGCCCACTCGCCGTATAACATCATACTAGGGCGAGATTGGTGAACAGCTGTAAAGCGGTATGCTCAACGTACCACGACAATGAAGATACCCACCACGAGGGAACCGCAGTGATCGAGGAGATCAAAAGCGAGCCGATGAATGTATGCGGGTTGCCTACGAGGTGCTTGGGACCTCGGTTCGGCACCCACAGGCATAGCAATTAAAGGAACCCGAGTCGGAATCAGGAAGTACATCGCCTATCCCTGAAAGCCAGATAGAAGAGGTCGCACTGTACAAGGATGAGCCATTAAAGGTCGTCAAAGTTGGTTTCACCAAGACACCTAAAATGAAGGAACAAATCATCCAACTCCTAAGGGAATTCCGGGACGTGTTTGCTTGGTCTCCCCTCGATATGACCGGGGTCTCGCCGAGTATCATCACTCACCGGCTCAACATCGACCCGAACATAAGGCCGGTTCGATGAATAAAAAATTTTGCGGCCGAAGCGAAACCAAGTCATTCATGACGAGGTGAACCAACTATTAAAAGCCGCATCTTGTTCGAGGTCAAATATCCGACCTGGATAGCCAACCCGGTGATGGTGAAGAAAGGAGGAGGGATGGCGAATGTGTATTGACTACACGACCTCAACAAGCATTGCCCAAAGGATTGCTATCCCTTCCCAACATTGACAAGAAGGTCGACGCTACCGGTCGGATACGAAGTCTTGATTTCTTGGACTTATACAAGGGTATCACCAAGTCCTAATGGACGATGAAGACGCCGCCAAGACAGCCTTCATTACCGACTTGAGTCTTTGCGTATAAAAGATGCCATTCGGCCTTAAAATGCAGGGCTACCTATCAAAGGATGGTGGACAAAATATTTCAACCCTACATAGGTCGAATGTGGAGTATCGTGAGCGACATCGTCGTCAAAAGCAAGGAAGAAGCCGCATGTGTTTCCGACCTCGGATCGTCCTCGGCCTTCTTCGGAAAATCAACCTAAAGCGAATCCCCGAAGTGCACGTTTGCGATCCGATCTGGAAAGTTCTTATGGTGTTGGGTTTCACAAGAAGGCTAAAGCAAACTCGCCCAAGGTCCAAACCATTTTGGAAATGAAGATGCGAAGACCATCCATAGCGTACCTGTCGACGGTGCATAGCCGCACTAAGCCGCTTTCTTTCAAAAGCGCGGATAGCGGCTACCTTCTTCAAGATACTCAAAAGGCCCGAAATTCTCATGGGATGATGTACACGGTCCGCCTTTGAAGACCTCAAGAGCTACCTCGCCAAACTCCCACTTTATCCGTCCGAAAGAGGAGAAGTCATTTTCCTCTACCTCGCCGCCTCGGACGAATCCATAAGTCTGATCTTGAGTGCGAGAAGAAGGACGTCGGCTCCGGTGTATTTCATCACCGAGCACTAAAGGCCGGAACGAGGTATCGACCTTGAAGAAGCTTACCTTAGCATTGATAAGCGCCGCGAGGAGACTACGTCCATACTTCCATGCACATCCCATACAAGTCCTCATCGACTACCCACCCGGCAAGTATTGACGAGTTCAAGCCCTCGGGGAGAATCGCGAAATGGACAATCGAAGGCTGGGCGAGCACGATATATCCTTCGCCCGCCGGACCATCAAAGGTCAAGCCCAGCGGTTTCCTTGCCGAGGCTAACCGTCGAAAACCGAAGCCCACCGAGTCCGTGTCGAGACGATGCGAAGCCGAACCCATGGTTGAAACACCGAGTCCGGCAACTCACGTTGACGAGGCTTGGGAAAAAAGGTAGCGGAGCGGTATCTTACTCCAGGCCGGACGACGAGATCGCCTACTCACCGGTTCATATTCAAAAATACGAACAACGAAGTGGAGTATGGAACTCGATCGCGGGACTTCGCCTCGCTCAAAGTCTCCGGACACGAGCGTGCGAGTTCACAATGACTCTCAAGTCGTCGTAAGCCAAATGTTGGGAAAATCTGAGGCAAAAGCGGCGAATGAAGAAGTATCTTGAAAAAGCAAAAGCACGCAGCGGACTTTTCACACTTCGAGATAGTTCGCATCGAGGAGCAAAATAGCGGTGACATCTTAAGTAAATTGGCCTCGTCATCAACGAGCCCGCCAAGATGAAAGTCCAAAGCGAAGCATAGGCGATGCGAAGGCGGGCCGAGGTCAACGTAGTCTCGGATGAAGAACCCAATTGGATGACTCCCATTCGAGTACACGGAGAAGGCGAACGCCCCATGACAATTTGGAAGCTAGGAGGATCTGAACAAATCTGCGATATACAATTGAGCGGGGTCCTATCTGAAAGTCATATCTCCAACCTCTCTTAAGGTGCTTGGGTCCGAACCGAGCTAATTCGTTACGAGAAATACACGAAGGATCGTGCGGAAGCCACATCGGACCCGAGCCTTGTCAAAGAAAGTCATGCGATGGGGATACTATTGGCGACAATGTTCCAAGACTCGATGGACCTCGTAAAAAGTGTAAAGTGTCAAATCCATGGGAACGTACCAAGGCTACCGAGACCGACCTCACCTCCATACAGAGCCCTTGGCGTTTATGCAATGGGGATCGACATTGTGGGCCCTTTGTAAAGCACCGGGCTGCTCAATTTTTAATTGTTGCGATCGACTACTTCACGAAGTGGGTGGGCGAGCCCTTGGCGAAAATCACAAGCAAAACGCCTCAACTTCGTGCGGAAGAACATAGTGTGTCGACGGCATCCTCATATCCTCCTTTCGGATAACGGAACACAATTCACGGATAAGACATTCAAAGATTGGTGTCAAGAGCTTGGATCAACAAAGTTCACCTCGGTGGCCCATCCTCAAGCAAATGGTCGACCGAAGTTACCAGCGGGACCATCGTAAAGGGTCTAAAACTCGTCTCGACCGAGCTAAAGGCCTCGGGTGGTAAATTTACCACAGTCTTATGGTCGTGCCGAACAACACCTCGGACCTCGAGCGGAGAAACACCCTACAGTTTGGTGTATGGAACCAAGCAATGATCCTGCAGAGATCGGAGTCCGAGTCCCGTACCATTGACTTCTGCCGAAGCAATGGGGAAAATCTCGGTGATCTAGACCTACTCGAAGAAAGAGACATCGCATACATCGAGGAAGCTCGGTACAAGCAACAAGTAGCTCGGTATTACAACCGGCGATGTTAAAACCCGACAATTCCAGTGGGCGACCTCGTACTCGAAATAATGAAGTCAACAAAAGCCGCGCAGCTCGGCAAGTGGAAGCCACATGGGAAGGACCTTACCGGTCGACGAAGTCCTCGGCAAAGGGCCTATAAGCTCGCTCAATTGTCCGGTGAGCAATTACCCAACGCATGGCACATCATTCATCCGAAGAGATATTATGCATAAGTGTCGAGGGTCGGGTCTTGTTGATCGTATCTTTAAAGTCTGTTTAGAGTCCGAGTCTTATTTGGTGGTCGCGTCATCTTTTATCAATAAAATATTATTTTACGAGTTCTACTTGTCACTAATGCATAATTAATCTTCACATTATCCTCTACGGAGGACGAATTCCCTCGACGGAGGTCGATTACATCGTTTCATACGAATGTAAATTTAAACGCTGCATGCCTACATACGAGATCGATTACCTTCGTTTATTTCAAGCGCCTCTCTATGTAGATGAAGGGACCACCCTCCCGATAACCTCGGCAAAAACAGAACCATTCCTACATACGAGATCGTTACACCGTTTATTTGAGCGATTCTCTATGTAGATAAAGGGACCACCCTCCGGCGACCTCGGCAAAAACATGAACCATTCCTACATACGAGATCGATTACCTTGAGCGGTTCTCTCTATGTAGATGAAGGGACCACCCTCCCGACGACCTCGGCAAAACAGAATCATTCCTACATACGAGATCGATTACCTTCGTCTATTTGAGCCGTTCTCTCTATGTAGATGAAGGGACCACCCTCCCGACGACCTCGGCAAAAAGCAGAACCCTACCTTCCGTGCGGGGCGATTTCCTTCGTTTATTTGAGCGGAATTCTCTAAGAGACGAACTACCTTCGCATATTACTCTTGTTCAATACAAAGTCAATCTGAAGCAAAGAAATCATTCTTATTAACAAAAGATGACAGTTACATTTTACGAGGACCGAGCGAATCGGAAAAGGCGAGCCAATCCCTAGAAAAATCGGGATTCAGACTCATCTATACTAATCCTACTCTACCTCGTCCTTGGTCTACACCACGGGCCCGCCAGCATGACCTCGGTCACTTGAAGATGCCGCTCTGCGAGCTCGACCTCGGACACTCGAGGACGCTTTGGTTTCGACCCCTTGAGGATCCACGTCGTTCGAAGGCAATATAGCACGCCTCTCGAGCGCGCCACTCCGGATCGTCATAATTGGTTCATTTATTCTAGGCGAGAAGCTCCGTGAAGAAGAGGCCTCTGCATCCCGTCGAAGCATTTCGTCGGTTGTGGTTGTCGGCGATGACGATTTTGTATATGCTCCAGCCTTTTAATTCAGTCTTGATCGCCCGTGAATTGCTGGGAGGTCCGACCATATTCGGCGGTACCTCGCTGACAGGCGGCGACCTCGACAACCTCGCTTCAACTTCGGGATCGTCATCCCACCATTTCGTGGATAACCTCCTCGTACTCGGCATGCTCCTCGCCTATCACCTTGGCCTCCTCCTTGGCAACCTCGACGCCTCCTCCAATTCAGCGAGCACGGAGCTCGTCGCGGCTCTCGGCGGCTCATGTGACATCGACTCACCGCACATGACCAAGCCGCCCTTTATGGATGGAGTTCGATCTCTTTCAACTCAAGAGCCCGCGACGGGTCTTGATTCGGTTCAACCAGGAGAAGCATCAAGCATTTCAGAGATAAGCGAATAAAAAAAAAAAAAGATAAGTTTCTTAACATAAACTTGTGATTTTATTAACATGCCCTTAGCAAAAATCAATGTACATTTACATTCAAAAAAAAAAGGTGAAAAGATGGGGATCAACCGACCCCTCCGAAGCTTCGCCATGTCCACATCCGCCGCCTCCAAGCACGGAGAGCCTCGGCCTCTTCCGCCTATCCTCGGCTCGTTCGACCGGCCTCTTGGGAACCTCCCGAGCCTCGGCGCCTTCAAGCATCACCGCCTCCCGAGCCCTTTGCATGATCGGACATAAAAGCGTCGATCGGGGATCCCGATCCACGGGACGGCGCGAGCAGACTCGCGACGTAAGAACCGAGGAGGAGGCAAGGTTCTGCAGCACGACAAGCTCCTCCCGAGCCACGGACAAGCACATCAAAATAGGCCCTCGGGACATCATCCTCGATCTCCTCGCACCCATACTTGCCTTTGTCCAGTGCGGGTAGTCCTCGGCGACCTCTTGATTGCATCCGACACGGCGCTTATTAAGCACCTCACCGCGTCAAAACCATCCGGGCTTCGCCGACATGAACAGCCTCTCCGCAAAGGCACGGCATTTCTCCTCGCGAGCTCGCCATGTCCGCCTCCGACGGCGAACTGTTCCACCTCGCCTTCATCAAGGCAACCTCGGCCTCCGCCGCTTGCCCTTGCCGCCTCCGCCGCCTCGGTGCCTCCCGTCGACCGCCCTTGCCGCCTCCGCCACGGCGCCTCCGCCAACCCGCCCTAGCCGCCTCCTCCCACGTGCCGCCTCCGCCGACCGCCCTTGCCGCCGCCTCGATGGCCGCCGCGTCCGCCGCTTCGTTTGACGAGGTCCGGATCTTAGCCTCGGCCTCGGAAATTTCTTGAGCGAGGAGGTCTTCCTCCTCCATCTCCCGAGCATCTGGGCCACCCCGTCAGCTGCGTGTGCGCGCCTTCAAGTAATCCGATATAAGGTCGGATACCTCCGCCACGTCCTCGAATTTCTATACAATATACATCGGTCGAGGAAGAACATAATTTTATACCACTACACAAAGTATAAAACAAATACACTACCTCGGAAAGAGGCGAGGCGCCGCTTGAGCCAATGATCTCGACTCCGCCTCGTGAACAGAGGACTCGGGAATCGCATGCTTGCCTTCTTCATGCGCTTGAGTGGCTGCGGTGAAGGGGACCTCGAAGCCTCTCCGCTCACTTCGGGAATGTCCTGGACATCCTTCAAAGTTCAGGGAGACTGCTCGGCGCGAGAGATCGGCTCCTTCCTTTTCTTCTTTCTTTGATGAAGTTCACTACCGGGATCTGGTCGGCATCAACACATATAATAATGGAAGAAGAGAAAAGAAAGAAGGGCCTCACCTTCACCGACTCCGGTGGTAGGATCATAAGGCTAAGCCCGCGGCGCAAGCTCGACCTCGAGAAGACCTCGTCAACAAGGTCAATTTTGTCCGGTAGCCTCCAGTCACCGAAGCCCTTGTCGGCGATCACATCGGCGATCTTATCGATCGCCATGCAAACCCACATGTCTCGAAACCGATGAAGAAGAACTTCTTACGCGGTTGGAGATCTTGATTTAATCTTTGCTTTGAATTTCCTACGGGTGATAGATAATACCACCCGAGCCGCCCTTCGATTTGCAAAAGCGAAGATGCCCCAAGGTCAAAGGATAATTATGCCTATAGGCATAGACACCTAGGGCAGTCATATGCCGGAATGAGTTCGGCGAGAGTTGAGCAAGAGGTATGCCAAACATCTCTTGGAACTCGACGTATACATAAGGGTAAGGAAGACGAAGACCAGCCTTGAGGCGTCCTCACACACGCAACAAAACCATCCGGAGGGCACAGCCCTATCCTCCGGACGGGGGGCAACGAACTCAATATCAGAAGGAATACTATATTGAAAACAGATATCCCTAATATCAGAAATGCTTAAGATTGAAGAAAAAGAAGACACTTTACCGCAATCCCCCACTGAGGGGAATCGCAGACTACACTCGAAAGAGGCATATGAATACGGGTAAAAGCAGTAGAGACACTAACGAATCGAGACGGAGGAACGGACACAATTTGTGACCAGACGACTCATCGGGAGAAGAGGAAGCCATAACTTCATCGTTGTTTATCGGTGAAGATGGCGGGAACTTCAATCGTCAATGGCGAAAATAACCGCTTTTCGCGAGCATGAGATTTGAAATTCTAGAAATGTGGAAAGGCAAAAGTGATATGAGATATGGCGTGTCGAGGAAGGTATACCCATTATGCGCTTTATCGGAATCCAAACGCGCCACATTAAATGCGTGATAAATGCGTATCTCGTGTCTTGACTCGACAACGGCGGAAAAATCGCGTGTTGGCCTCGCTAACGCGCGCCGACGGTGAAGCCCGTCGAAGACCTCGGTGAGCGCGCCGTCGGTGAAGCGAGACAGAAGACCTCGACAACGCCTCGGCAGTGAAGCTCGTCGAAGACCTCGACTAACGCCCGTCGGTGAAGCCGTCGAAGACCTCGGTGAGCGCCTCGTCGGTGAAGCCGGTCGAAGACCTCGCCTAACGCTCGGCGGTGAAGCCGGTCGAAGACCTCGCCTAACGCCGTCGGTGAAGCCGTAAGAAGACCCGGTTGAACGCCTCCTTAGGTGAAGCCGGCCGGAAGACCTCGGTGAGCAGCGCCGGCAGTGAAGCCGGCAGAAGACATCGCCTAACACCTTGTCGGGTGAAGCCATAACACCTCGGCAAGAGACACGCTAAACACACGTGTCTTGACGGACGCCCGCCAACACAAACATTTGATATCGACATCGGAGGAATTGACACACACCAAGTCGGGCTGAAAGCATGTCAACATATCGTTTGAACCCGCCACGTCATAAACAACCCCAAATCAAGACGACCTCGCCTCGCGTCTTTTTGGGGGGTTGATAGGATACGGCCCAACCACTGTGCCCAAGCATCGTGCCCAATACAAGTAACCACGACATCAAGCTCGGCACCGACAAGTTCATTGAGAAGACTTCCATCAACCGGTGGGAACGGAAGGCTCGGTATATCTAAAAGAGTCCTAATGGGAAGACTTCAAATCATAATAGGAGAAGACTTGAACCCTAATAGGAAAAGACTTGACTAGGAGTCAAACTCTTTTATGGTTGTGTATAAATAGAGGGTAGATTAGGCGAAATAGATTCATTCACACTCTTTGTAATCGCTTACACATTCAATACACGATTCTCTCTCTCTCCCGTGGACGTAGATCTTATTCATAGATCGAACCACGTAAATCCTTGGTGTTCTTGCGCATTTATTTCCCTTACGAAATTAAGATCGATCAATCCGCTTCTACAAGTTTGTATTAACATATCTTCTAAGGGTTGGTTGGTGGCATGAATGAAATTTGATATAAATAAAATGAATTTTGAAATGAAATGATTATAGGAATGAAATGGAATAAACATGTATCTATCTGTTCATAAAAAGTATTCCACAATTTCTATTTTGAGAGTCCATAAAAAGAATCCCAAATTTTATTTAGTATATCATTCTACTTTCCGTCCTTCTATTTTACCCTTAAAGTTCTCATTTTTTATCCATTCAAAAAGCACCTACCAATTATTTTCTTAAAACGCGTATCGATCAAACATATGATACTTTTAGGTAGACGGATAGAATAATTTCTATGAATGGTATTTTTGAGTATTATTAGTATATATTTAGTAATCAAACCAATAATTCATTGTAGTCCATTGGGTGGGTTGAATTGCCCTCATTTTGAAGACATGGGTTCGAAACCATCTCTCTCCTTCTTATTCTTGTAATTTTGTTCTTTTTTCTTTTTTCCTTTTTCCTTTTTCCTTTTCACCATTTTGCTTTCTTTTCTTCTCTTTTTCTTTTTTCCTTTTCGTCTTTCCTCTTTTATGTTTCATTTTTCTTTTCCTATAATTTAGTTATATTCTCTTCTTTCTACTTTGTACTCTTTCTTTTTCTTTTCTTTTTTTCTATTATTTGTATTATGTTGATGAAATAAAAAATATATGCAAAAATACAGTTTTTTATATGTGAACTAATTGATCAATCTAATTTCAAAAAATTTTATGATAAATTATTCTAACAACAATAAACTGAAGGCATCTAAGTTATTTTAAATTCTTATTTTAAACATCTAAAAAACTTGTTGATGATAAAACAATCAAAATATAGATCAATTGAATATATGATGACTATTTTAGAAATATAAGTATTGAACCAAACTATTGAATGAACTTAATTTTAGGGGTGAGCAAAATACCCGAAATTCGAATATCCGATCCGAACCAAACCGAAATTTAAAATTCGGTTCGGATTTTTTGGATTTTCGGTTCGGATCGGATTGACATTTTTCTAAATTTCGGATTTTCGGATTTTCGGATCGGATTGGATTTTTTTAATCCGAAAAAATCCGAAAATCCGAATTATATATAATAGTAATAATATTTTATTTAAATATTTTTAAATCTAATATAAATATATATAAGAATTAACAAAAATTGGTTTCGGATTTTTGGATTTTTCATAATTTCGGATTTTTCGGTTCGGTTCGGATATTTTTATAAAATTTTTGGATTTTCGGATATTCGGTTCGGATCGGATTGTTTTTCTCTCAAAATTCGGATTTTCGGATCGGTTCGGAATAGGCAAAAATCCGAACCGAAATCCGAATACTCACCCCTACTTAATTTCATATGTGTTTGTTAATGCTACTAATGAAATTATTATGCACGATTTCAGAAAATGAAGAATATAAGATAAACTTATGATAGTGATTGTGTTTAACTTTTATTTTTCTAACATTATGATGCAATTTAAATAATATTATTTACTTCTAATTTTATTTTATTTTAAAATTGGGCCCCAGAGTAAAATCGTGGCTCATCATTTGGATATGTATATAGAATGAGCGAATAGGAGAAATGCATTATTATTATTATTATTATTATTATTATTATTATTATTATTATTATTATTATTATTATTATTATTTTAAAAGTTACTAGTTTATGATATTGACGAGACCTATATAGAGATTTTTCAAAAATATTATTTTATTATCTTTTAAATTAATGATTTTTGCATTGGCCCAAATTGGGACCAATTTTTTTAGCATTTTAAAGAATTTATTAGTTTATAAAGTATTATTTTAAGAAGATTTATTGTAATTAATTGGATACGGGACAGCAAAAACTTGCGTTTATACGAACGTGAGAATTATTAACTTTATTTTATTATTAATTATTATAATTTTAATGAAAATTAAATAAGTAAATAAAAAAACAGTGGGGCCAAACCGCAATCAAGGTGTTAAATAGTTTAATTTTGTAATTATCTATAGATTAAGGAATATTTGAAAATATGTTTAAATATTTGGACATAAAGTGATTTTTCCAGAATAGAATGCACAAACCTATATTTCGTTTTTCCCCTCCTTTTCCCCAAGGGAACACCTAAATCTCCTTTGGGCAAAGGGGTTTGTACTTTGTAGTATGTAGAAATAGGCAACTACATTTTTTCTTTGACATACAAAAAAGCACGTGATACGGCGGGTCATTAGCCTGGAATAAAGTAGAAAATCACCTTTGATTTTTAAAAACAGCTGCATATACCCGCCTTCAATGGAGGAGGAGATGCAACTGCAAGTTGACTCGATCGATCACACACAACTCTCTCTCTCATACACACACAAACACACACATACACACGCAATCATACTCAGAGTGACTTGACTGAAATCTTCGTCTATCCCGTGGTGTGGATACATAATAATCAGGTGAAAGCTCTACTAGAAGCATCCATAGTGACTGCTGACATATTTCCCTAATCGATAGCTATCCATTTATTCTCGTCTCTCAAATTCCGATCGCGCGCTCTCGGATCATAATTTATGTTTATTCATCTCACTTCTGTCTGGTTTCTTCACTGAATTCTGAATCATTTCTGATTTTGGTAAGGTCGAACAGAAGGAAGGGAAAATGAGTGAGAATAAGGGGTTTCAGTTGGGGACGATCGGCGCGCTGACTCTGTCGGTGGTTTCCTCCGTTTCTATAGTTATCTGTAATAAAGCGCTCATGAGTACTTTGCATTTCATTTTCGGTAAGCCACTTGTTTATATTCTGATTATCAAGTTTATTGTGAGGATTATATGAGATAATGTACCAAATATTTGTATGATGTTGAACAATTTTGCATTTGAGGGGTAGACAGGTGGATTTTTACTGTAGTTATTTAGATTACATTGTTTTTCGATTTGATTATGCTTCCTTTGATGTGTTTTTTTCCACAAATTTGATCATTGAAGCTCTCATCTTTGTACTAGAGATTTTTCATTTTCTCTGGTTGCTAGTTTATGGTTTTAATTTCAATTTTGTTGTTAATTCTTGAAGAATATCATCAAGTTAGATATTTTTTCCTTTCCTTTTCATGTGTTTTTATTCGCCGGATGCATTTTAGCTGCTGCAGAACTTTTCAATGCAATATGAAACAGAATATTACAATGAATGGTAACCGATTAAATTTTGCTGCCTAGCTCTTGATTTCCTTAGGAGTGGATTGTGTTCTTCAATTGGAACACCTAAATACAGCTCAACTAAAACTACAGTGTTGCAAATATATAAATACATCTGTTAACTAAACCTGGCCATTGATTGCATTTGACGCGACAATAGATAAGAAGCTTAATCCTATCTAACAACTGTTATAAGTAAATTATATCTGATAGCTAATGTAAAAACCAAAATTACTATCTAACAAGAACGATTATCGTTTGACCAAGTAATGAACTGGATAGAAAGTATTCCCTTTTTATGGTAACAGCTATTACTGCTTGACATTTGGTTGGAAAATAAAAGTCATATCAGGAAATGACATTAATATAAGATTTTCTTTGGAATGCAGCTACTACACTGACTAGCTGGCATCTCCTGGTTACTTTTTGTTCTCTTCATGTGGCACTATCGATGAAATTCTTCGAGCACAAACCAATAGATTTTCAAACTGTTATTGGATTTGGCATCTTAAATGGAATTTCAATTGGAATGTTGAACCTCAGCTTAGGGTTCAATTCAGTTGGTTTTTATCAGGTAAACTTCTCTTCAGTGTCCTTTTGTTGTTTGACTTTGATACATGTCTTTGAGGTTTATGAATGAAAGATCTGTCTTCATTTCCTTGTTAGATGACAAAGTTGGCGATTATCCCCTGCACAGTACTCTTGGAAACCCTTTTCCTAGGCAAGATATTCAGGTTGGTCACACATGCTACACAGAAGTAGTTATCTTTGGGCCAATTTTTATATTCTTTTATTCTCTCTGGTTTTATATGATTCCAGCAATTCCCTTTTAACATACTGGCAACATTTATATTTTGTTTTTCCATTGAGAGTGTAATGATTCCTAACCTGGTCATATTAATCTGCTTAACAAAGGCTAAAGGGTGGCATATTGTGATCACTTAGACTCTTCAATTTTCATTTAGAAAACTATGAATATTCCTAAAAGAACAGGCTGCTCTTTCAATTATGCCTTACAAGCACATACATAACAATAAACAAATAGTCTTCTTTCCTTCCTCTGCAAGATACTTTTGGTAAGAGATATTTGATCTAATGCCAAATGCTCTGAGCCAAGAATAGACTTGCTGAGTAAGTTTAAAATGGTTTTGTTCATCTGTTTCTTGGTTTTCTTTGTCTAATGTTGGAGTTGTGTTATTGCAGTAGGACTATCAAGCTTTCTCTGTGTTTTCTGCTCCTAGGTGTTGGAATTGCTACAATTACTGATCTTCAGCTCAATTTGCTAGGGTCATGTCTCTCTTTCCTTGCAGTTGTTACCACCTGCGTTGCTCAAATCGTATCCTTTGTCTACTTACATTCATCCCTTTTCATTAGCTGACACAAGAAAAGCTAATGGCAGGAAATTTCTGGATAATGACAAACATGCAAAGCTCCGTCTTACACACACTCTAAAACATTAAGAAACATAATTAACAGAACCCAATCTTAAAGTATTCACTATTCAGCAAGAGAATATTGATGCTGTCCTAAAAAGGTATGAATACAGCTTGTAAACTAGTCGCCCACTTGTATGATGTCTAAGGATCATATGTGTCCCTTTCTTTTTCTTCATGTAGGGTGTCGAAATCTGAGCAATTAATCCATGAGGACCACTTTGTTGCCTCAGAGAATCTAAAGCAGTTGGATGTTTAAATTAGAGACCACGATGCAATTCACTTGACCCTTATATAAGAAGAACTGCTTCCTTAATCAGAAATAATTGATATATTACTGATCATAACAAAATTAGGATAAATAACCCAGAATGTCCCTTAGAACATTGTGAGCCATCTTGAATTAGCTGCTGCTCGCACCTTCACACAGAATGTATCTGCATATTAACATCAAATTTGATCCCTTTTTTTCTGAATCTTTAATGTTGCCGCATGATAGCTCTGTTTGATCTTTTAGTATTCACGAATCCAAGTCTTTTTCGGAGATATGCTCTTTTACCCTGATTACATCAGTCATAATGGTTGTCTTGCAGCAATTGTTCTGGTTAACTCCGTCTAGGCATGGGTATGACATTCTTGAAAAGAAACGAATCTTTCACTTCATGTTCCATTTATTTCTTGGTATGTCTAACATTGTTTGAGATCTTAACCGTCTCCTTTAGATGACCAATACCATCCAGAAGAAATACAAGATTTCGTCAACCCAACTACTGTATCAATCTTGTCTATATCAAGCAATGACCTTGCTCATCTCAGGTCCATTTTTGGATAGGCTTTTGACTAAACAAAATGTATATTCATTCGAATACACGCCAAAAGTAGTTGTAAGTCACATGAGAATTTAGATCTATATATGTTATTCTTCTTTCTATGCTTATTGCATCTTGACCTAAATCTGTGTTTGATGTTGCAGGTTTTTATTGTTCTATCTTGTCTAATCTCTATCTCCGTCAATTTTAGCACATTCCTTGTGATAGGAAAGACGTCCCCCGTCACCTATCAAGTTCTTGGGCATCTCAAAACTTGTTTAGTGTTAGCATTTGGTTATTCTTTGCTTGGGATCCATTTAACTGGAGGAACATACTTGGGATAATGGTTGCATTGGTTGGTATGATCCTATATTCATATTTTGCACCCAAGAGAACCAAGCAAAAGCTGACGAAGCATCAGTACCGAATCAGGTATTTAGAGCTGCTCTGTTCTCCTTCAAATCTAGTAGCCTTCTGTTTCATCAACCTATATACCGAACAATGGTTTTATGCTTTCCGTTTAATGTCATCTATACAGCTAAAGGAAGCTGAATCTGATCCCCTTTACATGTTGAAACTGGTACATCAAAGTTTAATGAGCTGCCTCTGTCAAAGGGAACGAATTGGGAAGTAGACAAAGATTTGCATGCCTGAAGAATTTTATGTTGGTACAGTTACATGTGCCCTTTTCTATACATGAACTTCTTCTGTAGCATGCAAATGCAATGAAACTCTCGCTTAGTTTCACAGCATTGGGATGAGTTCAAGGATTCTTTTCTATTATCTTTGTGCTAAGAAATTCCCATAATCTAACATGCTAAGACTTTTTTGTAAGAACCTTTAAGTAGACATTATTCCTTGTTCTGATAAAAATAACAAAAAAATGGTAAAAAATACTAGTTTATTTGTAGATTGTTTTCTCCATTAACTTAATAATAACCTCTCTCTCTCTCTCTCTCATAATATGACCAATTTGATCTGGATTTTCTATTAGCCACTCTTTTGCATGTTCTCTGCCCATACTACTTAAGAATTCAAATCGAAGTTATGAAGTATGGATATCAATATGTGTAGAATTATGTATACTAAAATATGTTGGAGATAGTCAAGTTGATTGTAACTCATTGATATTTTAAAAGTAAATAGTGCGCATCTTTGTTTCACCCGATGTGACCAAACCTCTTAACATGCATCTGCTGTACTTGATAAGTGATCTCACCCCACAAACCTATTCGCTCAAGAGGGAGGAAAAAGGAAGAAAAAAAATACATTGGCTACCCCATTGCTTTCGCTCTTGGCGTCTCTCTATCTCTCCCTTGCGTCTCCTTTCCTTCCTTGTCTCCTTCACCTGGCTGATGCTAACTCTCTTCCTTTTCAACTCCCAAAATGGAAGCTAGCTTGAGTGTTGGAGAGGGTAGGCCAAAAATGGAGAGGATGAGAGAGTTTTTCTTGTGTGTAGTGTGTAGGGAAAATGGCTGAAATGGTTGTATGTGTATGAGTATATGGCCGGCCATGATGAGGGCAGAGAGTGTGTAGCTTTAGTTTGAAATTGCTCAATGCATGGCAAGGTTTTCTTACAATACAACCTTGTCCACTCTACCTCCTTCCCAACCCTTTCTAGCTTCTCGCCCCTCTCACTTAGGCTATTACGACTGCAATTTAAATTTCAAATTTTGTTTAGTTTAGGCTACACACTTATTTAAAATAATATACCACATGGGAAGTTGTTTTGGGCACTTGAGCTCTTATATTAAGGCCGACGCGCACACACATACACGGCACATACACATATCACTTTTGTATTTAAACTTTAAATATCAAAATGAATATTGTCTCATTCATGTTTTAATTGTGAAACATGGAGTTACTACTCTTGAAGATACATGCATGTCGACATAAATCAAAATCAAAACTTGATCGAATCAAATTGGAATTTCTTCGTGAAACGATCTTTTATTTCATGCATGCGTAACATCTATATATAAAATATTGCACCTTGACATATAATAAGCAATGCTCGATTATAATTTAGATTTCGAAATTTGCTCATCCTTATAAAATGATCCCTTCTTGAGATAAATTCGGCTTCTTCTTTATGAATCTTAGCATCAAGGTATTTTCAAGTTTTGGAAGTCGAACGTTTTTCTTTTTCGGTAGACACTGCCCATCTTTTCAAAAAGGTATCAATATAATTGCCATTAAGGAAACTGAGTTTTTAAAAATCGCTGAAACCTTGTTTTTATATTAATATATGAGGTGGTCTCTCATACATCCATCCGTACATGCGGAATTTGATATTTTTCTTCAGTGTAAAAAACAAATGATACTTTTATTTAATGTAAATGATACTTTTCTTAACAACAAATGATATTTTTGTTCGTCCAACTGATGTACAAGAGTTTTTGTGTTAATATATAGATTTGCTCCATAAACTTTATAACACATTGGTTCCAACCCCATGGGCCATGAGCAACCCTTTTAGGATAATAGCATGTTATGTTGGCAAAAAAAAAGACAACGAGCTCCCAAATAACCCATGACGAGTATGGAGATAAAGGAATCGTATTCGTAATACAGACCAAACTTGCTAAACGGACAGGGAATGCATTTTGCCACCTTCTCTGCGACCTGCTTTAATAGTATATATTCGACAAGGATTAGGAAAACCATGTATTATCACGTGTTTGAAATAATCAGAATGTTGGGATGTGATGACTATCTATACAAAATGTTTGGTTCATCAAGGATAGGAAAACATCTTCCGAGTAGCCTGACTCTAGGAGCTCTTCAACAATTGAGCTCTTTATCATGAGTATCTACACTAAATCTTTGGTTCATCATCTCTATCGAGATTCATGGATAATATCAATGTCCCAATAAAGATTTTGAGATTTAATCAATACTTGAGGATTCAAATCATAACATTGTATATCGTAAAATACCATAATGTTGCTCCCAAATACTTACTGATATCTTGAGCATTATATAGAGAATATAAATTTTGATGGGTTCGTTTCTAATTGAAATTTTGTTCATAAGATTCAAACCAAATGATAATTTTTCGATTAAAAAATTGAATAAAATTGACAAATAAGAAAAATCGAACGAGCATGTAAATCAATGATTTGATTCGATTTTTCAAGACAAAACTTGGGTGAGCTCCGCCTACCTGAGCTCACCCTTGTTTTTGTTAAAATCATTATATATTAATTATGGTGCGTAGAATAATTAGATTTTATTAATTTATAATTAAATTTATTAAATTTTAATTATAATTTATTAATTCAAAATATAATTTATTAATTTATAATTATGGTTTATTAATTCATAATTAAGGTTTATTAATTCATAATTAAAGTTTATTAATTCAAAATTAGGATTTATTATTTAAAATTAGGATTTATTAATTCACAATTAGGGTTTATATTTCAAAATTAGGGTTTATTAATTCTCAATTAGGGTTTATTAATTCAAAATTAAGATTTATTAATTCATGATTAGGGTTTATTAATTCACAATTAGGGTTTATTAATTCACAATTACAGTTTATTAATTCTAATTAGACTTTATTAATTCAAAATTTAAAATTTATTAATTCAAAATTATTATTTATTAATTCATAATTATGATTTATTAAATTAATTAATTTAAAAATAATTAATCAACTAAATAACTAATTAATTAATTAAAAATTAATTACGGTCTCCTTGTCTTGTGGCGTGCACAGGAGACCACCTTTTCAATTCTGGTTCAATTTTCCCAACCGTATGTCCTGCGCCCATTCTCTTTTCGTCATTGGTTACTCCATTTCTCATACGAGACGTAGAAATAGAACATTAGGTACACACAACGTGTGCACATAAGATAATTTGACACTTTTATTAGATGAAATTAACGATACTCTGTAAAGTCATGGCATGGACATTGCTTGGTTATTTTGTATAAATTACAGAAGATTGGAAAAAGCGTTCTTTTTTCCTTATTCAACATTTTTATAAATTTAAAGTTTAGATACAAATTAATCTTAATTTCCTATCATATTATAAAGCACCTATTGTACATACATGGGCGGGTCTAAGAAAACATGGGCCCTATGCAAATTCTTTAAATTAGACCCTTTACGAGTGATTTAAAAATTTATAATTTTTTTAATTAGAAATTAAAAATAATTACTAAATTATGTTGTTTTGTCAAATTACATTATAAAGGAAAAAAAGTACTACATTAACTTAAAATGTATTCGAATAAAAATAAAAATCCAATCTGATAAAAAAGAACAAAATCTGAATTACATCCTTCTTAAATCTCAGAAATATGATTTGATTGCTTAAAAATCGAAAACAGAATCCAGATTGCGCCCTTCTTAAATCTCAAAAATATGATATGATTGCTTAAAATCGAGAACTAAATCTAAATTAGGCCCTTCTTAAATCTAAAAAATGTGACTTGATTGCTTAAAAATTGAAAATAGTTGCATTTATAAATCTCAAAAATATGATTTGATTGCTTAAAAATAAAAAGTAGCTGCAAGATGCAATCACAAAGAATCAAAACACAAGACCTAAGCTAGAAAAACCAATTGTTCATTGAAGGTAAAACAAAATAATATACTAAATATTATGTATGGATCTAAATATTTTTGTTCATTGAAGGTAAAACAAAATAATATACTAAATATTATGTATGGATCTAAATATTTTTGGGGCTCTTTTTGCAGGACTCTATATACGCATATATAGTAGAATTAATATATCCAAAGCACACTATCTAGAAACTTGTTTCATAGCTATTAAAAGCCAGTTAGTAAATAATCACATAAAACAAGATTAACTAGCCAAAAATACAGATACAAAAACATGTGCCAAGTAAAATTAGGACAAACCAAATCACATTCATTAAAAGTAGGCCCCAACTCAGGACATATAGTATCTACAAACTTGTAATTATTACATGACGAAATTAGTGGCTCCATCAAATATAATCCAACCACCATTTGAACATCTCTAGAGATGCAAAGACCAAAAAAAATAAAATTGTTTTTTTGACTTTTGCTACATACAAAAGGCTACCGTATTTATTAAGCGGGCGCTCGATCTCTGCCACCACAGCCAAACCCCAAATAGTATGACAAATTGCAAATTAATTAAGACTAGAATTGGCCTCCTTGGAATGTCTGTCCGAACTGCCAATTAGATGGCACGACGTTATTACTAGTGACTGTCCTTCCATCACTAGTCGTCACTCGAAAAGATAGGGTTTGGCCGTTGAGATAGGAGTTGCTCTGCCAGTTTTGGCCCCAGTTTCTCGACATGGACTGCCATCCGGTCCTCGACCCCTTGATCGACACGCTATGGACGTCGCCGGCACCACCCACGTTCGAGATCAACACTAGGTTGAAGTAGGAGTGGCCGTTGATCGTGAACCTTATCCCGCCCTTCTTTCTGCACGCCACCCTGCACTCAATCAATGCATTAAGGGGGCGTTTAATATTGAGGATTAACGTAGATAGATAAAAAAAAATAGTATATGTTATTCTATTATTTACCAAGATGGATTTAAAACTTGAGATATTCTAAGGCCATTGATGTTTTCAACTTTGAGATGAGTTGTTTGATTTATATAAAATTGAAAAATGTACGTAGGATCGGAGAAATCCTAGTGATTAAGATAAAACTATTCAATTATTTATTATCAATCATGAACAATAAATGTCCCCCCAAAAAATCTTAATTTCAAGTTTTTACATATTCGATCATATTTGAAATATTTAACTAAGGTCCTCTATTGACTTCTAATGTGACATCTCATATTGCATTCGTGAATGATCGATATGTGACAATTATAAGAGTTTAGGATTGTCAAATGTTAGGTTATATATTTTCTTTATATAAATCATAAGTCCGGAACCTTTAGTATTACCACATATCGATCATCCATGAATACGATAAGAGATGTCACATACTCACAATAAAAGGTAACAGAGGATTTAAAATTGTATGTGAAGTGGTCTAAGTATTTTTACCTCCTAAAAGAAATGGGCACGATTCCAGCGCGGAATTGGGCAATCTTCAAGAAAGCGGGCTGAGCCATATCGAAGTGCTGGCGAGGAGGGTTGCACCAGCCGCCGTTGTTGTTGGGAAGAGAAGGGTTTGGAGGGCAGAAATTGGTGGCGGTGACGGTGATGGTGCCGGGGAGGCACCATTTGGGGTCGTTGTTGCACCGTAGCTCATAGCACGCGCACCCGCAGCTCAGCCCGTCGTTAAAAGAGCTGTACTCAGTGCTGCTGTGTTTGTACCGTAGCCTTGGCTGTACAGATTACCATACCCACAAGCACCTCCTGCATGCAATATTGTAATTGATGGTGTCACTAACTAGCTACATTTGCACCTAATTGTTCTAATCTATTACCTTATACTCCCTCCGTTCACCAAAATCGTTCCTTGATTTTGGTGGCATGAGTTTTAATAAATTGTAATCATTGTAAAGTAAGTGAGTATAAAAAGGTAGGTCATGTGGATAATAAATTAATATATTAATGGATAGTGGGTGTAAAAAGATGGGTCATGCGTTGTTTTTGTAAATAAATGGATAGATTTATGGTAAAAATGTGAAGTTGATGTTTCCAAAAAAGAAAATTGAATCTTTTTTGTGGACAGACTAAAATGAAATTAAATGAACGTATTTGATGGACGGATGGAGTAATATTTTACAATATTATTTTTCAAAAGCTTATTTTTGATAGAGAAAAAATAGTAATATAATCTTAGATATGAAACGGATTCAATCTATGGAAGAGAATTTTAGATGGTGAAATTAAAAACTATCATTTTAGTTATTAATTATGATAAAATCAATTCCAAAGTCAAACTCATTTGTTGGATTGAAAAATAACAAGAAATGGCACTAAACTTAATTTTTGGTAAAGTGAGGTGACGTACCCATGGTGCCAGACGCATCTCCTCCACCGTAGAAAGTAGCATAAGCATTTTGCCATCCTCCATAGTCTCCATAACTAGTCTTCAGGCTCAAGAAGAAGAAGAAGAATAGTGAGAATAATGGAACGACAGCCATTGATCATAAAACAATTTGAGATGTAGAAAATTGTTGGAATTGTACAATTTTCAAATAAGAGTGTAGCTGTATTTATAAGGGGCAGGAATGCAATTGATTAATTTCGCTGAAAATGACATTTTTGCATGTCCGAGAGCCACAACAAAAGAATGTCAAATTAATAAAGCAAGACGCACATGCATTTGTCCCAACCTCAACTACCAATTAACTGATAATCTAATAGGCCCTACTACATTTCTCTACTCTTTGCTTTGTATACTCCATCCCTTTTGCCTCTTAAATCTGCATACCTAATCTTGTGCGTCATGTATTTTGGATTATTTCTTTATGCTATTTGCCTGAAATTGCGCCGGACACGTAGCAAGTTAAGAATGCAAGACTCGCAATATTGGCAGCATTTGACGTTCAAGATATTGATTTTGAGGGGAACAAAAAGGACAAAGTCTCCACTGACCAAATTAAATCATATTTTAATTGAAATTTTACGTGAGAATCACATTCTAATTAAAATTTAAAATAAAATCACTATATATCATTACGTAAAAACATCTTAATAGAAGATTACCTCAAAAAAAAATCAAAACTCGTGATTGGACTTTACTAAAGCCCCACAGGGTAAAATCACTTTAGTTTTTCTTTTTCCTTTTTGAGGCGATAAAAATCCCTTAGTTAATTTACCAGCCCATCATTAGCTAGAATATGTGCATTAATATGGTCTTCTTGATAAATATGAGAAACCTGGATAGGATCTGTAGAAGATATACTACTTGATAAATCTAGTATATGTTAGTATGCAAGATTTATGTAAAGCGAGAAAGAACACCGAGAACTTTACGTGGTTCGATCGTTAATGAGATCTACGTCCACCGGAGAGTGATTCCTCAATACTTTCACTATGGTTTGATTACGGTGAGTATAGCTAAAAGCTCTTAGTATTCAAGAAGTTCTAACCCTTCTACCTTCGATCTAACTCCTATTTATACATATATGAGGGCCCCATATGAACCGATCCTCCCATGTAGGGACTCTTAGCCTCGTGTGTAGGGATCGCCTCTCGCCCATAGGCCTCTTAGCCTTGCGCTTATAGGGATCATAGCCTCACCGATTAGGGTTTCGAGGCCGCCAGGTTGGGGATGGGCACTTTAGATAACCGTGGGCCGCTATTAAAGTCGAGCCCGGCTCGTTTGGGTCATCGGTGGGCAGTGGTTGGGCCATATCCCATCATAGCCACGAATAGTCGGCAATGCAGTACCGTGCCGAGGTGAGGTGAAAGCGCGTTCGAGGTAGGATGTTGCTCGGTGATGTTGTTCTCGAGGTTTCGATTTCTTTGGTGTCGGATTTGATCGGTTCGCTGGATTCGTCTTGAGGTGAGCGGTTTGGCGTTCGCGGGCATCGCTTGTTGGAGACCGAGCCGAGTCACCTATCGTTTGACAAAGATGTCTTTGCAAAGCGAAGTCGCAGATCCGACCGGATAGCGACCCTGTAGGTTACACCGAGGTCCGATCCGAGCGCCCCGCTTCCGGAGGATGCCGAGGTCCGACCGATTGGCGGATTCGATAGAGATATCATCTTGGGATGATACCGAGGTCCGCCCTGAGCGACACCGCCTACCGGGATGCCGGTGTGGCTGGCGGCGCCGACGGAGGGCCGAGGTCGACCGATTGGCAGATCTCGGATAGAGATATCATGCCGGATGATACCGAGGTCCGTCCGAGTGACACCGCCTACCGGGATGTCGAGGTGTGGCTGGCCTTGGCCGACTGGAGGACGCCGAGGTCCGAGCCGGATGTAGATGTTCTTGTAGGGGGCGATGTCCGTTGGCAGGACGCCGAGGTCCGACCTGAGGCGCCGCCCCTTTTTGGATATGGAAGCGGACGAGGTCCGAGGTCCGAGCCGTCTGAGGTCAACGTAATCATCACACGATCAGACTGGCGGTCTGTCTTACCGTAGAGAACGTCATACGAGCCAGGCGGCAGTTGGGCGCTCGAACCGCGTGCGCACGTCAACTCCATATCCAATCGCGGGTAGGCACGTGTGAAAGTTGAAACGGCAGTTTTTAGGCGCCATTTGTCCTATAAATAGGCCCGAATGAGGCAACTGTTCACTTTCCCCTTCGACGCTTTGTTTCAGAGAATACATTTGCAGAAATTTGCCAACTTCTTCCCGATCTCGTTGAAGGAGCCAAATATTCCAGCGAAAAGTAAGTATGTATTCTTCATCTTCTCCTTCTCGTTCTGAAAATTCTTGTTCTGCCTCGGGTTCTGGTCGTTCATCCTCCGATGTAAAGGACTATATGTGCTATAACCGCTTTGCAGAGGTCCATAGGACTTAGTCTTGTGGTCCATGGGTATCATCGATATGGGACGGACTTAGGGTTGGCGTGGCGAGGTCGAGGTTGACACTAGAGGAGCTTTTGAGATAACGAAGAATACCGTATTTGGGAGGCGTGGTGGTGCCGCCGACCGGATGATAGAGGCGATGGCCCTCCGGAGGATTTATTCTTGATATGTAGATAGCTTGATAGGCGGCCTTAGGTTTCCTTTGGCCCCAATTTTCCTTAGCATCCAGAATATTTCCGGATCCCGTATGTCAACCTCGAACTCCATTAGGTCGGTGGTGGGGCTAGGCTCTTTCTATGGCATTGCCGGGGGTTCTCCTTCGAGGTCTTGATGCGCTTTTTAGTGTCGAGACCATGGGAGGAGTGTACTATCTGTCTCCTCGGCTGAAATTTAAGGTGGCGCCCCTAAGGTGTCCCATGGCGAATAGGTATTTCTTCTGCGGTGATGGGCATCCGAGGTATGAGTGGGGCCTCGGCAAGATGATGGACGTGAAAGTCAAGCCCCAGGCCACATGGAGAAAGAGCTCAACGACCTCGGTGAGATACTATCTGCTGATTTCACCGAGGATGACTGAACAACGCCGGCCGGCGTTTATAGGTCGAGGCGTCGGGAGCGGGTGCGATCGGGTGAGGGCATCCCCATATATTGTTATTATTTTATATGTATCGCTATATGTCCGACCTCGTTGTGTTGAACAAGAATTTACCTTTGTTGCAGTGAGGCTCGATCACGAGAAGAAGACCAAAGCGCCGGCCTCGTCATCATCTCCGGGCCAGGCGCCACCAAAAAAGAAGGCGAGGACCGAGCCTGCTCCGCTCGAGGTCGTGGGCGACCGACCCAGTGGTGTTGCCCGCCAGCCCGACCTCGAGTCCGGCCGTGGGGAGGGGGACTCGCACCCGTATCACGTTTGAGGTGCCGACCTCCGACTCTCCTATGTCCTTCCCCAAAGTATAAGCCCTTGCCATATTCCCTTGTACTTTTTGTGTTTATGTCTTGCCGTGGGGTATGCGAGGATGTGGCGTCGGTTGCGGGTGCGCAGCCGCACCGCCGCCGGGTTCTTGGTGGAGAGTGCCTCCGTGACAGGCGTTGGAGGGAGGCGTCACTGCCGAGTCTGCTGGCTACCGAGAGCGGAGGCGGAGATGCGAGGGCCGCCGAGGCCGCTATTAAGAAGGACAAGACCTGCGTGTGGCCCGCACCGAGGTGGAGGTGCCGCGAGGAGGCGGCAGGCGGAGAAGAAACTCGCCGAGACGGCGAGTGCCTTGCTTGGCGGGCAAGGACCGATCTTTCAAGGCCTTCGCCGCAAGCTTATTGAGTCCGAGACCTTCTCCTCCTTCATCTCCGATCCGCCGCGGTGCTCGGGCCTCGGGTGATATCCTCCCACGGAGGGTTGGCGGCCTCGATGCCCCGACTTCGGCAAGGTCGTCGCATGGCCGGGTTGAGGTCGCACTCGGGCGGTGCGAAGGACTACGCCCGAGTAATTGCCGGGCTGCCCTTCCCGTGGTGAGGCCTATCCTCCTCCGCCTCTCGACGGCCGAGGCCGTGGCCCAAGTCTGAGGAGGATGAAGACCGTGAGCTTGTGAACTCCTCGGCGAGGCGCGAGCCGAGGTGGGGCAGTGGAGGCCAAGGCAGGGGCGGTGGTCGCCGACTCCGACAAGGCGGCCGAGGTCGTGACCAAATGTAATAGGTTAAATATTTTTCGGATCATTAGATCACCGCCTTTGTACATTTCCATTCATATAAATAAAGACGATTTTTCGAACGTGTTTGTCCTTTGTCTTTTTGTTGTCTTTAGCATTCCGCTTCTCAATATCTCGGCTTGATCATGATCATTGACTAAACCGAAAGAGGCCCGAGGTGCCTTAGCGGAAAAGAACGGCGAGGTGTTTTGGAGGGCGATCGTCCGAGCCGACTCAAGTTTTGACGAGTTTAGATATCAGCTCGGAATCGCCGAGTGAGGGAAGTTGCACGAGGTCGATCGCGAGGTGGCTCGCCTCCGGCCGAGAACGACTCAAGCTAAGGATTGCGCACTGAAGTCCGGGGCGATCTATCCGCCGACGTGATTGAGGCGCCTAATGCGGGCGAGGCAGCTCGAGTTGGCTCGGGAGGTCGGAGCAAATCTCGGAGCACGCAGAGTATGACAAGGTAATCCACCGATCCGGTGGAACTACCATATCGGTCGACGATCGAGTTCGAGCTTCACGATGCAGGGCATGGTCTTTGAGGGATGAGGAGGGCCTACAAAGAAAAGTTTAAAGGCGCCTCGACTCCATCATGAAGTACATGCGGATGTACAAGATCGTTCAGAACGACGATGCCCCACCCGCAGCGAGTCCACAAGCAGCTCCAGATGTACAAGATCGTTCAGAACGACGATGCCCCACCCCGCAATGAGTCCACGCAGCTCCACCGGTCCGATAATAGAAGAACCCGAGGAGGAGGCGGCTCGCCGATCACGCCAAGTGCTCCGGCTGATGGGTCCACTGATAGGAGAGCGCCTAGGGGCGGTCGTCGGTGGGAAGCGCCCGGGACTTGGTCGGCGTGTGAGGCGGCAAGTCGGGCGAGGTCGTGATCCTGCCAAAGGCCGAGTTCACGAGGTCGAGTGCGACCTGGTGTAGCCTCGGTTCGAGGAGCCCGCTTCGGTCGGGACACACTGTGCGGTTTAAAGTGCTTCGAGCGGTCGCGGTGGTCCGGGGTCACCATTTCGTGCCTGGGTGCCTCAGAGCTGCGCCGAGCGCTCGAGTAGGCCGCGGTGATTCCGCCTTATCGACCGGTTGAAGGCACCGAGTTCGCTCCAGCGCATATCGCCGACCGGAGATTTTGTTCGAATCGTGCGGCTTGAAGAAGACTGGCGAGGTGGAGCTCTAAGCCCGAATGAGTTTGTATATAGCTTAGGACTTTGTATGTAGTCGTAAATGTATTTAGACTCGTTCAAGTGTATATTTTCCCTTGAGAGGTACAAACATAGCTTAGACTTCGCTTTGGTCGTACATGTATTTAGGCTCATACAAATGTATATCTTCCCAAATAAAGGGCATAATTTGACGAGATCTCGATCTGGATGTCTTTTGCATGTAGATACTTCAATTTAACGAGTGATCCGTATGCTTGCATGTAGACGCTCAATTTAATGAGTTGCTGTATGCCTTGCACTTAGACGCTCAATTTAATGAGTAATCAGGAGTGCGGTGCGCGCTAGTGAGTACCCTACTTAGTGGGTTTTCATCTTCGTAAGGCGCCCCTGTGAAGGTTTAAATGTGGTATATCCAAATAGATGTTCACATATGTATAAGACGAGGCGAAGTGGAATACTTATTCAGAAAAACAAGTGTTTTATTGAGAAGTAAATAACATCGCACTTCGGCGAAAGCAACAAGAGGAGTAATCATGATGCTGATCTAAAATTGAAGCTATGTAAAGTACCTCCTTAGATGAGTGATATGCCAGGTTCGAGGGATAAGTGCACCGGATAGGTGAGCTAGCTTGTAGGCCCCTTTGCCGAGGTCCTCGTGAACGCGGTATGGACCTTCCCATGTCGGATCTAGCTTGTTAAGACGCTCGGCTCTACTGGCTTCATTATTCCGTAGGACGAGGTCGCCTACTTGGAGTGCGGAGGCTTTGACCCTTTTGTTGTAGTATCGTGCGACCTGGCCCTTGTACTTGGCTTCGTTTATGAAGGCGAGTTCGCTTCTCCCGAGAGCATCAAGGTTGCACGCAGGTCTTCCTCGCTCGATGCCCGGTCGAAGTGAAGAGTGCACGGCTTGATGCGCCGATCTCACCGGTATGACGGCCTCGATCCGTGAGACCAAACTGAAACGGGTTTCTCCGCGAAGTCCGAGGTGTCGCTCAGAGGACCAGAGGACTTGGGGAGATTTTCAGCCCAATCACCCTTAGCTCGGTCTAGCCTCTTCTTTAATCCTTGACGATCGTGCGGTTCGTCACCTCGGTCGACCATTCGCTGCGGGTGTGCGATCGAGGTGAAACGCTGCTCGATCCGGAGCTCTTCACACCATTCCTTAAAATTTTTGTCGATTTAACCGGTGCCGTTGTCCGAGATCGAATGTGCGGTATGCCAAGCGGCGGACTATGTTCTTCCACACGAAGGTCTGAATCTTCCCGCCGTGAGGCTCGAAAGCTCGGCTCTCGACCCATTTTGTGAAGTAATCTACGACTACGACTACATCGAAGTCGACTGTTGCTCGGTCAAACGGGCTAATGATGTCGATCCCCACCGCATGAAAGGCCACGGGCTCGCAGCCGCCGGATCGGTCAGGGTAGCTGACCGTGGAGTGAAGTGGAACTTGACATTTTTGACGAGCTCGGCCGAATCTTGGACGAGGTGGGCTAGTAATATCCCGACATCAGCGTCTTCTTTGAGAGAGCTCGCGACCCGATGTGACTTTCACAAGACCCCCGGTGAATCTCATTGAGCACTTAGTCGGCTTCTTCTCGCCGAGGCATCTCAGGAGGGGTTGAAGGTAGGACTTCCTGCAGAGAGCGCCCTCATGTACGAGGTAATTTTAGGATTTCGCCATCATCTTTTTGGCTTCGAGCCGATCTTGAGGCAGTGCGCCATCTTCCAGGTAGGCCTTTATGGGAGATATCCAGTTCGGTTCTATCACGGTGATGATGCCGATGTGGGACTCGCGATGCTTCGGAATGAACCTCCTCCCTGGTGGACTTGTTGATGACGTGACTAACTTGTCGAGGACGCCACCGGCTCATTTTCCCTCGTGGGATTCGGCGAACACTGAAGTACTGAATGAGGTCAAGATCTCCTTTGCCTTCTCAGGTATTGCTTCATTCGATCCTCCTTGGCCTCAGATTCGCCTAGGACTGGTTTACCACGACACGGGAATCTCAGAAGATCCGGATCTTGTCCACTTTCAATTCCTTTGCGGCGGAGTCAGGAGATCAACGCCGTACTCCACCTCGTTGTTTGTGGTCGGGAAGGTAAACCGAGGGCGTGGGTCACTTCTGTTTATGCGGCCGAGGAGGAGGATGCCTCGCCCACGCCTGTCTTGCATGAAGCTCCATCCACGCACATCCGCCAGTCATCAGGCGGGCGAGGAAAATTCTCCTCCGCGGGCGGGCGTGGGCGACCTCGCTAGTAGAGCCGACCTCGATGAATTTGGCCTCCACGGGGAAGTCACAGAGCTTGCCCTTTATGGCGGCCCGGGGAGTACGAGATGTCGTGATCGCCGAGCCCAGGCCCACTTGGCTATACGTCCGGATGATTACGGCTTTGACAAGACTTGTCTCAAAGGTAAGTCGGTTAGTACCGGACGGAATGGGCTTGGAAGTAGGGGTGGAGGTGTTGCTTGGCGTTCACCAAGGCGGTGCTACCTTTTCGAGGTGGTGTACCTCGTCTCGGTCCTTTGAGAGCCCGGCTAATGAAGTAGATGGGAGTTGCCGTCCGCCTCATCTCGCACCAATATCTTGTCTTGATTGCCTCGTCCAAGGCGGCTAGATATAAGGAGAGGATTTCACCTTGTTTCGGGGCGGACAGGGTCGGCAGGTCGCGAGATACTCTTTCAATTGTGCGAAGGCGACTGGTGTTCTTCCCGCCAGCGAAGTCCGAGCTCTCCTCAAGATCTTGAAGAAGGGGCTGGCTTCTCGGCAGCCCGAGATAAGAATCTGCTGAGGGCGGCTAGGCACCCGGTGAGTTTGTGGATCTCACGGATGGTCTTTGGCACCTGCATGTCGAGCACCGTTTTCACCTTAGTGGGATTTGCCTCCGTGCCTTCTTGCGAAACCCAAAGATCCCGTGAATTTACCCGTCCTCACCATGAATGTGCACACGGGGTTGAGCTTGAGGTTGGCCGATCCGAGGAGTTGGAGGATGGTGCCGAGGTCGTCCAGCAGCTCTTCATTTTGACTTTTGACTACGATGTCGTCGACGAGACCTCGACAATCTCCCGATGTGATCTTTGAATATTGCGCCCACTATCCTCCGGTAGGTAGCTCCGCGTTTCAGCCGAAGGCATCTTCCGACACGCAAAGGCAGCCAAGTCGGTGATGAACGCGGTCTTTGGGGTGTCCTCCTGCTCATCAGATTTGGTGGTACCCTTTGTACAGATCTAGGAAGTTCAAGACTGTGGCCCACGGTGCCTCCACCTTCTTATCAATGTCGGGAGGGGTAACAATCTTTCGGCGGTTTGTTGAGGTCGGTGTAGTCGACACATGCGCCACCCTCCACAGCTTTCGGACCACGATCGGATTAGCCATCCAGTCGGGTACTGACCTCGAACAAGATCTTGGCCTTCAGAGTCGAGTCACTCTCCCTTACTGACCGGCGCCGCCAACACCCTTTTTTCGCCGAATCGGCTTAGTAGCCGGGTCGATGTTGAGGCGATGAGTTATAAGCTCGGGCGGCACTCCGGTCATGTCGAGTGGGGACCATGCGAAGACGCCCCGATTCCCTTAGAAGTTCGCATGACATCTTTGCCGAATATAGGCCGGGCCCAGGTGCCGACCTTGACAACTTTGGTGGGGTCGGTCGTCGAGAGCCGGAGGTTCTCGATCGAGTCGTCCGAGGTGGCGACTACGGGATTTCAGAATTGCTATGCTTCGAGGCGGGGCTACATCACCGGGTTGAGACTCGTAGGCATTCTTTGTAGGAAAACATATGTTAACCCTCGCCCCGAGGATCCATCTTGGATATTTAATTCACCATACATTGATTATAAACCTAGCATGCGTCTATATAATTAATCGCAACACGTAGGGGTTTTCACGTGTTTACCTTTGGATCCGTCGAGGTGGATCGAACGGGATTAACGGATCGAACGGTCGAGACTCGTGCTTTGACCTTCTGGACTGTATCCCGGATGCCCAATCTCCAACGTCGAGTGAGGACGATCTATGGAGAATGCTTCGGAAAATCACCCTTTGCTCTCTTCACTAAAACTCACGAAAATTCTCTCTCTCAATCACTATGAGATGACCGAAAATATGTGTGGGATTAATGAGCATTAACCTAGACTTTATCTCATACCTTATATTTATAATGCACTACCTTAATCCCATATGGAAATTACCATAATCCTATATGGAAATTACCATAATCCTATATGGAATATTACCATAATCTTAGGATTATTTCCATACTCTCAGGATTATTTCCATGCTCTCAGGATTATTACCATAATCTTATATGGAAAGGATCTATGCATATACCATAAATATAATAATATCCTTGTGGGATAAAGAGAATAAAATCTTGCCATTGGGAGCATAAGGGCGCCGATTTTCCTTGGCTACGGGCCCGATGGGCCACCAGGGGATCAAATGCAAGGAATAAAGATGGGCCTCAAATAAATTAATTATCTTATGTTCATTTTAACATAAATTAATTTATAAACATTCGATCATTCCACTAGAGAAAGAATGTCGACTTACCCCTTTATTACCGAAGTTGAGTCGGGCTTGCACTTAGACATTACGAATCCCCGTATTTAAGATATCGAACGTCCATTAATCATTTATAGCAATCCGACTGCTTAAAATGATTAATAACTTCATTTCCTTAAGTAGTACCACTCAACCTTATTATTGTACTTGAGCTAACTCAACCTGCGGGGTTTAGTACAATAAACCTTTGAGCTCCTTAAGGGACTTCATCATCCTAAACGGATACGGTGACTCGACATGATAACTAGCGTGACATACAAGATCGCCACCACCCAAGACGCGGAGAATCTTGGTTAGAACATATAACCTCACTCATAACAAGTCAAAGTGATGGTCAAGAACTCATACTCACCTAATACCTTATCGAGGTTTAGATCATCGTAAGTCACCGAGATCTTGGTTCTTCACGACGGTCGAAAGAAGAACACATCTCATCGTGATCCTTCAATACGCCGAGACGCATCGGCATAGACAAGCAACTAAGTCAAGTCACTTCTTATCTATATCGCTGCGGCTAAACCGACAACTCGTCCTTAAGTTGTCTCACCGTGAAACTTTTATATCTCATTAAGCTTGACCAATCATACGCACTTACGTGATCTTCTACACAATCGTATGATCTAACTTATATATGAGATAAGGGGACGTGATATAAGCAATCAAGTATTCAAATCGATAGGAGATTGTAATAGTGGTAATGTGAAACATTGTATACAAGCTCAACCAAACCGCTTTCAAGATACAAATCCAACAATCTCCCACTTATACTAAAGCAAACTTTTAGTATACAATGTGTCTTCTACTAGCTATTACAAACAACCATCACTTTGCTTCTCCCACTTATACAAAAGTTTCCTTTCTAAGTGGGTGCCATCAGCGCAATCCAAGTCCTCTAACGTGTCCATCGTAGACTTTTTGCGGCGGGCTCTTCGTGAATGGATCCGCTAGATTTTCCGTCGTATCAATCTTTTCAATCAAGACGCCACTCGCCTAACGATTTCTCGTATGACATGGTACTTTCTCTCTATGTGTTTGGTCGCCTTGTGGGTCCGTGGTTCCTTCGAGTTTGCCATCGCACCCGAGTTATCACAAGAAACTATGATACTCTTGGGCAAACCAGTACCACATCTAGATCCATGTGGTAGTTCTTGAACCATCAGACCTCCTTAGAAGCCTCCAAAGCGGCTACATATTCGGCTTCCATGGTAGAGTCCGCACGCATCGCCGCTTTGCACTCCTCCGTGATACGGCCCACCTCCCAAGGTAAACACATAGCCCGAGGTCGACTTTT
This sequence comes from Salvia rosmarinus, assembly GCA_036937905.1. NCBI lineage: Eukaryota > Viridiplantae > Streptophyta > Magnoliopsida > Lamiales > Lamiaceae > Salvia > Salvia rosmarinus. The sequence continues at coordinate 665,913 of JAODLM010000354.1, forward strand.
TCTCATCACGGTCGCCTTGGAAACCAGTCAGATAACCCAAAGGCATTAGACTATCTGCATGGTAAACTAGCCTATAATCTCGAGTCCTTTTCGTGTACTTGAGTATATGCTTTATCGCAATCCAATGAGCTTGTCCAGGTTAGACGATATCTAGCTACTATGCCTACCGTGATAGCGTATATCGGCCTCGTGCATAGCATTGCAGACATGAGACTTCCTACGCAAGCGTAAGGAACTTGTCTCATTTCTATCTCCTTTGGTAAATATGGGCAGTGCGTTTTAGATAAAGGAACGCCATGTCCGAAAGGTAGCAACTTTTGGCGGTCTGCGATACTAAAACGAGTAATCACAAGATCAATGTAAGACGCCCGAGATAAGCTCAACATTTTCTTCTTGCGATCTCGGTAAACCTTGATCCCAAGAATGTACGCTACATCTCCTAAGTCTTTCATTTAAAAGCGATCGGATAGCCAACTCTTTACGCCCGATAACAATTTTCACGTTGTTGCCAACTAGAAGGATGTCATCTACATAAAGTGCAAGAAATACCACATCACCGTTGACATCTAACCGATACACACAACTCTCGCTAGGCAACTGGGTAAATCCATAGGACTTTACTACCTCGTCAAAGCGTAAGTTCCATGATCGAGGTTCGCTTAAGTCCATAAATGGACTTCTTAAGCTTCCATACTAGATGCTCTTCACCCTTTACCACATAACCTTGTGTTTTGCATATAGATGTCTCTACCTTCCTCAAGGTAACCGCTTAAAAAGCGGTTTTAACATCCATCCGCCAAACCTCAGGTTGAGCTGGCTGCTATGGCTAGAAGAATTCGATGGACTTGAGCATTGCTACATGTGTAAAAGGTCTCATCGAAATCGATGCCCTCAACTGAGTGTACCTTTCGCCACAAGCACGGCTTTAAAAGTCAAACCTCTCCATCGGAATCTCTTCCTCTCAGATATCCACTTACTACCTATGGCTTCATTGCCATCCGGTAGAGGTGTATTTTCATATACATCCATATCCGTTATGGACTCCATTTCTAAGTCCATAGCGGTGTGCCATGATCTTGCATCAATATCTTGTACGCCTCCTCAGTATGTCCATGGGTCGATTATTGCATGTTCGTCTGCCGACTAAATCCAAGATTCACCCACTAACATAAATCGCCGGGTTGACGAACAACCCTCCCACCACGACGAGGTTCTACAGCACTATGGCGGTGGGTGCAGACACTTGTGGTTCTCTAACTTGCACAACTTGGTCGTGTAGGTACCACTCATGACAGTCGGTATCTCCGGTGGAACTCGACCCACTTCAATTTCTTGAAGTATCCGTGTCGATCCTCCCACTAGACTCGACATCTCGCACTTTGGCCTAATCGGTGGTGGAATACGATCATCTTCTAATTCTCAAGAATGATTTCAACTTTGGACTTATGATTTTCATATAATCCTCTTCTAAGAATCGGGCATTAGTGCTAATAATGACCTTCTCGATCCTTAGGACTATAGAATAAACCACCTTCGCTCCTCTAGGATAGCCAATAAATGCCCTTGCGTCGATCTAGCCTCCAACTTGTCGCCTTTTTGTTCAAAGACACATGGCCGGATCGCCCCATATCCTTATGTGGCTTAAACCGGGCTTGCGCCCAAACCACAACTCGAAAGGGTCTTTTCGATCGACTTGGACGGTACTAGATTTAGCAAGTATGCCGCCGCCTCTAAGGCATATCCCCGTAACTAAATAAGCAATGTAGCATAACTCATCATAGATCTAACCATTTCCAAAAGAGTCCTATTTCTTCGCTCGACACACCATTTTGTTGTGGTGTGCCGGTGAAATCTTGTTGTGATGTAATCCCACACTTCACTAGATAGTCCATAAACTCACATCGAGGTATTCGCCACCGCGATCGCATGAGCGACTTGATACTCTTACCTAGCTTCGCTCCACTTCGCCTTAAACTCTTTGAATTTCTCAAAGCATTCTGACTTGCGGTGAAGTTGTATAGGTATCCGCACTCGAGTAATCGCCAATGAAAGTGACAAAATACTGCGTACCTCCACGAGCTTGTGTGGACATCGGTCCACACAGTCGAATGGACTAACTCCAACATTTCTTTGGCTCTATAACCCTTCGCTTGAATGGTCCGGTCGACATCTTACCTTCTATACGAGATTCGCAGATCGGGAACGAGTAACCGTGAGATTACCCAACGCCCATTCTTAGCCGCTTTGGATCCTATTTAGATTGATGTGACCTAATCTAAGATGCCGAGAAAAGTAGAGTCATCTCACGAAGAAAACTTTCTCTTTTAGGTTTGATGTAGATGCAACATAGTTATAGGTATTATGTTTTGCGTAAATAGTATAAAGCTTAATTATATAAGGTGCCAACACGATAACTTCGTTATTTCTTATGATAGAAACACCACTATCAAAAATAATGTAATATCCATGAGTAAATAATTTCAAATGTAAACAAGATTCCTACCGAAAATCCGCACATATAAAACGCCTTTCAAAACTAAAACTATTGTCCCAAAACATAAAGAAACATCTCCAACCGCAATGCTTCGACTTTCGCGCGCTGTCCATGGAGATCGTTATCTCGCCATCAAACGACTCCCTTGTCCGCAGAACCCCTGCAGGTGTAACAAACATGATCATTATACAGATCTACTACCCAAGAATGGGTAGAACAAGTCGCTAAACATGTTTCACACTAAAGCAAACGGCGACTTGAGCTTGAGCATAGGGCACTTGGCCTCCAATGCCCGGGCCCATGCAAGACTTGAAGCACTTGCCCTTCTCCTTGGCTTCTTCAAGCCTCCGTGGCAACCATGTTCTTGCTCCCATTACTCCCACTATTTCCTCGCTTCTACCACCTTTGGTACCCTTTTCTATTTCCATTTTGCGATGAAAATTTTGGGCCCTTAGATGTGTTAGCAAGAGCATGTGCCCTTTTCCCATAACTCCTTCCGCAAAGAACGAGATCATTAAGCAACCGACTAAGTGTAAACTCGGTCTTGCTCATGATCGCATTCACGCCGAAAGTTCTCAAAAGACTTGGCAAGTGTATTGAGGATGATATCGACCTTGGTCACACAATACCTCCTCCCAACCGATCAAGACTATCCATGAGACGAGTCATGGGAGACATGTTCATAGACCGAACTTCCTTCTTCCATCTTACACGCCAAGATTTCTCTCATTGTGTGGAAGCGATCGTCCGATCCGATCGCCCAAACTTACCCGAGACTCGACCAAATATCGTCGCTCACCATCGATCGATGTCAAGAATGCAAGCCTTTGGACATAGTAGTCATCATATAGCATTTAGCCATATTGTTCGACTTATTCCAAAGTCCGCTGACTCGCCGCTCATTAGTCGACGCGTCACGAAGTGGCATCGGTTTAGGAGAGTGAGAATAAACATGTGTTCTTCAAATGATAAGAACATATTCCATGTTTCGCTTCCACTGATAAAATTGGACCGGATAACTAATTTTGTGCGAGCATATTGATAATCTGCGTAAGAGACATATCTCGAAACGATAATGTAAACACATAAGCATACGATCGCAAATAATTCAGAATAATAATATTGTAACCTTTTGATAAAACAATATTAATGAAACCTCCAATCGCCCAAGGAATCCCACATGCAAGCCATGCGTGTGGACGCTACACATAAACCCTCACTGCACTAAAATATACCTTTAGTCGCTTAATTTCAACCATGTTAACTTATCCTTATGACAAATGAAATTAACGATCGACCTTACTAGACCACATCACTATCGCAAAAGCGGACTTCATGGAAGTTGTACTTGATGTGATGTCTAAGCAATCACCACATTTTAACAAATAGAATCAATTTTAGAATTGGCATACTCACTGCACCATACCGCCCAATTCAAATTTTTTGTTATCTCATTTTATATCTATCTCTAGAGAACTTATGAAAATCACACATACAAGCCACGCGTGTGGATCGCCATACATGAAACTCCCACTTCTCAATAGATTTAAAATGTTTTATTTAGAAATCTCATCTAACAAACTTATGATAAACAGTGCAAGCAAGCCACGCTGTGGATCGCCATCACGCAAGGCCTCACTTTGTTTAGAGATCAAAAGTGGAGGTCTCGACATTTTAATTTGAAAAATTAACTTGTCGGGTTGCTTGCTTAGTCTTTTATTCAAAAGGTTTGTCCATGCGCATCACGTAATCCTAGCATGCTTTTCTATAGAACTCAACATGTAAAACATGCTCGCAGTAATTCTAAAATATGCTTGATAAACGCGATAAACCTAGCATGCTTACTATGCGCATCCAATTACGTAAAACACTTAAAGGTTTGTCAACGTAATATAAACATACATAGCATGCTACCGCATAATTTAAACATCCACATACATGCATATGAACGATAAAAATAAAATAAAACGCTCATCGCGCCCAATCGTGAAACCCGCACATTTAAATCTAATCTATTACATAGATTTACAAAGCACGTAAATAAACTTGAAAACGGCCTCGCGTGCACGGGCACGGACCGGATTCAACAATGGGCCTCGCGTGCACGGGCACGGACCGAAAACTGGATTGGCCGAAAACGGGTCCGGGCCGGTCGGCCCAAACCGCTGGCCGGGCCGCTAGGCAAAGCCCACCGGCCACCCTTCTGGCCACCGTGTCCCTCATAGCTTCCTCATGGTCGCTAAGGCGATCGCGACCGACGAGCAGACATGCGGTTACCGCCCGAGCGCCGAACGCCCGCCGAGACGTCGCCGCCTGCCGTCGAAACCGCGACCATGAGTCCGCTCGCCGCTGCCGGGTTTCGCCAACGCACGCCCGTCACCTCTAGTCGCGACGCCGCTCGCTGGGCGGTCATCTCGCGATCAGCGAAGCTCGCCGCTAGGCGCCAGGATCTCGCGCGAGAACGCGCCTGCCGCCCGCTGCCCTCGCGATCGCCCTCGCGATCGCGAGGCTCGCCATGAAACCGCCCAGGACCGCCGAGACCTGTTTTTCCGTCGTTTCGTTCTTCGCTTTCTTCTTTACGTATAAGATTACGTAATAAAATCTAATCTAACCACGGATTTTCTCGTGGTGTAAAACAAACCCAACAAAACAATAAACGAGCCACGATGAACGATGATCCACAATTAATTAAACGCACGTAATAATCAAACGTGAATTAATCCAACAGAGCCAAGATTCTCAACCTCGCCCGATACCAATTGTAGGAAAACATATGTTAACCTCGCCCGAGGATCCATCTTGATATTTAATTCACCATACATTGATTATAAACCCAGTATGCGTCTATATAATTAATCGCAACACGTAGGGTTTTCACGTGTTTACCTTTCGATCCGCCGAGGCGATCGAACGGATGAACGGATCGAACGGTCGAGACTCGTGCTTTGACCTTCCGGACTGTATCCCGGATGCCCAATCTCCAACGCCGAGTGAGGACGATCTATGGAGAATGCTTCGAAAATCACCCTTTGCTCTCTTCACTAAAACTCACGAAATTTCTCTCTCAATCACTATGAGACGACCGAAAATATGTGTGGATTAATGAGCATTAACCTAGACTTTATCTCATACCTTATATTTATAATGCACTACCTTAATCCCATATGGAAATTACCATAATCCTATATGGAATATTACCATAATCTTAGGATTATTTCCATACTCTCGTGATTATTTCCATACTCGTGATTATTACCATAATCTTATATGGAAAGGATCTATGCATATACCATAAATATAATAATATCCTTGTGGGATAAAGAGAATAAAATCTTGCCATTGGGAGCATGAGGGCGCCGATTTTCCTTGGCTACGGGCCCGGATGGGCCAGCCTGTGGATCAAATGCAAGGAATAAAGATGGGCCTCAAATAAATTAATTATCTTATGTTCAGCCAGTAACATAAATTAATTTATAAACATTCGATCATTCCACTAGAGAAAGAATGTCGACTTACCCTTTATTACCGAAGTTGAGTCGGCTTGCACTTAGACATTACTTAATCCTCAGATTTAAGATATCGAACGTCCATTAATCATTTATAGCAATCCGATCGCTTAAAACGATTAATAACTTCATTTCTTAAGTAGTACCACTCAACCTTATTATTGTACTTGAGCTAACTCAACCTCGCAGGTTTAGTACAATAAACCTTTGAGCTCCTTGGGACGTCATCATCCTAAACGGATACGGTGACTCGACATGATAACTAGCGTGACATACAAGATCGCCACCACCCAAGACGCGGAGAATCTTGGGTTAGAACATATAACCCTCACTCATAACAAGTCAAAGTGATGGTCAAGAACTCATACTCACCTAATACCTTATCGAGGTTTAGATCATCGTGAAGTCACCGAGATCTGGTTCTTCACGACGTCCGAAAGAAGAACACATCTCACCGTGATCCTTCAATACGCCGAGACGCATCAAGATAGACAAGCAACTAAGTCAAGTCACTTCTTATCTATATCGCAGCCTCAAACCGACAACTCGTCCTTAAGTTGTCTCACCGTGAAACTTTTATATCTCATTAAGCTTCGACCAATCATACGCACTTTCGTGATCTTCACACACCGTATGATCTAACTTATATATGAGATAAGGGGACACGATATAAGCAATCAAGTATTCAAATCGATAGGAGATTGTAATAGTGGTAACAGAAACATTGTATAAGCTCAACCAAACTGCTTCAAGATACAAATCCAACATTCTTTAGGCGCCGCTTGGTCACCCCGATGCTCAAAGCACCCCACGGTGTGGTTATCTTGATTGTGGTGGTACACCGAGCAGACGGCCTTGGCGGTGGCAGCCAATCTCGCCAAGATAATGTTGTATGGAGAGGAGCTCGACACGGAAGAATTGGATGGACTTCGTGACCGACCGGGAGACGTCCCACAGAACAAGGAAGCGGTAATGATACATTCGGTCGAACTGTCTCACGAGTGAAGCTCGCAACCGGGATGGTGCAGGCGATTGAATCCCTCCGATCTCAAGTTTATCCAGCAGCTCGGAAGATAATGTTGACGGAGGCACCGATGTCGATGTAGACCCGGTGGGCGTTCTTGTTGCCCACCACGGTCAGATCGTGATGGCGCTCTTGGCGGGCATGATATTGGGCACCGGGTCGTCTTTGGAGAACACGATGTCCTCTCCATCCCGGAGTCGCTTGTTCTTCGCCTCGGGCCGGCCTCCGAGCTTCATTCTTAACGACGACCTCGCTGCGTTCCTGCGAGCCCTGAATGGCATGCACTGCTCCATCAAGGCTGGGACCTTCGCCCTCGCCATCTTCGGGTTGGGTCACCGTCAAGGTCGGCCCAGCTGTTGCCACGTTATTCTTTCCCGCTTGTTCCCGCCCACTCGCCGAGGTATTTCTTGGGCTCTCCCCGACGAGCTCGCCAATCTGCGAGCCTGTTTTCGCGAATCCTCGGCATTGTGACCATGCCCCGTGATAGTCACAAGATTGCTGACCTCTTCTTGGATCCTCCTTTCATAGGAGGGGCTTTAGGAAGAGCTCGGTGGAGCTCGAATATCTCCGCCTCGATTTGAGCGGAGGCGCTTTGGCGCCTGTGGTTCGCCGAGGTCCGAGCCTAGATTCCAAAGGGCCCTCTCTTGATTCCGTCGAGGCGCTCGACGATCCGCTACCGACTTTGGTCATCCGCTTCCTTCTCTCGCCCCTTCCGCTCGTCCCGCATCTCCTCTCTTCCGATCCGACTGTCTCCTTTGACGAAGTTGTCTACTGTGTTCCAAAGTTTACTTGCGGTCTTTGGTTTCTCCCCGTGATTTCTTTGTTCAAAGGCGCTGGGTCGGATCCCGTTCTTGAACGCGTTGATGATGTAGAGATCGCATCGCCATCAATTTTGAGCGACTCTTTGATGAACCTCGAGACGAAGTTCGACATCGTCTCGTCCGCCCTGGCGGATTGTGAGCAGTGTCGGAGGAAGGTCAGCGGGATGGCATCTTCCGATAGAAGCGCCATCTCGAATCGATCCATGAGGTCCCGAGAAGCAGTGTACTGCTCAATGGGCGAGGTGAACCAAATACGGGCGTTGGAGATCAGACCTCGGGAAGATTTTGTACATGTGAAAATCCTCCATTCCTGGTTCGCCATGTTGGTAGTGTAGGCGAAAAGGAAGTCTGGAGGGTCCCCAGGCCATCGTGAGGGCAGCAATATTGGGCACCCTGCACCGCGGGGCAAGGCGTGTCTAGAATCTCCCGGAGAAAGGAGAGATGATTCTTCCATACGGGCCGAACCCCGGAGATCGTTGCCATCTCTCTCTGAGTGGTGGGAGATCGGTGACTGCGTCTGTCGCTCCTCGAGTGGTTCGGCCTCCTTTCCTCTCTCCTGCTTTGCTCGGCTCCGGGCGCATACCGAGGTGGAGAGCGACATGCTGGCATTACAGGTGGTGAATGGTTGCGACCCTCTCGGCGAGGTGATTGACTTCTGGCGGTGGATTGGTGTGCGTTCTCGCTATTTTGCCGAGTGGCGTCGACCGCCTCGGTGGGGTGGCGACCCGGGCGCCAGAGTATTCGCGGCCTCGGGCACTCGAGAGGTGCCCGCTTCATTTGTTCTCCGTGGAGGAAGTTTTGAATTGGCGAGATTGGCATTGAGGAATCTGACACAGCTCGGCGAGGGCTTCGTGAGACCGGTGAACCGCCTGCTCACCGGCGATGAGGTCGGTGTCTTCTACCTCGTGAGGGCGGCGATCCTGAGGGTGTATGGAAACGTTTTCCATGTGGCCCTCAGGTGTGTGACCGCTTGTGGCATCTGCGATTTCCTTCCGTGGTACTGGTGACCACCTAGTCGCCCTCGTAGCGGTTGTTGCCAGCATCGACGGCGGTTGCACGAGTTCTTGCCATTAAGTGATAGAAAAAACGAAGCTTTTTTGTTCGGTTTCCCACAGACGGCGCCAATGATAAATCTAGTATATGTTAGTATGCAAGATTTATGTAAAGCAGTAAAGAACACCAAGGCTTTTACGTGGTTCGATCGTTAATGAGATCTACGTCCACGGAGGAGTGATTCCTCAATACTTTCACTATGGTTTGATTACAGTGAGTATAGCTAAAAGCTCTTAGTATTCAAGAAGTTGCTAACCCTTCTACCTTCGATCTAACTCCTATTTATACATATATGAGGGCCCCTAAGGCGGGAACTGATCCCTCCCATGTAGGGACTCTTAGCCTTCTGTGTGTAGGGACTGTTCCTCTTGCCCATAGGGCCTCTTAGCCTTCGCGCTATAGGGACCAGTAACCTCGCCGATTAGGGTTTGGAGGCCGCTAGGGTTTGGGATGGGCCTGGCATAACCGTGGGCGCTATTAAAGTCGGGCCCACTCGTTGTGTCTGTCGATGGCCGAGTGGTTGGGCCATATCCCATCACTACTCATATACTTGTATTTTAGAAAAGTACATGTACTCGTATCCACATCTCGTGGACATCGAAAAGAAAAATAATTGAGAAAGGGGGAAGATGGGATTTTGAACCCTAAATCTTATTTTTAATACGAAAGTTTTTGACTATGTGGATGTCTTTTATGGATATCAACATTTAAACACACCTAGCAGGGGTTACTTTAGTTTTAACTAAGAGCAATATAGAACTAAAACGCAATATAGAACTAAAACGAAAATACTGATCAAGGCTAAATTGTAATTTATTTCAAGCATAATTCAAAGGCCATTCATAAATAATTATATGTATAAGTCATCTAATTGAAAACTTTTCCGCTTCCACCGCCTTACAAGAGTGTAAATCGAGTCGAGCTTAATTTTCTCAAGATAAGAACTCGCACCATCGATATATATGCAATCGAACTCGGCAGGTATGTAAATATGATGGAACATAAAGGTTTTCTCATTCAAATACTCGAGACATTAAAGCGAAGATAGAACATAAGTCGATGTATGCAAACATCATATAGATGTAGGTCGTCAAATTGAGTCTGAATTCACCGATGATATGCTGATTGTAAGATATGCAAGATAGAAACATTCAGAAAAAGAAAGGTAAACGACACAATGATTTAACATGGTTTGGAAAAATCCATCTTACATCCATGAACTTGTGAATTCCTTACTCCTTAGAAATTTCTTGTTTTACACTTATAAATGAAGTGACTCCATATATCATGTGCTAGAGATCATTCGTCCTTGTGTTATCAACCCAAGACGTCTCACATTTGTTTTCACCCAATTCACATTGTGGTTACTCAAGACCTCTATGTTATTTGCAACACTTCACTTAGACACACTTGCTTTCAGAAAGCTACACCTTGTTGTGTACTCAAGGTTTCACCCTAACTTCTATCATTGCAACTCATGTCAGTTTGGTTTGGTGCTTTACAACTATTCAAATGAGCATTTTACAAAGAAAACAAGACTAAAGATAGGCTCATTTTCTAAGCTCTTTACATATATTACATGAAGTATGGCTTAGCGTCGGGAGCCTAGACTCAAATAGTTTCACCATAGATGAAGTGGTGAAATCATTTAGATTGGAAGAGCAATTTTGTCCAAGTCTCGTGAAGTTGGAGTCGAGTTGTGTCTTCTTTGTCTCTAAGATTGCACCAACTTCCATTCGCTCCTCCGATCTCCACAATCGCTTCTAGTTGAGGAAGTCTCATATTTATAGATATTTGAATTCAAACCGATTGCTGGAAAATAGTAGTTAGAAATTCAAACTTCATCCGACAAAATGATCGTTGGACTTGTCGTTTTGTGCTTTGTTGCCTACTGAGTCAGATAGATGGGTTCAACATGCTATCAACGAATCTGACTCTTATTCATCAACTCTATCTTCGGTATTTAAATAAGTCCACATCTGAACCCGTGCTGACTCATTGGACTTATTCTGACTTCTCATCTTCAGGTCCTCCGATAAGGCTGAAATTAACTTCAGACCTCTAAGTGAGTATTTGACTCCTTCATTATTATTTTTTATGCATATCTGGTTACGATTATCTGATGCCACAATGATCACCAGATCTCCTAAATATTCAGGCTCCATGAATCCTTTCACTGAATTTAGTCTTTCTTATATCAGATCTTTCAACATTGAGATTTTTTTCTTCTGATACTCGACTTGTTAAGTTTTAAGCGTGTTGTCTGTTGCTCCTGACTCCATTCTAACTTGAGACTTATCATCTGATGAGTCAACTAGGTCTTTCTAAGTAGGTTTTGTCTGGATATGTTCAACATGGTTCCCCCTCAGACTATGACCTACCTAAGCTAAGTACAACTCCTTAAAAGATGATTACTTAAAAAAAATACATCAGAATGACTATCATCAAGAAAATATAATTTTTCATATCTTTTCAGTTGGTTTTGGGATATAATCAAAAGATATCTCGATCTCAAAATCTGTCAAAGAAATTGATACAATTAATATCAAGTATTTGCACGAGCTTGCAAGGAAGAATTAAATATATGTACACAATGAAAAGTTTATAAAAAAAATTAAAAATTTGTTACGTTGTGTACTTCTTAATTTATAATAATAATTTTAAAGTTAATTCATATAATTTATTATTATATATGCGAGTATGGGTGGCGTGCACGAGCATGTTGACACCGGCGGAGCCAGGGGACTTGGATGAGCTCAACACCGCCCTTCCTCCCAACTCAATTTTTTTTTTCACATACAAATTTATATATTTGTGAAAATTTTCGATTTAGCATTTTTATAGCTGATCTTTCAATTTTTATATTTGTTTTTTTTATAACTTTAGCTCCTTTTAAACTGGCTCTGCCTATGCGAGATACTCGTACCCGCACCATCCGCGTCAGTCGTCAGATGCTAAGCATTCCTCATTCGTTTACTTAATTAGTAATGTTCCCAACTCAATTTTAGATCAACAATTCTACAAAGCCAATGCATCTCAGATTTTAAAACCCATACTTTATGATTTGCGGCCTTTAGACTTGTTGGCTAATAAAGCTAATAAATTCGAATTCGTACCAGCTCTTTAATATGACAAAATTGGTTTACCTATTTAAATGAAAATATATATTGTACGCATTTGTGAACTATTCGCTAACTATAATTAATATAGGGACGTATATTAATTTGGTGAAAATGAAATATAATACTAAAGACGAACATCATTCAAATGGTCTTGGTGGATATATCACACAAGAGAAATCTAACCGCCATACCGTAATTTCAGAATATGTGTTTGAAATATTTCTAATGTGCATTATTCTAATATATAAGAATAAATAAATAAAAAGTAGTCCATTTGGGATAATTCAGTAGTAAAATGGATTCATATAGGCAAAATGTCATAGGTTCGAACTTCACTAACAGCTCCATGCCTCCATGGGTTTGAGTTTATCACATCTGGTTTGCCAATTATGGTTTACTCGTCTTGCGGTTTACTCGTGTGTGGTTTGCAGGCTATTGCAAACATCTGATTTTTCAAGTATGATTTGCAGGCTATTGCATCTGATTTTTCAAGTTTGGTTTGCAGGCTATTGCACCTGGTTTTTCAAGTGTATTTATCTGTTTTGTGTGGTTTGAGGAATGACTTTCCAAGTGTGGTTTACTTGTGTGTGGTTTGCAACTATTGCACCTGATTTTGCAATTGTGGTTTACTCATTATGTGTGGCTTGCAGGCTGTTGCACAGGAACATGAGGTTAATTACCCAGTGAATGGTTTTCAAGTATGGTTTACATGCCTTATATGGTTTGCATGCTATTACATATGAACGTTGCATAGGAACATCAGGTTTACGTGCGTATCGAAGGTAACGACTGTAGGTTTTCCATCAATTGCAGACTATTATACAAAAATGTAAGATTTACTTAATGCACATCAAAAATAGTAGTTAGCTGTTCTCGGGAATTAAAAAGAAAAAAAGAGTAAACTTTGTGCTCAATGTCAATATTTCTGACTTCGCCGGTTTCTAGGTATCATATACAAATACAATTCAATAATTTCAGGTATCGATTTGGAATTGTGGGGGTCAATACAGAACGCAATTATCGCCTTAATCAATAGAAAAAGAGCAAGTATGATTTCATAGTCATACTCTTTTTAATTATTTTAAGCGTAAGTAGTTCTCTTGGGATATAGTAGGTAGAAGTAGACAATTCTTTCTTTGATTTGGTTGTATAATTAAAAGGAAATCATTTTTGAAGACTTAGATTAATAGGGCCTACCATGTTCGGGGAACATGCAGCTCCCTCAAACGACGGTCCTTCGTATAAACATCATTTTCATAATCTTATTGGTATTAATTTCTAATCACAAGTAATCCGTCAATTGGCTTAAGTTCTTTTTTTAATTTTTTTTTCATTCAACACGAAAGTTTAAAACTTAACTGATATTGTGAAAGTAAATTGAAATTTGCTAATACATGGGCGCATATATATACAGAGAGATTTCGCTCACTTTGTGTGAGCATCGCTTATGTTTATTTTACTTTAATATTATTCTTTTTTATTTTGTATATTAATTTTAATTTTAATTTTAATACATAAAAAAAATATTTGACATCATTAATTTTATAAATTACATCAAAAATGGATAAATGTAACTTTAGACTCCAAACTATTTTGGCACTACCAATTATATCTTAAACTGTCGATTTTGTATTAATTGTGCCCTCGATCCAAATTTTGGCTCCGCAAAGTTGATGTGGCTTGCCGAATTACCATAGTGTATTTAAGAATTTGGCGACGAGATTTTTTCCATGTTAGTTTTTAAAATATTTGTTAAATACACAGTGACAATCTGGTAAGTCACGTCAACTTTTTAGAGCCAAAAAATGACGAAGCAACAATTGATACAAGATCGATGCTTCAATATTTTTACTAATAATATTTCCAATAGTTTAGAATAAAATTGATAGTGTCATAATAGTTTGGGTTATTAATTAACATTGACCCTAAAATCAAAGCTCAATTTATTCATTATATATATGCATGGTGTTGAAAAAATTTCTGTTTTGACTTAGTGTTTTGATTAGATTTCAAAACCTTCTTGATGATCGCCCTACTGATGTAGCATAGAGTTGTTCACATGTTAGGGAGCCAACTTTTTATGTCTATAGGTTTCAGCAGAAGAACTATCGCGATGAATGACAATACGTAATAAATTCAAGAAGCAACATGAAGCTAGTTGAATTGATAAAGTATCGCACTAACGCCATCGAAGTTTGAAGATCAAGACCAAGACTCATCAAGATTCAAAAGTCGAAAATGACTAAGTGGCATACCAGCAGAAGTGAAGTCAAATTTGTTGGTTATCTACGTTAAAGTTGAAGTATCTACTGAAGACTCGAAGTCACCAAATTGATAAAAAAAAAAGTGGAGTCTAAGCTACTGAAAGAACACAGAGCTGACTCAACTGACGATCCGGGGTCAACGTACTGTAGAAACACGGAGTCAACCCAACTAAAGAAACACTAAATTATTCAAACCTTGAGTGTTTGACTTTCAACGTGTCAGAGCAAATCTGCAGCGAATCCTTGCATGCCAAAGTTATTTTTCAGAGGTGCAGAGCTCAGATGTACGCAGTTATAGACATGAAAAGCAACGTACAAGGATTCAAACGGGAATATTTTAAACAACAAATGAAATGGATGTGATTGGAATATTTCAAACGACATTGATCACCACTTTGTCTAGAGAATTGTAGAGGTCTTTACGATTTTAAAACCACTATTAAAATTCTCATTTTCTTGTTAAATCTTTTTCTTTAAAAATGTTTGTCCATGAAAAACATATAGTCCTAAACATGCTTGGCTAGAAATTAGCACGTAAAACATGCTCGTATAATTTAAAATCATGCTTATAAAAGCAGTAAACATAGAATATTCGTCTAAGTGAAAACAATAAATAACATTACATGCTTAACATGTTTTCTACATAAAATGCTTAACATGTTTTCTACATAAAATGCTTAAACATATATTGCATGCTATTTGCATAAATTAAACATCCACAAAATCAAAAATAATACTTTCTTCGTCCACCAAAAGCTTGCATATAATTCATATTCGGTCTGTCCATCAAAAGCTTGCATTTTTTTCTTTGGGAAATGGCCCCCACATAAGTCCTAAAAATTTTATCCTCAATCTACCTACTTTAAAAAAAAAAAAACATCGCTTAACACTTACAATGTGAGACTCTTTCTTCACTTACTTTACACCTACTATAATTTATTAAAATTATTGCCACAAAAAATAATATAAGCTTTTGGCGGAGGAATGGAAAAATAATTGAAATAAAAACCGTTATTTATGGTCCATCGTGGATTCTTATACGTCCCTACCTAAAATATTACAATAATTTGCAAAAAATGTAATATTTTCATTTCGAACCTTGAAATAGGCCTCGCGTGCATGGACCTCGGGCTGGGATCATCTTTAAATGAGCTTAGATTTGAGAACCCTAACTTTAAAATAGACAATTACAACTCACATTGGGTCATCATTGCCACTGTCCGGGTTGGATTAGACCGCCTGATGGGTGCTGTCGAGCGCGCCTTGTGCCCGACTCTGTCAGGTCATTTGTTGCAACCGAGAAGTGCCATTACATGTCCAGTGCACTAGGCTACCAAGCATTTGGCATCGGGTACTCACGCACCCAACGTCCACTCGATCCCTGTTCCTATTGGTGCTGATGCTGATTAACATGTTGCGTCGGGCTACCAAGTATGTGTAGCCCTCTGGGCCGAAGCCCAGTGCCCGTGTAGCCTAACCCATACGTCATATCTACTTCTACTATCAGCATGTGCTCGAACGAGCTAGGCGACCAAGTGCTCACCATCGGGTGCTCGTACACCAATGTTTACAATGTCTCTTCTCACCGCTTGACCTTCTCATTCCAGCTCAAGCTAAGGGATGCTCTCCCCAATGCCTGAGCCTGTTGTTGAGAACGAATTGGTCGGAGCCCAACACCTTGCACAACCATGCTAGTTGGCTTGAGTGCCGCAGCGAAAACCGCTTACGGTTCTCGTTAACCCAAGGCCCCACCGTCCACGCTATCGTCTTGCGCTGCCACTATCGAGGGTCATAGCCACCGATTCATATGCCTAGGGTTCCATTCCAGCCCTATCTCGCCATTGTCTATACTGTGCATAGTTGCATGGCTTATTGCACGTTATCGCGCATGACGTGCATGCTCTTAGAGATGGCAATGGATCCCGGTTCCGGTCCAGATCCGTGGATCAAGATCCATTTTTTAGGATCTGGATCCTTAAAAAATTGGACCTGATGGATCTGGATCCTACTCTTATATTTCGGATCCGGATCGGGATTTAGTTTTGAGACCCGATCCGGTCCGGATCCGCCATGAGATCCATTTAATTTTATATATATATATATATATATATTATTTTTATTATAATTAAATACCTAACCTCAACTTAAAATTCTTCAATTTTCTTTTTCAAATTCTCCCAAAACAAATATACTCCAAATTTCATTTCAAATACTCCCAATTATGTATCAATCGATATTCACGGCTGGTCTCACCACTTACATTACCGACGATCGAGTTATTTGTTGTTTTTTACTTTATAGTAAATTTGTAACTAACGTCTTCCAATATAGTGATATCTACAGAAATTCTAAATAATTATTATAGTATTATTGTGTATTTAGATTATTATTATGGTGTTACTGTGAATTATAGTTGATTTAGCATTTATTTTAGAAACGAAAACATATGGATCCGGGTCTAGACCCTGGACCCTGTGGATCTTATGGATCTGGATCTGGATCAAATTTTTTTGGACCCAATGGATCTGGACCGGATCCGGACCAAAGCAAAAAAATCGGATCTGGATCTGGACCTAACCAGATCCGGTCCAGATCCGGCCCATTGCCATCCCTACATGCTCTACATATCAACTCTTTATTTGTCTTCGTTCTCCGTGTTCTTGGTCTTTGTACAAAAATTACAATATAAAACAACGAATATTAAACCAGCATATCCAATGAAAAATAGATAAAACTGAGCCACAAGGAATGACGAACATCAGTTAATTAATAAACACACTCTTAATAATTAAATGTGTATTAATCCAACAAAGCCGAGAAATATGATCACGACCTTGGTACGAATTGAAGGAATGTAATTGCGATTGCGGTTTGATAAATCTAATGTGCGAGATTATGTAAACAAGAAAGAACACGAGACTTTACGTGGTTCGATCAAGAATAAGATCTACGCCCACGGAGAGATGATCCTCAAGATGTTTACTATAATCGACATGCAAGTATCTCTAAGAACTCTAGTATTGAAGAATTTGCTAACCCCTTTACCTTCAATCTAACTCCTATTTATACATAAACGAAAACGATCATGAATCCTCGATTGGCGGGACCATGATCTCCACCATAACCGCCATGATTCCCACCGTTATTACCCATGATTTCACCGTTACCTCATTATCGTGTCCTCGACCGCCTTTAATTAGGGTTTGGGATATTATTCGGGCGAACCGAGTAGGGCAACATTAGGTTAGCCCACTGTTTGGGCTCGCCATTGGGCCCGAGAGGTGGGCATATCCTATCATAGCCCCCGAAAAGTCAAGGAATAGCCGTGCGAGGTGAAGCGGAGAATGGGCTTTCTTGAGGCGGGATGTTGCTTGGTGAAGGTTTGTTGAAAGTTCTTGTCTCTTCTTTGTATGGATCTTGCTTTTCCCTTTTTTTGAAAGACGTCGAGGTCCGACCTGAAATACTTCTGCTGGTCCGAGGTGGACATGGGGCGTAGTCCGATGTCCGAGCTCGATGTAATCATTATGTATCAGACTGGCGGTCTGTTTTCCATAGAGTACGCCATACGCCAAAGGCGGTGGTCACACACAAAAGCGTGCGCGCGTCGGTCACACATCCAATTGTAGATAGGCACGTGTGATAAACGAAACGGCAGATTTTAGGCGCCATTTATCCTATAAATAGGTCCAAAAGAGGCAACTGTTCACTTTCTCCTTCGACGTTTTAATCCAGAGAGCATAACCTTAGAAATTCCCCATTCCTCTTTCACACTTTGTTGAAGAAATCGGAATTCTCGCTCCAGAAAAAGTAAGTATGTATTCTTCACCTTCTCATTCCTCTTCTCGCTCTGATAACTCTGGTTCGGCTTCGGGTTCTGGCCGTCCAGATTCCAACATAAGGGATTATATATGCCATAACCGCCTAGGTAAATCTATAGGACTTAGTTCTGTGGTTTCACCGGTGTCTTGGTATGGGATGGCATCGAGGATTGTTGGGCGAGATCAACTTTGACGACGAGGAGCTCTTGGTGGTTATGGAGAATACCACATCCCGGAGGATGCATGGTGGTGCTCGCCAAACCCAATGATAGAGGCGATTCTCCTATGGGTTTATTACCATTTTGTAGATAGTTTAATAGGTGGGCTTAGATTTCCTTTTGCCCTATTTTCCTTAGTTTACAAGAGTACTTTCAATCCCCATATGCCAACCCTCCAATTCTATTAGGTCGGCGGTTGGGCTAGGGCTGGCTTTACGGCATAGACGAGGAGTTTTTTTCAAGTCTTGATGCGTAAAGATCAAGTCTATAGGAGAGCAGTATTATCTTTCACCTACCTGAAGTTTAAAATAGCTTCCCATCGAAGGTATCCCCTTGGCGCGAATAGATACTTCTTCTCGCGGCCGAGGGTATCCGAGGTATGAGTGGGGCCTCGGAGCAATAAAGGACGTGAAAATTAATCCCCTGGGCCCTATGGAGAAGCTGTTGAACGATATGGGTGAGATCCTATCGATCAGTTATACCGAGGATGACTTGAACAATGCTGGTCTGAGTGTGTATAGGTCAGAAGCTCCAGTATCAGGGTCTGATTTGGGTGAGGGCAACCTTCTTATCTTTATTTCCGCGGTGATTTAAATCGTACAACGAAATTCTCATTTTGTATTGCAGTGAAGATTGACCCCACCAGAGAAGTCAATGTATCGAGCTCGCCGCGCCCCGCACCATCTGAGCGAAGGGAGCCTGCGAGGAAGAAGGCGAGGCGAAGCGAGTCCACCCAGCAGCCCATGGTGGTGGACGCCCTGAGGGACTTAATGACTGGTCCTCAGGCAACCTCGGGCCCGACGCTGGAAATCGAGGTCCATGGCCAGCCTCTGCCCGAGGTGCCGGCTTCCAACACTCCTTTATCCTTCCCAAAGGTATAAGTTGCTACTTTTCTCCTTGTAAGTTTGTTGTTACGTGTTGCTAATTGTTCCATATTTGGGATCGCGCCTTAATGGCGGTGAGATGCACCGCATGGCGGGCTTGTTGTTGAGGCGCGCCAAATACGAGGCCATGGGAGAAGATCGCGGCTGCGGACAAGGCGAGGGCATTTCTTGAATCCATGTTGGATCTTTGCTGTATGACGCCGAACTTGCAAAGGCGAAGAAGGAGCCGGTGGCAAAGATCGCCGAGAGCGCCTCAAGAAGGACCGGGCTGCGAGTGGCCCATGCCAGTGGAGAGCGCCAGAGGAGGCTGCCGAGGCCGAGGAGGGCGGGCACAGAACAAGCGCCTTTGTGGCGGGCAAGGACCTATCCGAGGGCCTTCGCCAACAGCTTATCGAGTCGGAGAGTTTTCCTCCTTCATCTCCGACCGGCGGTGTGATGAGGCCGCGGTGATATGTGCCCACCTCGAGAAGTTGGCGGCCGAGAGACTGATTTTGACAAGGCCCAACACGGTTGGGTTGAGGTCGAACCTCGGGAGGTATGCATGAATTATGCTCGCATAATCGCCGGGCGACCTCTTTTCCGTGGTGGATGCCTGGCATCTTCTCGCCTCACTCCCGACGGAGGCGGAACTCGAATCTGCAAGGAAGATGAAGACGTGGAGCTCAAGCATTCCTTGCCGAGTTGAGGGTCGAAACCGAGCGGCAGTCCGAGCTCTGACGTCCCTTCCCGAGATCGGCAACCAATGGAGGAGCAAGAAAGCGGCAGCGCGGCAAAGAGGTCGAGAGGCCAAGCAATGAGCCTGAGGTCAGTGGACCCAATGTAATAGGATGATTTGCCGGGGTCGATAGGACCCTGTGTTTGTACAAACTTCCATTTTGAATAATAGACATATCTTGTTAAAATGCCTTGTGTGTTGTCTTATTTCTAGCATTCCTCATCTCAATACTTCGGACTCGATCATGAGTTACTAACAAAGCTGAAAGAAGTCCGAGGTGCTCTAGCCGAGAAGGATGAAGAAGTGACACACTGGAGGAGTCGGTCTGCCGAGTTGACTCAAGTTCTGGCCAGCATGGATGTCAGCTCGGCATCTTCAGCCGAACTGAAACAAAAGTTGCATGAGGCTGACTGCGAAGTGGTCCGCCTCCTTACTGAGAATGAGGCTTTAAAGTTAAGGATTACACAACTCGAAGTCCAGGGGGCTGATTTATCTGCAGATGTGATCCAAGGACGACTGATGCAATGCGAGGAGCAGCTTGAGCTGACGACAGAGAAGCTGGCTCGGATCTCGGAAGAGCATGCAGAGTATGAGAAGGTAATCCGCCGGACTGGTGGGACTACTATATCTGAAGCCGACGATCGAGTTCAGAGCTTGTTGGCGGAGGGCATGGTATTGAGGGATGAGGAGGGTCCAAATAGCAAGAAGTTTAAAGACTGCCTCGACTCTGTCCTGAAATACATGCAGATGTATGAGATCGTTCACAAACGACGCATGCCCCAGCCCGCTGGCGTTACTGACGGGACGCCGATCCCATAATTGAAGAGCACGAAGGAGGAGGCACGCTGATCACGCCAAGTGCTCCGCCTAATGGGTCCACCGACGGAGGAGCTTTAGAGGACGCGCCGCGCTTGAGGGAGGCGCGTGCGGGCAGGTCGACGTGGAAGCGGCAAGAGTTCGGGGCGAGGCATTGTCTTGGTCCGACGCCGCTTGCGGGGTCGAGGTGTGGCCGGTGCACAGATCGCATTCCCGGGCCGGAATCCGCCAGCGTCGGGTCGACCGCTCTGAGCAGGCCGAGGTAGTGCCGTCCTCATAGATTGGGTGGAAGGCATCGGTTCATTCCGGTATTCATCGCCGACCGGGATTTCGTTCAAAACTATCTCATTTTGTGAATCTCTCGGCCGGAGCCCTAAGTCCGAATGATTGTATATAGTGCGGGAGTTTGTATGTAGGTATAAATGTATTTAGACTCGTTGAAGTGTACGTTTTCCTCTCGAGAGGTATAAACATAGCTTAGGACTTCGTTTGGTCATAAATGTATTTATCTTGTATACAGCATAATTTGGTGAGATCCATCGGATGTCTTTACATATAGACTTTTCAATTTAATGAGTAATCTGCATGTGCATGTAGACTTTCAAATTAATGAGTTGTCTGTGTCGTTGACCGAGACGCTCAATTTCATGAGTAATCTACGAGTGCGGTAGCGCTTAGTGAGTACCCACTCATGGGTTATTCATCTTCGTGAGGCGTCCCTCGTGAAGGTTTAAATGCGGTATATCCGGATAGATGTTCGCATATCAATAAAATGGAATGCTCATATACAAAAATAAACATTTTATTCAACAAGTGTATAACATCGCACTGCAACACAAGTAAGGAGACTAACATAAGGTCGATCAGAATCGATGCTATGTAAAGTACCTCCTTAAATGAGAAATATGCCGTGTCTGGGAATATGCGCACCGGATAGGTGAGATAGTTTGTAGGCCCCTGCCGAGGTCTTCGTGAACGCGGTATGGGCCTTCCCATGTCGGATCCAACTTGTTAAGACGCTCGGCTCGCTGGCTTCATTATTTAAGTGACGAGGTCGCCTACTTGCGGTCGGAGGCTTTGACCCTTTGTTGTAATACCGCACGACCGGCCTCAGACTTAGCTTCATTTATGAAGGCGAGTTCGCCTCCTCGAGGGCATCAAGGTTGGCCCGCAGTCTTCCTCGCCCGGCCCGGTCGAAGTGAAGAGTGCGCGGGCTTGGCGCACCGATCTCGGCCCGGTATGACGGCCTCGGCACCATAGACCAGGTGAAAGGGGTTTCCGCGACGACGTCCGAGGTGTGGTCTGTGGGACCGGAGGACTTGAGGAGATTTTCAGCCTAGTCGCTTTAGCTCGGTCCACCTCTTCTTCAATCCTTGTACGATCGTGCGATTCGTCACTCGGTCCGACCATTCGCTTGCGGGTGTGCGATCGAGGTGAGCGATGATCGATCCAAGCTCTTCGCACCACCCTTGAAGTTTTGTCGGTGAATTGGGTGCCGTTGTCCGAGACCAGGATGTGTGGTATGCCGAAGCGGCAGACTATATTCTTCCACACGAAGGTCTGAATCCTTTTGCTCGTTAGGTTCGACAGTGGCTCAGCTTCGACCCATTTTGTGAAGTAGTCTATGGCAACGACTAAATATCGAAGCTGACCTGGTGCTCGGTCGAACGGACCAACGATGTCGATCCCCCATTGCATGAAAGGCCATGGGCTCTGCAGATCGCTTCGGATCGGTGCAGGGTAGCTTCGACCGTGGAATGAAGGCGGCACCGGACACTTTTAACGAGTTCGTTTGAATCTCGAATAAGGGTGGGCCAATAATATCCCGACCGCAACGTCTTCTTTGAAAGAGCCCGGGAGCCGATGTGGCTTCCGCAAGATCCTCTGTGAATCTCATTAAGCACGTAGTCGGCTTCTTCTGGCCCGAGGCACCTCAGGAGGGGTTGAAGGTAAGACTTCCGGTAGAGAGAGCCCTCATACACAAGATACTTTTGGGATTTCACCATCATCTTTTTGGCCTCTAGCCGATCCTGAGGTAGTGTGCCAACTTCCAGGTACGCTTTTAGGGGCGTCATCCAGTTTGGTTGACCTACGAGATAACGTGATGTGGGCGCCTCAATGCTTCGGAATGAACTTCTCTACCGCGGTTGTCGACGACGGCCGGTTTACTAAGGATGTCGGCTCGGTTGTTTTCCTCTCGTGGGATTTGATTAATCTTGAAGTATCTAAATGAGGTCAAGATCTCTTTTCGCCTTCTCAAAGTCTCGCTTCATTCGATCCTCCTTAGTCTCGTATGTGCCTAAGACCGGTTTACCACGACACAGGAATCTCCAAATATCTGGACTTTGTCCACTTTCAATTCCTTTGCTAGCGGAGTCCCGAGATCGGTGCCCAGTACACTTCGTTGTTGGTGGTCGGGAAAGTAAATCGGAGGCGATGTCACCTCTTGCTTATCTCGGGCCGAGGAGAAGGATACCCGCTCCGCTACCCGTCTTGCATGAAGCTCCGCCCACATACATCCGCCAACATCCCGTGGTGATGCAAGGACAGTTCCTCTGCCGTGAGGTGGGAGTGACCTCATTGGTAGAGGCGACTCGGTGAATTGACCTCCACCAGAAACTGCAGGGCTTGCCCTTTATGGCACAGGGGAGTATGAGATGTCGTGCTCACGAGCTCCAGTGCCCACTTAGCTATTCGCCCGGATGACTCCGCTTTTGATAAGACTTGTCTTAGAGGTAAGTCCGTTAGTACCGGACGGAATGAGCTTGAAAGTAAGGCGGAGGCGTCGCCATGCTCACCAAGGCCGAGCTACCTTCTCGAGGTTGGTGTACCTCGTCTCCGGTCCTTTGAGAGCCCGGCTAATGAAGTAAATGGGAGTTGCCGTCCCATCTCATCTCGCATCAAGACGGCACTAATTGCCTCGTCAGGGTGGCCGGTATAATGATAGAATTTCACCTTGCTTGGGGCGGATAGTGTCGGCGGTCAATGAGATATTCCTTGTTGTCGAAGGCGACACAGTGTTCTTCCGCCAGTGAAATCTGGAGCTCTCCTCGTGATCTTGAAGAAGGAAGTCGCTTCTCGGCAGCTCGAGATAGGAATCGGTGAGGCGGCCAGCATCCGGTGAGTTTGTGTATTTCACGGATGGTTTTGGGATCCGCATGTCGAGCAACCGTTTCACCTTGGTAGGATTGGCTTTCAGGCCTTCTTGAAACCCAAGATCCGTAAATTTACCCGTCTTCACCACGAATGTGCACTTCGGGATTGAGCTTGAGGTTGGCCGACCTGATGAGATGAAGAATAGTTTCGAGATCAACGGCGCAGTTTTCAGCTTTTTTGCTTTTGACTACTATATCGTCGACATAGACCTCAACAATTTCCCCTATATGATCCTTGAAGATCGCATCCACCATTCTCTGGTAGGTAGCTCCAGCGTTTTTCAGACCGAACGACATCTTTCGGTAGGCAAAAACACCGAAGTCAGTAATGAACGCTGTTTTTGGGGCGTCCTCCGGGCTCATTAAGACCTGATGGTATCCCTTGTATAAATCCAGGAAACTGAAGACCTCATGCCCCACCAAAGCTTCCACCTTCTTGTCAATGTTGGGAGGGTGTGATCCTTCTGACGGTGTTTATTGAGGTCGGTATAGTCGACACACATGCGCCATCCCCCTCCTGGCTTTCGAACTACAACGGGATTTGCCATCCAAGTTGGGTATTTAACCTCGTATAGGATTTTAGCCTCGAAGTTGGGTTACTTGTCTCTTACGACCGTCAGCTCGCTGCAAAACTTCTCTTCTTCACGAAGCTGGTTTAGTAGCGGATCGATGTTGAGACGATGAGTTATGAGTTGGGCGAGACCCCGTCATATCTAATGGAGACCATGCGAACACATCTCTATATTCCTTAGAAGTTGCATGACTGTGCCGCTAATATTAATCGAACCTGGGTACCAACCTTGACAACTTTGGAAGGGTCGTCGTCGTATAGCTGGAGATTCTCAGTAAGATCATCCCGAGGTGGCAACTTCGGAGGGCTCTGTAATTGCTAGGCCTGAGGTAAGGCCGCATCTTGGGTTGAGACTCGTAGGCATTCTTTAGCTGCCGTTTGGTCACCCTGGATGCTTAACACTCCCACCGGGGTGGGTATTTTAATGGTGAGGTGGTACACGGAGCAGACGGCCCTGGTTGCATACAGCCAATCTCTTCCCAGGATAATATTGTATGGAGAGGGAGCTCGGACCAGGAAAAATTGAATGGCTTTGGTAACCGACCTGGGAGCACGCCCTACGGTGACCGGAAGGATAATGATACCTTCGGGTTGAACCGCCTCTTGAGTAAAGCTCCGCAACTGGGAAGGTGCGGGGTGCACCTGAATTCCTCCGACATCAAGTTTATCCAGGCAGCTCTGGAATATGATACTAACGGAGGCTCCGATGTCAATGTAGACCCGGTGTACATTCTTGTTACCCACCACGGCTTGTATAGTGATGGCGTCCTGGTGAGGCATGATCTTGGGTACTGGGTCGTCTTTGGAGAACACGATGTTCTCTCCATCTCGGAGTCGCTTGTTTTTCGGCTCCTCGGGGGTCGGCCTTCGAGCTTCATTTCTTAGTGACGACCTCGTCGTACCAACTGGCAGTCCGGTTATAGCGTAGACCTGCTCCATTGCATTGGGACCTTCGTCCTCGTCATCTTCAGGTCGGGTTGCCGTTGAGGTCGGTCCGCAATTGTTTCCACCTCCATTTTTCCCTCTGCGCTTTTTATTACCCGGTCCAGGTCGGCGGTGTACTTCTTCGCTTCCTTCCTCGACGAGCTCGTCAATCTGTGAGCTCAAGGACTTGCAATCTTCTGTATCGTGACCGTACCCCTGGTGGTAGTCACAATACTTTCCCGTTGACTTTTTTTTGGATCCTCCTTTCATAGGAGGAGGTTTTGGAAAGAGCTCAGTGTGAAGCTCAAATATTTCCGCCCTGGATTTGAATAGAGGGCGCTCGTTATTACCAAGGTTTGGCCGAGGTCCCACCGCGATTCTCATCGGCCTTTTTATTCTTTCGAACGCACTTGCGTTCAAAGACTCGCCCCGATCTTCCGGCTTCCTTCTCTCGATCACCGCTCATCCCGCATCTCTCTCTTCTTCCGGTCCGACTCGTCCCCTTTGACAAAGTTGTCAACCAAGGTCCAAAGACGACTAGTCGTCTTGGTACGTTCGCGGGTGATCTCTTTATTCGAGCTCCGTGTCGGATCCCGTTCTTGAATCGTTGATGATGTAGAGATCGTTACTCTCATCTATTTTAAGGGATTCCATGATGAATGGAGACGAAATTCGACATTGTTTCGTCCGCCTTGGCGGATTGTGCAGATCGGACGAAGGTTGTTGAGGCGGCATCTTTTGTAAAAGCGCCATTTGAACCGATCCATGAGGTCTTTGAAACAATGGATTTGTTACGGCGAGCGAGGTGAACCAACGTCGAGCGTTGGAGATCAGCACCTCGGGAAAGACCTTACACATATGGAAATCTTCCATTCCTTGATTCGCCATGTTGGTGGTATAGGCAAATAGGAAGTCAGAGGGATCTCCAAGGCCATCGTATGCAGCAATATTCGGAGCCCGGTATCGCTGTGGCAAGGGTGTATCCAGAATCTCCCTTGAAAAAGGAGATATAATTCGTCCGTGTCGGTCGAATCCGGGGAGCTCGTTACCATCCCTCTCCGGGGGAGTGGGAGATCGATAACGGCGTCTGTCGTCTCTTCGAGGGGGAGTTCGACTTCGTCTTTCCTCCCTTCTTTCCCGTCCACTCACATGGGTATCACGTCGAGGTGGAGAACGGCTCCGCGGAGGGTGCGAGGCGAATGAACCCCGTATCGGGCGGTCATTATCTTTGCGGTGAGCGTTGATTATTTCGGAGAGGTGGCGACCTCGATTGCTCAGAATCACCACTTCGGCACTCTTGAGGGCCCGCCCGCTTGTCCTCCGGTTGAGGAAACTCGAATTGATTAAGGTTGGCGTTGAGGAATTCGGACCTTTGCCGACCGAGACCTCGTGGGAGCGGTGAACCTCCTGCTCACCGGCATCGAGGTCGGTGTCTTCCTCTTCGTTGGGCGGCGATCCCGAGGGTGTATGGAAGCATTCTCCATGTAACCCTCGGTGTGTGATCGTTGGTGGCGCCCGCAATCTCCTTTCCCGGCGTTGTGTGACCACCGATCGTTCTCCGCCGGTTGTTACCGACATCGCCGACCGCATTAGCATTTGCACGTGTCCTTGCCATTAGATTGGAGAAAACACGACTTTTGTTCAAGATGTTTTCCCACGACGCGCCAATGATAAATCTAGTGTGCGAGATTTATGAAAACAAGAAAGAACACGAGAGACTTTACGTGGTTCGATCAAGAATAAGATCTACGTCTAGGGGTGAGTATTCGGTTATTCGGTCGGTTTGGACGAAAAAATAACCGAACCGAATCAATTTTATTCGATAATCGAATCCGAAATAACCGAAATATATTTGGTTAATTAGGTTAAACCTAATTTTTAGCAAAAAAATATTTTTTCAAAAGAATAAATAAATAATATTATATATATATAAATGGTTTATTTTTAGGGAAAAAATATTTTTTCAAATGAATATATAAATAATATATATTTATTGATATTATATACATAAAATACATTTTATACATTATATATATACAAAATATTTTGTAAAAATAATTGATAGTATTATATAATAAATAAATAATATTATATTTTACAAATATTATATATTGATATAATAGGGAGAGAGAGAAATGAATAGGATTAAAGATATTGATATATTAAAAATATAATATTAAATAAATCAATAAATAATATTATATATATAATTCGGCTTTCGGTTATTCGGTTAAAAATATTCCGAACCGACCGAAAACCGAATTACCGAATTTTAATTCGGTTTTAACCGAATTAACCGAAATAACCGAATTAACCGAACCAAATTTGATTTTTCGGTTTGGTTCGGTTCGGTTATTCGATTTTCGGGTATTTTGCTCACCCCTATCTACGTCCACGGAGGAGATGATCCTCAAGATGTTTACTATAATCGGATTACAGCAAGTATCTCTAAGAACTCTAGTATTCAGTAATTTGTTAACCCCTTTACCTTCAATCTAACTCCTATTTATACATAAACATAAACCTGATCATGAATCCCTTGATTGGCGGGACCATGATCTCCACCATAACTGCCCATGATTCCCACCGTTATTACCCATGATTTCTACCGTTACCTCATTATCGTGTCCTTGACTCCGCCTTTAATTAGGGTTTGGGGACTGTTATTCGGGCGTAACCGAGTAGGGCAACATTAGGTTAGGCCCAGCTCGTTTGGGCCTGCCATTGGGCCTGAGAGGTTGGACCATATCCTATCACAGTTCGACTCACCAGAGAATCTTTCTCGGATATCTAATCTATCCATTGATTATATCCTAGGATGCTCATATTAACTAAAGCGAATCACATTGGTGTTTAGAAAATTACCTACAAATTTACAGTTAAGCTTATCGATTGGAGAGTTCGATTATGATCTTCTAAACTATACACCAACGCCTGATTATGATCTTCTAAACTATACACCAACATCTGATCTCAGATATTGGATGGTCAACAAACTAAGAAGAACACCTCCAAAACCAAAACCGCCGACCCTTTCTTTCTTCTCGCTCTAGGATTTCTTCTTGCTTTTTTTATTCTTGATAATCTCAAAAGCTAACATAATAAGCAACACAGTGAGCTTAGGCCGGCTATAAGGGCGGCACATGTAGAGACCAGCTAGATTAGTAGGTCAGTCAAAAATCAAATTCAAGAAATAAAGATGTGCCTCTTATGGTCTGATTTCTTATGTTCATCCCAAAACATAAATCAGCTCATATACATTAAACGATTCCAGCAAAGAATCAATGTTGACTTATCCTTTTATTTCAAGTTGAGTTGGGGCTTGTATTAGACTTATTAAATCCTCGTATTTAAGATATTAAACATCTATTAATTAATTAAGCTTCTCACAACTTAAATTGATTAATTACTTATTAATTTCTTAAGTAATATCACTCAACCTGATAATTATACTTAAACTTAATCAACTTGTATGGTTAAGTGTGATAATTATTTTAGTTATTGAACGAGATGTTATTAGTCTAAGCTGAATACACTTACCTAATAGAGAATATCATATGTCATATAAGAACTATGATCATCCAAGATGTGAAGAATATTGGAGTTATCACTTTCATGCTCACCTATGGCAAATCAAAGTAACAAGCAGACACTTAAGCACATCTGAAATCTTATTAGGGCCCGTTTGGTAGGTTAGTTAGGTTTCGTCTAGTTAAAATGTACTGTGCAGTTAGATTTTGTAACCCACCACTTAGGTAGGTTACAAATCCTAAAGAAATAGTGCAAACAGAGCTACCAAACGTATTAAACCATCAAGCCCGTCATTAAAACACGGGCGTAAGGATACGAAACAGAGCTACCAAACAGATACAGGATACGAAACAGAGCTACCAAACAGACGCATAACTTTGTTATCCTGACGAAACAAGGCTACCAAACGGGACCTTAGGGTTTATGGTATGTTTAAGTCAAATGAGACATTGGTTCTTCACAATAGTTAGATAGAAGAACACATCACATTGTTCCTTCCAATACATAAAGATGTATTAGCATAAGTAAATAGTCAAGACAAACTATTTAGTTGTTTATACTGTAGCTTATACTAACAACTCATTCTTGTTTCGGCTATGAAAGAGGTTTATATGTCATAATTTTAACTAATCATATGATCTTTTGTTATCTACAACACATCATATGATCTACTCTATAATGAGATATACAAATATGATAAAAGATTAATTTAGTACGCAAACCAAACATGGTGCTTTATGGATCTAACATTGACTAAAGGTCCAGGAACATAAGAGTAACAGTAGTACATGACTACAGTTACCTAATGTTTGGTGGAAAAATTACTCGATCTGTGGAACAGATTAGTGTTGTGGAGTCTGTTACTTGGGGCAGGATAAATCACACGAACATAAACAAGATAAAGCAACGCAATAAATTGGTTGCCTAGTTCGGTGAACCACCTCCATCTGGGGGACCTCGCCTAGGAAAACATTTTACTACCTGGAGATAAGTTACATAAGGACTTACACAATAAAACTCCTCTAACTATGAATATGAAACTTCCCAATTCTCCACCCACAATGAAATATTGGATGTGCATGTACCACACACAACCTAGACGTGAACACGGTCTTTTCACCGCCTAACCCCTCAATAGGGGAGAGCAAAAACCGAATCGAACCGAAAAACTGAACCGAACCGAAATTAGTGGTTTGGTTCGGTTTATCTGATAAAGCAGTTCGTTCGATTTCAAAATTTTGAAACCGAAATTAATTCGATTCGGTTTGGTTTGAGAAAAAATCGGTTTTCAAACCGAACCGCCTAATTTTTATTTTTATTTATTATATATATATATATATATATATATATATATATATATATATATATATATATATGGTTGGGTTCCATAGTACCCAGCCCTCGGTGTAGTACGTAGTACCCAATCTGACCACACAATGTGTTCACGTGGATAACCTAGATAAGCGACACATGGCATGATATTTTTTTTATTTTATTTTAATTTTCGTTTAAGGGTAAGATAGTAATTATTTCTTCTTCTTCTTCTTCTTCTTCTTCTTCCTTGCTGCAAATTATTTTTGTTCGACGGAGAATAAAGAGAAGTAGATGACGACGATTACATAGTGGGCGGTCGAGGCAAATGACAATGAAGCGGTGGAGATGGTTGTGGTTGTGGCGTTCATGACGGTAATGGTTGGGCAGTGGTTGTAGTTGCCTGAAATTTAAGAAAAAACAAGAGGATTTTGAAGAGAATGTTGAATGATCGAGATGGAGGATGATTATGGTAGTGTTTAAGACGAAGTTCGTCAAAAACCGAAGAAGGAGGCTGTGTTTTATGGTGGAGTTCGCCGGAAATCGGAGAATGAGATAAATTGGAGAAGGAGACGGCGAGATGAAGATCCAGCAAAGAATATGCATATTAATACACATAAACCTGCATAACAATACACATAAACATGCATATTACAAAACAGAAACATGCATACTATTAAACAATAAATGCATACTACGAAACACAAACATGCATGCTTTAAAACAGAAACTCATAGGCTTTTCATTCTCGACATCTCTATTTCTCTCTTCTCCAATATGTACAAACACTTTTCTTGTTGATCATTTATTATTTTTTCGAATTATAAAGCTAAAATCAACCAATCTAAATGAGAGAATAGGTTTGGGATAAATCAATCTAATATGCATTTTTATGTTTAACATAATGCAGTTTTACGTTCATGCGTATGCAGTTTTTGGTTTTAAAACATGCATGGTTTGTTTTTCTATATCACATAACAAAAAAAATTATGCAATTTTGTATTCATCGGCATGCAGTTTTATGCATAATAATATGTAGCTTTATGTTCAATTGTATGCAGTTTTATGTTTAATTACATGCATGATTTGATTTTCTCAGATTATATAACAAACCAAATTACTAATTTACCCTCATCAGTAGCGAAATCGTGAAAATGAACTTAAAAATCTGAAAAAATCTCAACCATAGGATCTATGAGATGAGTGGATGAGATTGAGTACTACATACTACCTTGGGCTCGGGTACTATTTGATCCTCTCTCTCTCTATATATATATATATAAATATATATATATATATATATATATATTTATGTTATTTATATTATTAATATTTAAATTGATTAATATTATATATATATATAATTTATATTATAAATATTATAATATTTATATTAATTATAATTTAAATTCGGTTAAAACCGAACCGAACTAAACCGAATATTTCAGTTTGATTTGGATATGTAAAACGGTTCGGTTCGGTTTGGGATTTAAAAAAAAAAATCAGTTTTGGTTTTCGGGTTCAGTCGGTTTTGAACCGAACCGCCCGAATGCTCACCCCTACCCCTCAATAAACAACCAATAAACAAGAGTAATAAAATTTCTATTAGAGTGTACGTTCATTAGTGTTTATCTCACAAGCACTCTACTGCTAGAACAAAAGTTAGAACAAGTATCAAGAACAATACCACTGGTAGCACGTCCGATGGGACACCAAGCAGGAACAAAATAATCTCAACGCTACATTGTATGCGATCAGTTAAGCAAGTCTTTCCCCCTATCTTTTCGAATGAAAATAGTGGGTCTTCTTATATAGTCTTTAAGCTTTGGATCTTCTCTTGCAGCCCAGACAATAATTTCCTTGTTGAAAAATATCTTTGACTTGTATAAAAACTTTTCTTGTTGAAATATTTCCTTATAAACACTAGTTTTAGCTAAGGAAAAAATATACAGAATAAATATCTTAAAAGATCTTCAAAGGGCTCGAATATATCGTGAAATATCTATTGAAGATCTTTTCATCTTGTGCACATCATGCAAGGTACTTATCATAAATAGTTTACGAAGGACTTCGTAGGACTCATAAAGGAACTCTTACTTCAGTAAGAGTCATAATTGACAATCTTCTCCAACACTTGGTGTGACGCCCGGACAGAAGTACAGAGTGATCGTCGGTGCAGAGGCATGGACAAGGAACGACTCCGATTAAGACTTCAAAGTGAAGGGGTACGTGAATGAATCGAAACACATCGAAATGAGAGGGATTTCAAGAATATGTAGGTATGGGACTGCATATTTGAGGAGAGCTTAAAGGATTTGATATGTGCTACTCATACCAACAAGATGCATCTTCTTTTCGGCAGTCCATCTCATAAAAACTTTAAAGTTAAACGTGCTTGGCTTGGAGCAATTGTGGGAAGAGATACCCCTAGGAAGTTTTCTCAGGGAGTGTGTGAGTGAGGATAAAGCACATTGAAAATACTCGTGTTGGTCTCAGGTCGTGAATAATCCGGAGCGGGTCGTTACACTTGATATGCTTAAAAATAGTTTTGCTTCTAAAACCTTCTAAGTTATATATTATGAGCATGGATAATATGCTATTAGTGTTATTTTTAAATTATTTATAAAATACAATATCCACCAAGTACACAATGTTGAGCCCAAACGTTTGAAAATTATTTTAGGCTGAACGGATAATGCGAGCTTGTGCCCGTCTTCGCTAAGGACGGCTAAATCAGGTTGCGATTCGGGGGTATGGGTTAAGAAGTGATAAAGAAAGAGCATATTGGAATATCCATTTCATTTCAAAAAATTGACTTAGAATTAATATATAATAAAGATCACCATGACCAAATAGCATAATATACATAATAGAGTCAACTTGAAAGACATACAACTATTTCAATGTTTGCAACGAAAAAGCATGAAATATACACATATAGAGATGTGCACTCAAGGTTTATATTCTATTCTTAACAAACAACTCCACTCAACACTGTTACATTAAAAACGAGTATGCATGGCTTAGTACATAATATTTAATGAACACATGCCAAATATTTAAACATTTTGATACACGAAAATTGTACTGTCCATTTTACATAAACACACGTTTTTCCTTTACATGTGCGTACTAAACATCTTCATTCTTTTTCACAAAGTTGACCAACCGATTGTTTTTAGTCTATATGTTCAAAATCTGACAGTAGGCGATGGAAATAAGGCCTCATTCCATGGTCGCGAAGCCCATTGAAACATTTGAACATGTTGAACTGAATAGTTATAACATTTATTTCATGTATAAGAGACCTACAGTATCTATGTAGGAAATCTATATGTTCGCGTGAAAATAATTCAGTTATAAAATTTATTTCATGTATAAGAGACCTACAGTATCTATGTAGGAAATCTATATGTTCGCGTGAAAATAAAGTTCACATTGTTAAGACAAATCCACTAGAAACAAACGTGGTACTTGTCTCGGCGAAGCAACGTTAATCTTCCATTCAAGAACCTACAAGATAATTTAATCGTAATAGGTCTCGTAATATTAAACTCAAATCAAAATATAATGTGGCTACTGATTCTTAATTCACTACTCTAGTAGTCAAACATAAATCCTAAAACTCTAAATCACGGTTCAGTGCACAAACAATAACCTTGCCTAACTTTCCTTTGAAAATTAGACTTGATCATAAAGACCGATTATAAACAATACTTTCCTTTCAAAAGCATGACTCAAATCATTGTCATACTGAAATCATAAAGTAATTATATTTATTGTTAATAGTTAACATTCATATGTTAAGTAATTAATATTTCTAAATTAATTGTCCCAACAATACTAAATTGATTATCATTTTTCATAATCAATTAATTATTTTAATTCTTAAACGATATTCATAATTACCATAATTAAACTGTTGTGCAATTCAATTATTAAAATAATAAAACAAACCCAAATTTGGAGCTCATT
The DNA here is from genome assembly GCA_036937905.1 of Salvia rosmarinus. Classification (NCBI taxonomy): domain Eukaryota; kingdom Viridiplantae; phylum Streptophyta; class Magnoliopsida; order Lamiales; family Lamiaceae; genus Salvia; species Salvia rosmarinus. Next base: position 700,115 of record JAODLM010000354.1, read on the forward strand.
AATTATTTAGACAGCCCATATACTCAAGTAATATAAGTTTTAGACTCTAGCCCAATCATTCCTCCTTAAGTAGAGGGGCAACTCTGTTAAATCGGCCTAATTTCTTTAAACTAATAAAGGCCCAAATTTAAGTCATCTTACCCAATTTCAAAGTTTAGCTGAAGCCCAAAACAAATAAATTGGGCCCAACCCTCCTCCCGCTCAACACAAAACACACAGAGCCCTTCTCCATTCTCCTTCATCTCCCTCATCGCCGACCACCTCCTTCATCACCTGCGAAACCATCGCCATCGCCAGCCCCCATCTTTGTGGATTCCTTCCCCGCTTCCTCTCAGATCACTCAAAAGGGGAACAAATAACTGTTAAAATTTGTTAATATCAAGAACAAATTTTAACAGTGGTATCAAAGCTCGGGCCTCGATCTATAATTAATAATTCGTGTTCTAATTTAATTGTGGATTTTCGAAATTTTGAATTTTTTGGAAATCATAATTGGTTTTGTGTAATTGGAAATTGCGGAAATTGATTTCGCCGGAAATTGAAATCGCCGGCCATCTTCTCCTCGCCAGATACGCCGCCGCCTCGAGAAGACACGGCGATCGACGACGACAAGCGCGGCAGCGCGCTCGTCGCCGCCGTGTTTGTGCCGCAAAGACACGCCTCCTCCAAGACGCTTGGCGTGCGCCTCGCCGTCGACCTTCCCCTCGAGCACTACGGACAAGCGGCGGTCGACGACTCGGAGCGAGGGGCGGGCGATCATCACCGCCGCGGCTGTGCTAGTGCTAAAGCTTCTTCTCGCCGTCGCGACGGGCGGAGGAAGAAGAAAGTCTTCTGCGGTGGCTGCGGAACGTCGGGAAATCACGGCGTTGGAGGAACGCGGCGGCGGCGGAAGGCAAAGGGCGGCGGCGCAAGCACGTTGCGCAGAAACCCTAGCGGGTTGGGCCATTCAGCGTGAGCTGGGGCTGGGCTTCTTCCGCGCGTGCCGGGCCGTGAGCGGGCGCTGGGCTTCGCGAACGATGGGCCATGGGCGCACGGCCGGGTGGCCGCGGTGGGCTTCGTTTCGTTGGGCGTGTCCGAGTGTGTTTTTGGGCGTTTTTGTTTTAAGTGTGGCGACCACTTTGGGCTGTTACAATCTTTAAAAAAAAACGTTAATTTTGTTAATTTAGAATTAATAAAATTTAATTTTCAATTACACAAATTATTTTATTAATTGGATTAATAAATTTTGTTTTAATATTATTATTTTGAAATAATAACATTAATTTCGATTTTGTATTAATTTAGAATTAATACAATCTTTTTATGTACATAGATTTAATCTATTAATTTAGAATTAATAAATTTAATCATAATTTTGAAATTAATTTATTAATTAGATTAATAAATTTAACTTTATTATTATTTTGAAATGATAATATAAAGTTTAATTTTATATTAATTTAGAATTAACGTAGTTTACTAATGTACATAGATTAATTTATTTAATTTAGAATTAATAAGTCTAATCGGGATTTTGGACATTGATTTATTAATTAGACTAATAAAGTATGACTTTATTATTATCTTTGAAATAATAGTTTAAAGTTTGATTTTATATTAATTTAGAGTTAATATAATTTACTCATGTTCATAATTAAAGATTTGATTTATTAATTAGATTAATAAATCTTATTTGATTATTAATATTTAGAAATAATAATACTAAATGAATATTTATATTAATTTGGAATTAATATAAATGTCTAAATCCACTTTTAATTAGAGAATTAAATTATTAATTAGATTAATGAATTTATTCGTTGAGCCCTATTTGCTGTTGTTCTGTGATAAGCATGCTATTTGATTTTATACTTATTTTAACTATAGTAGTTAGATACCGTTTTATTGTTTGGGTAGGCGGCGCTCAATACTTGTAGTCCGTGTAACTATATTTGGGTAGGCGCCAATATATGTGGTCCGATTTTATGCACGGTATGCAAGACCAAGAATTATTTTCAATTTAATATTGGATATTAAATAAACAATTAGTGTCACATGTTTAATCCCCACTAAAATACAAGTCTAGTTTTTGAAACAAAACGCATCGTCCATCATAATTTTGTGAGAATCCTAGCATTTTCGTCCAAGAGTTTTACACCAAAGTGTTTACTCCGAAATCGACAAGGCAAAGGTTCATTCATAGATGCATGGTTGGCATCGTGTGATGGGGTTGATTTGCTTAATTATTTTGAAATAGCCAAAGCGATCAAAATAATTAGTGGATGCATATTAATTGGATTAATAAACCAAGAATTGCAAATTTATTGTTGCGATCGGTTTTAGAAATCGACCAAGTATTATTATTACGATCACCAAAGCGAGGCTACAATAATATAAGACTGAATCGCTACAAATTAATGTTGCAATCGACTTGAGGCCATCGAGTGATATTATTTACATCATCACCAAAGCGTAGGTCGTAATAATATTGACTTGGATCTTCGACTACTATAATTTATTTTTGTTATAAATCCGTATTTTGCATTTGGGGTGCAATATATGTTAAAATTAGTGGGAGCTAATCACTACAATAAATCCTTGTTTGATTAGTGATATGATTGTGATCTATGTTTGCTTTGTTCTAATTTTATTTATTTTTCGATTCAGTTACGATGTCGACTATGTTGTATAAGTGTTTGGTGGAAAAAAATTTGTTGACTGGGTCAAACTATCCGGATTGGCTACGTTGCCTGCGCTTGGTGCTAAGGACTGATAAGATTGAGTATGTCTTGGATAAACCAATCAGTACCATCTCTGATGAGCTTTCTCCTAAGTATGCCTCGTTTGACAAGGCTGCTCATAAGAAGCACGTTGAGGATGCTATGTCGGCTCATGGCATCATGTTGACTTCTATGAGTTTGGAACTACAGAGGCAACATGAAAGCATACTACCTTATGAAATGATTCAGCACTTGAAGAGTTTGTTTGCCTCACAGGCACAAACATTGGAGTATGAGATACTCCGAGATCTCTTCAAGTGTACGCTTCATGATAGAAGCAAGGTCTCTAAACATGTTCTGAAGATGATAGGATTGATTGAGAGGCTGGCGTCGATTGGAACGATTCTGCCAGCCAATGTCTCGACCAACCTGGTTTTGCAATCTCTACCTAGTTCATTTGCGAATTTCATTGTGAATTTCAATATGAACAACACAAAGGTGGGATTGACTGATCTTCACAACATGTTGAAGACTTATGAGTCCTCTACTTCGAATGGCAAGTCTCAGACTCATGGTGAGTTCTTCACCAATCTTCCAAAGGAAGAGAAAGCAAAAGAAAACCGTAAGAATGCATCAGATGTCTTGAAGCCTAAGAAGAGTAGAGGGGCTCAAAAGAAAAAGCCGACATTGGCAAATGATAAGTGCCTATTATGTCATGAGAAGGGCTTGGAAGAGAGCGCCTTAAAATTCAAGGCACAAGGTGCAATGGGTGGTAGCTCAGGTATGTTTTTCGTTGAGATAAATATGTCTATAAATAATTCACATTCTTGGGTATTAGATACCGGTTGTGGCTCACACATTTGTAATAATGTGCAGGAGTTTAGTGACAGCAGAAATGTGAATCTTGGGGAAGTCGATCTGCGCGTGGGAAATGGAGCAAGAGTTGCTGCTGAACGCGTGGAGACTTATAGATTAGATCTTCCTTCGGGATATAGACTATATTTACATAACTGTTATTTTGTTCCTGCTATTTCAAAGAATATTATTTTCATTCCTATGTTAGACATTGAAGGGTTTTCTTTCCATTTTGGAAACAGTTGTTGCACGATTTCCCTTAATGGAATGTTTTATGGAAATGAGTTTCTTTCGGATGGTTTATATATGCTTGAATGTGAACGAAATATTCTCAATGTGCAACACAAACGACCTAAGCTAAGTAATACGAATAATGTTACTTATCTTTGGCATTGTAGACTTGGTCATATCATTGAGAAAATGATAGCAAGATTGAGAAAATTAGATTATCTCACACCATTTGATTTTGAATCATATAGTACTTGTGAATCTTGTCTCAAAGGGAAAATGACTAAGAAACCATTTTCTGGGAAAGGGTTACATGCCAAAGAATTGCTAGAGTTGATCCACTCAGATGTGTGTGGACCGTTTCCAACTCAAGCAAAAGGTGGATATTCGTACTTCATAACTTTTACTGATGATTATTTAAGGTTTGGGTATGTGTATCTGATGAAACACAAATATGAGGTTCTTGATAAAAGTATCAAGAATCTTCGATCAGATCGAGGAGGGGAATACTTAAGCCGAGAATTTCTTGATTACTTGAAATCACATGAAATCCGGTCAGACTGGACACCTCCGGGAACACCACAACTTAATGGTGTAACCGAGAGAAGAAATCGAACCTTATTAGGTATGGTTCGATCCATGATGAGTTTCTCTAGTCTCCCTTTATTCCTTTGGGGCCATGCCTTACTTACCGCTGCTCATATTTTGAATAGGGTTCCTTCTAAATCAGTTGAAAAAACACCATATGAGATATGGTATGGAAAAGAGCAAATCTTAATTATTTACGGACCTGTGGTTGTCCTGCTTTTGTTAAGAAAATACCGACTGATAAGTTAGAATCCAAAAATGAGAAATGTTATCTTGTGGGATATCCTAAGGAAACTAGAGGATATGAATTCTACTCACCTGAAGATCACAAGGTGATCATTTCTATGAATGTGACATTTCTTGAAGACTCCTATGTTTCCAAGGAACAAGGTCACGACGAGGTAGATCTTGAAGAAATTCGAGAACCACAAAACAACACAGAGGATAAAAGATTGTTCAATGGTGTAAACAAGAATTCAGTGGGAGTATTTGACGATCTATTGGGAGGGGAAATGACTCTTAGAGGGCCACCTCAAGACAATGAGACTCATCAAATATAAGATGACACAATAGTTGTGCCACCACCACCTCAAGAAATTCATGAGGAAATTCTTGAGAATCTCCAAAATGTTGATGAAGTCAACACGGAGGAGCCTACTCACGTTCAAAGTGAACAACATGAACCTGCGCAAACAACCCTACTCAATAGGCCACAGAGGACTCGTTGTGCACCCCAAAGACTGAATCTAATGGTTGAGAACCAAGATGATGAAGTCGAGTTGGATGATGATGAACCTAAGACCTATAATGAAGCGGTGTCTAGCACCGATTCAAAGATGTAGCTCGAAGCCTTAATATCTGAAATGGACTCGATGTATTTCAATATAGTCTGGGAACTATTTAATGACTTACCAGATGGGGTTTACCCCATAGGCTGCAAATGGATCTTAAAAAAGAAGAGAGATGCAGATGGTAAGATACAAACCTACAAGGCTAGGTTGGTGGCAAAGGGTTATAATCAACATGAAGACATTAATTATGACAAGACATTTTCGCCAGTTGTAAAAATCAAGTCCATTAGGATCTTACTTGCGATAGCTGCGTACTATAATTTTGATGTTTAGCAAATGGATGTCAAAATCACGTTTCTCAATGGAGAACTAGAAGGTGATGTCTACATGACTCAGCCTGAAGGTTATGTGTCCAAAGAGAGGCCGAATGCAATATGTAGGCTAAAGAAGTCTATTTATGGACTTAAGCAAGCATCGAGGAGTTGGAACATTTGTTTTGATAGAGCTATCAAATTGTTTGACTTTGTTAGAAGCAACGAGGACCCTTGCATTTATAGTAAGCACGAGAATAGAAACGTTCTCTACCTGGTCATATATGTCGATGACATTCTGATTATGGGGAGCGACCGATCCATGATGCAATCCGTGAAAGACTGGCTGTCTAAATCCTTTATGATGAAGGATCTTGGTGAGGCCTCCTACATCATTGGGATCAAGATATATCGGGATAGACCTAATAGATTGTTGGGGCTGTCACAATCCACTTACATGTACAAATTGCTACGGAGTTTCTCAATGGAAAATTCTAAAAAGGATTTCTTCCTATGGGACATGGCATCATGTTGTCTAAGAAGGATTGTCCTTCTAATGACAAGAAAATTGCTTGCATGAAAAGGATCCTATATGCTTCAGCTATTGGATCGATCATGTATGCCATGATATGCACTAGGTCGATGTGGCCTATGCGCTAAGCATGATGGTGATTTCAAGAAAATCCGGTGAGGATCATTGGAAAACTGTTAAGACTATTCTTAAGTAACTTAGATGGACTAAAGAATACTTCTTAGTCTATGGTGGGCACCGAGCTATCGGTGTTGGGTACACCGATGTTAGCTTCCAAACAGAAACAAACATGTTCCAAGACGATATCATCTGATTAGAGAAATAATAGAAATGAGCAATGTAAAATTAGAAAGAGTACCCACTGACGATAACTTAGCTGATCCTTTTACCAAGCCATTTTGAGAGCTTGGGTGTTAGACATGCGGGAAATTGGTTTTGATTCAGTGGGAGTTTATAGTTTGTATGTTTTAGAAACTCCTTTGTTGAGACATATTTACTTTTGATCACAATCGAAGATAATGTTTTATCTATGGGTTTTGTGCATTTAATGGAATAATTATTTTGATGTTTGTCGTTATTCTCTTATTTGTTCCCTTGAATTATCACAGTCATTTTCTGTGAGACATCAATGATATAGTATAATTCTAAAATAGCTCTAACTAATGATCATCAAGAATGAGATATTGATGATATGTCATAGGTTAGCATGTGGTCTGCATCACATTCTTAGAAAATGTAGTGGTTCTCACAACTACGAGATATTTGATATCCGTGATGGATACATGAATACTTTGGAGAGTATTGGTATACCCTACTATTAAATCGTTTGTTTGATGTCTACGATTTCTTAGTGTGTGGATTATGTAATAGTCCTTAGACTTGAGGTCATTAAACATTTTATTTGTTGAGTACTGTACTTTGACCAAGGCAACGCTTGCGAGTGGCAAGACACGGCTTGGATTGGGTGCATCATGAGACAAATGAAAATGGTAGTTGAGCCAAGAATGAGATTCATTCCTCGATTAGAATTTCGAGTGAGCACTTATTTTCTCTATATTATTCGACCATAAAGTCATTGGCCAATGCAAGAGATATATTCAATTAAAGTAATTGAATATGATCATATGAGTCTTATAATAAAGATGAGAAAAATGGTTGAGCTATTAGGATAGGCACATAGAAAAATCCTAGGCTCAATCGAGTGTGTCATGAATGAAAGGATATTACATAAACTTCATGTAAAGGTTTGTTTATCGCCGACGTAAACGTCGGTCATATATCGAGTTCATTTGCACAACACGGTCCAAGAATTTTGTGCAGACTTTGATTAGATCATCGTCGGTAATGGGGGCCTATTGGGTCACACTATCAAGTGTATTGTTAATCAGTTCAAGGGTATATGCATAGTGCACGGTATGTTATCTAATACTAGTCCAAGTGAGAGATTGAAAGTAAATGGACTAAAATTAGATTATGGGCTTAATTAATTAATTGTTGGACATTAATTAATTAAACCTAAAGCCCATACAAACTAAGTGGTGGGTGGTTTTCTTTTGATTAATGGGAAGTTAATCATTAGTAAAATTACGGAGAAAACTTAGAGATTCACTTTTGAGAAAACTACCGAAAATTCAATAGGAGATTCTTGGCTTTTCTCATTGAATTTTGATACCGAGGAATCGTTCCTGCACCTGATTCAATACACGTGGATACCATAGTTGTGGAAACGATCTCAAAGACTTATTGGAAGCTTTGCAACTTGTAAGTTATCTATCTAATTTTACTAATGATTAACTTCCCATTAATCAAAAGAAAAACCACCCACCGTTGGCATCCCTCTATCTTCAAGGAAGCTAGGAGTCACTCAGTATAGTGGACTAGTGGAGAAGATAGCTTCTTGTATCCACCGTTGGTCTAATCTTAATTTATCTACTGCAGGACGGTTGGAATTGATTCGCTCGGTTTTACAAGGAGTTGAGTGCTTCTGGCTACAGGTTCTACCTCTGCCGGTCACCGTCATTGATCGGATCAATACGATGGCTAGGAGGTTCTGTGGGATCGACACATTGTCTGTGGCTTGGAAAGTCGTTTGTCTACCAAAGGATGAAGGAGGTCAGTTCACGAGATCTCTCGACTGAACAAAGCTTTACTAGCAAAGACCTTGTGGAACATCCATACCAAGGAGGACCTGTGGATTCAAGTGGATCCATCTTTGAGTACTGACGACCACCACCATATGGGAGTTTCCTACTCATATTCGCTTATCACCTCTTCTTAAGAATATCCTCACCCTTCGTGATCGTTTCTTGCAGGATTCTGGGAGGTGATCACCAAGAGCTGCAGATCTTCTTAAGAGTATATTTGGTTCCAAAGGGACGGGAGCTGCTTATCACTATCTCAGAGATAAGGGTGAGAAGCAGTTCTGGCACAAGGCAATATGGAAGAACTACATCCCGCCTAAGTTTTCCATCACCATGTGGCTTACCATGAGGGGAAGACTTAAAACGGTGGATAGACTTAGATACATGAGTATCTCTCAGGTATGTACTGTTTGTAATAATCATTTAGAGTCTCATGATCACTTGTTTTTTAAGTGTAAGGGTACGGAGGCGGTTTGGAATCATATTAAGGAATGGCTCCACCTCCCGAGGAGGATGACTACCATTGCAAGTGCTATCAAGCACATCAAGAGGGAGAAGAAGGCGGGGTCTGCAATCATCCTTCGTGCCAAGCAGATTGGTCTTGCAGCTACGGTAAATCACATTTGGTATGCTCGAAATAAGCTTAACTTTGAGGACATCCCCTTTCATGTGAAGACCATTGTGAAGAGTATTCAAGAAGATGTTTATCCGCTTATATTCTTTCAGATCCCGTGGACCTTATTGTTTCACATTTTGAGATTGCTTTGTAATGGTGAGGATGTCTCACCATGTTTTGGATCCACTTTGGGATGCCTTATCTTGTACATTATCTTTGATTATCGATTTTGGGTGTGTGTGTTGAGGGACTGCTTAGGCCCAACCAAAGCAAAGGCACCTCATGGGATTGCATGTGTTCACATACCCCATCCCTTACGCCCGCGATCACAATGCACAAGGGCACTCTTTTCCCATGGTCATGGGGTTTTAATGAGGCCGCCCTCAAGGCCACTTAGGGGTTTTGAGGTGGTTTGTTTCTTTTTCGCTTTCATAGATTGAGCGAGTCGCTCTTTGGCCTACTTGTTTTGGCTTCTAGGTCTTTTATCCCACCCCTTGCCTTGTTTCTACGGAAACTTGGTTGTATCCCCCTCGGGTATGCCTGAGTTCAGTTTGTAACATGTTTTCTCCCGTTTTATGTTATTTCGTACGTTTTGACAAAAAAAAAAAAAAATCCACCCACCACTTAGTTTGTATGGGCTTTAGGTTTAATTAATTAATGGTCCAACAATTAATTAATTAAGCCCATAATCTAACTTTAGTCCATTTAATTTCAATAACTGCAATCTCTCGCTCTCGATTCCTCTCACGATCGGACGGCCACCTGAACGCCACTGCCATCGACCTGCACAAGTGCCGCCGCCATCGACGACCTCGCCGCCTCTGCTCGAATCACATGAAACCCTTCTCGCCAGCCTCTTCTTTTTCGCCTCGACCGGACAGCAGCATTATTCACCGCTGCCGTCGAGCATTGCCCTGCTCGCCTTCCCCCTTTTGGTAGATCGCCTGTAGCCAGCAAGGCCGCCGCCGCCTTCTTTAGCTCAAACGGCCATAGCCGACCACCATCTCTCCCTCTGCTCTTCCTTCCGGCAAACGTGGATGCCGCCGCCCTCCGCTCATCTTCTTCGTTCCCTCTCGGCTCGGTCAACAGCAAGGAGCTGCCGTCGTAGCCGAATTAAACTGCAGCAGCCATCGCCGCCTCTCGCCACCTTTGCATGATTCCCCTCGCTCTGTCACACTCAAGCAACAACAGCCCACCTCCTCTCTCCCGTCTCAAAGCAACAACAACAATATCCACAAAATTTTCGGCCAACTCCGCTGCGACAGCAGCAGTGCCGATCAACAGCCCCATTCCAACTCACACACACAGCACGACAACAAAATCCAACCCAACTCGGTACACGTACGCTCCAGATTCAAAACAAGAGACAAAAATAATTACTTTTCTATTCGTTTTGAGGTCTTTCTGTTTTAGCGAATCAAAGTTACTTCAGCTAGTTGTAAATATATTTCAAAGATGAAGAAGTCCAAAATTGTGTATGTGCTTGTGTCGAGTATTGCTGTTAGCTTCCCATGGATAGTAGATTACTAGTTCCTTTCTAAAGCTATAGAGCATATAATAACTATTGCAGAAATGTTAGAGTGGTGAGAAATGTTGAGTGGTGAGGAAAAAAGGAAGCAAACCTTCGCAAGGTTTACCTTATGTGTTTCTGCAAAAAAAAAAAAAGTATTTTACTGTGATTAGAATCTTATTGATTTGAAACAGAAGAATAGGGGATGAGATCATCTCCAACCCAACTGTAAATCCTATTTTGCAGTTAGAATTCATCTCCAATGTTACTGTAAATCCAAACTGCAAATCCAAACTCAAAATAAGTTTTGATGAAGTTTCTTTTTCCTCCAAACTCAAATATACATTAATACACATTAATACTGTAGCTGAACCCATATGTTAATTATATTATACAATGATCCCTCTACAGATAATTTGTTATTTATCAATTTTTTCTTTTTTTGCAGAGCATGAAGAACATAAAAGAGAGAGAGAATGAAGACACCCTAATGTTAATTAGGGCAATATTATATTAATTGATTTGGGCTTCTTTTCATATTGATATTAATGATAATATGGGCTTTTAATATTAAATGGGCTTCTCATATTAAAACATGAAAATGGTTTACATTGTTGATGCTAATTGTCACATCAAACAGTATTTCATCTATAATACACAAACTCAAATTTCAACTCAAAAGAATATTATCTATATATTTCTTCTCATACCATTTTTTATACTTTTACAAAATTGACCTTTATATTTTAGATATTCACATTACATTCATTAAAAAAATTCAATCAATAATTTAAAATGAAATGAGCTAGTATTAAATAAATTATTTATTTGTAAATAAATAAAGATAGCCAAAATTAGAAATTAAAAATAGGGTTAATATCAATTTAAACCCTGGACTATACATGTTTTATCAAAAAATATCTTGAACTTTAAAAATATCTATTAAAACCCCAAACTATCATATTTTGTATAAAAAATATGATAGTTTGGGGTTTTAATTTGTATCAAATATGATAGTTTGGGGTTTTAATAGATATTTTTGAAAGTTCGTGATATTTTTGATAAAACATGTATTGTTTAGGGTTTAAATTGATATTTATGCATTAAAATAAGTAAAATAATCAAAGTTTAATTATTTATTTTTGGAATGAAAAAAGAATAAAATGATAAGAAATAAAAATAAAGCTATACACGATTATTATAACATCAACAAATGATGAGAGGAAAATTTAGTGTTTGGAATCCTGGAGGAGATTACAGGGAGGGAGGGAGAATGAAAATAGAATTGAGATTGATGTAAAAAGGAATGACTGTGGTAAAAAGTAAGGGCGGGGTGGATGAAACGGAGACCGTATATTCTTAATCCTGAATTAAACTTAATCAATTGTCAATAACTACAATTAATCATGAAAATATCTGAAATTAATCGATCGGGATCCTACTGTAATACCACGAGAAATTTAAAACTTCGATTAATTAATTTATTTAGCTAAATCACGGTTTGAGATTAGAGCGATTATTAAATTTTATAATCGGTGACGTTTCGATTTTATTTCGAACAAGAAAATTTAAACGAATGTCGAAGAACGAATACAGTTATAAACTGAATCGGATATTTTATGCGGGATAAATGGTCTAGTCAAACCAGATCATTGTTATTCCCCAAAATCTTCCACTTTATCCTACTTTATTCTACTTTTCCCACATACTCACTTGTTCAATCTTCACAATATCATTACAAGATTTTACTATCACACTTTCACTCTCGTAAACTACTCCATTTCACTTAGCCTTCACAACCAATTATATTTTCAAACAAGGAGAAGAAGCAAACCATCTCCTACCTTGCATAAAACGGTAATGTTTTCCTTATACTCTCATTTGTCTTTCAAATTTACAACAAACTTATGATACCTTGTGATTTCCAGAACCAGTCTCCTTTCATCCATTTCATGAAAAGAAAAACAGCAGCAAATACAAGTCGTTACAGGTTCAATATCAAACTCTCTCAACTAAAATTTCTATGCATTTTTATTAGCTGCATACAATTGAAAACATAAAAGAAATCGAAACAAATACAATTCTAAATGCATAAGAGATGCTACCGAACATAGAACTATAGTGTTTGGACCGAGCCACTAAGACTAGGCTGTCGATCGTCAGCCATGGCCAAGTTGGTGCGAGGACAGAGGAGGCTCCGGGCCGGAGGATGACAAGGCTTTGCACACAACGATGTCGACGGCAGAGCGATGGCGGGCTGTAGCAAGGCGGCTCCAGGCTACTGACGACGGTGACGCGTCGCTTGGAAGGCAACGGCAGAGCGTCGGAGTAGAGGCGACGTGCGTCGGGTAGATTGTAACAGCCCTCTAACCCTAATGATGGATTAGTAAGGACTATTAATTGGAACAGTAACCAAGGGACATAAGAGACCAATAATCATATACTGATGAGACATAATTCAAACAAACTTTGGAATTTTAAACCATTGAGATAAGCACACATAATTTACATATGCATCTAGACCAACAGATCTTTAACAAAAGAGGTTCAACTGATCTGAAGGTATTTAACTGACGAGTTCAAAACATAACATGGTGTTCTTTTGCAGCGGAAAACATGTGAATACACATATGACGATGTGGATTCAAGGTTCTAACATATCAGCATCAAAAGGTTCCGACTGCTCAACACATTCACATCCCATCTTCAGCTCAACCTGCACATTTAAAAACAAACATGCAGGGCTGAGTACAAGAATGCACTCAGTGGACACATGCCAAAACACTTTATAATTTGAAATTACACTGCCCCATTAAGTAAGACACAAGGGTTTTAGTGAAAAGGACTTGTGCTCACTAAAACAGTTTCATCAGTTCATAATCAATTGTCTGACCAGACATATTTCCTTTGTATGTATGATCCATATCCCTTACTTACATCACAACAACATGAATACCTTCGTAGAAGTAGGCCTCCTTCTACGCCGTTGTGACCGGCTGAGAATCGTCCTTTCAGCACACAGTCACCCTTAAGTGTACACGTTAACCCTAGCCAGATATAATTCTTCCGGCATAGGATCCGATATCGATTTCATTCATAAGTTGGTAGCGAACCAACACATTCATCAACATTCATGGATATGATACATACATAAAAACATAAACATTTGGGCGGGTAATTAAATAAAACATTTCATAATCATTTCTTGAAATAAAGCATAAGTAAATAAATCATTTAATAAGCATTTCATTTTAGGTGAGTAGTAAAGCCCACTTGGTTCGTATGCTTTCTAAATAGTCTCTCTTAACGTCGCCGATCGAATCACGCCCACCTTTACGTAAGAAATCAATTTAGTACGTCGGTCACGTTTTTCGAGAACATCAAAGTCCAATAAACTTTGACAACCTCCTAAAATAATATTTTACCCCTTTCTAATCAACTTAATACGTATTTTCACAGAGCAGTATACTCATAACTTTTCGTACTTCAATAGAGACGTAATACGACTAATGACCTTATATTGACCATTTAGGTCAAACGTCCACTTATACTTATCGTCCCTTAATAATATGATTTCGATTATGAAATCGTCTCTTGTAAGAGATCTTCATATATTCCTAATACGTTTCATACGCATTAGCGTATTTATTCAACGTATACAACATTCCTATTAGACGTATAATCTAACATTGGTCACAATTTAACGTATTTCATAAGTTTTGACTAAAGTCAACAATTTTGACTTTTAATAACATATAGTTTTCGAAATTTATCATATGTGTTCTATAAATCGATTTTTAATCGATTTCTAATCACAATAACATACGGTACGATTTTTCACGCAAAACAATAATTATTATTGATTTTATTTCCAATTATGACTTAACTTATATAATATACTTTATTATTCTCATTTATGCGACATAATATAATGTTTTGACTTAAACATAATATTTCTCATTTTCAAATATCACATAAATTCACAACATGTCTAAAATATATTTTTAGAACATGAAGTGTGATTATACATAATAATATAATTTTAAAACTTTTAAACCTTATAATAGAAGGTTTCGGTCCTCTTCATTACATACACCAATATTTTTCCAAAATTTCTTATAAATTCACATAATATACTATTTCAACATGAGATCAATAATATATAATAACATTGATCATATAAAATTTTTACATCACTTAATTTCTCAATATCATTTTGGTAATTTGAAATATTTACCAAACATTTTCCAAAATTTCAATTAAATCACACAACACATAATTAACACCATATATCATTATCATAACATAATTTCCAACAATTACCAATCATATTTCAATAACCACTAGAAACCCTAAGTTTTCGAAAATGGACTTAGGTTCATTTAATTTTCTAAAATTCCAATAAATTAATATATCACTATTTTATGAACCTACATCACTTATATGCTATAATATCATTCAAATATCCAACATATACCAACATAATATTACTTCATAATTTTCGGTATTTTTGAAATCTTAAACATATGTTTTCCAAAAATTTCACATAAATTCATATAGGCATATTTAATACCCTAGATCATTATTTCATGCTCAAATCAACATTTAAAAATCATTCTCAACAACATATATACATCACCTATTTTCGATTCTCACTTGAAAATTTCATACATGCATAACTTTGTTCCAAATTCAATATATAAGCTCTAATACAACATCTAAAAATGTTTAATGAACAACCAAACATCATAGCATGTTCTTCAATATTTTCGAAAATAATAACATATGAACATAGCATGAGATTTTATGGATAGATTTCAAAGATTTAACCATGTATAGAAAGCTTAAGAAATTCCTAACCTTTTAATCGGTTTTGATTCTCGACGACGAACTTCGTTTGCTCAAGATCGAAGAAAGAAGATTTGAAAAACCCTAACCCTCTTTTTTTAAAAGCTCTCGGCCCTTTCATGTAATAATGTACCACACTTGTTTAATTAAATAATTCACCTTATTTAATGACCTAATACATCATATTATATCATATAATAATTAATTATATATATGATCAATTTCATTATCAATCATCATTATCATGAAATAATAAAATTTAAGATCTTTATTCCCATATATATAAGTTTTCGATCACTATAGTAACATAGGACAAAAATTCTATTTTTTTCATGCTTCAATACACCATCTTACTCCATAATTAATTTATATTAAATTAATTCTCATAATTATCAAAGAATTATGAAAATCACAATTTAATACACATATATACACATTTTCGGTAATCACATAATGGAGAGGAAGAATTATTCTTGTCCTATACTACATTTCATGTATTATATATGTCATTATCAAGCATAAGATAAGTTTTAAACTTTAGGGGACATCTTCCTTTGAAAAGTCAAAAGTTATACAATTTGAATTTTCAAAGCTTCACACTTGTATTTCTTTAACAATTTTCGGTCCCCTCACTATAACATAGGACAAGATTTTATTTTACACCTAGATATAATAATTAATGCATTCTTATCACACACATCACTCATATAATCATAAACCTTGGATCTTGTAATATTCTCCCCCAAAATTCAATATTTTCGGCCATTAAGGGATAAAAATCCTCCCACTTGATCCACTTGGTGTTACACCTCACATTATCCTTAAAAATATCCTAATAACATAATTATAACAATATATTATCAATTGGATGATCATTTAATCCATTATACTTAATAAACCTAAATTTTCGAGACTTATAGAAAAATAAGTCACACATTTTATTCTTTTGAAATAAATAGCTAATATATAGCTATGTGACATTTTATAAGTCTTAGATGATGAATTAAATCATAGAAAAATATTTAAACATTTTTCAAATCACAAACCCTAATTTTCGAAATTAGGGTTTCGAAAATTACCCATTTTGTTCAATCTCTATTCTTAATTCTATAGCATTATTTAAATGATAAATAATACTCTTATTACCTAAAATAAACATAGGAATTTAAATAACACAATTCCATGATCGTTTGACTAAGCTCTCGAATCGTTTCAAATGTTGACGTTTTGCAACGTCTCAAAACGTTAAGAATTAAATTATCTCCAAAACGTTCGTAATAAAGTGATATTCACTTTATTTATTCATTTCTGTAATAATGATCCTTAATTCTAAGCTTCATCACTTTAGAAAATATCGAATAGCTAACTATCGACATTTAATCGACGTTAGAATTATACTGTCGAAGGAATAATGAAAATTCATTTTCCTTAATTCACTAATCACTAGTGAATATGATATAAGAATTATCGTATCATAGGTTATCAAAATTGATCTTCGATAATTACTATTTCAATTATCGAGATAAAACCCTAATTTACGATTTTTATTATCGTAATTAAGCTTTAAATTTTCGGGTTATTACATTCTACCCCCCTTAAAAGAAATTTCTTCCCGAAATTTGCATACCTTAGAAGAGATTGGGGTATCCTTCTTTCATAGAATCTTCAAGTTCCCACGTGGGTTCTTCTTGTCCATGGTGTTTCCACATCACTTTTACTAGGGGTATGGACTTGCCCCTTAGCTGTTGAACCTTACGATCTAAGATTCTTCCTCATAACTCAGGTCTGGGTTGAGGATCACCTCATCATGATGGATCACGTGCTTTGGATCATAGACGTATTTTCTTAATTGCGACACGTGAAAGACATTATGTACATTTCCCAGATTTGGCGGAAGAGCCGACCAATAGGCAACTGGGCCTATTCTTTCTAGGATCTCGTAAGGTCCTATAAAACGTGGTCTTAATTTTCCTTTTACCCCAAACCTTACAATTCCTTTAGATGGAGAGACTTTAAGGAATACTTTATCACTACATTCAAAACATAGCTCAGATCTACGCGTATCGGTAGGATTTTACTATCTTGAGCCTCTTTATCCGTTGCCTAATTTGGCGAACAATTTCTATCATCTCACTCCTTGTATCGTGGCCTAAGATTCTTCTCTCACCTACTTCATCCCAATAAAGCGGTGATCGACATTTCTTTCCATGTAATGCTTCATATGGGGCCATATCAATCGTTGCCTGATAGCTATTATTATAAGCAAACTCAATGAGTGGTAAAACGTACTCCCAATTTGCACCTTGATCTAACACTACTGTCCTCAACATATCTTCGAGTGTTTGAATAGTTCTTTCCGATTGTCCATCGGTCTGAGGATGAAAAGCAGTGCTGAAATTCAATTTCGTACCTAATTCCTTTTGTAAGCTAACCCAAAATCTTGAGGTAAATTTCGAATCTCTATCAGACGTGATAGATTTTGGTACACCATGTAGGCGTACAATTTCCTTTACGTACAACTGGGCTAACTTATCGGATCCATGAGTGATTTGAATCGGTAGAAAATGTGCACATTTGGTGAGTCGATCGACTATTACCCATATGGTAGTATTCCCTCTTTTCGATTTTGGTAATCCCATCACAAAATCCATTGTGATATCATCCCATTTCCATTCGGGTATTTCCAATGGCTGTAACTTCCCATGAGGTCGTTGGTGTAATGCCTTCACTTGTTGGCAAACAAGACAACGTTCTACAAAAGAAGCAATGTCTCGTTTCATGCCTTCCCACCAAAACTTTTCTCGTAAGTCTTGATACATTTTTGTGCTACCTGGGTGGACGGTATAAGGCGTATCATGAGCTTCACTCATGATTTCATTTCGCAGCTCATTATTGTTTGGAACGCACAATCTTTCTTCAAACAATAAGGCATTGTCGGGAGCTTCTCTATATCCCTTTAGTCCTTCAGACCTTATTTTGACTCTTGCCTTTTCCAATTTCTCATCTTTTCTTTGTTCGTATATTACTTTCTTTCTCAAATCAGACGTCAATGTGAGCGTAGCGATACGGCTCATGATCGTCTCCGGTTGTTCAATTATTTCTATTTTCAATCTTTCAAACTCCTCAATGAGTTTCTTTTCTCCTGTACAGAGACATCCCAACTTGGGTTGATTTTTACGACTTAAGGCATCTGCTACCATATTCGCCTTGCCTGGGTGGTAATTTATACCACAATCGTAATTCTTGACTAATTCAAGTCATCTCCTTTGTCTCATGTTTAAGTCTCTTTGCTCAAAGAAATATTTTAAACTCTTATGATCTGTAAAGATCTCACACCTTACTCCTTAGAGGTGGTGTCTCCAAATCTTCAGTGCGTGTACTACTGCTGCTAGTTCTAAGTCATGTGTTGGATAATTTAGTTCATGTGGTCTCAGCTGTCGAGAAGCATAGGCTATCACTTTTCCATCTTGCATTAACACACAGCCTAATCCATTCTTAGAAGCATCGGTGTAGACCACATATTCTTTATCCGCTTCTGGAACTGCTAGTACAGGGGCACTAGTTAATTTTTCTTTGAGCGTTTGGAAGCTTGTCTCACATTCCTCAGTCCAATTAAATTTAATCCCCTTCCGGAGTAGCTGGGTCATTGGCCTTGCTATCTTTGAGAATCCTTCAATGAATCTCTGATAGTACCCAGCTAATCCCAAGAAACTTCTGATTTCGTTTTGAGTCTTTGGCGATTTCCATTCTTGGACTGCTTCTACCTTGTCCGGATCAACCTTAATTCCTTCTGCAGACACAATGTGTCCAATGAATATCACTTCTTTAAGCCAAAATTCACATTTGCTGAATTTGGCGTAAAGTCGTTCGGATCTCAAGGTTTGCAAAACCGTTCTTAAGTGTTCTCTATGTTCATCTTCGTTCTTTGAGTAGATGAGAATATCATCTATAAAGACTAAGACGAATTTGTCCAGGTACAGATGGAACACTCTGTTCATGAGATCCATGAATATGGCGGGTGCATTGGTTAGTCCAAATGGCACAACTACAAACTCGTAGTGGCCATACCTAGTTCGAAACGCCGTTTTAGATATATCCTCAGGCCGTACTTTGAGTTGATGATAACCTGACTTAAGGTCAATCTTTGAAAACACGCTTGCTCCTCGTAGCTGGTCGAACAAATCATCAATCCTTGGCAGTGGATATTTGTTCTTAAGCGTCAACTTATTTAGTTCCCTATAATCGATACACATCCTTAAGGAACCATCTTTCTTTTTGACGAATAAGACTGGCGCTCCCCAAGGTGATACGTTGGGTCAGATAAAACCGAGGTCCAATAGCTCTTGTATTTGGATTTTCAATTCTTCGAGTTCTTTTGGAGCCATTCGATAGGGCGCCTTTGACACTGGAGCTGCTCCAAGTTCCAAGTCGATGGTAAATTCCAACTGCCTGTCAGGGGGTAATCCAGGTAGAGTTTCATGAAAGACATCAGGAAATTCTCGAACTATTTCCACATCTTCAACCTTTATCTCCGTTTTATCCGCTCCATTCAGATAAACAAGGAACGCTCGACTTCCCTTCTTGTTTATCATTCTTCTTGCCTTTAATGCGGATATAATGGGAATTTTCTTCTTCATGTTGATTCCATAAAAGTTCGTAGCTTCTTGTCTAGGAAACTGGAACGAAATTTTCCTTTCCTTACACAGGATTGTAGCATGATTCTCTGCTAACCAATCCATCCCTAAAATTATATCTACATCGCCCATAGGTATTATGTTCAAATTATTCGCTAGAACCTTAAGTGATCCTAGGTTCAATTCTAGGTTCGAGCAAACATGTGTAACGGTCATAATCCCTCCTATGGGTGAAGAGATTCACATTTCCTGATTCGCTTGTTCGGTTCTAAGTTTCAACATATCAACACATGCTCTTGCAATAAATGAATGCGAAGCACCCGTATCGAACAAAAGTATAACAGGTATGTCGAGAAGTTTTCCCATACCTGCCAGGTTTCCCTGGTTCTGTTCATTCTATCTCCGGTGCAGAGCATAAGCTCTACTTTGTGCGGTTGTGGTTGACGGGTGCTTGGCGTTGTTGATATTTTCCGCCGCCGTAATTTGCCATTCGTTGCCGTTGTGGTGGTTGCCGTCGTTGTTGTTGTGGCTGTTGCTGCGGCTGTGGTTGGGGCTGGTACTGGATAGCCCTGAGTGGTTGGGCACGAGTTGGTTGGTTCGGTCATCCCGTTATTGCCGGGCGTACCCCTGGGCAATCGAATGCAAAGTGGCCCTTCAGACCACATCTGAAGCAACTGCCAGTACCTGCTAAACACGTTCCCTTGTGCAGCTTATGGCATTTTTGGTAAGGAAGCGCCTTTATCTGCTCTTGTGGCCCTTGCATAGGAGTGGAAAAGACTGGCATTTTCCATCCTTGCCCTTGAGGTCCCACGTTCCCTTGCCATGGCCGCTTGTTTGTGTTCCCGAAATTCCCTCGATTATTGTTACCGAAATTCCCTTCCCATTTTCTTTTACCCTTATCAACAGTACCATGCGTCTGAGTCTGGGTTGTCTTGTCCTCTGGCATGGCCGCTTCAATGTCCAAAGCTCGACTAAGAGCTTCATTGTATGTCAAGTCTCTGTGGCTGGCGAGAGACATTCTTATTTCCGGCCTTAGTCCAGATCTAAACTTCTCGGACATTTTCATATCTGTGCTTACTTGATCCGGGGCATATCGTGACATATCGCAGAAGACGCGATCATATTCTGTCACAGACATATTTTCCTGCTTTAGAGTGAAAAATTCATACTCCTTCTTCTTCCTGTAGCTCTTAGGGATGTATTTTTCGTACATCTCTCCTTTGAAATCTTCCCATGTGAATTCATCCATTTCTTCTGGAGTAAGAGTTTTCCTCCTAGCTTCCCACCAAAAGTCGGTGGGTCCGTTTAGTTGGAAAGTAACACAAGATAACCTCTCTTGTGCCGTACAGCGGAGAAAATCGAAGATTCGCTCCATAGTCCTTATCCATTGTTCTCGCATCATCCGGCTCCTTTTCCATTAAAGGCGGGAGGATTACGCTAAAAAAGTTCCTCGATCCCACGATCGGGTGGAGATGGGGTGGTTGAGGTACAACTTCTTCTTCCGGGTTGGGAAACTCCGCCTTCTCCCACCCTCCTTCTATTCTCGTGTTCGGTGCGTCGGTGGCATGTTGGTACTGTGAGAATGAATTTTTAGTTGTATATCGTTATCACAGTGAACACATATAACATTATCATTCAATCTTATCATAAAATAGCTTTAATGAAACCATTCATCTTTGTCATGCTCAAATATGCCGAAAAAGCTCATCTAAGGTCAGCATCATATGTGCATATATGTAGGAAAATTTGCCTCAAGGAGGATTGATTCATACAAGTCATCGATAAAAAAGGAAGTCAAGAACATACTATAATACTTTTTCTAACTTAACTATCATTAACTAGCGTACCAGATTACATAACATTACTAAAGTACTAGGCTTCTATTTTCTATTTCTACAACGTTGCCACATACTACATACATACTATATGTATACTAATACATGATTCCACGTTCTATTGTTGCGTTTTCCAAAGCCTTTTACCATTCATCGAACCTTTCATCATCACTATCTTCCATATTTGTATCAACATTCCTATCATTTTCCCGATTCCCTTCTTGGTTCATGTTATCGTTCTGGTTTTCATCCGGATCCTCCTCAGGATCCTCTTCTTCTTCAGAATCCTCATCCGAATTCTCTTCACGTGCCCGTCTACGAGAAGGGCATGTCCCATCATCTCCTATGGCATACACATCACGCACCAGAACATGGTCATCTTGAGAGTCATGCACCCTCATGCGTGCTGTCTGTGGATAAGGTTCAGCTGGTGGCGGTGGTGCTGCCATCGGTGGTAGGACTGGAAGTGGCGGTTGCATTGGATGTCCAAGAAACATGGGAGGAAGCACTTGTGCTCCTAAAGCTCTTGGTCTGGCTGCTCTTTCTACTTGTGCAAATCTGCCCTCTTCCTCTAAGTATCTTGGCACTACTGGATCCACTTGTCTTGGAACCTCTGTATATAGCCACTCCGATGAATCATCGTGCCAAGTATACTCTCTGGGTGGAAGGTAAGGCCCTCTGGGTGCAGCTCTATACACGCTGTATACATAGACCAGGTGACTGATGAATCTTGGCAAATCTCCAATCAGGTCATAGGTGCCGCCAATGCGATAAATATAATCACCCAACACTTCCTTCGCATAATCCTCCCAATCAATAGGTAATCGGGTCAGCAGACGCTTGATGCCATCAAAATCCGTTACACCATACTCATGTGCATCCATCCAAAGTCGGAGATAATGCATCAAGAATTCTCCCAAGCTGTCACCCCAACGCATCCAGTACGTGCGATATGCTTGAACTACTTCCTCTGGTGTCGCCCTTGGATCTAGTCTTCTCCTTGGCGTGTAATAAGTACTTACCATCTAATACAGACAATACTAGCATAAGCCAATCTAAATACATCTGATAAGCAGATAAGGTAAACTTAAACATATCTGTTAAGCAGATAAGATAACTAGATATATCTGTTAGGCAGATAAAATAATCCAACCACATCTAATAAGCAGATAAACGTCATCAACAAAAGTTCTCACATACTCACACTATAACTCTATCTATCCTCCCAGGAATCTTATTTTCTAGTAACTTTCTAAAACTCCTATCACTTTATCGAGTTTCCACTCTTTGTAGATCGGAGACTGAACTTCCCCTGATTTTCACGAATTCTGGAGAAGGAATTAGGTATTCTGTCCTTCATAAGAAATAAAATACAGTGTTTTAGGAATGCATAGGTGAAAACCACACGCAATTCGGAGCTCAAAAGAAAGAGAACGAGTTAAAACAAGATCACTGCACAGTGCAGAAAAACCTGCGCACCCGCGCCGAGGTCGCAAGTGATGCTGATGTCAACGCCGAGGTCATTCACGCCAATACAGAAGTCATAGAAGTCGAAGTTGTGGTTGCCAAGGTCTTAGTTGCCAAAGTCAAAGATGACGAGGTCGGAGGTGACGAGATCAAAAGTGACGACGTCGAAGTTACTGCCGAAGTTGTTACCAAAGCCGAAGTTGTTGCCAAGGTGAATGTCATAACTGCCTATGCCGGAATTGAAGTCGATGTTGAAGGTGTTGATGCCGAGATCGTTCATACTAATGTCGACATCGCATTTGTCAATACCTCGGTAAAGAATATCAATGTCATAAGTTTAAACGCCGAGGTTATAATTTTAATTTCTAAGGCCGAAGTCAAAACATTAGTGTTATACGTCGAAACCGAGGTCATAACCGTCGAGGTCGAAGTCGAAGTTATCAACTCCGAAGTTGAAGTCGTTAAGGTCAATGTTGAAACCGAAGTCAACAAGGTCTTATTATACATGCTAGTCAAATTTTCGATGTTGAGGTCGTATATGTCGACGCTGAAGACATCAATGCTGGAGCCGAGGTCAAAGTGGAGAAGGTCAATTCCGTTGTCGAAGTCAAAGAGATCGACGCTAGAGTTATATATTGAAAAGATTGAGGCTGAGGTCGAGGCTATGCTGCTCATTTCATTTCTGATGCCGAGTTCGCACCTCGGTATCCTTACTTCAGTTCGCGATCAGCTCTCACTTTGTCAAATCGTTTCTAGCTTACTTCAGCTCATTCGTGGCAGATCGGCAATTCACCTTAGTTCGTCGTTGGCACCTTTATGCCCATGCCGAAGTCAATGCCGAAGGTGTTGACATTGGCGAGATCAAGGTCGCGCATATTTATGCCGACACCGAGGTCTTTCTTTAAAATTTACACCGTTCTCCTTTGGGTTGTTGAGTTCGTTCACTTTTCGTTCCTTACTTCTATGTTCTCTCGTAATATGTGAGCATGCTCCTTATATCGTCTATGTTCTTTCGGATAACATATTCATTTGTCATAATCAACTCCGGGATTTGGAGAACATTTTCAAATATTAAGAACATAGCTCATTTTACACATGCACATATCTTTGAATTTTGAAAATTTCAACATTCCCTTTTTTGGGAAATTCATGTTCACTTTCGAACATTGTTATTCATTCTCATCTTTGATCGCTTCGAATAACATCTCTTCTTGTATCCTTTCATAACTTTCAAATTAAAACCATCATTGCATTTCCAATCAATTGCATAACTTTCATTGAATCTCAAAACATGAATTCAAGATAACTTTCAAAATTTTCTTTTCAATCCTTTTCATAACTTTCTTTGCAATCAAACTTCATAACATTCTTTCACTTTTAAAACATGCTTTCAATTCTTTTCATCTTTGAACTTTTCATACGAAAACTTTGAGAAGAAAGCATTTACCTCTTTTCCAATTGAGCTTGATGTGATGGAGTGTTGAGCACAGTCAGCTGATTCTAGAAGTCTAGTGACTCAATCTAGACTTAATTTTGAAAGAAAGTTTTGGGCTTCAAAGAGCGAACTGTTATGATACCACTTTGTAACAGCCCTCTAACCCTAATGACGGATTAGTAAGGACTATTACTTGGAACAGTAACCAAGGGACATAAGAGACCAATAATCATATACTGATGAGACATATGTAGGGAAAACTAGGTTTAGCCCTCGCCCCGAGGATCTATCTTGGATATTTAATTCACCATACATTGATTATATTCCTAGCATGCGTCTATTTAATTAATTGCAACACGTAGGGGTTTCTCGTGTTTACCTTTGGATCATCTTCTGGTCGAACGGAATGAGCGGATCGAGACTCGTGCTTTCACCTTCGGATCGTATCCGGTTACCCAATCTCCAACGCCGAGTGAGGACGATCTATGGAGAATGCTTGGAAAAATCGCCAATGCTCTCAAGATAATTTTGAAAATCCTCACTAAAGCTCTAGTGATCTTCGAGAATTATGAGGATGGATAATTAAGGATTAGCCTTGAATCTATCTCTTACCTTATATTTATAATGCATTACCATAATCCCATTAGGAAAGGATCCATGCATATCCATAAATATAATAATATCCTTGTGGGATGAAGAGAATCAAATCCTTTCCTTATACACATAGGAGGCCGATTTTCCTTAGCTAAATGGCACGGATGGGCCACCTGTGGATCAAATGCAAGGAATAAAGATGGGCCTCAAATAAATTAATTATCTTATGTTCACCGAACATAAATTAATTTATAAACATTTATTCATGCCACTAGAGAATAAATGCCGACTTACCCTTTATTGCCGAATGTGAGTCGGGCTTGCACTTAGACATTACTGAATCCCGTATTTAAGATATCGAGCGTCCATTAATTATTTACAAGATTTACGATCGCTTAAAATAATTAATAGCTTTAATTCCTTAAGTAGTACCACTCAACCTTATTATTGTACTTGAGCTAACTCAACTGCGGGGTTTAGTACAATAAACCTTTGAGCTCCTTATGGGACGTCATCATCCTAAACGTATACGGTGACTCGTCTGAGATAACTAGCATGACATACAAGCACCGCCACCACCCAAGATGCGGAGAATATTGGGTTAGAACATATAACCCTCACCCATAACAAGTCAAAATGATGGTCAGTAACTCATACTCACCTAATACCTTATCGAGATTTAGATCATCGTAAGTCACCGAGATTTAGGTTCTTCACTACGGTCAGATAGAAGAACTCATCTCACTGTGATCCTTCAATACGTCAGAGACGTACCGACATAGACAAGCAACCCGGTCAAGTCACTTCTTATCTATACCGCAGCCTATATCGACAACTCGTCCTCAAGTTGTCTCGGTGTGAAACTTTTATATCTCATTAAGCGACCAATCATACGGACTTACGTGATCTTCTACACCTTGTATGATCTAACTTATATATGAGATAAGGGACACGGATATATGCAATCAAGTATTCAATCGGATAAGAGATTGTAATAGTGGTAACGAGGAAACATTGTATACAAGCTCAACCAAAGCGCTTTCAAGATACAACCAACAATCTCCCACTTATACTAAAGCAAACTTTTAGTATACAATGTGTCTCTCTACTAGCTATTACAAACAAAACCATCACTTTACTTCTCCCACTTATACAAAAGTTTCCTTTCTAAGTGGGTGCCATCAAGCGCAATCCAAGTCCTCTAACGTGTCCGTCGTAGACTTTTGCGGCCGGGCTCTTCGTGAATGGATCCGCTAGGTTATCCGTCGTATCAATCTTCTCAATCAAGACGTCACCTCGTCTAACGATTTCTCGTATGACATGGTACTTTCTCTCTATGTGTTTGGTCGCTTGTGGGTCCGTGGTTCCTTCGAGTTTGCCGCGCACCGAGTTATCACGATGAAACTATGATACTCTTGGGCAAACCGGTACCACGTCTAGATCCATGAGGTAGTTCTTGAACCATCTGACCTCTTTAGAAGCCTCAGGCGGCTACATATTCGCTTCCATGGTAGAGTCCGCAATGCATCGCCGCTTTGCACTCCGCCAGACACGGCTCCACCTCCCAAGGTAAACACATGGCGAGGTAGACTTTTCTCATCACGGTCGACTTGGAAATCCGAGTGCAGATAACCCAAAGGCATTAGACTATCTCGCATGGTAAACTAGTCTATAATCTCGAGTCCTTTTAAGGTACTTGAGTATATGCTTTCTTCGGTCCAATGAGCTTGTCGAGTTAGGCGATATCTAGCTACTATGCCTACCGCATAGCGGATATCGGGCCTCGTGCATAACATTGCGTACATGAGACTTCCTACGGTGAGCGTAAGGAACTTGTCTCATTCCTCTATCTCCTTTGCGGTCATAGGTAGCGTGTCTTAGATAAAGAACGCCATGTCCGAAAGGTAGCAATCCTTTCTTGGCGGTCTGCATACTAAAACTAGTAATCACAAGATCAATGTAAGGCGCTGAGATAAGCTCAACATTTTCTTCTTGCGATCTCGGTAAACCTTGATCCCAAGAATATACTATTGCATCTCCTAAGTCTTTCATTTGAAACCGATCGGATAACCAACTCTTTACGTCGATAACGACTTCACGTTGTTGCCAACTAGAAGAATGTCATCTACATAAAATGCAAGAAATACCACATCACCGTTAACATCTAACCGATACACACAACTCTCGCTAGGTAGCTGGGTAAATCCATAGGACTTTACCACCTCGTCAGCGTAAGTTCCATGATCGGGAGGCTCGCTTAAGTCCATAAATGGACTTCTTAAGCTTCCATACTAGATGCTCTTCACCCTTTACCACATAACCTTCGGTTCTTGCATATAGATGTCTCTACCTTCCTCAAGGTAACCGTTTAGAAAAGCGGTTTTAACATCCATTTGCCAAACCTCTGGGTTGAGTGGCTGCTATGGCGAAGAATTACGATGGACTTGAGCATTGCTACAGTGAAAAGGTCTCATCGAAATCGATGCCCTCAATCGAGTGTACCCTTTCGCCACAAGCACGGCTTTAAAAGCGAAACCCTCCATCGAATCTCTCTTCCTTTTGTATATCCACTTACTACCCATGGCTTCCATGCCATCCGGTAGAGTGTCTTTCATATACATCCATAGCCGTTATAGACTCCATTTCTAAGTCCATAGCGGTGTGCCATGATCTTGCATCAATGTCTTGTATCGCCTCCTTGTATGTCCATGGGTCGATTATTGCATGTTCGTTTCACGGGACTAAATCCGAAGATTCTCCACGAACATAAATCGCTCGGGTTGACGAACAACCCTCCCACTACTGACGAGGTTCTCTGGGCACTATGGCAGCGGTGGGTGCGAAACTTGTGGTTCTCTATCTTGCACAACTTCTTTGGGTAGGTACCACATGCGGTCGGTATCTCGGTGGAACTCGACCCACTTCAATTTCTTGAAGTATCGGTGTCGATCCTCCCACTAGACTCGACATCTCGCACCTTTGGCCTAGTCGGTGGTGGAATACGGTCATCTTCTAATTCTTGAAGAATGATTTCAACTTTGGATTTATGATTTTCATGTAGTCCTCTTCTAAGAATCGAGCATTAGTGCTAATAATGACCTTCCGATCCTTAGGACTATAGAATAAACCACCTTCGTTCCTCTAGGATAGCAATAAACGACGCTTGCGTCGGATCTAGCCTCCAACTTGTCGCCTTCTTGTTCAAAGACATGTGCCGGATCGCCCCATATCCTTATGTGGCTTAAACCGGCTTGCGCCCAAACCACAACTCAAAGGGTCTTTTCGCCGACTTGGATGGTACTAGATTCAGCAAGTATACTGCCGTTCTAAGGCATACCCCGCAAGCGAAATAGGCAATGTAGCATAACTCATCATCGATCTAACCATTTCCAAAAGAGTCCTATTTCTTCGCTCGACACACCATTTCTTTGTGGTGTGCCCGGTGAAAGTTGTTGGGATGTAATCCCACACTTCACTAGATAGTCCATAAACTCGTTACTGAGGTATTCGCCACCGCGATCAAACCACAGTGACTTGATACTCTTACCTAGCTTCATCTCCACTTCCGCCTTAAACTCTTTGAATTTCTCAAAGCATTCAGACTTGCGGTGAAGCATGTATACGTATCCGTACCATGAGTAATCGTCAATGAAAGTGACAAAATACTCGTACCCTCCATGAGCTTGTGTGGACATCGGTCCACACAGGTCAGAATGGACTAACTCCAATATTTCTTTGCCTCTATAACCCTTCGCTTTGAAGGGTGCGGTCGACATCTTACCTTCTATACAGGATTCGCGATCGGGAAATGAGTAACCGTGAGATTCCCCAACGCCCATTCTTAGCGGTCTTTGGATCCTATTTAGATTGATGTGACCTAATCTAAGATACCGAGAAAAGTGGTGTCATCTTGCTAAGAAAACTTTTCTTTTAGGGTTTGTAGAAGATACAACATAGTTATAGGTATTATGTTTTGCGAAATAGTATAAAGCGAATTATATAAAGTGCCAACACGAGATAACCGTGATTTCTTATGATAGAAACACCACTATCAAAAATAATGAATATCCATGAGAAAATAATTTGAAAGCAGAAACAAGGTTCGTCGAAAATCCGGCACATATAAAGCGTCTTTCAAAACTAAAGCTGTTGTTCCAAAACACAAAAAACATCTCCAACTGCAATGACCTCGACTTTCGCGCGTTGCCCATGGAGATCGTTATCTCGCCATTAGCTAGCTCCTTGTCCGGGAACCCCCCGAAGGTATAACAAACATGATCGATCGCACCAGATCTACTACCCAAGAATGGGTAGAACAAGTAGCTAAACATGTTTCCGTTACTAAAGCAACGGCGTACCTTGAGCATAGGGCACTTAGCCTTCCAATGCCCAGTCTTACCGCACTTGAAGCATTTGCCCTTCTCCTTTGGCTTCTTCAAACCTCCGGTGGCAGCCATGTTCTTGCTCCCATTACTCCCACTTCTTCCCTTGTCTCTACCACCTTTGGTGCCCCTTTTTCTTTTTCCATTTTGCAACGGAAAATTTGGGCCCTTGGATGTGCTAGCAAGAGCATGTGCTCATTTTCCCATAACTCCTTCCGCAGCCTACGAGATCATTAAGCAACCGACTAAGTGTATACTCGGTCTTGCTCATGATCGCATTCATAAAAGTTCT
Organism: Salvia rosmarinus; assembly: GCA_036937905.1. Lineage (NCBI taxonomy): Eukaryota > Viridiplantae > Streptophyta > Magnoliopsida > Lamiales > Lamiaceae > Salvia > Salvia rosmarinus. The sequence continues at coordinate 729,873 of JAODLM010000354.1, forward strand.
CAAAAGACTTGGGCGGTGTATTGAGGATGATATCGACCTTGGCTTCGTCAATACCTCCTCCCAACCGATCAAGACTATCCATGAGATGAGTCGTGTGGGAGACATGTTCATGGACCGAACTTCCTTCTTCCATTTTACACGCCAAGATTTCTCTCATTGTGTGGCGGACGGTCCGATCCGATCGCCCAAACTTACTCTCGAGACTTGACCAAATATCGTCGCGTCTACCATCGATCGATGTTGCAATTGCAAGCCTTTGGACATAGTAGTCATCATATAGCATTTCGCCATATTGTTTGACTTATTCCAAAGTCCGCTGACTCTCATTGCTCATCGGTCGATCGTCGATAGAGGGCATCGGGTTTAGGATTAGTGAGAACAAACATGTGTTCTTCAATGATAAGAACATATTCAAGTTTCGCTTCCACTCGATAAAATTTGGACGGATAGGGATTTTGTGCGAGCATATTGATAATCGGTGTAAGTGACATATACGAAGCGATAATGAAAAACATATAAGCATACGATCGCACATAATTACGTAACAATAATATTGTAAACTTTTGATAAAACAATATTAATTGAAACCTCCAATCGGCGAGGAATCCCACATGCAAGCCCGCGCGTGTGGGCGTTTACATGAACCACTCGACGGACTAAAATATACCTTTTAGTCGTTTAATTTCAATCCATGTCAACTTAACCTTATGACAAATGAAATTAACGATTGGACCTTACTAGACCACATCAATATCGCGAAGGGACTTGGCGGGAAGTTGTACTCGAGGTGATGTCTAAGCAATGACCACATTTTAACAAAGAAAATGAATTCTTAGAATTGGTATACTCACTCGGACCATACCGCTTCAATTCAAATTCTTTTGTTATCTCATTTTATATCTATCTCTAGAGAACTTATGAAAATCGTACATGCAAGCCACGCGTGTGGGCGTTTACATGAAACTCCCACTTCTCAATAGATTTAAAATGTTTTATTTAGAAATCTCATCTAACAAACTTATGACAAACGGTGCAAGCAAGCCGCGCGTGTGGGCGTTTACTCACGTGTGTATCACTTTGTTTAGAGATCAAAAAGTGGAGGTCGGACATTTTAATTTGAAAAAGTAATTTGTCGGGTTGCTTGCTTAGTCTTTTTATTCAAAAGGTTTGTCCATGCGAGATCACGTAATCCTAGCATGCTTGTCATAGAACTCAACATGTAAAACATGCTCGCGAATTCTAAAAAAGCTTGAAAACGCGATAAACCTAGCATGCTTACTATGCGCACTTAAATCGTAAAACACTTAAAGGTTTGTCAACGTAATTTAAATATACATAGCATGTTACTGCATAATTTAAACATCCACGACATGCAATGAGCGATAAAAATAAAATAAAAACGTTCATCGTGGCCCACCCGTGAAACCTGCACAATCCTGCCTAATCTATTACATAGAATAGCAAAGTGCAATTAAACTTGACGGGCCTCGCGTGCACGGGCACGGACGGATTCGTCAAAACTTGATTCGGGCGGAACAATGGAGCGGGCGAACCGGTCGAAAAATCGGATCCGGGTTGAAAAAATGGGTCGGGGGCCGAACCGGGTCGGGTCGACCTGGAACAAACGGGCGGATCGAAACAAAGCCGGGCTGGCGCTGGGCACAGCCCGTGCGCGCCAGCCTTTCTTTGCGCCGCCTCATTCGCTGAAGCGACCCGCGCCTCGCCGAGAAGACGCCGCCGTGAGAGAGCCCTGCCGAAGTGCCGCCGAGGGAGCTCGCGACCGCCGCCGGGCGCCCAAGCGGCGCGATCTGCGCGCCGCTGCCGAGCCGCGTCGCCGAAAGCACCGCCGGGCGTCCGCGCGAAAATCACGCGTGCGCGCCGCCCGATGCCGCCTCGCACACTTTGAGGATTCAGCGCGTCTCGCCGAGGCGCCGAGCGCCGCCGAGGCCTCTGCGCGTGATTCGCGCTCGCGTCGCCCGCACCGCCGAGACGCGTTGAGGTTTCCGTCGGTATTTGCCGAGCGCGCCGAGAGCTCCCGCCTGAAATCACGCGCCCGCGTCGCCCGTGCGTATGCCGCGCGCCACGCCCGCCACGTCCGCCGATGTCTTTGAGAACGCGCGACGCGGCGCCAAGTCTACCGTCGCGTTCGGTTTCTCCCGATAAGTCTTCGTCGTCTCGTTCTTCGTGCTTTCATCTTCGTTCTTCTTTTACAGATAAGATTTACAGAAAAATAAATCTAATCTAACCACGGATTTTCTCGTGGTGAAAACAAAACCCAACAAAAACAAAAGCGAGCCACGATGAGCAGCGGAACCAACAATTAATTAAGCGCGCGTAATAATCAAGCGTGAATTAATCCAACAGAGCCAAGATCACGATCCGTGCTCGATACTAGTGTAGGAAAACTAGGTTTAGCCTCGCCCGAGGATCTATCTTGGATATTTAATTCACCATACATTGATTATATTCCTAGCATCGTCTATTTAATTAATTGAAACACGTAGGGTTTTCTCGTGTTTACCTTTGGATCCGTCGGTCGAGCGGAATGAGCGGATCGAGACTCGTGCTTTGACCTTCGGATTGTATCCGGTTACCCAATCTCCAACGCCGAGTGAGGGCGATCTATGGAGAATGCTTGGAAAAATCGACAATGCTCTCAAGATAATTTTGAAAATCCTCACTAAAGCTCTAGTGATTTTCGAGAATTATGAGGATGGATAATTAAGGATTAGCCTTGAATCTATCTCTTACCTTATATTTATAATGCATTACCATAATCCCATTAGGAAAGGATCCATGCATATCCATAAATATAATAATATCCTTGTGGGATGAAGAGAATCAAATCCTTTCCTTATACACATAGGGCGCCGATTTTCCTTAGCTAAAGGGCACGGATGGGCCGGCCGAGGATCAAATGCAAGGAATAAAGATGGGCCTCAAATAAATTAATTATCTTATGTTCAGCCCAGAACATAAATTAATTTATAAACATTTATTCATGCTACTAGAGAATAAATGCAGACTTACCCCTTTATTGCCGAATGTGAGTCGGGCTTCCACTTAGACATTACGAATCCCCGTATATAAGATATCGAGCGTCCATTAATTATTTACACATTACATTGCTTAAAATAATTAATAGCTTTAATTCCTTAAGTAGTACCACTCAACCTTATTATTGTACTTGAGCTAACTCAACTGCGGGGTTTAGTACAATAAACCTTTGAGCTCCTTATGGGGCGTCATCATCCTAGCGGATACGGTGACTCGTCTGAGATAACTAGCATGACATACTGCACCGCCACCACCCAAGATGCGGAGAATATTGGGTTAGAACATATAACCCTCACCCATAACAAGTCGAAATGATGGTCGATAACTCATACTCACCTAATACCTTATCGAGATTTAGATCATCGTAAGTCACCGAGATTTGGGTTCTTCACTACGGTCGGATAGAAGAACTCATCTCATCTTGTGATCCTTCAATACGTCGAGACGCGTCGGCATAGACAAGCAACCAAGTCAAGTCACTTCTTATCTATACATGACTATACCGACAACTCGTCCTCAAGTTGTCTCGGTGTGAAACTTTTATATCTCATTAAGCTTGACCAATCATACGGACTTACGTGATCTTCTACACCTTTGTATGATCTAACTTATATATGAGATAAGGGGACACGGATATATGCAATCAAGTATTGATCCGGATAGGAGATTGTAATAGTGGTAACAGAAACATTGTATACAAGCTCAACCAAAAGCGCTTTCATTATACAAATCCAACAACATAATCGAACAAACTTTGGAATTTCAAACCATTGAGATAAGCACACTTAATTTACATATGCATCTAGACCAGCGGATCTTTAACAAAGAGGTTGTTGATGCGAAGGTATTTAAGCGACGAGTTCAAAACATAACATGGTGTTCTTTTGCGCGGAAAACATGTGAATACACATATGACGATGTGGATTGAGGTTCTAACATATCGGCATCAAAGGTTCGATCATTTCAACTGCACATTTAAAACAAACATGCGGTGAGTACAAGAATACACTCGGTGGACACATGCGAAACACTTTATAATTTGAAATTACATCGCCCATTAAGTAAGAGACAAGGGTTTTAGTGAAAAGGCCTTGCTTACTAAAACAGTTTCATCGGTTCATAATCAATTATGCGGCGGACATATTTCCTTTGTATGTATGATCCATATCCTTACTTACATCACAACAACATGAATATCGTCGTAGAAGTAGGCTCTCTTCTACGCCGTTGTGACCGCCGAGAATCGTCCTTTCAAAGACACAATACCCTTAAGTGTACACGTTAACCCTAGCCAGATATAATTCTTCAGGCATAGGATCCGATATCGATTTCATTCATAAGTTGGTAGCGAACCAACACATTCATCAACATTCATGGATATGATACATACATAAAAACATAAACATTTGGGCAGGTAATTAAATAAAACATTTCATAATCATTTCTTGAAATAAAGCATCGTAAATAAATCATTTAATAAGCATTTCATTTTCAGTGAGTAGTAAAGCCCACTTGGTTCGTATGCTTTCTAAATAGTCTCTCTCTTAACGTCAGCGATCGAATCACGTCCACCTTTACGTAAGAAATCAATTTAGTACGTCGGTCACGTTTTTCGAGAACATCAAAGTCCAATAAACTTTGACAACCTCCTAAAATAATATTTTACCCCTTTCTAATCAACTTAATACGTATTTTCACGAGGCGGTATACTCATAACTTTTCGTACTTCAATAGAGCGTGTCGACTAATGACCTTATATTGACCATTTAGATTGACGTCCACTTATACTTATAGTCCCTTAATAATATGATTTCGATTATGAAATCGTCTCTTGTAAGAGATCTTCATATATTCTAATCGTTTCATACGCATTAGCGTATTTATTCAACGTATACAACATTCCTATTAGACGTATAATCTAACATTGGTCACGATTTAACGATTTCATAAGTTTTGACTAAAGTCGACAATTTTGACTTTTAATAACATATAGTTTTCGAAATTTATCATATGTGTTCTATAAATCGATTTTTAATCGATTTCTAATCACAATAACATACGGTACGATTTTTCACGCAAAACAATAATTATTATTGATTTTATTTCCAATTATGACTTAACTTATATAATATACTTTATTATTCTCATTTATGCGACATAATATAATGTTTTGACTTAAACATAATATTTCTCATTTTCAAATATCACATAAATTCACAACATGTCTAAAATATATTTTTAGAACATGAAGTGTGATTATACATAATAATATAATTTTAAAACTTTTAAACCTTATAATAGAAGGTTTCGGTCCTCTTCATTACATACACCAATATTTTTCCAAAATTTCTTATAAATTCACATAATATACTATTTCAACATGAGATCAATAATATATAATAACATTGATCATATAAAATTTTTACATCACTTAATTTCTCAATATCATTTTCGGTAATTTCGAAATATTTACCAAACATTTTCCAAAAATTTCAATTAAATCACACAACACATAATTAACACCATATATCATTATCATAACATAATTTCCAACAATTACCAATCATATTTCAATAACCACTAGAAACCCTAAGTTTTCGAAAATGGACTTAGGTTCATTTAATTTTCTAAAATTCCAATAAATTAATATATCACTATTTTATGAACCTACATCACTTATATGCTATAATATCATTCAAATATCAAACATATACCAACATAATATTACTTCATAATTTTCGGTATTTTGAAATCTTAAACATATGTTTTCCAAAATTTCACATAAATTCATATAGCATATTTAATACCTAGATCATTATTTCATGCTCAAATTAACATTTAAAAATCATTCTCAACAACATATACACATCACCTATTTTCGGTTCTCGCATGAAAATTATCATACATGCATAACTTTGTTCCAAATTCAATATATAAGCTCTAATACAACATATAAACATGTTTAATGAACAACAAAACATCATAACATGTCCTTCAATATTTTCGAAAATAATAACATATGAACATAGCATGAGATTTTATGGATAGATTTCAAAGATTTAACCATGGATAGAAAGCTTAAGAAATTCCTAACCTTTTAATTGGTTTTGATTCTCGACGACGAACTTCGTTTGCTCAAGATCGGAGAAAGAAGATTTGAAAAACCCTAACCCTTTTTTTTAAAAGCTCTCGGCCCTTTCTCTTCTTTAGGAAGCAAATGGGATAAATTAAGTGATCTTATCCCTTAAAAAGCTAGACTTATCACTTGTACAAAAATATCGAATAAAATTTTAATTATTTCCTATTTTGCCATAGGAATTCTCGGTCATTTGGCCTCCAACAAGACAAGACTTAATTTAATTACTTTACACTAGTAATATTACACCTTATCATCTAATTATGCACTTTACAACTCATGTTCACAAGTTATAAAAATATTCCTATGATTTTATGTCATTTTCGGTTATTTCATGTAATAATATACCACACTTGTTTAATTAAATGATTCACCTTATTTAATGACCTAATACATCATATTATATCATATAATAATTAATTATATATATGATCAATTTCATTATCAATCATCATTATCATGAAATAATAAAATTTAAGATCTTTATTCCCATATATATAAGTTTTCGATCACTATAGTAACATAGGACAAAAATTCTATTTTTTTCATGCTTCAATACACCATCTTACTCCATAATTAATTTATATTAAATCAATTCTCATAATTATCAAAGAATTATGAAAATCACAATTTAATACACATATATACACATTTTCGGTAATCACATAATGGAGGAAGAATTATTCTTGTCCTATACTACATTTCATGTATTATATATGTCGTTATCAAGCGTAAGATAAGGTTTAAACTTTAGGGGACATCTTCCTTTGAAAAGTCAAAGTTATACAATTTGAATTTTCAAAGCTTCACACTGTATTTCTTTAACAATTTTCGGTCCCTCACTATAACATAGGACAAGATTTTATTTTACACCTAGATATACTAATTAATGCATTCTTATCACACACATCACTCATATAATCATAAACCTTGGATCTTGTAATATTCTCCCAAAATTGATATTTTCGCCATTAAGGGATAAAGATCCTCCCACTTGAACAACTTGCTATTACACCTCACATTATCCTTAAAAATATCTTAATAACATAATTATAATAATACATTATCAATTGGATGATCATTTAATCCATTATACTTAATAAGCCTAAATTTTCGAGACTTATAGGAAAATAAGTCACACATTTTATTCTTTTGAAATAAATAGCTAATATATAGCTATGTGACATCTTATAAGTCTTAGATGATGAATTAAATCATAGAAAAATATTTAGAACATTTTTCACACCACAAACCCAAATTTTCGAAATTAGGGTTTCGAAAATTACCCATTTTGTTCAATCTCTATTCTTAATTCTATAGCATTATTTAAATGATAAATAATGCTCTTATTACCTAAAATAATCATAGGAATTTAAATAACACAATTCCATGATCGTTTGACTAAGTTCTCGAATCGTTTCAAATGTTGACGTTTAAAATGTCTCAAAACGTTAAGAATTGAATTATCTCCAAAATGTTCGTAATAAAGTGATATTCACTTTATTCATTCATTTCTATAATGATGATCTTTAATTCTAAGCTTCGTCACTTAGAAAATATCGAATAGCTAACTATCGACACTTAATCGACGTTAGAAATATACTGTCGAAGGAATAATGAAAATTCATATTCCTTAATTCACTAATCATTAGTGAATATGATATAAGAATTATCGTATCATAGGTTATCGAAATTGATCTTCGATAAATTACTATTTCAATTATCGAGATAAAACCCTAATTTACGATTTTTATTATCGTAATTAAGCTTTAAATTTTCGGGTTATTACATAGATCGAGCGAGAGAGAGAGATCTGTGTGTGTCACGAGAGGAGAGCGAGGAAATGAGGTCGTGATGGCCGCGCAGCTCGCCGATCGGTGACGATATGCCGGCCAATGACGACGACGACGGTGACAATCTCACCGAGAGGAGGAGGGAACGGCGGCGGCAGAGAGGGCCTTTGTATGTGTATGTGCCATGTGAATGAGTGGAGGCCGAGGTCGCGGTAATCGCCGACCAAAGAACGTGGCGGAGAAGGAGGCGGCGGCGGAAAGAATGTGTGTGAGTGTGTGTTCATGTGGAGTCGAGAGAGAGCGAGTGAGGGTGAGGCGGCTAGGGTTTTAAATTAGTGTAGGTTAAGTTTAATTTGGTTTATTTATTTTATGTTTTGGGCTTATTCACTTGGTAGAAAATAATTTGATATGGGCCTTTGAATAATGTTTTGGGCCGAAATTAGAAAATAAATGGAAGATGGGTCTTGGAAATTAAAATGGTGTTGGGCCAACGTTAGATGGGCCGAAGATAAAAAGAAAAAGAGATTTGGGCCGAAATAATAGAATGAGCTATGGGCTTTTAATTAAATGAAAGATGGACTCTTGAATTAAATTGAAGATGGGCTTAGACTTATTTTAAATGTTGGGCTAAGTATATAAATGAATAATGGACTTGAATTAATTACTTCTAGAATCCATTAAATTAAATTAAAGATTGAATTAATTCCATATTAATTAAATATGAGGTTTAATTCTAATAATTAAATTTGGAGATTAATTCTTAATTAATTAAATAATAATCTCAATATCAATTATTTAGAGTGAGTTAATTAAATTCATTAGATTGAATAAAATCTAATTTTTAGAAATTGAATAACATAATTAATTAATTATGTTAAGGGATAATTTGAGAATTATTCTTTTTAAGTGATTTATTTATGTAATGGGATGAACCTTAAGTAAATTGATAAAAAAATGTGATTGGAAATAAATCCTAATTAGTGAATACCTATGATGAATTAAATTAGTTTGATTAATTAATCAAATGTTATTGGACTTTTAATTTGATCCATTTAATTAAACTTGTAATTATGGATTTAATTAATTAAATTAAAGATTTAATTAATTAATGATATTGATTATGTCAAGTAGATGTTTGAGAAATATTATTTAAGTAACTTTAATTCGTAAAACGTTTGTTAGATGATGATTGAATTACGAGAAATATTTGTTGATTGTGTAATATAAGTATGAGTTTCTCTGTTGGAATATATGAGACGTGTGAGGTGAGAAACGCAGCGAGGAAATGATAGTAATGAATGAGGTATTGGAACTCAAAATCGTTGATACGCGTTAACAAACGACGAAGATTAGTTATGAACTTAGGATTCATAAATTGTACGAAACGACGTGGAGAAACATCAATAGAAAGGAAGAATGCAACGGCGAAGTGTCATCTATCGTCATGGCGGGACAAACCTAATGGACGATATATAGATTGTTAACTAAGTCGTATCGATAACGAAAATCCTAAAACTCGAAGACTTACAGGATAGCGAATACGTTGAATATTAGCGATGCTTCTCGAAAGAAACAAATGACATACTAAATTATATTTCTTACGTTGATAAGGTCCAGCGTGGACGTAGACGAAAACGACAAGGGATCGCTAGTAGGTACTTCAAGAAGGACAATTCTTGAGGTGGGCTCTCTTGAAACAAAATGACATGTGTATCTCAAAGCATGCTTTACAAAGGCTTTATGAAATATTATGACATGAACTGTTATTGACTGCCAAATGTTTAGTTTTGTTGTGATCCTATCTGAGATTGGTATATCCAATGTGGTATGTGAATGAGTTGGTCCACCAACGTTAAAAAATGGTAACGATCGGATCCGACTTAGTTGAGGACTAACTCGGATTGTGTACACGTGTGACTGTGTGTTAATGTTAGCTACCTCGACCGGTCACGGCGATTATGTGTAGGTGGCCACCTCCATAGTGCGCGAATGATTGAATGAATGGATGATCAGATATGGAACAACGTGGATAAAATAGTTCGGCCGAATGCTTTGGAAAAAATGATAAAATGTTTGGTAGGCATGAGTCTTTTAACTAAAATCCTCATGTGCTATTGTGGGCAGTTCAATGACTTTTACAAAGAAAATATTTTCGGCAATGAGTCCACTGAATACTTTTGTACTTAGCCATGCATCTCGTTTTTGATATGCAGGTTGAGCAGGGATTGATGATGGGTGCGAGGTGGTGCAGAGTGATAGTTATTTTGTTGCTTATTAGAAAGGATTTCTAGAACCTTGGGCATGTATCGTCATATACATGTCCACACGTTTACTGTTGCTTAACTCTGATATTATTTTGAGGCCTTGATTATAACTGCTTTCATATTGTATTGAACTAGAGGTCGTACCTCGTTCCTTGAATTAAGCCCTGATTGTGTTATATTTGAACCTCAAACATTTTGGCAAGTCCTTCTGTGACTTGAGTTGGTATTGAATAGTTTATTCCTTTTTAGTCCATATGCTTATGAGTAGTTCATTTGTTAATTGCATTGATTAGTATGTATATATCCGCTGCATTTTCATACCAGTGACGATCCGTATGATCCGTACTTCCTTAGGAAATCGGGTCGTCACACCTACAAGCATATTTCCGTCCACTATTAAAAGAACTGAACAATTAATTTTAAAAGGCTAGCAATTACTCTCGACTCAATTGATTTGATTTAGAAGCGTATCCGTTTATTCTACAACTGAGGACCTAAAATCGAAATACAAAAATAATATTAACGATTAAATCAAGCTCACTACCTTAATCTCCGGTGAGAATTTAATATTCAAGTGTAGACATATAGTCATGTATTTGCATTTAATTATGTGCGCAAAGTATAAAAAGAATTTAATTTGATTTTTCTTAAAAGTTTAAGAAATCTTTTGTTGGAATTAAAAAAAAAAATCTTCTCAATTTTTCTTGAGGTGGGAATCGATTTAGAATTCTAAATTCGAAAATTTACTCTAAATAAAACTTAAAAAATCGGATTATTACAGGACTAGGCAAAGCTAATACTAGAGTTCTAACTTATTATTGCTTCCTTTGTTATTATTATTATTTTACTAGTCATTTATGTCTTTAATTCTAGACCCAATATTTGTACCTATGTAATTGACCACTTGTCCCAACTTAACAATCCATTTGCACGTATGTTATATTCGAAATTCGAGTCGGAGTCAGCTTCATCCCGTAGTTTGACGAAAGCACCAATTGATTAGGGAATCGTATCGTCGCACAGCTTCAAGCTTGTGGCTATTCATTTTCTCGATTTTCAAGAAGAACAAATTATATTTTCATTGATTGAATAAAACTTTACCATACAATTTTATATTTATAAAACTACAAAGCTAGACGCTTTCTTAGTGGGCTCAAATCGACGATGATAATATCCATCAACTAAATAACTTAATAAAAATACTAGAAATACCAATAATAATGATGTGAGTGCATTTTAGCTAAGTCAAGAAAAGCCTAACTTGCTGCTAATTTCAACACTCCTATCTCTAGACAATGAACTTCACATATCTAAGCTTTCGATTTACAAACACAGAAATGGAAACGCTCCATTCGTATTTTTGAAATTATCCAAATATGAATTTGATATTCATTTGTTATTCAAATATTAAAATCAATTCGTATTTGTATTTGAAATACTAATGAAACGATCCGCAAATATTTGATAATTCAATTCTACTTTTTTGGAATATACTCTAAACAACATTATTCGAATATTCGATTCAATAGAGAAAAATTGTAAAAATATTAATAATAAGATTATTCAATATATTTAACATACATTTACCTAATAAATGCTCAATAATGTTTCTTTTTCTTTATTTTGCTTTTCACTGTCTTTCTATCCTTTAAAATATGCAATTAAATATTGGTGAATATTGAATTGAATGTATGTATCATTTCAAAAAAAAAGTATATATATAATCAAATATTTACAAATACCAAATCAAATATCATAATTTTGAATTTGTATTTGAATACTAATCGAGTCAAAAATAGTATTTGCATTTGATTTCGAATCATACAATTTCAAATACAACTATCCGATTTTGAATACGAACAGAGCATAATTATTTGATTTGTTTACAACTCTATCTCCTAGTCCTAATAAGATAACCAAAAAAGTGACAAGGGTTTCACTATATCTATACATTATCAGTGTGATAAATGCCCCATACAAAGTTACAACAGTGAAGCATAATCAATCACACAATAAGATACATCAAGTAAAAAGAGCATACGCATTACAGCACGTCAGCTTGTTACCAATACAGCTCTACAGCCAGTTGGGTGTCGTCTTGATTGGCGATGGCTTTGAAGATGGACGCTCTGAAACTTTAGCTAGCGACCGATATTGAAGCTTCACGCTTTCTGCATTATCCAAAGTCTTCACCACATACCTACCACGTTGTATAGGTGAAGCAGATTAAGCAAAGCAGCCATACCATAGTGAGAGACAAACCAAAAGGCACATCAAGTATCACTCGATAACACCATTCCAGTTAAAAAGCAGAGGAGGGAGTTGATTTCATCTGTTTCGTCTTGACAAGTTTTGCTCTGCCTATTACTGCACTTTAAAAGAGATTAAACTGCCACCTATGAACAAACTTACAGATGTGAATCCAATTCCCAGTAATCCCTCAGTGAAAAATATCGAGCATGAATGCTCAAAAAGTTCACATATAGCATGCTGTTGCACAAAAAAAAACATCACATCTGATTTGAAGACATCTCATGTGAATTTGCATAAAACATGTACTTTTAGTACACTCCCCTCTCATATGATAATATTTTAAATTTTCCTGCCATCTCACCACCTTCAGGACCCCAAATTTCTTCGGCTCCTAATAACCTAAAGTGAATAGATTCTATGCAAAACATGGTAACTGGATATTCGTTCACAAATGTTCTCACAAGCTCCCAAAATAAACATTATGATATTAGGTTTCATACCGAACCTATTCTGATAATAAAATCTTATCTTAACAACCTATTTAATACTAATATTATATAATCCCTCCGTCCACCTAGAGTGTGTCGCAATTGCCTTATTCTGCTTCCACAAAGAGTATTTCAATTTCTTTTTTGGGACACTCAATCATTATAATTCAACCTCACAACCACTCATTATTTACCAAAAAAACATCCTCTGGCCCATATTAATTCTTATAATTCAACCTCAGCCACTTATTTCTTACATGGTGGGACCTTTTCTCCACCCAAATAATCTACCAAACATTTTATTCCACCAAGTGACACACTCTTGGTGGACCCGTAGCATCTTATTTTATTAAGAAACTCCAGTGTTACAGCTCCAAAATTATTTAAACTTCCACCAAAGATCAACTTTTAAATCTTCCTTATAATTAGGGAGTCTATACAACGTATACATATAGATTACGTAGGAAAAATGTTATTTATCAGATAAAAAATACTGAAGGTTATAAAGAGGAGTATCCCCAGGGTTTTAAGACTGAAATTTACCATCCATTCAAGCACTGAGTGGTAACAATAGCTTCACGCCCCACAAAACGCTGAGGTGTTCTCTTGTTACCCTGATTCAGTTATTCAGAATTAAAAATTAAACTTGGTTCACCAAGTTATGCACAGGAAATTTTAATATTCTTCAGAAAACCTTTATTATAACTCGATCCATAACTGCAAACGGGAACTGGACTCCTTTTCCTCTCAGCTGATCTGTGAGCATGGAATCAACAAACGTCCCCTTCTGCTGTACAAAAGAGCAATTGAAACTTAAAATTAAATCCAACAGATTATAAATAAAGCCCTAGGCTATGGAGGGCCGAAAATTTAATGCAGTTCCAGATAGAGAAACCGAGGCGTGTATATATATGGTTTCCTCTGATTGGCTTCTTATTTAGATTGTTAGCTATATTTTTACAGCAGCAGAATAGTAGAATGATGACTCACCAGATCATATCTATCTCTTCTTCTTTTAGGCATATAGTTAACATGTGATTCTTCTTCCCGAATGAAAGCCTGAACAGCTAGGCGTAGAGCTACAGACAACAAAGCCAAAGAATTGACAAAAAAAAAAGTTCAAATCACTTAGATTTTCAAGATACCAAGTATCATTTGCAGAGCATTTATAATTCATGAATTCGAGCACTAGGATTGGCAGCAGAATGAATAGACAAGAATGTTAATTAAGCCTCTATTTAAAGATCCCAAAAGAATTTATTTGCTAGAAATACTTGTGGCAGATAGTGAAGGTAGAAATTGAATATAAAGTATATAATTATATTTCTTAGACACATGTCACCAAATTAACATACTTGTCAAGAGTACTGGTATTGATATTCACAGAAACGAGATGTACTAGAGAACTCATATCAGTTTTTTTTTTCCCAATAAATGAAGAGTATTAAACTTACAGAGGTTCGGAGCAATTACGTTCTCCAACAGTGGTTGCGAGCATGTATAGCAAGCTTTCTGAAAATGCATTAGCTAACATTAATTGTAGATTGTGCACTAAACATAATTAATAACACTAGTCAACAGAAAAAACTAGAAATTCGATAAGCATGAAAAAGTAATGCTGCAACCCTAAGGCTAATACTAGCTAGAGCCGTGTTCAGCCCATGCCTACATCCATCAGTGCCAGTCAAACAAAAAAAGCAACTTGTATAACCATAAAGTATACCACGGAGAGAGATCACTTGAACTGATGATTGTACAAAATTCTGATAAAGAAGATTATACCAAAGGCTATAAAAAACGAAAAATAAAATCTGTTGAGTTAATAAATAAGTTAATACCAATGCAAATATGATTTCAAATAATTCTGCTTTAAAAATTAAAGAGAAGTATCATTATGAAGTCATGCATGAATGCACATGACCAGTACATTTTGGAAATAAGAATCACCATTTCCATTGCAATTCCTATTCCCTAAAATATGGGAGTATCGATTTCCACGCTCCCCACAGTTGAACAATTCCTAACAAGTCCAAGATATGCTTTACTTATGATTAATAGCAGTATACTTAGATATACCAATATTGCAAAAGAACTTTGAGAAGTAGTTTAAGTGGTTTATTTTTATTTGGTTTGATTAACTTAATTCTTTTTGGAAGTAACATAATCTAGTTATTTGTAGAATCAAAGAATAGTTCAATATATATACTGTGCCCTTATAGTACTAAACTATTTACATTTAAATAAAAGTAGAATGGCAATAAACATCATTAGAGATTCAAATAGGATCATCAAAATTGAATTATGTACAGATAATATTGTATTCCATATTCTTGGACACATAAAAATGAAAACCTGAAATCTAATCAAGGACCAACATTTTACATTTGTATAATGAAATTCAATATTGAACTGTATCAATTGTTTGATATCTCTTGAAAACGTAATGCATATCAACATTCATAGTGTAATTAGCTGATCTTTATAGAACTTAAACTAGATGTTTTGGTGCATCATGTACTTAAAGTTTTAGTTTAACAAAATTGAACCATACATCACATTTTTTTTGTTTATTTGTATGCATATTTTGTATAGAACCTTTATAACCTTTTTTACTCAAGTCAATTGTACATTAAATCTCAAATTTGATTGTGTTGAATCTTAGAAATTAAGAAAAAAAATTGATATGTGATTTAAAAAGTATTTATTACTGAATCAAACTTATAATGCCAGCTAGAGATTTGAAATAAATTACAGTTTATCAAAGTTTCAGTTGGTGGTTTATGGATTGAATTTTAGAATATTGACACCCATATTATGTCTAACTACTTAAGTTTGAACTTAAATATATAAAACTAAAATATTTAGCAAAACTTATCTGAAATAAAATTTCCATTTATTTCTTAAGTGCTCTTCTGTTAGTATCAATTATGTGGCTGGAAAATCAAGATTCATTTCTCACTTCTTTTGCATACCAATCCTCCAAGATGCTACAATATCATGCAGTTTCCATCATTGTTCCATTCCTAAGTTCATTCATTCAACCATCTAATTCTATGACAACCTACGTATTTGAAATATAGTGAAGGATTTCTGAATTCCATAGTTTACTAATATATTAATGTGAATTAATAAAAACTAGTTTGAACATGTGAAAGGAAAGACTGAACAATTGGTTAAATATGAAATGAAGATAGATTATAAGCTGGAGGTATGAATCTTCAAGCTAGCCCTTGCAAGCATATTTCCTTGAAAGAAAGTCAAAAGGTAAATCTTAATTATATGCTACAACTAATAAAAATGCAGTAAATATCCATAATAAATCTGTTCTCTCAAGAGTGAACTTATAGCTTTCTTTGGAAACTTACCATTCTAATAACTTGTTGTATTCCGTCACTGCCAAAGGAATGTCCACAAGGTAATATCATAGCTTCTTCCATAAGTGTCCCGCTGTAAAGGGGGAACATTAATTCCTTTTTATAATGTCCATTTTACATAAAACCTACCTAGATATCATAGAACTTAGAAGATAAATGATCACGGTTAACAATATTCAGTAGTAGGCAGTAGCCACCTATATGTTATTCTTTTATGTCCTATCTTTTCCCAAAGAAACAAGTACCATTATATGCCATGAAATATAATACTTTCACCATGAGATGCAAATTTTTAGATATAGTGAAGCACAATACATAAATGACATGAAAAGATATCAAATAAGTGGAAGAGAGAGAGTTTGTGTGTGTGTGTTGGCCTAGTGGTAGAGTGGTTAATGCCCGAGGCCAAAGGTCTCGGGTTCGAGTCCACCGTGACGCAGCCTTTAAAATTTATGTATTAATTGACCAAAAAAAAAAAAAAAAAATAAGTGGAAGAGTGTGTGTGTGTGTTGGCCTAGTGGTAGAGTGGTTAATGCCCGAGGCCAAAGGTCTCGGGTTCGAGTCCACCGTGACGCAGCCTTTAAAAATTTCTATATTAAAATTACCAAAAAAAAAAAATAAGTGGAAGAGTGCCGAATACAAATATCCAAAGGGTAAGCAAAGCACAAGACATTATCCATCTTTTCTTTTCTTTTGGTAATTTAATACAGAAATTTAAAGGCCGCGTCACGGTGGACTCGAACCCGAGACCTTTGGCCTCGGGCATTAACCACTCTACCACTAAGCCAACACACGCACACTCATTATCCATCTTTTCAATCAGCCAAAATGTATATCACTAGGCCAATCTATCAAAATACATGGTAAAGAATGATAACTGCATATTACATTCCAGCATCAGGTACTCCAGCTGAAATCCACTTCAGCTAGTAAAGACCATAATCTTTTTTAAGAAAAGACAATTCATTTCTAATTCGTAAAAAGGCGATTGCCCTAAAATGATCACTATCTCCAAGTCAAGCAAACTACGTAAGAATTCTGGTCCCTTTCTCAAATTTGAATACTTGAAACAATATGTGAAGCACCAATATCCTCCACATTTCCAAAGAACTGGCTATTTAGTACATTAATCAGAATATATGTTTAGAGATAAACGAATAACATCCAGGTTAAATTCAAAAGAGCAAACAAATTGACCACGAATAGATGCTTTCGAATCAAAACCAGCAAAAATGTGTATGATGGAGAAGCACATACGTTAGAGGGTCCAATAGGGTAGCCCTCAAGGAATCCCCGGATTCACTTAAATACGACCCCTCCTTACTTCCACTAAATCCGCAACAATTCTCCGCTGTCGGAATATCCTTCTGCCCTGATGAAGTGCTGGGACCCTCTGCCCCATTCAAATACTGCGAGTAGTACACTTCATCACTTTTATCGCTCCTATTATTCGTTTTATGTCCATACAGTCTCATATTTCCATCTTTCAAACCTGCAAAGCAACAGAGGATAAATGAAGTTCAGTAAAATTTAAAAAAATAATTGATCATCCATGTGAATAAATTTGATTTGATTATTTGTCTTTTTTTTTTACTCACCAAATGCCGAAATGTGTTTCATCTTGTGACTATTACTGTTAGCAATATACCTATCTTTCTGATTGCTGCCACATGCTTTAGCGACAGTAACAATATTCTCCATATTATTCCCAACTTCCTCCTCTTCCTCATCGTCCCCGTCGTCGGCTTCGTCGTCATCTTCCCCATCATCATCATCCGACGCGTCGCCGCCGGAGCTACGGCTGTTGGCATTCCATTGGTGGCGGAATTGGGGAGGCTGTGGCGGCTGCTGCTGAGGCTGAGGATGGAAATAGTGGTGGTGATCTGGGAAGCATGCAGTGAGCTCTCGGGTGGCAGCTTTTGGACCGGGATCACCGGTGGCGGCGGGACGGCGGTGCGGCTGCGGCGGCGGGGCGCAGGCGAAAGCTTCTGGAAGAACTAGCTGAGGATGCTGGCTGAGTCCGTTATGAATTTGTTGGGTTGGGACCAGCTTTTCAGATGCCATTAAGATTAGGGTTTTGAGCAGGAGCTGGGGACTGGGGACAGGGATAAGGGTTATAGTTGTGGAAATTGGAGTGAGGAAACGGCAGCGACGTCGTTTGGTGTCGTATTTGAATGGCGCTAGGCGTGTGTCTGGAAAGAACGATGGAAGAGCATTCTAGCTTACCTTAGGGACATATGTCAACTATTCTTTTCTCTTTTTCTAAATAGTTAATCTTAAATCTACTGACTCTTAGATGGGTTTGTTAATTTTTGATACGATATAAAAACACGATACGAACACGTATGAAATTAAAGGATTAGTATTTATTCTTATTATGTTCGTGTCCATATGATAAGGATACATAAATTTCGTATTATGTTCGTATAACACGATAAATTTCGTATTGTATTTGTGTTCGTGTTGGATCATGTCGCTTTCGTATAATCTGATAAAATTTATATATATTTAATATTAATTTAATTATTATTTTGTATATTTTTATTAATTTATTTTCTAATTTTGATTAGATTTTTCATTTTGTATCGTGTCGTGTTGTTATCGTGTCATGTCAATAAAAAAAATCATGTCATGTTCATGTTTGTATTAGTACCTTTCGTGTCATATTCATATCAGACATATCTTTAAGGGGTCGTGTTCATATTTGGTCTTATCGTATGGTATCGTTATCGTATCAACCCGATAATGACCGACGTCTGTGAAATAATGACTACTCTTAGGTAGTGACTGGTAGGGGTGATTATCGGTTATAACCGTAACTGACACACTAAATATTGGTTACGGTTAATCGATAAACGAAAATAACGGGTTCGGTTATCGGTCTTCCTTCTGACGTGCAATCGGTTATCGGGTAATACCCGAATAACCGAATGGTATGCCCGAATAATCGAATTATATATAATTTTTTAATATAATATTTTTATTTTATTTTAATTATATTGCAAATTAAAATTACTCTATTATTTTAGGAATTTAGGATTTCAAATTCAATTAGGGCTTTTATTTCCAAATATGAAATTCACCCTCTTCTCTCTCATGTCTCTCGACTCTCCCTACAGTTGCGCCTGAGCTCCCATCGTCTATCTCTGGTCAATTTGTTCAGGTTGTCGGCGGCCCGACGAGCGCAGCGCACCGTATTGTTTCGCATGCTCACCGTCTCGCGCTCCCGTGAGTCCTGTCGCTGAGCAGAAGCCGAATGTAAGCTTCTCTTGCCAAACCTCACACCTCTTTTCTCTTGCTCTCAACGTAGCACCCTGTTTGTGGACTGGAGACCCTCGGAAATCAGAATCGAGAAAAGGAATAACTTCATCACCTTCTCCAATTTCTGAAATCGAGAACAAGGTATCGTCTCGTCTCCTCTTAGCATCATATTCCTCTTCTTGGGTTTGATTCTTCAGCATTCTGTTGGCTTAATCTTTGACAAGTGACGAGTTCATCGATTACTTTCTGCATAAAAGCTAATATATCATCGTTATGTTGCAAATACATGAGCCTGATGAATGCACGAGAAGCAAACAACCTCTCAATTTAGGCCATGATCATAATTTTGGACAATATGCCTTATTCCATGAAAAAAATCAATTAATTGGTAATTTTTAAACACTCAAATGATCAAAACAAATGCAAGATCAAACCTTCCATATTTGATGAAGTTCTCCATCTGGCCAACCATATGAATCCTTGTTAAGTCGTGGTTTTCACGTGCTTAACATTGATACATGTTCTGAGAATTATTTGATAAAATACCATCAATGTTTCTTTTTTAGTCTTTGATAGAAAAATGATTATCAATCAATTTGTTTTTAGTCCTCCGCTATGTAGATCATAAATAATCCTACTCAATTTATTGTGGTGCTAATTGTACTTGTACAAATTATGCTAGATATAAATAAATGCCTTATATAACTTGACAACAATTGCATATGATCTACCTCGAGACTTACGCAATAATTGTTACACAAGCATCATTTTATGCCGAAAATTACTGGCTGATGTTTAGTTTCACTTTTTATTTGGTCTTTCTTTATTTAATTCAACCATGTTCATAGATAAAATTGAACTTGATGTCTATATAGCTTGCTTTTATTATACTTGTATATTATTTGTGAATTGTGATACTTTGTTTGTTTTATTATTTAGATGAGTTCTCTAGAGCAGTCGCATTCACAGACACAACAATGTATTAGAAGAAATCGAGATAGAAGAACTAGAAAGAGAGACCCAGACTGAAAAAGAATCCGTACTTGGGAAGAAAAGGAAGAGCCCATCCATATGATCTACTGTTTGGGAAGAATTCATCCCAGTTACAATTGAGACTTGAGATCCTCCACAACAATTCAAAAAAGCAAGATGCAAACGGTGTGGATCACTCCTTGCAGCCGACCCAAAGAAAAATGGTACAACAGCTTTGAAGAAACATAGTATTTCGTGTATGAAAAAACAAGAAGCAATAAAAAGTCAATCAGTGTTAAACCTTCAACCTAAATGCCGATAGAAGTGGGGAAGGATCGTTGACAAGTTGGAAATTCGACCAACAAATTTGTATGATAAGACTATGTGAGATGATCATTCGCGATGAGCTTCCCTTCAAATTTGTAGAGCGAGAAGGATTCAAGAGGTACACTGAAAGTTTATGTTCTCAATTCAATATCCCAAGTAGACATACGATACGAGCAGATTGTGTGAAGTTATTTATGGAGCGCAAAATCAACTTGAAGTACTTTTTTTCAAGTGAAAGGCATGGGAAGAGTGTCGATCACCACTGATTGCTGGACTGTAATCAACAACATAAAATTTATTTGTGTCATAACACATTGCATCGATAAAGATTGGGTCTTGCACAAGAAGATCATCAATTTTTGCAAGATCACCGGTCATAAAGGAGATGATCTTGGTGCTTCGAGTATATCTTCATTGAAGAAGTGGGGGTCGGAGAAAGTTCTTTGTTGCACGATGGATAATGCATCGGCAAATAATGAGGCAATTAAGCACATGATCCAGTCCTTGAGAGGTGGAAGACTAGTGTTGTTGGTGGAAAGTACCTGCATATGCATGTGCGACACATATCATTAATTTGGTTATGTCGGATGGTTTAGAAGAGATAGGCTTGTCCGTGAGGCGGAGTTAGAAGCCGTGAAGTGGATAAAGGCCTCACCGACTAGATCCGAAGGATTGAGGGCACCGTCTGGAGCTCTCAATATTGATAGCACAAAGTTTTTGTGCTTGGATGTTCTGACAATATAGAACTCGACATAATTGATGCTTGAGTTGGCCCTGTCATATACGGATGCCATTAAGTTCTTTGGGACAATGACTAATGGTTTTTCAGAGCACTTGAGACAGAAGAAGTCTAAAGATCAAGATTTGGCGAATGTCAAGAGGATGATAAGTTATCTAGGGAAGTTTTATGATTTGACCCTTCTCGTCTCTAGTACCACATATACCACATCGCATCTATTTTTCAAAGAAATAAATGATGTGTTTGACCTCATTACTCAGTTGGAATTGCATGAGGATGATGCCATCAGTCAAATGGCATTGAGGATGAGGATGAAGATCGGGAAGTATTGGTTGGAGGAGGAAAATGAGTTGAATTCGAAGATGACCAAGATTCTCTATATATCTGCATTATTAGATCCAAGGCAGAAGTTGAAACATGTTGAAAAGTGTTTAAGGACAATGTATGGTGATAAACGGGCAACTAAATTGGTGGTAGATATCAACAACTCATTACATAAGTTGTTTAATTTATATAAGAGACACATGATTTCGAGTCCTGCACCAATAGGTGATTGAAAATATAATTTGGGTTCCCTATATAATTTCTAAATCCACTAATCTTAAGCCCCAAACTTAAGGAAAAATAAATAAGTTATTTTCCTACTTAGTACATATTCAAATAAATTTTTAATACATATTTGGAAAGTAATTTCTTAAGGCCCTAAAATAAATTTTGAAGTTTGTTTTCTAACTAGGGGTGCAATTACGGACTCCCTCAAGTCCAAGTTAAAATCGAGTATGTCGAATATTCACAAATCGAACACAATATTTAAATCAAGGCAAGCTAACACAAGCAAAAAGTGGATCTTTTCATGGTGTATTTGATTCGAGTCAAGCCGATCACTATTAAACTCAAATTTGGATCGTTGATTATCAAGTTCTAATTTACAGAATTCATCAAGGTTCACAAGTTTTTCAAACTTAAAACGAACTTTTCTGATTTATATTTAAATATTCATTATTTTCTTTTAGAAACTCTTATTTTTCCTAAGAAAATTTTGACACATTCACTGCAATTAATAATTTTCTTAGAAAAAATTAATTTAATATATTTACTATTAATTTAAGTATAAAAGGTCATGTTATATGGCAAATATTTTTAGATTTCAAGCTACCTCACTCAATGAGCTTGTTCCTCAAGTAGATCTAGCTCAAATTTAACTGATTTATGTTAATGAGCTTAATTAAATTACTCCAACGGGCTTTTGTTTGAATCAATATTTAAGTAGCTAAACTCATTTACTGACTATGTAAAAATGTATTAGGTTGCCTTCTGATGAAAACATTTATCTGTTATACTATCACGATTAGAGACTTTGTAGTTACTATTGTCAAATTATATACATTATATATTACATTAAATTCATCGGTTACCCTTGACTAGAGTAGACAAAATAAACCCCTACCGCCGGATTGGGCTAGGAAAAACTAAATTAATTGTCCCCTAGAGACAGTCCAATTGTTAAGGTGGGTTCGCGTGATGAGAGATGTCGAGGTTGAACCCCACCAAACGCCTCATGTGTTTGGCTATCACACCTGGTTTTTCAAGTGTAGTTTATCTATCCTATGTGGTTTGTAGGCTATCGCTTGCGAGGCGTGGGGTTCTGGGTCACACTTAAGATAACAGTTATGGGTCCCATGATACAAAAAAAAAAAATTTAATTAATTATTATTATTTTTTTTTTCAATTGAATGATGTGGTATGGCACTAGTCTACTTCATTATCTTAAATTTTATTAAATAAATTGAAACATGGAACATTAGTTCACTTTTCGTTATGAAATAATGGAATTTTCGTGAATGTCAAAACTGTATTGGTTTAGCTACTCTTCCAATTTGTTATGTTTATTTTGGAAGGTCCAAATCATTTGGCTGTCTATTTAGCATATCATAATTGAACATATGGAATGGAGGGTGATATTTTTATATAATTATTTACAGTAAAAGCCTCTTTATTTTAGAAGAATAAAATGATGGGACTAACCTGCAATTATATATATGGGACCCTTTGCCATGTCTCTTTTATTAATCCTGCTTCCTGCTTCTTTTTAACTTTTTCTCAGTGGCAAAAAACTCGAGGTATTTCTCAGGAGTGATTATTGTTTGTATCCTCTTGTGATCCCAACTTCTTCAATTTTAAGCACGAAAATAAAATATAATTTTAGACGCTTACAAGCATGAATTTATGAGTTCCACGACCCAAGAATTTTGAACTTAGAAAAAGTGCACCTGAAAACTCCTCCATTTTCGACAGTATTTTGAAAATTGGATCTGACCAATCGGTTCGACCGATTTAATCGCGTTCCGATCAATTTAATAATTAATTTTTGATTTATTTGCAGAATTTTTAAAATTAGTGTGAATTAAGTGAAAAATTAGTTAAAACTTGGTAAAATTGATAATCAAGTGAATCGAACCGATTTTATTGATTCTAATAATAATAACTGTAAAATGAACAAAATAATGTCAATAGGATTTGAATCAATGACCATTATATTGGTAGACTAACACAACAACCAAGTCCATCAATTTGAAACTTATGATTTTATTTTTTGATTAATTAATTTACCTATACTAACTATATTGACATAAATATTAAATAACCATTATTATTATTATTATTATTATTATTATTATTATTATTATTATTATTATTATTATTATTATTATTATTATTTCATCTTCAACTAATATTTGTAAAATTATTATTACTAAACGAGTATTATTGTAGAATTGACTTTCATGTAAATGGTGATTATGGTGTAAAAGAAGATGGTGGTATCAATTAATCAAGATCTGTAATTGTTGTTTGTTATTTATTTATTTCTTGTAAATATACTAATGAACAAATATTGGTTTTATTCTTTTACTTTTAATTGATACAATGTATAGAAATTTTAAATTTTGATTTAGATCTATCATATTAATATTTATTCTAGATATTTATATATTTTAATGTAAACACATAATACATATAAAAGATCAAATATTTAAAGGTCATTCGATTTTTTAAAAACGATTCAACCGATCAAATCAGTATTTAATGGTATCAAGTTATCGATCGTTTCGATTGTGAAAAGATAGAATTTGGATCCCATCACTTAGAGTTATGATAGAATTGTTTAAGATTAAAATTACGGCACCCTAACCAAACTAGAAACCTTACCAATCATAAAAGCGGAAATCGTGATCATAGAGAATCGAACATGTTGAGTAACTTGAGTTATTAGGTGAGAGAAATTAAGGCTCTCATGCTTGCTTGAGTAGTCTTCAAAATCCTAAATCATATTGTCGTCCACTACTATCCCCACAATTTAACGTCTGCTATTTGTATGTCTATTTTACTGTTTATCCTCTCAATTAAATTTTCATCTTGCTTCAAAAGTAAATAAATATTCATCAATACTGCATTATGGATAGGGTGAGTATTCGGATTTCGGTTTGGATTTTTGCCTAATCTGAACTGATCCGAATCGAATATCCGAAAATCTGAAATCCAAAAAATTAAAAATATTAAATTCTTATATACATAAATTCTATATATATTTATATTAAATTTAAAAATATTTAAATAAAATACTATTCATATATATAAATTATATATAATTCGGATTTAAAAAATCCGATCCGAAAATCCAAAATTTTGAAAATTTTTAATCCGATCCGAAAATCCGAATCGAATTTTAAATTTAAGTTTGGTTCGGATCGGATGTTCGATTTTCGGATTTTTTGCTCACCCCTAATTATGGAGTCATAAAATAATACTATATGTTTATGGAAAAAAGAAATGATTATAATTTCTAGCCTATTTAGTATAGTAAAAATAAAATATAATCTCTCTTTTAAAAGATATACAAAATATAAATATTTTTTGCATAAGTGTGTGTTTTTATATTTTAATGAAATTGATTTAAGAAAATAAAGATGAATTGAAAACCCAATCCCCCACCCGTTTTCTTCCCCCAAATCCTCACCCGTGCGATAATTTCCCAGCATCCCCCCTCCCAATCCCCTCTGTGCGTCTCCCTCTCGCGATAATATTACATGAGAAATCATCCCATCTTCTCTCGTGAATTTGCAACAAGTATATGACTGTACGAACAAGATTTGTTAAATTTATGTTATTGTTCATCAATACAAAAATATAAATAAAAAATCACGAAATGATTCAAAAACTCATGAAATAAGATATTAACAAGATTTCACGGAATTGTGTAATAATGCATTTTACACACTTTCCTCCAAAAAATCTAAAGGAATGTTCGATGATCACTCAAGAAGTATTTTACGGAGAAGAATAAGAGGATAACACAGAGATCGCAATCCGTGTATAAAATACATTCCAATCCCACTGGGCATGTCAAAATTTGTAGACACAAATTTTGTATTCAATTTAAAAAGACAAAAGTGCGTACAAATCCAAAAACTTTGGATTGAAATGTATTTATACGCAAGTTATGATCTCTATATTGTCCTCTGATTCTTCTCTTCAAAAGACTTATCGAGTGATTTTCGAACAATTCTTGAGATTTTTGGAGGGGAGTATATATGTTTACTTGATTTGAATTTGATGATTTCAATTTGGAGGGTTTTTACTTTATTTCGAAATTACACGTTGGATTTTAAGAATCCTTATGAAATCTGTTTCTTAGGATCAATAGGTTCTGGGTGGAATTGATCTATATGAACTTGTTTCCATGAATTTAGGGACTTGATAACATTAATTGAGGAGGTAATCCCAAATAAACGTTGCTTTTAGATGATCTCGACAAAAAACTCGATGCTTTCCTTGTAGAACGTCTAGCTTCCTTGTAGAACACATTGACTGTTGAAGACAATTTCGTAATAGATAAAGTATACTTCAATTCTTGAGCCTTTCAATTGATTTGTAATGTACCTTTGAACTGACATCAACATCCATATTTATAACTGTAGGAGGGTTGGCTTTAGAATTGAGCCTCCATAATTATTGATCTAGAGCTTACATGACACGATTTCATTGGTTATTGAATATGATATATATCATTATCGAGAATTGAATCACATACAAATCAATATTAACTTATAAAATATGAATCGTTTTTAAGCCCTTGATTTGTGAAGATCTACGTGATCATCTTATGAAATTTATTTAAACACTTGAGATCGAGTTCAAACAGCTTTCAAAACTTATGTTCATAAATGAATCAGAATTCATGATTTATTTGGTTGTCTTCCATTATAAAATTATTTTTGAAATACCGATATAGCCAAAATATTTAAATACTCTTTTGATAAAGAATTGTAATTAAGAATATTTCCATGTTAATTTACAAAAGCTATCGTCTTATTCTTATATATGATAAAGAATTATAATTAAGAATATTTGTTCATCTACAAAAGCTATCTTCTTATTCTTATATATGTCATGATTTCACACATTATTCTATTTATTTATTTATTTATTTTTGTATTGGGGTATGTGAAAATTGAGATTTGTAATCAGGTAGAGGGGAGGAAAGTGCACTTCGGTGTTCGTCAAAATGAGATCGCGGTCTCAATATATCTAACACAAAAGCTCTTGTGCACTCTAGCACACCATGTGTGTGGATCTCGGTATCCAACCCATGACCCGTCATACACATAAGTTACAGTTATTTTAAATAAAAGTAAAAGTTATTCTTAATAAAAGTGATAATCGTTATGAACAGAAGTCACAATTCTTTTGAATAAGAGTGATAGTTTTTTGCAGAATAAAGTCATAGTTTTTTTGCAGACGATAGCTATTCTAAAGAGAAGCGGCAGTAATTCAAATAGAAGTGACAATTGTTCAGAAGAAAAACCATAATTATTTCGAATAAAAACCATAATTATTTCGAATAAAAACCATAATTGTTTCAGATAAAGTGAAAAAAATTTACAATTCTTACTAACAAGGTTTTGATGAGACCGATCCATCGTGTTCCAAGCTGTATTTAGTCGATTCCCTCCCTTGGCTCTTTTGAACTTTATCCTCTATGACATCCCTTGTATCCTGTACATATTTTTTTTTTATTTAAGTTATTTAACCACTCCAAAATAAAAAATAAAAAAATAAGTCAGATCTGGGTAGGACCTGATCTGCGCGCACTGCGCGGCAGCAGACAGGATTGCGCCTTTATTACTAAAGTTGCTCCAAAATCCAAGTTGAGATGATTGAAATTCAAAATTAAGTTGACATAGTTTCATTTTATTTTTATTTTTTATTTTTTTTGGCAAGAGAAATTGATGCATTGGCATCACATATACCTCCGGACTCAATTTTTTGAGACAAATAAGTTCGAATTATGCAGATTTAAGTTGTGGCGTACTTCTATATTAAGATTTTTCTAATTTTGATAAAGGATCGATATATAGTAAAATTATTCCGGGACTAATATATTGCTGGTGATCGATTGCTGCAGTGGAACGAACCTATGTATAATGTTTTTTTCCCCATAACATTCCTTGCTTATTTTTTTCCTAGAAAAAGAAGAAGAAAATTATGAAATAAGAAAAATAAAAGTACGAAGCAGACGATTTCGTGATGCAAAACAGTTAAGGGGGACCACTTAATTAATTATTATTAAATTAATTTTAATTAAAATTAATTAATTTAATAAATCTTTGTAAATTAATAAATAATAATTTTGAATAATAAACCTTAATTTTGAATTAATAAATCCTAATCGGAATTAATGAACCCTAATTTTGAATTAATAAACCCTAATTTTGAATTAATAAACCCTAATTGGAATTAATAAATCCTAAATTTGAATAATAAACCTCAGTTTTGAATTAATTATGAATTAATAAACCCTAATTTTGAATAATAAACCATAATTTTGAATTAATAAACCTTAACTATGAATTAATAAACCTTAATTGTGAATTAATAAAACATAACTATAAATTAATAAATTTTAATTTTAAATTAAAAATTAATAAATTTAATTATAAATTAACAAAATATAATTATCCCTACTCACCATAATTAATATATAATTATTTTAACAAAAAACAAGGGTGAGCTCACGATGGGCGGAGCTCACCCAAGTTTTTGTCAACAGTTAATTACAACAATTGCAATCTGATCAGGTATTCCAAGAACAATTTGAGTTATAATATAATCTATAGATATCAGTATTTCTTGACATGTTTGCTTATCCTTTCCAATTGTCTGTAGTAATTGTAAAAGTTCCCAGTTATCATCAATATTCATTCTATTATTCGTCAAGTAAATCAACATGCATGCCCACCTAATAATCAAATATCTGATTAAAATAATCAACCGGCCTCATTAGGCTTAAATAAAATGTTCTTTTCCTTTTTCGTGAAGGTAGTGGTTTTTTGGTCATGATCCCAATTTCATTTGCAATGCTACTTTGATTTCGTTTTCTATCAAGAAAGGCCAATTAAAGAAAGAAATTAAAACACATCGAAATTGTAAAAAAACAATACAAAAGAAGAAAAAAAAAATTCAGACGAGGTTGCAGGTTTATACCGAGTATATTTGTAACAACTTTCTTGGATCCTGCAACAAACATTACCCTTGCATTTCTTGAGTTGGTGATGGGCCAAAGATAAAGGAAACAAGGAATGATGAAAAGTGCGGAGGCGAAAAACAAAAAGGAAAAGTGGAAAGAAATCCAACACTAATAAAAGTACACTATGAGAGCAGAACCAAGTGTAAGGGAACTAAAGAGAAACCAAGACTTTATTTTTAATTTTTCGATACATAAATTCATAAATAAAAGAAAATATACAAGATGCGAGGATATATTCTAACGAAAAATAACTCAAGCGAGCAAGGCAAGGAGTGAGGGAAGTATATATCCAACGAATATGAATGAAGCCAATTACGTCTCATTAAAACCTTGTACTTGAAGCTTAAAACTCTTCGATTGTAAAAATCTACAGTGAATGATCATCTTGTTGGATGGATTTATCACCGGGACTTAAGCTATTTGATTTTGAAGATCTATTATAAATGCATCACTTTGTTAGAATATGGCAAAAATTTCATTTATTTTATTACATTAACTTTTACAACGTATACATTAACTTTAACAGCTAATACATCAATTTTCACAGATAATATTTTTTACTATAAAAATTAAATTAAGATATTTACAATAACCAATTCATATATATAACATTGTAGGGCAAGGGATCCCCACCATACCCCCCATTCTCTATCTCCCTTCGTGCCAAAACAACACATCCCACTAACAGAAGTGAATCATCATGAAAAGCAAATTCAACCATCAATGCCTTCCCTACCTTAAATTTACTACTACTCTCTGGAGAAAAAAATTCACAGTCATTTCCACCGCCACAACCCAAAAACCATGACCCTTTTACCCATATTCCTCCACGTAGCATTCCCTCTATTCTTCACCCTTCTTTCCAAACCGCCACATCTCCTCTCCACCGCCGCCGTCACTCCTCCCGCCGAGCTTCTATGCCTTCTCTCAATAAAGTCCTCCCTCAAAGACCCTCTGAACACATTCCGCGGCTGGGATCCGACCACCGCATTCTCCGTGACCGGGCCCCAGCCTACGTGGTGCTCGTGGCCCGGCGTCCAGTGCGACCGCGGAACCCACCGGGTTACAACGTTGGACCTCTCCGGTCGCAACCTCTCCGGCGCCATAGCTCCCGACATCAAATATCTGCTCCATCTAACTTACTTGAATCTCAGCTGGAATTCATTCGAAGGCCCTTTACAATCCACCATCTTCGACATCCCAAACCTCACAACACTTGATATTAATCACAACTTCTTCAACTCAACTTTTTCAAAAGGTATATCAAAACTCAAGTCTCTGAAAACCCTCAACGCCTTCAGCAACAGCTTCGCCGGCCCTCTACCGGAGGATCTCGCTGGCCTCGGTGACCTCGAGTACCTTAACCTAGGTGGCAGCTACTTCTCCGGCGAGATTCCTTCAAGTTACGGCGGATTCCCGAGGCTGAAGTTCCTCTACTTGCATGGAAACTCGCTGTCTGGCCGAATCCCCGCTGAGCTAGGTCTCTTGAAGCAGCTTCAGCATTTCGAATTAGGTTACAATGCATACGCCGGCGGAGTTCCGGCGCAGTTCTCGAGCTTGTCGAATTTGGCATATCTCGACATCTCATCCGCCAATCTCTCAGGCAATCTCCCGCCGGAGTTTGGCGGATTGGTGAAGCTGGAGACACTGCTTCTCTTCAAGAACAACCTCTCCGGGTCGATTCCGGCGACCTGGGCTCAAATGCAGTCGATGCAAGTTCTTGATTTGTCCTTCAACAATCTCTCCGGCGAAATCCCGTCTGATTTCTCAGCTTTGAAAGAGCTAACCAGATTATCCTTGATGAATAATAAGTTGACAGGTGATATTCCAAAAGGTATTGGTGAGCTTCCCAATTTGGAAATCTTGTTCCTATGGAACAATTCTCTTTCAGGCATTCTACCACAGAGTTTAGGCTCGAATTCACGGTTGCAATGGCTTGACGTCTCCTCGAATTCCCTCACCGGCCCCATCCCTCCGAACCTCTGCCGGGGCGGCCAGCTATCGAAGCTACTCCTGTTTTCGAACCAATTTGTTGGCGAGATACCTTCGTCTCTAGCAAACTGCAAGGCGTTATACCGCGTGAGAATCGAAGGCAACCGCCTCAACGGCTCCATACCGTTGGGATTCGGCTCCATGCCGAATCTCACCTACTTAGAGCTCAGAAACAACAGATTATCAGCTCCAATCCCCGACGATCTTGGAAAAGCACTGCGATTGCAGTTGTTGGATATATCGGGAAATTTGTTCAATTCCGAGCTACCTAATAACATTTGGGAAGCTCCTAGTTTACAGATTCTGAGAGCAAGTTCGTCGCATCTCAACGGCGAAATCCCCGATTTCATCGGGTGCATAAGCATTTACAGAATTGAGCTAGATCGGAACAATCTCAGCGGTAGCATTCCGTCGGAAATTAGTCATTGTAAGAAGCTGATTAGTTTGGATTTAAGCAGGAATGCTTTGACCGGAATGATTCCGACGGAGATATCCACACTCCCCGCCATCACTGACGTGGACTTGTCGCACAATTTTCTGACAGGGACGATTCCGTTGAGTTTCAGCAATAGCAGCACTTTCTTGAATTTCAATGTATCATACAATCAGCTGAGCGGCGCTGTGCCGTCGTCCGGCCTGGTGTTCCCGAGCCTGCATCCGTCGTCCTTCGCCGGAAACGAAGGGCTCTGCGGCGGAGCGCTGAAGAAACCCTGCCCGGCCGCAGCGGCGACGAAAGTCCGCCGGGGAAGCAGCGGCGGCGGCGGCGTAGTGTGGATGACTGCTGCAGCATTCGGCGTTGGCCTCTTCATCCTAATCGGCGGCGCGCGCTGCCTCCGGGGCCGGAAAGTCGGGAGCAGCGGAGCCGCCCCGTGGAAGCTGACGGCGTTCCAGCGGCTGGGGTTCACGGCGGAGGAGGTGGTGGAGCGCGTGAAGGCGAGCGATGATATCATCGGGATGGGGGCCGCAGGGACGGTGTACAAGGTCGAGATGCCCGGCGGTGAGATCGTCGCAGTCAAAATGCTGTGGGGGAGCAACAAGGACGATCGCGCGGCGGTGAGGAGGAGGGGTGGAATTCTGGCAGAGGTTGAGGTGCTGGGAAACGTCAGGCATCGGAACATAGTGAGGCTGTTAGGGTGCTGCAGTAACGAGGCGAGTACGATGCTGCTATACGATTACATGCCTAATGGGAACCTCGACGATTTGCTGCATGGGAAGGGGAAGGAGAAATTGGTGGGCGATTGGGTTAGACGCTACAAAATTGCGTTGGGTGTGGCGCAGGGGATATGCTATCTTCATCACGACTGCAATCCGGTGATAGTGCATCGTGATTTGAAACCGAGTAACATTCTCTTGGATGCGCAAATGGAGGCACGTGTCGCTGAT
Source organism: Salvia rosmarinus (assembly GCA_036937905.1). Lineage (NCBI taxonomy): Eukaryota > Viridiplantae > Streptophyta > Magnoliopsida > Lamiales > Lamiaceae > Salvia > Salvia rosmarinus. The sequence continues at coordinate 762,497 of JAODLM010000354.1, forward strand.
TTTGGGGTTGCCAAGCTTGTTCAGACAGATGACTCCATGTCCATGTCCATTATTGCTGGCTCCTATGGCTATATTGCCCCAGGTAAATTCTACAACTTCAAATAGACAATGCTTTTGTGGCAAATAACATTTTGCATCCGAATACACGTACATCTTTGTTAAATTCAATTAGGATTTATTTTAAACTTCAATTATATATATGTATAAGAATTAGTTCCTATACATATAATTTTTAATATGTATAAATGAGAACAAATCATATTCATTAGATTTAGAAAATCTAATGGTTATTTTTAAGTGTGTATCTGAATTAAATATATGCACATTTTTGCATATAATATTCTGTATTTGTGCATCTGCGTCATAATTTGTGTATTGAATCTGAAGTGTCCATATTGATTTCTCAATGGTTGATATTTTTACTTATGTTTATACTATAAGTAGAGTCTATATGATAACCACTCTATATATATGTATATATTTCGAGGGAATTCCGGTGAAGAATATATGATAATGAATAACTATATTTTTGTGTCTGAAGTTCGCTCTGCATTTCAAAAAAATAGAACAAGGTCTTTTCACTTTAACCGACTCGATATAAATATATTTCGTTTTCAAATCTAGTCAAGGTCGATTTTTAAGTATTTGATATTCACACGTAGTCTAAAAAATATGAACAGATAATTTGTACTAGGCATGTAAATTGACATTGTATTTTTTTTATATCTAGTATAGATTTTATGTGGATTATTTCAGACGGTCATGTGACTATCTGATAGCAGAAGTCGGTCTAGATTTTAAAATAAAATACATTTTCTGGATGCTATTATGTGAAAGTTGAAAGGTTGTTCAATGTTGTAAAAGTATGACAAACTTTTGGCGTACAATAATGGCAATGCATTGGGATTTTGTTTAAGAGCTTACATAATTTGGGTTTATCATTATGCAGCTGAAGTATATATTCCCATGATGCATCACTGATTTGGTCAATGAAGCATGCATGCATGCATCATTTAAAAGTCATACCAATGATCTCAATTTCAATTATCGCATCTCATTATAATGTCTGTGCCACCAACTAAAGAGACGCATTGAATTCAAACTCACAATGATGGCGATTTGAGGTTGAGGGCGCGCGGACCACTCCACCCCACGCTTCAACTTTTCTGTGGGGCGGAGCTCAACATTCATGTTTCTTTTTGTTTTCAGAAAAGATAAAAATAGAAAACTTTTTCTTTGTCATGGCCGTGATTCACCAGTGCTATTTCAGTGCAATGTGTATAGGGATGACAGTGGATCCCGATCCGATCCAGATCCATTTTTTAGGATATGGATCTTTAAAAAATAGGATCCGACGGATCTGAATCTGATCCGGACCATTCTTTTAAAATCCGGATCTGGATCTGAATCTGAATCTCAATTTCTGAGATCCAGATCCGACCCATGGATCCATATAATATATATACATATATAATTTTTATTTATATTTATAAGTATATTATATTATTTTTATTTCTAGTCGAAGTTGGATAAATTAGGTTACAGAATTTGATGATATGTCAATAATATTAGAAACTTATACATTGCGTTTGAAGAATTTTGTATATGAGTGGTCTATTTGTTAAGATATGTATGTTACTTCTTCTATTACTATTGCAATATTATTTGCTGTCATAAAAGTAAAAGTAAATTTGTAACTAACATTTTCTTATATAGTAATCATTGTAGAATTTTTAAATAATTATTATAGTGTTATATGTATTTAGATTATTATTATTATGATGTTATTGTGAATTATAGTTGATTTATGATTTATTTTAGAAGAAAAACATGTGGATCTGGGTCTAGACCCTGGACCCTGCGGATCTTATAGATCTGGGTCTGGATTTAATTTTTTTGACCCAATGGATCTGGACCGGATCCGGATCCAAGCGAAAAATTTCGGATCTAGATCTGGACCTAACAAGATCCGGTCCAAATCCGATCCATTACCATCCCTAAATATGTCCATAAATTTTCCTTGGTCCCACTACTGCCATTTGAGATCGAGTATACCGTATTTGGTGTCTTTTTTCTTTAAGTTCAATTTTCTATACTTTAGGTTAATTTTGTTAGTAGTAACTAGGGTTTATTCTCATTTTAGGGTTCTAAATTTAAAGTTAGGGTATTTAAGTTTTGAAAATAAAAATGAAGCATGATTCATAACATTATAATATATGTAGTATTATTTTTATAAAAAATATTATTAAAAATAATATATATATAGTAAGATATGGTTGTATGCGATAAATCGTGGGATACTGGACCTCATGCAATGCAACTACTACGCGTGAAGTGCTATTTCCTTTTAATTAAACCATATTCAACATTAATTTGTTCTTCTCTTTTTCTTTTTCTTTTTGCACTTTTTACATTGGGGTTGGGCGAATATGCATACACACTACTGAGTTGACGAGAAGAGTGATATTCTGACTATGGAGTGGTGTTCTTGGAAATATTGACGGAAGAAGATCGGTGGAGTCGAATTTGGTGATGGCAATAGCATCGTGGATTGGGTGAAATCGAAATGAAGAGCAAAATGGTTTGTTTGATGTGTTGGGAGGTGCATCAGTGAGGGAGGATGTGATGCTGCTCCTGAGGGTTGCGTTGGTGTGCACAAGCCGCAACCCGGCTGATCGTCCCTCCATGAGAGATGTGGTGTCGATGTTGCTTCAAGCCGACCCCGAACGGAAATTCACTCATCACAAGCCACCCGTGGAGTGTTGATAGCCAGTATCTTAGATTTGATTAGTTTTCAGTTTTGATGGGTTTTTGTTAAAGGTGAGGTATATTTTGTTTTTTCATCGTTTTCTCTATATTTATCATGATTGTGGGGATTGGTATACAAAGTTATTTTCGTGCCTTTTGCTACTATTTTATTTTGTCCGGTCTCCTATTATATATATATAGTGAAATTTAAATAAAATCATTTTAACATAAAATTAAGAATCACAAAATTTCATTATAAACAAAATGAATTTACTATAAAAATTGACGTATTCTGATAAATCTAGTTTACGAGATTTATGAAAAGCAGTAAAGAACACAAGAGTTTTTACGTGGTTCGATCAGGAATGAGATCTACGTCCACGGAGGTGATGGTCCTCAATACTTTCACTATAATGGATTACAATGAGTGTATCTAAAAGCTCAGTATTGATAAGTTGCTACCCTTTTACCGTCGACTTAACCTCTATTTATACATGTTTGTGGATTTCTAAAGATGTACGGGATCCTGATTTTTGGGATCACGATATCCTTCCACAACCGATCACGATCTCCTTCCATGCTGGATCCTTGAATTCCGCCTTTGACTTGGTCTTGAATAGGGTTTGGATCTTTGGGCTTTAAGCTTAACCGCGTAGGGTAGTCCATTAGGTCGAGCCCACTCGTTTGGGCTGCCGGTGGGCTGGATGGTTGGGCCATATCCTATCATAGCCACCAAATAGTCGAGTAACAACTATGCCGGGGTGGGGTGAAGAGCATATTTGCCGAGGTGGTTGTTGCTCGGTGAGGTTGTTGTCGAAGGTTTTCAATCTTTTCGATGTCGGGTTTGACTGGTTCACCTGGGTCCGAGCTGAGTTAGGCGATCTGCCCTTCCTGGCTGAAATAGTTTGTCGAGGATTGGACTGAGTTTCCTAACGTTGGGTAGAGATGTCCGTCAGAAGGATGCCGAGGTCCGATCTGGACGGTGACATCCATTAGTAGGGTGCCGAGGTCCGACCTGGACAGAGATGTCTGTCGGGAGGATGCCGAGGTCCGACCTGGATAGAGATGTCTGTCGGGAGGATGCCGAGGTCCGACCTGGACAGTGGTGTCCGTGAGGCCCTGAACGACGATATCTGTTAGGAAGATGCCGATGTCCGACCTGGACGGCGTATATGTCCGGAGGATGCCGATGTCCGACCTGGACGACATATATGTCAGGAGGATGCCGAAGTCCAACCTGAGTCGTCTGACGTTGGGTGGTGATGTCTGTTTGAAGGACGATGCCGAGGTCCGGAATCAGAGCAATGATTGCGCGACTAGACCGGATCGTCAGTGCGTCTTAGGGCACGTCATACGCGCCAGACGGTTGGTGGGTGCTCGAAACGCGTGCGCACGTCTACTTCACATCAAATCGCGATTAGCCACGTGGGAAGTTGAAACGGTAAGTTTGGGCGCCTCTTTGTACTATAAATAATCCCGAATGAGGAAACTGTTCACTTTCTTCTCCCTTCTTCCTTCCAGTGAGATCATATCCAGAGCTTTCAGAATTTTCTTCCCAACTTCATCGAAGAAGCAAAAATCCATTACTAAAAAGTAAGTATGACTTCGACTTCTTCATTTATATGTCATTTACTTGTTCTTCTTTTTCCCCTGATAGCGAGGTAGAGATTAGGGATTACATGTGTCATAACCTAGCGGGTAGATCCTTGAGCATTAGCGCTATGGTTCCGTCGATTTCTTCTGTTTGGAATGAGTATAAGGTCAGGGACGTTAAATCGTCTCTGACCGTCGACGATGTGCTTAGAATAGGGGATGCCACGTTCCGCGGATGCTGGTGGTGTATTCCGCAACACGGTGACGAGCTTTGGCCCTCCGGAGGGTTTGTAACGGTGTACGTAGGCATACGCCCTGAAGGTCGGTCTTAGGTTCCCGTTAGCCCCCATTTTTTTGAACATTCAGGAATATTTTTAAATTCCTATCTGTCAGTTTACCCCGAATTCCATTAGGTCGGTGGTCGGGATGGGGCTCGCCTGTAATGGCATTGCTGAGGAGTTCTCCTTTGAGGTCTTGATGCGTTTTTTTAGCGTCAAGGGCACAGGAGGTGTATACTATTTTTCACCTCGGCAGTCATTTAGGGTGACTGCTCCCTCGAAGGTGTCACAATGGCAAAGTAAATTCTTCTTTTTGAGGGCGGAAGGGCATCCGAGCTATGAGTGGGGGCAGGGTAAAATGAAGGATGTCAAGGTGAAGCCCCTGGGTTTCGTAGAGGATCAGCTCAACACACTTGGTGAAATTTCCGTCAATTTCATCGAAGCCGATCTGAACGATACCGGACTGAGCTTATATGGGTCGAAGCCGGGGTTGGATCTGGGTGAGGGCACCCTCTTATTCCTTATTGCTTATATGTCTGATGCCGTTGTGTTAACAAATTTTTCTTGTTGTGCAGTGAAGCTCGATCCAAGTAAGAAGGCCAGGGTGGCGACCTCACAATCTTAGAGTCAGGTGCCACCGAAGAAGAAGGCGAGGCGGACCGAGCCTACTTTGACCCCCGTGGTGGTGGACGATCTGAGTCAACTGGTGACGGCACCTCAACCGAGGTCAAATCCGACCTCGGAGAAGGACACTCGTACCCAGATTACGTGCGAGGTGCCGACTTCCGGCTCCCCCATGTCCTTCCCTCAGGTATAGGTCTCTTCTATATTCATTAATATCCCGCTCTGTGAGGTATTTCTGATTATTTTGAATTTCAGGATGCGACTTCGGTGATGGGGAGCTGCGCGTGGTAGGGCCGCAACGCATGATGGATTTTTCGTCGAGGTGTCTCCGGTACAGGCGTCGGAGAGGCGCGGGGCTGTAGAGGCCGCTTGTTTCTCAAGGCGGAAGCCGAGAATACTCAAGAAGAAAGCTCGGGCGCTGGAGGTTGCTCGGGCCGAGTTCGAGGACGCGCGAGAGGAGACGGCCATGGTGAAGAAGGAGTTCGCCGTTGAGAGGAGTACCTTGCTGGCAGGTCAAAGGTCTATGTTGAGGGCCTTCACCAGCAAGCTCGTCGAGTCGGAGACTTTCTCGCCGCCCAGACCGCCGGCGTGCTCAGGACGCGGGTGGTGTCAGACCACCTGGAGGAGCTGGCGGCCGCCATGCCTAGCTTCGACAAAGTCAAGCATGGCTGGGTCGAGGTCGCTCCTCAGGCGATGCAGAAGGATTACGCCCGGGTGATCTCCGGGTTGGGTCGTTCCCGTCTTTGGAGGTGTTGGCGCTTCCACCTCCTTCCGACTACCGAGGCCGTGGCCCAATCTGAGGAGGATGAAGACCACGAGCTTGGGAACTCCTTGCCGGTGCGGGCCAAGGCTGAGAGGCGGGTCGAGCTCACACCTTCCTTCCGAAGGAGGTCGGCGGGAGGAGGAGAGCGGCAGCAGGTCGGTGAGCCGGCAAGGAGGCCGAGGTCGTGAACCACATAATAGGTTCAACTTAGGGGTCATTAGGATCCCGCTTGTAATTTTGCTCTTGTGAATAATAAATACAACTTTTGAAATGTGTGTTGTCCTTTGTTTTAGCACTCTTCTTCACAATATATCGGGCTCGATCATGATCATTGACCAAGCTAAAAGAGGTCCGAGGTGCTTGCCGAGAAGGACGAGGAGGTGTTGTTTTGGAGGCGGTCGCCGAATCGGACAGATTTTGGCTCGGCGCCCTCCACCGGTGAAAAACAGCTGAGAGGATGAATGTGAGGTGGCCTTACGGCCGAGAACGAGACCTTAAAGCTAAGAATCATACATCTCGAAGTCCGAGGCGAATGTTTCGCCGACATCATTCGGGGACGCTGATGCGGTGTGAAGAACAGCTCGAGTTGGCGCGACGAGCCCCTTTTTCGTGCTCTTTTTGGGGTAGTCCTTACCCTAGAAAGAGTGCATTTTGTATATGTTCTTTGCGTGTGTTTGTGTCTGGGAGGACACGCTTGGGATGTTGCAGGTTGGGGTGGACTTTGGGCAAGATCAGGCTACCTTCCATGAGAGAGGTAAAAATCCCGAAGACTATCTTGGCAAGACATTCTGACATCTTGCCAAGACACTGTACCGCATGGGAGCTGAGCCTGATCAACGAGCTGACGTGAAGCCAAGGAAATAATCGAGACGAGGAAGAGAGGAGAAAAGGACGATGGTAATGCAGGGACAGAGGAGCAAGTCGGGATGCGGTGGGGACGCAGACGAGATCTCTGGCGGACTTGCACGCGAAGGAAAGATTCAGGCAGGTCCTCTGCGCGCCGCTGATTTTGCCGTAAAGGGAAAGTCGACTGCGGCGCACTGGAATGAGACAAACACCGCCGATGAAGCCGACTTCGCCTCACCACCGCCACCTCGAGATCTGCCACCGACCAAGCCAAAGTGGAGTTACTTAGGCTCCCACAACAACTACACTCCATAGCCGATACACAATTCACACAACACATTCGGAGTGGGAGCATCGTCCTAAATTTCTCTCAACTCTCTCTTTTATTTCTCTTGCATTTCATGAGCGATTGGCGAGGAAGAAACAAGTCCTACGGGCAAACAATTTATATTATGTATTTATGACCTCTGCTTGAGCAACTGCTTGGCAGATAATGCTTTTAATTTACGTTTGATTTTCTATTCAAGTATGTTTTCGATCATGTTCTTGTTTATTGCTTTTATGTTTGTGTCGATTAGGCGTGAGTAGTCGATTCGGTTGGGCTCGGGGGTGAAGCACGTTGAGTCAAGGTCATACAAGTCGTGAGGTCTAATTGTCCTTAGAACCTTGAGTGGGTGTTCCCGAAGCTCTAGGCCTTTATACCCATGTTATTCCTTTCCTTGAGCGTTAACTCGGCCGGTAGCCTTGGGGAGGGTAGCTACAAGCAATAGCGGAGTAAGACATCGAGTGTCTCTTTGTCCGGGAAGTCTTGGTGAGTGGGTGATTGTAGCCGTCGGCCTTGGGCAAGGGGTGCGAGCCACTCCATGGACCGGCCCGTGGCTGGTTGGGTGTCTAGTGAGTAAAGCTGTTGGGCGGACAGACCAATCTTGGAGACCATCTTGCGAGGGGCAAGCAGGGGCCTCTGTGCTTAGTCCTAAAATCTACAGGCAGGCTGGGGTGGGGGCTGGTGTGCGTGACAACCTAAAGGGCATCTACCCTGGTACCTTTAACCACGACATACACTCTAGGTGAAAAATCCTTGAACCTATGACCGAGCGTCTTGACCAGTATCTCAACGTGCGGAACCCTTGGCCCAACCACTTGTTATTTAATCTCTTTACCTTGTGTTTAAGTTTCAGTTTTATATTCTGCCCAAGATCTATCTCTCAGTACATTACTACTGAGACCGTCAGCCTGACTGAAACCTTGCCCACTGGGCAACCTCCTACTCAAACTGTGACAACTCGAGTAACAACACAACCAGCTCTCTTGGGTTCGACCCCTTAACTTGCCATATACGGAACTATGTGTTCAAGTTGGAGGAGATTATAAATGTATCTTGACGAGTCTTGGTACCTCTAACGACGGAAAACCAAGCGTCGTCAGATTGGCGCCGTTGCCGGGGAGCTGCGCTATTCTAGTGTTGTTATTCACTTTTTATTTTTGTTTGGTTTTGCATGCTCCGACCTAACCTTGCGTAGGACGGAGAGCTCTGTTGACCAGTTGAGAGAACCATTCGGAGAAGAAGAGACAAGCCGAGGAGAAACGCCTGCGTCTTGAGGAGGCACGCACAAGCAAGACAACATGGAGAGAGAATCCACAAAACCCACCACCTCCGGGAGAAAGCGGACGCTTGGAGATGATGTTCCCGAACAACAATAGTCTCAGCCCTGGGCATCACCTTGCCGAGATCGAGGGCGGTGGGAGGCGATGCACTCTTTATGCGAGATCTTGCCAAGCTTGACGATATGGGAGTAGACCCCAGCGCCATCTCCGGGACTTGAAATGGTGTGTAGCACAATAAGGTGTCTTGACGAAGTCGAGAAAGAGTACATCCGACTCATATCCTTTCCATTCACTCTCCATGACGGTGCTCGAGGTGGTGTACACTTTGCCTACGGGTAGTGTCTCTACCAGGCGGGGCTCCAATGAAATTTCTTGAGAGATACTATCCCATCTCAAGGATACAAAGCGTGAGGAAAATGATGAGTTCCTCCGGATGGGGAATGGCGAGGCGGTGTCACGACTATTGGTGTCGCTTCAAATCCATCTTAGCAAAGTGTCCCAATCATCAAATCTCGATCAAGATCGATCGATATTATGTGAATGGCTTGAGGCGAGTCGGAGGAGGCTCGTGAGTCTTTGCATGCGAAGGTTCCATACTCAACAAGCAACCCAATGAGGCATTCAACTACTCAGCGGACTTGGTGAAGAGTCCGAGATGATGCCAACGCAATGGTCGAGCGATGCCCGACCAAGAAGCTACCACTTGCAGACGGATCGACATGAAAGATATGAAGGCCATGATGAAACAAATGATGGACTGATGAGGCCCTCTATGGCCAAGAAGAATGTCAGCGTGTCGACTTTGCGCCACCACCCACAACACGGACGAGTGTCTACAAGTGGTGAAGAAGAAGAAGTAAATGCCTTTGGGCATGTCGACAACGGTGGTGGAGGAAGCGCTCAAGGTCGAAGCCCGCTTTGACCACCCGCATAACCACCGTGGAAAAATCATGAGAACTTGAGTGCGGAGGCACACATTATCAAGCACCTCTGGGCGAATCCACCTCAAGCTCGGCCATCTTTAGCCGAGATAGTGCACAATCAAGAGCTACCCAAGGAAGGATAGTGCAAGACCTCGACAAGTTCAAAAGCAGAGACAAGGGGTCCGCAATCGGTGCTTACCCGGTGAACACCTCGGCGCAAGAGATATCAAAGCTCAACCAAAAACAAGGGACGCCTCGCTCAGTGCAAATCGACCCAATGCACACGTCAGCGCAATCAACTTGAGGCGGAAAGAAATTGCCAGGCGGGAGGGCCCGGTCGAGAACCGGTCGAGATAGAAGACATAACCGGGAAGTCGAGGACTTGGTCAAGGAACCCGAACCGAGGTGAAGGCTCCTCGCCCAGGTAGCAGACAAGACGGAGATCAAGATCGGACCTCCTTCCTGGGAGATTGGCAAGGAACAAAGAAGCCGAAGAGATGAGCGAAATGATCAAGATCTTTAAAAGGTGAGATCAACATACCTTTGATCCTTTGCTTTGACCACGATGCCGAGGTGCGCCAAGTTCCTCAAGAGCTATGTACCAGAGAGTCAGTACGGATGATGCCAAATTTCGGATGGGGAGAACGTCTCAGCCGTGCTCAAGCGAGACCTCCCAATCAAGTGTACCGATCCCGAGATGTTCTATATATCTTGCGTGATCGAACAACAAGGATAGATCAAGCTATGCTCGATCTCGGGGCATCAATCAACGTGATGCCCCTATCTATCTATCAAGAGTTGAAACTCGGACCTCTCCGACCATCTTGTGTTGAGATTCAACTGGCAGACAAGTCAAGTGTCTATCATGAGGGGATCGTTGAGGATGTTCTCGTCAAGGTGCAAGACCTTATTTTCCCAGCCGATTTCTACGTTCTAAACATGGGCAGTACCGGAACCAAGAAGCAGCTCATGCTGCTAGGCAAGCCGTTTCTCAAAACGGCCCGAACTCTAATCGATTGCGATACGAGGAAGCTCACATGCAAATTCGCTGGGGAGACGGTCACCTTTGACATCTACAAGGCCGAGCAATTTCCGATTGACACCGAGATGGTGGACTTTGTCAGTCTCACTGAGAAGGATGTTGAGAGATACTCTGCCAAAGTGATGGTCAATTCATCCAAGGACACACTGAAAATTTGGAGTATCTCGACAAGGAGGAGGTCGAGGCAACTGATCGCTCCTTTTTCCACACGTAAAAGGTGTAAGTATAGGGTAAGCGAAGTATCGTATCCACAGAGATTGTATCACGAAAACATAGAAGCTAGCTCAACGATAATTCATCATTATCCAAGCACAGAATTTGGGTGAAAGGTTTAGGGGCTTCGGAAATTAATCCAAAGCAAAGGTAACCATGCAGAAATATAAAATAAAGCAATAAAAACACGGAAGATAACTATGAAGAAAGACTAACCCTAGGGATGCACCAATCCTATCCACAACGATGTTTATCCTGCTTATTATTAACCGTTTTAATCCAGACAAGACGGAAGATCACATATATAACCAACAACTTGATTCGACAATTGCGGCGATTGATTACTAATTTTTCCTATCACAGTTACGTCTCTAGAGGAAAATAAGCAACTCCAAATGGATCACTAAGAATATGCTTCCTACGAATATCCTATCTCAGTTACGACTCAAGGCTTATTCGTATCATGCATTCAAGATCGATTGACAATTAATACAATTACGTCATTAACTGGCAACTAGATATGCATCAAGATTGATCAGAAATCAACACATATAAATAAGCACCATGAATCATGAATCAATGCCTGGAAGGTAAATAACAATAGCAGGAATCACAACATATAGGATCGAATCATGCAAACCCTAGGATTAGAACGGAAAACTAGCCAGACATAATAAACGGAATAAAATACGATTTAACCATAAAAACGGAAATTAAATATATAAAACCCGTAGGGAAGCGTTGGATGAACAATGGTTGGTCTTGAATCCAATCCCAAGCGAGCGAGCGGAAAGCGATCGGACAAAAGCGTTCCGATCGATAATGAAACGATAAACTAAACTAGAACAGCGGAAAAACAATACTAGAATTAAACTAAATGAAGACTAAAGCTAAAGAATGGAAAAGCGAGGAAAATCAAGAAAAAGCGAGCTCGGGCGTATATGGTCTCATGACCAACTGGCGACCGCTAGTCGGTCGCTAGAAACTTGACAGATTGCTATACTTTCTCGTGCGTCGTTCCTTGCTTCGATTATCAACATATAAACCTACAAAACGTCAAAGGAACACCCAAGAGCAGTATCTTCTAGAAATAGATAAAACATTAAGAATCGATACATAAACGCACATTAAACGAGCTAAACTCATCTTCAAATATCAACTATAAACGTGTAAAATGCGCGTTTATCAAACCCCCCAAACTTAAAGCATTGTTTGTCCTCAAACAAAACCAAAACAGAAAGACACAACAAAAAGATCAACGAGCGTAGCAAAGATGATAACCATTCTAGGCCTCAGAAACATATCAACGCTCAAAACATTAGTGCACAAGGCGGCGTTAGACAACTCGAACACAAACAACCATCGAGGGCAAAACTCATTTTATTCAACCTCACTTGCGGCGTGTGCGTAAAATATAAGATACACTCAACTCATAAAGAAATTAAGGATGTGTATACACTCAACGATCAATGCAATGCAACATCTTACCATAGGCTTGCCGTTTCTCTAATACCTCCACCGCGTTATTGTGTTCAAATTAGGATCAAAGAGGTCTTTTCATAGGTTGTAAAGTAGGCACATTGGTTAAGGTAGGATAAAATATGGCTAAGTGACTCAAGAATATTCCAAGCACCACCATTTATACATTTCGATACATATGGACTTTGTCCATTTTCCTCTTCTCTCCCAACGTGCTAAATCAACGTTTAATGCCACAGAAAGTACCTATACTTTGATTAAAGACCCTTTATGCTCAACACTCATAGTGAACTTAACATTTTTCTTTTTCTTTTCTTTTCTAGAGCTTATAGGGTTTAACTTTCACAACAAAGGTACTATTCTTCACCATAGATGTATTTTTCTAAAAGAAACTTTTCTCGTCATAACTACATCAAAATTTCAACCCCTTTTGATTCCCATATCTATCCTCACCTCCTATCATCCGGTTAATCGAAAGAAAAAGTCTAATAAAGGCTCAAAGAAGCGACAAATGGTATATATCATTGGGCTAGTGTTTGGGAAAATATGTGGTTAACAAAGATGACCTTTATCCTTTCCAAATTCAAAACATATCATGCGGTCTCGACACGTAAAAACGGCAAGTTCTAGAAGATAATCACATGCATGATATCACACAATTAATGAAATCAGATCAAGATATGTACGATGAAGCTCAAGTCTCACAGGATAAGCAAATGGTGAAAACAACAAGCTCTAAGCCATCTCACGTCATTCATGCGTCATTTTCTAACATATCATGTGCACTATCATTAAATTTCACAAAAATTTTCTATCGTCATTGGCCACATGGATTAAAATAATTCACTTCAACTCGTTGATCGACCGACACAACAACAAAAAGAAAAACAAAAACACGACAAAAAGCAACACAAACGAAAGACACGACAAAAAAAACGAAAACAAAAACAAAGAAAGCGTTGGGTTACCTCCCAACAAGTGCTTACTTTAACGTCTTTAGCTAGACCATTACTAACCTTTTTCAATCCGGCGTTTTGGTGGCAAAATCCTTCTCAACTCGTGGATCTTCCTAAACTTGAATTCACGGATGACCACCACCGACTATGGAAGTGCCAAACAGGCGATACACTCGGGTTCCATGCCGAGTCCACTTCTTCCTTCTCACAGATTCCTCGATCGGTGGAGGACCTCTAAGCGTGAGGCGTGTGCGGCGGCAGTCGTGATCGGCGACAATCTTCCGGCTTTCCAGCGTCGTGTTGCTTGATGGCGTCGTATGGAAATCTTGAGCTCCTCATCGTTAACACGAAGCGTGAGATTGCCTTCACGCACATCAATCAACGCACGACCGTTGCTGAAAAGGTCTTCCTAAGATTAGTGGTTGTTGTTTGAATTGGAATATCTAAAATAACAAAGTCGGCGGGAAAAACAAAATCTCAATTCTTACCAACACGTCTTCGACGATACCTTTTGGATATGTGGTGACGGTCACCATCATCGATGAAATCTTAAATCGACCATCTTTCCTAGGTGTGGCCGGTTGAATCGTTCAACGGCATCAGTTGATGCTCGCCCCAAGTCGCACAAAACATTTGGAAAAGTTTGCTCGGCGATCTCGCACTCTAACGTAAAGCTGCCGGGATCCTTCGCGAGAGGAGCTTCCTTTGCAAAACAGAACTGCATTCTTCGGATAGGGCAATTTTCTCAAATTTCCCCAGTTTCTTCTTTCTTGCAAGCGCGTCTTTTAAGAATTTAATGTATCCGGCATGTTTCGCGGCTCAAAGAGAGGCAAATTTATCTCAACTTTTGAAAACCTCTTTGAAACGAGCAAACTCCTCGTCGTATTTCGACTTGACAAGTCGACTCGGAAGCGGGACCGGAGGGTGTACGTCGCGACGATTAACTTCGGGGCGCCTCGCGATCGACCTCGCGACCGTTGGGAAGGTCGCGAGGTATCTGCTGTGTGATCTCTTCTTCGCGTGCGAGCTTGCGGTGACTGTCATACACGATTTCTCGGAAGATGCTGCCGATTGCTCGCGGGGTGGCATCGAAGGCTGGTCGCTCATGACGGCTGCGCGCCGCACACTCGATGGCTCGTGGTCGGGCGCGCGCGCGTGCTCGGTCGCGAGTCGTGGCAAAGTTACGGACTCGCCGCGATCGGGCTCGTGATCGCGAGCTTCGATCGCGAGTTCTTTGCTCGATGTGCTTTCATGCTCTTCTTCCTCGATAGGGCTCGGGTAAGCTCGCCCACTCCCAAATGCGGATGGCGAAGCGATTCTTCGGGTTCGCCTCCGTATTACTCGGAAATTGGCCCATCTTTTGTAGTGCGTTCACTTATGCGGCTATTTGACCAATTTGATTCTCCAACATCTTCATATGCTTCCCATAGCCGTCACGGTGGACTCCAGTGATTTATCTTACGCGGTGTTGCTTATGAGCGAATTACGATTCGTTGCCAATTGTTGTTGCTTACAACCAGCTGCGCATCATGTCTTGAGACTTGCTTCTTGCTCTTGAAGCGAATTACGAACATTGAAGTCTTTGGAGGTTGTTGAAATTCGGATGATTCCTCGATTGATGTGGCGGCGTTCTGTCTCAATCGACTCTTCAAAAGAGTGAACTTCTTCATGAGATCGTCATATTTTGAATCACTCTCAACATGTTGCTTTGAGCGATGGCGTTCTCTCAGTTGGCCATTGATAGGCATTGGCGCCATCTCTTCTAAAATACGGCTCGCCTCGTCTCTTGTCGGTTCGATAAACGACCCCACGACGCATCCACCATGCTCCTTATGCGCCATGTACCGATCCAGAGTAGAGCGTGTGATTTGTTGCTCCTGGAGAACCCGTGTTGTGGACATCGTCTCGATAGACCTCTGAATCTCTCCCATACCTCGAATAATTATTAAATCGTGGTTTTGGCAAAATGAGAGATTTCGGCGATGATCTTCTGCGCTTTCGCCCGTGGAAAGTATTTCGAAGAAACTTCTATAAAGTTTACAAGTGTCGATGCCGATTCGGTCCAAACTCTTGAACCAATCTTTAAATGGGTCTGCGAGAAACCGAACATGCGCGTCGGATTGTGTCTTGTGGCGCCTATTACATTTGATGGTGTCACAAATATCGAAACGTCTCAAGATGCGCATCCGGGTCTTCCGTGACTCTCCCCAAACCGCTCTCCTTGGACCATCTTGATCGGGGCGATTTTAGCTCAAAATTATTTGCATCTCGTGCGGGCCCCAACCGCCTCCTTGGAAGCTGCTCGGTGGGATGTCGGTACATGTGATTTGAGGTCTTTCCTCGGAGGCAGGACAATGATTCCCATATTCACCATCGGACATTGCGTCTGCGCAAAGTCGGCTAGCATCGTCTGCAACTTGCTCGGGAGGAATGCCCTGATTACTGCGGATTAGGCGCCATTGCGGCCGTCTCTTCTCTCGTCCTTTTCTCCTTGAGAGTTTTCGATCTCGGGATCTAATAATACTTGGAGGTCCACGAGATCTTATGCGCATAAACCACACGAGAGAAGAGAATTTAGCGATAAAATAAATAATAATATATATAAATTGAATTAATAAATCCAAATCGTCAAATTATTCCTATGCAATCTTAACAATCCCCAACAACGGCGCCAAAATTTGATCGCTCCTTTTCCACACGTAAAGGTGTAAGTATAGAGTAAAGATATCGTATCCTGAGAGATTGTATCACGAAAACATAGAAGCTAGCTCAGCGATAATTCATCATTATCGAGCACGAATTTGGGTGAAAGGTTTAGGGGCTTGAAATTAATCAAAGCAAAGGTAACCATGCGAAATATAAAATAAAGCGATAAAACACGGAAGATAACTATGAAGAAAGACTAACCCTGGGATGCACCAATCCTATCCACAGCGATGTTTATCACGCTTATTATTAACCGTTTTAATCCGAGACAAGGCGGAAGATCACATATATAACCAACAACTTGATTCACGACAATTCGGCGATTGATTACTAATTTTCCTATCACGATTCGCCTCTAGAGGAAAATAAGCAACTCGAATGGATCACTAAGAATATGCTTCCTACGAATATCTATCTCAATTACGACTCGAGGCTTATTCGTATCATGCATTCAAGATCGATTGACAATTAATACAATTACGTCATTAAGCGGCAACTAGATATGCATCAAGATTGATCGAAATCAACACATATAAATAAGCACCATGAATCATGAATCAATGCACGGAAGGTAAATAACAATAGCGAGGAATCACAACATATAGGATCGAATCATGCAAACCACAGGATTAGAGCGGAAAACTAGCGAGACATAATAAGCGGAATAAAATACGATTTAACCATAAAAGCAGTAAATTAAATATATAAAACCCGTAGGAAGCGTTGGATGAACAATGGTTGGTCTTGAATCCAATCCCAAACGAGCGAGCGGAAAGCGATCGGACAAAACGTTCGATCGATAATGAAACGATAAACTAAACTAGAACAACGGAAAAACAATACTAGAATTAAACTAAATGAAGACTAAAGCTAAAGAATGGAAAGCGAGGAAAAAGCAAGAAAAACGAGCTCTGGGCGATATGGTCTCATGACGACTTTAGACGACTGCTAGTCGGTCGCTAAACTGATGATTGCTATACTTTCTCAAGCGCCGTTCCTTGCTTCGATTATCAACATATAAACCTACAAAGCGTCAAAGGAACACCCAGAGCGTGATCTTCTAGAAATAGATAAAACATTAAGAATCGATACATAAACGCACATTAAACGAGCTAAACTCATCTTCAAATATCAACTATAAGCGTGTAAAATGCGCGTTTCAAGAATGAAGTGCTTGAGGTAGAAGTCGACCAAGGCGGGACGATCAACCAAGCTATCAATCACCGCTAGTGCGTGACAAGGAGAGGATGCAACATTCCTGAAGAAAGCCCCAAGCTACAACTCAAACGCCACCGAAGCACTTCAAGTATATCTACCTCGAGTCGGCGAGGCGTTGCCGGTGATCATAAGCTCCGGCCGGCGTTCAAAGAAGAAGAAGAGACGAGGGCCGTCTTGAGCAAGCAAAGAGGCTATCGGTGGACCTTAGCCGACCTCAAGGGCATCGACCCTGCGTTTGTCAACACTACATCTTGCTCGGGGACGAAGCCATACGGTCGAGACCCCAGAGAAGCTCAACCGGAGATGAAGGAAGTTGTCAAGGTGGAGATACTCAAACTCGTTGAGTTGGGCCTCATTTATCCTGTCTCGGACAACCGATGGGTCACCCGATCCACGTGGTGCCAAAGAACCGCGACAGTGGTGGTGAAGAATGCAAGCGAGGCGGTTGCGATGAGACTCGAGATGCATGGAGGGTTTGCATTGATTCGTAAAGCTCAACAAAGTGACCGGGAAGGACCACTTCCTTGCCGTTCATTGACCGGATCTTGAGAGACTCACGAATAGGTATTTTGTTTCCTTGATGGCTACTACGGTTATATGCAAATTTTGTGGCATTAGAAGATCAAGATAAGACTACATTCACTTGCCTGTTTGGCACATTTGCATATCGTCGTATGCCATTTGGTTTATGCAATGCTCAGGGGACATTTCAAAGATGCGTGATGAGTATATTTTCGATTTGCTTTAGCAATGCATTGAGGTGTTCATGGACTATTTTTACCGTATGGCAAGGCGTTTAACCAATGTATAGAGCATCTTGAGTTAGTTCTGCAGAGTGCGTGGAGAAGGATCTTGTCTTTGAATTATGAAATGCCACTTTATGGTCGAGAGAGGAATTGTCCATGGGCATGTTATCTCGAGAAGGGCATTGAGGTAGACAAAGCCAAGTTGCCTTATCCCACCATCAGCGACTTGGGATTCCTTCGCCACTGCTGGGTTTTATCGGCGGTTTGTCGAGGACTTCGCCAAGATAGCACAAACAATGAACCGCCTCATCCGAGCGATGTATCGTGGGAATTCGACGACGATGTAAAGAAGCCTTCCGAGATATTGAAGGAGCACCTTGTCACAAATACCATCATAAGGCCACCCGAATGGGGCATACCGCTTTGAGTGATGTGCGGACGCTAGTGGATCTGTTGTTGGCCGTGCTTGGGCGAGAAAATTGCGCGAGAGCCGCCATCTACTATGCATCGAAGACCCTAACCGGACCACAAATCAAATACGACCACGGAAAGGAGCTTACCGTGGTGTTTGCCTTCAATTCGCTCCTACCTCTTTGGGAGCAAGGCGGTGGTTTACACCCACCACGCCTTGAAATATCTCATGGCAAAGAAGGACACAAAGCGAGGCTTATACGGTGGATACTCCTCCGGGAGTTCGACGTTGAGATCGAGGACAAGAGTGGATCTCGAAATAAAGTGGCCGACCACTTGAGCGTAATTATGAGAAAGGATGAAGAAGATCGATCAGAGCCACATTTCGAGACGAGGAGTCTCGAGATTTACGCCAGGAGCCGTGGTACCGACTTTGTGAACTACATCGTGACGAGTGTTGCCCATGGGGATATCAGCGCACCAAAGGAACAAACTCGAAGAAGGTAGTCGACAATACGTGTGGGATGACTCATCTTGTGGAAACAATGCTCGGACTTGATCTTGAGGAGATGTGTTCGGAAGGTGAGCAAAAGAGCATCCTTGAGCCTCGCCATGAGAAGGAGTGCGGCGGACATTTTGGGCACAAGAGAGCGGCAAGGAAGATCGCTTGATTGTGGGTTCTCTTGCCCACTATCTTTAAGGATAGCTACGAGAAGTGCGAGAATGCGATAAGTGCCAGCGAGGCGATGTCTCGAAGGAATGAGATGCCCTTGGTACCTATCTTGCGGTGGAAGTATTCGACATGTGGGGCATGGATTTCATGGGCCCCTTGACAAACTCTAAAGGGAATCGATACATCTCCTAGCGGTGGACTACGTGTCAAAGTGGGTAGAAGCGAGAGCCACAACCAAGGCGGACGCAAGGACCGTAGCCATTTTTCTCAAGTCAAACATATTTAGCTTGGTTCGGTGTGCGAGAGCCATAGTTAGTGATCGGGTTACCCACTTCTACAATGCCACCATTGGCGACTTGCTCAAAATGTGGGGTGCGTCATTGAATGTCCACCGCCTACCATCCTCAAGCCAATGGCCGGTGAGCTCTCAAACCGCATTGTAAAGACCATCTTGAGGAAGGCTTGGGGAGAGCAAGAAGGGTGGAGCACTCACCTCGACGATGCACTATGGGCATCGGACAGCCTTCAAAACACCGTTTGGAATGTCTCCTCACCGGATGGTGTTTGGCAGATGTGTCGCATGCCGGTCGGTTTGGAACCTGGCGTCTTGGGCGATCCATGGTGAACTTTGGTAGGATGAGGCGGGAGAAGCGCAAGCTCGACATCTGAGCTCGGGAGATTTCGCACCGAAGCATATGACAATGCCGCTATATACAAGGATAGGCTCAAACGATCCATGATCTTTTAATCAAAGAAAAGAAGTTTGAAAATGGGCAAATGGTGCTACTTATTAGAATAGGTTCGTATGCCTATGGCAAGTCGACCACCAAGTGGGTGGGACCTTACATCGTGCATGCCCAACATCCAAGAATGGGCCGTGGAGATAGCGACATGGACGGCAAGAAAGTGTTCAAGGTGAGCAGGCGGACTTAAAACCTACCATGGGAACGACAGAAGGCTCCGGAGGTGACGCCGGCAGATGAGCTCACCGAGGTTCCCAGAGGATCCTCAAGATGCCTAAGCTCGAGGAAGGCGTCGAGCTAACGGCGTTAAACAATGCTTCTCGGGAGGCAACCCGGCATGGTATGATTTTAAGCGTATATTTCATTCCATTTTTTTATCGAGGGATGGTCTTGACCACTTTAAACACTTTGCCTCGAGCAAAGTGTGTGAGTGAGAAGCCCTCTGTTATTTTGACCGCTCCTTGGCGGACTTATTCTTCCTCGAGGGCGTATTTTCTTAAAGCTGCGGTCGAAGAAACTTCAAGATAAGGCGAAATGAGTACTGCGGTGGCAAGGCAACAACCGCGGCGAGGACACGGAAGCGAGGCGTGTCGCAAGCTACGTGGTGACGAGAAGCGTCCATCGGTCACCCTTACCACCTATAACAGCCTCATCCCACGTTCTATTACCCATATTTCGCCACACACTTCCCACATTCAAACCACACCCAAAAACTTCCCCGAACCTCGGCACAAAAACCACCCTCTTACCCATGGCCCAAGGAAAGTTGTAGCCGTCGCGTAAAAATGGAGAAGACGCCACCGAGACACAGCCGAGCCTACTGAAGGGGCCGTCGTCCGGTGGCGTAGCTCCCGTGTGGAGTTCGCCGAAGGAGCAGAGGCGCCCGTCCTCACGACATTCACGTGGAGGTGGACCGGCGAAGAAGAGCGACCACAGTGAGAACACACGGAGAAAGCCGGAGAAAAGAAGAAGCCACCCTTCTACCGAAAAAGAAAAGCGAAGGAGACTCCCTGACCTCATCATCAAAGAAGGCGGCGCCGATCCCTCTCACACAGATGCGGTATAGAAACCAGTCTTTGGAGGAGAATGAGGTTTCGGAGGAGAGACTCCGGTGATGCTCGGAGAAGGCGAAGGACGAGGGACGACCCGAGCGTAAGAGATCGAGGATGAAGGCGTCTTCCTCACCGGAGAACGGCCCGTGACAGAGCAAAGATCACGACGCGTTCGTCAAGAGAGGAAGGCCTACATCAGTGAACAACAAGGAGCTCGTCAAACCAAGGAGTTGGTTGTGCAAAGCGGTGGAATCAGCCCTCCCGAACAGCGGGAATCGAGGAGGATGTCGAGAGGTTGTTTAAGGGAATAGGATGGGGAAGTTTCTCGAATGGGACACCACGGTGTGTACGCACCGATGGTGAAGGAGTTTACTGGGGATCTTGACAAAGATCATGACAAAGGGGTGCCGATGGGTATCCGTTTACTCTCCTCGGGGCGAATGGAGTTTCGGTTGATGAGCTCAACCAAGCTCTCAACATGGTAACATTGATGGGCGTGAGGAGCCGCCATGGGAGCAACCAGGTGGTACCCAATTTCACCGACGGAAATGGTCGGGATTTGGGAAAAATTGATTGGAAAGGATGACCGACAATTCAAGTCGTGGACGCTTGAGGGATGACCCTCGAGGACCCGGCCATGCAAGTATGCCACGGATCCTCTCATATAATCTCTTTGGCAAGAAGGATAGCGGCAACCGTATCGAAGAGCGAGTTGTTCATCCTCCGGGCAATGCGAAAGGATGAGGTGAACCCGGCGTCTTCGCGATCTCGCACATGAAGAGCATAATGGGCGGGGCAGCAGAGGCTCTCCTTGTGCCATTTGTCGACTAACTTTGCTAAAGAGAACGAGTTGCTTGGCCCCGACTTTGCCATGACCCCGAGAGAGGACACCTTCGACCTAAAAATCTTGAAGAAGATGCTCAGATTGTAGGGACGAGGACGGCAAGCTACCATCCAAAGAAGAGCTCGAGAAGCCGTTGCCTGCCGCCCGCTCAAAGGCTAAAGCGAGGCGGGACCTTCAACAACACCGAGCACCGCCAAGGAGATACTCAAGCCGCCCTTGTCGTAATCTGAGACCGTGGTGAAATCGAGACCGCCACCACATTCTTTGCCACCTGATTCGGTACCCACCGCATCCCCCTGCTATCCTCCTTTTGTTTTGTTTCTTTTTGTTTTGTGTTTTGTTTTCTTGTTTTTTCTGCTTTTGTTTTGTGTTTGTTTGTTGTGTGTTTGCGTGTTTATGTTTTTCGGGACCATACTCGATCTAACACTTTGCCACGAGCAAAGTGTGAGTGTGGATAGCCCTATTTTGTTGTTGTTGCGTGTGTTGACCGGCATGTTGAGATGAGCATGATAGTTATGATCTTGGCATGAGCTTTGTAATACATGTTTAGCTTGTATCAATAAGGTTAGTATATTGGAAGGGGTATAGCATGCACACCTGTGAGAAATTGAGCCTGTATATGCTAAATCATTGCAAGCATGAATTCTATTCTGTGTGATATTCGGATGCTTGACTTGGTTGTGCTAGAACTTGCCTGCTGTCTTGATCAAAGCCCAACTGCTATAGGTCTGAGTGCTCTAGATGATTTAGGCGTTCTTTTCATAGCCATGGTCAACAATGAAAATAAACCGAGATATACATGTCCCTTGCTTGCCCCTTTGAGCTGTTCGTTTTCTTTTAAATTATCTTGTGCTCTTCCTTGACCTGGGGATTGAGAGAAGAAAAAGGGGGAGGGATATATATACGTCTTGGGCATCATTCTGGGCAAAACACAACATTAGATGCCTTGGCCTTCGGCCGGCATAATGAGTTTAAATTCAAAATGTGTAGAAAAGTAAAGAAAAAGGGTGGGGGACAAAGTTTAAAAGTATGAAAAGAAAAAGTTCCCGAAAAATGTAAGTGTGCTCGGTTCGTAAGTATTTTGCAAGGAAATGGGAAAACATTACGCCAAAACCTAAGTCGAGACAACCTTACCCCAAGTTTAAATACTTCCAACTCAGACGAAGCCACTCAATACAACCCTAAAAGACCAAGGATAGGAACTTTGACCAGGTATAGGCAAAGATAGTAGGCAATGAGCGAACTATGGCATTTCCTTGATCAAGTCATCACCGGCGTGAAAACCCTAAACACGAGAGAGTTTAAGTGCTTGAGAGGAATTCCACAAACTTACTTTGCCCCGATCTTGACTAACCTCGATGCATAGTTGTATTAATCGCCTATGCTCGATTATCTTTATCATGTTATCGTCTTATCCTTCTTGGTCTTTTGCGTGTGTTGTTAGTGTGTTTGTTTTCTTTTGGGCGAGGAATGCTTGCGGCTTGAGGACAATCGTGTTCAAGTGTGTGAGTGTGACGAGCCCATTTTTCGTGCTCTTTTGAGGTAGTCCTTGCCTAGAAAGAGTGCATTTGTGTATGTTCTTTGTGTGTGTTTGTGTGCGGGAGGACACGCTTGGGATGTTCGGGTTGGGGTGGACTTTGGGCGAGATCGCTACGGCTTCCATGAGAGAGGTAAAATCTCGAAGACTATCTTGGCAAGACATTCGACGTCTTGCGAGACAACACTGCACGGGGCCGAGCTTGATCAGCGGTGGCGTGAAGCCAAGGAAATAATCGAGGCGAGAAGAGGAGAAAAGGACGATGGTGATGCGAGGACGGAAGAGCAAGTCGGGATGCACCGGGACGCAGACGAGATCTCTGGCGGACTTGCCTGAAAGGAAAGATTACAGGCAAGGTCCTCTGCACTGCTTGATTTTTCGTAAAGGGAAAGTCGACTGCGGCGCTGGAATGAGACAAACCGCGCGGTGAAGCGGATGAGCGCTTGCCGGGTGTCCAGAGTCGAAGCGACTTCTGCCCTCACCCCTGCCGCCTCGAGATGCTTGTGACCAAGCCAAAGTGGAGTTTACTAGGCTCTCACAACAACTACACTCATAGCCGATACACAATTCACACAACACATTCGGGAGTGGGGAGCATCATCCTAAATTCTCTCTCAACTTCTCTCTTTTATTTCTCTTGCATTTCATGAGCGATTGGCGAGGAAGAAACAAGTCCTACGGGCAAACAATTTATATTATGTATTTATGACCGCTGAGCAGCCGCCGACAGAGAATGCTTTTAATTTACGTTTGATTTTCTATTCAAGTATGTTTTCGATCATGTTCTTGTTTATTGCTTTTATGTTTGTGTCGATTATGCGTGAGTAGTCGATTCGGTTGGGCTCGGGGTGAAACACGTTGAGTCAGTCATACTGAGTCGTGAGGTCTAATTGTCCTTAGAACCATGAGTGGGTGTTCCCAAGCTCTGTGCCTTTATACCCATGTTATTCCTTCCTTGAGCGTTAACTCGGCCGGTGGCAGGGGGAGGGTAGCTACAAGCAATAGCCGAGTAAGACATCAGTGTCTCTTTGTCCGGGAAGTGCTTGGTGGAGTGGGTGATTGTAGCGTCGGCCTTGGGCGCAAGAGTCTGCGAGCCACTCACTGGACCGGCCGTGGCTAGTTAGGGTGTCTAGTGAGTAAAGGCTGTTGGGCGGACGAACCATCTTGGAGACCGTCTTGGCAGGGGGCAAGGCGGGGGCCTCTGTGACTTAGTCCTAAAATCTCACTACTTGAAATTTGGGGGCACAGTGTGCGTGACAACCTAAAAAGGCATCTACTCTTGGTACCTTTAACCACGACATACACTCTAGGTGAAAATCCTTAAACCTATGACCGACATCTTGACCAATATCTCAGCGTCTGGAACCCTTGGCCCAACCACTTGTTATTTAATCTCTTTACCTTGTGTTTCGGTTTGGCTTTATATTCTCGCTTAAGATCTATCTCGATGCATTACTCGAGGCCAATCGACTGGATCGACACATTGCCCATCGGGCGACCTCACTACTCAAACCGTGACAACTCGAGTAACAACACAACCAGCTCTCTTGGGTTCGACCCTTAACTTGCCATATACTGAACTATGTGTTCAAGTTGGAGGAGATTATAAATGTATCTTGCGAGTCTTGTTACCTCTAACGACGGAAACCGAAGCCGCACATCGTGCAAGAGAAGTCAGCTTGGATCTCGGAGGAGCATGCAGAATCTGAGGTGATCCACGGGCTGGTGGCATCACCATATCCGAGGCCGATGACCGAGTTCGAGCTTGCTTGCCGAGGGCATGGTGCTAAGGGACGGAGGGGCACGGACAACAAAATTTTAAAGATTGTCTCGACTCCTTCACAAATACCTCCAGATCTACGAGCTCGTCCGCAAGCGACGTATGCCCCCGCCCTGCAGTGAGACTCCAGCCGACCCTGCCGACGTGAGAGTTGAAGAAGTCGGGACGGGTGGCGGTTATAAGGACCACGCCGAGGTGCTTCGGCTGATGGGCTATTATGGGACGTCATCTCGTAGTCGGCCCCCCCCTCAGGAGCTGGACGGGCGAGGGCCCCAGGTCGGCAAAGAAGGACTGTGGGTCGGGGACGAGGTCGTAATCCTGGCCAGACGGCTAGATCGAGAGGCCGAAGTTCGACCTCGGTTCCGGGAGTGCCCCCTTCAAGTCGGGGCCCCTCTGCCGCTCAAAGTCTTGGTGGAGTAGGCCGTGGTGGTGATGACCTCATCGAGTGGGTGGAAGGCACCGAGTTCATCCCGGGTGTTCATCGCCGACCCGCGGATTTTATCTCGAACTGGTGTAGCTTCAGCAAGACTTGGCGAGATGGAGCTCGGAAGGCCGAGTGATCTGTATATAACAGGACTTGGTGTATAGTCATGAATGTATTTAGGCTTTGTCTCAAGTGTATATTTTCCCAGAGAGGTACAAATATATCTTAGGACTTGGTTTTAGCCGTAAATGTATTGATTGTTTACCATCAAGTGTATATCTTCCCAAATAAAGGGTATAAATTGACGAGATCCGATCCGGGCGCCGTTTGCGTAGATGTTCAATTTAATGAGTTATCTGTATGCCTTGCATGTAGATGTTCAAATTAATAGTGTCATCCGTATGCCTTGCGTGAGACGTTCAAGTCAATGAGTTATCTGTATGTGCCGTCGTCGATGAGTTATTTGTATGTGCCGTCTTCGCAAGGCGCCCCTTTTGAAGGTTAATTGTGTTTTATCCGAAGGATGTTCACATAAATATAAGATGAGGCAAGTGAAATATTCATTAGAAAAACAAATGTTTTATTAATAAGTAAATGATATCGCACTTGGGAAAAGCGAAAAGAGGGCTAAACATGATGCGATCACGAAATCAAAGCTATGTAAAGTACCTCTTCAAATGAGTGATATGCGGGTTCGGGGAATAAGTGCACGGATAGGTGAACAAGCTTATAGCCCGCTGCCGAGGTCCTCGTGAACAGCGGTATGGGCCTTCCATGTCGGATCTAACTTGTTAAGGCGCCGGCTTTCTTGGCTTCATTGTTTCGCAGGACGAGGTCGCCTACTTGGAGTGTAGAGGCCTTTACCCTCTTGTTGCTACGCTGCGACCGGCACTTGTGCTTGGCTTCATTGATGAAGGCGAGCTCACTTTTTCCTCTAGAGCATCAAGGTTGACCGTGGGTTCTCCTCGTTATCGTCTTGGTCGAAGTGAAGAGTGCGTGGGCTCGGTGCGCCGATCTCGGTTGGTATGTGACCTCCGTTATCAGTAGACTGGTGAAGGGTGTTTCTCGCATGAAGTCCGAGGTGTCGTTCTATAGGACCGGGAGGACTTGAGGAGATTCTCAACCCAATCTCCTTTAGCTCGGTCTAACCTTTTTTAATCATTCGACGATCGTGCGGTTTGTCACTCGGTCCGACCATTCGCTGTGGGTGTGCAACCGAGGTGAGCGTTGTTCGATCCGGAGCTCTTCACACCATTCCTTGAAGTTTACGCCGATGAGCGGGTGCCGTTGTCCGAGATCGAGACATGTGGTATGCCAAAGCGGCAAACTATGTTTTTCCACACGAATATACGAATCCTTACGCTCGTGAGGTTTGAAAGAGCTCCGCTCGACCCATTTTGTGAAGTAGTCTATGGCTACGACCAAGTATCTGAGGCGACCGGTGCTTTCGGCCGAAGGGCCAACGATGTCGATTCCCCATTGCATGAAAGGCGAGGACTCAAGGCTACCGAGGTCGGTCTGCGGTAGCTTCTTGACCGTGGCGTGAAGTCGACGCCGGCACTTTTGTGAGCTCGGCCGAATCTTGGATGAGGGTGGGCGATGTCTACGACCTCGGTGTCTCTTTCTTTGAGAGCTCGTGATCCGATGTGGCTTCCACAAGATCCCATGTGAATCTCGTTTAGTGCGTCCGCCTCTTACCGCCCAAGGCGTCTCGTGAGTGGTGAAGGTAGGATTTCTGAGAGTGCCTTCATGCACGAGGTACTTTGGGACTTGACCATCATCTTTTGGCTTGAGGCGATCTTGGGGTAGTACGCTTCTTCCGGATATGCCTTTATGGGAGATATCGGTTCGGCTCAATCTCGATGATGCCGATGTGGGCTCCGTAATGCTTCTCGAATGAACCTCCTCCGGTGGATTTGTTGATGTGAAGCCAATTTACTAAGGATGTCACCAATTGCTTTTCCCTCGTGGGATACGGTGAATAGTGGAATACCGAATGAGGTCGAGATCTCCTTAGCCTTCTCAGGTATTGCTTCATTCGATCCTCTTTGGCCTCGTGATTTGCCTAAGACACGGTTTACCACGACACAGGAATCTCCAAAGATTGGATATTCTCCACTTTCAATTCCTTTGAGACGGAGTCCCAGATAAGGGCTTCATATTCCACCTCGTTATTTGTGGTGGGAAGGTAAACCGAAGTGCATAGGTTACCTCTTGATTTTCGGGCGAGAGCAAGATGCTGCTCGCTACCCATTTGCCTGAAGCTCCATCCACGTACATGCGCCAAGCCTCATGTGGGTCGGGATAGGTTCCTCCGTTGTGAGAGTGGGGTCGGGTGATCTCTTTGACGGGTTGACCTCGGTAAACCTCGCATCGACCGTGAAATCGCTAGAGCTTGCCCCTTTATGGCGGTGCGGGTGAGTATAAGATGTCGTGTTCATGAGCTCCGGTGCCCACTTGGTTATATGCTTGATGATTCGGTTTTGACAAGACTTGTCTCGAGGGTAAGTCGATCGATGACGAATTGAATGGGCTTAAAGTGAGTCGGAGGCGATCGTCATGCGTTCACCAGTGCCAACGCTAATTTTTGAAGTTGGTGTACCTAGTATCCGATCCTTTGAGGCTCGGTTGATGAAGTAGATAGGGAGGTGTCGGCCGATCTCATCTCGCGCGATGCCGCGCGATTGCCTCGTCCGGCGGCGGTATAAAGAGAGTGAGCTCGCGCTTCTTCGGGGTGGGGCGGTGTGGGCGGTCGGCGGTACTCTTTCCGGTTGGGTGGGCGACATGGTGTTCTTACTTCAAGCGAAGTCAGGGCTCTTCTCGAGATTTTGAAGAAGAGAAGTTCTTCTCGGCGGCCGTGATAGGAATCACCGAGGCGGCCAAGCATCCGTAAGTTTATGGATCTCACGGATTGTCTTGGTGCTTGCATGTCAAGTATCGTCTTCACCTTAGTGGGATTGGCCTGAGCTTTCTTGGGAAACCAGCATCCCGAGAATTTTCCGTCTTTACCATGAATGTGCACTTTTGAGGTTGAGCTTGAGGTTGGCCGACCGAGGAGTTGGAGGATAGTCTTGAGGTCGTCGGTGCAACTTTATATTTTTTGGCTCTTGACCACGATGTCGTCGACGTAGACCTCGACGATCTTTCCCATATGATCTTTGAATATTGCGTCCACCATCCGTTGATAGGTAGCTCGGTATTTTCGGGCGAAATGTATTTTTGATGCAGCGAACACACAAAGTCGATGATGAGCGCGTTTTTGAGCATCCTCCTTACTCATCAGGACTTGGTGATACCCTTTGTACAGATCCAGGAAGCTGAAGATTTCGTGGCCCACTAGTGCCTCCTTTCTTGTCGATATCGGGGAGGGTAACAATCATTTAGGCGGTGTTTGTTGAGGTCGGTATAGTCGACACATCGCCACCCTCGACTTTCGGACCACGATTGGATTAGCCATCCGGTCGGTGCTTGACCTCGAAGGAGTTTTGGCCTCTTGGGTTGGGTCGGCCGTCTCTTATGACCTGGCTGGCGCTGCCGCAAACCCTCTTTCTTACATCGAGCTGGTTTGGTTGCTAGGTCGATGTTGAGCCGATGGTGATGAGCTCGGGTGACACTCCGGTCATGTCAGTGGGGACCATGCGAACACGTCGATGTATTCCCTCGAAGTCGCACGACGTCTTTGTCGAATATCGAGTTGGACCACAGGTGCCGACCTTGGCGACCTTGGAAGGGTCGTCATCGTATAAGTGGAGGTCGTCGGTTAGATCGTCCGGGGTGGCGCTTACGAGGTTTCGTAGTTGCTAGGCACGAGTAAGGCCACGTCTTGAGTTGAGACTCGTAGGCATTCTTTAGGCTGGTTTGGTGCACCCCGGATGCTTGCTCTCCCTGGGGTGGGTATCTTGATGGTGGTGGTATCTGAAGCAGGCGGCCTTGGTGGCATAGAGCCGATCTACCCGGGATGATGTTGTACGGAGAGGAGCTCGGACCGGGAAGAAGCGAATAGCCTTAGTGATCGACACAGGATCACGCCCTCTGATAGCGGAAGGGTAATGACACCTTCGGGTTGGACCGCCTCTGAGTGAAGCTCCATGGCCCGGGACGGTGCGGGATGTATTTGGATCCTCCGACCTCGAGTTTATCGAACTGACTTTGAAAGATGATCTTGTGGAGGCACCGATGTCGATGTAGACCACAATGGACGTTCTTGTTGCCCACCACGGCTTGTATTGTGATAAGCGTCTTGGTGGGGCATTGTCTTGGTCTTGGGTCGTCTTTGGAGAACACGATGTTCTCCCCGTCCCGAATCGCTTATTTTTGGCTCCTCGGGGACCGACCTCAGACTTCGTTTTCAGCAGCGACCTGCGTCGTACCAAATAAACGATCCGTAATGGCGTAGACTTGCTTCATGGCGTTGGGACCTTCGTCCTCGTCATCTTACGGTTGGATCATCGTTGAGGTCGGTCTGCGGTTGCCACCTCCGTTCTTTCCTCTGCGGCTTATTCCCCTACTCGGTCGGCCGAGTGCTTCTTGGCGCTCTCCTTTGACGAGCTCGTCGATCGTGAGCTCAAGTTTATGCAATCTTGGTATTGTGACCATACCCTTGGTGATAATCACAATACTTCTCAATCGACCTCTTTTGGATCCTCCTTTCATGGGAGGGTTTCGGGAAGAGCTCGTGTCGAGCTCAAATATTTCCGCCCTTGATTTGAGCAAATGAGGCGCATTGCCACCAGGATTTGGCCGAGGTCCCAGCCTGGATTCCATCGGGCCTTTTTTGATCCTGTCGAAGGCACTTCGACAATCAGCGCCTCTTCCTCGGTCGTCTTGCCTCTTCCTTTCGACCTTTTGCTCATCCTGGTCTCCTCTTCGCGATCTGACTCGTCCCCTTTGACATAGTTGTCGACCAGAGTCCAGAGGCGATTCGCCGTCTTCAGCTTTTCTCTGGTGATTTCTTTATTGAGGCGCGGTCGAATCCGTTCTTGAACGCATTGATGATGTATAGATCGTTACTTTCGTCAATTTTGAGGACTCCTTGATAAACGCGAGGCGAAATTAGACATCGTCTCGTCCGTCGCTGGCGGATAGTGCGGTCGGACGACGGTGCCGATGTGGCATCTTACGTGAAGCGCCATTTGAGGCGATCCATAAGATCCTTGAAGCGGTGTATCTTTGTTACGGCGGGCGAGGTGAACCAACGTCGGGCGTTAGAATCACACCTCGGGAAGATTTTGCACATATGAAAATCTTTCATTCCTTGATTCGCCATGTTGGTGGTGTAGGCAAAAAGGATGTCGGAGGGGTCCCCAAGACCATCGTAGGCAACGATGTTGGGTGCCCTGTATCGTTGGGGCAACGACGTGTCCAAGATTTCTCTGGAGAAAGGAGAGATGATCCTCCCGTACCGGTCGAACCCCGGAAGCTCGTTGCCATCTCTCTCTGGAGGGGTGAGAGACTGGTAGCGGCATCTATCGTCTCTACGAGGGGGAGTTCGTCTCCGCCTCTCCTCTCTTCTGTGCCGCTCGGCTCCCTGGACGGCGTGCCGAGGTGGTGAGCGGCTCCGCGGATGGCGTGGGGGCGAATGATTGCGATCGTCCCGCCGAGGTGATTGACCGTGCGGCGGGCGATTCGCGTTCTCGGCCATCACGCCGGGTGGCGTTGATAACCCGGAGGAGCGAACGACCCTGGCGCCGTAACCACCATCCGCGCTCTTGAGGTGCCCACCTCGTTGTCCTACGGTTGAGAAACTACGGAATGGGCGAGATTGGCGTTGAGGAATTCGGACATGGCTCGGCGAGACCTCATGAGATCGGTGAACCGCTGTTCACCATGATTGAGGTCGGCATCTTATAACCGTTAGGGCGGCGATCACGAGGGTGTATGGGAATGTTCTCCATGTAACCCTCGGTGTGTTGCCGATGGTGGCGTCGCAATCCCGCTTCCGCGTGACTGCGTGACTACTTGATCATCCTCGGTAGCAGTTATTGCCGGTAGCCGGCGGTGCTAATGTTTGCACAGTTCTTGCCATTGATTTTGCATAGAAAACGAAGCTTTTTGTTTAAGTTTCCCACAGACGGCGCCAATGATAAATCTAGTTTACGAGATTTATGAAAAGCAGTAAAGAACACAAGAGTTTTTACGTGGTTCGATCGGGAATGAGATCTCGTCACGGAGGTGATGGTCCTCAATACTTTCACTATAATGGATTACTGATGAGTGTATCTAAAGCTCTGGTATTGATAAGTTGCTAACCCTTTTACTGAGTCGACTTAACCTCTATTTATACATGTTTGTGGATTTCTAAAGATGTACGGGATCCCTTGATTTGTGGGATCACGATATCCTCCATAGCGATCACGATATCCTTCCATGGCGATCACGATCTCCTTCCATAACTCGGATCCTGAATTCCACCTTTGACTTGGTCTTGAATAGGGTTTGGATCTTGGCTTTAAACTTAGCGTGAGGCGATCCTTTGGGTCGAGGCCCACTCGTTTGAACTGCCGGTGGGCTGGCCAGTTGAGCCATATCTATCATATTCATTGAAAAAATTAAGAATTCAAAATTTAAAATTTTCACAAAATATAGATTTATCCGATCTGCACAAAAAACAGCGTTACGGGTTCCCGTTAATTTAAAAAGGAAACATAATATACTCTCAATCTTACAAAAGCGGTGGTAGGTAAGTTTTTTATTTTTGAAGTGGTGAATAAGGTAATTGAATGTGAAGACTAGGGACAATGATCAAATATATAAAAAATCACTTAAACTGTTTTTGTCAAGGATTATATCCTGTAAAAGCAATCGATTTTAATTTACAAGATAAGTAAAATAAAAATAATCATAAAAATGAGGAAAGTTGTGAAATATTTCATGATTCATATTCCCTAACAAATCTTAGGTGTTTTTTCTCAATCTCATAATTTTTACAATACTTATATATTTAATATTTTTATTTTATTTTAGTAAAATACAAGCTATAATTTATTATTATTATTATTATTACAATACTACTCAATTAATAACTTATAAGAAAATCTTAGTTAAATTTGTAGAACTATGAATCATATTTTGTACTTGTATATTATTATTATTATTATTATTATTATTATTATTATATCATCAACTAATAACTTATTTTAAAAGTTTTAATTTAATTTTAAAATTACGCTTTGAATTATTTTATGTTACATATTATTATTATTTAAAATTTTGATATTTTTTGATGTTTTCAAATAAAAATAAAGAATTTACTAAAATTAATTATTTTCAGAATTATTTTCTTAAAATCATATTTTCAAATAATTTTATTTTCTTGCCAAACACACAAATGTGAACAAAGTAAAGAGACCTACGGGGTTAAAAATCTAAAATTGAAAAGAGAATCCTCTCGTCACTCCCCGCGCGAAAATCCCTTTCTCCCGCGCAGATGCAGCCCTCTTCTCTCTTCCCGACGATTCGACTCTCCGGCCGAAACGCCTGCAAGCCGGTATAATCTCCAGAATCCATCTCGAGAACTTCATGTGCCACAGCAGTCTCGAAATTGAGTTCGGAGACTTGGTTAATTCATCACCGGTCAAAATGGGAGTACGCTTCTCTCTCTCTCTCTTGATTTGTGTGTGTGTGTGTGTGTCTGATTTGGTTCTTATTTTCATTTTCTTTTCTTTTCTTTCTCCCTGTTAATTTAGGTGGGAAGAGCGCAATATTAACGGCACTGTGTGGCATTCGGGTGCCGAGCTCGTGGTACGCAGAGAGCGAATACTCTGAAGGATTTTATAAAGACCGGCTGCAGGTTAGGGTTTATGTTAGGAATTACAATCGGCATTTACGGATGTTTTTTACTTTGTTGTAAACTTAGAGGATATCGTTGACAGAGTATTGTTAATTTTCCTTGAAAACAGTGTCCACATTCATATCCGAATATATCCTACAAGGTTTATTTTACGAATAATATTTTATGTAAGGCTTAAGGTTGGCAATGAAGCATTCAAATAATACTAATTTAATTTGTAGATAAAATCGAGACTGAAGTACAGCAACCAATTTGCTTTTAAATTGAATACTCAAATGTAATTGTATCAACAATGATGCACTGGTTTTCTCTCACTGGCCTGAATGCTCAAGGTATTTCCATTTATTTCTTATCGGCCTTTTGAGGATCCAATAGGTGGCATAATTGTTGTTTTCTATTCAGAAGTTGTTTGTATGCAACGACCTTGTTAGTTTCTGTCTATGTTTTGCAGTCAACTGCTCTTGCTTTAGAGGAAGATGTATGCCTGGTGTGTACTTTTGGATTTGAAATTTTGTCTTCTAAATCAAATTTTCATGTTTCCTCTCAAATTTAATTTGTTTCCTCTCTGCCGTATTTTATGAAATTGAAAATTGAACCACTCTAAAATATGAACCAAGCAACTTGATGCAACTCATGAGATGAGCGTTGCATATAATTTTGCTCATCTTATTTCTATAATGTTTTTCTGAAGTGTGCCTATTATATACATTGCATTAGTTAGACATCATCATGTGTGCAATTTGGAGCTAGCAAGTCATTATTTACATAATTTATTTATTGAACCTGCTTGACTAGATTGTTTTCTTATTATGCTGTATCTTGTTAAAACCTTTTTCGTCATATACAGCTCTGCACTTGTTCATGTTGAGATAAAAATCAAGCGAAGATGCTTTTAAGCATGTTGTATCGGAGACATCATCATTGTGGGCGTAAAATTACAGAATCTGCTGGCAATATCACATTGAAAAACATTCAAGGTTTTATTTACTTGGTCTAAGCTCTCATTTGCTTTGGGTTGTATGGCCAGAAAAAGTTGAATATCTCAAATTATGACCTGGAAATGCTGGCATTAAAGTGATAACTTAAGCAATATATATTAGTAAAGTGATTGTGAACTCCTTTTCAAAATGCTTTATTTATACTGTCAAATATGTGATGCTTTGTCTTGGTATTTGTTTCTTATTAATAAATTAGCTTGTAGCCAATTTTAGTACAACTTACAAAATAATTAGAGCCGAAATTACCATGATATTGTTTTATGTACATATTATCTAAAATATGTGTAGTAAACAATGTCTCCTTATTTATACATATAGCTTTTAATGATGAATCTATGACATGCTCGCTTTTTAACACTAATGTAATTTGCTTTTGATAAATGAAGAAAATTAAAGTGTAAGATTAGTTTTATCCGTCCAGAAAATACCCTGCTTGATTGTCTTGTTTTTTTTTTTTTTCCGTTGCTTAAGTAACAATACTTTTACCAACATTTACTTCCTTACATTTGTCAATTCACTGTAAATAACATCCCAAGTTGGGTTACTGATAATTATTCACATCTGTTCATGTGAAAAACTGGTATAAGAAAAATGTTTAGTTAGAAATTTTTGATTTAAAATTATCAGAAATGTCGAATATATAATGATCTTCTTGAAGTTTGTTTATGTGGCTTATATTTACTCATTGAAGTCAATTAATAAAATGGGTTTTCTTTAATGCCTATAGTTTTCTTTTTGATTTTCTTTTATTGCAGGTTTGTTAATAGTTTATTTCAATAACTAAGAAATTCAGTTTTGGTAAAATGTCATAATATGTAACGAGCATGAGTGTAGAGGAAGATTCATTAAATAATTCTGAGGACTAAACTTCTATTTAATCTCGCATAATTTGTAGGAAGTTGATCCTTGAGAAATAGATGGAAAGTCAATAATACATCTTTCTGGAATTTGAAATGCTCAGAAAGGACGATAGGACATTCTACAAAACAAGATAGTTCCATTAGTCTTATTCGAAATTTGCTTATGTGATTTCTTATTTTGTTCATCTCCTGAAGTATTCTGTTCAGGAAGACTCACTGTATATTGATACTATAATATATAAATAGAAACACTCGTCCAAGTGTTCTCCTTGTGATGTGGAAATGTTTTAATTTTGAAACTATTATTATCCATCTTGAGTCAATACCCCTAACTAATGATGTATGTGTACTCGTATCATGCTATTAATCGGTTATATGAGATTTATTAGCCATTTTGAATCATTGACATCTTGGATATCTTCAATTTTCTTATTTGTATCTCATGCATGTTTTCTTTTATTATATATTTTACTACTATCCAGGTAGGAAAGTTGGCTCCAAGAAAGAGGATCTTAGATTGTAGAATACTTTAATGTCAGTACTTCAAACCTTTTCCATGCATTTTCAATTTATGAAAGATGAATTGATTCTGCTGCAAACTTTATCTAATTTTACTTCAGTTATGACTGAGGAGGCTATTCTTTTTGGTTAGTGATATGCACATGTTATTGACTTTGTTCTTTGTCCCTATCTAAGTTCGACTCTGACCTTGTCGTTGAAATATGATGCTCTCACATTGATGTTTACAGATCAAATTTTATTGGATCACTTAGCAAATAGCATAGACATTTGGTCCTAAAGGAGACCAGGGCCCCTATAATGGAGCACTTCATTGGCTCTTACTGATTACTGTATCTCAACTAAAAGAATATATGTTTGAGTGTAGACATATTTTCCTATGTTGTCTGTGTTTCACCTTCTCATGATGCTAGTGAAATTGCATTATCTCGACTCATTATGTCCTGACCTTAAATATGCTATTCTTTGTGGATAAATGTCTTTAGGTTCTAGAAATAGTTTACTAATGAAAATTATGCTGATACTTTTTAGACTTAGTTGGTTAAGCTTTATATGATGCAGTGTTTCATGGAATTTTTCGATGCTTCAGTGTACTCAGCTATCTCTCCCAAATGTGAATTACTACATTGGATATAATACAGAGAATATTTCTTTCTCTTTCTAGTTTCTAGCCAGAGGAGAGAGAGAGATCAAATCAGGAATTTGTTCTTCTAAGCTTTCATCAACTATGCCAATGATTAGATTGTATTTTTGCTTTGATTTCTTATTATCATGACCTTTCATGGTATATTGGTATCTATTTGGGAGAAGATGCTTACTAGATAGAAATGATTGATGCTTGAAAGAATTGTTATGTCTTCTTATAACTTTGTATCTTTTTGAAGCATGTTAGAAAGTTGGGAAGAAACATCTTAGGAAGGGAGTACTACTAAGAAAGGACCATGTGATGAAAATCCTTTTCTCTAACTCTTTTGTGTGTGTAGTAGAGGTAAGTCCTTTTAGTGAGTGCAATTTTTTCGTTGATTAATAATATAACAATTGTGGATTTTGTGCTTACTCTTAGAAAGTCCATCCATCGAAACTGGTGCGTTACCGAATAAACCGCGAAAAATGAAGAGTTGCGAAAATCTATAAATCATAACCACAGATGGTTAGAGCATTGGAAAGCTAACCCAAAATATTTCCAACCATATATCACTCATTTTGACATTTCAAGTATTGAGAGTTAACAACTTTTGAAGTTATAGTTATAAGTAGATAACTCACATTTAAGGATGTTGATTTTCATTTACGTAATACATTCATGAATATATCGATTATGATGGCAATAAATAAGTAGTGTCTATAGAAAAACTCATATTTGATAATTTGATTTAAAAGTTTTAGAATGATAGTTGTTTATCGCTTTGTTCCTACTTGGAAATCGAATTCGAGATATTCCTTTTTGTTCTTTTCTTCACCTCTAGCTGGATTCACATTCCTCCTCATCAACTATTCTTTGTATGGTAATATTATACTCTTCCGCTTCACCAAAACTTGCATTTTATTTCTTTGGGACGCCCACCAAAGCTTGTATTTTCAATTTTGGAAACATCAACTACCTTCAATCTATCCTTATTTACAAAAACCACACATGATCTATCTTTTACTCCAACTACCCTTTAATATTCATTTATTATCTCCTCTTTACACTCATTACAATTTATTAAAATTAGTGCCACCAAAAGCAATGCGAGCTTTTGGTGAGCGGATGAAGTATTTTATCAAATCTGGAATTATATATGTATCATTATTGCAATATTATTTTAATAGACGAAGAAGAATATAAATATAAAATCATTAATGAAGTTGAAATTGAGCTTCAAGAATAAGAGACGAGGACCATTATCTGTTATTTTCTTTTAATCTTTTTTGTATATTTGTTTATTAAAAAACAGAGGGAATATCATTTATGGGATCACGATCACCAATAGAAAATTTACACACACATCAATTTACTTTTAAATTTTGCCCCTATGGGCTAGCCCGAAAACCAAATGTTTATGGTTAGGGCCCAAATTTTCAATCATTATTAGTCATATTCATTTTACTTAATTCATTATGCCCAAACCGTGAATAAGAATCATTCCAAATTTTGAATACATTCTCAACAATTCCCTGAGGAAAACATATCCAAATCTCAATCCAATGTTTGAAACATACAAAAAAAATTATGACTCTAAAAGTATTGCAGTTTCATTTTCCCACTGTGTAGTCCTAGTTTTTCCTATATTTGAACATACAAATGTGCTTCAAAAACTCTCAAATTTAAAGCATAGATTCTAAGAATATAAAGGAGCATCTTTTATTAAGGAAGAACATTCAAATTATTAGGATATAAAGTACTTAAAATTTGAATACTAGGCACGCTGCAGTTTATAGCTTTCAGGTGCAGCCCCAATGCACCATATGTTTTACAACTTAAACATGCATCAAAAATTCTAAAATTTTATATATAGATTCTAAACTCATTAATGAACATCTTTTGTGAAGGAAGTTTCTTCAGATTCTTTATAGAAAAAAATTCAGAAAAATCGGACAGCAGCAGCACTGTTTCAAGTTCATTTGTTATTTGACAAACATGTTTCTACTTCCAATTTTCATGCCCTTATTAACATTCATCACTACTAGTTCATCATCAACACCAACCAAAACATGGTTTAAGAACTCCTCTTCTCCAACAATGGTGGTCAAAGTTAAGAAAGAAAAGACATATTCAATTCTTGATTTCTATTGATATCTATGTTCTCTATAACACAATAAGCATATTTCACCAAGCTCCATAAAAATCGTGCGATAACTTCTATAGTTTCATGGGGGCTGACGTTAAAAGGGTTTGAGGAAAGGTAAGAGATTTGTAAATTTTACACCATACACATGTAGCTATGGTTCCTACCTTGTCGAATTCGAAGTCGGTTCGTGATTGAGAGTTGATTTTACCCCTTCAGCTTCCAAGGTTTTGTTTTGTTCTTCTTCTCTAACAATGGAGGAATTCTGTCTCTTGCTCCCTTTCACCTCTCAAGGTAAGAATGGGATCTCAAGGTAAGAATGGGATGATGATGTGGGTTGCTGACAACTTGAGAATATTATCACAAGGTAAGAATGGGATCTCAAGGTAAGAATGGGATGATGTGGGTTGTTGACAACTTGAGAATAGTATCTCATTTAAGGTAATAAAAAAAATTTCCATAAATCAAGATAATACAGAACGTTGCTAGATATTTTCATATAATACAATATAATAGTCTCTATTAGACATAAAGTAATCTAGTTTAACTTATGCTCGTGCTACATGTTTGAATTTTTTTTTAAAAAAAATCTCGATACAAATTACCATAAAGAAAAAAAAAATCCAGACTTAAAACATAAAAATAGGAAATTTATTTCTAGCTCAAAACTCAAGAGACGAGAAAATTATCTCGATTCTAGCAAAACAGGATTAATGACCCGCGACGGCAACGCTGTTCGGATGCCGATAATGACCCGCGACGGGACCGGAGATGCAAGGGGACGCACGACGACGAGCTCTCGCCAGAGAATCGCTCGTTAGGGAGGGGGGTTCAAATCTAGGGTTTTCTCTTTTCCTTTTGCTGGGCGTGAGGGAATGTGGGAAGACGAGATGGGTGGAGGATGTGACGACGTCGCGGTGGCTGCGACGTCGTGGCGGCGGCGACAGCAATATATCGCCGGAAGGAAGCGGCGCGACTGGAGAGGGAAGGGGAGAGGGTGTTCTGTTTGTGAGAGAG
This sequence comes from Salvia rosmarinus, assembly GCA_036937905.1. Taxonomy (NCBI): domain Eukaryota; kingdom Viridiplantae; phylum Streptophyta; class Magnoliopsida; order Lamiales; family Lamiaceae; genus Salvia; species Salvia rosmarinus. The sequence goes on from JAODLM010000354.1 coordinate 801,652, forward strand.
AGTGACAGTGAGAGTGAGAGCGGCGAGAGGACGACGGTGCCGGCGACGCATCGCCAGAAGGAGGCAGCGGCGCCGGAGGGCAAGGAGGCGGCATCCTGAGAGTTTGGTGGGAGACGAGAGAGAGAGACGAGAGTGAAGGGGTGGGGGAAGATGGAGGCTAGGGTTTATTTGATATTTGTTATGGGTTGGGCTGATTTTGGTTTGGGACAAATAGTTTAAGGTTTAATTAATTATTTGGGTTTGGGCTGGGCCTGTATATTGAGGCTGGACCGAGAAAAGAAAGGAAAAGGAAGGAATAGAATTAAATTGTTGGCTTCACCTCTTGGGCCGAAAATTAATCAAGGAATGATAGGCTAAATTCTGGGCCCAGTAAATTATGTAAATAAATATTGATTGCTATTATTAATCCATTGGGCTTGCTTTTAATTAAATTAATTTGGATTGTGGTTCTTAATTTTTTTAAATATTTAGAAGACTTTTAATTGGGAAAATTTGGGACAAAAATTCGAGTTTTGTTTATTAGTAAATTAGGTTTCCATACCCTAATGATTAATAAAATTTAGTTTAAAATGAGTTAGTTAGACTCATAAAATAAGTTATTGGGTTAGTTTTCAATTATGGAATAATTAATTAAGGTCCGTCTAATATCCATAAGTAATTAGCGATTGATTCCATCTAAATCAAGCATACTTATGAAGCGTTCTTTAATTTCTAGATATTAGAGGACGAGTTAGATTTTCAATAATTGTTATTATCGATAAACACAATACTTAGTAAGAATGTAAAACCCTAATAAAATCTTATCAAATAAGATTTAGAAATTCTTCGATAAGAATGATCCTTCATTTCGACTTCTTATTTATTTTCTTGCGATAAAGGTCGGACGACGGGGTGGCGTGACAACAAATGTAAATGATTGTGAACTTGTGCAATAGTGATGACATGGGCTTTCTTATATATAAACGAAATCAAATGATTCATTCAAATGCTTATTTTCTTTTCAAAATCTTTGAACCGAAAATGTTTCAAATATTATCTCGCCATAAATGTTTTGAGATTTATGATGATACTTATCTCGTGTTCGCTATGCCAAAACCCGAAAATCGAATTCGAGTCCGTGTTAGGAACCCCTAGGCGTGATTTGTGTACACAAGTGACCGAGAGTCATCCTAAAGGGTGATCGGTCCAGGTGACCGTGGAAGGATGCCTCCTTCCGGACACAAAATTGTTATGGATATGGTGGTTACAAAGAACATGACCGATCATCGAACTTTAAGATTCACAAAAGAATTTAGTAAGCTTGGGCCTTTACGTTAAAATCCTCAGACATCGTTGGGATGACTTGACAATTATATATGTATCTTTCGATGACGCGACCATCGAGTGCTTTTGTACTCACCGCATGTATTTCTAAATGTGCGGGTTAAGCGTTGATGGGTGAAGGTGGAGTCGAGCGGCTTTTGTCGACATATTAGATAAACTCTTGGGAAGATGCATGTCCTCATACATGTATCTTAATTTCATATTCATTGCGTACACACTGCTTCGGTCTAATGCTCGATCATTCATAATTGAGTTAATGTTATGCACTTATTGTGGTATGATCTTTGCGACTGACTCTCTTTTGTCTATGATTCATTTTGGATAATTCTCGTTCAAATCGGTTCATTCTAGCAACATCAATCCTTTTCTATCCCTCTTTTAATTTCCCTTCCCTAGTCGCGGTTTGGCTATCCTTAGCAAAGTCCCGGTCGTGACAATATTATATTATATTATATTATATTATATTATATTATATTATATTATATTATATTATATTATATTATATTATATTATATTATATTATATTATATTATATTATAAGTTTTGTATAATTTCATTGTCACCCTTTAATTAATCATTTAAGAAGGATATAATAGAAAATCAATTTTATAAGAATATGCTTTTTTATAATAGTAATAGAAATAGATTAAGAATAAAAAATGCTTGTAAAATGATATATATTATCGGTTGGGACCAACAAGAACTAAGAAGGTACCAGCTAAATCAATGTCCTTAATTTGACTTGTGCTGCAAAATTTTGTCCTCACTTTGTTCACTGTGTACAAAACACAATGATCGATCTTATTTTCGTAAGGGAATTAAATGCACAAGAATACCAAAGATTTACGTGGTTCGATCTATGAATAAGATCTACGTCCACGGGGAGAGAGAGAGTATTCGTGTATTGATAATGTAAGGAGTGATTACAAAAAGTGTAGATGATCTTTCTCGTCCAATCTAGCCTCTATTTATACACAAATATATTGACCTAGATCCTAGATCCGAGATTTTCTCTAGGATCGATCTTCCTCCTATCTCTCTTCAAATTAGGATTCTTTATATATGGCCGAATCTTCGCTCACATTGATTTAGGAGTCTTCGGCGAACTTTCTGGACCGAGCTTGATGTCGCTTACTCAGATTGGGCTGTTGCTCGATAGATAGTCAGATCCTATCACATCCCCCAAAAAGACGCAAGCGAGGTCGAACGGGTTTGGGGTTGTGGTTTGCCGATGCACGTGTGGCGAATCGGGCCCTTTTCGTGCCGACTTTGGTCGTCTCGACGGCCTTCCAGGCATTATTCCGAGGTCGCCCGTCGAGTGGCTCGCCGAGGTATTGTGCGAGGCCGTGGTCGACATCATCTTATCGAGGCCTCATGCCGAGGTTGTACATCGTTCGCTTTCTCTCCGAGGTGTTATGACAAGTTCGTAGCGCTGCTTGTCATCTCTTGCCGGGTGTTTTGCCGGCGTCGCCACTGCTTCAGCGCTACCGACGGCGCGTTGTCAAGTCTTCGGGATGGCTTCACCGGCGGGCGTTATGTCAAGTCTTTCGGGATGGCTTCACCGCGGCGGCGTTATGCCAAGTTGTTTATGCAATTCATGGTCGAGGTCGGATATACGGCGTTCTTATCTTGAATGCGAACGCCCCGCCGAGGCCGAACACGGATTTTCTCACGATGTCATGCAATCGAATATGCATTTAATGTGCATTTAATGCGGCGGCGGTTGATTCCGATAAAGCGCATATGTGGAATAACTTCCGATACGTTGTTTCAAGATATCACTTTGCGATTTCAAATTCAAATCAGAAACCCTTGTCATCCGAAAAGCTCGTCTGTCGCCATTATCGCCCTTGCAAGTTTCAGCGCCATCTTCCCGACCTTTAAACCAAGAAGTTTCATGGCTTCTTCGCTTCCTAGAGAGTCTTTAGACGATGAGCCTCATGATGTCTCGTGTCACCGATTTACGGCGGTTTTACATGTTTTACTCGCGACCATCTTCCTCCTCGCACGTAGTATTAGATTCTCACTTTTTGTGATTTTGGTAAGGTTTCTTCGTTCTCTTCGATTTAGAAACCTCGGATATAAGGGAGCTTGCCTCCCAATATCACATTCCTTCCGATTTTGAGTTTGTTGCTCCTCGTCCGGGATAGGGCTAGTGCTCCCTGAGGGGTTTATCACCGATATCTGAGAGAATTTTAAGAGCGGTCTTCGCCTCCCTTACGCCTATGTGTATGTCGAACTCCAAGAGATGTTCGCATATCTCGCCAAATAACACCCAATTCCTTTCGGCATTTGACCCGCCTTGGTGTTTATGCCTATCGGCATAATACTCCTTTCACCCGGGGCTTGTCCTCGTGTTTTTCCAAGCGAAGGGTAGCAGCTGGGTGGTACTATTTTTCACCACGCTGCAACTTCAAAGCGAAGACAAAATCAAGATCTCGAATCGAAGAAGTTCTTCTTTTGTCGCTTTGACGAAGCTTTGGAGTTCGCCCCGCGATCGGATAAGCTTGCCGACGTAGGTTCCGATGAAAGCTTCGTGGCCCTGGAGGAGGATCGGATAAAATCGGTCTTGTGGACGAGGTGTTCACCGAGGCCGAGCTTGTTGTTTGCAGGTCGAGCCCTTATGATCTCGCCACCGCGCATGAGGTGAAGCGCGAGGCCCTCGCTCGCTCTCGAGCTCCTTGTCAGATTCCTCCTCCCCTTTTTTTCTAATGGTACTTATGCTATTTTCGCGAACTTCGCCAAAGGCAAGAAGGTAGCGGGTCGGTTTTGAGGTCTCTTCCGAGAGGCCCGAGGCTACGCCAAGGGACGGGTTGCGGTCTCTTCGGTAGGGCTGCGGCCGCATCGAGGATGTGGTCGCGTCTCTTCTCGAGGCTAGGTCGAGATCGCCCTCCACCCCTTAAAAGAAGGCAACGCGTTGACACTTCCACGGTGATGATGATTGCAAGGTCATCGGTAGCCGTGCCGTCGGCCATTCCCCGTGGTAACGAGAAATTTGCACGCCACTAATTCTTTTTCTTTGATGTAGTTTTTGACTGGGTGACTTATGTGCGCAGCACGAGCTCGTGGAGGGCCGAGCTCACCGGGCGGCGAATATTTGGATGATGCCGTTGTCTTGTTCGACGAGTGGCCCGATACTCCAAGGATCTAGAGGATGAAGACCCTCCTTGTCTGTGAGGTAGCCGAGGCCGAGGCGACGGCCGGGAGGCAAAGAAGAGAGAGACCGGTGCCTCGCGGTGGTGGAAGGAAGTGAGGTCGGTCGCGGCAATAAGGCGAGGCAATGACCGAGATCGCCTTGTTGAAGGCAAAGGCGGCTTCGCCGAGTCGAGATTGAAGCGACCCGACGTCGGAAGCCGGGCGGTAGCCTCAAGGCTAATTTCTCCGCCTTTGCAAGTCAAGCTGCCTCAGACGGGAGGTTCTCGGGTTGGCCGGAGATTTGGCCGACGTGCTCAACAAGCGCAGTAGGCGACCACCCCGACACAACACGCCGGGATTACCCGCAGCTGGATAAGTCCAAATACGGGTATGAGGTGATGGACGAAGATGCCTCAGTGCGGCACTATGCGAAGGTCCTCGCCGCTGGCCCGGAGGACATGCCCGTGCTTTGGAGGCCCCGCCGCCTCTCCGGCCTTGTCGATTTCGATTTGATCCGCGAAAAGCTCGGTGGACCGGACACCAATCTTGAGGCTTGATTGTTGAATTAGCTAAAGCCGAGGTCCCCAAGACCAAAGGATGGCCGAGCTGCAGTTATTGAGGCTCGGGAGGATGCCGAGTGCGGGATACCGAGGAGGTGCAGACTACGAGGAGGTGCGGGATGGAGATACCGCGGGTCACTGATCCTCAGTTTTTTTTTTTTGAATGTAACACGCCGCCATGAGACGCCCTTTCCGACCGCCCGAGGCTTAATAAACCAGCTTGTTCATAATAAACTTGCTTTTGTTCAATCTTCTCCGAAATGCCCAATGCTTCCCTTGCCGAATCAGATCGAGGCTCGACATCGGCTCTTGAAACCGCCGAGGCCGAGGTTTATCATTTGAAAGCCAAGCTCGCCATGTGATGGAGGAGGTCAAGTCAAGCTCAGGGTGTCGAAGAGAAGTGGACGAGCTTCATGCTCGGATTTTGGAAATTGAGGGCTCGAGATTGCAGAGGATAAGGCCAAACCGATCATAGAGAAACACGCCGAGCACGAGGCATTTATTCATCGACAAGGTGGAATGACCATCTCCGAGGCCGAGGTTAAGGTCTTAGACCTCAAACCGCGTGTTCTGAGTATAAGAGAGGTATGGCCAGACTCGGCAATTTTGAGAGCAATATGACGATTTGAAGAAGATCGGCGTTTATACGAGATTGTAGCGCCATCATCCTTCCTCGACGTGTGCTTCGCTCGCTATCGCGCTTCTTCGCCGCCAAGCTTCGCCATCCGCTAGACGACTTCTGCTTCCTGATATATCTTCCTGATCGATAGCTCAAGAGACGCCCGTGCTCAAGAGACACGTGGGACTTCACGAGCAAGTCGCTCTTCGGCCGCCGTGGAGGTCGCCTTGCGGGCCCGAGAGGTCGATCCGGCAGACTCTTAGTGTAGGTCGAGGACGGATAGGCTTAGCATAGATGCTCGCTGAATCCGGACTTTTCTAGGGATCGCTTAGCTTTTCCCACCCTCCCGGCCCTCTTCGTCCTCGTAATGTATGAATTTGTAATGTACTAAATAAGAATTTTTCCTTGCTTCGTGTTGTTTTTCTTCGACATTACTTTATTACCCCAACAAATAATAGGGTGTGTCATCCTAAATAAACGGTATTTTCGCCTTCGCACGGCGTATCCGCCTCGAATAAACGAAGATATTCCGCCCTCGCACGAAGCTTCCTCGAAATAAACGAGGGTAGTTCATCCTCGCACGAAGGTATCCGCCTTCAAATAAATGAAGGTATCCGTCAGACGAAGCTTCCTCAAATAAACGAGGGTAGTTCGTCTCGACGAAGGTATCCGCCCTCTAAATAAACGAAGGTATCCGTCCCTCGCACGAAGGTATGGGTTCCTATTTTGCCAAGTTTTATCGGAGGGTGGTCCCTTACGCTGTTTGAAGTTCGTCAGATTAAACGAAGGTAGTCTGTCCTCCGTCGAGGTATAGTTCGTCTCCAAGAGGGTATAGTAATTTTAGAAGAGTCATATGCATAAGTGACAAATGAAAACATGCAAGACAAAAATAGATAGAGAAAAGAAAGATTTTATTGATAAAAGATGACCGAACAAGACGACAAGACTCTGACTCGACCTAACGGGACACAAAGACGAACAATACTCAACTTTCGACACTTATGCAAAATATCTCTTCAAATGAACGATGTGCCATGTGTTGGGTATTTGCTCACCTGACAAATGGGCAAGTTTACAGCCCTTTCCGAGGACTTCTTCGACCGGTGAAGGTCCTTTCCATGTGGCTTCCAGCTTGCCGAGCCATGCGGCTTTATCGACTTCATTATTTCGAGCACGAGGTCGCCCACCGTAATTGTCGGGACTGACACCTGGTTGTAATACCGAGCTACTTGTTGCTTGTACCGAGCTTCCTTGATGTGGCTAGTTCTCTCTTTTCTCGAGAGCATCTAGATTAGTTCGAGATTTTCCCATTTGCTTCGGGAGAGTGAAACGCGGGGCTCAGATTCGATTTGCAGGATCACCGCTCGGGTTCCATACACCGCATCGTAGGCGTTTCTCCGCTCATCGTCCGAGGTGTTGTTCGGTATGACCATAAGACTTGTCGAAATTTTCTACCCAAAGACCCTTAGCTCGGCCAAGACGGGTTTTGAGACCCTTCACGATCGTCTGTTGGTGACCCCTGCCCGACCATTTGCTTGAGGATGGGCCACCGAGGTGAACTTTGTTGGATCTCAAGCTCTCGACACCGTCTCAATATCTTATCGCTGAATTGCGTCCCATTATCCGAAAGAATGATATGAGGGACGCCGAATCGACACACTATGTTCTTCCGCACGAAGTTGATGGTGTTTTTGCTTGCGATCTTTCGCCAAGGGCTCGCTTCCACCCACTTCGTGAAGTAGTCAATCGCGACAATCGTGAATTGAGTCGCCGGTGCTTTGCGAAAGGGCCTACAATGTCGATCCCCATCGCATAAATGGTCAAGGGCTTGCATGCGGAGGTGAGGTCGGTGCATGGTAGCTTTGGCACGCCCCCGTGAATTCGACACTTCCTGACACCTTTCGCTGTTAAGTGAGTCTTCAACATTGTCGTCAATAGTATCCCCATCGCACGACCTTTTTCGACAAGGCTCGGGGTCCGATGTGACTTTCGCACGATCCTTCGCACTTCCCGTAGTACCTAATCAGCCCGTTCCCCGCCCAAGACCTTAGGAGAGGCTGGAGGTATAACTTTCAGATAGAATACCGCTCAAGTATATATCGCAATGATTTGCTCAAGATCCTCCCGCCTCGAGCTTGTCTCGGGCGCTCATTTTCTCCAAACAATCTCGAACGGAGTCATCCACCTGGCTCTTCATCCGAGACCACGCTGACCTCGGCCCTTCATCAAGATCATCTATGCCTTGTCGATTTCACCGGTGGATTTGTTGACGACGAGGTCAATTTGCTTAAGATGTCACCGCCATTTTGCTCCCTCGGGATGCGAATTATCGGGAAGTGGGAGAAAGTTTGTTGTAGGCTTTTGGCTTTCTCGAGGTATTTCTTCATCCCACCGCTTTTTGCACTTCCCCAACATGTGGCTTACGACGACTTGAGAGTCACTATGAACTTTTATCGTCAGATTCAAGACTTTGAGCCAGCGAAGTCCCGCGATCAAGGCCTCATACTCTACTGTTGTTCATATTTTGAATGAGAACCGGCGCGACGCGATCTCTCGCCATCCGTCCGGGAGTAAGATACCAGCCCGCCACTGTCTTGCCAAGCCCCGCCAACGAGACTGCCAAAGAATCCTCCTGTTTTCTCCATCGGTTCGCTTCGCTTTGTTTGACACGGACTCGGGGCTTCGCTTTCGGCGAGTGAGCCTCGGAAGAAAGTCCGCTAATGCTCGACCTTTCATGGCTCGACGGGCGTAAAGATATATCGTGTTCGCCGCCAGCCTGATCGCCCACTTTGCAATTCTTCCCGACGCCTCCGCTTCGCCAATATTTGCCAAGTGGATGGTCCGTGAGGATTTGTATGGGATGTGCATGGAAGTATGGACGTAGTCTCCTCGCAAAGATTCACTAATGCTAGCAAGCTTTTCCAAAGGTCGATACCTCGCTTCCGGCCTTTAGTGCTCACCGATGAAATATCTTCGAGTCTGGCGTCCTCCTCTCGCATCAAAAACGCAGACTTATGGTTTCGCCCGAGACTACGAGGTATAGGAAAGAACCTCCTTCTTTCTGGACACATAGAGTAGAAGTTTGGCGAGGTAGTTCTCGAGATCTTCAAAGGCGGACTTGCGCGATCATTCCGTGAGAATTTGAGCCTTTTGAGTACCTTGAAGAAGGTAGCCGCTTGTCCGTGGCCTTTGAAAGAAAGCGGCTTAGCGCGGCTATGCAGCCCGCCGCCAGGTACGCCGTGAATGGTCTTCGGATCTTCATTTCTAGGATGGTTTGAACTTTGACGGGTCGCTTTTAACCTTTCAGAAACCCAAGACCCTAAGAATTTTCCTGACCGAACTACAAACGTGCACTGGGGTTCAATTTGAGGTCGACTTTTCAAGAAGTCGAGGATCGATCCGGCTCCGAGACACATGCGGCTTCCTCCTCTTGACTACGATGTCATCGACGATACCTCCACATTCCGCCTATGTAGGGCTGAAATATTTTGTCTACCATTCTTCGATAGTAGCTCCCCGCATTCTTAAGTCCGAATGGCATCTTCCTATATGCGAAGATCAAAGTCAGAATGAAGCGTCGTCTTGGCCGCTGCCTTCGCCATCCATCAAGACTTGCGATACCCTTTATACAAGTCCAAGAACTCAAGACTTCGACCGATCAACGCGCCGACCTTCTTATCGATGTTGGGGCGGATAGCAACTTTGGGCAATGTTTGTTGAGGTCACAGTAGTCACGCACATTCGCCATCCCCTCCTCCTTTCTTCACCATCACCGTTGGCTATCCGTGTCGGATATTCGACTTCAACAATATGCGAGCTTTTAATAATCGATTTACCTCGTCATGGATGACTGGTTCCGCTCTACCGCAAAAATTGCCGTCGCCGAACCGGTTTTGTTCGGCCGATGTTAAGCCTGGGTGATGATATTCTGGGAGACCCGGCCATGTCGAGGGCGACTACAAACACGCCTCGTAATTCCCTCAGAGTGGATAACATGTTCCCTTAATTCAGGTGCCTCGGTAAAGCCAATCTGACGACCTTGAGTGTCTCTGCTCAGATAGCGTGACCTCCTCCACCCGGGCCGTCTGTGATAGGCGATACTTCCAACTCCTGTTTCTTTTAATTGCTATGCTGTGGGTGCCGGGCCGAGCCCCGCACTCGTAGGCGACCAGTAAGCATTCCTCGCCCGCTTCGATCTCTTCTGATCACTGCCACCCCCTATGGGATCTTCATCGCCGTGGTATGTTGAGCATACTACCTTTTACAAATGCTCAACCAATCTCGCCCAAGATGATGTTATACGCGAGTACGCCTTCACCACGGTAAGTGTACCACCTCGCGAGCTCGTTGAGCTTTCCTACCGCGATGTAGCTCGATTATTCCTTCCGGCTGTTCTTCCCGAACGAAGCTTTGAGTGGCAAGGTGTTCGTGGCGAGGCGCGCCTCTACTCCTAACTTATCAAAGCATTCTGAAAGGATGCTACCGACGCGCCATCGCCGATGTATGCAAAGCGCCACCAACTTGTTTCATGACCATCGCTGATTACCAGCGATCCCGCGGGTACTATCGTAGGCACGGGTCGCCTTTGGAGAAGGTGATCGCCTCGTCTTTCTCGAGCCTCTTGTTGGCCGGTTCACGGATGTGGACTCAGTGCTTGCTTTCAAGAAGGACTTCGTGACTCCAGGGGAAGCCCGTAATAGTGGAGATGACTCCGTCATATCATGGTTCGTCGTCTTCTTCGTCGGTGTAGCGCTTGCTTTCTTGTGGGGCACATTTCTTCTCTTCTCTTGCTTTCTTCTTCGCCTCGCTGGGAGCTTTACACCGCCCGCCATGCCCCTGCCCCCAGATTCCTTAAGGTTCCATCCTGAACCAACATCTCAATTTCTCCCATTAGTCCTCGCAAACCCTCGGTTTGCGTCTGTAATCCTCATGGAACGAGCAAGATTATCCTTGAATCGGGCGCTTTGCCCTCCCGCTATTGGTCGAGGCTTCTAACATGTTCGTGTGAGTACGTAGATCTCGCCTGGTTTCACAACGGGGTGTATTGAGATCGCCCGAGGTGTTACGCGGTCCGAGCCTCGACTCATGGGCGACGATTCTTCCAAGCGCTGTCGGCCTGGCCTCGGTCCCCGCCCTTCGCTCTTCTCCTTTCTTAGAGGGCTCGCTTTCTCCGCCGCGCTTCCGCCGCCTCGCCCACTTTGGCGAACCGTCACCATGCGTCATAGATCTGTTACGAAGACGGGTTCGATTGACGATCTCTTTATATAAGGCTCCGTGCGTGACGCCGCTCGAAGCGTCGAGACGATGAGTGAGATCGCTCACATCTCGCGACCTTCGTGCCTCCTTATTGAACCCGGGTCATAAAGTCGCCGATGGATTCGCTCGGCCTTGCCTTGCAGGCGAAATGTGCCAAGTCATCTTCGACTCGGCCTCTCGGAAGAACCTTCATGGAAGGCCTTCATCGATCGCGGTAGAACCAATGCTCCCGGAGGTAGATCTGTCAACCACCGCGGGCGTTGTCGACTAGTAACTCCGGAAGAGCTTGCACATATGAATTGTGTCGAGGCGTTGGTTGATCATATTGTACCTGAATCGCGAGAGAAGTTCTCGGGTCCCTTAGTCCATCGTAGGGTGATGCTAGCAATCGGTATTTTTTCGGGAGGTGTCGAGTATTTCATTTGAGAACGGGTGACTATCCTCTCATACCGCCGAAACCGCCTCGGGAGAGTGGGCTGAGTTCGCCGATCAACTCGCTTTGTAACTGTGACCGCCTCGCGCGATCGCGACGCCCTCTTCCGTGCTGTTCGCCCCTCGCCGATTGGTTTGGGCCCCAACGTGTGTAGATATGAGCGCCCATGATTGAATGTCGGGATCCACTCGTTGCGGTGCCTCATGTTTAGACGAGCTTCGCGCCATCTCTTCTGGAAACCGCCGACCTTGCGTGGCCGAGGTATCGAGAAAACTCTCCTTGTTTTCTCATGAACCCTCGACGGCGCCGTTAAGGTTTATCCGCGAGCCGGAGGTGCTCCTTCGTTGCTATTGCGATCTCCTTCACTTTGATATCCCGCCTTCATGCAGATCGATCGCCTGCTCGTCGATCGCTCGACATGACCTTCGCGGGTTAGTTCTTCCGACTGGTTTTTCCCGAGCCGAGCTCGTGTGCCCGGCCATCGCTGTTGCCGATGGCGACTCGATGCGTGACTTCGTATGCATTGTCGTGATTGATTCTCAGAACGATGGTTGATCGAAAACACAAAATTTCGTTCCCCACAAACCGCGCCAAAGGATCGAGCTTATTGTAAGGGAATTAAACGCACAAGAACACCAAAGATTTACGTGGTTCGATCTATGAATAAGATCTACGTCCACGGGGAGAGAGAGTATTCGTATTGATAATGTGGAGAGTGATTACAAAAGTGTAGATGATCTTTCTCGTCCAATCTAGCCTCTATTTATACACAAATATATCGACCTAGATCCTAGATCGTAGATTTCTCAGATCTGATCTTCCTCCTATCTCTCTTCAAATTAGGATTCTTTATATACGGCCGAATCTTCTCGCTCACATCGATTTAGGAGTCTTCGCCGAACTTTCCGGCCGAGCTCGATGTCGCTTACTGTGTTGGGCTCATTGCTTGGGCCCTGAGTTGGGTCGATCCTATCACACAACATGATATACCATGGACCAAGAGAGAATCATAACATACAAAGAACACAAATGTCTAACTTTATATCACACTAAAAATTGATAGATGCAGATACCATGAACCAAGAGAAAATCATAACATGTAAGACGAAAAATGTCTAACTGTATATCCCACCTAAAAATTAAAAGACCCATGAGTTCTCCTAAATGCTTACTCTAGCTTTTCAATCATCCCTTCTGTTTCATTTATACATTTCTCTTCTTTTCTGATGATGACAAACCAGCTAGTTCTAATCAACACAAAATAATCAGGTGAATGTTCTATAAAAACTCACAAAGAATCAAACTTCTTGAGAAAAAATCTCTAATATTAGGACTTAAAAACAAGGCGCACACCCTCACTCTAAACCGCAGTATAAATCTTGGTAATCAGTAAAAAATGACAAATTTTCAGAAAAAGATATAACTAAGAATGTATTTCTTTAGTTTCAGAGCCTGATCAAAAGCACCGAGAGAAATTTTGATATTCAAATTATCAAAATAAGAAACTAATAGGGATATATAGCAACTATTCTGATGCAATCAAGCCATAGAAAATGGACTTTTAAAGAGTATTTCAAGAATCTAGTACTTCCTTTGTGATGAAAAAGTATTGTATACTTAAGGATTTAGTTTCAATTTGATTAGAAAATTTTACCTATGTTCTCGATTAAATTTTATAGTATGTATCGCTAAACTGCACTGCAAAACAAAGATTTTATACTACTCAATTATTATACATAATAAGGAGAAGAACTACTTGATAAATACAAGAGAATACTTTGTCGCGATAACTTCATTTCTTCATTCACATGTAATGTATATATACAAGTAAGACGAAGATCAATATCATCCAAGTGCATGTCCCATGATCAAGGAAATAAAATCCTAACAAAAAGCTAATTGCAAGAGATAAGGTATATGATGTGATCTCCACAAACCAACCAAACATAAAAGATCTACTATAAAAGTGTGGCATCGATTGCAACAATATACAATAATACCAATGCAATGAAACAATTTACTAAGCACACACAACTAAGAAATATTCCTATTTTCTCAAACAAGAAAAATAACCACAAGCTATCAAAATAATATGCAAGACAAAACGAGACAAGAGATTTACGTGGTTCGCAATGCCCACGCCCACGGAGCAGCTTTAATCACTTGAGGTGAACCGACGATTTGCACAACCCGCAAATTGGCCACGAAGAAACCGAGATACAACCAAATAGAAGAAATCCTTCTTGCTATTCAAGTACTCACCACGCTCAAAGACCTCACGATATAAGCTCACCACTCCACTAGTGTATCCCTCTCGCTTTCTCCTCTCTGCATTTTTTTTTTGCACAAAAGAAGAGCCTTCAAAAAATTTCAGATCCTACAAGAAAACCAAAAGAAAACCGCCTACCTTTTCTATCGCTTATGCCCGTAAGAAAATGAAAAGGAAAGAAAGAGAATGGGCCAGTGGCTAAGGAAAGAGTTTTAGCCAACTAATAGCTCAAGCCCAACAACACCCCTCCACTCGCACATCATTTGATAAACCTCAAATGTTGGACGAACACGACCGAAGATACCACTGCATCAACCGCACCATTATCACCATGGCTGCCACATACCCACACAAGGATCAAGCTCATGTAGTTCAAATAACCGGGAGAAGCTCCACTCACCCCAACACCGCCCGTAAGGCTGCCCGTCTGAATCATCAACACGGTTGATATGTAGCAAGTCCAAACAAGGTTGGAACTTACCACCGCCACCACCTCGTTAACATGTCTCGCCGGATTATCATCCGTGCACTTTCATAAGAGAAATATCACCTTCCTCCACGACATCCCGCACAAAATGATACCGACATCGATATGCTTGGTACGAGCATGATGAACTCGTTCTTTGCCAAATGAATTGCACTGCTATCACACCACAAGTCCACACGATCCCTGCGTAATTCAAGTCACCTAGAAGACCCCATAACCACAATGCTTCCTTCACTCCCTCTCGCCAAGGCCATGTACTCCGCCAAGAGTAGAAAGAGCCATCAGAGTCGCAACATAGATCTCCAACTAATCGAGCACCGATATATCTTGAACACATACCCGTGAGTAGATCGTCGTCTGCCCAGATCACCAAAGATAATCCGAGTCCACAAACCCATTAACTCGACAAGTAACTCCACCAAACACAATCCGTATTGACGGTGCCTTTTCAGTACCTAAGGATCCACTTCACGCCTTCCCAATGTGTCTTTCCGTGATTAGCCATAAACTCGCCACAACACTAATCGCCAGAAATGTCCGGACGGTACACACCATCGCATACATCAAATCGCCAACCGCACTAGCGTAAGGCACTTTCTCCATGTGTGCTTTCTTCCACCGTAGTGGAGATTGCTTACTGTAGAGCCTCGGAATGGGAGCTAATGGAGTTGTCACCGATTTTGCATCTTGCATCCCAAATCTCAGACAACCTGCTCAATATAGCTTTTCCGCTTAAGAACAAGCACCTTCCTTCCTCTCTTTTAATCTCCATACCCAAGATTTTCTTAGCAAATACCAAATCCTTCATCTCAAACTCTTTACTGTTGAGATTTGGGTCTATCTATCTCCACCTCGCTTTTAGTAAGCAATAAGCACGTCATCCACATACAATGTAAGATAGATATACTCACCTCCGTGAAGTCTTCGAATATAGACACAACAATCATACTCACTACGAATACCCATGCTCAAAGATGAAAGAATCAAACCGCTTGTACCATCTGGCGAGGAGATTGCTTCAATCCATAAATGGATTTCCTCAAGCGATAAACATGATCCTCTTTACCCTCAACCTTGTATCCCCAGTCGACGATATAAATCTCTCCACCAAGTCTCCATGCAAGAAGGCGGTTTTGACGTCGAGTTGTTCCACCAAGATCACCATGAGCAACAAGACTAATAGCACTCTGGATGGAAGTGTGCTTCACCACTTGGAGAGAAAATCTCGTTGTAGTCCACTCCTCTTTCTCAGGCAAATCCCTTAGCCACTAGTCTCGCCTTATACCTTATGCCACCGAGCTCTGAGTTATCCTCTTCTTCTTGTAGATCCACTTACACCCAATAGCTTTCTTTCCTTTAGGCAACGGGAGAACTCCTCCAAAACTTGATTTTTCCGAAAAGACTCCATCTCTTCTTCATTCGCACCAACCGGCCAGACCGTTCTTATCTCGAATAGCCTCTTGGTAAGATGTCGGTACCGCATCCTCCTCTCGGTAGTGCGCACCCAACCAAGTTAGCCTCGCCCATAATGCTTCAAAGGTCGATCCGATCCCACCAGACCTTCAGTATGCTCGCTTTGGTCTAGTGGAAACCAAATCATCTGCAAGCCGCTTTGTTAGTGTAGACCTCTACATTCTCTCGATCAAGCGCTCGTGTTCGACTCATCATCACTGCTCCCGAGTGTCTCCATGAACCGCCTCTCGAACACAACTAGAACCCGTTGGTCTTTAGGTTCTATCTCGATCACTTGAGAATCGACCGCCTCATTTTCATCTTCACCGGTATCGCAACTTTAAACTTAGTCGCCATGGAATACTCATCAAAGGTAACATCCTCGCGATTATGAACTTTGAATCTTCTAGCACCACAGCGACGCCTTTCACCCTATCGTGATACCCCAAGAATATTGCCTTCGCCTCGCCTCAAGCTTTCCTCACGACGTGATAAGATGTCAGGCATCCAAAAATTCGAGCCTCTCATAATCTGCATGTTCCCTGCACCATACCGTAGGAGTATTTCCATCTGACTGAATGTGGAGATCGGTTGATTATGTGAAGAGTCAGAACATCGACTCGCCCACCATTCTCTTCCTAGCCCCTGCATGTGACCAAGATAGACATCGCCGCTCGCAGCAGTCCGATTTAGTCTCTCCGCGACCCCATTCGCTGTGGTGTATTCTCGACACCCATTGCCTCGCAATTCCTTCCCGGTCACGTAACTTCAAGGCACCATCAGATACTGCATCGCTATCGATCTCGGTGTCTTCAATTTTCTTCGATCTGCTTTCAACCATCGCTTTCCACTTCGAACGTGTCAAACACCTCATTCTTATGCTTCAAGAAATAAATCCAAGCATATCTAGAATGATCATCAATGAACGTGACATAGTACCTGGATCCTCCCTTAGAGATAACTGTAGCTGGCCCCCATACATCCGTGTGCACATAATCCAAGATGCCTCTGCTCCTGTGTTTGCTCGCCCTGAACTGAACTCGGTGTGCTTTCCCGTACACGCAATGCTCGCAAAACTCCATGCAAGGCTTTTTCAAGTTCTTCAAGAAACTTGCTTTGCAGCAGATCTGACCCTTCTCTCGACATGTGTCCGAGTCTCCGTGCCATAACCGGGTGTAGTCACTGGTTGCTACCAGCCCACTTACTCCAATCGCCGCATTCTCGCCACCGTAGTACCCAAAAGGGTATACAAGTTCCTTCGACGGATACCTTTCATCACAACTAAAGAACCCCGAACAACCTTCTTAACTCCATTCCAAGTAACAATTTTACATCCAACTGAGTCCAACGCACCAATGAAATAAGGTTCTTACGCAAGTTTGGGACATGTCTCACCTCATTCAAAGTTCGATAACTCCATCATGCATCCCGATTCTAATGAACCAAGCCCCATCGCTTACATGAATGGTTATTACCCATCAACACGCTCCACCATCTACCTCATTATAGGTAGTAAACCACTTCCTATTTGGAGACATATGATAAGAGCAACCCGAATCAAGTAGCCATTTATCGAGCTTACCTCATCACAATCGACCGAGAAACAATCACCCAAATCCTTTTCCTCCAAGCATAACCAGCCTCGTGTCCTTTGTACCGTTGTTGTTATCGTTGTTCTTGTTCTTGTTCTTCTTCCAAGTTTCCCTTTGTTTGGGCAATTTGCTTTGAAATGCCCAAGTTGCCTGCACTTAAAACACGGTCTTTCCGCAAGAGGTTTAGAACCGATCTCGACTTTCCTCCCTCGCCTTTCCCTCGCTCATGCATCCTACCCCTTGTAAATAACCCTCTGCTTGCTCCTTGTTACCACTAGTAGCCATGCCACTAGTTGCATCTTCAAGATCATCCGCTAGGAGTGACGCCCTAGTCTCATCCATCGTTAGATTATCACCCACAAGCATCAAAGTTTGTACAAGATTTTCATATGATTTTGGCAATGAAAGTTAAGAGTATGAGAGCTTGATCCTCGCCGTCCACCTTCACATCTATATCTTTCAAGTCCGATATACACCTATCAAACTTGTTAATATATTCCCGATAGGTGTACCTTCCTCCATCTTGCAGTATACACTGATTTCAAGTAGATCCGCTTGTTGTAGTCTTCATCATGAAGTTTGCCTCTAACTTCAACCACACGCCGCCGCTGCTTCCTCACTGTCCACCAAGAAAGCAACATCCCTTTCAAGGCAAAGTATGATCGAGGCGCGTGCTTCAAGATCTAACTCTTCCCAATCCTCATCCGTCATGTCTTTGGGCTTCTTTTCTTTACCCGTCAAAGCTTTGTGCAGCTTTTGAGAGATTAGCAAATTTTTCATTTGCATCCTCCAATAGGAAAAATCATTCTTCCCATTGAACCTTGCTATCTCATACTTTCCAATTTTGATTGTACCACTTGTGGAAGTCATTTTTCACTTGTTTTACAAAAACTTTTCTCTCAGGAATTTCGTCAAACACCTGGTGTGCGCTCCGCCCGGATCAGCTCAATACCCCTCAAATTTGAGCTCAACCACCCGAATTTGATATCAAGCTCTGATACCAATTGTTGGCATCGATTGCAACAATATACAATAATACCAATGCAGCGGAAACAATTTTACGAAGCACACACAACTAAGAAATATTCCCTATTTTCTCAAACAAGAAAAATAACCACAAGCTATCAAAATAATATGCAAGACAAAAATGAGACAAGAGATTTACGTGGTTCGCAAATGCCTACGCCCACGGAGCAGCTTTAATCACTTCTTGAGGTGAACCGACGATTTGCACAACCCGCAAATTGCCACGTAAGAAACCGAGATACAACCAAATAGAAGAAATCCTTCGCTATTCAAGTACTCTACCCACGCCAAAGACCTCACGATATAAGCTCACCACTCCACTAGTGTATCCTCTCGCTTCTCTCCTCTCTCTGTTTTTTTGCACAAAAGAGTCGCCTCAAAAATGACTTCAGATCCTACAAGAAACCAAAGAAAACTGCCCTACCTTTTCTATTGCCTATGCCCGTAACAAATGAAAGGGAAAGAAAGAGAAATGGGCCAAAGGGCCAAGGAAAGAGTTTTGGGCCAACTAATAGCTCAAGCCCAACAACAAAAAGGAAGATAATATTCAACACTCTCCCTCAAGTTGGAGCTTGAAGGTCCCGAACGCCCAACTTGCTACAGAGAAAACGGAAATGATCAACACCAAGTGCTTTTTTTCCAGGAGGCAAGTGCACCAATCTCTATGCTTCATTTTCTTCCAAAGCCTCGATTTCCTTTTTCATAGCCTCACACCAAGATGTATCTTTGATAGCCTGATGAAATTATTTAGACTCAATGTGTGACGTGATGGCAACTAGAAAAGCTTTATGAGCGTGAGAAAAACGATTATAAGAAACATAATGGGACAAGGGATGTGTCTTCGAAGTACCTGGATTGGACGTGGGTTGTGCATGGTCGACAGTCGCGCCACCAAAAATAATCGACTGACAGACAGTCGGTATGCCCAAACCGCCCAGACAGCAGTAAGCAAAATAATTGACTGACAGCTAGTTGGTATGCCCAAACTGCGCAGACAGCAGTAAGCAAAATCGTCTCCCAAAGGATCGGCGAGAATTCTCCTAAACTTTCGACCTGCAACGTAACCACGGATAAATTGGGATTACTAGAAACTAAGAATTATTAAATAAACAATAAATAGAAAGAGGAATTGAATTTTGATTAAAGAGAAGAATATTGAGAAAGGTAACAAATACGTGAAAATATTCCTAGAACTAATTAATTCCACCCTAGCTTGATCTTTTGATCATTGATGCAAAATAACTTTAACTCATGCAAATAAACCGCTTATGACCATCAAGACGCTTCACGCCGATCTTATCTCTCCTTAGCTTCGACAATTGGAAGACGCTTCACTAACTATTTCTCTAATCGATCGACAACCGTAGAGACGCTCTATGGGTTTAATGAATCGACAAGATTAAGAACTAGAGAGACCCATTCAAAACCGATAAACTCGACGCAGGATTACCGAATTAAGATTGTTATTCCTCGACCAAGGTCAATTTACCACTAATCAAACCTAAACCACGATTACGTACGGCCGATTTAATTGGCTATTAATTAATTCCAACTCACTAAATATTCGCGACTACCCAGCGGATTGAAACAATTAAATCACAGAGAAAATGAGAACTACAAATACTTGCATATGAATTAAAGGATAAATAATGATTAGATCTCACATAGGAATCATGCTAGGCTTCCTTAATCGTTACCGTAATAAAAGAGATTAGCTAGAATTCATAATAGAATAAAAGCAAAGAATAATTAAAAGAAGACAATAAAGTCACCTGCCATCGAATAATGAAGAAAAATAAATCTTGATAGCCTCCCAATATGTTCACGCCAAAATGCCTTCCTGAATGCAAGTTGAGCGTGAGATTTGAGTCATGAGTTTCGAGGCGAGGAATTGTTCTCCCAAAACAACTAAACTAATTAATATATATAACCTAAACTTAAACTAAATGGGCCGAAAACAAAAAGGCCAAAAACTTAATAAAATAACATCTAACTAAAAAAGCTTCCAAAATAATAATATTATCCCATAAGCTTTCAAATAAATCTTCATCAAATTCCTTGTCTTCAATTTTCTTCCAAAAGCATGCTTATTTTCTTCCAAAATAAAATCAACACCTACAAAATCCACAAAATATGCAATTAGCTTCATAAAATATGATTAAGTAGATATTAAGCATTTAAACTCATCAAAAAACATCCAAAATATACGTATAAAATACGTCTAATCATCGATGGAGGATAGCAACTACGTTTCAAACTCGACGAGATGTTTAGGCTGATTTTTATCACGTAAACTGCATCGCATATGATCCACTCTCGCCTGGGGAATTTCATCACAGAAGTATCCTCCGCCCAAAGAAGATGTTCGGGCATATCTAATGTACCGCCCAATATCGCCCGTGTCGGTGGTGAGCTAGAGTTTACGGGCTAGTAATTTAACGGGCCGCTCAGCGGCTCTGTTATCTGGCATGATGTCTGAACCGTGGAGCTGCACGACCTCATTATCATTATTGTCAAACGTAAGGCCGATTGAAAACGTAAGGCACGTGCTATTTTATGTGCCTATGTTTTGCTCGACTACACCCTTATATTGGGGTGCTTGTATACATGAAGTTTCAATAATGATCCCACGCTCATTATAAAAATCTTTCATGCGACTGGAGTGAAATTCAATACCATTATCAGCCCAAACCCGCTTTAGTCTTAAGTTGAGTTTGAACCATGTTGCACAAAGTTATTAAAAAATGACTCACTTTCGATTTGTTTTGCATGAGAAAAGTCCAAACCCCTCTACAAAAATTATTGACAATGGTTAAAAATAGTGCGCCCCCCAAAAAGAAGCAATCTTATACGGACCCCAAATGTCACAATGAATCAAATCAAAGCAATATGTGGTTTTATTGAACTATCGTGAAATGGTAGTCTAGTTTGCTTAGCTCCTAGACAAGAGTCGCAAAACAAATTTTTATTACCAATCTTTGAAAATTGAAGCCTTTGAAGTGTGTCATTTGAGGCATGTCCTAATTGTTGATTCCAGATCCAAGAATCCAAAGTAGTTGTCATTGCCACCCGCCTTTCTTTATCGGCTCCAAACAATATAGACCATCACAATATTTACCCACTCCAATCAGGTTCTTCGAGGGCAAGTCATGTAAGATGCAAAAATCACGAAAAAATGTGAGTGCACAATTCAAATCTTTTGTTAAACGACTCATGGACAGGAGGTTGCACTCAAAATCAAGAATATAAAGCACATGTCTGATACAAGCCCATTAGGCGATCGTGTGTCACCAATAATTTTCAAATGGATAGAATTCTATTAGAATTTTAACCAAGAAACCAACATTATCAAAAGTCTTGTTAATCAAAGTTTCTGTAATCATAGGCGATGTGTTTCGTTGCTCTGAGTCAATAACCCAAGGTTTCAAAGGATCAATCTTACCACCATGTTTATAGTGGGGTTGGCTTTGAAGTTTGATGTCAAAACATTCACTTTCAGCTCCCAAATATTGGACTAAACGTGTATTGCGCAGCTAGTCCCGGTATGGAACTATGGCACGCTGTCGACTTCCTTTTTATAGTTGTTATCCTTTTTGTAATTTTTCTGAGGATAACCAATGAGTTCAAGCAAAGATCCTTCGTGATTGGTCCTATGGGAATGAGTGCATTTAAGGCCCTCCTTTTCTTTTCTTTTTATCCCCATATTGTCGGGTCACGCACCGTGTTTCGACGTTGTGGGAAGACTTTCCTCCACCGCATCGTGATTGCGCTTGAAAGCTATTGCCTCCACACCTGGTACACGAGCTGCCGACTTGCGTTGTCTCGCCTTCTAAAACAAGGTGAACGCTGCTCCAAGGCTAGAGGCCCATCAAAAACTCGTACAATTGTTCCGTCTCACGCATTGCCACCAACTGCTTTTGAACATCCCACAAACACCCATTACATTTGCATTTAGGAAACCCCAAGATGGAGTCTATTTTGTCCCAGATTGCTTTCAACTTGGTATAATATATTGATACTGATTGTTTTTCTTGGGATAAAAATCAGTTAGTATCCCAACGTTTCACTATTTTTCACTTAATGTCTCAATATAAGTATATTGTTATTTTAGTCCCTAACATTTCAGAAAATTTCAATTAATGTCCCGTCAATCAATTTCGGCGTACAAACGCTTACGTGACTGCCGGAAATCAGATCCTAATCAGGTTCAAAATGGTGCTGCTATGTTCAGTTGAGAATCAATTTGTCCGATCTTGCATTTGTCAGATCCCTGCTTCAATTTCACAATATGTTGTATTAATTCCTTTATGGATATTATCACTTTCCTGTTAAAAAGGCAACAGTTCTAAATTATCTGTATAATTGGTGCTCTGTTTTTTTACCTTCGATGGTGATTTAAGCTAATGTTTCTATAGAATATATTCTTGGACTTGCCCATTGCCATATTCCTCATCCAGTTCTCATCTATCACTACCAGCTACCTCATTGATGATTCTTGTTCTGTTTGACATGAAACTCTTAAGTCCTTCCAGGGATCATTTTCGAGTTACTTCTGCTGAATAATTTGTTGACTTCTGATTGTTGCCCAACTCCATCGAATTTGATTTTAAAATTGGTGCTGTTAATGTTAGTTGGGGTAGCATAGCAAGGTCTAGGGGTGGTGAATTTCTAGCGTTTCACTCATACATGTGTGTTAAAAGTTGTAGGCGTAGAAACAAACTATAATATCGAAATTTCTTGCTCTCGTTAGAGGGAGATTTTAGTTTGAACTTGAATAATTAATCTAGTATTGGCAGATGGTAGAAAGACCAGAGCAAGAGTTTTTCTTCTGTTACTAGAAATAATGCTTACTAAAAACACATAAAACGCATTGATACTTCAGCGATTAGCTATCTCTCTTTTTTTTACCTTGATCTTTAACCTCAGTTTTCTGCTGTTTCAATCTGTGTAGATTTTTGTTTTCCTTCTGTTGTAGGTTGCCAGAATATTACTCTCAAACTGACGAAAGACTTGTGGCTCCTCGGGTTCCTGTTATGGTCAATATGACATGACACATGAATATACAGCTCTTCAAAGAGGAGGAAGATGCTCCACTCATCTTCTGCTCATCATCGCAGTGCTTCACTTGATCAAATACATGCAGCAAACAGAAATTTTAAATATTTAACAATAACTGGATTCATTTTTCAAATACACACTAATATTATTCAATTAAAAAAAACTGAATATTTATCAGCAAATTAATATAAATAATGTATATATAACAAGAGCTAATTTAAATCCAAACTCACTCTTTAGATAAAAAAAAATATAACAAAGTTATATTAAAACATTATGAAAATTTTGTTGTACCAAATTAACAAAAGAATATAAAAATATTTTTTTTTCAAAATGTCAGTTGGGCCTAGTGCCCCCATGGATCCAATCCACCTCTGACTGCCTATATGGCAGTATGTGTCATCCCTTTTCTGCATGTTTATTAGATCTAATAGAAGTCGATGTCAATTAGCATTGTTCTATGCGAGTGGACATGATACATAAGTTGTAGTAAGCATTTGAATGGACATGATACATAACTTGTAGTAAGTAAGCTTCTGGCCATTTGTTATGATGTGTATGATATTGCAGTTATACTTGACATCTTGATTCATGTAATGATGCACTTTTAGGGGCTTGTTTAGCTTTGAGGATTTAACATTTGGTGGGTAGATAGTGGGTGAATAGAAGGGAGGACATAATAGAATTAATAAATCTATTCCTTGTATATTTGATGCATTCAGAAGAAACAGATGGATAAAGCATCTATTGCTCATTTGTATTAGATCTTTTACTGCATACATAGATGAAGGATAAGGTTTAAAATTGTTAAATGTTAGTGTATATATTGTCCTTTCTAAATCCTAGACCATTAGTATTATCACATGTGAATTATCCACACATGTAATAAGAAGATGTCACACTAAAAGGCAATAGAGATTCCGAATTGCATCCACCAACCATCAACCATTATTGGGGCAGCCAGAATCAGCAGCCTTGTAAAAAGAATAAGAGCAAGAAATGTCATATTTGAAATCGTAGGCAAAAATATGGACAGGATTGTGGTTGTTAGCTTGATTTTTTTTTTTGATTTAACAAATATTTGAATTATTTTAAAGAGCTAAACTTCAGGAGCAGAAGCCCTTCACTCTGATTAAGAAAAGATGCGTGTAATTAAAATTCGAACAATAATGCCAAGTCAAGAAAGAAAGTAAAAATTCAATAACGCCCACTGTATGAAATTCAATGAGTATGACCAACTTTGCAAACCACCGAAGAGTATTGATAGGATACGCCCAACCCTGTGCCCAAGCATCGTGCCCAACATAAAAGCTCGATATGAAGCTCGGCCCAGACGAGTCCCACCCAAGAAAGCTCCGGAACCGGTAGAACGCAGAAGATTACATCATATCTACGAGAATCCTAATCGGAGAGAGATAGGATTCAAATCCTATCTTAGAATAGATCTCGGATTCGAGATCTAGGTTATTATAATCGTATAAATAGAGGATAGATTGGACGGAAAAGATCATCTACACTTTTGTAATCACCTCACATTATCAATACACGAATACTCTCTCCCCGTGGACGTAGATCTTATTCATAGATCGAACCACGTAAATCTTTAGTGTTCTTGTGCATTTAATTCCCTTACGAAAATAAGATCGATCCTTTGGCGCCGTGCGTAGGAACGAAAATTTGTGTTTTCGATCAACCATTGTTCACATGGAATCAATCACGACGATGTATACCGAAGTCACGAATCGCAGTCGCCACAAGGCAACAAAGCAACAACGGATCCGGACCGCCGAGCTCGACTGGAAAAAGCCGGTCCCGAATCGACCCCGGCATGTCCAAAGCCTCGACGAACAAGGAATCCCATCCTACATGAAGCGAGGATACCAAAGTGAAGGAGATCGCGCGGCAACGAGGAGAACCTCCGCTCCTCGGATAAACCTTGGCGACGTCGAGGGTTTCTTGAGAAAACAAGGAGAGCTTCCTCCAATACCTCGAAGACACAAGGTCGGCCACGTCCCGAAGAAAGGAGCGCGGCCTCGCTCTAAACATGAGGCACCTTGGCGAGGTGGATCACAAAGATCAAATCATGGCGCCACTCCTCGCGCGTCGGGGCCCAAACCGACCAGCGGGAGGGGACGAGCACAGTGGGAAAGGGACGTCGCGACCGCCGCGAGGCTAGCCTCACTACCAAAACGAGTTCGTCGACGAACTCCGCCTCACTCTCAAAAGGCGGTTTCGGCAGTGCAGGAGGATAGTCACCCCGTTCTCAAATGAAATACCGACACCCCGCCCGAGACAAATATGGTGCCGAGCATCACCCCCATGACGGACTAAGGGACCCGAGAACTTTCTCTCGGTTTGATACAATATGATCAACCAACGCCTCGGCACAATTCATATGTGCAAGCTCTTCCCGCATTACTAGTCGACAACGCCAGCGGTGGTTCGACGGTCTACCTCAGGAGCATTGGTTCTACCGCGATCGATGAAGGCCTTCCATTGAAGGTTCTTCCGGAAGACCGAGTCAAAATGACTTGACCACATCTCCGCCGCAGGCGAGGCAAGCAAGAAACGAGTCCATCATCGACTTTATGACCGGGTTGATAAAAAGCACGAAGGTCATGACGTGAACGACCTCCTCATCATCTCGGCCTTCGAGCGGCATCGGCCGGGGCCTTATATAAAGAGATCGTCAATCTGAACCCCGTCTTCGCCATTGCCAGCTATGGCGCATGTGATCGGTTCGCCAAGGTGGGCGGTGATAGAATGAGCGGCGAGAAAAAGGCGGATCCTACGAAAAGGAAGAAGAAGAAGGACAAGGAGCCGTAGCAAGGCCGAGCGAGCCTTGGAAAGAATACGTCGCCCATGGAGTCGAGCTCGGACCGCGCAACACCTGCGAACGACCTCAATACAGCCGACGGCGCGGCGGAAATCTCTGAACTCCACATGGATAAGTTAGAAACCTCGACCAATGACGGGGTCAAAATGCGAACAAAGGACAATCTTGCTCCTTCCATGAAGATTACAGACGCGACACGGAGTGCGAGATCTCGTGGAAGATATCGAATGTTAGTACAGGGCGGGGTCTGAGAAAATACAAAGGCATGACCGGCGGTGGGCGATCTGAGGCCCCTCGTGAAGCGGAAAAGGAGGACACGAGCGAAGTGAGGTGTGCCCCTAACAGAAGGCAGGCGTGGCGAAGAAGAAGAAGAGGA
The DNA here is from genome assembly GCA_036937905.1 of Salvia rosmarinus. Classification (NCBI taxonomy): domain Eukaryota; kingdom Viridiplantae; phylum Streptophyta; class Magnoliopsida; order Lamiales; family Lamiaceae; genus Salvia; species Salvia rosmarinus. The sequence continues at coordinate 828,074 of JAODLM010000354.1, forward strand.
CGACGAACGCATATGGCGGGTCGTCTCCACTATTATGGGGCTCCCCATGGTCAAGTCCTCATGAAAGCCGAAGCCGAGGTCACATATCGGCGAATCGGCGACAAGAGCTCCCGGAAGGGACGAGGCGATTACGCTTCTCCGAAGGCGACCACACTGCGGTAGTACCCACGAGGATGCGGTGGTAATCTAGGCGGTGGTCGCGAACAAGTTGGTGAAGCGTATACATCGGCGGTGGCGCGTCGGTAAGCATCATTTCAAGGAATGCTTTGATAAATTAGGAGTAGAGGAGGCGCCTCCTGCGAACTGCTGCTTAGCTCGAAGCTTCGTTCGAAGAGACCGCCGGAAGGATAATAGAGCTACACCATCGCGGTGAGGAAGCTCCAGCAGAGCTCCAAGGTGGTACACTTCCCCGTAGTGAAGGCTACTCGCCGTATAACATCATCTTGGGCGAGATTGGCTGAGCGTTGTAAAGCGGTATGCTCGACATACCACGACGATGAAAATCCCAAAAGGGGTAGCCGTGATCGAGGAGATCGAGCGGGCGAGGAATGCTACGGTCGCCTACGGTGCGGGGCTTGACCCGGCACCAGCATGTGACTAAAGAAACCGAGGAGTTGGAAGTAAAGAGGACAGCGCCTATCTCGCGACTGGTGGAGGAGGTCACGCTATCAAAGGCAGAGGCTACTCAAGGTCGTCAAGATTGGCTTTACGAGGCATAAGATTAAGAGAACATGTTATCGACTCACGAGGGAATTAGGGGCGTGTTTGCTTGGTCGGCCTCGACATGACGGTGTCTCCGGGTATCATCACCCGTAAAGCTTAACATCGACCAGAGCACAAAACCGGTTCGGCGAAGCAGCAATTTTGCGGACGAGCGGAACCAAGTCATCCATGACGGTAAATCGATTGTTAAAAGCTCGCATATTGTTGAAGTTAAATATCCGACATGGATAGCCAACCGGTGATGGTGAAGAAAGGAGGAGGGGATGGCGAATGTGTATTGACTACAGCGACCTCAACAAACATTGCCCGAAAGTTGATATCCCCTTCCCAACATCGATAAGAAGGTCGACGCATTGGTCGGGTTCGAAGTCTTGATTTCTTGGACTTGTATAAAGGGTATCACCAAGTCTTGATGGATGGCGAAGACGCGGCCAAGAGAACCTTCATTCTGAGACTTTAGAGTCTTATACACGGGAAGATGCCATTCGGACTTAAGAATGCGAGGAGCTACCTATCAAAGAATGGTAGACAAAATATTTGACCCTACATGGGTCGGAATGTAGAGGTGTCGTCGGCGACATCGTAGTAAAAGCATGGAGGAAGCCGCGTATGTCGCCGACCTCGGATCGTCCTCGGCTAACCGAAAAGTCGACCTCAAACTGAACCCCGTAAGTGCGTTTGCGGTTCGGTCGGAAAATTCTTAGGATCTTGGGTTTCCGAAGGGTTAAAAGTCGACCCGTCAAAGTTGAAACCATTCTAGAAATGAAGATGCGAAGACCATTCACGGCGTACACAAGCGGCCGGGATGCATAGCGCCGCTAAGCGGCTTTCTTTCAAAGGCCGCGGACAAGCGTACTACTTCTTCAAGGTACTCAAAGGCTCAGGAGTTCTCTGGAATGATACACATAAGTCATTTTGAAGATCTCAAAACTACCTGCCAAACTTCCTACTCTATCCGTTCAGAAAGAAGGAGGTCCTTTCCTATACCTCGCCCGGACGAAACAATAAGTGCAGTCTTGATACGAGAGGAAGGGCGTCAACTCCGGTATATTTCATCGGCCGGGCATTAAAGGCCGAAACAAAGTGTCGACCTTTGGAGAAGCTTCGCCCAGCATTAGTAAATCTTGCGAGGAGATTGCGTCCATATTTTCATGCCGTCCATTACAAGTCCTCCTGACCATCCGCCCGGCAAGTATTGTGTGAAGCAGGCTTCGGGGAGAATTGCGAAGTGGGCAATAGAGCTGGCGAACATGACATATCTTTCTACCCGTCGAGCCGTCAAAGGTCGAGCCTTAGTGGACTTCCTTGTCGAGGCTCAGCCGTAGAAAGGCAGAAGCCCCAGTCCGTGCAGACAAAGCGAAGCCGAACCCGTGGAGAAAACACGGAGGATTCTTTGGCAAGTCTCGTTGATGGGACTTCGGGAAAAAGCAGTAGCGAGTGGTATCCTACTCCTAGGACGGATGGCGAGATCGCCTACTAAACAGCTTTATCTTCAAAAATACAAGCGATGAAGTGGTCACGAGGCCTTGATCGCGAGGGCTTCGCTGGCTCAAAGTCTTCAATCTGACGATAAAGTTCATAGTGATTCTCAATTCGCCGTAAGCCACATGTTGGGAAATGCGAGCAAAAGCGATGGGATGAAAAATACCTCGAGAAAGCAGCTACAACAAACTTTCTCCCACTTCCGGATAATTCGCATCCAGGGAGCAAAGCGATCGGTGACATCTTAAGCAAATTAGCCACGTCGTCAACAAGCCTTGATGGGGAAGTTGAAACCGAAGCATAGATGATGCTAATGAAGGGCGAAGTCAGCGTGGTCTCGAGACGAAGAAACTGGTGGATGACTCTATTCGAGAATACACGGAGAAGGCGACGCGCCCATGATAAACTCGAGGCCGGGGAGGATCTGAACAAATCTTTGCGATATGTCTTTGAGCGGGGAGTTCTCTGAGAAAATCATACCTCCAACCTCTCCCTAAGGTGCTTGGGTGCAGATCGAGATGATTCGTGCTACGAGAAGTGCAGAAGGATCATGCGAAGTCACATGGACCCCAGGGCCTTGTCGAAGAAGGTCGTGCGATGGGGATACTATTGGCCGACAATGTTGAAGACTCACTCAACCTTGTGAAAGGTGTGCGAGTGTCGAATTCACGGGGGAGCGTGCAAGGCTACCATGAGACCGACCTCGCCTCCGTCTGAAGCCCTTAGCCGTTTATGCGATGGGGATCGATATCGTGAGGCCGCTACGCAAAACAGGCAACTCCAATTCACGATTGTCGCGATTGACTACTTCACGAAGTGGGTAGAAGGCGAGCCCTTGGCGAAGATCAGCAAACGCCCTCAACCGTGCGGAAGAACATAGTATGTCGATTCGGCGTCCCTCGTATCCTTCTTCGGATAATGGGACACAATTCAGCGATAAGATATTGAAAGGCGGTGTCAAGAGCTTGGATCAACAAAGTTCACCTCGATGCGCCCATCCTCAAGTAAATGGTCGGAGAAGTCACCAACAGACGATCGTGAAGGTCTCAAAACACGTCTCGTGAGCTAAAGGGTCTTTGGGTGGAGAATTTACATAAGTCTTATGGTCATGCCGAACAACACCTCGGACGATTGAGCGGAGGCATCTGATCGGTATATGGAACAAGCGGTGATCCCTGCGATCGAATCTTGAGCCCCCTTTCTATTCACTTCTCCGCCCGAGCAAATGGGAAAATCTACGAACTGATCTAGATCTGCTCGAAGAAAGAGAGACCTCGCCACATCAGAGGCTCGGTGCAAACAAGTAGCTCGGTATTACAACCGGTGATGTCAAGTCCCGACAGGTTCAGTGGGCGACCTCGTGCTCGAAATAATGAAGTCGATAAAGCATAAAGCTCGGTGGCGGAAGCCACATGGGAAGGACCTTCAGATTGAAGAATTCCTCGGAAAGGGCTATAAGCTCTTGGTTTGTCAGGTGAGCAAATACCAACACATGGCACATCATTCATTTGAAGAGATATTTTGCATAAGTGTCAGTAGAGTCTTGTTAGTCTTTGAGTCTGTTTGGTGAGTCGAGTCTTGTCGTCTTGTTCGTTATCTTTTATCGATAAAATCTCTTCTTTTCTCTATCTATTCTTTGTCTTGTATGTTATCATTTGTCACTTATGCATATGTGTTCTAAAATTACTATACCCTCTTGAGGACGAACTATACCCTCGACGGAGACGGACTACCTTCGTTTAATCTGACGAACTACAAACAGCGCGTGGGGACCACCCTCCGATAAAACTTGGCAAAAGCGAGGAACCCATACCCGATGCGAGGCGGATACCTTCATTTATTTAGAGGGCGGATACCTTCGTGCGAGGATGAACTACCCTCGTTTATTCGAGGAAGCTTTGTCACGAGGGCGGATACCTTCGTTTATTTGAGGGCGGATACTTTCATACGAGGAAGAACTACCCTCGTTTATTTCGAGGAAGCCGTGCGAGGCGGATACATTCATTTATTTCGAGAGGCGGATACGCCCGTGCGAAGACAAACTACCTTTGTTTTACGGCAAGGGCGAGCTATCTTCGCCTAAACAAGGGCGACCTACTTTCTTATTGGTTACGGTAATTAAAGGCGGTGCTCTCGAAGAGTTAAAACAAAACAAAAATAATTTTTATTTCAAAGTATACAATTTGTACATCACGAGACGAAGAGGGTCCGGGAGGCCGGGAAAAGGCGAGGCGATCCCTAGCAAAATCGGGTTCATAGAGCATCTATACTAATCCTACCTCTACCTCGTCTTGATCTATGCTGTGAGCCACCAACCTCGACCTCGGCCACTTGACGCTTGCCCTACCAGCTCGACCTCGGCCACTCGGCAGCCCAGCCCGGCTAGATCGACCTCGACCGCTCGATGGCCTTGAACTTCGGCTCCTCGAGGATCCACGTCTCTCTTGGCCATAGCGCGTCTCTCTTGAGCTCGCCACTCCGGATCTTCAAAATTCGGAGCGAAATTGTAGTCTGGCGGCGAGGAGAAGCCCGCGGAGAAGAGGCCTCTGTATCCGGTTGAGGCAGTTCTTGATTTGTGGTTGTCGAGCAATAACGGTCTTATATATGCTCTCAGTCTTTTCAATTCGTGACTGCTCCGTAAAATGCCGGATTTCTTGCCGTACTCACTTTGTACCTCGCCTGACGGTGACGGGCCTCAATAACCTTAGCCGACCTCGGGAATGGTCGTCCCACCACTTGGTAGATGACTTCCTCGTACTCAGTGCTCCTCGGCTACTATTTTAGCTTTCTTCTCGGCAATTTTGAACTTCTCCTGCAACTTCAAGAGCGAGCCTGAAGCTCATCACAACTCTCCTGGGCAGCTCTAAGCTTAACTCCAGTCTCCTCCTGCACATGACCAAGCTTGTCTTCTAAGCAAAGGACTTGGCCTCCTTAACCGAGAGCTCGCGTCAAAGCTTGATTTGACCAAACAAGGGAAACATTAGGCATTTCGGGAGAAAAGCGGGACAAAGAGAAAACAAGAAAGCAAGTCTCTTGATTGGCGAATTTTATTAAGGCCTCAAGGCGAATATGGGTGCTCGAGTACAAAAAAATTAGAAGGATCGACTAACCCCGCCATCGCCCGAAATTGCATCTCTCGATGCTGACCCGCGCCTCGGCCCTCGGCAATCGCTACCGGCCTCAGCGGTCTCAGGGCATTTCATTGGCCGACACCTCGGCCTCGCCCACTGAACTAGCGGGCCCCCTCGGCCTCGGCTCCTTAGTCAGCTCGGCCATGATAGCTTGGAGGGATCTCGATCCAGAGCAAGCACGGATGGACTCGGCGATCGTGATCGAAGATGAGGCAGACTTTGAGCGATGGGCAAGCTCTCCGGACCGCGCTTGAGGAGACCAACATAAGACCGCACCAGCGCGTCAGTCTCCACCACCTCGTATCCATACTTATATTTATCTAAGTCAGGATAGTCATCGGCGACGTCGTCAGTATCGGACACCGCCTCTGTTCAGCCAGCCTCGGCCATCTTGTTCGCCAGCCCGGAAAACTTCCGAGACAAAAAAGCTTCTCGACCTTCTCACCATGGCCAAGCCGTGACCTCCTCTCGGCGCAGCCCGAGCCTTCTCTCCGCCTCGATCGCCTCCATACAAGAAGGGTCTTACCTCAACTCGTGGGCATAGCGAGCCAAGTGCTCAAAATGAGCTACGACATCATTTAAATGCCCAACAACAAGCTCGGGGCGCTATCAATTGGAACTTCACGTCCTCGGTCCTCTTGTAATAAAGCTAACAACGTCAAGCAAAGCCTCGACACGGCTCGAAAAGTGCAGCCGCGATGTTGGATTTGTATCTTGAAAGCGATTTGGTTGAGCTTGTATCTGATGTTTCTGTTACCACTATTACAATCTCCTATACGGTTTGAATACTTGATTGCATATATCGTGTCCCTTATCTCGTATATAAGTTAGATCATACGATTGTGTAGAAGATCACATAAGTGCGTATGATTGGTCGAGCAATGAGATATAAAAGTTTCCTGGTGAGACGACTTAAGGACGAGTTGTCGGTTTGAGGCTGCGATAGATAAGAAGTGACTTGACTTAGTTGCTTGTCTACATCTTTGATGCGTCTCGGACGTATTGAAGGATCACGGTGAGATGTGTTCTTCTTTCGACCGTCGTGAAGAACCAAGATCTCGGTGACTTCACGATGATCTAAACCTCGATAAGGTATTAGGTGAGTATGAGTTCTTGACCATCACTTTGACTTGTTATGAGTGAGGTTATATGTTCCTAACAGATTCTCGCATCTTGGGTGGTGGCGATCTTGTATGTCGCTAGTTATCTGTGTCAGTCACAAGTATCCGTTTAGGATGATGGCGTCCCATAAGGAGCTCAAAAGGTTTATTGTACTAAACCTGCGAGGTTGAGTTAGCTCGAGTACAATAATAAGGTTGAGTGGTACTACTTAGAAATAAGGTTGTGTCGTTTAGCGATCAGTTGCTAGAAATGATTAATGGACGTTCGATATCTTAAATACGAGGATTAGTAATGTCTAAGTGCAAGCCCGACTCAACCCGGTAATAAAGGGGTAAGTCGACATTCTTTCTCTGAGTGGCATGATCGAATGTTTATAAATTAATTTATGTTAAATTTGAACATAAGATAATTAATTTATTGAGGCCCGTCTTTATTCCTTGCATTTGATCCTGGTGGCCGTCCGGACCCATAGCTACTAGAAAATCGACCCCCATTGTGCTCCCGTTGGCAAGATTTTTATTCTCTTTATCCATAAGGATATAATTATATTTATGGTATGTCATAGATCCTTTCCATATAAGATTATGGTAATAATCACGAGTATGGAAATAATCACGAGTATGGAAATAATCCTAAGATTATGGTAATATTCCATATAGGATTATGGTAATATTCCATATAGGATTATGGTAATATTCCATATAGGATTAAGGTAGTGCATTATAAATATAAGGTATGAGATAAAGTCAGGTTAATGGTCACATTATTAAACTACAATTTTAGGTGCATCACGTATTCAAGAGTGTGAGGATTCTTGAAAATTCCATAAGTGTGGTTGGGTGATTTTCGAAGCATTCTCCATAGATCGTCCTCACTCGGCGTTGGAATTGGGCGGCCGGGATGCGATCAGGAAGATCAAAGCAGTCTCGATCCGTTCGATCCGTTCATCCGTTCGATCCACCTCGGCGGATCGAAGGTAAACACGAGAAAACCCTACGTGTTGCAATTAATTATATGAGCGCATACTGGGTTTATAATCAATGTATGGTGAATTAAACACCCAAGATGGATCCTCGGGCGAGGGTTAACATCGTTTTCCTACAATTGGTATCGGGCGAGGTTGAGAATCTTGGCTCTGTTGGATTAATTCACGTTTGATTATTACGTGCGTTTAATTATTGTGGATCATGCGTTCATCGTGGCTCGTTTATTATTTTGTCGGATGTTGTTGTTTTCACCACGAGAAAATCCGTGGTTAGATTAGATTTTATTACGTAAATCTTATGCGTAAAAAAAACGAGCGAAGCGAAAAGAAGAAACAGCAGCGGAAAAACGGTAGCTCGGCCGTCGTCACGGGCGGTATCTCGCGGCGAGCCTCGCGGTCGCGAGGGGCGATCGCGGCGCGGCGGCAGGCGTGCGTTCGCGCGCGAGATCCCTGGCGCCGCCGCGCGATCGGCGATCGGCGATCGCGAGATCGGCAGCAACAAGCGGCGGCGAGCTAGCGGGCGGCGGGTGCGCGTTGGCGGGCGAGCTACCCGGCGCTTGGCGGACTCATGATCGCGGTATGGCGGCGGCAGCGTCTCGGCGGGCGTTGGCGCGCGGGGCGTCGGCAGCAGCGTGCTCGGCGGGTCGCGATCGCGTAGCGACCGAGGTGGCCGCGAGAACACGCGGCGGCCCGGCTGCATAAAGGTGGCTCGGTGGCGTGGGCTGCCCTAGCGGCCCAGCCGATTGAGCCGACCCGGCCCGGACGATTTTCAGCCCAATCCAGTTTTCGGTCCGTGCGGGTACCGCGAGGCCTGTTGTTGAATCCGGTCCGTGCCCGTACGCGAGGCCCGTTTTGAAGTTTAAATTACATGCTTTGTAAATCTAAGTAATAGATTAGATTTAAATATGCGGGTTTCACGATTGGGCGCGATGAGCGTTTATTTTATTTTTATCGTTCATATGCATGTCGTGGATGTTTAAATTATGCATTAGCATGCTATGTATGTTTATATTACGTTGACAAACCTTTAAGTGTTTTACGTAATTGGATGCGCATAGTAAGCATACTAGGTTTATCGCGTTTATCAAGCATATTTTAGAATTACTGCGAGCATTTTTACATGTTGAGTTCTATAGAAAAGCATGCTTGGGATTACGTGATGCTGCATGGACAAACCTTTTGAATAAAAAGACTAAGCAAGCAACCCGACAAATTAATTTTTCAAATTAAAATGTCGAGACCTCCACTTTTGATCTCTAAACAAAGTGAGGCCTTGCGTGATGGCGTCCACACGCGTGGCTTGCTTTTGTTTATCATAAGTTTGTTAGATGAGATTTCTAAATAAAACATTTTAAATCTATTGAGAAGTGGGAGTTTCATGTGTAGCGTCCACGCGTGTAGCTTACATGTGCGATTTTCATAAGTTCTCTAGAGATAGATATAAAATGAGATAACAAAAGAATTTGAATTGGGCGGTATGGTCCGGTGGTATACCAATTCTAAGAATTCATTTTCTTTATTAAAATTGTGGTCAATGCTTAGACATCACCTCAGTACAACTTCCCATGAAGTCCCTTCTTGCGATAGATGTGGTCTAGTAAGGTCGATCGTTAATTTCATTTGTCGTAAGGATAAGTTGACATGGATTGAAATTAAGCGACTAAAAGGTATATTTTAGTGCAGTGGGGGTTCGTGTATGGCGATCACAGCGTGGCTTGCATGTGGAAATTCCTTGGGCGATTGGAGGTTTGATTAATATTGTTTTATCGAAAGGTTACAATATTATTATTCTGAATTATTTGCGATCGTATGCTTATGTGTTTACATTATCGTTTGGATATGTCTCTTACGCGATTATCAATATGCTGCGCACAAAATCCGTTATCGGTCCGAATTTTATCAGTGGAAGCGAAACATGGAATATGTTCTTATCATTGAAGAACACATGTTTGTTCTCACTACTCCTAAACCCGATGCCCTTCTTCGGCGTCGACTAATGGCTTGCGAGTCAGCGGACTTTGGAATAAGTCGAATAATATGGCTAAATCTTTATATGATGACTCACGATGTCCAAAGGCTTGCAGCTGCGACATCGATCGATGGCGAGGCTGACGATATTTGGTCGAGTCTCGAGGTAAGTTTGGGCGATCGGATCGGACGATCGACTTCCACACAATGAGAGAAATCTTGGCGTGTAAGATGGAAGAAGGAAGTTCGGTCCATGAACATGTCTCTCATGACTCGTCTCATGGATAGTCTTGATCGGGTTGGGAGGAGGTATTGGCGGTGAGCGGTCGATATCATCCTCAATACAACACCCAGTCTTTTGAGAACTTTCGGCGTGAATGCGATCATGAGCAAGACCGAGTTTACACTTAGTCGGTTGCTTAATGATCTCGTTGCTGCGGAAGGAGTTATGGGAAAAGGGCACATGCTCTTGCTATACGTCTAAGGGCCTAAAATTTTCATCGCAAAATGGAAATAGAAAAGGGTACCAAAGGTGGTAGAGGCGAGGGAAATAGTGGGAGTAATGGGAGCAGAACATGGTTGCCACGGAGGCTTGAAGAAGCGAAGGAGAAGCGGCAAGTGCTTCAGTCTTGGTGGGCAGGCGTTGGAGGCCAGTGCCCTATGCTCGAGGCTCAGTGCTGGTTTGCTTTAATGTGAAACATGTTTAGCGACTTGTTCAACCCGTTCTTGGGTAGTGAATCTGGTATGCAACTGATCATGTTTGTTACACCTTGCGGGGTTCACGAGACAAGGAGGCTGTTTGATGGCGAGATAACGATCTCCATGGCAGCAGCGGCAAAGTCGAGTTCATTGCGATTGGAGATGTTCTTTATGTTTTAGGACAACAGTTTTAGTTTTGAAAGACTTTTTATATGTGCGGATTTTCGGTGGAACCTTGTTCTGTTTGAAATTATTTACTCATGGATATTACATTATTTTTGATAGTGGTGTTTCTATCATAAGAAATGGCGAAGTTATACGTGTTGGCACCTTATATAATTAAGCTTTATACTATTTACGCAAAACATAATACCTATAACTATGTTGCATCTACATCAAACCCTAAAAGAAAGTTTTCTTCATAAGATGACTCTACTTTTCTCTGGCATCTTAGATTAGGTCACATCAATCTAAATAGGATCGAGGCGGCTAAGAATGGGCGTTGGGTGATCTCACGGTTACTCCGTTCCCGGTCTGCGAATCTGTATAGAAAATAAGATGTCGACCGGACCGCTCAAAGCGAAGGGTTATAGAGGCAAAGAAATGTTGGAGTTAGTCCGTTCGACACTGTGGACCGATGTCACACAAGCTCATGGAGAATGCAGTATTTTGTCACTTTCATTGGCGATTACTCAAGTGCGGATACGTATACACCTTCGCGCAAGTGCAGATGCTTTGAGAAATTGAAAGAGTTTAAGGCGAAGTGGAGGCGAAGCTAGGTAAAAGTATCAATCATCGCTGCGATCTGATCGCGGTGGCGAATACCTCGATAACGAGTTTATTGACTATCTAGTGAAGTGTGGGATTACCTCGGTCGGCACTTCAAGACGCATCACATGACAAAATGGTGTGTCGGGCGAAGAAATAGGACTCTTTTGGAAATGGTTAGATCTATGATGAGTTATGCTACATTACTATTTCGTTACGGGGATATGCCTTAGAGGCAGTGACATACTTGCTAAATCTAGTACCGTCAGTCGGTCGAAAAGACCCGCTTCGAGTTGTGGTTTGGGCGCGAAGCCAGTTTAAACCACATAAGGATATGGGGCGATCCGACACATGTCTTTGAACAAGAAAGGCGACAAGTTGGAGGCTAGATCGGCCGTAGGCGTTTGTGGCTATCTGAGAGGGCGAAGGTGGTTTATTCTATAGTCTAAGGATCGAGAAGGTCATTATTAGCACTAATGCCCGATTCTTGAAGAGGATTATATGAAAATCATAAGTCAAAGTTGAAATCATTCTTGAGAATTAGAAGATGATCGTATTCCACCACCGATTAGGCGAAAGATGCGAGATGTCGAGTCTAGTGGGAGGATCGACACGGATACTTGAAGAAATTGAAGTGGGTCGAGTTCTGGCTGGAGATACCGGCCGTACAAATGGTACCTACATGACAAGTTGTGCAAGTTAGAGAACCACAAGTGCTCTGCACCCACCGTTGCCATTGTGCTGTAGAACCTCGTCGTAGTGGGAGGGTTGTTCGTCGACCAAGCGATTTATGTTCGTGGGTGAATCTTGGTTTAGTCGGCGAGACGAACATGCAATAATCGACCATGGACATACAGGAGGCGTCTGAGATATTGATGCAAGATCATGGCACGCTATGGACTTAGAAATGGAGTCCATAGCGGCTATGGATGTATATGAAAAGACACCTCTACACGATGGCAAGGAAGCCATAGGTAGTAAGTGGATATCTGAGAGGAAGAGATTCCGATGGAGAGGTTTGACTTTTAAAGCCAGGCTTGTGGCGAAAGGTACACTCAGATTGAGGGCATCGATTTCGATGAGACCTTTTCGCTGTAGCAATGCTCAAGTCCATGAAATTCTTCTAGCCATAGCAGCCCAGCTTGAACTAGAGGTTTGGCAAATGGATGTTAAAACCGCTTTTCTAAGCGGTTACCTTGAGGAAGGTAGAGACATCTATATCGACAACTTTGAAGGTTATGTGGTAAAGGGTGAAAGAGCATCTAGTATGGAAGCTTAAGAAGTCCATTTATGGACTTAAGCGAACCTCCGATCATGGAACTTACGCTTTGGCGAGGTAGTAAAGTCCTATGGATTTACCCGTTGCCTAGCGAGAGTTGTGTGTATCGGTTAGATGTCAGCAGTGATGTGGTATTTCTTGCACTTTATGTAGATGACATCCTTCTAGTTGGCAACAACGTGAAAGCATTATCGGGCGTAAAGAGTTGGCTATCCGATCGGTTTCAAATGAAAGACTTAGGAGATGCGGCGTACATTCTTGGGATCAAGGTTTACCGAGATCGCGAGAAGAAAATATTAAGCATATCTCGGGCGTCTTACATTGATCTTGTGATTACTCGTTTTAGTATGCAAACCGCCCGAGAAAGGATTGCTACCTTTCGGACATGGCGTTCTTTATCTAAGCCTTGATCACCTATATTGCAAAGGAGATAGAGGAAATGAGACAAGTTCCTTACGCTTCCGCCGTAGGAAGTCTCATGTCATGTAATGCTATGCGAGGCCGATATACGCTGTCACGGTGAGCATAGTAGCTGAATATCGATCTAACCACAGACAAGCTCATTGAATTGCGATAAAGCATATACTCGAGTACACGAAAGGACTCGAGATTATAGGCTGGTTTACCATGCGAGATAGTCTAATGCCTTTGGGTTATCTGGACTCGGATTTTCAAGTGACCGTGATGAGAAAAAGTCGACCTCGGGCTATGTGTTTACCTTGGGAGGTGGAGCCGTATCTGGCGGAGTGCAAAAGCGGTGATGCATTGCGGACTCTACCATGGAAGCCGAATATGTAGCCGCCCGGAGGCTTCTAAGGAGGCTGTATGGTTGAGAACTACCTCGTGGATCTAGATGTGGTACTGGTTTGCCCAAGAGTATCATAGTTTCTTGTGATAACTTTCGGTGCGATGTAAACTCGAAGGAACCACGGACCCAAGGCGACTCAAACACATAGAGAAAGTACCATGTCATACGAGAAATCGTTAGGCGGTGGCGTCTGATTGAAAGATTGATACAACGGAAAATCTAGCGGATCCATTCACGAAGAGCTGCGCAAAAAGTCTACGATGGACACGTTAGAGGACTTGGATTGCGCTTGATGGCACCCACTTAGAAAGGAAACTTTTGTATAAGTGGGAGAAGCAAAGTTATGGTTGTTTGTAATAGCTAGTAGAAAGACACATTGTATACTAAAGTTTGCTTTAGTATAAGTGGGAGATTGTTGGATTTGTATCTTGAAAGCGGTTTGGTTGAGCTTGTATACAATGTTTCTCATTACCACTATTACAATCTCCTATCGATTTGAATACTTGATTGCATATATCATGTCCCCTTATCTCGTATATAAGTTAGATCATACGATTGTGTAGAAGATCACGAGAGTACGTATGATTGGTCGAAGCTTAATGAGATATAAAAAGTTTCACGGTGAGACAACTTAAGGACGAGTTGTCGGTTTGGTTGCAGATATAGATAAGAAGTGACTTGACTTAGTTGCTTGTCTACATCTTTGATGCGTCTCGCACGTATTGAAGGATCACGATGAGATGTGTTCTTCTTTCGACCGTCGTGAAGAACCAAGATCTCGGTGACTACGATGATCTAAACCTCGATAAGGTATTAGGTGAGTATGAGTTCTTGACCATCACTTTGACTTGTTATGAGTGAGGGTATATGTTTCTAACAAGATTCTCCGCATCTTGGGTGGTGGCGATCTTGTATGTCACTAGTTATACGTGTCAGTCACCGTATCCGTTTAGGATGATGGCGATCCCTTAAGGAGCTCAAAGGTTTATTGTACTAAACCACGCGGTTGAGTTAGCTCAAGTACAATAATAAGGTTGAGTGGTACTACTTAAGGAAATAAGGTTATTAATCGTTTAAGCGATCAGTTGCTAGAAATGATTAATGGACGTTCGATATCTTATCTGAGGATTCGTAATGTCTAAGTGCAAGCCCGACTCAACCCGGTAATAAAGGGGTAAGTCGACATTCTTTCTCTAGTGGCATGATCGAATGTTTATAAATTAATTTATGTTACGGTGAACATAAGATAATTAATTTATTTGAGGCCCATCTTTATTCCTTGCATTTGATCCACAGGTGGCCCATCCAGACCCATAGCTCTGAGAAAATCGGCCCCATGTGCTCCCATTGGCAAGATTTTATTCTCTTTATCCGTAAGGATATAATTATATTTATGGTATATCATAGATCCTTTCCATATAAGATTATGGTAATAATCACGAGTATGGAAATAATCACGAGGTATGGAAATAATCCTAAGATTATGGTAATATTCCATATAGGATTATGGTAATATTCCATATAGGATTATGGTAATATTCCATATAGGATTAAGGTAGTGCATTATAAATATAAGGTATGAGATAAAGTCAGGTTAATGGTCACATTATTAAACTACAATTTCGTGCATCACATATTCAAGAGTGTGAGGATTCTCGAAAATTCCATAAGTGTGGTTGGGTGATTTTCGAAGCATTCTCCATAGATCGTCCTCACTCGGCGTTGGAGATTGGGCGGCGGGATACGATCCGAGAAGATCAAAGCCGCGAGTCTCGATCCGTTCGATCCGTTCATCCCGTTCGATCCACCTCGACGGATCGAAGGTAAACACGAGAAAACCCCTACGTGTTGCGATTAATTATATAGACGCGTACTGGGTTTATAATCGATGTATGGTGAATTAAACACCCAAGATGGATCCTCGGCGTGAGGGTTAACATCGTTTCCCTACACACGATGCATTACAGGGAAAAAGGCGGACGTGTGACACAGGTACCGAGGATCGTGCAATCATCGTCGTCGGCGGGAGGATGACGCTTCTCTTTCCGGGCGGGAGGTGCGGCGAGGCGGCAGAATGCTTCGCCCGAGGCGCGTATGCCGGTTGAGCGACAGGCGCTTTGGGTTGGCGGTCGCACTTTTTCACCCTCTTCGAGGTGACCTCGGCCCGAGTCTTCGCCTTCTTGGATTGCTCGGCCTCGGACTCAGACCCTTTCTTCGCCGGCGAGGAGGCGAATTCCACTACGAAATAACACATATCAAGTCAATACTGAGCAACACAAAGATATTCGACACTAAAGCTAAGTCTTGGGGCCTCACCGCGCATGGCTCGTCTGCCACAGCGGAGGTCATAGGGGCTCGGCCCATGACCGCTAGTTCGGCCTCGGAGAAGACTTAGTCGACCGGGCTGACCCGTCCCAGAATCGTCTCCACATCGCCGAAGCAATCTCCAACGACCAATCTCTTACGCTTCGGCGAATTCATAAGAAACCGTCAAACCGGCGAAGAAGTACTTCTTACGCGGTTTGATATCTTCGACCGTCTTTATCTTAAATTGACGACGGGCGTTAAGTAATACCACACCCCGCACTAAATTTAAAGCGAAAAAATCTAAGGATGAGCCCTAGACTCAGAGGCGATTATGCTATCGCATATACACCAAGGCCCGTCGGTGACGAAAAGAGTTCGGTGTTAATGGGCGAAGGGGATAGCGAAAAGGCATTGTAACTCGACAAACATGGAAGGATAAGGAAGGCGAAGACCGCGCAGGGCTGTCGCCGTATCTATTATTACAAATCCGTGCGGAGGAGGCTAGCCTATCCCGGACGAGGGGCAATAACTTGATGGTTTGGAACAAAATATTTAGAGGCAAGCTCTAATATCGCGAGGAGTTGTCAAAATAGAAGGAAATGAAGAAACTTTACCACAATCAAAGAAAGGGAAAATCTAATCTACACATGGTAGCTTGGGGTAACCAGAGAATAAACTTCAAAATCCAGGAGAATCCGGTGGTGACCTGAGGCACAATATGGCGCTCGGTACGTGAGAATCGAGAAGGAGGCGAAGATGAGGAAGCCATAACTCTTGGTTTTAAGATTCGAGGAGGATATATTTGAAATTTGCGAGGGCGATAATGGCGATGAGAAATTTTTAGAACACAAAAGTTTTGGATTTTTTGAATATTGAAATAATGAAGTCGATAAAACCCATAAAGCTCGGCAAATGGAAAGCCACATGGGAAGGACCTTACGGTCGAAGAAGTCCTCGGAAAAGGGGCCTATAAGCTCGCTTGGTTGTCAGATGAGCAAATACTCAACACATGGCACATCATTCGTTTGAAGAGATATTTTGCATAAGTGTCAAAAGTAGAGTCTTGTTAGTCTTTGAGTCTGTTTGGTCGAGTTAGAGTCTTGTCGTCTTGTTAGTTATCTTTTATCGATAAAATCTCTTCTTTTCTCTATCTATTCATTGTCTTGCATGTTTTCATTTGTCACTTATGCATATGACTCTTCTAAAATTACTATACCCTCTTCGGAGGACGAACTATACCCCGACGGAGGGCGAGACTACCTTCGTTTATCTGAGAGCGAACTACAAATGCGTAAGGGACCACCCTCCCGATAAAACTTGGCAAAGCAGGAACCCATACCTTCGTGCGAGGGCGGATACCGTTTATTTCGAGGGCGGATACCCGTGCGGGCGCGAACTACCTCATTTATTTCGAGGAAGCTTTATGCGAGGGCGGATACCTTCGTTTATTTCAGGGCGGATACCTTCGTACGAGGGCGAACTACCCTCGTTTATTTCGAGGAAGCTTCATGCGAGGGCGGATACTTCGTTTATTTAGAGGCGGATACCTTGCGAAGACAAACTATCTTTGTTTACGGCAAGGACGAGCTATCTTCACCTAAACAAGGACGACCTACTTTCTTATTGGTTACGGTAATTAAAGGCGGTGCTCTCGAAGAGTTAAAACAAAACAAAATAATTTTTATTTCAAAGTATACAATTTGTACATCACGAGGACGAAGAGGTCCGGGAGGCCGAAAAGCGAGCCAATCCCTAGCAAAATCGGGATTCAACAGAGCATCTATACTAATCCCACCTCACCTCGTCCTCGATCTACGCTTATGAGCCCCGCCAACTCGACCTCGGCCACTGACGGCCAGCCCGCCAGCTCGACCTCGGCCACTCGACGACGCAGCCCGGCCTAGATCGACCTCGGCCGATCGACGCCGACTTGGCTCCTTGAGGATCCACGCCTCTTGGGCCATAGCGCGTCTCTCTTGAGCTCGCCACTCCGGATCTTCAAAATTGAACAGAATTATAGTCTGGCGGTGAGAAGCCACTGCGTGAGAAGAAGAGGCCTCAGATCCGGTTGAAGCAGTTCTTGGTTGTGGTTGTCGAGCGATGACGGTCTTATATATGCCTCAGAGAGTCTTTCAATTATTGACCGCTCAAAAGAACCGCCAGGATTTCTTGCCGTATTCATGCATGTACTCGCACGACGAAGCAGCCTCAATAACCTTAGCTTCGACCTCGGGAATGGTCATCCCACCACTGGGACGACTTCTCAGATCGGAGTGCTCTCGCCTACTATTTTAGCTTTCTCCTCGGCCATTTCAACTTCTCCTGCAACTCCAAGAGGCGAGCCTGAAGCTCATCACAACTCTCCTGGGCAGCTCTAAGCTTAACTCCAGTCTCCTCTTGCACATGACCAAGCTTGTCTTCTAAGCAAAGGACTTCGGCCTCCTTAACTTCGAGAGCCCGCGTCAAAGCTTCGATTTGACCCAAACAAGGGGAAGCATCAGGCATTTCAGGAGAAGACTGGACAAAGAGAAAACAAGAAAGGCAAGTCTCTTCAGTGAAAAGCGAATTTTATTAAGGCCTCGAGGCGTAATATCGTGCTCAGTACACAAAAAAAATTTACAAGGATCAGTGACCCGCCATCATTTCCGATTGCATCTCCTGCAACCCGCACCTCCGCCTCACCAATCGCTACTTCGGCCTCAACACCTCGGGCATTTCAAAGAACCACACCTCGCCTCTTCTCGAACTTCAACGGGCGCCACTTTCGGCCTCCGGCTCATGGTCACTCGGCCATGATAGCCGGAGGGGATCTCGATCTCTCGAGCAAGCACGGACGGACTCGGCGGTCGGCAGAGTCGAAGACGAGGCCGATTTTGAGCGATGGGCAAGCTCTCCGGACCGCCAAATGAGGAGACCAACATAAGACCGCACCAGCGTCGGTCTCCACCACCGTATCGATACTTATATTTATCTAAGTCGGGATAGTCATCGTGACGCCATCCAGTATCGGACACCGTACCTCTTATTCAAAGCCAGCTCGCCATCTTGTTCGCCAGCCGGAAAACTTCCGAGACAAAAAATCTCTCGACCTTCTCCACGGCCAAGGCCGTGGCCTCCTCGGCGCGCAAGGAGCCTTCTCCACCTCGATCGCCTCCGCCACAAGAAGCGGTCTTCCTCCAGGCTCGTGGGCGTGGCGAGCAGTGCTCAAAATGAGCCATGGCATCATTTAAATGCCCAACAACAAGCTCGGACGCCGCTATCAATTGGACCTTCACGTCCTCGGTCCCCTGTAATAAAGCTAACAACGCTCGAGCAAAGCCTCAACACGGCTCGAAAAGGTACAGACAAGGTGCATTACAGGGGAGAAGACGGACGTGCGACACAGGTACCGAGGATCGTGCAATCGTCGTCCGCGGCGGGAGGATGACGCTTCTTTCCGGAGCGGAGGTGCGGCGGGCGGCGATTTAATGCTTCGCCGAGGCGACGACGCTCGGCCGAGGCGACTAACGCCTTGCCGAGGCGAGGTCGCACTCTTTTCAGCCCTCTTCGAGGTGACCTCGGGCTGCAAAATAAGCAAAGCATTGCCTGAGCTGAAATGGAAGATGCTGATAACTCAATCTCAAAACTGGCATTATCAAACTGTCTTCTACTGAAAGCTTCCATATTTCGCTATCTCTCACATGCATCCATTTCTCTCTATTTCGCTATCTCTCACATGCATCCATTTCTCTCCTCCCCTTTTAAACCGTAGAATCCCTCCAAGCGCCTGAGCTGCCAGGGGAACCCCACCACACTTTTTCACAATCTGTTTGCCAATTATTTCCAGCTCCGGAGATACTTCTTCATCTTGTCCGAAGGCACGTTGCATGAGCAGCATCCAACAATCGTCATCTGATAGCCCTTCAAGGCAATGAGGTGGAAGTGTTCCCATTATCTCAGCAACCTTCTTTTGGCGGGTGGTGACGATGATTGATGCGCCGGTTGAGCCACATGATAGAACGTCTTTCAACTCAAACCATTTATCTTGATGGTCGTTCCAAACATCATCCAACACAAGCAAATATCTTTTTTGCCTCAACAAATCCCACAGCTGACGCTCTAGAGCGTCCAACTGCTGCAGATCCGAAGCTTTTCCTCTCCCAGTGGCAGCTTCAATCATCGCCTTCACCAATGTCTTCATGTCAAAATTGTCGGAGACACAAACCCAAATTCTTACATCAAAGTGGTCTTCCACTCGCGGATCGTTGAAGACTAGTCGAGCAAGAGTGGTCTTCCCAAGGCCGCCAACACCAATGATTGGCAGCACAGACATCTCATTTTTATCCCTTACATGATTAACCAACATATCCACAATCTTGTCTCTATCTTCCTCCCTACCATAAATCTTATCAGACTGGTTCAACAGGGAAGCCGTCTCACGTGAGGCGGCAACTTCTCTGGGCCTATCGACAGATATCTCGTGCAGATGAAACTTAGCGCGCTCTGCAGCAACACTGTCCAGTTTCTCGTTGACTTGCTTCATCCTCCTCGCAATGTTGTGGCGATACAGAATCTTCTTGACGCCGTAGCGACTCAGTTTGGAATGAGAGTTGTTGAGTTTGGAGACATGAGTATTGCACTCATCCAAGATGTCATCAATCTCATAAGCAAGAGCGTTGAGCTTCTGCAGCCAATCTCGAATGGGCTTGCTCTCGATTTGCTTGTCTTCAGCATCTTCCAACACAGCTTGGATAGTGGTGAGGGTGCTGCACAGCTTCTTCATCTCATCGTCAACGCCTAAGATCAATCCGATCTCCTCCTTAATAAGGGAGCTCAGATTATCAAGAACGACTTGAAGAAATGCTTCTGTCATACTGGAACTACAGAAATTCAAGAAAAAAATTATTCTGATTGGCAGATTTCAAGTATGAGCGTAATAAATATACGAGCTTATCAATTCTTTTTAAAAAAGGATTTATCATATTATATAATCTTAACATCACTATGTTCTAGTATTACGAGTTTTTATTTTATTTTATTTTATTTATTAGCTTTTCATTGTATTCTACATGTAATTTTTATTAAAACCAATGTATTTGACATATATTACGATGATTTTGCACTAAGTAATATTAAGCTTATATGCTTAATGAATGTTTCATCACTTCAAATAATGTTTCATCTATAAACTAATGAAGTATTTCATTAAATACCATTCAATTGAATTCAAATTAAATTTCATTTGAATTATGTGTTTCCACACCATCACAAACGAATAAACATGGATGGATTTTGGATCCAGTCCATATTCGCTAAATCAAATACTCCATCTGTCCATCGAAAGCTTGCATTGAATTCATTTTTGGCATGTCCATCAAAATTTACATTTTTCATTTTTGAAAACATTAACTATCCTCAATCGACTCACTTATTTATAAAAAACTGACACATGACCCACCTTTTACTATCACTACTCATTAATATGTTATTTTCACTCACTTTATACTCATTACAATTTATTAAAACGCGTGCCATAAAAAAAATATAAACTTTTGGTTGAAGGAAGAGTATGGTTTTTAGAATTTGGATCTTCAAAAATTTGGACTAGATGAATCCGGATCGGATCTGGACCGGTCCCTTAAAATTTGAATATGGATTTGGATTGTGATTTTTGAGATCCGAATCCGATCCAAATCCAGTCCGTGAATCCGCTTCTTTAATTATGTATATATGTATAGTATTTTATTATTTTTAAATATTTATCATATTAATGATAACTATATGATAAATTCACACTAGACGATTATTATGATTTCGTTATGGTTTTTAGATTACTTTAAGATTTAGTTTTAAAGAGAAAAAATATAAATCCGGATCTAGATATATGAATCCATAGATCTTATAAATCTAGACTTGACATTGGATATGGTTTTTTTTTAATTAAATCTAAATTTGGACCTAACAAGATCTAGACCCATTACAATCCCTACAAATAAATACTGCTATGTAGCAAATTTCTCTAACCAATTAAATTAGGATTTTTCACTCATATAATCGGATCTATTGTAATTAATGGGTTGAGAACTCATCACCAAGAATAGAAACTACCTTAAAGATGAAATAGGAGATGGAGCAGAACGGATCTGCAGTTCTAGGTAGTGGAATTGGTGGTCAACCACGTCGGAAGTCTACAAAATAGAGTTGGAGGGATGGAGTCTGACGCTCAAGTCTCGTGGAGAGAATTTAGCAGAGCTCAAGCTTTTGTACTAGGCTAATTTTCTGTAGAAAGGAAAGCGATAGCTTGTTGTGTTGTTGTGGAGAATTTAGTTCAACTGCAGAAATTATAAGGCTGCAGTTTGAAATATATATACATTCGTGTTGGTCTGCTGTAGATAAAAGATGATAGATATGTATATGGTGTTCGAGCAACTGAAACAAGAGCCAAACCTTTGTGAAAATGATTGTGCTATGTTGGGTGTGCCTGCAGAAAACAGATTCTAGTTAAGAGCAATTGGATTGAGATATTTTCTTTTTGGTTTCACAGTATTGGAGACATAGAGGATTGATTCTAAAAAGATAAAAGGTTTACGTGGTTGCACATGCTCCGTTTATTGATTCTAAGGATAATCAAATCTTTTTAGATGAAAAAGGATAATTAAATCACCAAAATATCTAGATTCTAAAGGTCAAAATCTTTAACACCTCTTTCAATACATTCATACCAAATCTATCACATTTTATAAAACACTATCAGATCTGCCAATTTCTATTATTTTCAACAAATATGACCAATCTACATTTCAATTCATCAAGTCTTTATATACTATTTTACTATAAATCACATTCATTAATGGAGATAAACATGCTTAACAATCAGGCTCAACATACTTGGTACATCAAATTAAAAATAATCAATCGAATTTTTGTTATTATCATGTTTGACCATTACCGATCTTTATCTTCGACTCGCTGGTCGTACGGTTTTCGAGAACTACGAGGCCTTCCGAGCTTCTACCAACCATGCGATCTAAATCGATGGACTCCTACCGTCGGACCTCCTTCGGCAACACTCAGCATAATCTTCGTCTCTTTCAATTCGGGACGTAAGGTGCTCGGCGATTTCCTTGGAAAATTACTTTAACAAGACACCGGTTGCTCCTGTTTCTTTCTTTCCACGCAACAGTATTTTTTTTAGATCCTACAATTAAATGATTCGGCCCAAGCATTATAAGGCTTTGCAGAAGTTTCATTCTTGGACTTAAAATCACACTGGCCCGACAAAAGAGTAGGAAATAACTTGAGAGACACTCTTTTAAATTTCATGTAACTTAATATTTATTTGTGAAAACTTGAATTGCATAAATACGCAATAGCATTTAATTATGTAAAGCACAAGAAGAAATAGATTCGACTTTGCTTTAAATTTTTAATAAAAATTTTATTGGGACAATAGTATTTTTATTTCATTTTTTCGAAAGTAAATCGGCTTTAAAAAAATTATAAAATCAAATTTCCTTATAAAACATTTAAATATAGGAAGTCGAGAGGTGTTCCTCGTTCAGATCTTTATTTATTTTATTAATACGATGTGTCGGATAATAAATTATTCGTAATTTATTAGATCTCTAATCACTTCCAATAAATCTCCAACTCATGTAGCTGTGGTTGTGGATGCAGGTAAACCAAACCGCCACCACTAAATAATTAACATATTATTTTTCTAGTTGTTGTTGTTGTTATTGTTGATTTTGTCTGTTTTCAAATCTATTATGATTGATCTTGTTTCATCAATATGATACAATGATCATGCGTTAGCTACGTTTCAAGATTGTCACGGTTGAAGCCTTGAAGGGATCGCACCGGTGAGGATGTATGTTGAATCTTTATCACAATTTCCTTTCCTTTTTCAGTTTTTATAATTTTTGTTAAATGAAGTAAATGAACAATCTTAATTAAAATTGGCTTAATGTTTAGGAACAGTGAAGGATCGAGCTGAGAAGAGCTTTGGTGGTGAAGGTGGGAATGGATGCAAGTGTAGATCCAGTTGCTCCTGCGATCCTTGCAAGTAGATATGTCAATAGGTAGGTTTTATTCTGATCGATCCGGAACCACCATACCCATTAAATTTTAAAGCGGTGGTTAGGTTCGATTCCGACTCCGCTTTAGACCCGGACCGTTTTGACCTATAGTTTGATTGTCGATCCGGTGCGATTACGGTTCTAGTTTGATTCGTAAGAAACTTATTTATTGATTACGGTCCGAGGAAACCCGCCTTTTGACAAGACTTAGCTTAAGGAGGCTTGTCAATAGTCGGTTTTACCTATACCGATCCTGAATCACTCATAACCCGTTAAATTCTAAAATAACAATTTTGGTTTCAGTTTCGGTTCTTGTCCGATTCTGATTCCAGATCCGATCAGATCCGACCATTTCAGATCCATAGTTAATGATCTGGGTCTGGTTCGGGTCTCTTTTGGTAAACAATTACAATTCTTCTTCTGATAATAATTATTGGATCGAATCTGTTAATTTCGACTACCAAAAAATCCTACTAAATGTTTTGGCATGGCTTTTTATATAAAACTCAACTTCTTAGATGCATTTTATTCAGAATGAGCTTTTTATTTACGAGTATATTACATATAATATAAGGAAATGAAAGACGACCACAAAAACATGCTAGGTTTGTCCATGACATAATTCTAATCTCAGAAAAATTGGGGAAGTCCCAATACAAATAAAATAAAAAATTAATATTTATTTGCAAACTTTTTAAAAGTAAAAACAAAAGTATAAAATATATACTTTGATTTATTCATATATATAGTCAGAGGCAGAGTCAAACCTCTGGCAAGTCCGAGCGAATGCCTGGGATGTTTTTCTAGAACTATAGTTAGGTTGCATTTTGTATTTATCTTCTAGTTTAAATACATGAACGTAATGATTATAATCTCGTTTTTTCAATTGATTCTGATTACATGAATGTAATCTCCTCTGTCCGTGATCGATCTTAATTTCGTTAGAGAAATAAATATACGAAGAACACCAAGGATTTACGTGGTTCGATCTATGAATAAGATTTCGTGGTTCGATCTATGAATAAGATCTACGTCCATGGCGGTAGAGAGAGTATATGTGTATTGATAATATGAGGAAGCGATTACAAAGAGTGTAGATGATCCTTTTCTATCTAATCTAGCTCTTATTTATACAAAATTATATTGTCCTAGATCTTGAATCCGAGATCTCCTCTAAAATAGGATCTTGATCCTATCTCTTCTCAACTTAGGATTCTTTTAGATTTGACCAATCTTCTGCGTGCCCCACTGCATTTTGAGTTGTGGCGATTTGGCGTCTTCTTGGGCCGAATTTACCTAGGCCGAGCTTAATGGCAAGCCCCCATTTATATTGGGTGCGATGTCCGGGCACGGTATTTGGGCCGTATCCTATCGTATCCCTCCCCAAAAAAGACACAGAAGCGAGGTTGTGATGGGTTTGGGGTCGTGATCCACCAGAGATTCGTTTGTGACGAAGTGGAGCACGATCGATCCTGTAGCTGTCATTCTATCGTAACTCGGCTTGGTTTTGTTGAGGCTTTTCCGAAGTCGTATGTCGCTGGCTTCACCTGACGAGGCATTAAGCCGAAGTCATGTGTTGCTTGGCTTCACCTGCCGAGGCGTTTTGCCGAGGTCATGTGTTGCTTGGCTTCACCTGACGAGGCGTTATGCTGAAGCTAGTTATGTAATCCATTGTCGAGGTTGGATACACGACGTCTTGGTGTGAATGCGTAACGTCGTGCCGAGGTCGAACACGGGATTTTTTGCCGATGTCGAACACGGGATACGGGATCTGCATTTAATGCGCATTTAATGTGGCAGCGGTTGAGTTCTCGATAAAGTGCATTATTGGGGGAATAACTTCCATGATACGCCATTTCTCTTATCACTTTATCCATCTTCCATTTTCAAATCTCTTGTATTTCCGAAAGACAAAGTTCATCGCGCCATTGCTATTGTCGTCGCTTCTGCACATCATCTACTTCGATTCACTTTAAAATCAGTAAGTTTTCATGGCATCTTCTTCTTCTTCGTCCGATGAGACGTAAGTTTTCATGGCATCTTCTTCTTCTTCGTCCGATGGGTCTCACTGCCAGGAAGGCCGTGTTGTGTTTGTGTCGCCACCGGGTGCCCCGGTGGCCGTAGAAGTATATACTGTTGATTCCTCCGTGCCGTATATCTGTAATCTTTCTTTCCCCCCTTCGAAGGGTTTTGGTAAAGTTTCCAACATCTTTTCGTGTCTAGAATTGTCAGAGATGATAAAAATTGCTACCAAGATTTTTGTGTCTCCGTCGTGTTGGATTTGTATCTTGAAAGTTTGGTTGAGCTTGTATACAATGTTTCCGTTACCACTATTACAATCTCTATCCGATTTGAATACTTGATTGCATATATCGTGTCCCTTATCTCATATATAAGTTAGATCACACGGTGTGTAGAAGATCACGTAAGTCCAGTATGATTGGTCAAGCTTAATGAGATATAAAAGTTTCTGGTGAGACGACTTAAGGACGAGTTGTCGGTTTAGAGTGCGGATAGATAAGAAGTGACTTGACTTAGTTGCTTGTCTATCTTGATGCGTCTCGACGTATTGAAGGATCACGGATGAGATGTGTTCTTCTTTCGACCGTCGTGAAGAACCAAGATCTCGGTGACTTACGATGATCTAAACCTCGATAAGGTATTAGGTGAGTATGAGTTATTGACCATCACTTTGACTTGTTATGAGTGAGGTTATATGTTCTAACCCAAGATTCTCCGCGTCTTGGGTGGTGGCAAGGTCTCAGATGTCACGCTAGTTATCTCATGATCAGTCACCGTATCCGTTTAGGATGATGACGCCCCTTAAGGAGCTCAAAAGGTTTATTATACTAAACCCCGCAGGTTGAGTTAGCTCAAGCACAATAATAAGGTTGAGTGGTACTACTTAGGAAATGAAGTTATTAATCGTTTTAAGCGATCGATTGCTATAAATGATTAATGGACGTTCGATATCTTAAATACGGGATTCGTAATGTCTAAGTGCAAGCCCGACTCAACCGGTAATAAAGGGTAAGTCAAGATTCTTTCTCTAGTGGCATGATCGAATGTTTATAAATTAATTTATGTTCGAAATTTGAACATAAGATAATTAATTTATTTGAGGCCCATCTTTATTCCTTGCATTTGATCCACTGGTCGGCCCATCCAGTCCGTAGCTACAAGAAAATCGGCGCCCTATGTACTCTCAAAGGAAAGATTTTATTCTCTTTATCCCAAGGATATAATTATATTTATGGTATATGCATAGATCCTTTCCATATAAGATTATGGTAATAATCACGAGAGTATGGAAATAATCCCGAGAGTATGGAAATAATCCTAAGATTATGGTAATATTCCATATAGGATTATGGTAATATTCCATATAGGATTAAGGTAGTGCATTATAAATATAAGGTATGAGATAAAGTCAGAGTTAATGCTCACATATTGACAACACAATTTTCGGTCATCTCATTGGTGTGAGAGAGAAAAATTTTCGTGAGCTTTAAGTGGAAGAGTATTGGGTGATTTTCGAAGCATTCTCCATAGATCGTCCTCACCGACGCTGGAGATTGGGCAACCGGATACAGTCCGTAAGGTCAGCACGAGTCCGATCCGCTCGATCCGCTCATCCCGCTCGATCCACCTCGGCGGATCAAAGGTAAACACGTGAAAACCCAACGTGTTGCGATTTAATTATATAGACGCATGCTAGGTTTATAATCAATGTATGGTGAATTAAACACCCAAGATGGATCCTCGGCGAGGTTAACATATGTTTTCCTACAATTGGTATCGAGCACGGGATCGTAATCTTGGCTTAATTCACGTTTGATTATTACGTGCTTTAATAATTGTGGATTTATCGCTCATCGTGGCTCGCTCATTGTTTTGTTGGTTTTGTTTTACACCACGAGAAAATCCGTGGTTAGATTAGATTTTATTATGTAAATCTTATCCGTAAAGAAGAACGTAAGACGAAGAACGAAGAACGAAACGACGGGAAAACAGGTCTCGGCGGTCCACCTCGATCAGATTCGCGAAGCGAGCCTCGCGGTCGCGAGGGCGATCGCAGGGCGCGGGCGGCGGCGGCGCGTTCGCGACGAGATCTCGGCACCACGCGGCGATCGAGCGATCGGCGATCGCGAGATACGCCGCCAAGCAAGCGAGCGAGCGAGCTAGCGGCGGCAGGGCGCGCGCCGAAGTTACCCGGCGCGGGCGCGGACGTATCATGGTCGCGAAGTTTGCCGTTGGGCGACGGCGTCTCGGTAGACGTTCGCGCCGGGCGGTGCACACGCATGTTCGTCGGTGACGCGGTCGCCTTTAGCGATCGCGAGGTAGACCGCGAGGACACGCGAAGCGGCGCGGCGACGAGGGTGGGCGCGGCGGTCGGCTCGCCCTAGCCCGGCCCAAAGGCAGATGGGCGACCCGCCCAATCTCGCTTTCATTTTCCGCCCGTGCCCGCACGCGAGGTCCATTTGTTGAATCCGTCCGTGCCCGCAACACGCGAGGCCGTGCTGATGTTTTATTCGTACTTTGTAAATCTATGTAATAGATTAGATTTAAATGTGCAGGTTTCACGATTCAGCGCGATGAACGTTTTATTTTATTTTATCGCTCATATGCATGTCGTGGATGTTTAAATTATGCAAGTAGCATGCTATGTATGTTTATATTACGTTGACAAACCTTTAAGTGTTTTACGAATTGGACGCGCATAGTAAGCATGCTAGGTTTATCGCGTTTATCAAGCATATTTTAGAATTGCGAGCATGTTTTACATGTTGAGTTCTATAGAAAAGCATGCTAGGATTACGTGATCTGCATGGACAAACCTTTGAATAAAAAGACTAAGCAAGCAACCCGACAAATTAATTTTTCAAATTAAAATGTCAAGACCTCCACTTTTGATCTCTAAACAAAGTGAGACGACCGTGAGTAAACGATCCACACGCGTGGCTTGCTTGCACTGCTTATCATAAGTTTGTTAGATGAGATTTCTAAATAAAACATTTTAAATCTATTGAGAAGTGGGAGTTTCATGTAAACGCCCACACGCGTGGCTTTGCCTGCGATTTTCATAAGTTCTCTAGAGATAGATATAAAACGAGATAACAAAAGAATGAATTGGAAGCGGTATGGTCCGAGTGAGTATACGATTCTAAGAATTCATTTTCTGCTTTGTTAAAATTGTGGTCAATGCTTAGACATCACCTCAAGTACAACTTCCGCCAAGTCCTTCTTGCGATAGTGATGTGGTCAGTAAGGTCCAATCATTAATTTCATTTGTCATAAGGATAAGTTGACATGGATTGAAATTAAACCACTAAAAGGTATATTTTAGTGCTCGTCGGGGGTTCGTGTGTAAACGCCCACACGCTGGCTTGCATGTGGAATTCCTTGGGCGATTGGAGGTTTCAATTAATATTGTTTTATCAAAGGTTACAATATTATTGTTACTAATTATTTGCGATCGTATGCTTATGTGTTTACATTATCGTTTCGGATATGTCTCTTACGCCGATTATCAATATGCTCGCACAAATCCGTTATCCGTCCAAATTTCATCGAGTGGAAACGAAACATGGAATATGTTCTTATCATTTGAAGAACACATGTTTGTTCTTACTACTCCTAAACCCGATGCCCATCGACGATCGACTAATGAGCAAGCGAGTCAAGCGAGACTTTGGAATAAGTCAAACAATATGGCTAAGTGCTATATGATGACTACGATGTCCAGGCTTGCTTGCAAATGAGATCGATCGATGGCGACGCGATCGATATTTGGTCAAGTCTCGAGAGTAAGTTTGGGCGATCGGATCGGACGATCCGCTTCCACACAATGAGAGAAATCTTGGCGTGTAAGATGGAAGAAGGAAGTTCGGTCCATGAACATGTCTCCACACGACTCATCTCATGGATAGTCTTGATCGGTTGGGAGGAGGTATTGACGCGGGCAAGGTCGATATCATCCTCAACACACCGCCCAAGTCTTTTGAGAACTTTCGGCGTAAATGCGATCATGGGCAAGACCGAGTTCACACTTAGTCGGTTGTTTAATGATCTCGTTCTTTGGAAGGAGTTATGGGAAAAGGAGCACATGCTCTTGCTAGCACATCTAAGGGCCCAAAATTTGCAAAATGGAAATAGAAAAAGGGGTGCAAAGGTGGTAAAGCGAGGAAATAGTGGGAGTAATGGGAGCAAGAACATGGTTGCCACGGAGGCTTGAAGAAGCCAAAGGACGAGGCAAGTGCTTCAAGTGCGGTAAGGCGGGCATTGGAGGCCAGTGCCCTATGCTCAGGCTCAAGGTACACGCGTTGTTTGCTTTAATGTGAAACATGTTTAGCGACTTGTTCTACCCATTCTTGGGTAGTAGATCTGGCGCAATCGATCATGTTTGTTACACCTGCGGGTTCCTGCGACAAGGAGGCTGTTTGATGGCGAGATAACGATCTCCATGGGCAACGCTTGGCGAAAGTCGAAGTGTTGCGATTGGAGATGTTCTTTATGTTTTGGGACAACAGCTTTAGTTTTAAAAGACGTTTTATATGTGCGGATTTTCGGTGGAACCTTGTTTCGTTTCAAATTATTTACTCATGGATATTACATTATTTTGATAGTGGTGTTTCTATCATAAGAAATGACGGTTATACGTGTTGGCACTTTATATAATTCGCTTTATCTATATTTACGCAAAACATAATACCTATAACTATGTCGATCTTCATCAAACCCTAAAAGAGAAAGTCTTCTTCGAAGATGACTCTACTTTTTTCTCGGTATCTTAGATTAGGTCACATCAATCTAAATAGGATCCAAAGGCGGCTAAGAATGGGCGTTGGGTGATCTCACGGTTGCTCAGTTCGATCCGCGAATCTGTATAGAAGGTAAGATGTCGACCGGACCGCAAAGCGAAGGGTTATAGAGCCAAAGAAATGTTGGAGTTAGTCCATTCGACTGTGTGGACCTATGTCCACACAAGCTCGTGGAGGTATGCAGTATTTTGTCACTTTCATTGGCGATTACTCAGAGTGCGGATACATATACCGCTTCACCGAAGTCCGAATGCTTGAGAAATTCAAAGAGTTTAAGGCGGAAGTGGAGACGAAGCTAGGTAAGAGTATCAAGTCATCGGGTCCGATCGCGGTGGCGAATACCTCGAGAACGAAGTTTATGGACTATCTAGTGAAGTGTGGGATTACATCCCATCGCATTTCACCGGCACACCACACAAAATGGTGTGTCGGGCGAAGAAATAGGACTCTTTTGGAAATGGTTAGATCTATGATGAGTTATGCTACATTGCCTATTTCGTTCGGGGATATGCCTTAGAGGCGGCGGCATACTTGCTAAATCTAGTACCGTCCAAGTCATCGAAAAGACCCTTCGAGTTGTGGTTTGGGCAAGAAGCCCGTTTAAGCCACATAAGGATATGGGGCGATCAAACACATGTCTTTGAACAAGCGGTGACAAGTTGGAGGCTAGATCCGACGCAAGGTCGTTTGTTAGCTATCCTAGAGGAGCGAAGGTGGTTTATTCTATAGTCCCAAGGATCGAGAAGGTCATTATTAGCACTAATGCTCGATTCTTAGAAGAGGACTACATGAAAATCATAAGTCCAAAGTTGAAATCATTCTTCAAGAATTAGAAGATGATCGTGTTCCACCACCGATTAGGCGAAGTGCGAGATGTCGAGTCTAGTGGGAGGATCGACACCGATACTTCAAGAATTGAAGTGGGTCGAGTTCCACCGAGACACCGACCGTATAAGTGGTACCTACACAACAAGTTGTGTAAGTTAGAGAACCACAAGTATCTGCACCCACCGTTGCCATTGTGCTGTCAGAGAACCTCGGTCGTAGTGGGAGGGTTATTCGTCAACCCGAGCGATTTATGTTCGTGGGTGAATCTTGGATTTAGTCGGCAGACGAACATGCAATAATCGACCCATGGACATACAAGGAGGCGATCTGAGATATTGATGCAAGATTATGGCACACCGCTATGGACTTAGAAATGGAGTCCATAACGACTATGGATGTATATGAAAGACACTCTACCGGATGGCAAGGAAGCCATAGGTAGTAAGTGGATATACAAGAGGAAGAGAGATTCGATGGAGAGGTTTCGGCTTTAAAGCCGGCTTGTGGAAAGGGTACACTCAGATTGAGGGCATCGATTTCGACGAGACCTTTTCACCTGTAGCAATGCTCAAGTCCATCGAATTCTTCTAGCCATAGCAGCCCACTGAACCTAGAGGTTTGGCAATGGATGTTAAAACCGCTTTTAAACGGTTACCTGAGGAAGGTAGAGACATCTATATGCGACAACCTGAAGGTTATGTGGTAAGGTGAAGAGCATCTAGTATGGAAGCTTAAAAGTCCATTTATGGACTTAAGCGCCTCCCGATCATGGAACTTACGCTTTGACGGTGGTGAAGTCCTATGGATTTACCGGTTGCTAGCTAGCTAGAGTTGTGTGTGTCGGTTAGATGTCAACGTGATGTGGTATTTCTTGCACTTTATGTAGATGACATCCTTCTAGTTGGCAACAACGTGAAGTCGTTATCGACGTAAAGAGTTGGCTATCCGATCGCTTTCAAATGAAAGACTTAGGAGATCAGTACATTCTTGGGATCAAGGTTTACGAGATCGCAAGAAAAATATTGAGCTTATCTCAGCGCCTTACATTGACATCGTGATTACTCGTTTTAGTATGCGAGACCGCCAAGAAAGGATTGCTACCTTCGAGACATGGCGTTCCTTTATTCTAAAACGCAACACCTATACCGCAAGGAGATAGAGGAAATGAGACAAGTTCCTTCACGCTCCGCCGTAGGAAGTCTTATGTACGCAATGCTATGCACGAGGTTCGATATCTACTATGCGGTAGCATAGTAGCTAGATATCGCCCAACCTCGACAAGCTCATTGAATCGAAGAAGCATATACTCAAGTACCTGAAAAGGACTCGAGATTATAGGCTAGTTTACCATGCAGATAGTCTAATGCCTTTGGGTTATACAGACTCGGATTTCCAAGCTGACCGTGATGAGAAAAAGTCAACCTCGGGCTATGTGTTTACCTTGGGAGGTGGAGTCAGATCCTCAAGTGAGAGAAAGCAGCGATGCATTGCAGACTCTACCATGGAAGCCGAATATGTAGCCGCGGGAGGCTTCTAAGGAGGTCAGATGGTTCAAGAACTACCTCATGGATCTAGATGTGGTACTGGTTTGCCCAAGAGTATCATAGTTTCTCGTGATAACTCAGTGCGATGCAAACTCGAGGAACCACGGACCCACAAGGCGACTCAAACACATAGAGAGAAAGTACCATGTCATACGAGAAATCGTTAGGCGGTGACGTTGATTGAAAAGATTGATACGACGGAAAATCTAGCGGATCCATTCACGAAGAGCACGCCGCAAAAAGTCTACGATGGACACGTTAGAGGACTTCGATTGCGCTTGATGGCACCCACTTAGAAAGGAACTTTTGTATAAGTGGGAGAAGAAAGTGATGGTTGTTTGTAATAGCTAGTAGAAAGACACATTGTATACTAAAAGTTTGCTTTAGTATAAGTGGGAGATTGTTGGATTTGTATCTTGAAAGCGGTTTGGTTGAGCTTGTATACAATGTTTCCATTACCACTATTACAATCTCTATCCGATTTCAATACTTGATTGCATATATCGTGTCCCCTTATCTCATATATAAGTTAGATCATACGGTGTGTAGAAGATCACGTAAGTACATATGATTGGTCAAGCTTAATGAGATATAAAAAGTTTCACGGTGAGGCGACTTAAGGGCGAGTTGTCGGTTTAAGTGCCGTATAGATAAGAAGTGACTTGACTTAGTTGCTTGTCATCTTTGATGCGTCTACGACGTATTGAAGGATCACATGAGATGTGTTCTTCTTCCGACCGTCGTGAAGAACCAAGATCTCGGTGACTTACGATGATCTAAACCTCGATAAGGTATTAGGTGAGTATGAGTTCTTGACCATCACTTTGACTTGTTATGAGTGAGGGTTATATGTTCTAACCCAAGATTCTCCGCGTCTTGGGTGGTGGCGATCTTGTATGTCACGCTAGTTATCATGTCAGTCACCGTATCCGTTTAGGATGATGACGTCCCTTAAGGAGCTCAAAGGTTTATTATACTAAACCACTGCAGTTGAGTTAGCTCAAGTACAATAATAAGGTTGAGTGGTACTACTTAAGAAATGAAGTTATTGTCGTTTTAGCAATCATTGCTATAAATGATTAATGGACGTTCGATATCTTAAATACGGGATTCGTAATGTCTAAGTGCAAGCCCGACTCAACTTCGGTAATAAAGGGTAAGTCAACATTCTTTCTCTAGTGGCATGATCGAATGTTTATAAATTAATTTATGTTCGGTGAACATAAGATAATTAATTTATTTGAGGCCCATCTTTATTCCTTGCATTTGATCCTCAGCTGGCCCATCCAAAGCCGTAGCTACAAGAAAATCGGCGCCCTATGTACTCTCAAAGGAAAGATTTTATTCTCTTTATCCCACAAGGATATAATTATATTTATGGTATATGCATAGATCGCTTTCCATATAAGATTATGGTAATAATCCACGAGAGTATGGAAATAATCACGAGTATGGAAATAATCCTAAGATTATGGTAATATTCCATATAGGATTATGGTAATATTCCATATAGGATTAAGGTAGTGCATTATAAATATAAGGTATGAGATAAAGTCACAGGTTAATGCTCACATATTGACAACCTGATTTTCGGTCATCTCGTTGGTGTGAGAGAGAAAAATTTTCGTGAGCTTTAAGTGAGAGAGTATTGGGTGATTTTCGAAGCATTCTCCATAGATCGTCCTCACTCGACGTTGGAGATTGGGCAACGGGATACAGTCCGGAAGGTCAAAGCACGAGTCCGATCCGCTCGATCCGCTCATCCTGCTCGATCCACCTCGGCGGATCAAAGGTAAACACGTGAAAACTCCAACGTGTTGCGATTTAATTATATAGAGCGCATGCTAGGTTTATAATCAATGTATGGTGAATTAAACACCCAAGATGGATCCTCGGGCAGGGTTAACATATGTTTTCCCTACACGTCGATGGGGTTGGTCGTCCCCGGAGGATAGGGCTTGCTCCTCCGTGGGGTTTGTTACTGATGTCGCAAGACACACAAGTCGGTATTCGTGTTCCTTTTCCTTCTATCTACGTTGAATTACAACAAGTTTTTGGTATTCCTCTAGCCCAAATAACGCCGAACTCATTTCGGCAGTTGACGGGCCTAGGCGTCTATGCTCATAGGCATAACCATCCTTTCACCCTAGGGCTCGTCCTTAGGTTTTTTCAATTCAAGTCCAGTTCGGGGTGGTACTATTTATCACCTCGTCGTGGTTTCAAGTTGAAAACAAAATCGAAGATCTCGAATTGGCGTAAAGTTCTTCTTACGTCGCTCGAGAGCTTATCGAGTTCGCCTGGAAAGCTAAGAAATTGGCGGATGTGGTCGTCGACGATTGTTTCGGTGACTTCGAAGAGACACTGCAACGGGTCGGCCAAGTCGACGATGTTTTTACCGAGGCCGAGCTCGTCGACGCGGGTTGAGCCCTTATGATCCCGCCATCGCGGTGGAGTCGGTGAGGTGAGACCCCATCATTCCTTTACCGTCGCTTATTATATGTTCTCCATTGTGTTAACGAGTTCGCTTCCTTTTCGGTAAACTTCACGAAAGAGAAGAGGTCGGATTCTCGATCCTAAAGCTCCCACATTGGCTTTGAAAGGTGTTGCCGAGGCCTCTTATGAGAGGACTGAGGTTGGTGGAGGTCGGATCTCACCGTGCTCGCTCGTCTCCGTGGCCGCTCTGTCCCCTGTGGCCGCCCCACGCCCCAATAAGGGGAAGCGAGTGGCTTCTCCCGCCGGCGATGACGATTGCACAATCGTCGGTAGTCAGACCGTGCGTCGGTCTTTTCCCGAGGTAAAGTACTTCTTTGTTGCACGTTTCACGGCTGTGTCGATGTGTTTGTTGACGTTGATTTTTACGTGCAGGGGACCGAGCTCGTGAAGGCCGAACTCAACAGGGTGTCCGTGATTTCCGCCCAAGTGGTGGATTTTTTGAACGACGCCCTAGACCAGTTCGGTCAGGTGGCTCAATACTCTCGGGAACTGGAGGAGAAGAACACCCTTCTTTTCCAGGACGTGGCCGAGGTTAAGGCACGGGATGCCGTGAGGAGAGAAGCCGAGGCTCTGGCAGGCGGTGGCGGGCGAGGCGGCGAGGCGCGGCCGGGCTGGGACGCCGGGGCGAGGCGCCAGCCGGCAGCCGAGATGGAGGTGGCCAGACGTCGGGAGACCGAGGCGGCGAGCTCGCAGGCTTCTCCGCGCCCGTGAGGCCGTTTTATCGGGGAGGTTCTCCGAGCTGGCCGGTGATCTGGCCGAGATTTTCAACAAGCACGTTGTGGCGACCACGCTTGATGAAGTCGCCGAGGATTACCCGCAGTTAGATAAATCCAAGTACGAGTATGAGGTGGTAGAGAACGAGGTGTTGCTGCGATCTTACGCCGGGGTCCTTGCTGCCGGCCTGGAGAGCATGTCTGTGCTGGAGAGCCTGACCTCCTCCGCAACGTTGCTGACCCCCGATTCGGTTCGGGCTTGCTCGGTGGACCGGGATGCCATGCTTGAGGCCTTAATAGCTGATATGGCCAAGAAGCCGAGGACAGCGGTGGCGACCGAGGTCATGGAGAAAGCAGCGGCGATGCCGGCTGGAGTCGGCGAAGAAGCTGAGGGCTCCGGAGTCCGGGGTGAGGTCGAGGCTGTTGGGCCAAGCTAGGGGGCTGCTGGAGGGGTCAGTTGATCCTCATGTTTTTTTTTTTTTGTAAATGTATATGTACATCTTTGTTTCTACCTTGAAGGCATAATAAAATCACTTGTTTATTTGAAGAAACTTGTCTTTTGTATTCAGTTTTCTCCTGAAATGCTTGACGTGTCTCCTTGGTTGGAGCAAATCGAAGCTCTGACACGGGCTCTCGAATCAAAGGAGGTCGAATTCCTCCATATAGAGGATAAGATAGGCCACGTGCAAGAGGAGGCCGACGCCAAGCTTAGGGCTGCCCAGGAGAACTATGACGAGCTTCAGGCTCGACTTTTGGAGATGGAGGAGAAGTTCGAGGTCGTGAGAAGAAAGCCAAACTGATCGGCGAGGCATCTTGAATACTGAAGAGATTACGCCGAGGTGGTGGGATGACCATTTCCGAGGCCGAGGCTTAAAGTTTGAGCTCGTGAGTCACTGTTAGAGGTATAGGG
This sequence comes from Salvia rosmarinus, assembly GCA_036937905.1. Classification (NCBI taxonomy): domain Eukaryota; kingdom Viridiplantae; phylum Streptophyta; class Magnoliopsida; order Lamiales; family Lamiaceae; genus Salvia; species Salvia rosmarinus. The sequence continues at coordinate 864,712 of JAODLM010000354.1, forward strand.
ACGAGTACGGCTCGGACTCCTGGCAATATCAAGAGCAGTATGCCGACCTGAAGAAAATAGGTGGCCTGTATAAGACCGTCGTGGCTCGTCATCCCTTCCTTGAAAGGGTGCTTCGTCCGGTGACCGGGGCTTCTACTTCTGCCGCGACTCCTCCTGTTGTCGAGGCTTCTTCTTCTCTCCCGATGTCGTGGGATATCACCATGACTCGGGAATTTTTTATGCAAGAGAGACGTCGTCCATCTAGCAGCCGAGGTCGTGCATCGAGCAGCCGAGGTCGAGTATTGTCGAGCAGCCGAGGTCATCTGATGAGACTTAGAGGTCGAGCTGGCAGGACTCCTGGCGTCGATCGAGGACGAGGTAGAGGTAGGGTTAGCATAGATGAGTTGTTGAAGCCCGACTTCTCTAGGGATTGGCTTAGTTTTTTCGGGCCTCCTGGACCCTCTTCGTCCTCATAATGTATGCTTTGTATACTTCGGAATAAAATTTTTCTTTGCCTTGTGTTGATTTTCCTTTAACATCAGATACGCGTTTCATCCTCGTAATCAAACGAAGGTAATTCATCCTCTAAATAAACGTAGGTAGATCGCCCTCGTATTTATCACGAAGGTAGTTAGATCCTCGTTAAGCGAACGGTAGTTCGTCCTCGCATGCGAAGGTATTCATCCGAAATAAACTAGGTAGTTCGTCACAAATGCGAAGGTATTCATCCTCGAAATAAACGAAGGTGGTTTGTCCTCATATTAAACGAAGGTAGTTAGGTCTCCATGCGAAGGTAGTTCATCCTAAATAAACGAAGGTAGTTCGCCCTCACCGTGCGTAGGTATTCATCCTCAAATAAACGAAGGTATAGGTTCCTTATTTGCAAGTTTTATCGGTGAAAGTGGTCCCTCACGCGCGTTTAAAGTTCGTCCTCGTATTAAACGAAGGTAGTCTGTCCTCCGTCGAGGGTAGTTCGTCCTCCTTAGAGGGTATTGTATAATATGGAAGAGGTAGTATGCATAAGTGACAAATAAAACATGCAAGAAAAAAAGATTTTATTGATAAGGGCGAGGAAACAAAAGAACAAGACTCGAACACGGTGAACAAAAGACAAGCTGTCTGGACCGACATTTGACACTTATGCAAAATATCTCTTCGATGAATGATGTGCCACGTGTTGGGTATTTGCTCACCGGATATATGGGCGAGCTTATATGACCTTTCTTGAGGACTTCTTCGACTGGTAAGGTCCTTCCCGTGTGGCTTCGGTTTACCGAGTTTTGCGTTTTCTTGACTTTATTATTTCGAGATGAGGTCGCCTACTTGGAATTGTAGGGATTTGACACGCTGGTTGTAATACCGAGCTACTTGTTGCTTATACCGAGCTTCCCTAATGTAGGCGAGGTCTTTCTTTTCTTCAAGCAAATCTAGATCAGTTCGTAGATTATCCCCATTTGCTTCAGCTGAGAAGTGGATGGTACGGGGGCTCGACATTCCAATCTCTGCGGGATTCTCGCCGGTTCCATACACCAGACTGTAGGGTGTTTCTCCGTTCGATGTCCGAGTTGTCGTACGGTACGACCATAGGACTTGTGGTACATTTTCCACCCAATCGCCCTTGACTCGGTCGAAGCGAGTTTTCAATCCTTTGACGATTGTCCTATTAGTGACTTCGGTTTGACCATTTGCTTGAGGATGGGCTACTGATAAACGCGCTTTTTACACATTTATAGTTGATATTTGAAGATGAGTTTAGCTCGTTTAATGTGCGTTTATGTATCGATTCTTAATGTTTTATCTTTTTCTAGAAGATACTGCTCTTGGGGTTTCTCTTTGGTGTTTTGTAGGCTTTTCAGGTGATAATCGATGCATAAGGCAAAGATGTAACCAAAGATGATTAAATGGATATGAAAAATATTGATGTGAAAAGTTTACAATGTTAAAGAGCATCTCGATAGGGTCCATGGCGCAAATGGATCATGATTCGGAGTTCGGACGTGAGAGAGCGGGCGAAGCAGTGAAGTCGCGGGGAGCGGCGAAAGCGGCCGCGAAATCGCTCGAACGCCCAAAACGCGAGAACCTCGCGACCGCTGCTCGCGACCGTGAGCCCGGCCATGAGGCGAGGCGTGAGACCCAAAAGTAGGGTTTTCAGCCTAATCTATAAATAGGCTTCACCCTCGCTCCCCCAACGTACTCCCAGTGATTTTGCACGTTTTCCTCGGTTTTATCATTTTCATTTATTTTCGCTTTAGCTTTGATTTAGATTAGTTATAGCAATAGTTATCCATCGTTTTACATTAGTTCTTAGCATTGGTAACGATTTGCACGATTTCGTCGAAGGAATTCCATCTTTTTCCCGTTCTCCGTTGGATTTGGATACGAACCCAACCATTGTTCTTCGACGCTTCCCTACGGGTTTTATCAATTTAATTTCCGTTTTTATGATTATTGTACTTTATGCGTTAATTATGTCTAGCTAATTTCTGTTCTAATCTAGGGTTTGCATGATTCTATCCTATATGTTGTGATTCCTCTCTGTTGTTATTTACCTTCGGGCATTGATTCATGATTCTTGGTGCTTATTTATATGTGTTGATTTACGATCAATTTTGATGCATATCATAGTTGCGATTAATTACGAATTGTTTTAATTGTCAATCGATCTTGAATGTATGATACGGATAAGCCGCGAGTCGTGGCGAGATAGGAACATTCGTAGGAAGCATATTCTTTGTGATCCTTTTGGGTTGCTTATTTTCCTCTAGAGGCGTATGATGAATAGGAAAATTAGTAATCAACGGTCACAATTGTCGAATGAAGTTGTTGGCTACATATGTGATCTTCCATCTTATGCGGATTAAAATGGTTAGTAATAAGCGGGATAAACATCATTGTGGATAGGATTAATGCATCCCTAGGGTTAGTCTTTCTTGATATTTGTTTCCTTGATATTTTATTGCTTTATTTTATATTTCTGCATGGTTACCTTTGCTTTGGATTTAATTATCGAAGCCCAAAAATTCACAACCTAAATTACGTGCTTGGATAATGATGAATTGTCGTTGAGCTAGATTCTATGTTTCGTGATACAATCTCGTGGATACGATGCTTAACTTACCTATACTTACACCTTTGCGTGTGAAAAGGGCGATCAAATTTTGGCGCCGTTCTTGGTTATTAAGATCACATAGGAATAATTTGTGATTTGGATTTATTAATTCAAGTTATATATATTATATTATATTTATTTATTTTTGTCGGTGCTAAATTCTCTCTTTTCTCGGGTGGTTTATGCGTACAAGATCTCGGGGACCTCACGAAGTATTTTAGATCCGAGATCGAAAGCTCTCAAAGGAGAAGAGGGCGAGAGAGAGGCAGGCTACAATGGCGGCCAATCCATGAGCAGGGCATTCCTCCGAGCAAGTTGCAGCATGCTAGGTGACTTTGCGGAGATCGGCGTCGGATGGCGAATATGGAATCGTTGTCCTGCTCGGAGGAAAGACCTCTGAATCACATGTGCCGACATCCACGAGCAGTTCAAGGAGGCGGTTGGGGCCCATGCGTAGATGCAAACAATTTCGAGCTCAAACCGTACGATCGGTATGGTCTAAGGAGAGCGGTTTGGGGAGGTCACGGAAGACCGAATGCGCATCTCGAAACTTTTCTCGATATTTGTGACACCATCAAGCGAATGGGGTGCCACAAGACCGATCCGGAGCGCGTGTTCGGTTTCTCATTGCTTGTGACGGCGAAAGATTGGTTGAAGTTTGGACCGGTGGCATCGACACTGGGGAAACTTTGCGAAGTTTCTTTGAAATACTTTCCGCCGTGGCCTTGAAGATCATCGCCGAAATCTCTCAATTTTGCCAAAACCACGACGAATCATTATTCGAGGCATGGGAGAGATTCGAGAGGTCTATTGAGGCGATGTCACAACATAGGTTCTCGAAGGAGCAACAAATCACACAGTTCTACGGTGGTGACATGGCGGACGAGGAGCATGGTGGATGCGTCGGCGGGGGCTGCTTATTGACCGACCGATGGGCGAGGCAAGCCGTATTGTAGAAGAGATGGTGCTATGACAGCTATCAATAGCCAGCGGAAAACGCCATCGTTCAAAGCATTTCTTTGTTGAGAGTGATTCAAAATATGGCGATCTCATGAAGAAGTTCACTCTTTTGAAGAGTCGATTGAGACGAAACGTCGACCACATCAATCGGAGGAATCATCGAATTTCAACAACCTCCGTGAGCTTCAATGTTGAGTCGTTTCAAGAGCCGAAGAAGCCAGTCTCGAAGACATGATGCAGCGGTTGGTTGTAAGCAACCAACAATTGGTAACGAATCGGTCGTTCATAAGCAACACCGGCGAAAGATAAATCATTTAGAGTCCTTTGTGGCGGCTATGGGGAAGCACATGAAGATGTTGGAGAATCAAATTGGTCAAATAGCCGTACAAGTGAATGCACTACAAAAGATGGGCCAATTTCGAGTGTCTGAGGTAAAGAAAAATCAATGCTTTGCTATCCGGACGAGGTGGGCGAGCCTGCAGAGCCTACCGAAGAAGAAGAGCATGAAAGCGTTACGGCGAAACTCGCGACCGAGCTTGCGACCATGAGCCGATCATGAGCCATCGAAATTTTCCCACGAGCAGGCCCGAGCCAAAGCCTCGTGGCCCGCATTTGACCGCGACCATCGAGTGTCTTGGCGCCAGCAATCAAGCGTCATGACGACCAGGCGACTCGCCATATAGCTTCGCCGCGAGACGGAGATCGGCGCAGCATTTCTCGCGACCTTCGGTGATCGCGAGGTCGACATGGCGCCCGAAGCTAATCGTCGCGCGTACACTCCTCCGGTCCGTTTCGAGTCGACTTGTCAGTCGAAATATGACGAGAGTTGCTCGTTTCAAAGAGGTTTTCAAAAGTTGAGATAAATTTGCCTCTCTTTGAGCGTTGCGAAACATCTTGGGACTACATGAAATTCTTAAAGGCAGCTTGCAAGCAAGAAGAAACTTGGGAAATTTGAAAATTTTCCTATCCAGAAATCGATGCCGTCTTGCAAAAAGGCTCCTCTGAAGCAAAGGATCGGCGGTTTCAAGTTAGAGTGCGAGATCGCCGAGCGAGACTTTCAAATGTTTTGTGTGACTTGGGGCGAGCATCAATCGATGCCATTGAGCGTTTTCAACCGGCTACACCTAGGAAAGATGAAGCCGGCGAAGATTTCCGATGATGGGTGACCGATCGGTCACATATCCAGGTATCGTCGAAGGCGTGTTGGTAAATTGATTTTGTTTTTCTGCCGACTTTGTTATTCTAGATATTCCGAATTGAACAACAACCACTAATCCTTGGTAGACCTTTTCTAGCAGCTGGTCATGCGTTGATTGATGTGCGGGAAGGCAATCTCACGTTTCGTGTTAACGATGAGAGCTCAAGATTTCCATATCTGACGCCATCAAGCAACACGGCGTTGGAAAGCCGGAAGATTCTTTGCTCGATCATGATTGCTCTGCTGCGCTGCGTTTAGCGTTTAGAGGGTACTCGACCGATCGAGGAAGCTGTGAGAAGGAAGAAGTGGACTCGGCATGGAACTCAGAGTGTATCGTTCAAGTTTGGGGGCCCTTCCATAGTCGATGGTGGAGATCCGTAAATGCTAAGTTTAGGAGGATCCACGAGTTGAGAAGGATTTCTGTTGCCACAAAGCGCCGGATTGAAAAAGGTTAGCAATGGTCTAGCTAAAGGCGTTAAATTGAGCACTTGTTGGGAGGTAACCAGCGCTTTTTTTTTTTTTTTTTTTTTCGTGTTTTGTTGTGTCTTTCGTTTGTGTTGCTTTTTGTCTTGTTTACATTTTTTCTTTTCGTTTTAGGTAATACGTCGATCAACGAGTTAAGTGAAGTGTGTTAATCCATGTGTGGCGATAGCGATAGAAATTTTTATGAAATTTAATGATAGTGCGCATGATATGTTAGAAAATGACGCATGAATGGCGTGAGATGGCTTAGAGCATTGTTTTCACCATTTGCTTATCTGTGAGACTTGAGCTTCCTTTGTATACATATCTTGATCTGATTTACATTAATGTGTGATATCATGCATGTGATTATCTTCTAGAACTTGCCGTTCTTACGTGTCGAGGCTGCAATATGTGTTTAATTTGGAAAGGATAAAGGCCGTCTTTGTTAACCACATATTCACCGAACACTAACCCGATGTTATATACCATTTGTCGCCTTCTTTGAGCCTTTATTAGACTTTTCTTTCGATTAACGGATGATAGGAGGTGAGGATGGATATGGGAATCAAAAGGGTTGAAATTTTGATGTAGTTATGGCGAGAAAAGTTTCTTTTAGAAAATACATACGTGGTGAAGAATAGTACCTTGTTCGTGAAAATTAAACCTATAAGCTCTAGAAAAGAAACAAAAAAAGAAAAATGTTAAGTTCACTATGAGTGTTGAGCATAAAGGGTCTTTAATCAAAGTATAGGTACATACGTGGCATTAAGCGTTGATTTATACGTTGGGAGAAAAGAGGAAAATGGACAAAGTCCATATGTGTCGAAATGTATAAATGGTGGTGCTTGGAATATTCTTGAGTCACTTAGCCATATTTTATCCTACCTTAACCAATGTGCCTACATTACAACCTATGAAAAGACCTCTTTGATCCTAATTTGAACACAATGGCGTGGTGGAGATATTAGAAAGCGGCAAGCCTATGGTAAGATGTTGCATTGCATTGCTCGTTGAGTGTATACACGTCCTTAATTTCTTTATGAGTTTGAGTGTATCCTCATACTCTACACACATGCCTTTGTGATGGTTGAATTAAATGAGTTTTGCCGTAAATTGTTGTTTGTGTTGAGTGGACTAACGTCGTCATGTGCACTAATGTTTTTGGCGTTGATATGTTTGGAGGCTAGAATGGTTATCATCTTTGCTACGCTCGTTGATCTTCGTTGTGTCTTTACATTACATTTTTGTTTGAGGACAAACAATGCTTTAAGTTTGGGGGTTTGATAAAGCGCTTTTTACGTTTATAGTTGATATTTGAAGATGAGTTTAGCTCGTTTAATGTGCGTTTATGTATCGATTCTTAATGTTTTATCTTTTCTAGAAGATCTTGCTCTTGGGGTTTCTCTTTGGTGTTTTGTAGGCTTTTCGGTGATAATCGATGCATAAGGCAAAGATGTAACCAAAGATGATTAAATGGATATGAAAAATATTGATGTGAAAAGTTTACAATGTTAAAGAGCATCTCGATAGGGTCCATAGGAGCAAGCGGATCGCATTCGGAGTTCGGACGCGAGAGCAGGCGAAGCGATGAAGTCAGCGAGGAGCCAGCGAGTGCGGCGCAATCGCCGAGAACGCCCGAACCTCGCGACCGCTGCTCGCGGCCATGAGCCCGGCGGGCGCGGCGGGCGAACCCCAAAGTGGGGTTTCAGCCTAATCTATAAATAAGACTTCACCTCGCGCGCCCCAGCGTACCCAGTAGCGATTTTGCACGTTTTCCTCGGTTTTATCTGTTTTCATTTATTTTCGCTTTAGCTTTGATTTAGATTAGTTATAGCAATAGTTATCCATCGTTTACATTAGTTCTTCGCATTGGTAGCGATTTAGCACGATTCGTCAGAAGGAATTCCATCTTTCCGTTCTCCGTTGGTTTGGATCGAACCCAACCATTGTTCTTGGGCAGCTTCCCTACGGGTTTTATCAATTTAATTTCCGTTTTATGATTATTGTGTACTTTATGTCGTTAATTATGTCTAGCTAATTTACATTTCTAATCCTAGGGTTTGCATGATTCTATCATATATGTTGTGATTCCTCTTTGTTGTTATTTACCTTCCGGCATTGATTCATGATTCTTGGTGCTTATTTATATGTGTTGATTTACGATCAATTTTGATGCATATCATAGTTGCCGATTAATTACGTAGCTTGTTTTAATTGTCAATCGATCTTGAATGTATGATACGGATAAGCCTTGAGTAAATGGCGAGATAGGAACATTCGTAGGAAGCATATTCTTTGTGATCCTTTTGGGTTGCTTATTTTCCTCTAGAGGCGTATGATAATGGGAAAATTAGTAATCAACGGTCCTGATTGTAAATGTGAAGTTGTTGGCTACATATGTGATCTTCCATCTTATGCGGATTAAAATGGTTAGTAATAAGCGGGATAAACATCATTGTGGATAGGATTAATGCATCCCAGGGTTAGTCTTTCTTGATATTTGTTTCTTGATATTTTATTGCTTTATTTTATATTTACGCATGGTTACCTTTGCTTTGGATTTAATTATACGAAGCCTAAAATTCACAACCTAAATTACGTGCTTGGATAATGATGAATTGTCGTTGAGCTAGATTCTATGTTTTCGTGATACAATCTACGTGGATCGATACTTAACACCTATACTTACACCTTTGCGTGTGAAAAGGCGATCGACTACCGGGTGAATTTTGCGGATGCGAAGCTCTTGACACCACTCTTTGAATACCTTGTCGTGAGCGTGTCCCATTATCCAAAGCGAGAATATGAGGGATGCGGCGACACATAATGTTCTTCCGGAGCGAAGTTGAGGCGTTCGCTTGTGATTTTCACGAGGGTTCGGCTTCCACCCACTTTGTGAAGTAGTCGATCGCGACAATCATGAATTAAAAGCGCCTGGAGCTTTCTGAAAGGGCCCACAATATCAATCCCCATTGCATAAATGGCGAGGTCTTTGCATCTTGTGAGGTCGGTTTGAGGTAGCCTCGACACGTTTCCATGAATTTGGCACTTGGACACTTCTTCATGAGGTCGATTGAGTCACGGAACATTGTTGGCCAATAGTATCCCCATCGCATGAATTTCTTTGATAAGGCGCGAGGTCGATGTGACTTCGCATGATCCCTCATGCCTTCTCATGATACGTAATCAGCTCGGTTGGGACCCAAACACCTTAGGAGAAATTTGGAGGTATGATTTTACGTAGAGAACTCCTGCTCAAGTATATATCGAGAGATTTGCTCAAGATTTTTCTAGCTTTGAGCCTATCATGGGGTAGTTCGCCTTTCTCCAGGTACTCTCGAATGGGAGTCATCCAATTGGGTTCTTTATCAGAAACCATGTTGACCTCGGCTCCGGTATCAACATCGTCTATGCTCCTATTTTGGACTTCTTCTACTGGCGAGTTCGTTGACGACGAGGCTAATTTGCTTAAGATGTCAGCTCGGCTATTTTTCCCCCTTGGGATGCGAACCAACTGGAAGTGTGAGAAAGTTTGTTGTAGGCTTTTGGCTTTTCAAGGTATTTCTTCATCCTGTTGCCATTTGCCTCGTCTTACAACATGTGGCTTACTATGACTTGGGAGTCCTTGTGAACTTACACTGGCTCGTGTCGAAGACTTTGAGCTGGCGAAGTCCCGCAATCAAGGCCTCGTACTCCACCGTTGTTCGTATTTTTGAATGCGAACCGAAGTGCATAAATCTCTTGGCCATCGGTCCCGGAGTAAGATATGCGCTCCATTGCCACTTTCCCAAGCTCGTCACATAGACTTGCCGGCGGTTCTCGGGTGCTTCATCGATGGGTTCGAACGGCATTGTGCAGGGCGAGACTCGGTGGGTTTAGCTTCTCTGCGAAGTTAGCCTCGACAAGGAAGTACGCTGGGCGACCGCGATGGCAGCGAGGGAAAAAGATATATCGTGTTAGCCCGATTCGATTGCCCACTTCGCAATTCTCACGAAGCTTCGGCTTTGTCAACACTTGTCAAAGTGGATGATCGGTGAGAACTTCAATGGGATGTGCATGGAAGTATGGACGTAGTCTCCTTGCGAAATTTATTAATGCCAGCGAGCTTCTCCAGGCGATACCTCGTTTACGGCCCTTTTAGTGCTCGGTGATGAAATATCTGAGGCGGCGTCCTTCATCTCGTGCAAGATTGCACTTATTGTTTCGTCCGGGCGGCGGTATAGGAAAGGACCTCTCCTTCTTCGGGGACGGATAAAGTGGGAGTTTGGCAAGGTAGTTCTTTAGATCTTCAGGCGGACTTGTGTTTATCATTCGGGAGAACTACGGAGCCTTTTGAGTATTTTGAAGAAAGGCATTTGCTTATCCATGACTTTTGAAAAGCGGCTCGGTGCGGCTATCGACTGTCAACTTATGTGCGTCGTGGATGGTCTTGACATCTTCATCTCCACAATGGTTTGAGTGTTGGATTTGTATCTTGAAAGCGGTTTGGTTGAGCTTGTATACAATGTTTCTGTTACCACTATTACAATCTCTATCGATTTGAATACTTGATTGCATATATCGTGTCCCTTATCTCATATATAAGTTAGATCATACGATTGTGTAGAAGATCACGAAGTGCGTATGATTGGTCGAAGCTTAATGAGATATAAAAGTTTCACTGGTGAGACGACTTAAGGGCGAGTTGTCGGTTTGAGGCTGCGATATAGATAAGTGACTTGACTTAGTTGCTTGTCTATCTTTGATGCGTCTCGGCGTATTGAAGGATCACGGTGAGATGTGTTCTTCTTTCGACCGTCGTGAAGAACCGAGATCTCGGTGACTTACGATGATCTAAACCTCGATAAGGTATTAGGTGAGTATGAGTTCTTGACCATCACTTTGACTTGTTATGAGTGAGGTTATATGTTCTAACCAATTCTCCGCATCTTGGGTGGTGGCGATCTTGTATGTCACGCTAGTTATCATGTCAGTCACCGTATCCGTTTAGGATGATGGCGTCCTTAAGGAGCTCAAAGGTTTATTGTACTAAACCTGCGGGTTGAGTTAGCTCAAGTACAATAATAAGGTTGAGTGGTACTACTTAAGAAATGAAGTTATGTCGTTTTAAGCGATCGATTGCTATAAATGATTAATGGACGTTCGATATCTTAAATCTGAGGATTCGTAATGTCTAAGTGCAAGCCGACTCAACCGGTAATAAAGGGTAAGTCGACATTCTTTCTCTAGTGGCATGATCGAATGTTTATAAATTAATTTATGTTACGGGTGAACATAAGATAATTAATTTATTTGAGGCCCATCTTTATTCCTTGCATTTGATCCACAGGTGGCCCGTCGGGCCCGTAGTGAGAGGAAAATCGGCGCCCTATTGCTCTCTATGGCGAGATTTTATTCTCTTTATCCATAAGGATATTATTATATTTATGGTATATGCATAGATCCTTTCCATATAAGATTATGGAAATAATCACGAGTATGGAAATAATCCTAAGATTATGGTAATATTCCATATAGGATTATGGTAATTTCCATATAGGATTATGGTAATTTCCATATGGGATTAAGGTAGTGCATTATAAATATAAGGTATGAGATAAAGTCTAGGTTAATGCTCACATATTGACCACAAGATTTTCGTCCCCCTCATGGTTCTCTTGAGAGGATTTTTGAAAATAGTGAAGAGAGCAAGGGTGATTTTCGAAGCATTCTCCATAGATCGTCCTCACTCGGCGTTGGAGATTGGGCGATCGGGATACTGATCCGGAAGGTCAAAGCGAGTCCGATCCGTTCGATCCATTCATCTCGTTCCATCGACCTCTTGGATCGAAAGGTAAACACGTGAAAACCCCAGCGTGTTGCGATTAATTATATAGCGCATGCTGGGTTTATAATCAATGTATGGTGAATTAAACACCAAGATGGATCCTCGGGCGAGGTTAACATATGTTTTCCTACAATTGGTATCGAGCACAGGATCGAGAATCTTGGCTCTGTTGGATTAATCGCGTTTGATTATTACGTGCGTTTTATTAATTGTGGATACATCGTTCATCGTGGCTCGTTTATTGTTTTGTTGGGTTTTGTTTTTCACCACGAGAAAATCCGTGGTTAGATTAGATTTTATTATGTAAATCTTATACGTAAAGAAAAACGAAGCGAAAGAGCGAAGAGCGAAGCAGCGGGAAAAATAGGTCTCGGCGGTCATCGGGCGGTTTCTCGCGGCGAGCCTCGCGATCGCGAGGCGATCGCGAGGGCGCGAGCGGCGGCGCGCGTTCTCGCGCGAGATCCTGGCGCCTAGCGGCGAGCTTCGCGATCGCGAGATTACCAGCGAGCTACTGCGGCCGTGCGAGCTAGCGGGCGGCAGGCGCGCGTTGGCGCGAAACCGGCGCCAGCGGCGGACTCGCGATCGCGGTTTCGGCGGCTGGCGGCGGCGTCTCGGCGAGCGTTCGGCGCTCGGGCGGTGGCCGCGTGTCGCTCGTCGGTCGCGGTCGCCTAGCGACGACGCGAGGCCGCGCGAGGACAGCGGCGGTGGCGCCTGAAGGGTGGGCGGGTGGGCTTTGCCTGGCGGCCCGGCCTGATTGGGCCGACCCGGCCCGGACCCGTTTTCAGTTTTCGGTCCGTGCCCGTGCCGCGAGGCCCATTGTTGAATCGGTCCGTGCGGGTGCCGCGAGGCCCGTTTTGAAGTTTAATTACGTACTTTGTAAATCTATGTAATAGATTAGATTTAAATGTGCGGGTTTCACGATTGGGCGCGATGAGCGTTTTATTTTATTTTATCGTTCATATGCATGTCGTGGATGTTTAAATTATGCGGTAGCATGCTATGTATGTTTATATTACGTTGACAAACCTTTAAGTGTTTTACGTAATTGGATGCGCATAGTAAGCATGCTAGGTTTATCGCGTTTATCAAGCATATTTTAGAATTACTGCGAGCATGTTTTACATGTTGAGTTCTATAGAAAAGCATGCTAGGATTACGTGATCTGCATGGACAAACCTTTTGAATAAAAAGACTAAGCAAGCAACCCGACAAATTAATTTTCAAATTAAAATGTCGAGACCTCCACTTTTGATCTCTAAACAAAGTGAGGCTTGCTTTGTGAGTGGCGTCCACAGCGTGGCTTGCTTGCCTTGTTTATCATAAGTTTGTTAGATGAGATTTCTAAATAAAACATTTTAAATCTATTGAGAAGTGGGAGTTTCATGTGTGGCGATCCACAGCGTGGCTTGCGTGTGCGATTTTCATAAGTTCTCTAGAGATAGATATAAAATGAGATAACAAAAGAATTTGAATTGGGCGGTATGGTCCGGTGAGTATACCAATTCTAAAATTCATTTTCTTTGTTAAAATTGTGGTCGATGCTTAGACATCACCTCAGTACAACTTCATGAAGTCCTTCTTGCGATAGTGATGTGGTCTAGTAAGGTCGATCGTTAATTTCATTTGTCATAAGGATAAGTTGACATGGATTGAAATTAAGCGACTAAAGGTATATTTTAGTGCAGTGGGGGTTCGTGTGTAGCGTCCACAGCGTGGCTTGCATGTGGAATTCCTTGGGCGATTGGAGGTTTCAATTAATATTGTTTTATCAAAGGTTACAATATTATTATTCACGAATTATTTGCGATCGTATGCTTATGTGTTTACATTATCGTTTGAGATATGTCTCTTCGCCGATTATCAATATGCTCGCACAAAATCCGTTATCCGGTCCAAATTTTATCAGTGGAAGCGAAACATGGAATATGTTCTTATCATTTGAAGAACACATGTTTGTTCTCACTACTCCTAAACCGATGCCCTTCGGCGCGTCGACTAATGGCGGCGAGTCAGCGGACTTTGGAATAAGTCGAACAATATGGCTAAATGCTATATGATGACTACGATGTCCAAGGCTTGCAGTGCGACATCGATCGATGGTGAGCCTTGACGATATTTGGTCGAGTCTCGAGAGTAAGTTTGGGCGATCGGATCGGACGATCGACTTCCACACAATGAGAGAAATCTTGGCGTGTAAGATGGAAGAAGGAAGTTCGGTCCATGAACATGTCTCCCATGACTCGTCTCATGGATAGTCTTGATCGGTTGGGAGGAGGTATTGGCGAAGCGAGGTCGATATCATCCTCAATATTGCCAAGTCTTTTGAGAACTTTCGGCGTGAATGCGATCATGAGCAAGACCGAGTTTACACTTAGTCGGTTGCTTAATGATCTCGTTCTTTGCGGAAGGAGTTATGGGAAAAGAGCACATGCTCTTGCTAGCACATCTAAGGGCCCAAAATTTTCATCGCAAAATGGAAATAGAAAAGGGGTACCAAAGGTGGTAGAAGCGAGGAAATAGTGGGAGTAATGGGAGCGAGAACATGGTTGCCACGGAGGCAGAAGAAGCGAAGGAGAAGGCAAGTGCTTCAAGTGCGGTGGGCGGGCATTGGAAGGCCAAGTGCCCTATGCTCGAGGCTCAGTGCGCCGTTTGCTTTAATGTGAAACATGTTTAGCGACTTGTTCTACCCGTTCTTGGGTAGTAGATCTGGTATAATGATCATGTTTGTTACACCTTGCGGGGTTCTGCGGACAAGGGAGGCTGTTTGATGGCGAGATAACGATCTCCATGGAGCAGCGAAAGTCGAAGCTGTTGCGGTTGGAGATGTTTCTTTATGTTTTGGGACAACAGTTTTAGTTTTGAAAGGCGTTTTATATGTGCGGATTTTCGGTGGAACCTTGTTTGTTTGAAATTATTTACTCATGGATATTACATTATTTTTGATAGTGGTGTTTCTATCATAAGAAATGGCGAAGTTATACGTGTTGGCACCTTATATAATTAAGCTTTATACTATTTACGCAAAACATAATACCTATAACTATGTTGCATCTTCATCAAACCCTAAAAGAAAGTTTTCTTGCAAGATGACTCTACTTTTCTCGGCATCTTAGATTAGGTCACATCAATCTAAATAGGATCAAGGCGGCTAAGAATGGGCGTTGGGTAATCTCACGGTTACTCGGTTCGATCTGCGAATCTGTATAGAAGGTAAGATGTCGACCCGGACCCTTCAAGCGAAGGGTTATAGAGCGAAAGAAATGTTGGAGTTAGTCCATTCGACTGTGTGGACCGATGTCACACAAGCTCGTGGAGAATGCAGTATTTTGTCACTTTCATTGGCGATTACTCGAGTGCGGATACGTATATAACGCGCAAGTCGAATGCTTTGAGAAATTCAAAGAGTTTAAGGCGGAAGTGGAGGCGAAGCTAGGTAAAAGTATCAAGTCGCTGCGTTACGATCGCGGTGGCGAATACCTCGATAACGAGTTTATGGACTATCTAGTGAAGTGTGGGATTACCTCCCGGCGCACTTCACAAGACACACACTGACAAAATGGTGTGTCGGGCGAAGAAATAGGACTCTTTTAGAAATGGTTAGATCAATGATGAGTTATGCAACATTGCCTATTTCGTTACGGGGTATGCCTTAGAGGCAGTGACATACTTGCTAAATCTAGTACCGTCAGTCGATCGAAAAGACCCTTTCGAGTTGTGGTTTGGTATGAGCCGGTTTAAGCCACATAAGGATATGGGGCGATCCGGCACATGTCTTTGAACAAGAAGGCGACAAGTTGGAGGCTAGATCGGCGCATAAATTTGTTTATTGGCTATCTAGAGGAGCGAAGGTGGTTTATTCTATAGTCTAAGGATCGGAAGGTCATTATTAGCACTAATGCCGATTCTTAGAAGAGGATTATATGAAAATCATAAGTCCAAAGTTGAAATCATTCTTGAGAATTAGAAGATGATCGTATTCCACCACCGATTAGGCGAAGGTGCGAGATGTCGAGTCAGTGGGAGGATCGACACGGATACTTGAGAAATTGAAGTGGGTCGAGTTCCTTTGGAGATACCGACCGTCTGAGTGGTACCTACACGACAAGTTGTGCAAGTTAGAGAACCACAAGTATCTGCTGCCACCGTTGCCATTGTGCTGTAGAACCTCGTCGTAGTGGGAGGGTTGTTCGTCGACCCGGCGATTTATGTTCGTGGGTGAATCTTGGTTTAGTCGTGACGAACATGCGATAATCGACCCATGGACATCTGAGGCGTCTGAATATTGATGCAAGATCATGGCACACGCTATGGACTTAGAAATGGAGTCCATGCGGCTATGGATGTATATGAAAGACACCTCTACCGGATGGCGAGGAAGCCATAGGTAGTAAGTGGATATCTGAGAGGAAGAGATTCCGATGGAGGTTTGACTTTTAAAGCCGGGCTTGTGGCGAAAGGTACACTCAGTTGAGGGCATCGATTTCGATGAGACCTTTTACGCTGTAGCAATGCTCAAGTCCATCGAATTCTTCTAGCCATAGTGAGCCACTTGAACTAGAGGTTTGGCAAATGGATGTTAAAACCGCTTTTCTAAGCGGTTACCTTGAGGAAGGTAGAGACATCTATATGCGACAACACGAAGGTTATGTGGTAAAGGGTGAAGAGCATCTAGTATGGAAGCTTAAGAAGTCCATTTATGGACTTAAGCGAACCTCGATCATGGAACTTACGCTTTGGCGAGGTAGTAAAGTCTATGGATTTACCAGTTGCCTAGCGAGAGTTGTGTGTATCGGTTAGATGTCAGCGGTGATGTGGTATTTCTTGCACTTTATGTAGATGACATCCTTCTAGTTGGCAACAACGTGAAGGCATTATCGAGGCGTAAAGAGTTGGCTATCCGATCGGTTTCAAATGAAAGACTTAGGAGATGCGGCGTACATTCTTGGGATCAAGGTTTACGAGATCGCAAGAAGAAAATATTGAGCTTATCTCGGGCGTCTTACATTGATCTTGTGATTACTCGTTTTAGTATGCGGACCGCCGAGAAAGGATTGCTACCTTTCGGACATGGCGTTCCTTTATCTAAAACGCGATCACCTATATTTGCAAAGGAGATAGAGGAAATGAGACAAGTTCATACGCTTCCGCCGTAGGAAGTCTCATGTCGCAATCTTATGCACGAGGCCGATATACGCTATCACGGTAGGCATAGTAGCTGAATATCGATCTAACCTGGACAAGCTCATTGGATTGCGATAAAGCATATACTCAAGTACACGAAAAGGACTCGAGATTATAGGCTGGTTTACCATGCGAGATAGTCTAATGCCTTTGGGTTATCTGACTCGGTTTCAAGTGACCGTGATGAGAAAAAGTCGACCTCGGGCTATGTGTTTACCTTGGGAGGTGGAGCCGTATCTGGCGGAGTGCAAGCGGCGATGCATTGCGGACTCTACCATGGAAGCGAATATGTAGCGGCGGAGGCTTCTAAGGAGGCTGTATGGTTGAGAACTACCTCATGGATCTAGATGTGGTACTGGTTTGCCCAGTATCATAGTTTCTTGTGATAACT
Source organism: Salvia rosmarinus (assembly GCA_036937905.1). Classification (NCBI taxonomy): domain Eukaryota; kingdom Viridiplantae; phylum Streptophyta; class Magnoliopsida; order Lamiales; family Lamiaceae; genus Salvia; species Salvia rosmarinus. Next base: position 881,822 of record JAODLM010000354.1, read on the forward strand.
TTCGGTGCGATGTGCAAACTTCGAAGGAACCACGGACCCAAAGCGACCAAACACATAGAGAAAGTACCATGTCATACGAGAAATCGTTAGGCGGTGGCGTCTTGATTGAAAAGATTGATCTGACGGAAAATCTAGCGGATCCATTCACGAAGAGCACGCATAAAAGTCTACGATGGACACGTTAGAGGACTTGGATTGCGCTTGATGGCACCCACTTAGAAAGGAAACTTTTGTATAAGTGGGAGAAGCAAAGTGATGGTTGTTTGTAATAGCTAGTAGAAAGACACATTGTATACTAAAGTTTGCTTTAGTATAAGTGGGAGATTGTTGGTTTGTATCTTGAAAGCGGTTTGGTTGAGCTTGTATACAATGTTTCTGTTACCACTATTACAATCTCTATCGATTTGAATACTTGATTGCATATATCGTGTCCCTTATCTCATATATAAGTTAGATCATACGGTGTGTAGAAGATCACGAAGTGCGTATGATTGGTCGAGCAATGAGATATAAAAGTTTCACTGGTGAGACGACTTAAGGGCGAGTTGTCGGTTTAGGCTGCGATATAGATAAGTGACTTGACTTGGTTGCTTGTCTATCTTTGATGCGTCTCGGCGTATTGAAGGATCACGGTGAGATGTGTTCTTCTTTCGACCGTCGTGAAGAACCGAGATCTCGGTGACTTCGATGATCTAAACCTCGATAAGGTATTAGGTGAGTATGAGTTCTTGACCATCACTTTGACTTGTTATGAGTGAGGGTTATATGTTCTAACCAATTCTCGCATCTTGGGTGGTGGCGATCTTGTATGTCACGCTAGTTATCATGTCAGTCACGTATCCGTTTAGGATGATGGCGTCCCCTTAAGGAGCTCAAAGGTTTATTGTACTAAACCTGCGAGGTTGAGTTAGCTCAAGTACAATAATAAGGTTGAGTGGTACTACTTAAGAAATGAAGTTATGTCGTTTTAAGCGATCAGTTGCTATAAATGATTAATGGACGTTCGATATCTTAAATCGAGGATTCGTAATGTCTAAGTGCAAGCCGACTCAACCGGTAATAAAGGGTAAGTCGACATTCTTTCTCTAGTGGCATGATCGAATGTTTATAAATTAATTTATGTTACGAAATTTGAACATAAGATAATTAATTTATTTGAGGCCCATCTTTATTCCTTGCATTTGATCCACAGGTGGCCCGTCGGCCCGTGCTCGAAAATCGGGCCCTATTGCTCTCTATGGCAAGATTTTATTCTCTTTATCCACAAGGATATTATTATATTTATGGTATATGCATAGATCCTTTCCATATAAGATTATGGTAATAATCACGAGTATGGAAATAATCACGAGTATGGAAATAATCCTAAGATTATGGTAATATTCCATATAGGATTATGGTAATTTCCATATAGGATTATGGTAATTTCCATATGGGATTAAGGTAGTGCATTATAAATATAAGGTATGAGATAAAGTCTAGGTTAATGCTCACATATTGACCACAAGATTTTCGGCCCCTCATGGTTCTCTTGAGAGGATTTTTGAAAATAGTGAAGAGAGCAAGGGTGATTTTCGAAGCATTCTCCATAGATCGTCCTCACTCGGCGTTGGAGATTGGGCGATCGGGATACGAGTCCGGAAGGTCAAAGCACGAGTCCGATCCGTTCGATCCATTCATCTCGTTCCATCGACCTCTTGGATCGAAGGTAAACACGTGAAAACCCCAGCGTGTTGCGATTTAATTATATAGCGCATGCTAGGTTTATAATCAATGTATGGTGAATTAAACACCCAAGATGGATCCTCGGGCGAGGGTTAACATATGTTTTCCTACTAAGGCCTTGCGGCCTTGGTTTGGTCTCCCCATCGTCTCTCCTCGCTGTCGAGAGGGTTCTGCCTTTCACTTCACACTTTTCCTATCAGCCTCGTGCCTTTGGCGAACCGATCGGCTATCTTGGCAGCTCATCATGATGAGGTTCGTGCCAGCGATCTCTTTATATAGGGCCCCGGAAAAATGTCGTTTTGGAAGGCCGAGATGATGAGGAGATCATTCACGTCTTCGACTTTCGAGCTCTCCTTGTTGAACACAGTCATAAAGTCACTAATGGACTCATTCGGTTTTGCATCACGGTGAGGAGGTGTGCCGATGATGTTTTGGACTCGGCCTTACGGAAGAACCCGATGGAAGGCTCCCGTCAGTCGCGGTATGATCCAACACTCCGGAGGTAAGCTGTCGAACCACCGTTGGGCGTTGTCGACTAATAACTCCGGGAAGAGTTTACACATGTGGATTATGCTGAGGCGTTGGTTGATCATGTTATACTGGAACTGCGAGAGGAAGTTCTGTGGATCTCGATCTGTCGTAGGGGCGATGCTCGGCACCGATACTTGTCGGGAGTGGGGTGTCGAGTATTCGTTTGAGCAGGGTAATTATCTTCCGTACCGTCGAACCATATACGGAGAGTGAGGTGGAGTTAAATCGGCCGAACTTCGTTTTGATGATGAGGACCGACCTCACGGCGATCACGGCGTCTATATCTCGTTGTTCGTCCGCTTATGCGGTTGGTTTGGTCCCCAACCCGTGTAGAGGTATGGCCCTATCATCTGGAGGTGGAGGATTCACCTCGTCGTCTTGCCTCGTGTTTAGGCGAGGCTTGGCGTTCTGTTTTGTGATGTGGCCGACCTTGTTCTCGGTGAGATATTGGAGGAAGCTTTACTTATTCTTCTCGAGGAATCCCTAGCGGCCTCGTCGAGGTTAACTGCGGAGTTGGAGGTTCTTCTTGGTTCTTTGTTGCGACCTCCCTCGCTATATTATAGCTCTTCATGCGGGATGGGATGGCCTTGCTCGTCGAGGCTTTGGACATGCCCTTGAGGTTGGTTCTCGACCGGGCTCTTTCAAGCCGAGCTCGGCGTGCCCTACCGCCATTGTTACTATTGTTGCCGGCGGCGACCACGGATGTATGACACGGTATTCATCGTCGTGATTGCTTCACAGCAAACAAGGTTGATCGAAAACACAATTTTGGTTCACCACGAGACGGTAGCGAGCACGGCGAATCCGACCTCCACCAACCTCGGTCCTCTCGGGAAGAGGCCTCGGCAACACCTTTCAAAGCGAGGTGGGAGCTTTGGGATCGAATCCGACCTCTTCCTCTTCCTTGTGAAGTTCACTACAAAGGAAGCGAACTCGTTAGCACAATGGAGAACATATAATAAGCGGCAGTAAAGGAATGATGGGGTCTCACCCCACCGACTCCACCGCGATGGCGGGATCATAAGGGCTCAACCTCGCGTCGATGAGCTCGGCCTCGGTAAAAACATCGTCGACTTGGCCGACCCGTTGCGGTGTCTCTTGAAGTCACGAAGCAATCGTCGGCGACCACGTCCGCCAATTTCTCGACTTTCGGGCGAACTCGAGGAAGCTCTCGAGCGACGAGAAGAAGAACTTACGCGATTCGAATCTTGATTTGGTTTTCAACTTGAAACCACGACGGTGATAAATAGTACCACCAGCGGACTTGAATTGAAAAACCTAAGGACAAGCCACAGGGTGAAAGGATGGTTATACCTATGAGCATAGGCGCTGAGGCCGTCAGTGTCGAAATGAGTTCGGCATTATTTGGGCTAGAGGAATACCAAAAACTTCGTTGTAATTCAGCGTAGATAGAAGGAAAAGGTACGAAGACCAGACTTCAAGCTGTCTTCGTATCTTTGTAACAAACCCATGAGGAAGCAAGCCTATCCTCCGGTAGGGGGGACGACCAACCCGTCGGCGGAACACAAAAACACGATAGCAATTTTATCATCTCGACAATTCTGACACGAAGAGATGTTGGAAACTTTACCAAAACCCTTGAAGGGGAAGAAAGATTACGAGATATCGACACGAAGGAATCAGCGGTATATACTTCTACGACCGCGGGGCACCGTGGCGACCTAACTTCTAACCACGGCCTTCACGGCGTTAGACCCATCGGACGAAGAAGAAGAAGATGCCATGAAAACTTACGATTTTAAAGTGAATCGAAGTAGGCGATGTGCGAGCGGCGGCGATAGCAATGGCGTGATGAACTTTGTCTTCGAATCTGAAGATTTGAAAATGGAAGATGGATAAAGTGATAAGAGAAATGGCGTATCATGGAAGTTATTCCCCGATAATGCACTTTATCGGGAACTCGACGCTGCCACATTAAATGCGCATTAAATGCGGATCCGCTTATCCGTGTTCGACGTCGGCGAGAAAATCCCGTGTTCGACCTCGACGCGGCGTTCGCATTCACGCGAGGCGTCGTGTATCGACCTCGACAATGGATTACATAACTGGCCGGCATAGCGCCTCGTCGGTGAAGCGAACAACACATGACCTCGGCAAAGCGCCTCGGCGGTGAAGCAAGCAACATGATTTCGACTTAGCGCCTCGTCGGGTGAAGCCGGTGACGTACGACTTGGAAAAGCCTCGACAAAACCAAGCCGAGTTACGATAGAATGGCGACTACGGGATCGATCGCGCTCCGCCGTCACAAGCGAATCTCGGTGGATCACGACCCCAAACCCATCACGACCTCGCTTACGCATCTTTTGGGGGATATGATGGGATCTGACCCAATATAAATGGGTGCGCCATTAAGCTCGACCTAGGTAAGTTCGGTTGAAGGCGCTAAATCGATTACAACTCGAAAAGAAAGTGGGAGCAGAAGATTGACCATATCTAAAAAGAATCATAAGTTGAGAGAGATAGGATCAAGATCATATTTTAGAGGAGATCTCGGATTCAAGATCTAGGACAATATAATTGTGTATAAATAGAGGCTAGATTAGACGGAAAATGATCATCTACACTCTTTGTAATTGCTCCTCATATTATCAATACACATTTACTCTCTCTCGCTTGTGGATGTAGATCTTATTCATAGATCGAACCACGTAAATCATGGTATTCTTAGCATATTTATTTCCTAACAAAATTAAGATCGATCAGTCCGTTTTAAAATCCTACTTCCGCCTTTGTCTATAGTCGCAGATTATGATCTTTGTTTATTTGATTATAAATCCTCCTCTCGAGAAATGAGTCCGACGGGACGGTCCATTTAGGTATCCTGCAGGGTGGTTCGGCATTCATGGTGGAACTCTCGCGCGTTCTCGTTGCTTTTGGTCGTGTTTCTCATCTTACTTCCTTACCTTACGTGGCGCGTAGGTTAGTATACCACATTTGTATAACCAAATGCAGCCATCTTGTGATAAGGAAATATTGTTCTCGACTTAGCTTTCTATGCTTAGTTATACGGTCTTTTAGTTGTTAAAATTTAGTTATGCGGACCTTATAGTTGTTGATATATAACTACAATTATGGCGGTTACTCTTGGTGAACTAAAACTTAAACACATGTTATTGTCCATGAAGAACTCAGATCTTATCTACCAATGGAAGTATTACCTTTTTCAAGCAAAGCATGTGATTCATTAGTAGGCTAGGCCTCCTTCATATGAAATGTCAGATTCTTGGAGAAACAGAAGCAAATTTTATGTAGAATCAGTAGCTATTCTACTCTAACTACAGTGATATCATTAAGAGAACAAGACACACTAGAAACCTAACAAAACCCAAAGAGACCACAACTTGATCACTCAAGGCTGAGCCAAGAATGACTGATATGTGAGCAGTTTGTCCCCTGCAGATTCACTAAGACATGCCTCAGCTATATCGGTGTTTCCGTGTTCAGCCTCGTCACTCGATTCCGTATTGCAACAGCCTTTGGATGTCATGTAAATGGTAAGAAAATCACAGTATAGAGTACTATTATCCTGTTCAGCTTCGTGTATTTATGTTGATTTTGACAATGTTGATGTAGAGACATAGACCAGGTGCCAAGCTCCTTTTGAAAAAAGAAAAATCTCAGACATCATTTGTTACTCCTCTCTTTGTTACCTTAGCCTTTCAGCAGGAACACTGAACGGGTCCCAGAAAATCCTATACTAATGCCTTGTTTGTGTGAGAGATAGAGTAGAGCTGTCAAAAATGTCGGCCCGACTTTTTGTGCATAAAACTACTTCGGGCCGGGTTAGGTTGGAAATGGCCCAACCAAATTTTGTCCTTCAGCCGAGCACTTTGATATCTCTAGTCTAAAAAAGTGTAGTAAGACAATTGCATGAATGACCAATTTTTGTTATCACTTATGTGCAGTACATCCGATAAGAGCAGAGCTTGGCAGGCCTTCTGATATGAGCTCAACTGTCGAATCTCACTCATACTATGTGTTGTAATATACTTTGCTGTTGGCTTCTTCAGCTACCTACTGTTTGGTGTGACTCGATCATGGCTGACATGCTAGTGAACCGACAAATCTTCAATTCTGTCATCAGCATCAGTCTCAACAATACTGTTAGACTGAACTATGCTATTCACCTCATGCTCGTCTTTCCGTGATGAACTACTCCTTAAGGGTCAACGTAGGCAATTATTCTTCCCAAAAAGCCTTTCTTAGCTGCGGAAACATCAGATTATTGTCTCTCACATGTACTTTGCTTGCTTTCATATATGCGGCAGCTATAGCTATTCAAATTGTTAGACTAAGTGACAAAATTGAAGTTAAAAGAGTGTGGTGTACGTGGCATGCAAAGCATGCAGGACCACCATTGCCAAATCTTGCAGGACCACAATTGGCAGCAACACTATGAAGAGGATAAACAATATATTGTGCAGAAAATGGAGAGGCTGCTTTCTATACGTGTAGCATTGTGATTGTTACAGTACATTCCTTGTATATTCCTTGATATATTGTTTAGGTTATGCTTATAGAATAGTAGTATATAGTGATGTAAATCTCCTGCCATAATGCAGTGTATTGACCATCCCTATGAATGAATGAAAATGGGTTTTCTGTTACAAAAACTGTAGCATCCTCTTCTATATCTTTTCTATCATGGTATCAGGCGGGTAAATCCTACATGACCTCTGAGTTTTATTTCTTTATTCTATTATGTCTGAATCATCTACTGGATTCACTGTTGATGGATCGAGCACATCCATGCTAAGCTCGGTTATCTTCCTTCAAAATATTCCTTCTCTATCAAGCTGAAAGATACAAATTATCTGGTTTGGAGGCAACAAATTTTGGCAATTGCGAGGATATGGTCTTGAGGGGTATCTCAATGGTGCTGCACAAACACCACAAATGTGGATCGAGAGCAATGATGGTGCTATTGACCAAAATTATCAACCCACGGTTCACTATTTGGGAAGACAAGATCAAATTTTATCGCACGGCTTCAATCTTCTCTAAGTGAGAATGTGATGATTTTGGTGGTTGGACTTACTACAGCTGCTTCCGTATGGCGTGCTCTTGAAACAAAGCTGGAGTGGTAGCGGAGTTGGTGCGCGTGCCTCCTCTACTCCTAACTTGTCAAGCATTTCTCAAGAGGATGCTTACCGATGCTCCACCGCCGATGTATATTCGTTTTACCAATTTGTTTGCGACTACTGCCTGGATCACCATCACATCCTGGTGGGGCACTACTGTAGGTACGGGGTCTTCCTCGGAGAAGGTGATTGCCTCGTCCCTTTTGAACCTCTTGTTGACGGTGTTGTTGGTATGGGACTTCGGCTTTTTTTAGGGAGGATTTCGTAGCTCCGCGAGGGAGCCCCATGATGGTGGAGATGACCCCGTCGTATTGGGGCTCGTCATCCCCCTCTTCGTCAGTGTCGCGCTTTGTTCTCTTGTGAGGGGCACAGTTTCCCCTCTTCTCTTGCTTCCTCTTCTTCTGACCTCGGTAGGGGGCTTCATACTGGCCGGCTCATCGGTCTTGCCCTTTGTACTTTTTTAGGACTCCATCCTGTACTAACATCTCGATTTCTCCCATGAGGTCTCTGCACTCCTCAGTGTCGTGCCCATAGTCCTCATGGAAGGAGCAATATTTGTCCTTGGATCGACGCTTCGACCCCCCTGTCATTGGTCGGGGTTTCTCGAACATGTTCATATGGAGTTCGTAGATCTCCGCCCTTGGCTTCATCAAGGGAGTATATTGGGGTCGGTCCGAGGTGTTACGCGGGCCGAGCCTGGACTCTATTGGGCGGCATATTCTTTCTAAGGCACTTCGCCGGCCTTGGTTTGGTCTCCCCATCGTCTCTCCTCCCTTTGTCAGAGGGTTCTACCTTTTCTGCTTCACACTTTTTCCTATCAGCCTCGTCTGCTTTGGCGAACCGATCGGCTATGCGCCACAGCTCTGTCGCAGTAAGGGTTCGTACTTGACGATCTCTTTATATAGGGCCCCCGGAAAAATGTCGTTTTGGAAGGCCGAGATGATGAGGAGATCATTCACGTCTTCGACTTTCAGGCTCTCCTTGTTGAACCTGGTCATAAAGTCACTAATGGACTCATTCCGGTTTTGCATCACGGTGAGGAGGTGTGCCGATGATGTTTTGGACTCGGCCTTCTGGAAGAACCTTCGATGGAAGGCTCCCATCAGGTCGCGGTATGATCCAACACTCCCGGGAGGTAAACTGTCGAACCACCGTTGGGCGTTGTCGACTAATAACTCCGGAAGAGTTTACATGTGGATTATCGAGGCGTTGGTTGATCATGTTATCTTTGGGCGCGAGAGGAAGTTCGTGGATCTCGATCCGTCATAGGGGCGATGCTCGGCACCGATACTTGTCGGGAGTGGGGTGTCGAGTATTTCGCTTGAGAACGGGGTAATTATCTTCCCGTACCCGTCGAACCCGCCTTCTGGAGAGTGAGGTGGAGTTCGTCAGCCGAACTCGTTTTGATGATGAGGACCGACCTCACGGCGATCACGACGTCCTATCCTACGCTGTTCGTCCCTTGTACGGTTGGTTTGGTCCCCAACCCGTGTAGAGGTATGAGCGCCTATCATCTGGAGGCTGGAGGATTCACCTCGTCGTGCTGCCTCGTGTTTAGACGAGGCTTCGGCGTTCCTGTTTTTGTGATGTGGCCGACCTTGTTCTCGGCTGAGATATTGGAGGAAGCTTTACTTATTCTTCTCAAGGAATCCCCTAACGGCCTCGTCAAGGTTAACCTGCGGAGTTGGAGGTTCTTCTTGGTTGCTGTTGCGACCTCCCTCGCTATGGTATTCTGCTTCTTCATGCAGGATGGGATGGCCTTGCTCGTCGAGGCTTTGGACATGCCCTTCGGGGGTTGGTTCTCTGACCGGGCTCTTTCCAAGCCGAGCTCGACGTGCCCTACCGCCATTGTTACTATTGTTGCCGACGGCGACCCTGGATGTATGACTTCTGGTATTCATCGTCGTGATTGCTTCCCTGTAAACAAAGGTTGATCGAAAACACAGAATTTTGGTTCACACAGACAGCGCGAGCACAGGCGAATCCGACCTCCCACCAACCTCAGTCCTCTCAGAAGAGGCCTCGGCAACACCTTTCAAAGCCAAGGTGGGAGCTTTAGGATCAGAATCCGACCTCTTCCTCTTCCTTGTGAAGTTCACTACAAAGGAAACGAACTCGTTAGCACAATGGAGAACATATAATAAACGACGAAGTAAAGGAATGATGGGGTCTCACCCCTCACCGACTCCACCGCAGTGGCAGGATCATAAGGGCTCAACCTCGCATCGATGAGCTCGGCCTCGGTAAAAACATCGTCGACTTGGCCGACCCGTTGCAGTGTCTCTTCGAAGTCACCGAAGCAATCGTCGACGACCACATCCGCCAATTTCTCAGCTTTCCAGGCGAACTCGAGGAAGCTCTCAGAACGACAGAAGAAGAACTTCTTCTGCCAATTCGAGATCTTCGATTTGGTTTTCAACTTGAAACCACGACGAGGTGATAAATAGTACCACCCAAAACTGGACTTGAATTGAAAAAACCTAAGGACAAGCCCTAGGGTGAAAGGATGGTTATACCTATGAGCATAGACGCCTAGGCCCGTCAACTGTCGAAATGAGTTCGGCATTATTTGGGCTAGAGGAATACCAAAAACTCGTTGTAATTCAACGTAGATAGAAGGAAAAGGTACACGAAGACCAGACTTCAAGCTGTCTTCGTATACTGTAACAAACCCCGCCAAAGGGAAGCAAGCCCTATCCTCCGGTCGGGGGACGACCAACCCCATCGACGGAGACACAAAAAACCTGATAGCAATTTTTATCATCTCTGACAATTCTAGACACGAAGAGATGTTGGAAACTTTACCAAAACCCTTCGAAGGGGGGAAAGAAAGATTACAGATATACGACACGAAGGAATCAACAAATATATTTTCTACGACACCGGGCACCCGTGGCGACCTAAACACAACACGGCCTTCCCGGCGTTAGACCCATCGGACGAAGAAGAAGAAGATGCCATGAAAACTTACTGATTTTAAAGTGAATCGAAGTAGACGATGTGCAGAAGCGGCGACGATAGCAATGGCGTGATGAACTTTGTCTTTCGGAAATACAAGAGATTTGAAAATGGAAGATGGATAAAGTGATAAGAGAAATGGCGTATCATGGAAGTTATTCCCCCAATAATGCACTTTATCGGGAACTCAACCGCTGCCACATTAAATGCGCATTAAATGCAGATCCCTTATCCCGTGTTCGACATCGGCAGAAAATCCCGTGTTCGACCTCGGCACGACGTTACGCATTCACACCAAGACGTCGTGTATCCAACCTCGACAATGGATTACATAACTAGCTTCGGCATAACGCCTCGTCAGGTGAAGCCAAACAACACATGACCTCGGCAAAACGCCTCGGCAGGTGAAGCCAAGCAACACATGATTTCGACTTAACGCCTCGTCAGGTGAAGCCAGCGACATACGACTTCGGAAAAGCCTCAACAAAACCAAGCCGAGTTACGATAGAATGACAGCTACAGGATCGATCGCGCTCCACTTCGTCACAAACGAATCTCTGGTGGATCACGACCCCAAACCCATCACGACCTCGCTTCTGCATCTTTTGGGGGGGGGGGATATGATAGGATACGGCCCAATATAAATGGGTCTGCCATTAAGCTCGACCTAGGTAAGTTCGGCCCAAGAAGACGCCTAAATCAGTTACAACTCAAAAAGAAAGTGGGAACGCAGAAGATTCGGCCATATCTAAAAGAATCATAAGTTGAGAAGAGATAGGATCAAGATCATATTTTAGAGGAGATCTCGGATTCAAGATCTAGGACAATATAATTGTGTATAAATAGAGGCTAGATTAGACAGAAAATGATCATCTACACTCTTTGTAATTGCTCCTCATATTATCAATACACATTTACTCTCTCTCGCCCCGTGGATGTAGATCTTATTCATAGATCGAACCACGTAAATCATTGGTATTCTTCGCATATTTATTTCCCTAACAAAATTAAGATCGATCAGTCCGTTTTTAAAATCCTACTTCCGCCTTTGTCTATAGTCACGATTTATGATCTTTGTTTATTTGATTATAAATCCTCCTCTCAGAAATGAGTCCGACGGACGGTCCATTTAGGTATCCCGCAGAGTGGTTCGGCATTCACTGGTGGAACTCTCGCGCTCGTTGCTTTTGGTCGTGTTTCTCATCTTACTTCCTTTACTTACGTGGGCGTGGTTAGTATACCACATTTGTATAACCAAATGCAGCCATCTTGTGATAAGGAAATATTGTTCTCGACTTAGCTTTCTATGCTTAGTTATACGGTCTTTTAGTTGTTAAAATTTAGTTATGCGGCCTTATAGTTGTTGATATATAACTACAATTATGGCGGTTACTCTTGGTAGACTAAAACTTAAACACATGTTATTGTCCATGAAGAACTCAGATCTTATCTACCAATGGAAGTATTACCTTTTTCAAGCAAAGCATGTGATTCATTAGTAGGCTAGGCCTCCTTCATATGAAATGTCAGATTCTTGGAGAAACAGAAGCAAATTTTATGTAGAATCAGTAGCTATTCTACTCTAACTACAGTGATATCATTAAGAGAACAAGACACACTAGAAACCTAACAAAACCCAAAGAGACCACAACTTGATCACTCAAGGGCTGAGCCAAGAATGACTGATATGTGAGCAGTTTGTCCCCTGCAGATTCACTAAGACATGCCTCAGCTATATCGGTGTTTCCGTGTTCAGCCTCGTCACCACGATTCCGTATTTGCAACAGCCTTTGGATGTCATGTAAATGGTAAGAAAATCACGAGTATAGAGTACTATTATCCTGTTCAGCTTCGTGTATTTATGTTGATTTTGACAATGTTGATGTAGAGACATAGACCAGGTGCCAAGCTCCTTTGAAAAAAGAAAAATCTCAGACATCATTTGTTACTCCTCTCTTTGTTACCTTAGCCTTTCAGCAGGAACACTGAACGGGTCCCAGAAAAATCCTATACTAATGCCTTGTTTGTGTGAGAGATAGAGTAGAGCTGTCAAAAAATGTCCGGCCCGACTTTTTTGTGCATAAAACTACTTTCGGGCCGGGTTAGGTTGGAAATGGCCCAACCAAATTTTGTCCTTCAGCCGAGCACTTTGATATCTCTAGTCTAAAAAAAGTGTAGTAAGACAATTGCATGAATGACCAATTTTTTGTTATCACTTATGTGCAGTACATCCGATAAGAGCAGAGCTTGGCAGGCCTTCTGATATGAGCTCAACTGTCCGAATCTCACTCATACTATGTGTTGTAATATACTTTGCTGTTGGCTTCTTCAGCTACCTACTGTTTGGTGTGACTCGATCATGGCTGACATGCTAGTGAACTTCGACAAATCTTCAATTCTGTCATCAGCATCAGTCTCAACAATACTGTTAGACTGAACTATGCTATTCACCTCATGCTCGTCTTTCCCGTGATGAACTACTCCTTAAGGGTCAACGTAGACGAATTATTCTTCCCCAAAAAGCCTTTCTTAGCTGCGGAAACATCAGATTATTGTCTCTCACATGTACTTTGCTTGCTTTCATATATGCGGCAGCTATAGCTATTCCAAATTGTTAGACTAAGTGACAAAATTGAAGTTAAAAGAGTGTGGTGTACGTGGCATGCAAAAGCATGCAGGACCACCATTGCCAAATCTTGCAGGACCACAATTGGCAGCAACACTATGAAGAGGATAAACAATATATTGTGCAGAAAATGGAGAGGCTGCTTTCTATACGTGTAGCATTGTGATTGTTACAGTACATTCCCTTGTATATTCCTTGATATATTGTTTAGGTTATGCTTATAGAATAGTAGTATATAGTGATGTAAATCTCCTGCCATAATGCAGTGTATTGACCATCCCTATGAATGAATGAAAATGGGTTTTCTGTTACAAAAACTGTAGCGTCCTCTTTTATATTTTTTCTATCATGGTATCAGAGCACGAAAATCCTACCTGATCTCTGAGTTTTTTTTTTCTTTCTTCTATTATGTCTGAATCATCTACTGGATTCACTGTTGATGGATCGAGCACATCCATGCTAAGCTCGGTTATCTTCCTTCAAAATATTCCTTCTCCTATCAAGCTGAAAGATACAAATTATCTGGTTTGGAGGCAACAAATTTTGGCAATTGCACGAGGATATGGTCTTGAGGGGTATCTCAATGGTGCTGCACAAACACCACAAATGTGGATCGAGAGCAATGATGGTGCTATTGACCAAAGAATTATCAACCCACGGTTCACTATTTGGGGAAGACAAGATCAAATTTTATCTCGCTGGCTTCAATCTTCTCTAAGTGAGAATGTGATGATTTTGGTGGTTGGACTTACTACACTGCTTCCGTATGGCGTGCTCTTGAAACCAACTTCTCTAATCAATCAAGAGCAAAGGTAATGCAATATAAACTGCAGTTACAAACTCTAAAGAAAGATAATCGAGCATGGTGAATACTTGTCAAAAGTAAAAACATGTTGAGATTTGCTAAATTCTATGGGACATCATGTGTCTAATGAGGATTAGATTATGCATATATTGAATGGATTAGGGACTGAATATGATTCTATTATGGTGGCTATGAGTGCTAGAATAGAATCTTAGTCTGCCCATGGATGTCACACCTTGCTTTTGAGTTTGAAAACAGTTGGAGTCCACCAAGCTAAGCCCTCTTAATGCCGATGGTTCGCAACCTCTCTTCACTATATGGCTCAGACTACTTCTCAACGTGGAGGCCATTTTGGTAGTCAAGTTTACAGAAGCAATGGAGGTTATAATGGAAATAGAGGAAGGGACAGAGGTGGACCAAATAGAGGAGGAAATAATGGAGGTCGTGGCAGAAGTAGAAATTCAAGTAGCAAACCTGTTGTAGAATACTATCCCACATTGATTATGTACCCAATCTACCTTAGTATCCTGTATTATATATAGGTGCTTTATGCAGTGATGAATAATATAACTACTACTTTTCTCATACATGTCTCTATACTTTTCTTCTACATATCTTTATATTTTATTGTTTTACATGGTATCAGAGCGGGGACGAATCCTTAATCCCTCTATGCCCTAATCTGCTATGTTGTTGTTGACGGAGCCATTCAGTCCTAATTTGCTCCATTGTTGCCACTCTGCTCTGACTCTACTATTTTGTTTAAAGTAGACTCATGTTGCTGTCACTGCTGTACCGACTTTGTTCGGTTACTCCTACCAACTGTCCTACCGATTTTGTTCGGTTTCTACCCGTCTCCACTGCCGCAATCATGTTCTACTGCGGTTGCTACCAACTGCCTTATCGACTTTGCTCGATTACTACTACCTACTATTTTGTTTAAAGTAGACTCATGTTGTTGTCACTGTTGTACCGACTTTGTTCGGTTACTACTACTAACTGCCCTGCCGATTTTGTTCGGTTTCACTGCCTCTCTCTCTGCCGATCTGTTCATTGCGGTTGCTGCCAACTGCCATATCGACTTTGCTCGATTGCTACTACCAACTACTCTACTAATTTTGTTTGGTTTCTACTATCGCTGTCGCCAACTGTCCGACTTTGCTCGGTTACTACTACAACTTCGGTTTTCTATTGTTACTACTGTTGTTGGTGTCTTCTCTAAGCCTTGAGGAGGAAATCGATTATAAAAACTTTGTATCAAGATAGACATGATCGATATATATGCTCCAGCTTGAGGGGGAGTGTTGTAGAATACTATCTCACGTTGATTATGTACCCAATCTACCTTAGTATCCTGTATTATATATAGGTGCTTTATACAGTGATGAATAATATAACTACTACTTTTCTCCTACATGTCTCTATACTTTTCTTCTACATATCTTTATATTTTATTGTTCTACAAACCTACATGCCAAGTATGCTTTATTCCAGGTCACACAACTGATCGTTGCTGGCATAGGTTTGATCAAACTTTTGTGCCAAAACAACATCAACAATATCGGCAGCAGCAGCAACCTCAGAGTTACTATCAATCTGGAAATCAAGTCGAGTTTAATCCACGGAGCTAATATGGTTCATCTTCCTGCTCTTTCGAATTCGGTGGCTCACATTATACACCTTCTGATTACAATGTTGAAAATACATGGTTTCCTGATTCAGGGGCTACTAACCATGTGAGCAATGATCTTTCTAACCTCAACTCGGCTTCGAAGTATCAGGGAAGCAATAAACTTCAAATGGGAAATGGTCGAGGTGTTGACATTGCTCATATAGGTAAGGGTTTTCTCTCCACTCATTCTTCCTCAAAACCATTCATTCTAAATAATTTACTTCATGTTCCTCACATCACTAAAAACCTTCTCAGTGTGTCATAGTTTGCCAAAGATAATAAAATCTTTTTTGAGTTTCATTCAAATTTATGTGTTGTGAAGGATCAACTCACTAAGGCTATTCTTCTCAAGGGTACTCTTAAAGGTGGCCTCTATCAATTCACCACTCTACACAACTTCAGTTCTCGTTCACCCTCAAAAGTTTTGGATCTACTTGTCTCTGCTTTCAATCAACCAGCCAGCATCCCGCTTTACAGCCCACAACGGCTTTCACTCGGACTGCATCCCATTGTAGTCTTGATGATTCGCACAATAGATTAAGACATTGTAATGTGGATGTTCGAAAAAGGTCTTAATATCTTGTAACATTCCTTTCAATGAAATGAAATCCTCAAGTTTATGTCAACCATGTGTCTTTGCCAAAATGCACACGTCCCCTACTCCTATAAGGTACAAGGGCGGTGGAAACAAATGAACCACTTCTATTCTCGGAGCTGAGGTATATGATTGCTTTACACCGATTCTCTTTCTCTAGACACACCTCTTGAGCTCATACATAGTGATCTTTGGGGTCCTGCATCCATCACTAGCTCCAATGGTTTTTCCTACTATGTGAGTTTTGTAGATCATTTCAGTCGATATGTTTGGATATACTTACTCAAGGCTAAAAGTGAGGTGTACAATGTGTTTTACAATTTAAAACTCTTGTCGAAACCCGGCTAAATACTAAGATTAAGTCTATCCAAACAGAGTTGGGAGGTGAGTACAGATGTCTAACATCTTTTCTTTCTCAAATGGCATTCATCATAAGATTTCTTGTCCTTACACCCCACAGCAAAACGGCCTTCGAACACAAACACGCACAAATAGTGGAGATGGGATTATCTCCTGTTTCAATCGACCTCAAGATGAAACATTGGGATGATGCCTTCACCACCGCTGTATATCATCAATCGATTACCCACAAAGGTCATTGATTTTGTTTCCCTCTTGAGAAACTTTTTAACCGAAAGACATGATTATTCTTCTCTCAAAACCTTTAGCTGCTTGTGCTATCCTTTCATGCGACCTTACAACAAGCATAAACTACAACCTAGATCAACTTCTGGTGTCTTCACCGCAAAGGTTACAAAGCTCTCCTGCTATCAGGAAAAATTCTTGTGACAAGGGACAATGTTGTTTGATGAAACTGTATTCCCTCACAAACAATCCCTCTCTTCATCGTTTCCAAATACTATTTCTGATCCTCCTCATTTTCATTTGAGCATTCCTCCTATTCCTCTCTCTCTCCCTACTCATAACACTGATCATCATCCTCCTCCTCTAGATTCTAATTCTCCAGATGTTTCTCATTCACATGCACACGTTTCTCCAGATTCTAATTCTCTTGTTTTTAACTCTCCTGTCAATACTTCTTCTCTTTCTCCTTCTCCCTTCCCTCCCTCTACTGAGTAACATGTTGACACTGAGACCTCTGTTTCTCCCACTGCACCTATTCCCATTACTCACCTGATGGTGACAAGAGGCAAAGCAGAATTTTTAGACCAATTTTTTATGGTGATCGGTTTGCATATTGAGCCCAAGAATGTTTGTGAGGCTTTGTCTAGCAGTGTTTGGAAAGCAGCCATGATCCAAGAGTTGCAAGCTCTTTTCAAGAATCACACATGGACTCTTACTCCGTGAGCCTGTCAAGAAAATTCCATTGGCTGCAAATGGGTTTTAAGATCAAACGGAATGGTGATGGCAGTATAGCTCGCTAAGGCACGGTTGGTAGCTCAAGGATTCACCGAAGAACACGGCTTTGATTTTACAGAAACTTTTAGTCCGGTTGTCAAACCCACCACCATTTGAACTATCCTTTCTCTTGCCATTCAGCAGAATTGGGGCGTCACTCACCTTGATGTGTATAACGCCTTTCTCAATGGTGTTCTTGATGAAACCATATATGAAGCAACCTCCGGGTTTGAGATTGGAGGTTCTGTTACTTTAGTCTGCAAATTGAATAAGGCGATCTATGGTTTGAAACAAGCTTCACGATCTTGGTTTACCACCTTTAAATCTGTTTTGTTGAACATGGGGTTTCAGCAGTCTAAAGTCGATAATTCTCTCTTCAAAAGAGTGCAACACGATTATACATTTAATTGTTTATGTAGATGACATTCTTGTTACAAGTAATCATGCTGCCACTCGATCAGTCATTCAAAGCTTGGGACAAGCTTTTTCTCTCAAAAATCTTGGTTTCGTTCATCATTTTCTTAGCATAGAAATTCTGCAGACCACACAAGGCTTACATCTTCATCAAAAGCAGTATGCACATGAGATTCTGTCCAAAGTGAATATGGTTCATGCTAAACCTTGTTCTACCTCTATGGTTTCGAGTGCTCACTTGTCTAAATTTCACGGCAGCCCTATGTCAAATCCACGTGAATACAGTAGTATGGTTGGTGGTTTACATGATCTTACCATCACCAGGCCCGATATTGCTTTTGTCGTGAACAAAGTAAGCGATTCATGGCAAATCCTCTTGATAACCATTGGAGAGCTGTCAAACGTATCCTTCGTTATGTTGTCGGTACCCTCGATTTTGGAATTCATCTTATCCGCGACCGGCCATTCTCATATTGTGGGATTTTCGATTGATTGGGCTTCCGATGTTGATGATAGATGTTCTACATCTCGTATGTGTATATATTTTGGTGGAATCTTGTTTCCGGTCTTCTAAAAGCAGCATGTCATTGTGAATCCGGACAGCCTTTGTAAGTCGCCAACACGCTCCCGAAAGCACCTCCGTCGATCCCGACAAGAACTCGACGTCGTTCTCGGCAACTTTCTCGGACACCGCACACAACAAGGAAAGAAGCAACAAAGAAACAAGAAAAAAAGAGATAGGATTGAATAAACTCGCTCAAAGTGCGGTTTCTCCGTCGTTGCAACACGCCTTCACGGTGTCCAAAAGGAGAAGATCACAATCTGCTGACACAAGAACAACCCACAACCCCTAACCCCCAAAAGCTCTCCACAAAGAAGATACTTCCCACATGTCGACACAAACAATGACTACTACTACTACAATTCCACAAAGGAATTGAACAATAGAGGTAAAAGGAGTCTGACACTAGAGAGAGGGAAAAACGGGTGCCTCTGTTTCTCTTCAATGAGAGCTAAACATATTAACTCACCTTTTTATACTAATTAAAGGTAATGAAAGAGGCGGCAGCACATGTACTAGGTTTGAGGGGGTGATGGGCTTTAATTAATATATGTGGGCCAACAAAGAATCATTACAATCTCCACCTTTGGCCCAACCGTGTTGCTGTGTGCATCGGAGAACAAACCGCACAATCATCCTCGCTGAGTGTCTCCTGCAAAATCACACAGATAGAGCAAGGAACAAGACGTATAGACACACAGTCCATACATGATCACAAAGATCAACCACGGGTAAATTAACCGTATTCATACCTGCAAAAAGACACATAGAAAAAATACACACAAAGCACAAAGATATCTAACACACAATTAGAAACTCACAAAGTAATCACAAAGCATAAAGACAACTAATACACAGTTAGAAGTTCACAAAGAAACATCACAAAGCATAAAGGCAACTAATATACAATTAGAAGCTCACGAAGAAACATCACAAAGCTAACTAACACAAAGCTAGTTGACCACAAAGCAAATCACAAAGATTCATCACAAAGATAACTAGCACAAAGCTACAGAAGATCGTAAAGATCATCACAACCATCACACAGACGGTATATCACAAATATTGCTATCACTAAGCTAGCATAGATCACACAGATCATAAAACACAAAGCATATCACAAAGTCACTAAGCCATCACGAAGACACGAAGTTGGCACAAAGCCACCAAACCACAAAGCCACATAGAATGAACCACAAAGGTATGTTCACAAAAAAACAAGAAAAAAACGAGCATAAAGCAAGGGACGAAGCTCCACCTGAAAGAGAGCAACAATAGAGACACACAAGGAAACAAACTCCTAAGCACATGCACCCTAAACTTAAAGCTCAAGCACAGACTCCACCTTAGAACAAATCACTCGTGGTTTCTTCATTAGTAACCACATTAGCCTGATCAACATGTTGATTTTTCTTAGAACAATCCTTGATATAGTGACCCGTTTCACCACAACCATAGCACTTCCTGGTTTAAATCTAAGTTTTGACTTCCCCTTATCATGAAACATTTTTCACCCCTAGCATGCATGACTTTATCCAGTTCTTGTGCACCGTTATCAAGTTTTAAATCTAATTCCTTATTTTTCAAGCACTCACAACAAGGTCAAGCGTCACATTATCTCTACCATACTTAATAGCGATTTAACATCACCGTAAGAATCGGGAATAGCATTTAAAAGCTAAGCGAGCATAATCATCAATATGTTTATCGCCATCAATTTTATGTCTTAAACTAACTTAGTGAATTCATCCACATTTTCATTAACACCTTTAGACATGTCAAGTTTAAAACGGAAGAATCTTTCAATCAGAAATATTTTAGAAGGCAAAGACGTTTCGGTATACAATTCTTCAAGTTTTGACCACAAATCTTTAGCAGAAGTCATCCTTCCTACTTTTCTAAGAACACACTAAGATAAATTCAGGATAATAGCAGACAAAGCAAGACGATTCATTTGAAATTTCTTTTTCTCATCAACTTCATTATCATAAGAATCATCAATTACTTGATAAACACCTTGTTGAATTAAAATACATTCCATTTTACATTGCCAAAACCAAAGTCCGTTTTACCATTAAAAGGTGCCAAACCATAATTTGTCAAAGAAGACATAACGACACACAATAAATCAAGAAAATTTTATCAGCCTTAATGCAGCGGAATACAAATCAGAGAGCAAAAAATATTCTCAAGGCAAATAATATTTTCGATTTAATCACGCAGCTAACAAACGAGAGACACGTTGGTAAACAGAAACATAACCCAATCCTATACTGCACCAGTCGGCAGTTTTCTAGAATTTTAAAACGGAGAGGTTTTAGCCGCTTTACCTGAGCGTGATCCTAAGACTAGGATCCCGACTTACCAACTACAACGAGGAAGAACCTTGGCTCTGATACCACTGTTGTGAATCCGAACAGCCTCGTCATCGTCAACACGCTCCTGGACAGCACCTCCGTCGATCCCGGCAGTAACCCGACGTCGTTCCTGGCAACTTTCTGGACATCTGCACACAACAAGGAAAGAAGCAACAAAGAAACAAGAAAAAGAAAAAAAAATAAGAGAGATAGGATTGAATAAACTCGGCTCAGGTGCGGTTTCTCCGTCGTTGCAACACGCCTTCACGGTGTCCAAAAGGAGAAGATCACAATCTCGTTGACACAACAACAACCCACAACCCCTAACCCCCAAAAGCTCTCTACAAAGAAGATACTTCCCACTTGTTGACACAAACAATGACTACCTACTACTGAATTCCACAAAGGAATTGAACAATAGAGGCAAAAGGAGTCGACACTAGAGAGAGGGAAAACAGTACTGCTTTTCTCAATGAGAAGAACTAAACATATTAACTCACCTTTTATACTAATTAAAGGTAATGAAAGAGCAACACGTGTAGTAGGTTTGAGGGATGATGGGCTTTAATTAATATATGGGCCAACAAAGAATCATTACAATGTCGTTTCACGCTCGAACACGAGGTCGAGTATCGCAGCTTAGCTAATGTCGCAATGATATTGCTTGGTTTTCTTTGCTTTTTCAAGAGATCTCGGTTAATACTTCCAAGGTTCCAATTGTGTGGGTTGATAATTCCAAATGCGATATCTCTTGCTTCTAATCCCATTCTCCATGCTCGAACTAAGCACATTGAACTCGACATTCACTTTGTTCGTGAGAAAATTGCGCCTAATGCTCTTCGGGTGCAACATGTTCCTTCTTTAGATCAAGTAGTCTATTCTTCAACGATTAAGGCCCAAAACTCTTGACTAATGCTCTTCAGTGCAACATGTTAGCCGTAGTCATTGCTTCGCTTAGACTACATATTTTAAGTACAACGTAGTCTATTCTTCAATGATTTTCACACATAGACTACGGTTTTAGAAAACCGTAGTCATAGGTATAGACTACGCTTTTCAAAAAAAAAAACGAGACTATGTAGTGTAGATGGGCGATTCAAGCCTGTGCACCACTATGCAATCGTCCAGAAGATTTTTTTAGTATATTAGTTTAGTTATTATTTTAATATTTTATGATTTTGCCCTCCTCCCTACTTAGTTGTACTTTTTCCCTTTATTTATATAAATTCTAGAAGCTCCTCCTTTTTACAAAACCTACGGGGTTTTAATTTTAAATTCATTCTTTTCTTCCTTTCCCACTTTCTTCTCCCAAAAGTCAAAACAACTTACTTTTATTTTGTAAATTCGAAACAAGAGTAAAGTTGCACAAAACTCCATATTGAAGTTTGAAGAATCGATCATCATAATAAGTAAGTTTTGCATTTTTCGTAAATACTCTTGCTTATATTATTTATTCTTGTTTTAAATTTATATTGCTTATATTTCAATTTGTGTTTGTATTTTCAAATGCTATTATCCATTGTTGTCTTTGTTAGATGGAATTGAAGAATTTTTAGTGATTTCATTTCTTTGATTATCCGGGTTTATAAAGAATATTATGTTTGATTGTTTTATCGTATTTTTAAAAACACGTAGGTCACAATTTAGAATTGGTAAGTGAATGTGTGGCGTAGTTTTGATGTCTAATGTTATTTTGTCTGGTTTGTATCATTTTGAGAAACTTTTGGTATATTTAATTATAAATAAAGTTTTCTTTTTTGTCTGTTTGTCTTTACTTTAGTTCCATTCTTTGAAACATGACCTTTGATATTTATGAGAATTTACTTTTTTTCCGATCTTATTTTTGATAGCAACAAACAAATATTTTGAAATTTGACTCGATTCTTTACTTTTATTTGAAAGAAATCCATTAAATTTTTCGATGGAATCTCGCCCGTGCAGTTTCAGAATTCTGGCTCCGCCCCTGAGTGTAGAGATAGGCCAAATTTATAGTAGTGTCACCAAACCTCTAAGTTTCCAATTCTTTGCTCGCCTCCGAAACAAGCTGCAGGTTGTTTCATCTCGCTCGCTCGAATTGAGGGGCATGTTAGACTAAGTGACAAAATTGAAGTTAAAGAGTGTGGTGTACGTGGCATGCAAAAGCATGCAGGACCACCATTGCCAAATCATGCAGGACCACAACTGACAGCAACATTATGAAGAGGATAAAAGAATATATTGTGCAGAAACCATTTCTGATGGAGAGGCTGCTTTCTATACGTGTAGCATTGTGATTGTTACAGTACATTCCCTTGTATATTCCTTGATATATTGCTTAGGGTTATGCGTATAGAATAGTAGTATATAGTGATGTAAATCTCCTGCCATAATGCAGTGTATTGATCATCTCTATGAATGAATGAAAATGGGTTTTCTGTTACAAAAACTCTAGCATCCTCTTCTACATCTTTTCTATCATGGTAAATCTGCACAATATCTGTTACAAAAACTGTTACATATATGGTACTTCTTTCAGTTCATGGGGACAACGACGGTCATGTGTCTCATGTTCATTTTCCCAAGCTCATTCGTTCTCAGGTATGGCCTACTGCAGATTTTATTTCATTACCCAAATGTTTACTTTTGGGGATTAGCCTAGATAGATAAAAATAAAATAATATAAGTTAATCTATTCTTTACTTAGATGGATTGAAACTTTGGGATATCCAAGGCCTTTATAATATCTATCATTTGATCTAAATTTATTTGATTTTATATCCCATTAAAATGATGGGATTAGAGAAATTCTAGTAATGAGGTTAAAAATACTCAATCATATATCTTATTAATCATGATAAGTAAACGTCCGCTTAATTCTCTCAGCGTCCTAATAGGTGTAGAAGCAGAAAATGAATGTATTTATTGCTTGATTTATTACTTAAATTTTGCAGAGATGTTCACTGCATGTCATCAAGGCGAGATAAGGCCTTGGCGGTGTCGGTAATCTTCCTGGCTGTTCGGACGAGTTTGGTTGCCATTTTCTCGAATTTGTTTGATTATTTCGGCTTCAAATGATGACCAGAACTAATAAGAAGATTAAGACTAACAATGCATGTCGCCTTGTCCAAATTATTTTCTCGTGATCGAACAAACAGATTTGAAATGGCATTTGAGTAATTCATTATGGCCTATCTTCACTGTCAGCCTTGTTTCCCCTCTAGTTTCTGAATTCTGACCATGAAATTCGCCCTAGTGCTAAAGCCCTTAAATTTGGTAACAGAACCTTTTCAATTATATAAATGATAAATGAAGCACCCTCCAAAAAAATAAAAAATAAAAAATAAAAAAAATGATAATAATAATGAAGCTTTCGACTCTGTAGTCGGATCAAGGATGTTAAATGACACACCTTATTTGTGCTCACTGATCCGTGCAGTTGAAGGCAGTATTTTGAAAATTGGATCGAGTCGGTTAAACCAGCTTAACCATGGACCGGTCGGTTCAATTTTTTGGGTTCATATTGATTCCATTTTAAAAAAAAATCAGTGTAAATCGGTGAAAATCAATCGAAATCCAATAAAATCGATGATTCAGTGAACCAAACCAATTTCAATAATTCAAATAATTTTAACTGTAAATTGAACAAATTGATGTCAAGAGGATCTACGACCATTGTCTTGATAGACTAATACAACAGTCAACTTCTACCAATTTAAAACTTTTGATTGCAATTCTTTGATTAATTATCTATGCTAAAAATATTGACTAAATATTAAATAATTATTATCATTTCATCAGCAATAAATATTTTGTAAAATTATTATTGTTAAACTACTATTATATTAGAACCGACATTCATGTAAATGGAGATTATGATGTAAAAAAGATGGTAGTAGGAATTAATCGATATTTGTAATTGTTTTGTTGTATTACTTTTTCTTATAAATATAATAATGAACAAATATTGATAAACATATGAACTTTTGTTGATACGATGTTTAGAAATTTTAAAATTTGATTTAAATTATCATATTAATAGTTTTTCTAAATATTTATATGTTAATGTAAACACATCATACATACTAAAAGTCAAATACTTACAGACCATTCGATATTTTCAAAACAGTTCAAAATGATCGAACTAGTGACCCAATAACCCGATCAAGTGTCATGTTCGATGATCTATCCTGTTTTAAAAACATTGGTTCAGGTTAAGGATATGTATGGATACACGAGGTGGAGTTTAAGGCTTCATGACTACAAGTGAAATCTTCGACAATTATAGTTTACATCTAAAATTTGTAATTCAGAGATCTATTCTTGCTTGGAAACTCCAGGTTCCTAAGCTTCTCAGTCTGGATTTCTTTTTTACCTGCACATGTATCATAGTGATTAGTATAGGTCAAGCTTATTGCAGCATTTCTGAATGCTATTTCAATTATTTTGATGCTGGTGTTGGAGTTTACCTCTGCTACCACAGTTTCACCTTTATAGACTTTGAAAGATTGAGAAGTATAGCTACCAATAACACAAAATCACAAATTTCTCTGGTGGTATTGGTAGATAAGAATATTTCAAGCTTCGTCTTGAGTTGGAAAGAATGAGGTTTCTGCACAGTGAAGAGAAGATTGCTTCCGTCCAATCTTTCGCGGCTGTGGACTATCCAAATAATTTTGAAATTCCTTAGTAACCATCTCTGACTCTTTAATATTTAAGACTTCACAATATTTTTAATTTATCAAAGTCTAGCATAGGTATGAGATAACGTGTGTTGCATATGCAACCTCGATTTTAGTGTGAGTGAAATTTATACTCTCAATTAACGTGAATTATTAGGTAATCAGTGCAAAACCTCCTTTGCAATCTTAGGACTAATTTTTACGGATTTGGGACATTTAATTTGCTATTATTCATAGATTCGGATGACTTTTTCCTCAAATCTCTCTACAGTTTAATTCATATTAATAATCTTGTTTAAGAGAGCGTATTGTTGTATACCAGTAATGCGACTCGATGTTTATTTTATGCTAATAAATCGATAATATTTATTTCATAAATAATAAATACCAAATTTATAATCCAAAAATACCAAATTATACACTATAAAATCAATTTCCTAAATAAACCTTAAAACCATTTCAATCTCTATTAGTCTATTTTACAACTAATCGACCTCTAGTTTCAAAGCTAATCAACCTCCAAGTTTGAAGTTCCACAAATACATTTTAAGGTTATAAGCATATATATATATATATAGAGTTTGGTTCAAATAAGAACCATTTTTATCCTAAAAACTAAGAACCAAATGAATTTGCTATGAAAGTTAATGAATTCAAAAATTTAGAATTTTTCACCCGGGTTCGAATCCCATGAGAGACGAAAATTCTATTTTTTTTGGATTCAGTAACTTTTCCAACGGATTCATCAACTTTCAATGAATTCATCATTTTTTGGGTTCTCACGATAAAAATGGTTCTCACGTTAACCTCCCATATATATATATCGGATGGATCATGTAAGAATGAAAATATAATATCAATAATCATAACATTCACCAATCATATCAACAATAATTATACTACACGCCGTAGCAATATAAACACATAAACAACAACATTAAGAATTATTGATGTTATCATTGTTGATTTTGTTGTTGAATGTTCTAATTAATGTTGAAATTAAGGTATGTGCTTCCTCTGTTTTTTTTTTGGGTGATGCTGTATATTAATTGAGAGTGGCTAGAGGTACAGACGTCTTCATTGTGAAATTTAGTACCTCTCCGTCCACAATATGTGTATCACAATTGCATTATTTAACGTCCACGAAAAGTGTATCACTTTCATTTTTAGGACACTACTCTCTACTATTCAACCTTACAACCACTCATTATGTGCCAAAAATCATTTATATCACTCACAACCTAACACATGGTGGGATATTTTCTCCACTCAAACAACACCCACCAATAATTTTATTAAAAGTCGTATCGTCCACAAGTGGTACACTTATTGTAGACGAATATAATAACTATTTTGCCTTGCTTTGGTTATCTGACATTTGTTGTTCGTATAAAATAGTATGAATGCGTTGTATCATGGGAAATGTTTTGGATTTTTCTGTATGAGATTAGCCTTGTCAATGAATGAGTTTTATATGTACCAAAATCAATAAATACATATCGATTCGGATTCTAAAATTAGTAACGGAGCTAGGCCAGGGGTGTTCATGGGCCCTCAACTTTTTTGAAAAAACTTCATATTATTTTATATTTAACAATAAGCTAAAAAAGTTTGTCGTAGTTTAGAAGGTTAGGATACTTCTCTCACTCGATGAACTTGGGATCAAGTCCACGTAACAATAATTTTTTAGTTGTTCCGGTTTCTTTCTTTCCTTTGTTCTATAATTTATTGTTTCTCTCTCCTACCTTTCCTTTGTTCTATAATTTATTGTTTCTCTCTCCTATGTTCCTTTATTTCCTTTTTTTCTTGCTCTTCTGTTTCTCTCTCTCTACTTTATGTTCTTTTTTTTTAATTTAGTTTTTGTTGATAAAATAAAATATGTATGCAATAATAATGATTTATATACGAATTAATATAATTAATTTAATTTCCACAGATCTATCATAAATTTATTCTAATAACAACCAACTGAAGACATCCAAGTTATTTGAATTCTCATTTTAAGCTCTAAAAATAATTGATGATAGAGCAATCAAAATATAGATTGAATGAATACATGATGATTATTTTAGAAATATAATTGTTGATCCCGTTTTTATTATCACAAGTTCTTTTTTCAAAAATTCTAAAATAAAATTTACCATATTTTTTCCAACTTTATGTCGAAGATGCATCGTTTTAGGCCAACTCTAATATTGCACTAAAACACCAAGTGAAAATACATCATTTCGATACAAAATCCACATCAAAATGGCACTATACATTGGATTTGCTCTTATGACCCACGTTATGATATGATCATATATTTTTAATTATTTTAAGATTGTCATGTAATTTAAATAATATTAAATTATTATTGAAATTGTTATAATTAATTTGTAATTTTCTTTTTAAAATTATACTTATAACTTTTATAATTATGATTATTTGGGCTCCCAGAAAAAATATTTATGGCTCCATCAAATTCTGAAACCGATCAATTAGTTATCGAACACGGACCATCAAACTATGGGTTCGGGTAAGGTAATTACCAAAATGCTAAAATAATTATCAATTTATATGATTTTTTTCAACTTAATAAAAAAAGATAGTAAATTAGTAATAGAATGTCTAAAACATATTAAATAAGCCCATAATACCAAAAAAATTGTCGGATCGGGTTGGATCCGGAACAACCAAGTCGGGTTTGGACCGGTCCATTTCTGATTGGATTGAATTCGGAACCACTGCTAATGGACTATGAACGGTTCCGAATTGATCTGGATAAAACTCATCAATTAATAAGTTTATAGATAATACTTGTGCGTCTTTTATATATTTTATTTATTTTTGATTCATCATTACTCTTTCTACTTGTTGCATAGCTTGGAGACCATGCTACTATTATGGCTTTTTTATGCTTGCTTATATTATTTCCATGTCTAAGAGTGTAGATAGTCAAATGAAATTTAGAAGAGATAAATTTTCTTTTATGTGGTGTTTAGGTTATTGTACGTAGGGGTGGAAATACGTTTGGTTTTGGTTAATTCGGTTAACCGGAATCGAAAAATGCATATATATGTTGACCGATAACCGAAACAATTGGTTATTCGGTTATCCAAATAACCGATCAGTTCGATTATCAGCTATTTGGTTAAACCATTTTTTTAGATAAAACTAGAGAAATATATACATCTCCCATAA
Source organism: Salvia rosmarinus (assembly GCA_036937905.1). Classification (NCBI taxonomy): domain Eukaryota; kingdom Viridiplantae; phylum Streptophyta; class Magnoliopsida; order Lamiales; family Lamiaceae; genus Salvia; species Salvia rosmarinus. The sequence goes on from JAODLM010000354.1 coordinate 910,369, forward strand.
CAATAGCAAGCATGTATGCCAACAGCAAGCCTTCGAAAATTGCAAGAAAAGATTAACTCGGTTGCTCCTTAAACCATATATTGTACCAATGTAAATAAAATCCTCATCAATGCAAGAAAAGATCACTCATGTATTGTACTCAAAACCATATAATTGAAAAGCATAGAACATTTATGCCAAATGTTGTTTCTAACATCACAACATTATTTTTTTCAATATATTCTTGCAAAACTCATCCCAGAGCACCCAAACTAAATCCAAAGTTAGCCAGCACATCAATAAATTTACCAGAATTCATAATACACAAACAGAAGGTTATCTATTTAGCACACTATAAGAAAAGATCCAGAATTTAAACAACAAGATAGGCACCAAAATCATAAGAGCCCATAAAATATAAGCACGTGAACAAGTCAACAAACAGAAAGCAAATCAACAACAATTACTCAGTTACTGCCAAACTTGGAAAGTCTTCTTCAATAGGTCATCAACTGCAGCACAATTAAGTATCAAAAACATCAGCAAGACATCAACCTACAAATGCAATAGAACATAAGCCCATATTCATAACATTCAAATTCCACTTTTTCTCATATTGGCGGACTGCGACCCAAGAGGATTCTCTATTGGCTCACTCCATTCTCTAAATCCAACAGATGCCAACACTATATAGAAATAAGAATTCATATATGAGAAAAGATTCACATTATTTCTTAATGCTAACAAAATAATTCAAACAAATTAAATGTACCCTTATTATATTCTTGTTCTTGCTCTTCCTCGGGTGTTTCTTCTTCATTTGTCGTGTGGGATAAGCTTGATTTCAACCAATCTTCAGCACATATCAGAGCCTCAACCACACCAGGAGCTAATGAGATTCTAAATGGGTACAAAATACGACCTTCCGTGTTGAATGCTGACCCAGAAGCAACGGTTGAAATGAGAACGACCAAAATATCCCTAGCCATCTCAGATAGAACATGGTAGCGCATGACGTTTTTCAACCACCAATGCAGGATATCAAAATTGTCCACCACTTCAATTTGATCCCCTACTTTAGGCTCCTTATGCTGCTTCTCACTAGATATATGGTCAACTCTGAAATATTAGAATCATCGGGTTTTTCGTCACTACTATCTTCTATAATACGCATAGAACCTCGACGAGATCTGATCGCCTCTGAGTATGAGCTGCAATAGAAGCACTAGTCTCAACAATAGATGTAGTGGATGTGGCTCTTGAAATTGGAGGATTCGAAGTCAGCTACTTCTTATAAAACTCAAATAATTCATTCATCGTCTCTTTCACATTTGTAGTTAGCTCGATTCCCCTAGTAGCTCCATACACCTTCTTCAAACATTTTTCCACATGCTTGAGCTTTTGTCGAGGATCCAACAAGACAGCAATAAAAAGAATCTTATTAAGTTTGGGATTCAACTCCTTCGCCTCCGACCAATACTTGCCGATATTCTTCATCATTTTGCTTGCCATTAAGGAGATTTCAGCATCCACATTCTTCTCCAACTCAGAGATGTGGTCAAATATGTCATACATTTCTTTGAAAAACAAATAAGATGTAATATATGTGGTGCAGGATACGAGTGTCACAGCCCGACTAGGCTGATCCCGAAGGACTGCCTTGTCGGACCGCGACTTGGGGTTGGATTAAAGAAGCGGGAAAGAAATGAGGATCTTAGTATTGATTTCTATCCATATCATTGGTAAGGAAAAATGAGTTAATACGGAGGCATATGTAATATCAAGTTCGATTCAAATAGTCTGACCAAACAGTAGTTGATTATGTAATCACTACTAGGATATTCAAGAGTTCAACATATATTTAGAATTCAAAAGAGTTCAAGAGTTTGCAGCGGAATAAACATGTGAGATATGCATATGAAGATGCATTCTCAAGGTGAACCAAAAGATGTTCCATTTTCATCGACAAAAGAAATCCTGCTCAACTCCACTTCGTTACATCACCAGCTCAACCTGCACATCAAAAACGAATATGCAGGGCTAAGTACAAAGTACTCAGTGGGCATATGCCGAAATATTTTATATTTTCTTCACGAAATTGTACTGTCGTCACCACAGTAAGACACAAGGGTTTTGGTTTGAAAGGCCTTGTGCTTACTAAACATTTTATCATTTTCTCAAAGTCGACTGGCCAGACATTTTCTTACAGTGTATAATCCAAATCGGCTATGGAACGCGTCGGGAGGGAGGCCTCCCTTTACCCGAACGCACGACTGACCGCAATGGTTCAGGCTAAATGTACACATTCCAAACTGGCATCAACCAGTAGGACCCGAATTCGAAATATCTCATGTTGGCCCGGTCAACCCAAATGTATGTATACAAAGCAATAAACATTTTAGCAGACAGTATCGCATTTAAACATTTGCAGTTCAAGAAAGCAGTAAATGATTTTTATAAAATTACATTTTGTTTAGATAAGAATGCCCACCTCAAGAATTGTCCTTCTTGAAGTACCTGCTAGCGATCATTTGTTGTTTTCGGTTACATCCACGCTGGACCTTGTCAACGTAAGAAATATAATTTAGTACGTCATTCGCTTCTTTCGAGAAGCATCACTAAGATTCAACGATCTCGATATCTTTTAAGTCTTAGAGTTTCTGGATTTTAGGATTTTCGTTATCGATATGACTCAGTTAACAATCTATATATCGTCTATTAGGTTCGTCTCGCTATGACGATAGATGACACTTCATCGTTGCATTCTTCCTTTCCATCGATGTTTCTCCACGTCGTTTCATACAATTTATGAATCCTAAGTTCATAACTAATCTTTGTCGTTTGTTAACGCGTATCAACGATTTCGAGTTCCAATACCTCATTCATCACTATCATTTCCTCGCCGCGTTTCTCGCCTCACACGTCCCACATATTCTATCAAAGAAACTCATAACTATGATACACGATTAATTAAGATTTCTCATACTTCAATCATCTTCTAACAATCATTCTATAAATTAAAGTTACTTAGTAATAATATTTCCCCAAGCATCTACTTGACATAATCAATTCATTAATTAACTAATTAAATCTCTAATTTAATTAAGTAAATCCATAATTAAAGCTTAATTAAATGGGTCAAGTTAAATTTCCAATAGCATCTCATCAATTAAATCAAATCAATTTAATTCATCTTAGATTTTCACTAATTATGATTTATTTCCAAACACACCTATTTAGCAATTCACTTAAGGTCCATCTCATTACATAAATAAATCACTTAAAAAGCGTAATTCTCAAATTAACCCTTAACATAATTAATTAATTAATTATGCTATTAAAAAAAATAGACTTATTCAATCTCATGAATTTAATTAACTCATTATAAATAATTGATATTTAGATTATTATTTAATTAATTAAGAATTAATCTCAAAATTTAATTATTAGAATTAAATCTCATATTTAATTAATATATAATTTATTCAATCCTTAATTTAATTTTAATGGATCATAGATAAATAATCAAGCCCATTACCAAATTAAATTCTTAGCCCAACATTTAAAATAAATCTAAGCCCACCTTAAATTTAAGTAAAGCCCATATCAATTTAATGCTCTTCATCTTTAATTTAATTCCAATGCTCATCTTAGTAAATAAAGACAAGAAATAGAAACAGGCCTATTATCATTTTAATTCTGCCCATGACCCATTCTATTATTTTCGACCCATTTATCACTTATTCCAGAGCCCATATTATTATTTCGGGCCCAGCCCATTATCACAAGGCTCAAACATATAAAATTTTCAGCAATTGAATTAAACTAAAACCAAGCCCAACACTTATCTAATTTCAAAGGCCCATTCTTCCATTATTTTTCGACCCAACTCTTAAGCCCCAACACCAGCCCAACCCAAATAATTTCTTCGGCCCAATGTCATAAGGCCCAAACCCAACAAGAACAAAATTAAAACCCTAGCAGCCCCCATTCCCACCTTTCACTCTCATCTCTCGGCTCTCACTCACTCACTCACTCACATGGCGCACACACACACAAGATCGTCGTCGCCGCCTCCACGTCCGGCTGGCCAAGTCGTCGGTCGGCGAGCTGCATGGTCGCCACCGCAACCTCGGCCTCCTCTCCTCTCTGTTTTCTCGCGGACACACACAAACTCCGCGCAGACCTCTCTTTCTCTTTCCTTTTCTGTCGCCGACATCTTCTCGTCTCCGGCGAGCCATCCTGGCCGACGAAACCATGGTCGCCTCGCTGGCCCTTCGTCCAGCCTCCTCCCTCATTTCTCACCCTCTCGTCTTCTCCAAATCATACACACACAGATGATAAATGCACACACTAATTCCCCCATTCTCTCATTCCGGTCTACCCGCGGCCGCGGCGCAATCGGCGAGCACCGCTGCCGTATGTCCCGTAGACAGAGCTCCACCTGAAGACCTCAAGCCCTCTCTTATTCCAGACGCCACCGTGTCACGTGGCCCTTGCTCCAGCCACCACGTTGTGCCTCCTTCACGCCTTCGTCGACCTCTGCTCTGCCACCGCCGCTGTCGATGCCGTCATGTGCAGAGCTTTGTCATCCTCAGGCCTGAAGCCTTCTCTGCCACCACGTTACACCACCTCGACTTGGCCACCATCGACAACCGACAGCCGAGCCCTAGTGGCTCGGTCCAAACACTATAGTTCTATGTTCAAAAGCATCTCTTATGCATTTAGAAAATTGTTGTGGACTAATATTGGTTATGTGTTTCTGTTCTTGATTATGTAAATGGAATGCATAAAAATTTTAGTAGAGAGAGTTTGAGTGATATTGAACCTGTATGAAGTAGGCTGTATGAGTTTGCTTTGTTGTTGTGTTGATCAGAGGGATAATAATTTCTTGAAACAACAAAGTATTACAAGTTGTTAGCTTGGATCTTGTAAGAAGATGAAAAATACAGAGGAAATAAGTTCTTACTTTTTTGTTGGTTATCTTCTGTTGTTGTCGACAAGTTTGGAAAGTGGGGAAAATGTGGGTTGATTAATTACACATGAGAGGAGATATGGGTGTTGCTGTAAAGTTTCCATAGGATTCTTAGAGGTGTGATGATGAAATCCGAAAAAATATGTATGTAGGGAAAAGTGGAGGATTTTGGGGGATTTAAAATGATGTGGTTTGATTAGATAATTTATCCAGTATAAAATATTTGGCTCGGTATTCGTTCTTCGATATTTGTTTAAATTTCTCGTTCGAAAATAAAGTTTAAACATCGGCTTATAAATTTTTAATAATCATTCTAAACTCAAATCTCGATTTAGCTAAATAAATTAATTAATCAAAGTTTTAAATTTCTCGGGGTATTACAACGAGCAAGGTCAAGTCATAAAATGATTTCAAGTACTCCATTATCTTTCTAACATTAACCCAATCATCATCTCGAGGCAACCCTATTGGTTGTTCTTTGTATTTCTTTTGATTTAACTCATCAACAAACTCAATATTCATGGATCCATAGAGCTTAAACGCTGCCTCATATGGTTCAGCCGACTCCAGCATCAGATATGTAGAGTCCCACCTTGTTGGCACATCCAATGCTAACCATTTGTCACGACCCGACTACTTAATTAAATAATTAACTAAGTAATCAGGCTATGACTGGGATGGAATACAAACATATTAACTTCTAATTTGAAATGTCTCCAAGAATCAAATGGTTTAGCTAACTAATTGACAACCAAACATAAAGATCAAGGTTAACATTTAAAGGTTTCATATACAACTTTAACATCCAAAAGAGGTTATCATAAGTTAAGATCAAGAACATATGAGTTTGGCAACGAATGGATGGATGAACGTCATGTATAAAGACATGACATTCAGGGCATACTAATATTTACAACAAAATAATCCCTAGCTCAGCTTCCTATTCCATCGCCATCTCCGAGCTCAACCCGTATAAAAAAAATATGAAGCGTGAGTACCAACTTACCGAACTTTCCTCAATGCATGGGTTGAAATAAATAATATCCGAGTTGAGTTTTAATAGCATCACAATTTATAAACTGTAACAACGCCATCTCATGTAATATTATGCTAAATCAATATTATCTTCATGTGTTGGCCCCGAAGGTTACCAATCCCAGTCCTGCCCTATCTACGTTCTTCGGTAATGAGAAGTAGGCCTCCTTCTCAATACCCTAACCGGTCTACACAATCATAAACTTTCCGGACATTGCCGGTCTATACAATTATAAACTTCCCGGTCATTAACAAAATTCTTTCGTAGATAGGTAACATGAGCTTATATTTAATAAGTAACATAATCTTATGCTCAATAAACATCACGATCTTATGTTCAACAAGTAACATAATCTTATGCTCAACAAATCACATGATATTATATTCAACGAATACCATGATATTAAGTTCAATAAAGAACATTATTTTATTTACATCATGCCAAAAGTCAATATTTCAGAATAATATGCAAGATATAAATGATATATTCAATATCAAACACACATTAGGGGGAAAAAACCCCACGTGGCACGTCGTCACTCTATAAGTTCCTCCTTCTCGTCCTTCAAGATGCCCTTGTCCTTACTCGATCCTTGTAAATAAAATAATTATCAAATTTAGCAACATTCTTAGTCACTTGAGCATATTATATCTTATTCTTAATTTTACAAAATTCTAAGAATTAAGTTAGGTTATTGTATTTCTTAATAACTTATGTCCTTAGTAAGCTTTAATTTTAATAATTTACATAGCATACCAAAATCAAAGGAATTTAAGTAATTTATACTTAGTGTCATCAATACGTAACATTTTAAACCTTAACTCAAGGCAATTAAGTAAACCCATTTCACTTGTATACTTATCATAAGTTTACTAATTTAACTCTCAAATCGTCTTATTAATATACAAATTATAACGAAATTTCGGCAGAGTAAGTTTTTTAAAATGAATCGCCATTTCATTCCAAATCAACCAAACTCATCCAAACACCACCAAATCATCACCATCTGCTTAAATATATACTTAGGAACTTAAAACATGTTCAAACAATTCCATTTATTTCATATTCAAAGCATGCCCTTCAACCACCATATTATGTAATTAAATGAATTTTTCAATCTATAACTAATTCAATTCAAAACAACTCACATTCATACTCATTTATCATCAATGATCATCAATCCACAATCAATTTCAATCTTAATCAAACTCATCATATAAATTTAACAACTTAGCATAAACTTTAATATTTCAACTTTCAATATATAAGTCCATAAAATCCCATAATTTCAACTTAAGCATTATCTATATCCTAGATCTCAAAAATCATATCATTTACATCAAATAAAATCAAGAACTCAAAGATCACTCAACCTCATAATTTTTGAAAATGAGGGATAATATATACATTCAATTCATTCCAATTTCTTTTACTAAATCATGTTTATTTCCACTTAATTACACATATCTAAACTCAATTTAATCAAATCATAACAAATAATTAACATGCAAAATTAGGGTTTATATATGCTTACTTTAATTCACCAACTTCATGAATTTCAAGAATTTAAACCATAGATTATGATATTTAAGCATCATAAGCAATAAGAAATCAACTAACATAACAAAAATTAAATAATTCAACCTTAACCTAAAACTTGAAATTTTTGAAAACCCTAGTATAGAAGAACATCGTGTTTATCAATTTTAATCACAAAAACTTGGATGAAATAAGGTTCTTACCTCCTTTGGAATGATTTTCACTTAATTAAGCACTTAAAATTTGGATTAAAAGTGAAGAAAAATTTTGTGTGTGAGAGTAGAGTGTGTGTTCTAAAAAATGAGGGAGAATAGAGCTTGAAGATGATTAAAAATGAATTTGGTTCTAGAAGTTGTATATATATAGATTTATTCATTTATTAATTCATTTTCTTTTTATTTCTCCCTAATTTCGAAAATTACATAAATTATCCTAAAAATTTACTAAGGTTGGACATTAATATTCTTTAATAGTAAAAACTCAATTTTCTCATTAATATAAAGATCCAAAACAACTAAATCCATTATTGAAATGAAAACCATATAAATATAGATTTAATTCTTTCATATACAAATAATCAATTAATTATTCTATTAATTCATAACTTTCGAAAATTATAGAAAATAATTTCCTTCTCATTAGATATTTATAAAATAAAATTATTTAAGCCATTTAATAGCTTAAACATTATCCCATTTCATTTTATAAATAAATCTCATATAAAAATAATTAATACATTTTTCTTTAGAATATTTTCCATTTAATGAACTTTTTCATCCAAACACATAATAATAACCACATATCTCCTATTTTATCATAATAAAACTTTTTTCTAAATAATATCTATTTCTTCTAAATTCTATTCCTTCGATTAGCAACTAATCGAATTTCTATCGCTTTCTAATTTATTATGCACTTCTTTATAAATTTTAGGGATGAAATGTCTTTAAGCTCCTAATTAATACTTAATTAATCTATTTTGAGCTTCTTGTGTTCTTTTCTTAATCTGCCGCACTATCTGAATCATGCCAAGAGCTTTTATTAGACCAAGAGCTTTTATCCGCACTATCTTCTAATGCTTCAGGGCCAAGAGCTTTTCTTTATCCAACCTTGTCCCAATAAAGAGGCGACCTACATTTCTTGCCGTATAGTGCTTCGTAAGGAGCCATTTTTATTGTCGCTTGATAACTATTGTTATAAGCGAATTCGATCAGCGGTAGAACTTGTTCCCATTGGTCTCCTCTATCTAACACCACGGTTCTGATCATGTCCTCAAGCGTTTGTATATTTCTCTCAGTCTGGCCGTCGGTCTGTGGGTGGAATGCTATGCTGAAATTTAGCTGAGTACTCAATTCCTTTTGGAAGCTCGTCCAAAATCGAGAGGTAAATTTGGAATCTCTGTCTGAAGTAATTGAGATGGGCACTCCATGTAACCGTACAATTTCTCGAACATAAATTTGTTGCTAGTTTATTGGCTCCATATGTCACATGAATCGGAATGAAATGAGCACTTTTGGTTAATCGATCAACTATCACCCAAATCACTGTGTTTCCTCACTTCGATCTAGGTTATCCTGTTACGAAATCCATAGCTACGTGGTCCTATTTCCACTCAGGAATTTCCAGGGTTGCAGCTTTCCATATGGCCTTTGATGCAACGCTTTAACTTGTTGACAAGCTAAGCATCGTTGAACATATGATGCTATTTCTTGTTTCATTCCCGTCCACACAAATCGTTGCTTGAGATCTTGATATATTTTCGTGCTTCCGGGATACGCGTACGGAACATTGTGAGCTTCACTTAAAATTTCGTCTTTCAATTTTTCATCATTAGGCACGAATATACGATTACCTAACATAATCGCATTATCTCCAGCTTCATGATATCCTTGATGATCTCCAATTCTAATTCTCTCTCGTAATCTTTCAAGTTGTGCGTCTTGTCTTGCGCCTCAATTATCCAAGCTCTCAAATTTGGTGTTCCCACTAATGCCGCTACAATTTCTTGAGTAGTCTCAGGTGGTACTACTACTTCTAGCTTCATTCTTTCAAATTTTTTCAGCAATTCTTCCTTCTCGGACAACAAGAACCCTATCTTTTCTTGACTTTTCCTGCTCAAGCGTCGGCTACGACATTTGCCTTTCACGGATTATATTTAATTTCGCAATCATAGTCCTTAACTAACTCGCTTCGTTGCCACATATTTAAATCTCTCTGCTCAAAGAAGTATTTCAGACTTTTATGATCAGTGAAGATTTCACACTTTGATCCATATAAATATTGTCTCCATATCTTCAATGCATGGACCACTGCGGCTAACTCCAAGTCATGGGTAGGATAATCGAGTTCATGGGGTCTCAATTATCGTGAAGCATAAGCGATCACCTTCCCCTCTTGCATAAGAACACATCCTATCCCATTTCTTGACGCATCAATATAAATAGTATATCCCTTCTCTGGATCAGGTACTATCAAAACAGGAGCGGTGGTCAATCTATCTTTGAGCTTTTGAAAACTATCTTCACATTCCTGAGTCCATTGAAATTTTACTCCTTTCTTCAACAGCTGTGTCATCGGCCTAACAATTTTAGAAAATCCTTCAATGAATCTCCTATAATAACCTACTAAGCCTAGAAAACTTCGAATCTCGTTTGGAGTTGTAGTCGATTTCCATTCTTTAACAGCTCGCACTTTCGTAGGATCAACTTTAATTCCTTCTGCTGAGACAATATGCCCCAGGAAATTCACTTCTCTCAACCAAAATTCACATTAACTGAATTTAGCATATAGCTTCTCAGTTCTTAACTTCTCCAGAACGGTTCTTAAATGTGTTTCATGCTCCTGTTCACTTTTTGAATATATCAAAATATCATCGATAAACACTAGTACGAATTTATCGAGATATTCATGGAAGACACGATTCATAAGGTCCATAAACATAGCAGGAGCATTAGTCAATTCAAACGGCATCACTACAAACTTATAGTGTATGTATCTTGTCCGAAAGGCAGTTTTGGGTATGTCTTCTGTTTTAATCTTCACTTGATGATACCTTGATCTTAGATCGATCTTTGAAAACACATTCGCTCCTCTTAATTGATCAAACAAATCATCTATTCATGGAAACAGATACTTGTTCTTTAAAGTCAACTTATTCAGCTCCCGATAATCGATATACATTTGTAATGTACCGTCTTTCTTCTTAACAAAAAGAACAGGCGCTCCCCAAGGTGACACACTCGGTGGAATGAATCCTAAGTCCAAAAGTTCTTGCAACTGAATTTTTAATTCTTGTAACTCCTTAGGAGCCATCTGATATGGTGCTTTTGAAATTGGTGCCGAACCAGGTTCAAGATCTATAGAAAAGTCCAACTGTCGATCTAGCGGCAATCCTGGTAGCTTTTCTGGAAATACATCCTGATATTCTCGCACAATTTGTACGTCTTCTATTTTTCTTTCTGTCTTGCCCCCATCATTCAAATATACCATATAAGCATGATTCCCTTCACGTTTCATCAATTTATCTACTTGAAGAGTCGAAATTATGAGAACTCGTCTTTTTCTTTCATCAATTCCGTAGAAAAAAGTAGGTTCTTCCCCTGGCGGTTGAAACACAATTTCTCGGTGTTCACAACGGATTGTTGCAAAATTCTTAGTTAACCAATCCATTCCTAGAATAATATCTACGTCTCTCATACACAGAAGATGTAATGATTCAGCTCTCAGTCTGAGTGACCCTAACTCAAATTCTAAGTTAGGACACACTTGGCTAACTACTGTCATCCCACCTAACGGGGTAAGCACTTCAAAACTCATATCAACTTGTTCTATAGGAAGATCAAGATTATCTATGCAGATGGTAGAAATAAAGGAACGTGATGCTCCAGTATCAAAAAGAATAATGATAGGCACAGCTTTTATTCGAGCCATACTTGTCAAATTGCCAGGACTCTTCTCAGGCTGTTTCTGTTTTAGAGCATATGCTTTCTGATGTTGAGGTTGTGGTTGAAAAGATTGAGTCTACATCTGTGAAAAGGAAGTGTCTGGACTATGTAGCAGAGGTGGTTAAGGAAACTGATATTGGAATTGTTGAGGATATCCAGTAATAGTTTTCACCTGTTGCATTGGCCTGGAAGATTTTGGCCATTCACCACGTCCAGAGAATTTCGGTCGACAAGGACAAGTGGACGAGAAATGACCATACTGTCCACAAGTATAACAGTTGTTGCTTCCGAATCTACAGACACCTGAGTGTACTCTATTGCATTGTGGACAGGTTGGTGGTCTTGCCAGATTTTGGGGAGGTTGGAATTGTCCTGCAAATGATGGCCGAAACGGTCTCGGCGGTGTTGGCCCCTGTTTCAAGAAGGGTCGCTTATTTGGGAATCCTTTGCCTTCCCATTTCTGTTTGCCTTTAAAATTTTGTTCCGTTTGAGAAAATTTTGATGGAGCCATACTTTGAGGTAAACTGGGATTAGCTTCCATGATAGTTTTCTCAGATTGCATCTCCATTTCCATGTCTAATGCCCGATTCAGAGTTTATGCATACGACATCGGCGGTGGGTAGCTAATATAACTCGAAGTTCTGGTCGCAGTCCAGAACGGAACATCTATGCCATCTTCTCGTCGGTTTACACTTTGTAAGGTGCATATCGTGACAACGTACAGAATCTCGATCATATTCCGCTACACTCCTGTTCCCTTGCTTCAAATTCATAAATTCCATCTCCTTTTGCTTCCGATAACTTCGTGGAATAAACTTGGCATATAACTCCTCCTTGAATTGTTCCCAAGTGAAACTGGCTAACTGTTCATGAGCAAGAGTCTTTTGTCGCGCTTTCCACCAGAAGTTTGCCGATCCTTTGAGTAAGAAGGATATGCACAGAAGACATTCTTGGTCGTTGCATTCTAGAAATTTGAATATCCTTTCTATCACTGCACCCTCTTGACTTCAGCAGGGACTACCCCAAGTAAAGTTTGGTGGGTTTTGCCGAAGAAAGAGTTCAGCTATTTTTCGATTAGGTTGAGGAGATGTAGCAACAGGGATATTTTGAGGAGTTGTTTCACTCCCTTGACCTTCAGAGATTGGGGTTCTTCTTCGGGGTGGCATACTGGATTCAAAAGAAGAATATAATATTTGCAATAATTGGTTGAACATCAATGCAAAGGAATAAGGATTCATTTCATAATTAAATTCATGTGTAGGACAAATTAAGCATAAAAAATCATGTGATCACAACAAGGACAAATAATAAAGCAGGATAATTCATATTTTATATCAAAGAAAACTGCCTCCCCGAGGACTTTTACAAAAACAAATTTTGGCCTCAACGATATTTGGGCTGATAGTGTTGCTTTCATAATTATATGTACATGATCTACCATCATCCTTACTACATTTCCTAACTAACTACTAACCAGTCTTAATAACTATAATTTTAACTCGCATCGGCATCATCATCTGACTTCTTCAGTTCCTCAGATGTTTCTGGTTCAAGTTCCTCTGGTGTAGGGAGACAACCGGTGGATGAGCAGGCAGGTTATCCAGGAGTGAGAAGGGATGGATCGGTAATAGATGGTATCTCATTGATGGGCAAAGACTGCAAACTCGAGGTACCAACTGAGAATTGACACTCGGATTCGATGTTTGAATCAATTGGAAGTGGTGATGAAGTGATTTCTGGAGGAGGGGTAAGAAGAATAGCTGGTGGTGATGGAGATCTTAAAGCAAAAGGTTGATCATACAAGTCTAGTTCAATAGAAGTCAGTTCAGATTCAATACGATGTTCATAATCAAAAGAATAATTTGAAACAATGAACGCTTCCAACTCAGGACTATGCTCATTGGGTTCATCGGTATCAGGTTCATTCCTACTCTTTTCTGGAGCTAGGAGATTATCTAGAATTTGATGGACTGCAGGAATAAAATGATTTAAAGAAGTGTATTGACCAGGAGGAGGATTCTCAGTCAAACTGAATTGTTCTTTAACAAGGTCAACAAAACCAACAAGGTTACCAATAACTCTGGCTTCTATGTCAGGATGTACAAAATCCAAGGCAGCCACAAAAGCCCATCCACGCCAATTAGGAGGCAAAACTTGCACTAACTGGAGTAACCCGTCTAGCTCTGTAACACCGTACTGCCTTACCAATGCCCATAATTGCAACTACTGATTGAGAAAACGAACCATGTTCTGATGCTCACCCATTCTAAAGGAATAGAACCAATCCATTCTTCCTCTAGCAGTCGGTCTAGCCGTTGTGCTTTTCCTTGCAGTAGTTCTTGTTCTTGCCATCCTATAACAAAATATAACTTAAATACTACCAAAGGCGCATATACATATAACTATCCCCTTTTTAGACTAAAACTTCTCACTTTTTTTTACAACACATTCATCTTTCATCATACTTTTTCAAACATATCACATCATATAAATTTACATCATGCTCATCAAAATTTTTCCCATACATGCATATTCAATGATTCTCATAACAAATCATGACTTATCTTACCTAGTTGAGCTGAAGAGATGGATTTGGAATGTTGAGCTACTATCAAGTTCTTTCTAGTTTTAAGACTCAAAGTTTTCAAAGAAAGGTTGGCTCAAGAAAGAAAGATTCACAGGTCCAGAGCGAAACTTACTCCGATACCACTCAGTCATGACCCGACTACTTAATTAAATAATTAACTAAGTAATCAGGCTATGACTGGGATGGAATACGAACATATTAACTTCTAATTTGAAATGTCTCCAAGAATCAAATGGTTTAGCTAACTAATTGACAACCGAACATAAAGATCAAGGTTAAGATTTAAAGGTTTCATATACAACTTCAACATCCAAAATAGGTTATCATAAGTTAAGATCAAGAACATATGAGTTTGGCAATGGATTGATGGATGAACGTCATGTATGAAGACATGACATTCATGGCATACTAATATTTTCAACAAAATAATCCCTAGCTCAGCTTCCTATTCCATCGCCATCTCCGAGCTCAACCTGCATAAAAAAAATATAGCGTGAGTACCAACAAGTACTCAGTGGGTTACCGCTAAAAATTAAACTTTATTAACTTACCGAACTTTCCTCAATGCATGGGTTGAAATAAATAATATCCGAGTTGATTTTTAATAGCATCACAATTTATAAACGGTAACAACGCCATCTCATGTAATATTATGCTATATCAATATTATCTTCATGTGTTGGCCCCGAAGGTTTCCAATCACAGTCCTGCCCTATCTACGTTATTCGATAATGAGAAGTATGCCTCCTTCTCAATACCCTGACCGGTCTACACAATCATAAAGTTCCCGGACATTTCCGGTCTATACAATTATAAACTTCCCGGTCATTAACAAAATTCTTCCGTAGATAGGTAACATGAGCTTATATTCAATAAGTAACATGATCTTATGATCAATAAACATCACGATCTTATGTTCAACAAGTAACATATCTAAACTCAATTTAATCAAATCATAACAAATAATTAACATGCAAAATTAGGATTTATATATGCTTACTTTAATTCACCAACTTCATGAATTTCAAGAATTTAAACCATAGATTATGATATTTAAGCATCATAAGCAATAAGAAATCAACAAACATAACAAAAATTAAATAATTCAACCTTAACCTAAAGCTTGGAATTTTAGAAAACCCTAGTATAGAAGAACATCATGTTCATCAATTTTAATCACAAAAACTTAGATGAAATAAGGTTCTTACCTCCTTTGGAATGATTTTCACTTAATTAAGCACTTAAAATTTGGATTAAAAGTGAAGAAAAATTTTGTGTGTGAGAGTAGTGTGTGTGTTCGAAAAAACGAGAGAGAATGGAGCTTGAAGATGATTCAAAATGAATTTGGTTCTAGAAGTTGTATATATATATATATATATATATATATATATATATATATTCATTTTCTTTTATTTCTCCCTAATTTCAAAAATTACATAAATTATCCTAAAATTTACTAAGGTTGGACATTAATATTCTTTAATAGTAAAAACTCAATTTTCTCATTAATATAAAGATCCAAGATAATTAAATCCATTATTGAAATGAAAACCATATAAATATAGATTTAATTCTTTCATATACAAATAATCAATTAATTATTCTATTAATTCATAACTTTCGAAAATTATAGAAAATAATTTCCTTCTCACTAGATATTAATAAAATAAAATTATTTAAGTCATTTAATAGCTTAAACATTATTCCATTTCATTTTATAAATAAATCTCATATAAAAATAATTAATACGTTTTTCTTTAGAACATTTTCTATTTAATGAACTTTTTCATCCAAACACATATAATAACCACATATCTCCTATTTTATCATAATAAAACTTGTTTCTAAATAATATCTATTTCTTCTAAATTATATTCATTTGATTAGCAACTAATCGAATTTCTATCGCTTTCTAATTTATTATGCACTTCTTTATAAATTTTAGGGATGATTTGCCTTTAAGCTCCTAATTAATACTTAATTAAGCTCTAATTAGGACTATAAGATTTTCATGTTACTATACCATTTCTTCAATCAATCTTGAAGGCAGTCACACAATTGTTGAATTTCTCAATTCTCTTCGATGAGGCCTTAATCCACTTCACCGCTCTCTAACTCATCTAACAGACATTCCTATCTCTTCTAAGCCCTCTGAAACTACCAAATTAATGATGTGTGCAGTACACCGCAAGTGAAGGTACTTCCCTCCTAGAACATACGTCTTCCAGATTTTTAGAAATGAACTGATATATTTGACTATTCCATCATTTGCACTTGCATTGTCAATATTGCAGCACATAATCTTTTGTAGATCCCACTCATTCAATGTCTTGACAATCGAATCACCAATATCATCCCCCTTATGACTGATATCAACAGATAATTATTTTAGATATGATTTATTTTCTTGGATTGAAGATAATTATTGTATTTATTAGATATGCAAGGATCATATCTAAATAGGATTCTAGGAATGCATTATAAATACAAGGTGAGAGAAAATAAGAAATTAATCATATTCATTGTGTGTGATTTTCAAAAATCACAAGAACAAAGTAGGAGGCGAAATTTTACATTATTATCCTTAGATTACTCTTACTCAGTATTGGAGAATAGACATCCGGGATACGGTCCAGAAGATCAAAGCTGGAGTCCGCAACTGACCAGATATCCCAGAAATTCGCAGGTAAGCACTAGTAAACACCTATGTGTTGCAATTAATTATATAGGTACATGTTAGGTATATAATCTATGTATGGTGAATTAAACATCCAAGATAGATCCTCCGGAAGAGGGTAAAATAAAATTTTCCTTCACAGTAGCCATTCTAGTCTTGTAAAAAGAAAAGTTTAAAATTCGTTTAACTGGTGTATTCTCCCTCATATACCAGTACGTACCCCCGTGGACCATCAGATGTTAAATAAGCGGTGCCAAAATACATTTACCCTTAAAGATACAGTACAAAAATGACATTCACGTTAAATAAGCGACACAAATAGTTAAAAAGATTAAGTTGTATTTAATTTTTTTAAAATTTAAAATTAACACTCACTTATATACACATATATATACAAAATTATTACATATAATTCAATTTGCTACATGTAATATTATTAAATGACAAATTGTGACATATACAAATTTAAATTGACAAATATTAGGAAAAATTATAGTTTCATATTATAAAATAATACATGAATTTAACTATAGAATAAATGTAAGCATGTGAAAATATAGTTAAAAATGAAAATTTATAAAGTTGAAAACAACATATATAAATTAACAATAAAGCTATGCGGCCACATTATGGCTGACCACACACCCTTTTCCCACCTATTCTGAAAAATATTAAATTATTAAATTTAAATTTTCATTCGATAGGTGTAAAATTGTAATTCCATAAGATGGTTTTAATGTAAAACCAATTTTTTAATAGATCAAAAATTAAATAAATGGTTTTCTCATTTAATAAAGTTGATTATGGCCGGCCACATTATAGTCGAATAGCATCACTCATTAATTTTTGTGTAAGAAGCATGTATGAAAGAAATGTGACTATAATTAGATCATCATAATTTTTTAGGATATTAAATTATATATTTTTTGTCATTTAACAAACTTTAGGAAGGATTTGGACTATTTATTTAACATCAAATGTATTTTCGCACCTAAAATTACTTTAGGGATGTTTTTGTTTTTCACTATAAATGTTAAAGGCATATTTGCACCTTATCCATTTTAATCTCACTACCTTATAAATCTTTTCAGTTATTATTTCCATAACCCACCTTTTAATCTCATTATCCATTAATTTATTTATTTATTATCTTCTCTCGCTTTACACTCATTACAATTTATTAAAACTAATGTCACCAAAATCAATGAACGATTTTGGCGTACAGAAGGAGTATATGATTTTGTTTTGGGTTAATTGGCTGAAAATCAATAAATTATTAGTGAATTGTAATTTTTCCCACAATCTATAAAGTTAGTGAATAAATACATAAACTTTGATAATTTTTGAAATTTTCTCCAAATTAAGATTTCAGCCATGTCGAAATTGATGTATCATCGAAATATTTAGAAACATAACCCCACTATTTAGAAATCCTTACTTCACGTCTGAAAATTCTGATGTCATGTCGGTTTGATTGTAATTTTAATTTTTAATTTTTTTTTAAAAAATTATCAAAATTTATGTATTTATTCACTAACTTTATCGATTATAGGAAAACCAAATTACTCGATTTACAACCAATTAACCTTTTTGGGTTTGTTATATTGAATAGTTTTGATGGATGATCACCATAGTGCCCCGTGAATCATGATCCACGTATAATTCTTATTACATAAAATTCATATAATTATCTATGAATTAATTAAATTTTATATTATATTATATTATATTATAAATTTTGTAAAATTTCATTGTCATCCTTTAATTAATCATTTAAGAAGGATATAATAGAAAATCATTTTTTTAAGAATATGTCTTTTCATATTTGTGTAGTACAATCAGAATTACTATGTTGCATATGTTAATTTAGCATATATTTCATGCCTTCATATCACATATGCTAAATATATTAGTTTAGTACTTCTTTTATCATGACATCACACAATAAGGGTTCTAGTCTTTGCACGATAATCCGCGTAACACACAAAACACAAAAGCGTAGCACTATCGGTTAAAATCTCAACCATTGATCAAGCAAATCAAAGGCCCAGATTCATTCTCATTTTCTACAAAATTATCCTTTCCTCGTGAACTATCTCCTATATATATATATATATATATATATATATATATATATATATATATATATATTCATATGCATTTTTATGTTTTGTTATGGCTCTTCCCAAACCCATACCACCCAACATCCCTACCCAACATCGGCGCATCAGCGCCGGTTGGGTGCGATGCGATGTTATGTTATTTTAAATGCGGTGTTATGCTATTTTGTATGCATTATCGTGTTTTATTGTGCATCTACCAAACTCGGCGCCATGAAACCCCAACGCTGCGGACTCCCTACCGGTGCGGCGGGCACCCAATGCCCATTGGGTGCCTTTCCATTTTGCCCCTGAGCGAAAAATGGGCTGCCACGTGTCAAATTTTGGTGCGTCCATGTATTCAAAATATGTGGTCTATCTATCTATCTATCTATCTATCTATCTATCTATCTATCTATCTATCTATCTATCTATCTATCTATATAAAACTCAGGAGAGATTGAGAAGAGAGGTCCTAATGCTATGGAGAAAGGTTGATATCTCAATTATGAAAAGTTATAAGAACTACGCTTCAATATATAGTCCATGCTTGTATTAGATCATAATAAGATAAGATAAAATCACTATTGAGTTGAATTAAATACAAATATTATGTTATTTAACTAAATAAAAGTAAAATTTAGAAAAAAATTACTTCTAGTCCACCAAAACGTTCATTTAATTCTATTTTGGTTTGTTACAAAAAACATTCACTTTCCATTTTTGGACACATCAACTACATAATTTGTACCTTCAATCTACACACTTATTTACAAAAAAATCACATAGGACCCATATTTTTAATATGGGATAAGGTACAAATATGCTCTTAACTTTTATAGTAGGGAACAAAAATACCCTTAAAGTAAGTTTAGGTACAAAATTATTTTTGATGTTTTGAAAAAAATATATCTTAACTGTGTGTTTTGATTATATCCCAAAACATACTGATGTTTGTCTTGCTGATGTAACTAGTGATGCTCACTTGTTCTGGAGTTAGTTATTTTTGTTACGAGGTTTATGAGAAGAACTACCACTTGGACAGACCTAAGACCGATAGACTTGACGATCGAAACCGATGCAGTCGTCTTGATAGTATCGATACTAGCGCAATGATCATAGAAGCTCAACTGATGATCGAGTACTTGTTCCGACCAAATTGTTCTTTTCAGTCGCTTGCAATAGTACGAGGTCCTTATAGAGCGGTAAGGTCGACCCAAGTCGAATCTCTCGAGGAAGGCTTAACAGGGCTACGGTTCTATGTCAAACACGAAAACAGAAAAGAAATACTAACGTCCTAAAATAAGAGGGCATCACGGAATGGACGAAAACAGAAATAAAATAAAGCGAGATAAAGCAGGATGTACTTGGACAACAAGATGAATTGGCAGATACACAGAATTTGAGACGATGTTCTAGGGTTCAAATCTATCATCGATATTAATGAATCAAAGACCGGTATACAATGCATAAAACACCCACACCTCTCACCTAGCGGTCAACAATAACTAATCTCTCGATCACGTCATTGTTAGACTCGAATTTAATGGCGGGGGATCTCTCAATCAAACCGCCATCAACTACGAATGATATTTTACTACAAAGCACACGATAGCAAAAACCCTAACCACATATATTAATTATTCAACAACAAATCAATCTCTCGTTCACGTTCGTTGTCAAACTTATATTTAACAATAAATCTGCTCTCGCATACCTTCATAATCAAATATAAGCACATAATCAATCTACACTATTCTCTCGAACACCATGTATGGAGATAATGAAATAAACAATTTATATGGATGAGAAAATCACAAATCATCAACACAATAATCACGATTCAAGACAAGAACAATCCAACATTTATTTCGCAACAAATCGATAATTTATCTCATGGTAGAAATTATTCCAATCCCAATTACATAGAGATAATGAAAACGAGAAAAACATACAAACCATTCATAGATAAATTCGTCTTCCAAAAATCCAGAATCGCACAATCCAATTGTTAATCCAAAATGCAAGAATTAAATGAAAAGGAAAAGAAAAAGAAAAGAGAAAAGAAAAGAGAGAAGAAATCGCGCGCGTGAGAATTAGAATGTGCCATCTGAGTGTGCGTGAGTTCTATATTTATAAAACCCTTGAAAAGCCCATTTAAAACGCCGAAATTGGGCCTCAAAAATGATGCCCAGCGTCGGACGGGGCGAAGCGCCGGACGCGAGCACTCTCTGAAAAGGTCAGAGCGAGCATCGCAGCGCCGGACGGAGCGAGGCGCCGGACGTGAGCGCTCCCTGGAATGAACAGTGAGAGCACCCCAGCGCCGGACGCACGGGTCAAGATGGCAACCCAGCGCCAGACTTGGGGGCAGCGCCGGACGGAAGGGTAACGCCGGACGCTTGGTGGCGGCGCGGAGGCGCCTGGGCTGGAGAAGCAGCGGCTGCTGAGGCGGGCGCTGAGAGGCCAACACCGGTTGGTGGGGTTAAACGCGCTGGGGAGGGGTGGAGGCTGAACGCGCTGAGGAGGTAGCGCTCGCGCTGAACGCGCGCTGGGACGTCTTGGCGTCTGCGACCATTGTTCCCTCCGTCCTCTCTCGTCTGAACTCCGAATTGCGATCCGTTTGCGCCTACGGACTCCTATCGAGATGCTCTTCAATATAAGATAGATCTTGGAAGCTACATTTCATCCTATTTAATGTCATTTTTCTACAAAACATCGAAACAAACCAAATAAGTCTGAATCGATAAATACTAATCAAAACAACGACATAAATAGGACAAACCACGGGAAACGATATGCATAAACATATGAAAAATAAGCCCAAAATAGTACTAAACAGTACTCAAGACTAAAGACTGATGCCAGGCCACCTGAAGCCTAAAGACTGAAGTATAACAACGCTGATAAACTGAGTTACTAAAGTAAGTTGAAGATTGAAGACTAACGTGGGAATACCGATGATTAAAGATCGAAAACTGAAAACTCAGTGCTGCAGAAAGCAAAGGAGTCGGAGATATGACTAAGTGTCATACCAACAGCTGACAGCCAAAGCTGGCTACCAGAAGTCAAAGTTGACGTCTGGAAGTCAAAGCTATTGATCAATAGTCAAAGCTAATGACAAATAGTCGATGATGGCGATACCAAGTCAAAGCTGGCTGATGAAAAGTAAAAGGTAAGTATACTTGCGTCAAAGCTGAAAGCGTCATACTGACTCAAATTCCTAAACTGATAAAAATTGCAGTCCAGCCTGCTGACAAAAGACGGAACAGTCTCGACTGGTCCAACTTGGAGTTAACGTACTGATTAAACACGAAGTCAACTTAATTGAAGAAATATGAAAATACTTTAGCCTTGAGTGTTTGACTCGCCACGTGTCGTAGCGTATTTACAGAAGATCCTGACATGTTAGAACACATTTTCAGAGTTGCAGAGCTACATTGTATGATGATGCAAACCCTGACAATGACCTACAAGGATTCATAGGGAAAGAATTCAAACGACAAATACAATGGATGTGATTGGTGCTCCTTCTAACGATACTATTCATCATTCCTCTATAAATACGCATATAATCCAACATTTGAAGGTTACCAAAATGTTACGCACTCGAATATTCTAAAGTATTAAAAGCTCAAAACTCAAGAACATTTAACCGATGATTTCAAAGAAATGAGTTCTCAGAGTTATCAGTAAACCTCCAGAGCTCAAATATATCTATCAGCTCAAGGTTTAAGCATACATTCCTTTAAGACTATGATAGTACCTTGTATATCTCAAGTCTAGACATAATAAGTTTGTCGCATGTGATAATTCATCTTTTAGCTGGAAAACCCTTTACAAAACCACATAGTTTATGGGCATGTAGGCAACGAAATGTTAGTTGCTGAAAGCTTGGTTATCTGGAACCTATAAGCAAGAGGTTTAGGTAGCACCAGCAAGCGTAGGAAGAACGCATAGTTCGATGGGATACAATAAGGTTAACTCTGTATCTAGGTTTATATCATGTACCCGTAAACAAGATCAAATTCCAATTAGTGGATTGACTGAGCAATCAATATGTAGATGTAGGAGTTGATCTCTCAGAACCATGTTAAAACCAAATATTGTTTACTTTCAGTTCTTTACTTTCAGTATTGTATTTACATTACATGCTATTGAACTGATATCATCAGCACACAGCAGCACAACATCGTTTTGAAACAATCTATTAGTATCAGTTTGATACTGAAGAGATAAAGCTTAAAACTGACTAAGCTCATATTTGACTAAGTGTTTTACGCCAATTTAAGTTTTCAATAAGGCAAACACATAACCACTATATTCCACAAGCACATCAATTATCAGTCTAACTGACCAGCTATCTCAACAGTCAGTAGGTTTGCTAACTATTAGCACTCTAAACTAGATTTTTCTTATCGGAACTGACCAACAATACTGACATCAATACTAAATTATCTTGATTAATCGACCATTCATCATCACGATAGCCATAATAGTCTTGAAAAAGAAAAGTTTTAAATTTGTCTAACTGGTGTGCATACCCCGGTGGGACCATCAAATATTAAATAAACGGTGAAAAAATACCCTTACCCTTAAAGAAACAGTGCAAAAATGTCATTCATGTTAATGAGCGATGTAGATAGTTAAAAAGATTAAGTTGTGTTTAATTTTTTTTTAAGTTTAAAATTAACACTCACTTATATACACACATATATATATACAAAATAATTACATATAATTCAATTTGATACGTGTAATAATATGAAATGACAAATTCTTATACATAAAATTTAAATTGACAAATATTAGGAAAAAGTAATAGTTTTATATTATAACATAATATACATAAATTTAAATATATAATAAATGTAAGTATGTAAAAATATAGTTTAAAATGAATATTTATAAAGTTGAAAACAACGGATATAAATTATTGTGTAAGAAGCATGTATGAAAGAAATATGACTATAATTAGATCATCATAATTTTTTGAGATATTAAATTTTATATTTTTTGTCATTTAACAAAGTTTAGGAAGGATTTACACTATTTATTTAACATCAAATTGATTTTCGCATCTAAATTTACTTTGGGATGCTTTTTTTCACTATAAACACTAAAGGCATATTTGCACCTTATCCTTTTTAATCTCACTAGCTACCTTATAAATCTTTTCAGTTATTATTTCTATGACCCACCTTTTAATCGCATTATCCATTAATTCATTCATTTATTATCTTCACTCACTTTACACTCATTACAATTTATTAAAACTATTGTCATCAAAATCAATGAACGATTTTAGCGGACGGAAGGAGTATATTATTTTGTTTTGGGTTAATTGGCTGAAAATCAATAAATTATTAGTGAATTCTGATTTTTCCCACAATCTATAAAGTTAGTGAATAAATACATAAACTTTTACAATTTTTAAAATTTTCTCCAAATTAAGATTTCAGCCAAGTCGAAATTGATGTGTCATCAAAATATTTAGAAACATGACCCACTATTTAGAAATCCTTACTTCACCTCTGAAACTTCTAATATCTTATCAGTTTCAACTAGGTTGTAATTTTAATTTTAAACTTTTGTTTTTTTAGAAATTATCAAAATTTATGTATTTATTCACTAACTTTATCGATTATAGAAAAACAAAAATCTACTACATTTATAGCCAATTATCCTTTTTTTTGTTATATTGAATAATTTTGATGGATAATCACCATAGTGCCTCGTGAATCCTGATCTAGAATTCTTATTACATAAAATTACTATAATTATCTATGAATTAATTAAAGTTTATATTGTATTATAGTAAATTATAAAATTTGTATAATTTCATTGTCTCCCTTTAATTAATCATTTAAGAAGGATATAATAGAAAATCAATTTTATAAGAATATGCTTTTTTATAATAGTGATAGAAATAGATTAAGAATAAAAAATGCTTGTAAAATGATGTATATATATTATCGGTTGGGAACAATAAGAACTAAGAAGGTACCAACTAAATCAATATCCTTAATTTGTCTTGTGCTGTAAAATTTTGTCCTCACCTTTTCCACTGTGTACAAAACACAACATGATATACCATGGACCAAGAGAGAATCATAACATACAAAGAACACAAATGTCTAACTTTATATAACCATCTAAAAATTGATAGATGCATATACCATGAACCAAGAGAAAATCATAACATATAAGACGAAAAATGTCTAACTGTATATCCCACCTAAAAATTAAAAGATGCATGAGTTCTCCTAAATGCGTATTCTAGCTTTTCAATCACCCCTTCTGTTTCTTTTATACATTTCTCTCTTTTCTGATGAGCACAAAATAATCAGTTGCGTGCTCTATAAAAACTCACAAAGAATCAAACTTCTTGGTGAAAATCTCTAAAATTAGGACTTAAAAACAAGGCACACACCTCACTCTCTAAACCTCAGTAGAAATCTTGGTAATCAGTAAAAATGGCAAATTTTCAGAAAAAGATATAACTAAAATTTACTTCCTTATTTTCAGAGCCTGATCAAAGCACTCAGAGAAATTTTGATTTCAGATTATCAAAATAAGAAACTAATAGGGATACATAGCAAACTATTCTGATGCAATCAAGCCATAGGAAATGGACTTTTAAAGTATGGAGTATTTCAAGAATCTAGTACTTCCTTTTTGTGATGAAGAAAGTATTGTATACTTAAGGATTTAGTTTCAATTTGATTAGAATCTTTTTACCTCTATTCTCTTGATCAAATATTATATATGTACTGCTAAACTGTACCATGCAAAACAAAGATTTGATACTAGTCAATTATTATACATAATAAGAAGAAGAACTACTTGATAAATACAGTAGAATTCATTTCTCAGTCACATGTAATGTGTATATATACAAGGGAATGAAGCACCAAGATCAATATTGTCCAAGTGCATGTCCTATGATCAAGGAAATAAAACCCTAACAAACTAAGCTAATTGCAAGAGATAAGGGATATGATGTGATCTCCACAAACTAACCAAAAATAAAAGATCTACCATAAAAAGGAAAGATAATATTCAACACTCTCCCTCAAGTTGGAGCATGAAGGTCCCAAATGCCCAACTTGCTACAGAGAAAACGGAAATGATCAACACCAAGTGCTTTGGTGAAAATTTCGGCAACTTGAAACTTGGTGGAGACATAACAAAGGAGCGACTTCACCACTTTCAACACACTCTCGCACAGAAAAACAGTCAATTTCAACATGTTTGATTCGTTCATGGAAAATCGGATTGACTGTGATATGACAAGCAGCTTGATTGTCACAAAATAATGGAGTTGGACCAGATTGGTGAACTTCAAACTCCTTGAGCAACCAACGAAGTGATAAAATTTCACTGACAATGGTGGCCGTTGCACGGTACTCTACTTCGGCTGAAGAACGAGAAATGACTGATTGCTTCTTGGTGCTCCAAGAGACGGGAGAATCACCCAAGGTGATGAAATAACCTGTATAGGAACGGCGAGTGAAAGGGCAACCCCCCAAATCTGCATCACAAAAAGCCTCAAATTGGAGTTGGCCGGCGGCAGGGAGGAACAACCCCTGAACATAGAAGTATTACTTCCGGTGAGAATAACATCATCGACATTTACTAATGCGGAAACGTAAGTAAAGCCACGGGCAAAAGTGAAAAGGGAGTGATCAACGTGAGATTGCCGATAGCCAATGTCAAGTAAGGCACTGGTGAACTTTTTGCGCCAACTTCTGGATGCTTGTTTCAAACCATACAGGGATTTTTGAAGCTTGCAGACTCTTATATCCCCTTTCTTAGCAAACCCTGGAGGAATCTTCATGTACACTTCCTCTGTCAAATCCCCATGTAAGAAGGCATTATTGACATCTAGTTGGTGTATTTTCTAATTTTTCTTCGCGGCTACAACTAACATGCATTTCACAGTGACGAGTCTAGCCATGAGTGCGAAAGTTTCATGAAAGTCTATACCTTCGACTTGAGAAAAACCTTTTGAAACCAATCGTGCTTTGTATCGCTCGACCTCGCCATTTGGTTTATATTTTATCTTGTAAACACATTTAGAGTCAAATGCTTTTTATCCAGGAGGCAAGTGCACCAATCTCTATGCTGCATTTTCTTCCAAAGCCTCGATTTCTTTTTTCATAGCCTCACACCTAGATGGATCTTTGATAGCCTGATGAAATTATTTAGACTCAATGTGTGACGTGATGGCAACTAGAAAAGCTTTATGAGCTCGAGAAAAAGGATTATAAGAAACATAATGGGACAAGAGATATGTCGTCGAAGTACCTGGATTGGACGTGGGTTGTGCATGGTCGATGGAGGTGGCAACTACGTTTCAAACTCGGCGAGATGTTTAGGCTGATTCTTATCACGTAAACTGCATCGCATATGATCCACTCGGTCTTGGGGGAGGGGGGACTTTCATCACGAGAAGTATCCTCTGGCCCAGCAAGATGTTCAGGCATATCTAATGCAGCTGGCCCAATATTGCCCACGTCAGGTGGTGAGCTAGAGTTTACTGGGCTGGTAATTCTTAACGGGCTGCTCAAGTTATCTGGCATGATGTCTGAACCGTAGAGCTGCACAACCTCATTATCATTATTGTCAAAAATTTGAGGTCTAACCACATATTTTGGACTTTATCAACAACAACATCAAAGTCTGAATTCTTGTTTTGTTCAAAGTCTGCCAGTGGAGATGAAATTTCGACAAACGTAAATTTATCCTCAATGAATTTAACATCACGAGATGTTTAAAAAAGTTGGTTTTATATATCATACACATGATACCCCTTTTACCCATTTAGATATCCCACAAAAATGCATGGTCTCCCCCTTTCACCAAAATTATCATTTCCTGATTTATCATTCGCACGCATACACTAAGCATCCAAAAACACGTAAATGGTCATAAAAAGGTAGATAAACCAACAACATTTCATGAGGTGTTTTGTTATGAATAGCTCTTGATGGCAGCCTATTTATAATGTAAACTGCAGTTAGAACGCATTCCACCCCAAAATTCAACAGGTAAGCCCGATTGAAAACGTAAGGCACACGCCATTTCAAGTATGTGCCTATGTTTTCGCTCGACTACACCATTCTGTTGGGGTGCTTGTATACACGAAGTTTCAATAATGATCCCACGCTCATTATAAAAATCTTTCATGCGACTGGAGTGAAATTCAATACCATTATCAGCCCAAACCCGCTTTAGTCTTAAGTTGAGTTTGAACCATGTTGCAGAAAGTTATTAAAAAATGACTCACTTTCGATTTGTTTTGCATGAGAAAAGTCCAAACCCTTTCTAGTAAAATTATCGACAATGGTTAAAAAATAGTGCGCCTCAAAAAAAAAAAAAGCAGTCTTATACGGACCCCAAATGTCACAATGAATCAAATCAAAGCAATGTGTGGTTTTTATTGAACTATCATGAAAGGGTAGTCTAGTTTGCTTAGCTCCAAGACAAGAGTCGCAAAACAAATCTTTATTACCAATCTTTGAAAATTGAAGCCTCTGAAGTGTGTCATTTCAGGCATATCCCAATTATTGATTCCAGATCCGAGAATCCAAAGTAGTTGTCATTGCCACCTGCCTTTCTTGATCGGCTCCAAACAATATAGACCATCACAATATTTACCCACTCCAATCAGGTTCTTCGAGGGCAGGTCCTTAAGATGCAAAAATCACGAAAAAATGTGAGTGCACAATTCAAATCTTCTGTTAAACGACTCATGGACAGGAGGTTGCACTCAAAATCAAGAATATTAAGCACACGTCTCGGTACAAGCCCATTAGGCAATCGTGTGTCACCAATACTTTTCAAAGGGATAGAATCACCATTAGGAATTTTAACCGGCAAACCAACATCATCAAAAGTCTCGTTAATCAAGTTTCTAGAATCACAGGTAATGTGTTTCGTTGCTCCCGAGTCAATGACCTAAGGTTTCAAATGATCAATCTTACCAGCCATGTTTGCAGTGGGATTGGCACCTGAAGTTTGGATGTCAAAACGTACACTTTCAGTTCCCAAATATTGGACTAAACGTGTGTATTGCTCTGCAGTTAGTCCTGGTATAGGACTATGTTCCACATCAACTTGTGCGGCACGCGACTAACTTCCTTTTTTATAGTTGTTATCCTTTTTGTACTTGTTCGGAGGATAACCAATGAGTTCGAAGCAAAGATCCTTCGTGTGATTGGTCCTATAGGAATGAGTGCATTTAAGGCCCTCCTTAGAAGTGGTACTAAGTTCCAAGCTAGAATAATTGTCATGTGCAACAATCAAAATCCACTTCAAGTTTGAGTCTCTGTCAAATTGCCACTGGAATAATAAAAGCACACTCATTCTTGGACTTGCCCATTGCCATATTCGTCATCCAGTTCTCATCTATAACTACCAGCTACCTCATTGATGTAATATCTTCTTTCTTGTTCTGTTTGACATGAAACTCTAAGTCCTTCCAGGGATCATTTTCCAGTTACTTCTGGCGAATAATTTGTTGACTTCTGATTGTTGCCCAACTCCATTGAATGAGATGCTTCATATATTCTTACATTTTGGTACAGTTAATGTCGGTTGGGGTAGCATAGCAGGGTCTAGGGGTGGTGAAGTTCTAGCGTTTCACTCATACATGTGTGTTAAAAGTTGTAGGCGCAGAAACAAACTATAATATCTAAATTTCTTGCTCTCGTTAGAGGGAGATTTTAGTTTGAACTTTAAATAATTAATCTAGTATTGGCAAATGGTAGAAAGACCAGAACAAGAGTTTTTCTTCTGTTATTAGAAATAGTGTGTTGTAACAGTTAGGATTATTGAACAATAAAGAAACAGAAAACGTAAAGAAATGGTTCACCAACAATGAGTTGCCTACGTCCACGGGCAGAAAAGGAGAATATATTTTATTAGACGGCTAGAGTTTTCAGATTACAATTACAGCTCTCAAAGACCATATATATAGTACTAAGAGAATAAATCAATTGGGCTCAATCCAATACGAGTACTAAGGTCCGATACGAGTATAAAGGCCCAATCCTGCATACCGTCGGGCCGGGGGCGTCTCCGGCCCCCCGGATCCAGGCAAGGGGGCATCGCCCCCCTTGATCCCCTGACTCGCTGACCGGTCAGCGAGACCCTCGATTAACCCAATGAAGCGGAAGATAGTTTCAAGGCATATCAACATAGTGCTTACTAAAAACACATAAAACGCAATGATACTTCAGCAATTAACTGTATCTCTTTTTTTTGACCCCACCCTGATCTTTAACCTCAGTTTTCTGCTGTTTGAATCTGTGTAAATTTTTGTTTTCCTTCTGTTGTAGGTTACCAGAATATTACTCTCAAACTGACGAAAGACCTGTGGCTCCTCGGGTTCCTGTTATGGTCAATATGACATGAGTATTTGGGCATCTTCCAGAATATATCTTGTGCCAATCCTCTCCTCTTCCCCTCTCGCAATGCTTTTGCAATTGTGGGCATCCACTGATGATAGGATACGGCCCAACTACTAGGCCCAAGCATCAGACCCAATATAAATGGGCCCCGACATTAAGCTCGGCCTATGTGAGTTCAATCCAAGAAGACTCTTCGACCAACTACAACTCAAATCGCAATTGGAGACGTAGAAGATTCGGATGCCTATCTAAAAGAATCCTTATGAGAGAAGACTTCGTATTAGAGTCAAACTCGAATCCTTATGAGAGAAGACTTCGTATTAGAGTCAAATTCAATATGGTGGTATATAAATAGAGGCTAGATTAGATGATAAAGATCATCTACACTCTTTGTAATCGCTTCTTACACACTCAAATACACATAAACTCTCTTGATCAGTGGACGTAGAACTATTTTAAAGATCGAACCACGTTAACTCCTCGTGTTCATTGCACATTCATTACCCTGCTAAATTAAGATCGATCAACTGACATACAGACTTTTGAGATTTGGCAGAGCTGGAATTGATACAAACTTTGGGCAGGCAAAAACACAGAGGGTATCAATTGATACTTGGTCGGGGAGTGATTCCAGCTCAGGAATATCCACTAGTTTTAGAAATCTCAGTGAGCAGAGGTGCTCTAAGGCTTGAGGTAAGCACGCCATCTTGGGAAGGTCGTATAAATTGAGAAATTCAAGATTATGAAGATGTTTAATCTCCTCTGGCAGCCCTAGTAATTCTGGGCAAGAATGTATAGAGAATGCTTTCAGTGCAGTAAGGTGCCGCAACATCCCTTGTGGAATACATCTCATTGTCTTACAACTGAGAGATAAACTTGTAAGCTCTTCTAAGGCTTGCAGACCTTCTCTAGTCACAGAGATCTCTTTTGCACCCTCAATTTTCAATGACCGGAGCTTACTGAACTTTATCACTGTTTCTATTGAAAAACATTCTATGCTCTCCTCAATTGACACCGTCAGATTAATAGGAACGTCTTGCTCAGACAATAAAGACAGGGCTGAGCTACTGCATTTTAGATCCTCTAACTTTTTGAGGGATGAGAGTGGTAGCAGTATTAATGAAGAACAACTCGAAGTCGATAGCTCTCTAAGATTTGGGAATGCTTCTTTACACTCTTTATCCCTGGAGAGTCGGGAACTGTATCATCACTGGGTTTCCACTTCCAACTTCTTCGATAATGTACTCCACCGCCACAGTCCTGATTAACAACCTTTTTAGATGAGGTAGCTCTCCCAGTTTTGGAAGAAGCCTACAATTTCGGCAATCCTTTATATCAATCTCAACTATTTTTTCCAGAGTTGAGTTTGTCATCCGGAGTGGAAAATATCTACCACTGAAGCTGTTATACGAAGACATACAAGATTGGGGTGAGGTTCAAGTGATTCCAACACCTTTTCTTCATCAATATCTTGGCCTAGCTTGGATAAATCGTTTCTTTCCCACGACAAACTCAGCTCCCGAAGATTCTTCTTGTCAGCAATATTTTCTTTCTTTGCATCCAAATGGTCCTTTACTCTCTCCAGATGTCGAATCTCAAGCGTTCCGCTAAGGTTCAAGCATTGCAGTTCCTCAAGTTGGTTACCTCTCTTGACACCCACTACATACATACTCAATGTTTTGAGGCAAGTCAACTCGTTCATTTTAGAGGGCATCTCGGACAACGACTTGCATAACACCAAATATAGATGTTGGAGATTATGCAAGTACCTCATGTTCTTAGGTAAAGCCACAAGAAACACACAGTAATTCAAGTTGAGGATTTGCAAATTCCAAAGAGTACATAATGAGTTGGGTAGAGTGTGAATTCCAGAATGAGACAAATTCAAGTATCGCAAATGTTTGAGATTGCCGATGGAAGGAGGCAAATCCTTTATTGTTAAAGTTGCATCTAATACTCTTAAACTTGTGAGCTCCATGACGGAAGTAATGTTCATATCTTGCTCAAATGTTTTAGGAAACAACATATTTTTGTCAACCAAATTTACCTGGCGGATAGTAGATGCACTTGCGTTATTTCGTCCAGTTTGTACTCCGGGAACTTTGTTCTCCATGACTGATTGTGCCGGATCATGAACAAGATCATGCATACTGATCATGTTACCGTTATCTGATTCTGATTGTAGAAGAGATCTGAGTTGTAACTCGTTACATATTTCGTTTCCAACATCTTCCACTTGCAATGCTCCCTTTGGTGATATATACCCATGAGCCATCGACAGAATGATCAGTTCCTCTTTTTTGACTAGATGGTCCTTGGGAAAAGCTGCAAAATAAGCAAAGCATTGCCTGAGCTGAAATGGAAGATGCTGATAACTCAATCTCAAGACTGGCATTATCAAACTGTCTTCTGCTGAAAGCTTCCATATTTCACTCTCTCTCACATAAATCCATTCCTCTTCTCTCCTTTTAAACCGTAGAATCCCTCCAAACGCCTGCGCTGCCAGGGGCACGCCACCACAGTTTTTTCACGATCTGTTTCCTAATTATTTCCAGCTCCGGACTTACTTTTTCATCTTGCCCGAAGGCACGTTGCCTAAGAAGCATCCAACAATTCTCATCTGATAGCCCTTTAAGGCAATGAGATGGAAGTGTTCCCATTATCTCAGCAACCTTGTTTTGGCGTGTGGTGACGATGATTGATACGCCAGTTGAGCCACATGATAGAACTGTCTTTCAACTCAAACCATTTATATTGATGGTCGTTCCAAACATCATCCAAGACAAGCAAATATCTTTTATTCCTCAACAAATCCCATAGCTGACGCTCTAGTGCGTCTAACTGCTGCAGATCCGAAGCTTTTCCGCTCCCAGTGGTAGCTTAATCATCGCCTTCACCAAAGTCTTCATGTCAAAATTGTCGGAGACACAAACCCAAATTCTTACATCAAAGTGGTCTTCCACTCGCGGATCGTTGAAGACTAGTCGAGCAAGAGTGGTCTTCCCAAGGCCGCCAACACCAATGATTGGCAGCACAGACATCTCATGTTTATCCTTCACATGATTCACCAACATATCCACAATCTTGTCTCTATCTTCCTCCCTACCATAAATCTTATCAGACTGGTTCAACAGGGAAGCTGTGTCACGTGAGGCGGCAACTTCTCTAAGCGATGGAGCACATAAGGAGCTTCCACCAGGCTGTTGCTCAGTTAGTTTAGATCATACAACAGTGTACCTGCTGGAAAGTTCAAAAATCTTCAAGGCCAATCAACCCAGAGAAAGGGTATTGGTGATAATCTCTACTAAAAGGCCCAGCATTCCAACATGTTGACAGTTGCTAAGAAGGAGCTAATTTGATGTGGCCAATCCCTCTTTCAAAGTCAATTTCACTAAAGCACTTGCTGTTGTAGCATATTGTCCACCATTTCCAAGCGTAAGCATGGCCATATCCTAAGGGAATAATTGTTTTAGTAGAGTCCCATTTGATGAATCATAAACCCTCCCTTCCTAAGCTTTACTCCCCAGAACATACTTTTTCTATTCTAGTGTATACCAATGTTATCGATGGCAGATGGTGAGGTATGGCGGTTTCCCAAAAAACGCCATAAGACTATGGTGGACGCACGGCAAAATAAATAAAATATACTCCCTTCGTCCCATACAAAATCTTCCACTTTCCTTTTTGGGATGTCCCATTCAAAATGTCCCTTTCCATTTTAAGAAATAATTAACGCTTCAAAAGGTGTGGGTCATACTTACTTTTTATCCCTTTAACCACTTTATACCTTTCTCCTAAATACGCGGACCCAATAAAAATGGGACGAAGAGAATAATGTATATACAAGAATCAAGAACGTAAAATTGCAGAAATTGATAAAATAAATACGAAACATGCACACAAACTCATAAGTCCATACTCCATAACACATAAATTTCAAACATAAAGGCACAAAATTCATAAAAATGAATAAAAAGGTCTATTCCTCCTCATCAACTCCAACATAATCATCTTCTTCATTATCATCTTGTAGAATAATAAACAATAGACATATGTAGAAAAAATATATAAACATATTGAAAAAAAGTAGTAGTGTATATTTCATCATTACATAAAGCATCTATATATAATACAAAAGACTAAGTATATTAGGGCACATAATCAATGTGGGATGATATTTTGTAACACTCCCCCTCAAGTTGGAGCATATATATCGATCATGTCCAATTTGGTACAAAGTTCCGAGAACATTTGCTGCCCAATGGTTTGGTGAAAATATCAGCAATCTGGTTGGAAGAAGAAGTGAACGGAGTAGCAATAGTCTGACTCAACACACACTCACGAACGAAATGACAGTCAACCTCAATATGCTTAGTCCTCTCATGAAACACTGGATTATTAGCAATGTAGATAGCGGCTTGGTTGTCACAATGCATAGGTAAAGGTTCATTAAAGGTGAACCCCAACTCCCCAAGTAGATTCTTCACCCCAATCATCTCAGTAGCAGTGTGAGCCATAGCTCTGTACTCAGCCTCGGCAGAAGATCGAGCCACAGTGTGTTGTTTCTTACTTCGCCAAGTTACCAAATTTCCTCCCAAATATGTGCAGTATCCAGAGGTAGACTTTCTGTCAGTTTTAGAACCAGCATAATCAGCATCTGAATATCCTTCAATCTTTAGATGACCATTCTTCTTAAATAGCAATCCTTTTCCCGGAGACTTCTTGATATATCGAAGAATTCGAATAGCAGCATCCCAATGAACCTGTTTAGGCTTATCTAAGAAACGACTAACCAAACCAACAGCAAATGAAATGTCGGGCCATGTTACTGTCAAGTAGATAAGTTTTCCAACAAGTCGTCTATACTTAGCTTTGTCCTCCAAGAAATCTTCACTATCATCCCAAACATTCAGATCAACATCCATAGGAGTATCAACTGTTTTAGCTCCGAGCAATCCAGTTTCCTTGAGCAAATCTGTAGCATACTTCTGTTGTGATAGAGAAACCCCAGACTTGCTGTGAGTAATTTCAATCCCTAAGAAATACTTAGGACGCCCCATATCCTTAATAACAAAGTGTTGCTGCAAGTAGTTCTTGGTCTCGTCAATCCCCTGACCATCACTGCCAGATATAAGTATGTCATCCACATATACAACAAGAATAACAATCCCAGATGCTTGATGTCGTACAAAAACGGAGTGATCTGACTTGCACTGCTTAAACCCAATATGTCCAAGAACACTGCTGAACTTATCAAACCACGCTTTAGGACTTTGTTTAAGACCATAAATGGCCTTCTTGAGACAACAAACTTTAGTAGCATCCTCTCCCTGAGCAACATACCCCGGAGGTTGCTCCATAAAGACAGTAGGAGTTAAATCACCATAGAGAAAGGTGTTCTTCACATCAAACTGATATATTGGCCAAGAAAAGTTAACAGCCAAAGAGAATAAGATGTGAATCGAATTCAAGCGGGCAGTAGGAGAGAATGTCTCAAAATAGTCAACACCATAAGTCTGAGTGTACGACAAGAAACAATATCTGCTGAGCAAAGCATGTATTTCCTCATCGATAGCAGCCCGCCAAAGAGGATGTTTGAGTGCCTCATGGTAAGAAGTTGGAATATCTGTAGACAATAGGCAAAGAACAAAGGCACGAAAAGGAGGACTCAAACGAGCAAAGGAAACATATTAGACATAATCTCGTGCAGATGAAACTTAGCGCGCTCTGCAGCAACACTGTCCAGTTTCTTGTTGACTTGCTTCATCCTCCTCGCAATGTTGTGGCGATACAGAATCTTCTTGAGGCCGTAGCGACTCAGTTTGGAATGAGAGTTGTTGAGTTTGGAGACATGAGTATTGCACTCATCCAAGGTGTCATCAATCTCATAAGCAAGAGCGTTGAGCTTCTGCAGCCAATCTCGAATGGGCTTGCTCTCGATTTGCTTGTCTTCAGCATCTTCCACAACAGCTTGGATAGTGGTGAGGGTGCTGCACAGCTTCTTCATCTCATCGTCAACGTCCAAGATCAATCCGATCTCCTCCTTAATAAGGGAGCTCAGATTATCAAGAACGACTTGAAGAAATGCTTCTGTCATACTGGAACTACAGAAATTCAAGAAAAAAATTATTCTGATTGGCAGATTTCAAGTATGAGCGTAATAAATATACGAGCTTATCAATTACGAGTTTTTATTTTATTTATTAGCTTTTCATTGTATTCTACATGTAATTTTTATTAAAACCAATGTATTTGACATATATTACGATGATTTTGCACTAAGTAATATTAAGCTTATATGCTACTCTTAATGAATGTTTCATCACTTCAAATAATGTTTCATCTATAAACTAATAAAGTATTTCATTAAATATCCTTCAATTGAATTCAAATTAAATTCCATTTGAATTATGTGTTTCCATACTTACACCATCACAAACGAATAAACATGGATGGATTTTGGACCCAGTCCACATTCGTTGAATCAAATATTTACTATGTCCATCGAAAGCTTGCATTAAATTCAGTTTTGGCATGTCCATCAAAAATTTGCATTTTTCATTTTTAAAAACATCAACTACCCTCAATCGACTCAATTATTTATAAAAAAACTCATACATGACCCACCTTTTACTATCACTACTCATTAATATGTTATCTTCACTCACTTTATACTCATTACAATTTATTAAAACGTGTGCCATCAAAAAAAATATAAACTTTTGGTGGACGCAGAATGGTTTTTAGAATTTGGATTTTCAAAAATTTGGACTAGATGGATCCGGATCAGATCTGGACCAGTCCCTTAAAATTAGAATATGGATTTGGATTGTGATTTTTGAGATCCGAATCTGATCCAAATCCAACCCGTGGATTCGCTTCTTTAATTATATATATGTATAGTATTTTATTATTTTTAAATATTTATCATTTTAATGATAACTATACGATAAATTCACACTAGACGATTATTATGATTTCGTTATGGTTTTTAGATTATTTTAAGATTTACTTTTAAAGAGAAAAAAATATGGATCTGAATATGTGGATCCGCAGATCTTATAAATACCTAGCAAGATGGGTCTACATTAGACCTATTACAATCCCTACAAATAAATACTGCTATGTAGCAAATTTGTCTAACCAATTAAATTAGATTATTTTCACTCATATAATCGGATCTATTGTAATTAATGGGTTGAGAACTCATCACCAAGAATAGAAACTACCTTAAAGATGAAATAGGAGATGGAGCAGAACGGATCTGCAGTTCTAGGTAGTGGAATTGGTGGTCAACCACGTCGGAAGTCCACAAAATAGAGTTGGAGGGATCTTTCGAGTTAAGGAGTCTGACGGTCAAGTCTCGTGGAGAGAATTTAGCAGAGATCAAGGTTTTGTACTTGGCTAATTTTCTGTAGAAAGGAAAGCGATAGCTTGTTGTGTTGTTATGGAGAATTTAGTTCAACTGCAGAAATTATAAAGGCTGCAGTTTGAAATATATATACATTAGTGTTGGTCTGCTGTAGATAACAGATGATAGATGTAGATAACAGATGATAGATGTATATGGTGTTTGAGCAACTGAAACAAGAGCCAAACCTTTGTGAAAATGATTGTGCTACGTTGGGTGTGGCTGCAGAAAACAGATTCTAGTTAAGAAGACGAGCTTGCTGTGTTAAGAGCAATTGGATTGAGATTGGAGACATAGAGGATTGATTCTAAGAAGATAAAAAGGTTTACGTGGTTGCACATGCTCCTTTCATTCATTAATGGAGATAAACATGCTTAACAATCAGGCCCAACATATTTTCGTACATCAAATAAAAAATAATCAATCGAGTTTTTGCCATTATACCTGTTTGACCATAGTGCTGCCGAGACTCTTTCGAGTCGTTGGATTTTTATGGGCTTCTGATCTCCTCCCGAGCTTCTACCAACCATGCGATCTAAATCGATGGACTCCTACCGTCGGATCTCCTTCGGCAACACTCAGCATATCCATCGTCTCTTTCAATTCGGGGCATAAGGTACTC
Source organism: Salvia rosmarinus (assembly GCA_036937905.1). Lineage (NCBI taxonomy): Eukaryota > Viridiplantae > Streptophyta > Magnoliopsida > Lamiales > Lamiaceae > Salvia > Salvia rosmarinus. The sequence continues at coordinate 948,652 of JAODLM010000354.1, forward strand.
GACGATTTCTATGAAAAATTACTTTAACAAGACATCGGTTGCTCCTCTTTCTTTCTTTCCGCGCAACCGTATTTTTTTTTAGATCCTGCAATTAAATTATTCGGCCCAAGCATTATAAGGCTTTGCAGAACTTTCATTCTTGGACTTAAAATCACACTGGCCTGACAATAGAGTAGAAAATAACTAGAGAGACACTCATTTAAATTTCATGTAAATTAATATTTATTTGTCAAAAACTTGAATTGCATAAATACGTAATAGCATTTAATTATGTAAAGCACAAGAAGAAATAGATTCGAATTTGCTTTAATTTTTTAATAAATTTTTTATTGGGATTATAGTATTTTCATTTCATTTTTTCGAATGTAAATCGGCTTTAAAAAAATTATAAATTCAAATTTCCTTATAAAACATTTAAATATAGGAAGTCGAGAGGTGTCCTTGTTCAGATCATTATTTATTTTATTAATAGGATGTGTCGGATAATAAATTATTCGTAATTTATTAGATCTCTAATCACTTCCAATAAATCTAGAAGAAAATATCGTTAGGCTGAAAATATTGTGGCTCTGTCACAGCCCGACTCAACTAATCCCGAAGGACTGTCTTGTCGGACTGTGACTTGGGGCTGGATTAAAGAAGCGGGGAAGAAATGGGGGTTTTAGTATTGATTTCTATCCATATCATTGGTAAGGAAACATGAGTAAATCGGAAGCATATATGATATCAAGGTCGATTCAGAGAGTCTGTCCAAATAATAGTTGATTATGTAATCACTACTAGAATATTCTAGAGTTCAACATACATCTAGAATTCAAAAGAGTGTAAAGAGTTTGCAGCGGAATAAACATGTAAGATATGCATATGAAGATATATTCTCAAGGTGAACCAAAAGATGTTCCATTTTCATCGACAAAAGAAATCCCACTCAACTCCACTCCGTTTCATCACCAGCTCAACCTGCACGTCAAAAACGAATATGCAGGGCTAAGTACAAAGTACTCAGTGGGCACATGCCGAAATATTTTATATTTTCTTCACGAAATTGTACTGCCATCACCACAGTAAGTGTAATAACCCGTGAAATAAAATTTGTGTTAACGAAGAATTTAACCCGAATTGTTATTAAATCTTTCCTTTTTATAATTTAATAGACGAGAAAATTTATCGTTTGATAATCGAACGATAGCGTAGTTGGATTAGATAAATCGGATTACGAATGTATGTGACGATCATCGATTCCCGTCCAAACAAAACAAGTGAGAAGTCGTAGTCGTAGTTATTCCCGATATCTAAAATTACCTAAAATGGAAAGTTGACATTGATTCATTTTGTTAACTCCTATCATCTCATCCTCCCACATACCCCTATTCCTCGCAAAGGATCAAACAAACGCAACATGAGACAAATTGAATCTACGCAACACAACAAACAATCTCTGCAGAGATCTGCAACAACACCTTTCCTTTATCAATCCGGACTTTCATCCTTATACACCTCCATTTTCAAAGCACAACTTGTATTCTTATTTCACTCATAGCTCCTCTTACATTCTCTCACTCCTTCACACTCTCAACCATCACAACAAAGCTGCGATCGATAAACAACAAAGGGGAAGGGGAAGGCATATACAAACCAAGAACTGGACCACATTCAAAGAAAAATTTAAACCTTCATCAAGTAAGCTTCAAACCTTCGTCGGTATACATTCCTTATGTATTAGTACAAGTTACATATTTTTATATGCATATTCGTCTTTAAATGAAGAACGACAACATCGACTTCACATTCGTACACATCAAACAAATGAAATATTAGTTATAGAGCTATGTTCGATTACATCTTGAAGTAGAAACATAAATGAAATTAGAACATATACAACAAGTTCCACAATAGGTTAAACACCTATATACGAAGGAACCAAATTAATTTCGATTTATAGCGGAAGTGTACGAGTTGAGTGAACCATGACCGAGCCACTAGGGCTCGGCTATCGACCAACGGCGCAGTGAGGCGGAGCGAGCCGTGGTCGGCATCGGCGGCGGTGGATGTGGCATCACGGCGAGGAGAGGCGTGAATCGGAATGAAGGTAATGGGTGTGCCGAGAGGAGAGCCGAGAGGAGGAGACCTAGGTCGTCGCGGAGGCACGGCTCATGAGACGTCGACTTGGCCGGTGGAAGGAGGCGGCGGCAAACATATAGTGAGTGTGCGCCGTGGGTGTGTGTCGCGTACATACGTGTGTGCGTGAGAGAGTGAGGAGATGAAAGAAGGAAGAAGAAGGGAGGGGTGAGCGGTCACGCCACTCGCCGACCGGCGATATGGCCGGCCGGAGAAGAGGCGGCGACGACGGCTACTCGCGTGTGTGTGTGTTTGAAGGAGAGAGAGAGAAATCTGCAAATTTGGTTAAAGGGGACGGCTAGGGTGAATTTGGGGTAGGTTAGATCTCTTGTTTTGGGCCAAAAAGGTATGGGCCAAATTAATTAAAATGAGGATGGGTAGAGATTAAATAGATTAAATGGGCTTGCAATTTATTTAATTAAATGAGCGAGATGAATTTAATTAGATGGGCGAATATTGGGCGTAGATTATTAATTGGTGGACCTATTTAATTGGGATGGGCTTCAGGACATGGGCCTCTATAATTAATTGCATTGGACCACTTATGATTTAAGTGGGTTGGGTTTATGTTATAAATAGAATTGGACTACCAAGATTTAATTGGACTTGAATTAATTGAAGTTGGGCTTTAATTAATTAAATCCTTTGGACTTAAGGAATTATTTAGATCAACTTTAATTAAATAAAGTTGATAAGCACTAATTAATTATAATTAGACATTTATTTAATTAAGCTACTTAAGCTTAATTGATTGATTTAGATGGACCTTAATTATTAATTGGTGGACTCAAATTAATTAATTAAGTTACTTAAACAATTAATTAGCTTGGGATGACCTTAATTAATTAAGAGCAATGGGCCTTAATTACTTAATTTAATAGGTCTTTGACCACTTAAGTCATGTGAAGTTGATCAATTAAAAATAATATTGATATGGGCTTTTAAATTAATTGAGTGGGAATTTAATTAAATAGATGGACTCTTTAATTAAGTTGAAAATGGGCTTAGACTTATTTTTAAATAATGGGCTAAGTATATAAATGGATAATGGACTTGAATTAATTACTTCTAGAATCCATTAAATTAAATTAAGGATTGAATTAATTCCGTATTAATTAAATATGAGATTTAATTCTAATAATTAAATTTTGGGGATTTATTTTAGTTAATTACATAATCATCCAAATATCAACTAATTAAAGTAATTTGATTGATTAATCAAATGTTATTGGACTTTTAAACTAATCCATTTAGTTAACTTTAATTGTGGATTTAATTAATTGAATTAAAGAACTTAATTAATTAATTAATGACATTGATTATGTCAAGTAGATGAGTGAGAAATATTGGCAACTTTAATTTGTAAAACGTTTGTTAGATGATTGAACTACGGAAATATTTATTGATTGTGTAAGAGTTTCTCTGTTAGAATATATGGGATGTGTGAGGTGAGAAGCGGCGAGGAAATGATATTAACGAATGAGTTATTGGAACTCGAATTCGTTGATCGCATTAACAAGCAGCGAATATTAGTTATGAACTTAGGATTCATAATTGAGCGAAGCGGCGTGAAGAAACATCGATCGCGGAGAAGAATGTAACGACAAAGTGTCGTCTATCGCTATGACGAGACTAATCGAATAGACGAAATATAATTATTAATAGAGTCTTATCGATAACAAAAAAATCCTAAAACCCAAGGACTTAAAGGATATCGAGTACGTTAAATGTTAGCAATACTTCTCGAAAGAAACGAATGATGTACTAAATTATATCTCTTACGTTGATAAGGTCCAGCGTGGGCGTGAGCGAAAACGACAAGGACCACTAGCGAGATACTTGAAGGACAATTCTTGAGGTGGGCTTTTCTTGAAACAAAATGATTATGCATAACTCAAAGCATGATTTACAAAGCTTTATGAAATATTATCGCATGAGCTGTTATCGATCGCCAAATATTTATGTTTTGTTGTGTCCATATCGAGGTTGGTTTGTCCAAATGTGGGATGAGAATTGATTGGTATATCGATGTGGTATGTGAATGAGTTGGTCCATAGCGTTAAAAAAGGTAACGATCGGATCCGACTTAGTTGAGGACTAACTCGGATTGTGTACACGATGTGTTGTGTGTTAAGGTTAGCTACCTCGACCGGTCACGGCGACTATGTGTAGGTGGCCACCCATAGTCTGTGAATGAATGAGCGTATGATTGATGAATAAATTACGGATATGGAACAACATGATAAAATAGTCGAGCGACACTTGAGAAATGAAAAATGTTTGATAGGCATGAGTCTTTAACTAAAATCCTCATGCGCTATTGTGGGCGATAATAACTTTTGACAAAGCGTTTTCGGCAATGAGTCCACCGAGTACTTTTGTACTTAGCCTGCATCTCGTTTTGATGTGCGGGTTGAGCAAGGATCGATGATGGATGCGAAGTGGTGCAGTGGCAATTATTTTGATGCTTTATTAGGAAGGTTTCTAGAACCTGGGCATGCATCATCATATGCATGTCCACACGTTATCTATTTGCCTAACTCGATAATTTTGATGCTTTGATCATAACTACTTTTATTCCAGTATTGAGCTGGAGGTTGTACCTCGTACTTTGAATTTTGCCCTGATTGGGTTATGTTTGAATCTTGAACCCTTTTGACAAGTCCTTACGTGACTTGAGTCTCATGAATTGCTTATCCTTTTGCCTATCGTTATTGAGTAATTGAGCGATTGATTGCCTTGATTAGCTATGTTTATATCCGCTGCCGTATCATACCGATGACGATCTACATGATCCGTACTTTATTGGAAAGTCGGGTCGTCACAAAGTGGTATCAGAGCTCTTGTTCGCTCTGAACCCTAGAAACCCTTTCCTTGAATTATTAGTTGAAAGTCGAGTCTAGAAAGTATTTATGTTTAACTGCTACTGCACTGCACTCCATCGTCGTCCTGCTCAACGAGAAAAAGGTAACTATCTCAACTAAAAATCGTTTTGGAATGATGGAAGTATATGAAATGTGAATTGGAAATTTCAATATTTCCTTGTTGGGAAGTTGGGAATACTTTGGAAGGAAGAATATTTTGAAATTTAAAAGTTGTTTTAAATGATTAGTCATTAGCCTGAAAGAAAGTTGTGAACTTAAGACTTGGTAAATGAATAAATGAGAATGCTTGATTATTGCACAAGGTGTTGCGATTTGTGTTTATTATTGTATGCGAAGCATGATAGAAACATGATGCGAATGAGTATGTTTTCCATGAGAACATAGACTCTTAAGTTGCATGATCCCTTTTTTCGCCGAACTTAGTATGAAAATATAAGATATCCCCAATTTAACGAGATACTAAGGAGGGCGAGAACATAGGGATCTTAAGAATCACAATCGAGCGGATTCGATGATGAGAATCTGACGAGTCTATAACGACGAAGCAATTGCTTAGCGGGGATTACATCGCTATGAGTCCTAACCTCTCGGCGAGAAAATTCGAACACCACGCGTGCTGCCTCTATCGTGGCATAAGTGAAAAGAATGAACGTATAATGTTAAGGAAGTATAAAAATAAATAACGACTTGTAAGTACATGATGAGAACGGATATGATGTGATGCGATAACGTGAGTAGAAATAAGAAATCCAAAACCCCAATAAGATAGGGTGACCTCCTAAACCTTTACCCGAAGGCTAGACCTCGGTCGTTACCCTACCTTAAGAAACCATACCGTCTCTTCCCGGAGACCAAACCAAGAAAGTAATGCCAAAAGGATTTGGGTATGTAAATCATAGAAATATAGATTTCTATAACCTTCTTTGTATAGATGTTTATTGTGTACGTACCTTCTACTAGATACACCGTTATGTTTACCGTGTCTAACCATAGTGATACTTTCCTTTTCAGATGGCCCGGACCGTGTTCACGACTAGACGCCCTCTGTCCTCTAGGGCCACCCCTGAGGAGGTTATACGATCGTACTGCTCTTACCAGATGTGCCACGGAGACGACCTTGGCGAGTTTTTGGCGCACTTCACACGCCAGTGGGCTGCAGCACATGCCCGGGGTACATCGCATTATGACGGTGTACTCCGCCTGATCATGAGACTGCCATCCGACTGGCAGGGTTACGCCCGTGAAATATCGGCGGACTACATTTACCGGCGTCGAGAGAGCTTTGACCTGGAGGCGGATCTGCCTCGCTTTGCTAGCCACTTGAGCTATGTGTTCACGGTGTGCTGAGCTGCACCACGTGGACCGTATCTCCCGTCACGGAATACACTTGGCGTGACGAGATTCGAGTGGCTCCATCGGAGGTGCCCGTCTAGCGGTGATGGACGATGTTCTTACGCAGATGGCGGGGACATGTTCGAGTGGGACCTTCCCATCCCGACGGCTCACATTCCCGCCCTACCACCCGTAGGATTCCATCCCAAAGCATTGTCCGCCCGACCATCACCACCGGTCATGCCATGCCCATATCCACCCCCACCGCCGCTCTCCACCGATCCGGCCGCCGCCACCTGCAGCACTGTGTACCACAATTGTGGAGATCGAGGACCACGTGGCCTAGCTATAGGCAGCGTGAGAGGCGTGTGCTCGTCGCTCGCTGCCCCACCCACGCCCACCGAGGAGGTCATGGCGAGATTCGCGAGACCTAGCGGCTATGGAAGGCGCCTTGGTCATTAGGATCCGGGCCGTTGTCCCGTGCCGACGCCGAGGATGAGGACCCAGGAAGACCCGGAGGAAGATCAGGAGGAGGACCCGAGGAAGACCGGAGGAGGATCCGGAGGAGGACCCAGGAAGACCTGGGGAAGACCCGAGGCGATCTATCTGCGATGACGAGATGGAGGGTAGATAGCTCCAAGCTTCGATCCGACTCCGATGCATGGAGCCCTATCTACACCCCGGCGACCATAGATCTAATTCTTAGGACTAGATTATCTTTTGTCTATATACTCTATATATCTTTTGATGCATGCGGAGGCGGCGAGTCGTTCGACATGAACCTATTTTGATGATCACGGTGGCGTGTTGATTTTTATACGCACCATGACGAGGTACACGAGTGATGCGGTATTTGTTTTGGGCATCATACTCTGCACTGGTATTTTGTAAAGTTTAAAAGCGATAAAAGTCCTCGTAGAAGCGATTGATATGACATGATGATAGCTCTTGAGAGCCTTTTGTTTTAATATGGTGTTATGTGGTATTCGATGTTGTTTTAAATTTCTTTTTGCTACGTATATAAATACCAAGTTGATATATATATAGATACATTAACCACGATGGATGGTTGATAAGTTCTCGTTTTACATGATTTATAAGTGCTATATTCGTTTCGTTTCTAAATGATAAGTGATCTTTTGAGTTATCTTTTGATATATTTATGTTTACCTTGGAAGATATTATGCCGTATGTATTTCATGTCATTTTAGCATAGGTTTTAATGTCAAAAAGGTGGATCACGATAAAGAGGAATCAATAGCCCGATCGTGAGCTCGTGCGAAGAAGAATGCTTGAAAACGATGTTGAATATGAGATAATGGTTTTGAAAAATATGGATGTGCAAAGTGTACTATGTTAAAGAGCATCTCGATAGGAGTCCGTGAGGCAAAGCGGATCGTAATTCGGAGTCCGGACGAGAGAGAGCAGAGCGAACAATGAAGTCGGCGTGCAGCCGAGAAAAGACGATTCGCGAGTTTTGCTCGCGACCTAAGGTCGCAAGGGCAAAACTCGCGAGAAATCATGAATTTTCAGCAATTTGAGACACCTAGTCCTTGTATACTTCTAATCCGAGTCAGAATAGGATTGAATCAGAGTCAGAATAGGATTGAATCAGAGTCAGAATAGGATTGGGGAATTTATGAAAAAAGGGAGCTTATGTTTTATTATAAATAGGGAGATAGAGCAGTAGCTTATGAACACCATTCCAGAGCAGAACACAATTTCTTCTTTATTTTCTTTTGCAAATCCTTTTCTAGATAAATTTAGTTTAGCTTTTATTTTTAGTATTTTCATTCCAATTTCATAGTTTAGTATTAGAATTCGGAATTTCTTCCGGATTCAAGTCACTACAATTGTTCTTCGTGGATTCCTACGGTTTTATTTATTTAATTCAGTTTATATTATTCTTATTTATTTATTGTTTTGTTATTTTAATTATGCGTAGCTAAATTTCGTATTGATCCTAGGGTTTGTATGTCTGACTAGATTTATATGATTGATCTGTTGATACTGTTTTGCCGTCCCATTCATGATTTATAATTCTTGGGTTTAATTCTCATGTGTTGGTATCTGGCCAATATTGATGCATGCTAGTTATGTGATTAATGTCTCTGCGGAATTAATTGCATAATCGATATCGGGAATTTATAATACAGTTTTTGCCTTGAGACCCGACGGAGATAGGTGAACTGTAGGAGGTTAAATCTTTGTGTGCTTTTGGTAATTAGCTTACTTCTCTTGAGACCCGACGGAGATAGAGTTTAGGCTAACCTACTACTATAGGCTGTCCTGGCGGAAACTATAGTTACATTAGTGATTCTTCATCTGAATGTGGATTAAATTGGTGAACAGATTAATAGGTTAATTGTGTGAATTTGGTTAGGTTAAGTACATCCCTAGGATCAGTCTTTCATATCTGGTTTATTCCTTATTTATTTTCTGAGTCGAGTTTTATAATATCCTCTCTTGATTTTGTTGCCTGAATAATAATAAAGATTCTGTGTTAATTACTTGCTGTGTTCTCGAGTCGCAGTCCCTGTGGATACGATATATATACTTGCTATTTTACTATCATTTATTTGGTAGGAATATTAGCGATCAAATTTTGGCGCCGTTGCCGGGGATGAATCATCGCGACAAGAGGTCGCGAAGGAAGGCGAGGATTACGCCTCATGAGCCGTGCTCGCGACCGTTGGTCGCGATGATAGCTCGCGAGGAAGGCGAAATTTCATTAATTTTGAATGCTCTCGACTTAGCATCGCGGGGATGGGTTGTTAACACGCCGCGAGACCCAACTTGCATATACATATATATACGCATATCATTGTTACGGGGCGCACACTTTTAGATTCCGAACACAATTTTATTCTTTTTGCTTCTTACATTTTATTCTTTTATCATTCCAGTTTAGAATTTTATTTAGCTTCTAGTATTTTAATATTTTTCGATTCCAGTTCATGGTTCAGCTTTGATTCAAAGTTCCAGATTTAATTTCAGATTTAAAGTACTACAATTGTTCTTCGTGGATCCCTACGGTTTTATCTTTCTATCTCAATTTATGCTTTATTTATTTATTTATTTATTGCTTTGAGAATTTAATCATGCGTAGCTAAATTTAAATATTGATCCTAGGGTTTGTATGTCTGACTAGATTTATATGATTGATCTGTTGATCTTGTTTTGCCGTCCCATTCATGATTTATAATTCTTGGGTTTAATTCTCATGTGTTGGTATCGCCAATATTGATGCATGCTAGTTATGTGATTAATGTCTCATGAATTAATTGCATAATCGATATCGGAATTTATAATACAGTTTTGCCTTGAGACCAGCGGAGATAGGTGAACTGTAGGAGGTTAAATCTTTGTGTGCTTTTGGTAATTAGCTTACTTCTCTTGAGACCCGACGGAGATAGAGTTTAGGCTAACCTACTACTATAGGCTGTCCTGGCGGAAACTATAGTTACATTAGTGATTCTTCATCTGAATGTGGATTAAATTGGTGAACAGATTAATAGGTTAATTGTGTGAATTTGGTTAGGTTAAGTACATCCCTAGGATCAGTCTTTCATATCTGGTTTATTCCTTATTTATTTTCTGAGTAGAGTTTTATAATATCCTCTCTTGATTTTGTTGCCTGAATAATAATAAAGATTCTGTGTTAATTACTTGCTGTGTTCTCGAGTCGCAGTCCCTGTGGATACGATATATATACTTGCTGTTTTACTATCATTTATTTGGTAGGAATATTAGCGATCAATGGTATAAGACGAGATCTAATTTCGTGTGTTTATGAAGGATAGGATGCCACCGAGAAGAAGGAATCGTACGATAACCCCGGAAAGAGAGGCCACACCACCACCACCACCACAAAGAGACGGATCGAGGAACTCTTCCTCGTGCAAAACCCGCCCACCTTCAGCGGGACCGGGAATCCCGTGGACGCCGAAGCGTGGATTCGCCTGGGCGAATCTTCAATTTCTCTCGCACATCACAGAAGCAGCTGTCATCGTTGCCTTCCGGATATGACCGCGCCGCCGACTTTTGGTGGGAGGAAGAGAAAAACCCGACGGAGGAAGAAGCGGAAAGTTTCTCCGGGAGGAATTCAAAGAGAAGTGTACGAAGTACATTCCTAAGAGTTACTGGAAGAGGAAGGAGCACGAGTTTTACAACTTGCGCGAGGAAGACCACGATCACCGACACGACCGTGCATTTCGTTAAATGTCACGGTATGCACCTCGGTGGTCGACACCGACAAGAAGAGGCCGAGAAATTTCGGCGGGACTCGCCATGAGATCAGGTGTCGTTGGCTGGTCATGGAGATCGACTTACCGTGAGGCCCTCGATCGGGCATTGGACATCGGTGCTCTGCACGAAGATAGAGTCGTCATGTGCATCCCCGACTCACCAAGGAGATCGCGGGAAGAGGAAGTGGGAAGGACCTACCAAGGGCAAGGATCTAACACCGGCCAGCCGGCGGAGGCCGTGGCGAGGAACAACGTGCCATCCGGCACAGGCGAGAAACAACGTGCCATCCGGCACGGCAAGGAAATGGGCGCACTATGGTACCCGCGCTGCGGGAAACCAGAGGTTCATCGACCTCTGTGTGCCCAAGGTGTCACGGGGAGTCGTAAGGGGCGTGCGCGTTCACCAATGATGGATGCTTGAGTGCGGCGGAAGGGCCACTTCTCGAGCGCCACAGGATCGCCCAGGGAAATGGCCGCCTAATGTGCCCAACCAAGCCCAACCGGTCCGGGCTATTCAAGCCCAACCGTTCCAACAACACCCCGGTCCAAGATTATCACCAAACCGACGACCATACCAACCACGGCGGCGGCGGCGGAAGAACGATGGCGGCAACGCAAGAAGAATACCGCCAACCTCAACAACAACAACAACGAAGGCGGCTACGGCCGCAAAAGCGGCAATACCGGCAACAACGGCCGCCCAAAGAAGCGAGGGCTCGCCCGCCAACCGGAGAGAGACTTCCGCAAGAACCGCCAGGAACCAAGGAAATTTGGCGGTATGGGAATACTCCTCAAATGCCTGTTATCCTCTTGTTTGATCTTGCGCCTCGCGATTCCTTTATTCTTTGAAGCATGCGTAGAGAACTTAGGACTAGATCCTAAAAGCTGAACAAATAATGAGAATATCTTCTCGATGGGAGGCATAAAACGGTAACCACATATGCTCGAACCTAGAACTTGGACTAGGCTCACTTAAGGTCATGACAATAACCTTCACGTCATACCTATGACGGATGTGGACATAATCCTAGGAATGGATTGGCTAACCGAGCATAGTGCGACCATCCTGTAATGAAAGGAAAATCTCCTTCCAACACCGGAGAGGAATCTCTGACTTTCACGGGATCGGCATGGGAGGAGGTCCCATTATATCCGCACTACAAGCAAGGGCGTTCTTGAACAAGACCGAGAACCATGCCTACCTCGTCTACCTCCGTGAGGAAGATCGAGCGAGAGGAGGATAGAAGGCGTCCCGATCGTGAAGGAGTATCGGCGTGTTTCGGATGAACTACGGGATTACCGCCAAACCGCGGATCGAGTTCACGATCGACCTCGAACCGAGTTACGCCCCGTATCAAAAGCTCCATACCGGATGGCACCATAGGAGCTTGAGGAATTGAAGATCCAGCGCAAGAACTCTTAGAGTTAGGGTTCATTAGACCCGGTGTGTCTCCATGGGAGCACCGTCCTTTTTCGAAAAAGAAGGATGGTACATCGAGGATGTGCATAGACTATCGAGAGTTAAACAAGATAACTCTTAAGAATAAGTATCCTCGCCTCGAATTGACGATCTGTTTGATCAACTTAAAGGGCGAGTCTTTTCCAAGATAGATCTAAAGTCGGGATATCACCAATTGAGGATTAGACCGGAGGATGTACCTAAAGCGGCTTTCCGTACAAGGTATGGTCATTTCAATTCATCGTGATGCCCTTTGGACTTACAAATACCCGGCGATTTATGGATATTATGAACAGGGTGTTTCACCCATACTTAGACAAATTCGTCTTAGTGTTCATAGACGATATCTTAATATACTCCAAGAATAACCAAGAACACCAAGAACACTTGAGAACTGTGCTACAAACATTGAGGCGAGAGCAACTCTTCGCCAAGTTTAGCAAGTGTGAGTTTTGGTTAAGCGAGTGACATTTTAGGTCACATCGTGTCCGCCGAGGAATCAAAGTAGACCCTCGAAGATTGATATTCGAGAATGGGAGTCGCTAAAGAACCCGAATGAAATTCGGAGTTTCTTAGGACTAGCCGGCTACTATCGAAGATTTATCGAAGGATTCTCAACGATAGCCCGACCCATGACCCAACTGTTGAGGAAAGGAATCAAGTACACATGGACCGCCGAGTGTGAGGCTAGTTTCCGAGTGAAGGGTTGTTGACAACGAGACCTGTCTTGGCGATGCGAGGCGGATAAAGGATACACAATCTACACGGATGCTTCGAAGAATGGGCTAGGTTGTGTGCTGATGCAAGAAGGCAAGGTTATTGCTTACGCTTCAAGACAATTACGCCTACATGAGTTGAACTATCCAACGCACGACCTGGAATTAGCAGCGGTCGTACATGCCTTAAAGATATGGAGGCATCACCTTTATGGAGTTAGATGTGAGATCTATACTGACCATAAGAGCCTGAAATATTTCTTTGAGCAAAAGATCTTAACATGAGGCGTCAGGGTGGTTAGAACTAGTGAAGATTACGACTGTGGTATCAATTACCACCCAGGCAAGGCTAATGTTGTAGCCGATGCCTTGAGTCGTAAATCACATCCTAGTTTGGGATGTCTCCTCAATCATGAGGAAATTCTTATAAAGGAATTCCAGAGGATGAACATCGTAGTCATAGACCCGTCTTTGACAATAGAGGGCTGTATTGCAACGTTGATTGCAATCCCACATTTAAGAATCCGAATCTTAGAAGCTCAGAGGAAGAGAAAGAAGCTAGAGGAAATACGAGCTAAGATCAAGGACATCAACCACCAATTTCAAAGAAGCAACAGATAACGTCTTGTTGTATGGCGGAGAGTGTGTGTCCCGGAAGGCGAAGGGCTTAGGGCGAGATCTTGAAGGAAGCCCATGAGACTTCTTACACCGCACACCGGAAGCACCAAAATGTACCAAGATCTCAAGGAAAAATTTGGTGGGATGGAATGAAGCGAGGCGTAGCCTCCCGTAGAACGTTGTTTGACGTGCCAACAAGTAAAAGCACTTCACCAACGACCGTATGGAACCTTACAACCGCTAGACATACCGGAGTGGAAATGGGATGATATAGCCATGGACTTTGTTACCGGCTACCCAAATCACGAGAGGAAATACCGCTATTTGGGTCATCATCGATCGATTGACCAGAGCGCACATTTCCTACCCATTCCGATGACACATGGGTCAAATAGACTAGCACACGGTTATGCGTTCGAGAGGTCATACGTCTACATGGAGTTCCAAAGACTATCACGTCTGATCGAGACTCGAAATTTACGTCCAGATTCTGGGTGAGCTTACAAAGGAGGCGGGGACTCGACTACACTTGATGCCGCGTTCCACCCACGCACGGACGGACGGTCCGAGAGGACCATTCGTATTGGAAGACATCTCGAGAAGCTGTTGTCCTCGATAGAGAGAAAGTTGAGAACAAGTGTTACCACTTGTGGAATTCGCCTACAATAACACTACCAAGCGACTATTGGAATGGCCCGTCTGAAGCGCTTTACGGAAGAAAATGTCGATCACCACTTTCTTTGGGATGAAGTGGGAGAAAGGAGAGTATTAGGACGACTACGTGGGAGAGATGATTGAGATCGCGCGCGGATCCGCCAACGGATCAAGGAGGCCCAAGACCGACAGAAGTCGTCATGCGCCGACAAACGTCGTCATGTAACTACATTTTGAGGAGGAGACAAGGTCTTCTTGAAAATTTCTCCATCTAAAGGGATCGTGAGATTTGGAATAAAAGGAAGGCTGCGACCACGTTTCATAGGACCCTATGAAATTACGAGAGAATAGGACCCGGTGACTACAGACTTGCATTGTCGCTTAAGTTTTGGAAACGTGCACAATGTGTTTCACGTTTCACAACTAAGAAGTACATACATGATCCCGATCATGTGATATCACAATGATATTGTCCTCGATGACAATATGAGTTATGTAGAACCGCTAAGGAAATCTTGGACCGACGTACCCACAAGCTAAGAGACAAAGATATACCGTCAGTGAAAATTCTATGGGGACACCATGGACAAGAAGAAGCAACTTGGGAACTAGAATCAGCTATGAAGGAAAAATACCCAGATCTTTTCCAAGGTTAGCAAATTTCGGGACGAAATTTAATTTAAGGGGGATGGTATGTAATAACCCGTGAAATAAAATTTGTGTTAACGAAGAATTTAACCCGAATTGTTATTAAATCTTTCCTTTTTATAATTTAATAGACGAGAAAATTTATCGTTTGATAATCGAACGATAGCGTAGTTGGATTAGATAAATCGGATTACGAATGTATGTGACGATCATCGATTCCCGTCCAAACAAAACAAGTGAGAAGTCGTAGTCGTAGTTATTCCCGATATCTAAAATTACCGAAAATGGAAAGTTGACCTTGATTCATTTTGTTAACTCCTATCATCTCATCCCTCCCACATACCCCTATTCCTCTGCAAAGGATCAAACAACCTGCAACATGAGACAAATTGAATCTCTGCAACACAACAGCAATCTCTGCAGAGATACTGCAACAACACCTTTCCCTTTATCAATCCCAGACTTTCATCCTTATACACCCTCCATTTTCAAAGCACAACACTGTATTCTTATTTCACTCATAGCTCCCTCTTACATTCTCTCACTCCTTCACACTCTCAACCATCACAACAAACTGCGATCAGTAAACAACAAAGGGGAAGGGGAAGGCATACACAAACCAAGAACTGGACCACATTCAAAGAAAAATTTAAACCTTCATCAAGTAAGCTTCAAACCTTCGTCAGGTATACATTCCTTATGTATTAGTACAAGTTACATATTTTTAAATATGCATATTCAGTCTTTAAATGAAGAACAGCAACATCCCAACTTCACATTCGTACACATCAAACAAATGAAATATTAGTTATAGAGCTATGTTCTGATTACATCTTGAAGTAGAAACATAAATGAAATTAGAACATATACAACAAGTTCCACAATAGGTTAAACACCTATATACGAAGGAACCAAATTAATTTCGATTTATAGCTGGAAGTGTACGAGTTGAGTGAACCATGACCGAGCCACTAGGGCTCGGCTATCGACCAACAACGGCGATGGTGGAGCGAGCCGTGGTCGGCGTCGGCGGCGGTGGATGTGGCATCACGGCAGGAGAGAGGCGTGAATCTGGAATGAAGGTAATGGGTGTGTGCGAGAGAGGAGAGAGGGAGGAGACCGAGGTCGTCAGCGGGGCTGGCTCAGACGTCGACTTGGCGGTGGAAGGAGGCGGCGGCGGCATATAGTGAGTGTGTGCACCGTGGGTGTGTGTCGCGTACATACGTGTGTGCGTGAGAGAGTGAGGAGATGAAAGAAGGAAGAAGAAGGGAGGGGTGAGCGGTCACGCCACTCGCCGACCGGCGATATGGCCGGCCGGAGAAGAGGCGACGACGACGGCTACTCGCGTGTTTGTGTGTTTGAAGACAGAGAGAGAGAGAGAAATCTGCAAATTTGGTTAAAGGGGGGGGGGGACGGCTAGGGTGAATTTGGGGTAGGTTAGATCTCTTGTTTTGGGCCAAAAAAGGTATGGGCCAAATTAATTAAAATGAGGATGGGTAGAGATTAAATAGATTAAATGGGCTTGCAATTTATTTAATTAAATGGGCCGAGATGAATTTAATTAGATGGGCCGAATATTGGGCCGTAGATTATTAATTGGCTGGACCTATTTAATTGGGATGGGCTTCCAGGACATGGGCCTCTATAATTAATTGCATTGGACCCTTATGATTTAAGTGGGTTGGGTTTATGTTATAAATAGAATTGGACTACCAAGATTTAATTGGACTTGAATTAATTGAAGTTGGGCTTTAATTAATTAAATCCTTTGGACTTAAGGAATTATTTAGATCAACTTTAATTAAATAAAGTTGATAAGCACTAATTAATTATAATTAGACATTTATTTAATTAAGCTACTTAAGCTTAATTGATTGATTTAGATGGACCTTAATTATTAATTGAGCTGGACTCAAATTAATTAATTAAGTTACTTAAACTTAATTAATTAGCTTGGGATGACCTTAATTAATTAAGAGCAATGGGCCTTAATTACTTAATTTAATAGGTCTTTGACCACTTAAGTCATGTGAAGTTGATCAATTAAAAATAATATTGATATGGGCTTTTAAATTAATTGAGTGGGAATTTAATTAAATAGATGGACTCTTTAATTAAGTTGAAAATGGGCTTAGACTTATTTTTAAATAATGGGCTAAGTATATAAATGGATAATGGACTTGAATTAATTACTTCTAGAATCCATTAAATTAAATTAAGGATTGAATTAATTCCGTATTAATTAAATATGAGATTTAATTCTAATAATTAAATTTTGGGGATTTATTTTAGTTAATTACATAATTATCCAAATATCAACTAATTAAAGTAATTTGATTGATTAATCAAATGTTATTGGACTTTTAAACTAATCCATTTAGTTAACTTTAATTGTGGATTTAATTAATTGAATTAAAGAACTTAATTAATTAATTAATGACATTGATTATGTCAAGTAGATGACTGAGAAATATTGGCAACTTTAATTTGTAAAACGTTTGTTAGATGATTGAACTACGGGAAATATTTATTGATTGTGTAAGAGTTTCTCTGTTAGAATATATGGGATGTGTGAGGTGAGAAAGCGCGCGAGGAAATGATATTAACGAATGAGTTATTGGAACTCGAATTCGTTGATACGCATTAACAAGCGGCGAATATTAGTTATGAACTTAGGATTCATAATTGAGCGAAACGGCGTGAAGAAACATCGATCGCGAGAAGAATGTAACGACAAAGTGTCGTCTATCGCTATGATGAGACTAATCGAATAGACGAAATATAATTATTAATAGAGTCTTATCGATAACAAAAAATCCTAAAACCGAGGACTTAAAGGATATCGAGTACGTTAAATGTTAGCAATACTTCTGAAAGAAACGAATGACGTACTAAATTATATCTCTTACGTTGATAAGGTCCAGCGTGGGCGTGACGAAACGACAAGGACCACTAGCGAGATACTTCAAGAAGGACAATTCTTGAGGTGGGCTTTCTTGAAACAAAATGATTATGCATAACTCAAAGCATGATTTACAAAAGCTTTATGAAATATTATCGCATGAACTGTTATCGATCGCCAAATATTTATGTTTTGTTGTGTCCATATCCGAGGTTGGTTTGTCCAAATGTGGGATGAGAATTGATTGGTATATCGATGTGGTATGTGAATGAGTTGGTCCACCAACGTTAAAAAGGGTAACGATCGGATCCGACTTAGTTGAGGACTAACTCGGATTGTGTACACGATGTGTTGTGTGTTAAGGTTAGCTACCTCGACGGTCACGGCGACTATGTGTAGGTGGCCACCCATAGTGCGTGAATGAATGAACGTATGATTGATGAATAAATTACGGATATGGAACAACGTGATAAAATAGTCAAGCCTGACACTTGAGAAATGAAAAATGTTTGATAGGCATGAGTCTTTAACTAAAATCCTCATGCGCTATTGTGGGCAGTAATAACTTTTGACAAAGAAAACGTTTTCGGCAATGAGTCCACCGAGTACTTTTGTACTTAGCCTGCATCTCGTTTTGATGTGCGGGTTGAGCAAGATCGATGATGGATGCGAAGTGGTGCGAGTGGCAATTATTTTGATGCTTTATTAGGAAGGTTTCTAGAACCTGGGCATGCATCATCATATGCATGTCCACACGTTATCTCGCCGCCTAACTCGATAATTTTGATGCTTTGATCATAACTACTTTTATTCCAGTATTGAACTGGAGGTTGTACCTCGTACTTTGAATTTTGCCCTGATTGGGTTATGTTTGAATCTTGAACCCCTTTTTGACAAGTCCTTCTGTGACTTGAGTCTGTATTGAATTGCTTATCCCTTTTGCCTATGCGTTATTGAGTAATTGAACGATTGATTGCCTTGATTAGCTATGTTTATATCCGCTGCCTTATCATACCGATGACGATCTACATGATCCGTACTTTATTGGAAAGTCGGGTCGTCACAGTAAGACACAAGAGTTTTGGTTTGAAAGGCCTTGTGTTTACTAAATATTTTATCATTTTCACAATGTTGATCGGCCAATCGTTTTATTACAACGTATAATCCAAGTCGGCTATGGAATGATTCGGGAGAGAGACCTCCCTTCACCCGAACGCACGACTGACCGCGAAGGGTTCAGACTAAGTGTACACAGTCCAAACTGGCATCCACTAGTAGGACCCGAATTCGTAATATCTCCTATTGGCCCAGCCAACCCGGATGTATATATACAAAACAATAAACATTTTGGCAGTAATATCGCATTTAAATATTTGCAATTCAAGAAAGCAACAAAGCATAAACAGTAAACGATTTTCATAGAAATCACATGTTGTTTAGATAAGAATGTCCACATCAAGAATTGTCCTTCTTGAAGTACCTGCTAGCGTTCCTTTGTTGTTTTCGTTTACGTCCACGCTGGACCTTGTCAACGTAAGAAATATAATTTAGTACGTCATTCGCTTCTTTCGAGAAGCATCGCTAAGATTCATCGAACTCGATATCTTTTAAGTCTTAGAGTTTCTAGGTTTTAGGATTTTCGTTATCGATACGACTTAGTTAACAATATATATATCGTCTATTAGGTTCGTCTCGCCATGACGATAGATGACACTTCGTCGTTGCATTCTTCCCTTCCATCGATGTTTCTCCACGCTGTTTCGTACAATTTATGAATCCTAAATTCATAACTAATCTTCGTCGTTTGTTAACGCATATCAACGATTTCGAGTTCTGATCCCTCATTCGTTACTAACATTTTCTCATCGCGTTTCTCACCTCACACGTCTCACATATTCTATCAGAGAAGCCCATACTAATACTACACAATCAATAAATATTTCTCGTAATTCAATCATCATCTAACAAATATTTTACAAATTAAAGTTACTTAAATAATATTTCTCAAGCATCTACTTAACATAATCAAATCGTTAATTAAATCTCTAATTTAATTAAGTAAATACATAATTAAAGTTAATTAAATGGATCAAGTTAAAGTCCAATAACATTTGATTAATTAATCAAACTAATTTAATTCATCTTATATATCTACTAATTATGATTTATTTCCAATCACACCTATTCATCAATTAGCTTAAGGTTCATCTTATTATATAAATAAATCACTTAAAGAGAATAATTCTTAAATTCACCATTAATATAATTAATTAATATGTTATTCAATTTCTAAAAATTAGACTTTATTCAATCTAATGAATTTAATTAACTCAACCTAGGTATTTAGATTATTATTTAATTTATTAAAAACTAATCTTAGAATTTAAAAGTTTAGAATTAAAATCAAACCTCATATTTAATTATCGTGAAATTTAATCAATACTTAATTTAATTTAATTTAATTTAATTGGATCCTACACATTAATTAATTTCAACCCAATTTAGTATAATTCTCACCCATTTGATGATTAAAGAAGGGAAATAGAAATAGGCCCACAAACATTTTAATTCATCGGCCCAAACATTAACATATAAAACTGAGTCCAAAATCAATATATATCTAACCCATGGCCCATCCAAATCCTTACCAAATTTCGGCCCACAACAATTTTATTCCAAAGGCTTATATCAATTTTATTCAAGAGTCCATCTTTCATTTAATTAAAAGTCCATATCAATTTAATTGATTGGCCCAATATTTAAAATAAAACTAAGCCCAACAACTAAATAATCTATGAGCCCAATTATCATCACCATATTCGCCCATTTGGATATTAAGGAGAAAACAGAATCGGCCCATCACCATTTTAATTTCGACCCATTTTTGTTTGGCCCAAACACACACAAAAATAAACTAATCCAACCTCTCTCTTTCCGGCCCACATAAGGCCCAAACATAAATAATTAAACTAAACTAAACCCTAGCAGGCGCTCCCCCCCTCACATCTCTCTCCCTCCCTCTCGGTTCACACACACACGCGATTGTCGTCGCTCCATGTCCGGCGGCCATGTCGCCGGTCGGCTAGTTGCGCAATCGCCGTCACTGCCACGATCTCCTCTCATCTCGGTTCACTCGCGAGCACACGCACACGTACACGTATCTCTCTCTCTCTCTCCCATCTCTCACACCGCTGTACCACCACCTCTTTGTCTCCGACGGACGATCGCGTCGTCGTCGGCGACCTGCACCGCCGCGACCACGGTTCATTTCCCCTCCATCATTTTCTCTCTTCAAAACAGACACACACACAGACGCTCTCTCTCTGCCGCCGCCTTTCCCTCCGTCTCCGGCCGGCAAGCCGTCGTTGGCGAGCCTTGCCGCCGCCGCGACCACCGCACATTTTCTCTTCCCTCTTCTTTCTCTCTCGCCTCTCATTCTCAACACACACAAGACATACACGAATTCACTCTTCTCTCTCTCATTGCACCTATTGCGCCGCCGCCGCCGCCGCCGCCGCCTCTCCCGTCTCCGGTGGACGTCACCGTCGGCGACCTCCATCGTTGCCGCGGCCACGGCCCATTTCCTTTCCATCATTCTCTCTTTCCTCTCGAACACACACGCGCACAGACACTCATCTCTCTCGTTCCTCTCTGTTTTCTCGTCTCTCTCACCTCACCCTTGCAACAGATACACACGCCCACGCCCACGTCCGCGCCCGCACCCTTTTTCTCTCTCGGCGAAGCTCCTCGTCGTGGCACGCAACCTCTACCTCAGCCCGGTGGTCTAATCGACCTCCCCCTGCTCCAGACACTTCCGGCCGTGTAGCTTCTGCTATGGCCGCCACTGCCGTCGACCATCAGCTTGCCTCGTCGTCACTCTTCTGTTCCAGCCAGAAGGCCCTCGCCATGGTGCCTCTGTCGTACCCGAGTCACAGTAGCCTTTTTCATAGCCTCACGCCAAGAGGGATCTTTGATAGCCTGATGAAATTATTTAGGCTCAAGGCGTGACGTGACGGCAACTAGAAAAGCTTTATGAGCGCGAGAAAAACGATTATAAGAAACATAATGGGACAAAGGATGTGTCGTCGAAGTACATGGATTGGACATGGGTTGTGCATGGTGGATGGAGGGTGGCAACTGCGTTTCAAACTCGGCGAGATGTTTAGGCTGCTTCTTATCACGTAAACTGCGTCGCATGTGATCCACTCGTCTTGGGGAGGCCGACTTTCATCACGACAAGTATTCTCTGGCCCAACAGCAAGACGTTCAGGCATATCTAATGCAGTTGGCCCAATATTGCTCACGTCAGCATGTCAAAGCAGATAGCAAAGATGGTCATCATCTTGCTAGTTTGTCAAAGTTCTGAATCATTCTATACCTCGGATATCTACAAACAGAATGTACTAATATGCAACTTAGCAAAGATTTTGGCCTGCTTGAATCAAATCATATGAAGGCACCATCACATGTATCAAGGTCACAAAAGGGACACCGAACATGCTGCAAATATTCAAACAGGAAAACAGTTGGGAGTGGAAGGCTCTATATAAAAGCTTATGCAAGTTTCCATTCATACTTGAATTTCTTGAATATCTAAATTTCTTGCTCTCGTTAGAGGGAGATATTAGTTTGAACTTGAATAATTAATCTAGTATTGGCAAATCGTAGAAAGACCAGAGCAAGAGTTTTTCTTCTGTTACCAGAAATAATGCTTATTAAAAACACATAAAACATATATACTGATACTTCAGCGATTAGCTATATCTCTTTTTTTTGACCCTGATCTTTAACCTCAGTTTTCTGCTGTTTGAATCTGGTATGATCTTTGTAGATTTTTGTTTTCCTTCTGTTGTAGGTTGCCAGAATATTACTCTCAAACTGACGAAAGACCTGTGGCTCCTCGGGTTCCTGTTGTGGTCAATATGACATGACACATGAGTATACAACTCTTCAAAGAGGAGGAAGAAGCTCCACTCATCTTCTGCTCATCATCGCAGTGCTTCACTTGATCAAATACATGCAGCAAACAGAAATTATAAATATTTAACAATAACTTGATTCATTTTCCAAATACGCACTAATATTATTCAATTAAAAAAAAACTGAATATTTATTAGCAAGTTAATAAAAATAATGTATATATAACAAGAATAAATAAAATATAATCCACTAACATGTAGTGGTTTGAGCTAATTTAAATCCAAACTCAGTCTTTAGATAAAAAAAAATATAACAAAGTTATATTAAAACATTATGACAATTTTGTTGTAGAAAATTAACAAAAGAATATAAAAATAATTTTTTTCCAAAATTTCAGTGGGGCCCAGTGCCCCCAGTGGATCGATCTCTGCCTGCCTATATGGCAGTATGTGTTATCCGTTTTCTGCATGTATACTAGATCTACTAGAAGTCAATGAGCATTGTTAGATGCGAATGGACATGATACATAACTTGTACTCCCTCCGTCCCGTCCAAGACGGCTCATTTCTTTTCGACGCGGTTATTTAGGAGAAGAGATAAAGTGGTTAAAGTGATAAAAAGTAGGTAGAACCCACAACTTTTGAAGAGTTAATTATTTCATAAAAAGGAAACAGACCATCTTGGATGGGACAGCCCAAAATGGAATACTAGCCATCTTGGGTGGGACGGAGGGAGTAGTAAGTAAGCTTCTGAATGGACATGATACATAACTTGTAGTAAGTAAGCTTCTGGCCATTTGTTATGATGTGTATGATATTGCAGCTATACTTGACAGCTTGATTCATGTAATGATGCACTTTAGGGCTTGTTTGACAGCTTTGAGGATTTAACATTTGGTGGGTAGATAGATGGTGAGCAGAAGGTAGGATATAATAGGATTAATAAATCTCTTCGTTGTATATTTGATGCATTCAGAAGAAACAGATGGATAAATAATCTATTGCTCATTTGTATGAGATATTTTACTGAAATGTCATAAAACACCCATCTGTATGAAATGAATTAGAATGGGGTGTGAATATAAAAATTGATGATTTGGGGAAAAAAACTTATAAATTGATTAGAAGTTGATGAGATGTTATTGGTGTTTTGTTTGGAAAAGAAATGAAGAGAAGCAATAATTAATACCTGTGGTGTGAAGTTATTAATGATCAATTCGGAGGCGGCGAATGTGGGCAATCTTGTGCCAATCCTTTCCTCTTCCTTTCTCGCATCGCTTTTGCAGTTGTGGGCATCCACTGACAGATAGACTTTTGAGATTTGGCAGAGCTGGAATTGATACAAGCTTTGGGCAGTCTGAAACACCGAGGGTATGAATTGATACTTGGTCTGGGAGTGATTCCAGCTCAGGAATATCACGTAGGTATAGAAATCTCAGTGAGCAGAGGTGCTGCAAGGCTTGAGGTAAGCACACCATCTTGGGAAGTTCAATTAAACTGAGCTGTTCAAGATTATGAAGATGTTTAATCTCCTCTGGCAGCCCTACTAATTCTGGGCAAGAATCTATATAGAGTGTTTGCAGTGCAGTAAGGTGCCGCAACATCCCTTGTGGAATACAGCTCATTGTCTTACAACTGAGAGATAAACTTGTAAGCTTTTCTAAGGCTTCCAGACCTTCTCTTGTCACAGAGATCTCTTTTGCCCCCTCAATTGTCAATGACCGGAGCTTACTGAACTTTATCACTGTTTCTATTGGAAAACATTCTATGCTCTCCTCAATTAACACCGTCAAAGCAGTAGGAACGTCTAACTTGTCTTTATTGTCCTCAGACAATAAAGACAGGGTTGAGCTACTGCATGTTAGATCCTCTAACTTTTTGAGGGATGAGAGTGGTGGCAGTATTAATGAAGAACAACTTCGAGTCCATAGCTTTCTAAGATTTGGGAATGCTTCTTTACACTCTTTATCCCTGGAGAGACCCTTGAGATTTGGGAGGTCATCTAACCACAGCTGTTCCAGAGTCGGGAACTGTATCATCACTGGGTTTCCACTTCCAACTTCTTCTTCTTCAATAATGTACTCCACCGCCACAGTCCTGATTAACAACCTTTTTAGATGAGGTAGCTTTCCTAGTTTTGGAAGACTCCTACAATTTAGGCAATCCGTTATAGCAATCTCAACTACTTTTTCCAGAGTTGAGTTTGTCATCCAGAGTGGAAAATATCTACCATTGAAGCCTTCTATACTAAGAGATTCAAGACTGGGGTGAGGTTCAAGTGCTACCAACACCTTTTCGTCATCAATATCTTGGCCTAACTTGGATAAATCGTTTCTTTCCCACGACAATCTCAGCTCCCGAAGATTCTCCTTGTCAGCAATATTTGCTTTCTTTGCATCCAAATGGTCCTTTACTCTCTCCAGATGCCGAATTGCAAGCCTTCCGCTAAGGTTCAAGCATTGCAGTTCCTCAAGTTGGTTACCTCTCTTGACACCCACTACATACGTACTCAATGTTTTGAGGCAAGTCAACTCTCTCATTTTAGAGGGCATCTCGGACAACGACTTGCAATACCACAAACATAGATGTTGGAGATTATGCAAGTATCTCATGTTCTTAGGTAGAGCCACAAGACTCTCACAGTCATCCAAGTTGAGGATTTGCAAATTCCAAAGAGTACATAATGAGTTGGGTAGAGTGCGAATTTCAGAACCAGACAAATTCAAGTATCGCAAATGTTTGAGCTTGTCGATGGAAGGAGGCAAATCCTTTATTTTTGTATCACTTGCATCTAATACTCTTAAACTTGTGAGCTCCATGACGGAAGAAATGTTCATATCTTGCTCAAATGTTTTAGGAAACAACATATTTCTGTCAACCAAATTTACCTGGCGGATAGTAGATGCACTTGTGTTATTTCGTCCACTTTGTACTCCGGGAACTTTGTTCTCCATGACTGATTGCGCCAGATCATGAACAAGATCATGCATACTGATCATGTCATATTTATCTGATTGTAGAAGAGATCTGAGTAGTAACTCATTACATATTTCGTTTCCAACATCTTCCACTTGCAATGCTCCCTTTGATGATATATACCCATGAGCCATCCACAAAAGGATCAGTTCCTTTTTATAGACTAGATGGTCCTTGGGAAAGGCTGCAAAATAAGCAAAGCATTGCCTGAGCTGAAATGGAAGATGCTGATAACTCAATCTCAAAACTGGCATTATCAAATTGTCTTCTGCCGAAAGCTTCCATATTTCACTATCCCTCACATGCATCCATTCCACTCCTCCCCTTTTAAACCGTAGAATCCCTCCAAGCGCCTGCGCTGCAAGGGGTACCCCACCACACTTCTTCACAATCTGTTTGCCAATTATTTCCAGCTCCGGAGATACATCTTCATCTTGTCCGAAGGCACATCGCCTTAGCAGCATCCAGCAATCGTCATCTGATAGCCCTTCAAGGCAATGAGGTGGAAGTGTTCCCATTATCTCAGCAACCTTCTTTTGGCGGGTGGTGACGATGATTGATGCGCCGGTTGAGCCACATGATAGAACGTCTTTCAACTCAAACCATTTATCTTGATGGTCGTTCCAAACATCATCCAACACAAGCAAATATCTTTTATGCCTCAACAAATCCCACAGCTGACGCTCTAGAGCGTCCAACTGCTGCAGATCCAAAGCTTTTCCGCTCCCAGTGGCAACTTCAATCATCGCCTTCACCAAAGTCTTCATTTCGAAATTTTCGGAGACACAAATCCAAATTCTTACGTCAAGTGGTCTTCCACTCGCGGATCGTTGAAGACTAGTCGAGCAAGAGTGGTCTTCCCAAGGCCGCCAACACCAATGATTGGCAGCACAGACATCTCATGTTTATCCCTCACATGATTCACCAACATATCCACAATCTTGTCTCTATCTTCCTCCCTACCATGAATCTTATCAGACTGGTTCAACAGGGAAGCCGTCTCACGTGAGGCGGCAACTTCTCTGGGCCTATCAACAGGCATCTCGCGTAGATGAATAGCGCGCTCTGCAACAACACTGTCCAATTTCTCGTTGACTTGCTTCATCCTCCTCGCAATGTTATGGCGATACAGATTCTTCTTGAGGCGGTAGCGACTCAGTTTGGAATGGGAGTTGTTGAGTTTGGAGATATGAGTATTGCACTCATCCAAGATATCATCAATCTCATAAGCAAGAGCGTTGAGCTTCTGCAGCCAATCTCGAATGGACTTGTTCTCGATTTGCTTGTCTTCAGCATCTTCCAACACAGCTTGGATAGTGGTGAGGGTGCTGCACAGCTTCTTCATCTCATCGTCAACGCCCAAGATCAATCCGATCTCCTTCTTAATAAGGGAGCTCAGATTATCAAGGAGGAGTTGAAGAAATGCCTCTGCCATACTGAACCTACAAAAATTTAAGAAAAAAATTATTCATCTATGTTCCAAGGCTTATACCTTTTAATTGTTTTGAGTAATTAAATTTGTTTTAGAAAAAAGGAACATGTTACTGGAAACTCGCAAGGAATTTCAAAACAACATTTTTGTTTATGAAATAAAATCTTCATTCTAGATACTCATTTATCAAATTTGGTCAGCTTATATATGTACAAAAATAATTGGGCGAAATTTATTATTTACTTAATGTTCTTAATTGTTTTGAAATAAAATATAATGTCTTGTAATTTCTATGAACGCTTAATAAATATACGAGCTTATCAACTCTTTTAAAAAAGGTTAATCATACTTGGAGTTGTATGTTATCTTAACATCACTGTGTTCCAGTAGTATGAGCTTTTATTATATTTATTAGTTCTTCATTGTATTCTACATGTATTTTTCATTAATACCAATGCATTCGACATATCTCACGTCTCAATAAAAATTGGAAGACTTTAAAGTAAACATTAATAATAATAATACAACTACAACTAATAATAATAACAAATAAATAATGATTCATTAAAGCTAAATTTCCAGTGTAAAAATAAAAACTATACAGTTTAATTTTAATCTATGATATATATAGCTATGATATTCGAAATTTTCAAATTTTCTGGTTAACTTTCTCATCATACAATCTTTCCTTACGACAATACAAAATAAAAATTATAGTTAAAATATAAATATAAATTTCAATAAAAATATTATAAAACTTACAAAATGAATACTTAATGACAAAATTTATCATAGATTATTTAAATGATTATAATTATTTAAGTTAATTATAAAATACTTATCTAAATTTAATATAATTTAATTTTTAGTTAATTTTAAAATTATATAAACAAGTTCGGGTAAAAAGTATTCATAGCTAATTTCATAAACCCAACCCAAACCAGTCACGGGACTATAGTTTCACTATTCATGCGCCCCCTAACCCATTCGCACTTACCCAAATCTATCATATTAAGGTTTGTAAAGAGGGGTATTCTCAGAAATCCGATCTGTTGTCATCCTAATTGTATGCAAATATAACCAGTTAAATTGGTTCACTCATGTAATCATAATATAAATTGTACTGTTGATAAATAATTAACAACACAAATACTAAAGAACAGCAGCTACTAGACTTGTTTCTCCATACCATTTTTTAGACAGTCGAAGCGTAGCGCCATTCGAATCTTAGGTGTTTGATATTTTGTACCCTCGACATAAAGAATTTCCATCTTACAAGATTGGATCGATATTTTTTTATTGTTAGTGTGCCTTCTTGTCAATGCTAATTGGTTTTGATGCCACGAATATGATCTCTCTTAAGTTTTATTGCTTGCGCCCACCGACGAAACATTTTGAATCCAACGGTATAAAATTAATTGACAGCAACTTGGTCTGTAATTAAAATTAGAAGCCTATACCGATGCAATAACATATGAAAATAGTTTGTTTTTCTAATGGGACTCCAAAGCAGCTATTTTCGGTACATATTAGATAAATACTAGTAACCTTGTAAATCACATTTGGAAAATCAATAACTTGTCATGCTTAAACTTGTAGAGTCCTTGTTTGGAATCATGAACATGAAATTTTTTACTACAGAATTACTCACTATACTACTAGACTATTCCAAAAAGACTAACAAAATTACTATACTAACATAAAAACCTGTGATATAAAATTGAAACTAAATGGTTTAGACTACAATATTAATTTATAGATAACTATTTGTTTGTCCCCTAGGGACAGCCCAATGGTTAAGGTGGGTTCCTGTGGCCGAGAGGTCACAGGTTCGAACCCCACCAAACGCCTCTATGGGTTTGAGCCTGTCACACCTGGTTTTCCAAGTGTGATTTACCTTTCCTGTGTGGTTTGCAGGCTATTGCACAGGACCGTGAGGTTTACCCAGTGTGCACATAAGGTAGCGGCTGCGGGTTCCCCATGATATCAAAAAAAAAAGAAAAAAAGATAACTATTTGTTTTACATACACAAATCATATGCACACATACATGATACATATCATAATCTACATGTCAATGAATATTGATCGGGTTTGGCAAATTCAATATTCCTTTGTCCCGTTTGATCTGTTCAACGAATGTATTTGTAATTAATAGATAATGGCTAAAACCATGACACCAATCATTTTTTCTAATTAAGACAACGCGTATGGTAAGCTTGTTCGGAAACATGCGATTTACTAAAGTGACCATGGTTGACAAATAATAATGTATGCAATTATATATTAATATATACATGCCAATTACTTGCAAGAGTACCTCAATAACATCATAGGATGCTTTAAAAAAGAGAGAAAAATATTAAAATAACATGATCTCACAATGATACATCTTTGATTTATTAGAGATGGCAGTTGGTTTTGAATCAAGTTCGAATCTGTAAATTCAGATCCACTTTTAAATTCTGGATCTTTAAACGATTGGATATGATGGATCCAGATCGGATTTGGATCATTCATAAATCCTGATTTTTGAGATTCAAATTCATTTAGATTCGACCTCTAGATCCATTTACTTTGTAAGATATCTAATTGGAATTTTATTTGTAATTTAAAATCATAATCCTTATAAATCCCTATTTGATATCCCTTATTCTAAAAATCCCTACTTGGAAAAAAGACATACATACATACATACATACACACACATATATATATATATATAATATTTCTCATTATCAGTAATCATATGTTATTATGAATTCTAGTTGACTTGGGATTCATTTTGGAGGATTAATAAAAAATGATTCATTTTAGAAGTAAAGAATATTGACCAGATCTGGATCAAATCTGAATCTAAACTAAAAAGTTTAGATCTGAATCTGAAGCTAGCAGTATCCAATCCAAATCCTATCCATCGCCATCCCTATCGATTACACAAATATTTAACAGATGAAACTTGTAAATAACCAAACATGTCAAGTAGTAAATACTACACATATTTTTTTAAGACTGATTTTATAAATCATGCCTTTATGTTAATCAATAATTATGATTCACTTTTTTTTTTTACTTTCTGTATTGGGTAAATTCAAGTTTCTATACATAAAATGCAAACCACACAAGACAGATAAATCATACTTAGAAAATCATGTATGAAAAACAAACCTTGATAATTTATTTAATGTTTTTTGATCTTATCTTATTGATTCAGACATTTTAACAACTTAATTGTTTTGAAATAAAATACAATGTTGTAAATTCTATGAACGCTTAATAATAATATGAGCTTATCAACTTTTTTAAATAATGATTAATCATACTTGGAATTGTATATAATCTTAACATAAGAATTGTATATAATCTTAACATCACTGTGTTCTAGCATTATGAGTTTTTATTTTGTTTTTATTAATTTTTCATTGTATTCTACATGTAATTTTTATTAAAACCAATGCATTCAACATATATTACCATTTAATTGAATCCAAATTAAATTCCGTTTGAATTATATGTGTCCATACTTACACCATCAGAAACGAATAAAAACTGCTATGTAGCAAATCTAACCAATTAAATCTGATTCTTTCACTCATATGTACACATCTATTTTAATTGATGGTTGAGAACTCATTAACAAGAATAGAAACTACCTTGTGCAAAGTAGCCTGAAGATGAAATAGGATATGGAGCAGAAACAGTGCTCGCTAGTGGATCTTGCTGGTCGAACACGTCGGAAAGTTTGCAAAACAGAGCTGGAGGGATCTTCGGGGAAGGGACTCCAATGCTCAAGTCTCGTAGAGAGAATTTAGCAGAGTTTCAGTAAGTGATGAAGTATCCTTGCATGTCGAAGTGAGGGAGTATTTATAGATGATATAACATATATAAGGGGGTAATTTACCATATATATGTTACCATTGGACAAGGCGATAATTTCTAGGGTGTGATGCTTTGCGAAGATGCGAAGACTTCACTGCATTCACACATTATGTTATAGTGTGATGCAAACAATGTTTAAAATAACATATTTGTACAAAAGTCTACTATTGTCCTATTTATAAGTCATTGATAATGGCCAACCCGAAACCTAGCGAATACTTGTTCAGGTCTTTGTTTATTTCATTAATACGACGTGTCTGATAATAAATTATTCGGATTATTCAAATTTGGTCCCTAAATTTTATACAACTTTTCGTCATTTTAGTGTGATTCAAACAAGCAGTTTAAAACAACAATTTTGAGACTGTGTGAATTAAGACCAATTTGGCTCGAGTACCTCAAATTATGCTTATATGTCTCTATTTCAATCCCAATGTCATGCCATTTGGGATTTTTGCTGCTTTGGTGCAACACTTGTACAACTTGTTGCCTAGATCAGGGAGCTAACATGAATAACGAATTGAAGAAATTCCTCAGCCATACACTGTGTGATTTTTAAATATAATGGACATGATTTATTATCATTTATATATGTTAAGGATTGTATGTACACGAACCACTTCCTATATACATGTACATATAATCCTTAATATATATAAATGAGGACAAATCATGTCCATTAGATTTGAAAATCACACGGTCATTTTTAAATGTGCATCTGAATTAGTTATATGTACATTTTTATATATAATTGTACATTTGTGCATCTACGTCATAATTTGTGCATTGAATCTGAAGCGTCCATGTTGATTTATCAATGGTAGATATTTGTTTTTATATTTACACTATAAGAAGTATCCACACGATAGCCACTTCATATATATAGCTAAGATATTTGAACTTCTCAAATTTTCTGGTCAACCTTCTCATTATATAATCTTTCTTGACTATAAAAACAAATGAAAAATTTATAGTTAAATATAAGTATAAATATAAATTTCAATAGAAAATAAAATTATGAAATTATAACATAAATACGTACTGACAAAATATATAATAAAATTATTTAGTTAATTATAATTATTTAAGTTATTTATAAACACTTATCTAAATTTAATATAATTTAATTATTTAGTTAATTTTAAAATTATAAGATAATATTATATTTAAACCGGTTCATTGTTAATTTTCCAAACTCAATCTAAACGCGTCACAAGTACTAGTTTTACTACCCATACTTATCCCTTACTCATTTTATACTTATCCAAACTCGGCGTATTAGAGTTTGATAAAAATGGATACCTTCGAAAACTCGACCCGTTGGCATTCCTTACTAATTATTATATGCAAATCTATCCAATTAAATTGGATTCCTTCACTCATATAATCACATACATGGTATTACTGATAAATAATTAATACCACAAATATTAAAGAACAGCAGCTACTAAACTTGTTTCTCCATACCATTTTTAGACGGTCGAAGTGTAGCGCCATTCGGATCTTAGGTGTTTCATGTTTTGTACCCTCGAAATGAAATGAAGATTTGCCATCTTACAAGATTGGAATATTTCTTTTTATTTTTATTTTTTTGCTTTTATTTTAAATTATTTTTAATCAATTTATAAAAAATTAAAGATCTCATCACAATATATTTCTATCTTTCAAGATTGGATCGATACTTTTTTATTGCTAGTGTGCCTTCTTGTCAGTGCTATTTGGTTTTGATGTCATGTCATTATCTCTCTTAATACTATTTTTATTGCTTCCGTTCACCTACTAAACATTTTTAATCCAATGATATAAATACTTTTTTATTGCTTGCGTCCACCGACTAAACATTTACAATCCAAGGATATAAAATTAAATGACTACAACTTGGTTGGTAATATACTACACTAGCATGAAGTTGAGTTGTCTCGACTAAGATGCGGAGACTTCATTACATTAGCTAGGGGTGTCTAAACGGTTTTCGGTTTTCGGTTAGAACCGGAACCGAACCGAAACCGACAAATTCGGTTAACCGAAAATCGACAAATTTGGTTATCGGTTCGGTTTCGGTTCCAGAGTTGAAAAAAAAATCGGTTATTGGTTAACCGATAACCGAACGGTTCGGAACCGAAAAACCGAAAAACCCTTTTTTATTTTTAATTATTATTTCAATTACTAATTAATTAATTAAAATTATGAAAATCAATTTTAATTATTACTTTATTAATTATTGTTAAATATTTTATCTATTTTAATAAGTTTCAGTTTTAATTATTATTTTATTTATTTTAATTATTATTTTATTTGTTTTTATTATTATTTTATTTGTTTTATTAATAATTAATTTTAATTCGGTTTTCGGTTAACCGAAAACCGAACCGCCGGAACCGATCGGTTTTCGGTTAACCGAAAATTTAAAACGGTTCGATTTCGATTCCACTTTTTCGGAGAAATTCGGTTCGGTTAACCGAAAAATTCGGTTCGGTTAACCGAAACCGAACCGTTAGACACCCCTAACATTAGCTAATTAAGCAACAATTGTAGCTTGATAATTGTAGCTACAAAGCTACAACTATTTCTGACTAAAATAATCGAAAAGAGTCCTAGAATTCGTTTTAATTAATTAAATTATAATTCTATATTCAATAGTTTAATTAAGATACAAAGTATTGTTTATTCCGATATTCAATGATTAAAAATCCCTATATTGAGGTTTTCCAGAATAATATATATTCGAGTAACTGAATCTTTATTTCTACAAGTTAATTAGAACATAAAAATATATTTATCATACAATATTTGCGTTAGTCCAATTGATGATAATTTTAAAAGAGACCTAATAAGAAATCTATTTTTTATTAAAAATATAACATATTAAAATAGTTTGTTTGTTTGTTTTTATAATGGGAATCCAAAACTGTTATTTTTAATGAAAATTAGATAAATTCGGTCACCTACAAATCACATTTGGTGAACCAAACTAGACGTTGTTTGTAATCCTGAACATGAAACTTTTGGTCTCAGATAGTGATGAAAGGAGGGGGGGCATGGCCCTCTAGATTTTTTTCAAAAATTAGGTATATATACAATTATATTTTAAGAAAAATAAAAGATATTATTATTATTATTATTATTATTATTATTATTATTATTATTATTATTATTATTATTATTATTATTATTATTATTATGTTGAGGAGGAGTGCATGGATCATATAATAAACTATGAATTTTAATACATAATTAATTCTCAATTTAAAGTGATCGTCCTTTTATCTTTCTTCTTCCTTTATGACGAGAGTCAGTTTATGCGTCCCCTTATTGGGCATGGAGCGACCAGTCGAAGAAGGAAAAAATGACCAGGCCCGAGGCCATTTATCTTCATATTATATCTTTACTAACATGACATAGTCAAAATACTGATAAGACTCGATGACGTAGAGGGTAAAGCTAAAACAAGATCTGTAATCAAACCTTCGGACCAAGTGACCAGAGCCAAATTCAGGGAGCAGGGGCGTCCAGATCTGGAAACTTGTATTGAACTAAAGGCGTCTCATCGCCAGACTTAAGAGTAGAAGTCAGAGATAAAGTCGAAGATAGATTCAGGAATATGACTCGAAGCCAAAGTCAAATCCGGAGACATAATCAAAGTTTGAAGCCAAAGTCGGATTCGAGAGACAGAGTCAGTCACATAGCCAAAGTCCAGCTTGGAGCCAAAGACAGATCCAAAGGACTTGACAAAGAAGTGAATGACAGTTAGACTCATTCTTATATAAGAAGATAATCTCCCAATCAGATAAAAACTCAAAGATACAGATAAATCTATAAAAGTAAGGAGATATCCACAAGAGACTTAGAGTTATCATAATCATCTTATACTTTGTATCCCCCTATAAATAGTCCTCAATACCTCATTAATTGCAATTCACCATATATGATCATTTATACACTTATCACACACAGGTTCTCACCTCTCTCTCACACCATATTTTATCAATAATATCTCTCTCTCATGTGGACGTAGACACATTGTCGAACCACGTAAATCTCTTTTTTTTATCCTTTTATTCACTTTATTTACCTTAGTTATTGATTATTATTACATATTGCCATTGAGGAACAACTCAACACTTTATCATATTTGTTTGATCTTAGAAATTTTAAATTTCAAATATATTACTTTTTGCTATTTTTTAATTTTATATATTTTTTTCTCTAGTGAAATTTAGATTTAGAATTCATTACAAATTAATAATTTGATTTAACAGACCATAATCTTTTATTAATTTGTAACTTATAATGTCAAATGTTAAGGTATATTAATTATGTTTTGCATAATTAATTATTGGCATACCGATGATTGATTGTAAAATATTTATACCTTTGATAT
The DNA here is from genome assembly GCA_036937905.1 of Salvia rosmarinus. Lineage (NCBI taxonomy): Eukaryota > Viridiplantae > Streptophyta > Magnoliopsida > Lamiales > Lamiaceae > Salvia > Salvia rosmarinus. The sequence continues at coordinate 983,817 of JAODLM010000354.1, forward strand.
AATTTTTCTAGTTTAAGTTATATGTATCTTTTTCATTATTTAATATTGATTCATTTTTTGCTTTTATAACAATAAGTCTTATGTTATGGAGGTTTTAATTCCATCTATTGATCTTTTTAATCAAAAAATGTTATGTCTGCATTAAAAATATTTTTAATTATTTTAAAGTTCTTCTTACTGTTTTTTAACATTATTAATTGCCCCCCTGACAATTTTATCTGATTCCATCATTGGTTTCAGGAATATCCATTATCCTAGTAGGCTATTAATCCATAGATAACTATTTGATCTACATACACAAAACATATACACTCATACATGATACATTTCATAATTGATGACAAAGATGGTTTTTATATATATTTTAGGATGATACTGATCTCATTTCACTAAGCAAAATCATGTTTGTAGTAAGTTATAATGCAAAATCTAGTGAATTTAGTAAAAGTTTGATACTTTGTGCTTCTTTCTGTAAATTTGTAGGAAAATGGAGACCAATTTAGGATGAAATGATCATAGAATGTCGAAGAGGAGTTCGATATGAAGGCATAGAAAAAAGAGGAGAGCAATTCGAAGTCCGGACGAGAGAGAATGAGTCAAAACAACAAAGCTACGCAATAGACCACACGACCGCGGGCCGAAGAACAAAAGTTGTGCACTGACCCGTTGTACCAGACCCGCAATCGCGGTTCCAAAATTTTCAGGAGTCTGTTTTCAAGGACTGGGTCCGCGACCCAAGCCCGTGGTCGACACTCATGACGCTGGTGTCCCGAACATGTTTTCTCCCATTTTTGTCCGATTTTTGGCCATTTTCACCCCTATTTGGCTTCTTTTACACACTACACTATAAATAACCCACCAACTCTCATTCATAAACTCTTGGAAGCCCTGAGACTCCTTCTTACTATCTCTACCATTTTTCTTTTTTCCATTCAATTTCCCTCAAGATTCCAAGAACACACTCTTCTCTCAACATCATCACCAGCCATCTCCATCTTCATTTACCTTGAGAGAAGAAATCATTCATTGAAGTTAGTGAAGATGAAGCAATAAAGTAAACAAGCTTGAAGATCCAAGTTTATAAGATTTGTTCCTTCAAACTCTTGTTATTTATTTATGTTTTCTTTTGATTTTGGTATTTTGTTGAACATGAGCATGGTTGGCTAAATTTCTTTGTTCTATGGATTAGACTAAATGAGTTTGTGATTGATTGATTGATTTTTTTTATGAAACTCTTGTTTGGATGCATAAATCATCTTATGTTCTTGGTTTATCTTATATGTTGAATGATTGGTCATTTATACATCTATCTATTGTGTTGTCTTGAACTCGGAAGAGAAGAGTTGACACTTGAATAGAAACATAAGACACATCATCTCAATAAACCGGGAGGTTGAGAGTTTGGGTGGGGATTCTTTGTGATCCTAGGTGCCTTTAGGAGTTATAGGCTAGCAATTGATCCGGGATGATAATTTTAGCCCGTAATATACCGTTTTGGTCATCGGGAGGGGGGCAAAGATAGTTTAAAGATCGATCCTAGATTATTAGGATCCATTCGAGAGTTGAATCATTTAGAGTGAAGTCCAATTACTACCCATAGAAGTTTAATATCCAAGGAAGAACTTTACTTTCGTTAATTTCCCCGTTCACCTTCACCTTTGTTTAATTTTAGTAAAATTATTTGTTTTAAGTAGTAATTAGTAAAACCCCTTTGAAAATGATCAGTCTAAATAGATTTAGGACAACAAATTAGTAGTAATCATGAATTCGAAATCACTAGTCCTTGTGGGATTCGACCTTGCTCACCACTATTACAACTACACAGTGCACTTGCGGAATCGTAATTAAAAATAGATAGGCGAACAAGTTTTTAAACACAAGTTTTTAAACTATCAAGTTTTGACTTGATCAACGACATGTCAAAGAATATTGATCGAAAGAATATTGATCGGGTTTGGGCTCCGTCCCAAGGAATAAAAATTAATGAAAAATTAGTCCGACTTCGTCCCGCTTGATCCGTTCAATGAATGTATTCGTAATCAATCGATAATCGATTGGTTAAAACCTTGACACTAGTTTTTTCTTTCTTTCTAAATAAGACAACGTGTATGATAACAAATTGTTCGAAACATGCGATATACTAAAGTGACCATAGTTGACAAATAATAGTTTATACAATCATAGATATTGACAGCCAATTACTTGATAGAGTACCTCAATAACATCATAGGATGCTTTGAAAAGGCGAGAAAAATAGTGAAATTTGATAATGATATATCTCTTCTACTGAAACGACACTTGATTATTTTTCGAGATTTTTTCGCTTTCAATAGCATTAAGTCTTCAATCTTGTTGAGTCTTCAGCCTTCAATCTTTAGTAGTGTTGTATTGAGTCTTGTATCAATACGACTGGCTTCAGTACTGTTTCTTGAACTCATTAAGTATTGCAAGACCATACTAATTGTTTTTCTATTGAAACATGTAAACATAAAAAGGTTCGCTCTCTAACATGTGAGCAGCATTATGTTAAATCAGTAGAACAAATATCAAATAGATTTTGGAATCTAATTAAAACACTAAGCAATGGTAGAATATTTTTCCTATAGTTTCGGTTCAGCTGGTTTCAATCAAACCGATAGTGTATTAACAATGTGTTTGTTTGTCTGATTTCATTTCCTTTTGCCCTGTTTTTGCTTTACCAACAATAAGAAATAAAATCCACCAATTCCTAAATATTTAACGTTTATGCAAATAAAACTACCAAAGCCACCACAAAAACAATAAGTTCAAATATTCATAGTTCAAACTCCAAACAACCACACAAATGTCCATTGTTCAAGATTGTTAGAGTTTGTTTAATTCTGACCGAATCTCCTCATTTTATGGAGTTAGTTATTTTAGGATTTTGCTTTTTCTTCACCTTGGTGTGTGTAGGTTACTGATGTTAGACTGGATGCGATGGTAACACACCGAAGAACATGGAAATCAGATCAAAAGAGATAAGGATGAAATGAGTCAGCTGTTCGGTTCCTATTTTTCATGAGCTAGTTGGAGTGACTAATTGCCATGATTAATTTACATCCTGGTAGGCCAGAACGTGGTCCAAGACGTGCAGTCAAAGACCTCTCAACTCCTATATAAAGAAAGGTAGATCGACAGCAAAAGATACGCAATCCTTGAAGATTTCACTGAAGATCTGTTTCTGTATTTGAGTCCGTTTTCATAACATTTTCGATAACGCACAAGTGTTTTAACTTCTAATTATTTTAGAAGTGTGTCTGTTTTAGTACACGAGTGGTGTGAGAAAATCTTTAATATTTTCATAGTTAGATTTTGACTCAAAGTGTCCGACTTTATCTTAGGATAAAGTAGTGAGTTTTTGTAACGTTCACTCTGTAGAAAAGTTACTTTAGTGTTCTTTAAGTTTTTAATTCCGGTGTTTTATTTTGTATGTGGATAACAGTCTACATAACAGTTCTATGTTTAGACGAAGCAATACTTTCAATTGGTATTAGAGCTGAGTGAGATTCTGTCAGGTATCTTCACTATTGTCTCGCCATGGATCCAAACAACGCTGGTTACTATCGACCACCAATCTTGGATGGATCGAATTATTCATACTGGAAGACCAGGATTCGTTCCTACATCAAGTCCATCGATATGAAAGCGTGGCAGTCCGTGGAGAACAGGTGGTCAGTCCCAAAAACCATTGATGCTCAAGGTGATATTACCCCAACACCGTCCGCACAATGGAAAATAGATTATGTTGATGACGCAAACTTCAATGAGAAGACCCTCAATGCCATTTAAGCATCCTTGGACATGACAATGTTCAAATTGATCAAGAACAGCGCATCTGCAAAAGATACATGGGACGACTTCAACGACTTTGTGAGTGTGATACAAGTATAAAAGAGTCTTGACTTTGCATTCTCACTTCCAAATTTGAGAATATGAAGATAGGAGAAGAAGAGAACATCAACGACTATACTAAGAGGATGTTGAATATTGCAAATAAATGTCAAGATGTTGGTTATATGATCAGCAACAAGTTGTTGGTTACCAAGGCTCTTCGAACCTTGCCTACAAGATTTGAGATGAAGGTCACGACTATTGAGACATCTCAAACTGTCGCAGCCATTGAGTTCATGGACCTCATGAATTCACTCAAGACATACGAGATGAATCTGGATGAGAAAGACGCAATCAATAAGAAGCCAACTGTTGTCTTCACTGATGGTGCAATATCCAGTGGAACATCGCGGGAGATCATTGAGTTGGATGATGAAGAGGAGCTGCAGGAGATCAATGCTGACGATTATTTTGCTCTAATCATCAGGAAATTCAACATTATGGTGAGAAAGATAAACAAGGTGAAAATTCAAGCTATGCCTATGGATCAAGACCATCAAATGGTAGAATATCCACATACTAAACAACAAAACTTCACTCCACCAAGGCCAATGCGGAAGTCATTTTTCTCAGGCATGTTCAGGTACGATTCCTCCAATATTGATAGTGTACAATGTCGTGAGTGCTGATCGCTCACTTTTCTAACACGAAAAACGTGCAAGTATAAGGTAAGTCGAGTATCGTATCCACAGGGATTGTAATACGAAAACACAGAAGCTAATTCAACAACAATTCATCATTATCCAAGAACATATTTGGTTTGTGAAGGTTTTGGGCTTCAGATATTAAATCCAAAGCAAAAAGGTAACAACTTGAAAATAAATGAAAGCAATAAATACTCAAAGAGATAACAATCTAGAAAGACTAACCCTAGGGATGCACTAATCCTACCCACAACGTATGTTTATCCTGCTTATTATTAACCGTTTTAATCCAGACAAGATGAAAGATCACATATGCAACCAACAATTTCAGTTACGACAATTGTGGTAGTTGATTACTAATTTTCCCTATTACTGTTACGTCTCTAGAGGAAAATAAGCAACTCCAAAAGGATCACAAAGAATATGCTTCCTACGAATGTTCCCATCTCAGCTACGACTCAAGGCTTATCTGTATCATGCATTCAAGATCGATTGACAATTAAAACTGTTAAGAAATTAACTGGCAACTAGATATGCATCAAGATTGATAAGAAATCAACACATATAATTAAGCACCATGAATCATGAATCAATGCCAGGAAGGTAAATAACAATAGCAGGAATCACAACATATAGGATAGAATCATGCAAACCCTAGGATTAGAACAAAAATTTAGCCAGACATAATTAACGGAATAAAATACGAATTAACCATAAAAATACGAATTAAAATAGATAAAACCCGTAGGGAGGCATCTGAAGAACAATCGTTGGGTTCAAATCCCAACCTCAGCGGAAAACGAGAAAAGGATGCAATTTGTTCGGACGAAATCGTTCCAAATCGATAACAATGCGAAGAACTAATATAAAACGATGGAAAACTAAAGCTAGAATCAATCTAAATCGAAACTAAAGTGAAAAAAAATGGAAAATAATGAAAAACTGAGAAAAAAATGTCCCAAATCGCTACTGGGAGGTATGGGGCGCGGGGCGGCCCTATTTATAGAATTAGGCTAAAACCCCAATTTTGCCTTCTTCGCTCGCTCATGGTCGAGTCATGGTCACGAGCTCGGTCGTGAGGCATCTTCCTCGCCTCGGCTGCTCCTGGTCTTCTCGGCTGGCACGCCTCGTCACCCGTCTCGCGACCTTCCTCGCGGTCGTTGCTCGTGGCCGGGAGAAATCGGGCAGTAGCTCTTTCGCACGTTGAGTAGCTCGCGGGCACGTCTCGCGGTCGTTGCTCGTGGCCGCGTCGCATGGAAGTTCCTCGCGGCCGACCTAGCGGTCGCTAGACCGGTCGCGAGCCATCATTTTCGCGCATATCTCGTGCTCGCGCTCGGGCTCGCGGTCGCTAGGATGGTCACTAGGCCCTGTTTTCAGCCTTCTTTCGCTCGTGCTTCGTTCCATGCTTTGGTTTTCAACTTATAAGCCTACAAAACACCAAAGTATCTTCCAAAAATATGTAAAAACATTGAGATCCAAGATATAAACGCACTTTATTGATCTAAAATCATCTTTAAAAACCAACAATAAACGTGTAAAATGCGCGTTTATCAACCCCCCAAACTTAAAGCATTGTTTGTCCTCAAACAAAACCAAAAAGAAAGAGAGACACAACAAAAGATCAACGAGCGTCAGCAAAGGTGATTAACACAATCAAGCCTTAGAAATATCTCAAAGCTCAAAAATCAATAGAGCACACGACGACATTAGTCAACTCGACAATGTACAGCCATTGAAAGCAAAAATCTGATTCAATTCAACCCTCACAACGGCATGTGCGTAAAATATAGAGTACACTCAACTCATAAAGAAATAAAGGACGTGTATGCACTCAAAAATCAATGCAAAGCAAAAATCTCACCATAGGCTTGTCATTTCTCTAATATCTCCACCACGTCAAATGCATTCAAATTAGGATAAAAAAGGACTTTTCATAGGTTGTATTGTAGGCACATTGGTTAAGATAGGATAATATATGGCTAAGTGACTCAAATATACTCCAAGCACCTCCATTTGTAAAATCAACTCATATGGACTTTGTCTATTTCCCTTTCCTTTCCAACATGTTATTTCAAACATTTATGCAACTCAAGTACCATCTACTTATGATAATTGACTTCCTTTATGCTCACATTTTTTTTTCACTCAATTTTTCTTTCTTGGCTTTGTAATAGAGCTTACAGGGTCTATTCTTTTTGACACGGGTACCATTCTTTATCTTTATCCCAACTTAGCATATCAAAACAACAATTTTTCTCCCATTTGATTCCTATATCCATCTCACCTCCTATCATCCGATTAACGAAAGAATAAAGGCTCAAAGAAGCCGACAAACGGTATATATCATTGGGCTAGTGTTTGGGTAAATATGTGGTTTAACAAAGATGGCCTTTTATCCTTTCCATATTCAAAACACATATTAAAGATCGATACGAAAAACGGCAAGTTCTAGAAGATAATTACATGCACGATATCACACAATGAAAAGAAACTGTAATAAGGTGTTTATACAGTGAAGCTCAAGTCTCACGGTTTAAGCAAATGGTGAAAAACAACAAGCTAAGCAATCTCAAGCTATCCATGCGTCATTTCCTAACATATCATGTGCACTATCAACATATTTTTCAGAAAATTTCTATCATCATTGGCCACATGAATTAACACATTTCACTTCAACTCGTTGATCGACCGACACAACAACGAAACAAAAGAAACGACAAAAGCCCCAAAATATAACAACTTAACAAAACAAAACAAAACATAAAAAGGACTCTCAACCAAATCAAACTCGGCCACTCCCCCCAAACTTATTGTAAACAGGTGTGAAATGGAGGCAATAAGGTCAGAAAAAGAGAGTGATTGAGAGAGACCTTACCTCAAATGCCGCTCTACTCCGGCGGCGGATAGAAACCTCTCCATTGGTTCCATTGCTGCATCATCGCCATCATCTGACGTTGTTTCTCTTGATACGCTTGTTGCTGGGCCAGGAGGGTCTGCTGCTGGAAAATCATGGAGGTCATATTCCCGTCCATGCGGTCTAGACGACCGTCTATGTGATCTAATCGCTCGTAAATCCCGGGGTCACCTGTAACAGGCGGTGGGTGCAACGTGCCACCGGTCTCGGGCGCCTTTTGCTGCTCTTCTTCCCCGCCGTGGCTCGCCTTCCTCAAGTTCGCCTTGTGTATTTAAGTGCTGAGTCCATCCATAGTGAAGACCGGAGCTCAAATTCCAATTTGCCTCCGCCGCCCCAAATCGGCTGATGCTAGTGAGATCTGGCTTGGGCAGGCGAAATATAACCTCGCCGTTCTTGTCGTACAGCATCCAGAGGTGACGGCTTGGGTGTCTCTTCAAGAATGTCTGGACGTACAGACACGGCTTGTCCAGGAAGATGTCGTGAGATATAGGAGCCTCTCGAATCGTCACCCCGAAGAAATCAGCAATAGGGGTAACAAAACCCCCTATGCATATCCGTGCATTCCCCGATACCTCTGCTTGCATTTGGAAGTGTTGGGCGAGAAACATGCCGGCACGCAACTTCTGGTTCATCACAGCGCCAATCATGAGACTCATATCCTGAGATAGGACTGTGCCGGCGTTGGTGCGACCATGTAATGTGAAGGTGATGAGGCGGTGAAAGTAGCGGACCGCGGGATTTCTTATCGAACTTGCCTTCGCCCTGGAATGATCATAATGATCGGTCTGCTCGAGTCTGGAGTCAGTGAATAGCGGTCACATCTGTTGAGGCGTGTTATCCAAATCCTCTATGTATTTGCCCTCGGGGTGGCCATTGATGATGAAGTTTAACTCATCCACTGAGAGCTCTCGGGGCTCGTTATCCAGCTGGAACGTGATGTAGTCTGGCGACCCTTGCGTCTTATGGACATAAATGGTCGATAGAAACTCCAGGGTGAGGATCCGGTATGATAGATGGTTGCCTGTGATAATCGAATACAGTCCGGACCTCTCGGCTAACCACGAGACGTCATTTTCTATCCCCATAGCCTGGCACGTGTCTATGCACATGAATCTCGAGTGCCTGTGCCTAAGTTTCACCAATCTCCTCCACCGTTCCTGTGCCGAGTGAGTCGGCAGTCGCACCCCAAAAGTCTCGGGACTGAACTCATCATGTGCCTCGTCGTGTGACGATGAAGCGACCTCCTTGCCTTTTCGCTTATGGCCGGATGGGCGTGACATATTGTACCTAAAGATGATTCAAAGTTAGAACATGTACTTATTAAAGAGGAAAGCAAAAGCAAACGTCAACCCATAGTAATAGATATACCTCCCCCGAACTTGAAATTAGTAAAATTCCTCCCCCTATACTAACATATGTTCGAACAAGGTGAAACAAAGGAGAGAAAACGCACACCAATTCAAAACGCATGAAAAATTGCATTCTGGAGCTACCTCGCGGCAAACCTCGCGGTCGCGAGGTAGCATTCGCGCTCGCCTTACACGCACGCGAGGACGCCAGCGCCCGCAAACGCGCGCACTCGCGAGGATGCTCGCGGTCGCACTTGCGAAGAAGCTCGTGTGGGCAAACGCTGGCGCATGACATGTGTGCCACAGACGTCATGGCCGGGCTCATGGTCGCGAGTCACAGCAGACAACAAAGATTTAGGGCATTTTTCAAAAAATTTGGCCCCAATTCAACAATGTAGGCGAAGTAAATCAATATTATGCATCTATAAACATGTATAAACATCAATGGCCCTAACATTGTAACAAACATGCTCAATATACCAAGTAATTGTAGCAAAATAAGCCCTAATTCCTCAAATAGTCAAGAACCCACAACAAGGAGATATAATGGACAAAAATCCTCCAAATCATGCTAAAAAGTATAAATTCAAGAAGAATCAAGTAAATGAAGCATACCTTGAGTGGATCAGAGTTGAAAATTGCAAGGAAATTGAAGAACTTAGGGTTATGGCTTGAGAGAGAGGTTTCTTTGTAAAAAGTGTGTGTGTGGCCAAAATGGGGGAGGGTGAAATGGGTTAAAACCGACGCGGGTCGTGTTCGGGTGTGGTCGAGGCAAGCTCATGGCCGAGTCATGGTCGCGAGGCTCGGTCGCAGCGTATGCCTCACACGAAAAACGCTTACTCTTAGCCAAAATAGCTATCGCCTTTTTTTTGACCACTCCTCGTCATGAGGGTGGTCGCAAGGTGTTTTTTTTTTTATGTTTTAAAAAGAAAGCAATTAACCTTGGGACTAAAAACGAATGCATGTAACACGAAACGACAAAACGAAGAAAAACAAGAAAAATAAAACGAAAAACATAAAGCATGAATAACATGTTGGGTTACCTCCCAACCAGTGCTAGATTTTTCGTCGCTAGCTCGACGTTACCTCTCATCATGGTTCGCCTAGCTTGGTCACCTGACTTCACAAATGAAGTGTGATTTGAAATAGATTTGAGGTATCGACCGCTCACCTCAAGATTTCGCCACTGAGTCAAGAGTTCATAACTTCCATCGCATGAGCACGGTAAACAGATATCTGACCCGACCATCTTGACTTGACTTTCCCTGAAAGAGACGAGTCGAGCATTGTAAAGTAAAGCCTCATTACCCGAGCGAATCCTTTGGGACGAATGTGAAGGTCGTGAAATTTTCGAGCTGCTCCTCGTAGATCCGGAGTTTTCAAAAGCTTCGCTTTCTCCACTCATCAAGCTCCAATAACTGTTCACTTCTCATCATACCGGCCTCCTTGAAATCCATGTTGATCTTTCTTGTGGCCCAATAAGCCTTGTGTTCCAATTCAACCGGCAAATGACAAGATTTCCCAAATACCAATTGATAAGGAGATAGACCTATAGGCGCTTTGTAGGCAGTCCGGTAGGCCCAGAGAGCATCGTCCAATTGCTTTGCCCAATCCTTCTTATTGACAACCGATTTCTCCAAAATCTTCTTTATTTCTCGGTTGGCGAGCTCGGCTTGCCCATTCGCTTGAGGATGATAGGGGGAGGTGACTCTATGCTTCACGCCATACTTAGCCAGGACATTGCCTAGCCACTTATTATTGAAGTGCGATCCTCCATCGCTGATCAACGCCCTCGGCACTCCAAATCGAGTTAAAATATTCTTTTGTATGAACTTGATCACTACCTTGGAGTCGCTGGTGGCTGTGGGAATCACCTCTACCCATCGTGAAACGTACTCCACAGCAAGCAAAATATACATGTAACCACAAGACATCGGGAACGGACCCATAAAGTCGATTCCCCATACATCAAATAATTCCACTTCTACGATGCTCTTCTGCATCTCATCTTTCTTAGTGACATTCCCGTTCTTTGGCAGCTATCACAGCTCTTGATGAATGATTGGCAATCCTTGAAAATTGACGCCAATAGAATCCACTCGACATACCTGTCGCCGCCTTTTTGCCGCAAAATGTCCTCCATTTAACGAACTACGGCACTCATGTATTATGTTCTCCCATTCTCCTGGGGAACACAATGACGATCGTGCCATCGGCACATCGGCGGTAGAGATGGGATCATCCCAATAATAGAACTTAACATCGTGGAGAAACTTCTTTTCTCGATGATCACCGCCGATGTAGGCAAAACCCAATAACCAAGTAGTTCACAAAATCTGCGCATCATGGTGTATGATCGGTGATGCTCAATATATGCTCGTTCAGGAAGTTCTCCTTGATCCCGATTCTCCGATCTTCTCCTTCGACAAAGCTCCAATCTCGATAAGTGGTCTGCAACCACATTCTCGCAACCTTTTCGCCCTCGATCTCCATGTCGAACTCTTGAAGAAGAAGAATCCATCTCACCAATCTCGCTCGAGTCTTTCTTGTCGAACAAATGACGGATGGCGGCATGGTGGTGTGGACAATAATATGGGTGCCCACCAAATAAGGTCTAAACTTATCAAAAGCATAGACCACAACAAGTAATTCCTTCTCGGTGGTGGTGTAGTTCATTTGGGCTGAGTCGAGCGTCTTACTTGCATAATAGATAACTCGGAAGAGCTTGTCTCGTTTCTGCCCCAACACAGCTCCTACTGCCCAATCACTGGCATCACACATCAGCTCGAACGGTTGGCTCCAATCTGGTGATACCAAAACTGGAGTCGATATCAGAGCTAGCTTCAATTTCTCAAATGCCCTCAAATACTCACTTATGAATACGAACTTTGTATCTTTCTCGAGCAGTCCACACAGTGGCTTCGTGATCACCGAGAAGTCCTTGATGAATCTTCTATAGAAGCCCGCATGACCGAGAAAACTCCTCACGGATTTGACATTTGTGGGAGGAGGCAGTTTCTCCATTGCCACAATTTTTGCTCTATCCACTTCCAAGCCTTTCGCTGAGACTTTGTGGCCAAGCACCACACCTTCCTTTACCATGAAATGGCATTTCTCCCAATTGAGAACAAGATTTGTCTCCTCACATCTGTGTAGCACTTGGGACAGATTGTGGAGACAATGGTCGAACGAAGAACCAAACACGGAAAAGTCGTCCATAAAGACTTCCATAATATTCTCAATCAACCCATGGAAGATGGACATCATGCATCTTTGGAACGTGGCTGGAGCATTGCACAATCTAAACGGCATTCTCCTATAGGCAAAAACTCCATAAGGACACGTGAACACCGTCTTGTGTTGATCTTCTGGGGCGATGGCAATCTGATTGTACCCTGAATATCCATCCAAAAAGCAGTAGAACTCATAACCCGCCAATCTGTCCAACATCTGATCAATGAACGGCAAGGGAAAATGGTCATTTCTCGTGGCTGTGTTCAGAGCACGATAATCAATGCAAACTCGCCATCCCGTCACGAGTCTTGTTGCCACAAGCTCGTTTGTCTCATCTCTGATCACCGTGATACCTCCTTTCTTGGACACCACTTGAGTCGGGCTAACCCACTCGCTATCGGATATAGCATAGATCATGCCTGCATCTAAATGTTGGATTTGTATACTGAAAGCAGTTATGGTTGAGCTTGTACACAATGTTTCCTGTTACCACTATTACAATCTCCTATCTGAATTGATTACTTGATTGCATATTTCGTGTCCCCTTATCTCATATATGTTAGATCATACAAGGTGTAGAAGATCACGGAAGTCCGTATGATTGGTCAAGCTTAACGAGATATAAAAGTATCACACCGAGACAACTTCGTGACGAGTTGTCGGGATAGCCGCGTGTAGATAAGAAGTGACTTGACTTGGTTGCTTGTCTATGCCGGCACGCCTCGACGTATTGATGGATCACAGTGAGACGAGTTCTTCTATCCGACCGTCGTGAAGAACCCAGATCTCGTGACTTACGATGATCTAAACCTCGATAAGGTATTAGGTGAGTATGAGTTGTCGACCATCACTTTGACTTGTTATGGGTGAGGGTTATATGTTCTAACCCAATATTCTCCGCATCTTGGGTGGTGGCGTTGTCAGATATCATGCTAGTTATCTCATCGAGTCACCGATCCGCTTAGGATGATGACGCCCCTTAAGGAGCTCAAAAGGTTTATTGTACTAAATCCTCGCAGTTGAGTTAGCTCAAGTACAATAATAAGGTCGAGTGGTACTACTTATGAATTAAAGATATTAATTATTTTAAGCAATGTAATGCTCTAAATAATTAATGGACGTATGATATCTTAAATACGGGATTCAGAATGTCTAAGTGAAAGTCTCGACTCACCTTCGGTAATAAAGGGGTAAGTCAAGATTTATTCTCTAGTGGCATGAATGAATGTTTATAAATTAATTTATGTTCGGGCTGAACATAAGATAATTAATTTATTTGAGGCCCATCTTTATTCCTCAGATTTGATCCTGGTTGGCCCATCCAGTTCGTAGCTCAAGAAAATCGCCTATGCTCTCTCTAACGATAGATTTTATTCTCTTTATCCTATAAGGATATTATTATATTTATGGGATATGCATAGATCCTTTCCTGATGGGATTATGGTAATGCATTATAAATATAAGGTAAGAGATAAAGTCTAAAGCTAATCCTCAATTATTCACAACATAATTTTCGTGCATCTCCTTAGTTCCATTGGAGAGGATTCTAAAATTGTAGAGAGAAATAGGGTGATTTTCAGAGCATTCTCCATAGATCGCCCTCACCGACGCTGGAGATGGGTAACGGATACAAACCCGTAAGATCAAAGCACTAGTCTCGATCCATTCTCGCCGACAGATTCAAAGGTAAACACGAAAACCCTCACGTGTTGCAATTAATTATATAGGTGCATGCTAGAATATAATCAATGTATGGTGAATTAAACATCCAAGATAGATCATCGAGAGGGTTAAACCCGTTTTCCTACAATTGGTATCGAGCACTCGATCAAGATTCGATCCGCTGGATTAATTCACATTTGATTATAACGCGCAATTAATTAATTGTGGATCCGCTGCTCATCGTGGCTCGTTTTGTTTTGTCGGATTTTTGTTTTTAACCATGAGAAAATCCGTGGTGGATTAGATTTTTTCCTATAAATCTTATCCGTAAAGAAGAACGAAGATGAAAGCACGAAGAACGAGACGGGGAAAGCACGCCGAAATAGGTCGACAACACCGCACGGTCACGCGCGTGCGTGGTTTCTCGGTGGCGGGCGGCACGGCTCGGCAGGGGGGGCGGGGCGCGGCGGCGTGCACGGAAGCCTCGGCACCGCCCGGCGCCGGGCGTGCCCGCCGAGGGTTCACGGGCGGACTCGCGTCATGGGGCGGGCACGGTTCATCGCAAGACGGGCGACGGGCGCGCTTGTCGCGACGAGATCCCCGTGCCCTCGCGAGTAGCTTCGCGACCGCCAAGACGACCACGAGGCAATGAGTGTCGAGCGCACGCAGTAGCGAAGCGCGAAGCGCGTCACAAGACGCTGCTTTCGACGGTCGCGGTCTCTTCGCGATCATGAGGCAGCCCGCGAGGCGGCGGCGCGCAGGTCGGGCGCGCATGGGCTGTGCCTTCAATACGCGCCCGCCCATTTTAATGACCCGCCCGATCGATTTTTGGCCCGAATCAAGTTTTGACGAATCCGTCCGTGCACGCGAGGCCTGCCGAGATTGAAGATCTGACTTTGCAATTCTATGTAATAGATTAGGCAGAAAGTGCGTGTTCCACGAGTGGGCCACGGATGAACGCTTTATTTTATTTTTATCGCTCATCGCATGTCGTGGATGTTTAAATTATGCAAGAGCATGATATGTATGTTTAAATTACGTGGATAAACATGTTATATGTTTTCGTGATTGACGCGCATAGTAAGCATGCTAGGTTTATCGCGCTTATCAAGCATTTTTAGAATTCATGAGCATGTTTTACATGTCGAGTTCTATAGAAAAGCATGCCAGATTACGTGATCTCGCATGGACAAACCTTTGAACAAAAAGACTAAGCAAGTAACCCGACAAATTAATTTTCAAATTAAAATGTCAAGACCTCCACCTTTTGATCTCTAAACAAAGGAGACGACCGTGAGTAAACGCCCACACGCGTGGCTTGCTTGCACTGCTTATCTTAAGTTTGTTAGACGAGATTTCTAAATAAAACTTTTAAATCTATTGAGAAGTGGGAGTTTCATGTGTAAATGTCCACACGCGTGGCTTGTATGTGCGATTTTCATAAGTTCTCTAGAGATAGTTTTAAAAAGAGATAACAAAAGAATTTGAATTGGAAGCGGTATGGTCCGAGTGAGTATGCCAATTCTAAGAATTCATTTTCTGCTGTTAAAATTATGGTCATTTCTTAGATATCACCTCAAGTACAACTTCCCACGAAGTCCCTTCTTGCGATAGTGATGTGGTCTAGTAAGGTCCAATCATTAATTTCATTTGTCATAAGGATAAGTTGACATGGATTGAAATTAAACGACTAAAAGGTATATATTAGTCGGTCGAGGGGTTCATGTAAACGCCCACACGCATGGCTTGCATGTGGAATTCCTTGGGCGATTGAGGTTTCAATCAATATTGTTTTATCAAAGGTTACAATATTGTTGTTACGAATTATGTGCGATCGTATGCTTATGCCTACATTGTCTTTTCGGATATGTCTCTTACACCGATTATCAATATGCTCGCACAAAATCCCTTATCCCGTCCAAATTTTATCGAGTGGAAACGAACATGGAATATGTTCTTATCGTGAAGAACACATGTTTGTTCTCACTACTCCCAAACCCGATGCCCTTATCGACGATCGACTAATGAGCAAGAGAGTCAAGCGACTTTCGCATAAGTCGAACAATATGGCCAAATGCTATATGATGACTACAATGTCCAAAGGCTTGTACCGCAAAGATCACCGATGGTAGACGCGACCGAAATATGGTCAAGTCTCGAGAGTAAGTTTCGACAATGATCGGACATTCCGCTTCCACACAATGAGAGAAATCTTGGCATGTAAGATGGAAGAAGGAAGTTCGTCCATGAACATATCTCCCACATGACTCATCTCATGGATAGTCTTGATCAGTTGGGAGGAGGTATTGACGGCGGCCAAGGTCGATATCATCCTCAACACACCGCCCAAGTCTTTGAGAATTTTTGCGTGAATGCGATCATGAGCAAGACCGAGTGTACACTTAGTCGTTGCTTAATGATCTCGTGGCCGCGGAATGAGTCATGGGTAAAGGAGCACATGCTCTTGCTAGTACATCTAGGGGCCCAAATTTTCCGTCGCAAAATGGAAAAGAAAAGGGCACCAAAGGTGGTAAAAGCAAGGAAATAGTGGGAGTAATGGAACAAGAACATAATCGCCAACGGAGGCTGAAGAAGCTAAAGGAGAGGCAGGTGTGCTTCAAGTGCGCGTAAGACGGGCATTGAAGGCCAAGTGCCCTATGCTCATGCTCAAGGTACGCTATTTGCTTTAGTAACTAAACATGCTTAGCGACTTGTGCTACCCATTCTGGGTAGTAGATACAAAGCGATCGATCATGTTTGTTACACCTTGCAGGGTTCCCGTGGACAATGGAGTCGAGTGATGGTGAGATAACGATCTCTATGGGCAACGCGCGAAAGTCGAGGCCGCTGCAGCAATGGAGACGTTACTTTATGTTTTGATAGGACGCTTTAGTTTTAAAGGACGTTTTATATGTGCCGAATTTTCATGAACCTTGTTTGCTTTCAAATTATTTACTCATGGATATTTCGTTATTTTGATAGTGGTGTTTCTATCATAAGAAATGACGGTTATCGTGTTGACACATTATATAATTCGCTTTATACTATTTCGCCAAACATAATACCTATAATTATGTTGCATCTACATCAAACCTTAAAAGAGAAAGTTTTCAAGAAGATGACTCCACATTTCTATGGCATCTTAGATTAGGTCACATCAATCTAAATAGGATCCAAAGACTCGCTAAGAATGGAGTGTTGGGTAATCTCACGCTACTCTGCTCCCACCGCGAATCTCGTGAGAAGGAAAGATGTCGACTGCACCTTTCAAAGTTAAGGGTTATAGAGCCAAAGAAATGTTGGAGCTAATCCATTCGACTGTGTGGACCTATGTCTACACAAGCTCGTGAGAGGTACGAGTATTTTGTCACTTTCATCGACGACACTAAGGTACGGATACGTATACCCGCTTCACCGCAAGTCCGAATGCTTTGAGAAATTCAAAGAATTTAAGGCGAAGTGGAGACGAAGCTTGGTAAGAGTATCAAGTCATCTGCTCGATCGCGGTGGCGAATACCTCAAGAACGAGTTTATGGATTATTTGGTGTAGTGTGGGATTACCTCTCACCACTACACCGGCACACCACAACAAAATGGTGTGTCGAGCAAGAATAGGACTCTTTGGAAATGGTTAGATCAATGATGAAGTTATGCAATATTGCTTATTTCGTTCGGGGTATGCCTTAGAAACGGCGGCATATTTGCTAAATCTAGTACCATCCAAGTCACCGAAAAGACCCTTTGAGTTGTGGTTTGGGCGCAAGCTCAGTTTAAGCCACATAAGGATATTGGGCGATCCAAAGACATGTGCCGAACAAGAAGACCATGTTGGAGGCTAGATCCAAGCGTCGTTTATGGCTATCCTAGAGGGACTAAAGGTGGTTTATTCTATAGTTCTAAGGATCGAAGGTCATTATTAGCACTAATGCCCGATTCTTAGAAGAGGATTATATGAGAAACCATAAACCAAAGTTGAAATCATTCTTCAAGAATTAGAAGATGATCGTATTCCACCACCGACAGCCCAAAGGTACGAGATGTCGGTTCAGTGGGAGGGATCGACACCGATACTTCAAGAAATTGAAGTGGGTCGAGTTCCAGTGGAGATACCGACCGCATAAGTGGTACCTACCCAAAGAAGTTGTGCAAGATAGAGAACCACAAGTTATCGCACCCACCGCTGCCATTGTGCTCGTAGCGCCATCGTAGTGGGAGGGTTGTTCGTCAACCCGAGCGATTTATGTTCGTGGGTGAATCTTCGATTTAGTCCCGTGAAACTAACAGCAATAATCGACCCATGGACATACAAATGAGGCGATACAAGACATAGATGCAAGATCATGGCACACCGCTATGGACTTAGAAATTGAGTCCATAACAGCCTATGGATGTATACGAAAGACACTCTACCGATGGCAAGGAAGCCATAGGTAGTAAGTGGGCATACAAGAGGAAGAGAGATTCAGATGGAGAAGTTTCGCTTTTAAAGCCGTGCCAGGCGAAAGGGTACACTCATCGAGGGCATCGATTTCGATGAGACCTTTCACCGTAGCAATGCTCAAGTCCATCGTAATTCTTCCGCCATAGCAGCCCACTTAAACCTTGAGGTTTGGCAATGGACGTGAAAACCGCTTAAACGGTTACCTTGAGGAAGGTAGAGACATCTATATGTAGCAACCAAGGTTATGTGGTGAATGGTGAAGAGCATCTAGTGTGGAAGCTTAAGTCCATTTATGGACTCAAGCAAGCTTCCCGATCATGGAACTTACGCTGACGAGGTGGTAAAATCCTATGGATTTACCCGTTACCTAGCGAGAGTTGTGTGTATCGCTTAGATGTCAACGTGATGTGGTATTTCTCAGACTTTATGTAGATGACATTCTTCTAGTTGGCAACAATGTGAAGTTGTTATCGACGTAAAGAGTTGGTTATCCGATCGTTTCAAATGAAAGACTTAGGAGATGCAGCAGATATTCTTGGGATCAAGGTTTACCGAGATCGCAAGAGGAAAATGTTGAGCTTATCTCAGCGCCTTACATTGATACCGTGATTACTGCTTTAGTATGCGGACCGCCAAGAAAGGATTGCTACCTTTCGTATATGGTGTTCCTTTATCTAAGGAGCAGCCACCTATGATTGCAAATGAGATAGAGGAATGAGACAAGTTCCTTACGCTCACCGTAGGAAATCTCATGTACGCAATGCTATGCACGAGGCCCGATATCTGCTATGTGGTAGGCATAGTAGCAAGATATCGCCTAACCTCGACAAGCTCATTGGATCGCGGTAAAGCATATACTCAAGTACCGAAAAGGACTCGGGATTATAGGCTAGTTTACCATGCGAGATAGTCATCGCTTTGGGTTATACTGCACTGATTTCCAAGCCGACCGTGATGAGAAAAAGTCTACCTCGGCTATGTGTTTACCTTGGGAGGTGGAGTCAGATCCCGCGAGTGCAAAGCAATATGCATCATGGACTCTACCATGGAAGTTAATATGTAGCCGCCTTGAGGTCAAGCTAAGGAGGTCAGATGGTTCAAGAACTACCTCATGGATCTTGGTGTGGTACTGGTTTGCCCAAGAGTATCATAGTTTATCGTGATAACTCGTGCAAGTGGTAAACTCGAAGGAACCTCGGACCCACAAGGCGACTAAACACATAGAGAGAAAGTACCATGTCATACGAGAAATCGTTAGACGAGGGTCGGCCGATTGAAAGATTGATACGATGGATAACCCAGCGGATCCATTCACAAAGAGCCCTGTCGCAAAAGTCTACGGCGCACGCTCAGGACTCGATTGCGTTTGATGACACCCACTTAGAAAGGAAACTTTGTATAAGTGGGAGTAGCAAAGTGATGGTTGTTTGTAATAGCTAGTAGAGACACATTGTATACTAAAAGTTTGCTTTAGTATAAGTGGGAGATTGTTGGATTTGTATACCGAAAGCAGCTTTGGTTGAGCTTGTATACAATGTTTCGTTACCACTATTACAATCTCCTATCCGAATTGATTACTTGATTGCATATACATGTGTCCCCTTATCTCATATATAAGTTAGATCATACGGTGTAGAAGATCACATAAGTCCGTATGATTGGTCAAGCTTAATGAGATATAAAAGTATCATAGCCGAGACAACTTCGTGACGAGTTGTCGGTATATAGTCATGTGTAGATAAGAAGTGACTTGACTTGGTTGCTTGTCTATGCCGGCACGCCTCGACGATCGATGGATCACAAGTGAGATAAGTTCTTCTATCCGACCGCCGTGAAGAACCTAGATCGCGTGACTTACGATGATCTAAATCTCGATAAGGTATTAGGTGAGTATGAGTTCTTGACCATCACTTTGACTTGTTATGGGTGAGGTTATATGTTCTAACCCAATATTCTCCGTGATTGGGTGGTGGCAAAGGTTTGTATGTCATGCTAGTTATCTCAGATCGAGTCACCGATCCGCTTAGGATGATGACGCCCTTAAGGAGCTCAAAAGGTTTATTGTACTAAACCCCGCAGTTGAGTTAGCTCAAGTACAATAATAAGGTTGAGTGGTACTACTTATGAATTAAAGATATTAATTATTTTAAGCAATGTAATGCTCTAAATAATTAATGGACGACGATATCTTAAATACGGTGATTCAGAATGTCTAAGTGCAAGCCCGACTCACCTTCGGTAATAAAGGGATAAGTCAAGATTTATTCTCTAGTGGCATGAATGAATGTTTATAAATTAATTTATGTTCGGGTCGAACATAAGATAATTAATTTATTTGAGGTCCATCTTTATTCCTCAGATTTGATCCCTGGTCGGCCCATCCAGTTCGTAGCTCAAGAAAATCGCGCCCCTATGCTCTCTCTCTAAGGATAGATTTTATTCTCTTTATCCTATAAGGATATTATTATATTTATGGGATATGCATGGATCCTTTCTCATGGGATTATGGTAATGCATTATAAATATAAGGTAAGAGATAAAGTCTCAGCTAATCCTCAATTATTCACAACATAATTTTCGCATCTCCTTAGTTCCATTGGAGAGGATTCTCAAAATTGTAGAGAGAAATTGGGTGATTTTCAGAAGCATTCTCCATAGATCGCCCTCACCGACGCTGGAGATTGGGCAACCGAGATACACCCGTAAGATCAAAGCACGAAGTCTCGATCCATTCCGCCGGCAGATTCAAAGGTAAACACGAGAAAACCTCTACGTGTTGCAATTAATTATATAGGTGCATGCTAGAATATAATCAATGTATGGTGAATTAAACATCCAAGATAGATCCTGGAGAGGGCTAAACCCGCTTCCCAACAACTGGCTGCTCATCGTGGCTCGCTTTATTTTTTGTCGATTTTGTTTTTCACCACGAGAAAATCCGTTGTTAGATTAGATTTTTCCTCGAAATCTTATCCGAAAAGAAGAACGAAGATGAAAGCACGAAGAACGAGACGACGGAAAGCACGCCGAGAAACCGATGCACGACGCGGCGGCGCGACGGCGACGGCACACTAAACGTGCTCGGCCGCAAAGACGCCCCTCGCCGTTGCGTGTTTCTCGCGGGCGCGAACAGGACGGCAGGCATCCGGGCGGCGGGTGGCGGGCGGTGCGGCTCGGTAGTCGGGGCGCGGGCACGTGCTTCGACCAGCGGATGCCTCATCACCGTCTCGCGCTGAGCGTGTCTACTCGGCAGCGCTCGGAGCGGTTCGCGGGTGCACACGATAGATTGGGTAACCGGGATACAGTCCAGAAGATCAAAGCACGAGTCTCGATCCAATCCACCTCGACAGATTCAAAGGTAAACACGACATGTTGCAATTAATTATATAGGTGCATGCTAGGGATATAATCAATGTATGGTGAATTAAACATCCAAGATAGATCCTCGGGAGAGGGTTAAACTCAATTTTCGCTACACTAAAAGCTTCAATACTTCATTCCACACAACTTCTTGCATTGCCGGATTCAGACGGCGTTGAGGTTGCACTTTCGGCTTATACTCATTTTCCAATGTAATTGATGCATGCAAATCAAGGATCGACTTCGATATCGTAAATAGTCCACCCAATCGCAGACTTATATTGTTTCAAAGACAACCATCAGTTTCGTGATTCTTCCTCCGTCAAAGTCAAGATACTATCATGTGGCACGCCTCATCATCGCCTAGAAAGGCATACAAGGTGGTCCGCAGCTCCTTCAACTCCAACTGGGCGTGGCGCTTCTTTTCCACCACGCCATCCTCTCCTCCGATCGGCTTCCTCACGCCTAAATAAGGCACCGACTCCTGGGAGGCCTCGACTTCATCGATGGACTCCAAATACCCTAAGATCTCGTCACACGCCTCATCGAGGTCAGAGGTGAAAAATCGACTCAATGCAAACACCACCGGATCGATGATCAAACCGAGGGCGATAACCGCCGATAACTTGACAGCCTTCCATCGCCTTTCTTCGTGTTGTCGCATCACATAAATAGAGATTTTCATCTCCTCATTGTTGACCTCGAATGAGATCCCCATCTTGCACGTCTATCAGTGCTCTGCCGGTAGCTAGGAACGGTCTCCCAAGAATAAGAGGCGTATTCCCATCCTCTAGCATGTCATGAACTACAAAATCTGTAGGGAAGATGAAATCTCGAACTTTCACGAGCACGTCCTCCACTATCCCTTTCGGATAGGTTACTGATGTGTCTGCCATCTGGAGAGCAATGGTGGTCGGCTTGATCTCTCCAATCTCCAATCTATTAAAAATGGACAACGGCAAATTGATGCTTGTCCCCAAATCACACAGAACCTTGGAGAATGTCCGTCCTCCGATGACACATGCTATAGTGAAGCCGCTCGATCCTTCCGCTTGAGCGACAACTCTTCGCAATACAAGATCGCACTCTCGGATGCATTGATCGCCTCGAATTTCCCAAGCTTCTTCTTATTTGCCACAGATCTTCAAGAACTTCACATATCCCTAAGATGTCTCTGAGTGCATCAAGTAAAGGAATATTGATATGCACCTTTTGAAACATCGCCATAAACCGAGTCAGCTTCTCATCATACTTGGGCTTGGCCAATCGACTTGGAAACGGAATCGGAGGAGTGTAGGTAGGATACGCCATCGAGTCGCCAGATCATCCTCACGCCGCGAGCGTCGCTAAGCGCCCGGGCGATCGCTCTTCTTCGTGGCCGGGCTCGCGGTCACGGGCTCGGTCGCTAGCTCTGCATCCGAAGCTACTGCCCATTTTTTTCGCGGTCGCTTCTTCCTTCCTTGCGACCGCGGGCGGGCTCGCGAGCTCCTCGTTATTGCTGGCTGCGTGATGGCTCGCGGCCGGGCTCGTGGTCGCGAGCTCGATCGCGAGGTGCTCATTTTTGCTATTTTCTTCGTCTTTTCTTCCCGGGTCATTCTGGTAAGCTCGTCCACTCCTCAATTGAATGGCATTACAGTGATTTTTCGGGTTTACCTCCGTATTACTCGGAAATTCGCCCGACTTGTGTTGCCCATTCTCGTAGGCGGCTATCTCGATCGATTTGATTTTCCAAAGATCTTCAAATGCTTCCCCATAGCAGTCATATTGGACTCCAGATGATTTATCTTCTGCCCGGTATTGCTTATAAACGAATTCTTATTCGTCGCCAATTGTTGGTTGCTCACAACCAACCGCCGATCATATCTTCTAGACTCGCTTCTTCGCCTGAATCACTCCATTTCGAACGCGAAACCGGCGGAGGTCTGTTGAAAATTGTTGGGATTGGCATACGAGAAATGAGGATGATTGCTATTCGGATTGTATGCCGGATTCTCCGTGACGCTTCCTCCGATTGATGTAATTCACGCCCTCACCTCATTCACATCTCGATCTGCAAAGATTTATCCGAGCTACCCCATTTCCTTTCCGCTCCTTCTCGAACCGACTTCTCAAAAGGTGAACCGCCCATAATATTATCATACTTAGCATCTCCTTCGACGGTAGTCGCCACCATGTGTGTCCTCTCCATAGCCATTGATAGTCAATTTGCGCCATCTCTCTATAATCCCGCTAGCATCTTCCACACGCCGGTTCAACAGCATCCTCCTCGCTGATGCATCCACTATACCGCCAGATGAGGGGTCACCCACTATAGAACTGTGTGATCTGCTGCTCTCTGGAGAATCCGTGTTGTGGACACTTTCTCAATAGGCCCCTAAATCGCTCCCACGACTCGAACAATGACTCATCTCCTAGCTGGGAGAAGTGGGAGATTTCGGCGATAATCTTCTGTGCTTTGGCTGGTGGAAAATACTTAGGGAGAAACTTTTCGCAAAGATTCCCCCTGCTATTAATTCCAGTGCGGTCCAAGCTCTCGAACTAATCCTTCGCCTGATTGCGCAGCGAAAATCCGAACATGCGCATCCGAATCGTGTCTTGTGGCACCCCATTCTATTTGATGGTGTCACATATGTCTAGATAAGTCTCGAGATGGGTATTCGGATCCTCTGTGACTCCGCCTCCAAACTGATCCCCTTGAACCATACTGATTAGGGCCGGCTTCAACTCGAAGTTATTAGCATTCACTCCCGGGCCCCATCTGCCTCCTTGGAATTGCTCATTAGGAGGTCGGTACATGTAATTCAGAGGTCTTGCCTCTGGAGCAGGGACAAGGAGTCCCATGGTTGCAATTTGTACGCATCTCAGTAAAATCTGCTAATAAGCGTGCAGCTTGCTCGGGAGGAATGCCCCCGTTATTCGGATTAGCTGCCATCTCATGCTGTATCTTTTCTTGTCTCATTCTCCTCTTATGAGTAAGCTCGATCTCGGGATCTAAACGCTGTTCAGGAGGTCCCAAAGATCTTGTGATCATATACTACCTGGAGAGAAAGAGAAAAATCAGCTCTGGTAAGAGAATAAAAATAAAATAAAATACAACTTGAATTAATAATTCCAAATCACAAATTATTCCTATGTGATCTTAACAATCCCGCAACGACGCTAAAATTTGATCGCCACTTTTCTAACACTAAAACGCGCAAGTATAAGGTAAGTCGAGTATCGTATCCATTGTGATTGTAATACGAAACACGTAAGCTAATTCAACAACAATTCTTTATTATCCAAGAACAGATTTGGTTTGTGAAGGTTTTGGCTTTTATATTAAATCCAAAGCAAAAAGGTAACAACTTGAAAATAAATGAAAGCAATAAATACTCAAAGAGATAACAATCTAGAAAGACTAACCCTGGGATGCACTAATCCTACCCACAACGATGTTTATCCCGCTTATTATTAACCGCTTTAATCCGCATAAGATGAAAGATCACATATGCAACCAACAATTTCGATTCGACAATTGTGGCGCTTGATTACTAATTTTCCTATTATTGTTACGCCTCTAGAGGAAAATAAGCAACCCAAAAGGATCACAAAGAATATGCTTCCTACGAATGTTCCTATCTCGCCCACGACTCAATGCTTATTCAGTATCATGCATTCAAGATCGATTAACAATTAAAATGTTAAGAAATTAATTGGCAACTAGATATGCATCAAGATTGATCAAAAATCAACACATATAATTAAGCACCATGAATCATGAATCAATGCCAGGAAGGTAAATAACTATAGCAGGAATCACAACATATAGGATAGAATCATGCAAACCCTAGGATTAGAACATAAATTTAGCCAAACTTAAAATACGAATTAACCATAAAAATACGAATTAAAATAGATAAAACCCGTAGGAGGCGTCCAAGAACAATCGTTGGGTTCAAATCCCAACCTCGTGAAAACGAAAATGATGTAATTTGTTCGACGAAATCGCTCCAAATCGATAACAATGCGAAGAACTAATGTAAGACAATGGAAAACTAAAGCTAGAATCAATCTAAATCGAAACTAAAGTGAAAAAAAAAAGTGGAAAATAATGAAAAACTGAGGAAAAACGTCCAAAATCGCGCTGGGGAGGTATGGGGGCGCGAGGGGGCGAAGCCCTATTTATAGAATTAGGGCTGAAACCCTAATTTTTGCCCTTCTGTCGTGAGCTCGGTCGCGAGGCATCTTCCTCGCCTCGGCTGCTCCTGGTTTTCTCGGCTGGCACACCTCGTCACCCGCCTCGCGACCTTCCTCGCGGTCGTTGCTCGTGGCCGTGAGAAATCCGGCAGTAGCTCTTTCGCACGTTGAGTAGCTCGCGGGCACGTCTCACGGTCGCTGCTCGTGGCCGCGTCGCATGGAAGTTCCTCACGGCCGGCCTAGCGGTCGCTATACCGATCACGAGCCATCATTTTCGCGCATATCTCACGCTCGGGCTCGCGGTCGCTAGGCCCTGTTTTCAGCCTTCTTTCGCTCGTGCTTCGTTCCATGCTTTGGTTTTCAACTTATAAGCCTACAAAATACCAAAAAGGAACCCAAGAGCAGTATCTTCCAAAAATATGTAAAAGCATTGAGATCCAAGATATAAACGCACTTTATTGATCTAAAATCATCTTTAAAAACCAACAATAAACGTGTAAAATGCGCGTTTATCAAGTGCAAAGGGTATGGACACTATGCGAATCAATGTACGAACACGCTAAGAAAGCGAGAAAAATCTATTGGGTATCCTGGAGTGATGATGAAGCTGAATTCTTCGAATAGGTGAATAAAGAGAGCGACGCTACAGCCAACTCTGTTGCCATAGCACTCCATGTCGCAGTTTCCAAAACACTATCAGACGATGAAGAAGATGTAGTTAGTTTTGATCCAGTATCAAACATGTATGGTCTCGACTATTACTCAAATTTGTTTTGCTTAACTGCTCTTGTGAATGACACGGATTGTGAGGGTGACTGTGATGATGACACTATCTCCATGGTATAAGAATTAATAAAACTATACGACGAGTTACTCGAAAAGTGGAAAAGGTAAAGTCGAGACCTTGAACCCACATCGAGGAAAAATATGAGGCTGAAAGCATATCTCGCTAAGCTTAAAGTCTTGGTAACACAAATAGGGATGTCGAACTCAACAAAGTAACGAGTCAACTTGAAGTGGCATAAGGTACATTCAGAAAGTGGAACACAGGTACATCTAAACTAGATGATGCTTTGATAATGGGTAAAACAGATACCACTGGTTAGGTTTTACACATGTTACCTACACTGTCGTTCCCACAATTGTCGCCATAAATGAGAACCCATTCATCAAAGAAGGAAAACTAGTGAAAAAGGTAAAAATGACAAAGAGAAAACATAGAAAAAATACATATGTCATTACTGTTTTACACCTGGTCACATTAGGCTTTTTTGTTATAAACTTAAGGTTAATTGTAATGGACATATGATATAATGCCTAAGACATGTTATTGTTTAGTCTCATTTTGTGCTTATCCTTGGTATTGTTTTGTATGTTATTTTCAGTGGTTTGTCCTATTTACGCCGTTCGTTTGATTAATATTTATCGATTCGGACTTACTTGGTTTGTCTCGATGTTTTGTAGAAAAACGGCATAAAATAGGGTGAATGGGATCTGCCAAGGATCAAGTATATTGAAGAGCATCTCGATACGAGTTCATAGCCACAAACGGTTTGCAATTCAGAGATCGGACGCGAGAGAACGGAGCGAAACATCGAAGTCGCGCACGAGCGCCCGCGCGCCCGCCGAGTCCTTACCAAATAAGCAGCACCGGCGCGCTCACAGCGCGCCCTTCTGATGGAGCGCTCGAGAACTCAGAGCACCGGCGCGCTCACAGCGCGCCCTTCTGATGGAGCTCTCGAGAGCTCAATGCACCGGCGCGCTTCTGCTGCTGCTATATATGAAAAAAACGCGTGAACCCTAGAGGACACTCACACAATCCGCCTCTTCACCATTTCCTTCAATTTTTCTTCCCCATTTGGGGCGTCTCTCTCCATAGGTTTTCTTCCTTTTAGATTTCTTGCATTTCCTTCGTCATTTAAGATCCTAGAATATAGATTGAAGAAGTTTATTTGCGTCCATTTCAATTGTAAGTTATTTCTTGTTGGATTTCTACTCTTGAGCATTTTTAGATTCAATTCCATTGTTGATTTATATGCTTTGATTTATATGCTTTGTTTTATATGCTTTGATTTATATGCTTTGATGTCGATTAATGTTGGTGTTGATTTAATTATGCTTGTTGGTTATTTAATCTTTGAATCATTTACTTTTTATGCTTGTTGTTGGATTTAGGATATCAACTAGGGATTGACAACCCCTAGTTTAGATTTATTGCTTTATTAGTTTAGCTCGGGATTGACAACCCCTAGCTTAGGATTGCTATTTATTTTCCGCATTTCAATTCTCGTATGTTCAAAAACCCCAAAGTTGTTATTAGAGTGTTTAGGATTTAATTGCTTTTGTGTGGTAGCTTAGGAACGCCCTGTTAAGTTTTCCTCGAGAGACGACTTGGGTTACCTTACCCAACTATAACACCTCATTCGATTATGAGTCAATTAAGAGAACACTTTTAGTTGAAACAAATTTTGGCGCCGTTGTCGGGGAAAACTTTAAGCGTTTTCTAATGTTGCTTGTTTTTCGTGTTTATTCTTCTCCTTGCCTTTCTTTTTTTGTACCGCTGTTGTTTTTCTCCCACCGGTGCGTGTGATACTGTTTTTGTAGTTGATGTACATAATGCAGGGTTACCAACAATGCGAATATGGGCAAACAGTTTGGAGAGAAAGGTCGTCGATTGGGCAACTTCTTCTTATGAAGGAGAGAGCCCAGCTCAATATTCGAGGATATCCGTGCAGGTACGGGCATCAAGCCTATGATCCATACCATGAGCATCAAGCCTACAATCCCTACTGGGACCAACCACCTCCACCGCAGTATGAGGATCAAGCCTGCAATCCCTACTGGGAGCAACCACCTCCACCGCAGTATCCGTACCCACAGAAAACCCCTCCACCTCAATATTAGATCCACACCAACCACCTCCACCTCACTATTCATACCCGCAGCAGCCACCTCCGCCGCAGCCATACCCTCAAAGACCTTACCAACCTCCACCGCGGCCACATGCTCATCTGAAATCATCCATGGAGGATAGTTTGGCCGCATTTATGCAAGAGAGCATGTTAGCAAGGGAAGCACAAGATGCGACCCTTAAGCGTCTTGAGAGTACGATTGGACAAATCTGCATCACAACTAAATGCGAAGAACGACAGCGTCAGAGTGAACTTCAATTCTTGAGAATGGGGTAGAGAGACATTAGACGAGTCACTGCAGCCATATGAGGTGGAAAACGAGGAAGATAATAAAGTCATACCTTTCCCCCACCAACCCGATCAAGCTCAGACGGTCATTACTCTTAAAAGTGACCAAATTGTTGAGAATGGGGTGGGAGAGGCACCAGACGAGCCGTTGCAACCACAGAAGGTGGAAACTGAGGAAGAAAATGCAGTCATACCTTTCCCACACCAACCAGATCAAGCTAAGACGGTCATTTTTCTTGAAAGTGACCCAATTGTTGAGAATGGAGTGGGAGAGACTCCTGACGAGTCTCTGCAGCTGTAACAGCCCAGTTCGGCTACCACCTTACCGGATTGCTACTTGGGGTTTGGGGTTACGTAATCATAACACAATAGGGTTTTCAACTTATTTCTCAAGTGGAGAAATATAGATGCAGAAAATGAAACGACTCGAAGGATAGAAGGAAACAACTTATGTAAAGGATTTGTTCAAAAGTACTGTCAAAACAGAAGCTATTACAAGGCTTTCAAGAACTTCAACGTAGTATTCAAAATGTAAAGGAGTTCAAGAGTTTGGCAGAGGAATAATCGTGTGAGACATGCATGTGAAGATGCATTCTCAATGTGAACCAAAATGCTCCACATTACTTGTCAAAATAATTACGCTCAACTCGCTCGGCCCATCATCACCGCTCAACCGCACATTTAAAAACAAATATGCGGTCGAGTACAAATGTACCAATGGACACATGCCGAAAACATTTTACTACGAAATATTGTAACGCCTCACCACAAGAAGGTGAGACCGAGGTTTTATTGAAAAGGCATTGTTCTTACTAAAACACTTTCTCATTTCTCAAAGTAGACTGACCAGTCATTTTATCACAACAACAACAACAACGTATATTCCAAGTCGGCTATGGATAAACGCGCCGGGAGGGAGGCCTCCCTTCACCGGACGCAACTAACCGCCCAGCGGTTCAGAGGCCCAACACGTGTACACAACCCTAGCTGGGAATTCGTAACTTCCTGTTGCCCCAGGCAACCCGAATGGACATATACAAAACATAAAACATTTCTGGCAGACAATATCGTATCTCAACATTTGCAGTAAAAACAGTAACGTAATAACAGTAAATCATTTTTCAAGAAAGCTCATAAATTCTTTGGAAATAGTGCCCACCTCGAGGACTTAAGGTTCTTAA
The DNA here is from genome assembly GCA_036937905.1 of Salvia rosmarinus. Classification (NCBI taxonomy): domain Eukaryota; kingdom Viridiplantae; phylum Streptophyta; class Magnoliopsida; order Lamiales; family Lamiaceae; genus Salvia; species Salvia rosmarinus. Next base: position 1,013,893 of record JAODLM010000354.1, read on the forward strand.
GTCACTAGTATCTATTCTCTGATTCTGTTTTCCTTCGAGTTAAACCTTATCAACGTAAGAAATGAGATTTTAGCATATCGTTATGCTTCGCAAGAATCATCGATCCGAACCAACGAACGTACTAACATCAATTCTATCACCAACGTTGTTATTGTACTATCGTATCAATATCCTCTGTTCGTGTATACCTTACTCAACTTATTCTCAACGTTATTTCATGTATTTCTTATACCACTATCATCTTACACATGTATACCCTTTTTTTTCTATCGGTTTTCAATCATATCCTTATAAACCTCGATTTTTCTCATAGCAATCATTCATACTTGACATATTCACATATATGAACCAAATCTCCACATATTACTTAACATAGGATCCATATATCTCATTACATAGAAAATTTTAACATCATAAATCTTTTTAGTATAATTTTCGAAAATTCCAGATATTTGTCCAAACTTTTCCAAAAATTCTATTTAATTCACATAGCATATTATTATCATCATAAATCAATAATATGACATAATTTCCATAAATCATGAATTATTTCTCAATATGTCCTAAGTACATATTTTCGAAAATAGACTTAGGTATAAATAATTTTAGAAATTCCAATAAATTCATATAACACTATATTATGAATCTACATCATCAATATGCTATAATAACATTCAAACATGAATTATATCTTATCATAAGATTATTCTATAATTTTCAAATTAATAGGACATGTACTTAGGTTTTCCAAAATTCCACATAAAATCATACAATCTTATTTATTAATAACAACAATTAAAATTCATGTTTATTAACATATGATCCATATAAATTTTCGGTCATCTCATATGATCTTATAGCATGCTTAACTTTGTACTAAAATTATAATTCATGCTTTAAAACATCATATAAACATATTTAACACATACTTTGAAACATGTAGCACATATTCATCATAATTTTCAAAACTTAGCAACATAACATCTCATATATGAATTTCTAACATTTTTGTATGTATAAATAAAGATTAAACGATTTCTAACCTTTTGATCGGATTCGATCGACGTCGGCGACGTTTTTCTATCTACGATCGAAGAGTACTTCGAAGAACACTCTCTATTCTTTTCTCTCTATTTTTCTCTCTATTTCTCACCTATTTTCGGTTATAATACAATGGGAGGGGTGACCTCCTATTTATAGGATTTATAAAGTTTATTTAATCATTACTTTATAAAATATCTTAATATAAAGTCAAAAATTGCAACCCCTTTATCTTCTTAATTTTCGAACCATTGCAAGTTGTACGTGAGACAATTTTTGATCTTATCCTACACTTTTAATGATTCATCATATCTTATCTCCTTAAAATTATACATATCTAGGTGTAAAAATTAAAATACAACTCATACCTTATACTTTAATATTTTCGGCCACCTTACTAGGTATGAGATAATTATTTTATTTTATTCTATAGTTTATTATGTTATTTTTATTATTTAATTAATGTATCTTATACTTATCAAAGAATAAAGAAATTAATACTTTATGTAGTGTATGTGTGTGTTTTCGGCCCTCTTCCAAACATTAGGGTTGATTTTTATTTTTTTCTATATCATATACTATAATATTATCCTATAATAATATCATATTAGAAAAGTCAAAAATTTCAACTTAGGATAAGGTGTCATTATCCTAAGGTTGGAAAATTATTTTTCTAACCTTATAAGGTCAAAATTTTCGGCCACTATGATACAAAAACCATCGGTTACTTGTTTTAATTTCTAACCATCTCTACTTTACAACTAATAACATGATAAGATCATAGTCATCACCTCTCATTAATTATAGTATGATATTTATATCCATTTCACACCTTAAAGTCAAAAATTTCGCCCCTTATATATAATATATGCTACATATTTTATTTTCTTCCAATTAATAACTATGTGACATAATATTGATCTTTGATAATAAATTATATCATAGGAAAATTAATTAAGATCAATTCTATGTGCTAAAGTAAAGTTATCGGCAATTACTTGGAAATTAAGAATAAATTATCAAATCTTTATTCTTTTCATAACTAATATTATTTTCATGAGGAATTACATAAATATAATGATCTGTCACGACCCCATTCCGGACCAACCCGGACTGGAGGGCGACTAATACTAGGAGTAGTATTTTAGGGGTTACATGGGTAAAATAGAGATGCATAAAACGACTAACATGCTCGAATGTAATACGAGATGATGTTATATTGTTTTGAAAGGTTTAGGCCATCGGACCCCAAAACTGGCCCGATCCGACGGGCCTCAAAAGTTTATAAACATAAAGCGTAAATAAGGGAGTTCAGAGTATAGCAATGAAAGTGTGTGAATACATATATGACGATATGCATTCAAGGTATAAACCACAAATTCAAGTAAATCGGTCAAGGACACCGACCTCAACACATTCCCATCATCACTATCGAGCTCAACCGCACATTTAAAACAAACATGCGGTGGCTAAGTACAAGAAATTTGCACTTAGTGGACTCATGCCGAAAACATTTGATAGAAATTGATTCTGCCGCCAATATCGGGTAAGTCACGTGGTTTTAGTTAAAATGCCTTATGCTTACCAAATCATTTTCGTCAGAAACATAGCTCGCCGAGCATTTTCGTGTATGGTCCGTATCTCATAGTCACAATACATAATAATAATAAATAATAAACGCCGAGAGGAGGCCTCCCATCTACGACGCCGTGACCGCCGTAATCCCGCAGACAAAGACACACCTCTGCAAGCATATGTTAACACAACAGATAGTTCCAACCTTCACGCCAATCCTAGCTGTGCATTTATCATCCCAAGACAGACCCGACATTAAAAAGGTCAGTGCTACCACAACAATTGATATAATAGTTCCAACCATCTCCACAAATTTCTACCAGGCATAACAGATAGATCCATACACAAAACGAAATATTTTCGCGGTGTAATGCAAGAAACATTTGTTAAACAACAGTAGGATAAGTGTCAGTAAATAAACTCATTTGAAATAACAAAGAAAGTCACGTTTTAGTGGGTAAGAAAAGGCCCACATTTTAAAGATAAGAAGCCCACGTTCGTGATGTAAGAAAAGGAAGCCCACCGACTATGGTTCGTTGTAAAGTCCCAGTTCGCTCGCTCGTCAAAATCCCGTCACGCTGCGTCAAGGCCCACACCTTTACGAAAAGCGAGGTTTTAGTACGTCGCTCAAGTCTTCGAGACTTTGAAAACTAAGATAAACTTCGATATTTCATATCGATGTGAGACTGAATTCCTTAGTGGATTCAATACGCCTCTAATACGATACGATCGACTTTTCTCGCGCCGAGATACGCTCAACGATAAGCACGTTTTCGATATATGGATTTCATTTGGGAAATCTTTTCTTACTAATGAGATATCATACTCAATTAGTATATCTTACGCGCATCGACGATTTATAAATGTATAATCGCACGCTTGACTTGAAAAGTCAACTAAGTCAACCCTCGTCAACAAAGTCAACGATTTTGACTTTTAAATAGTAAGCTCTTACTATTTTGTTTTATAAATCGAATTTGATCGATTTGAAAACGTAAAGTCATATTCTCGATTTATCTTGTAAATCAAGGATTTATAATTATTTTCGATTTTAATAACCCTTTTATAAATAAAAGGCGATTTTGGAATTTAAAACGTTATTAAAAGAACGCTTGTCTCAAACATAGCAATTTATATTTATAAAATTTTGTAAAATTCAAAACTGTCCGAATATTAATAGACATATATTTTATTAATAAACTGAATTAAAAGGATTTTAAACCCTTTTAAATTATCGAAATTTTCGATAATTAGATTAAAAATACTAAATGACCTTTGAAAATTTTCTAAATTAATATAGTGCATTATTATACACTATGGTCCAGAATATGAATTTATCAAATTCATATGATATTATTTGCTATTTATTTATATATATACATATATATCATTACGGTAATTCCAATAAATAGGGAATAATTATCCAAAAATTTCAAAATTGATATATACTTATTATAATATCCCAACATCAGTATATAGCATTAATATAACCCATAGTTCATCATAACCATTTATTTCACAATATATAACAATATTCACGGTAATAACTTGGTAATTACCAAATAATTAGCAAACAATTTCTAAAAATTCCAAATAAATTTCCACATGATTAAACATTATATTATAACATTGTAACATCATAATATCAACCAAACCAATTGAAATCATCACCATATGAGCTTGTAAGCTCTCGGTTTTTTTGATTATTTTTGGTTTTTGGTTTTCAAAAATTCCAACAATTATATACTATGTTTATACACTATAGTATATTAATATAACATCATTTAATCATCAAGAACCAATTAAATCATCACCATATAAGCTTGTAAGCTTTCGGCTTATTTGATTTAAATAGGTAAATGATTTCCAAAAATTCTAATTAATTCACACAATGCATAAATAATATACTAAAGCATTAAAACACCATTACATGTTCAAAAATAAAATCATACACCAACATATACATATAGTATGCTCTCGGCCTTTTATAAAAATCATGCATTTGATTTTCAAAAATTCTAGGTAAATCATAGAACATGTAATCAAGGTCCTAAAGCATGAATATGACATTGTATGATTAAAATAAAAATCATACATCAATGTACATCATACCTAAGCTCACGGTATTTTCATTAAATCAAGCATATGGTTTTTCCAAAATTGCTAAATAAATTCCTATGATCTCTAAACATGATATAAAACAATATTCCATTCCTAAAACATTCATGAAGTAATCGGTCATCATTAATTTATTTTTATCATTTTCAAAAATTATTTTAAGCATGTCATATGGTTCGAAAATCATGAAAAATATGCTAGATCCATTTCAATAACCTTATGTACAACCATCTAGGGTCATTTAACATATATATTCACATATATTTCGAAATAACCCATCAAGAACAACATTCATCTCTAGCTCATTCATGGAACATTTAAACATACACAAATATATATATATAGCATTCGACACACCCACACATATATATATATAAGCATGCTCTCGATTTTCATAGCAAAAATGGAGATGGAATCAGTACTATGGTGCCTCGTTTACCTTGAAATAGTATAGATCTCAAGAACAACACTAGGGTGTCCAAAGTTTTGAAATAGAGATGGAAGAAGAAGAAAATTTTGAGGGAGGGGATGAAGCTCTCGGTTCTTGGCTGAAGAAAGGAGAGAGTGGAGAGAAAATGGGAGTTCAAGATGGGAGTGATGGTGTATAATGAGTGAGGTGTTCAAGGACGAGTCCCCTAGTATCTACCTCTCTCTCGATTTTGCCTCAAGAATGGGGTAAAATCTGCAGCAAAATGATTGTGATATGGTGATCATGAGCTAGGCTAGAAAGGCTCTTCATGGGTTGGTAAAAAAAGTGATCCCATGCTTTGGTTTAATGGGCAGCCATGACATATAGGGGTTTTAGGGTGGGATTTAATTTATTTTGTACCATAATACAATGTATTAATCACACATGATCATAGATATATAATACAAGCCATTAAAATAATTAAATCCAACATATAGGCATATATACGAAAATGGCGAGAATAATAGGAAAATATAATAAAATACAAATCACACCTATTATTGATACTCATGCCATTTTCGATCCAAATATACATATATACATCATAATATATGATTTAGATATTGAATAATAGCATAGAATAAAATTATAGCATTAATTTATGCATAAGAAACCCTAATTTCAAGAATTATGTTTCGAAAATCATAAAAATCTGTTATCGAGTTTTTAATGAGCTAAAAACTGATTTCATAGCTTAATAATACTCATATATGTCATATTATAAAGTTTAGATACCATAGGATAATTTAATAGTGTCATTTCATGTGAAAAACCAAAGTTTATAAACTTAGGGTTTTCGAAAATTTCAATACCAAATTATCGAATTTAATAACTGAAAATTCGATTTTAATAAATATTAATACTGAAATTATATAGAATAATAATAGGAAATTAATTATGATAATTTCCTGAGTATTAAACTCATTTCACAAAACGCTCTCAGACGCTGATGTTCAAAACGCCTCAAAATGTTCAAAATCGACTCATCTCAAATGGTCGCAGAAGTTCATACTTACTAAATAAATATATCCCTTTAATAAAGGAATTAAGATGGAAATTAATTCCAAGCTTCACCGCCAGAAAATTTCATGAAAAGTCGACGCTCGACACGCGTTCGACGTTAAAATATATCGACTAATCATTTCGTAATATTTAAATCCTTAAATTCACAATCCTTAGTGAATTATAAAAGGAATTCGTTATAACGATATCGTATCGAAATCCCAAGATTTGATGTCGTAAAAAGATAATATACTAAAACCCTAATTACGGGTTTAGAAAACCGTAATCGATATTCGTTTTTTCGAATATTACATTCCACCCTCACGAAAAATTTCGTCCGAAATTTGTATACCTTTAGAAAAATAGATCGGGTATTTTTCTCTCATCGCTTCTTCAAGCTCCCACGTGGCTTCTTCTTGTCCGTGGTGTCTCCACAGCACTTTGACTAACGGAATCGACTTGCTCCGTAGTTGTTGGACTTTGTGGTCAAGTATGGCTGCGGGTTCTTCCTTATAGCTCATGTCCCGCTCGAGGATCACGCCGCCTCGTGAATCACGTGCTTTGGGTCGTGAACGATTTTCGAATTACGAGACGTGAAAACGTTATGGACATTCCCTAGGTTTGGCGGAAGAGCCAACCTATAAGCCATCTGGACCTATCCTTTCTAGATCTCATAAGGTCCTATGAAACGGGTCTAAGCTTTCCTTCGTGCCAAACCCGACAACCTTTCGATGGGGAGACCTTAAGAAATACTTTGTCTCCATCCTCAAACCGTAGCTCGGATCTGCGCAGACGTCAGAAGATTTATGTCTGTCCCGAGCCTCTTTATCCTCATCCTAATTTGTTTAACGATTTGATCATTTCACCACCGCATCGTGCCCTACGACCTTTCTCTCACCGACTTCATCCCAATAAAGTGGTGATCTACACTTCGCCATCAAGGCTTCGTGTGGGGCCATGCCGATCGTCGCTGATAACCGTTGTTGTAAGCAAATTCCATCGAGGTAAAATCTCTTCCCATTTTGCACCTTGATCCAAAATTACGTTCTAAGCATATCTTCTAGCGTTTGATCGTTCTCTCCGATCGTCCATCGGTTTATGGGTGGAATGTCAGATCAAGTTTAATCTGCACTCAGTTCTCTTTGCAAGCTAATCCAAAACTGGATGTGAACTTGGAGTCTCGATCGAGGTAATAGATTTTGGCACTCCATGTAGTCGTACAATTTCCTTAACGCATACCGTGGCCAACTTATCGATCCATAAGTGCTTTGAATAGGTAGAAAGTGAGCACTTTTGGTAAGTCTATCCACAATTACCCATATGGCTGTGTTTCTCTTCTCGATTTGGGTAAGCTTGTAACGAAATCCATCGCTATATCGTCCCACTTCCATTTGGGGATTTCTAACGGTTGTAACTTCCCGTAGGTCGCTGGTGTGTGGTCTTCACTTGTCGACAAACAAGACAAAGATTCCACTAAAGAAGCTATGTCTCGCTTCACGCCTTCCCACCAAAATTTTTCCTTGTGTCCCGGTACATCTTAGTACCGCCTGGGTGGGCGGTGTAGGCGTGACGTGAGCCTCACTCATGATTTCGCTCAAGCTCTGCGTCGTCAGAACGCATATCCTACCTTCAAACAACAAGCGTTATCCGTGCCTCTTGAAAATTCTTGAATCCTTGGGACCTTAGTCTTTCTCGGATCTTTTCCAACTTTTCCTCCATCCTTTGTCCCTCGACAATTCTTTTTCTTAGGTCAGATGCCAGTGTGAGTGTAGCGATACAGCTCACAATTGTCTCAGGTGGTTCCACCAGTTCAATTCTCATTCTACCAAACTCTTCAACGAGTTTTTCCTCATGTATAAAGAGACATCCTAACTTGGTATGGCTCTTACGACTCAAGGCGTCAGCTACTACATTCGCCTTGCCCGGGTGATAGTTAATACCACAGTCGTAATCTTTTACCAATTCAAGCCATCTTCTTTGTCTCATATTCAGATCTCTTTGTTCAAGAAATACTTCAAACTCTTATGATCCGTGAAGATCTCACATCTCACACCGTAGAGATGGTGTTCCATATTTTAGTGCATGAACCATACCGCTAATTCCAAATCGTGGGTTGGGTAGTTCGGTTCGTGGTCCGAGTTGTCGGATGCATAAGCTATCACCTTCCTTCTTGCATCAAAACACAACCCAGCCCGGCCTTAGATGCGTCTCAGATAGACCACGCACTTTGTCCGCTTACGGGACCTGCTAGGCGGTGCACCGTCAATTTTTCCTCGAGTATTTGAAAACTGCCTCGCACTCCTCGGTCAATTGAACTTGATTCCCTTCCCGAGTAGTCGGGTTATGGCCTTGCAATCTTGGAGAATCCTTCATGAATCTCCTATAGTAGCCGCCTAATCCTAGAAACTTCTAATTTCGTCTGCGCCTTTGGTGATTTCCATTCCCGCACGGCCTCTACTTTGGTCGATCTACTTTTATGCCTTCAGCAGACACGATGTGTCCAAGGAACATAACTTCCTTCACCTAAAACTCACATTTGCTAAACTTAGCAAAGAGTCTTTCATTCTCAAGGTTTGCAAAACCGTCCGTAGATGTTCCTTATGATCCTCTTCATTCTTTGAGTAGATAAGGATATCATCTATGAAGACCAAAACAAATTTATCCGTAAATGGATGGAATACTGCTCACGAGGTCCATGAATACGGGTGGTGCATTGGTTAATCCGAATGGCATAACTATGAATTCATAGTGGCCATATCTGTTCGAATGCGCCTTAGGTACATCCTCGCATCAGATTTTCAGTGATGGTATCGACTTAAGATCAATTTTAGAGAATACACCCGCCTCGCAATTGATCAAACAGTCATCAATGCAGGTAAAGGGTATTTGTTCTTTAGTGTCATCTTATTTAGCTCCCTATAATCGATGCACATCCTCAAAGAACCATCCTTTTCTTAACAAACAAAACAGCGCCCCAAGGTGAAACACTCGCCTAATGAATCCTAGATCCAAAAGCTCTCGATTGGATTTTCACTCTTCTAGCCCGGGGCCATCCTATAGGGCGCTTCGACACCGGGCTGATCCGGCTCCAAGTCGATGGTAAACTCTAGTTGTCTATCAGGAGGTAGTCCTGGTAGATTTTCGAGAAATACGTCCGAAAATTCTTGGACGACTTCAATGTCTTCTACCCGCGCTTCGGGTTTATCCTCATCGTTTAAATAAACAAGGAATGCATGGCATCCCTTCTGGTTCATCATCCTCCTAGCTTGTAGTGCTGATACTATCGGGATTCTTCTTCCCATGCTGATCCCGTGGAAGTGCGTAGCTTCTTGTCCAGGAAAGTGAAACGAAATTTTCCTTTCCTTACAGAGAATCGTGGAATGATTCTTAGCTAACCAGTCCATTCCGAGGATTATGTCTACATCATCCATGGGTATTATGTTTAGGTCGTTAGCCAGAACCTTAAGTGATCCTAATGTCAACTCTAGGTTCGAGCAAAAGTGGGTAACGGTCATAATCCCTCCTATAGGCGATGAGATTCTCATATCCTGGCTTGATTTCTCGCACCTAAGGCTCAAGATTTCACGCATGATTTTGCAATAAAAGAATGCGAAGCACCAGATCGAACAATACTATAACGGTAGGTTGAGTAGAACTCCCATACCGCCAAGTTCCCTGGTTTTGTTCTGCTCGCCTCCTATGCAGGCGTAGGCTCAGCACCGAGCCACCGAGGTTGACGGGGCCGGTCCCGGCCGATTCGGCGGTTGTTGCTCGGCTTTCTGCTGCCGCCGGCCGGGCGTGCGGTGGTCGACGCCCGCCGCTGCGGTGGTTGCCGCGTTGCCGCCATTGTTGCGGCCGCTGGAGTTGTTGTTGAGGTGGTCGTTGCCACCGTTGAGTTGGGTTAATAAACCGCTGCGCGGCCGGGTTGAAGTCAGATAGCCCTTAATGATCGAAAGCATTGCCCGTTGGTTCGGCCTTACATCCGAACGTGACACCGGGCAATTGTGGCGTAATGCCCGTTGCCCCGCATTTATAACACTTACCACGCTTGCCGTGCACACACCCTGTGTGTCCTATGGCATCGAGGGCATTGAGGTGTCCTCGATCGCTCATGTGGTCCCTTCTTGGTGGAGCATAAGTCGCTCTCTTCCGGCCTTGTCCTTGTGGCGCAAGGCTCCTCGCCACGCAGGCGCTTGTGACTCACGTCCCCAAAGTTCCCGGTTGTTATTCCCGCGGTTGGGTTCCCATTTCCCTTTCCTCTATCCAAATGCATTGTGTGTCCGAGATGACACCGACTTATTCTCGATCATGGTCGCCTCAATATCTAAAGCTCGCAAGAGCTTCAGTAGATGTGTCTCCATGGCTGGCAAGAGACATGCGTATCTCCATTCTTAGCCCTGCCCTGAACTTTTCCGACATTTTCAAGTCGGTGTCCACCAGTTCTGGTGCATATCTCGACATCTCGCAGAAGGTGCGATCATAGTCGGTCACATATCCTTTTGTTTTAGCAGAAAATTTCGCTTCTTCTTCCTCTTATAGCTTTTAGGGATGTACTTTTCATACAGCTCTCTCTTGAAATCCTCCCACGAGAATTCCTCGAGCTGTTCAGCTGTAAAAGTCTTCTTTCTGGCCTCCCACCAGAAGTCAGCTGGTCCAATCAGCTGGAAGGTAACACACGACAACCTTTCCGTGCGTGCACCTTAAAAGGTAAAATCCGCTCAATGGCCCTAACCCATTGTTTGGCTTCTTCCGGCTACCTTTCCCGTTAAAGCGTGAGGTTCTGCCTTAGAAACATTTCTTCGATCCTGCGATCGGGTTGAGGTGGAGGTGGTGGTTGGGGAATCTCTTCTGGCTCTTGCTCGGGGATCCTACCCCTTCCTCTTGGCCTTCCCCGACCTCGACCTCTGTGTTCCTGCTCCGGATTCCTTCTCGGAGGCATGCTGCTATAGAAAATGTAATCATTAGCACTTATTCTTTTCACAACCAACATACACCAACGCTATTACGGCTTTATCAGAAACGATTCCAAACAGAATATCATTCTTAACAAACATAACTTGCCGCAAAAGCCCTATTAGGGTCATGTATATATATATATCTAAAATTTTCTGCCATAGGCAGGATGTTCAACCAACGGTTATACAAAAGAAAAGTAAACATAAGTCACGCCCACACGGCCTTCCAAAACTAAGGTTCTAAGTCCAACACTAAAGATTAAACATAGGAAAAGGAAAACAATGAAGCTTAAGCACAAAAAAAATCTCTTTAAGCTTCGCTGTGGTCTACATCATGCGCCCTCCCACCGTCCGTCCCCTCCGGGATCTTCCTCCTCCTGAGTCGCCCTCGCCGTCCGAAATGTCCATGCGGGCGCCCTCGATGGACCGGCTCCATCGCTTCCACCATCGGTATGTCTCGCAGGGGTTAAGAGCGTTCGTTGCATTCCCCGATGCTCGTAGTCGTGGCGGATCGGGCCGTAGCCACCGCGACATCTGTTACTCTCATCCGTCTTTGTCCACCAAGTGCTCGACCGGTGGTATGGCTGGGACCATAGGTGGTGGAGGTGGTACCGTGGACGACGGGTGTCCGGCGTGTAAGGGTGGAAATACCGCCTCCCAAGGCTCGGGCATGCCGCCTCTAAGCGAGCGACTTTCCTCGTCAAAGGAAAGGAGGCACGACGGGTCAATCTGCCTCGTAACCTCTCGTAAAGCCACTCGCGACTCATCCCGCCAGTATACTCTCGGGAGGAGGTAGGGTCCTCGGTGCTGCCCAGAATGCCAGACACGTAAGTCGTGTGACTCACGAACTGGCGATCTCCCACCAAGTCGTAGCCGCCCATCGCCTGTAGATGTAATCTCCGATATCTCTCGAGCATACCCATCCAGTGCAGGGAGTATCGCTAGAAGGCGCTGGATGCCGTCATAATCAGTCACGCCGTGGGCTCGGGCGTCTCTCCAAAGACGGAGGTAATATGCCAAGAACTCACCCAAGTCCTCCCTAGCGCACATCCAGCTGGAGCGATAAATACTCACCTCCTCCTCTGGGTTGGGGTGTGGTCCAATCCTCCTCCTCGCGAGATATCTCAACCCCTCCATCTGTCACGAATAAAACTAACATAAGTCAACTATCGCCATCTCATAAGGTGCAAGGATATCTTAAACGTAACGTGAAGCAACTAGATAAGGTCAAGCAAGTCTATAAGGTAGGTAACATCATACTGCACAATACTCACCACAACTTACCTTCTTAGTCTTACCCAAACGTATACATAAGCTCACAACATCTTAATATAAGCTATGAGATCCTTATTCTATACCAAACACTCGAACTAGAGTTCAACGGACTCTATCGTATTCTGGAGGCAGAATTAAGGATTCTGTTCCTCATAACAAATGAAGATCAGTGTTAGGAGTACGCAGGTGAAAACCATGCGTAAATCGGAGTCCCAACGAGAGATCTAGCTAAAACAAATCTACTGCGCAGTGCAGGAAATTTGCGCGATCGTGCCAAATTGCAAATCGAGACGTATGTTGACGTAATACGTCTATCGTCTTCGGGTCTTTATGCTGAAGCTGAACATTCTGAAGCCGTAAGTGACGTCCACGTCGTGATTTGTGTCGATGCTCACTCATGTCGAAGTAGTGATGAAGCGTCGACGTTGTTCATCTTTATGGTTGAGGTCACCCTTGTTCATCCTTCTCGCCGTCTTTCTTCGCTCGAGCTCGAGGCCATCATTACTCTCATTCTTCCTATCGCTCTTTGTTATCGTAAGGAAAAGAAGTTCGTATTTCTATGTTCTTTCACGACACGTGAACATGCTCCTTAGAGTCTAAGTTCGTTTTATGATAACATATCGCTCATCATAAATAAAATCTTGAAAGTCGGAGGTAAAGTTTTATTTGCAATTCGGTAGTATGATTTAAAGATAGTCATGATCAACTCATACACATATTCAAAATGAATTGCTCATTTCATGTTGATCATTCAACTCGATACTACCATACACTTCCATCTCAATACTTGAGCAATTGTATTGGTTCAATTCAAAAATTTTGGCAAAATTTTCTTCTTAATTTCGAAAATTTTCATAATCATAAAATTTCTCAAAAAGTTCTTCTAACTTCTCATCATGCAGAAATTTTCCATTTCATGAGTTTGAGAAAGAAATGCAGTTACCTTTTTCCCGGTTGAGCTCGATGTGATGGAGTGTTGAGGGGAGTCAGTTGGTTTCTAGAAGTCCAGTGACTCGATCTAGACTTAGAAAAAAAAAAGTTTTGGGTTTACAAAGAGCAAAGGTGCTCTGATACCACTTCTGACACGACCCCATTCCGGACCAACCCGGACTGGAGGCTACTAATACTAGGAGTAGTATTTTAGGGTTACATGGGTAAAATAGAGATGCATAAAACGACTAACATGCTCGAATGTAATATGAGATGATGTTATATTGTTTTTGAAAGGTTTAGCCATCGGACCCCAAAACTTGGCCCGATCCGATGGGCCTCAAAAGTTTATAAACATAAAGCGTAAATAAGGGAGTTCGTAGTATAGCAATGAAAGTGTGAATACATATACGACGATATGCATTCAAGGTATAAACCACAAATTCAAGTAAATCGGTCAGGACACGGACCTCAACACATTCCCCATCATCACCATCGAGCTCAACCCGCACATTTAAAAACAACATGCAGGCTAAGTACAAGAAATTTGCACTTAGTGGACTCATGCCGAAAACATTTGATAGAAATTGGATTACCGCCAATATCGGTAAGTCACAGTGGTTTTAGTTAAAATGCCTCAGGCTTACCAAATCATTTTCAATTCAGAAACATAGCTCGCCGAGCATTTTCTTGGTGTGTATGGTCCGTATCTCATAGTCACAATACATAATAATAATAAATAATAAACGCCGAGAGTGAGGCCTCCCATCTACGACGCCGTGACCGCCGTAATCCCGCATAAAGACACACTACTGCAAGCATATGTTAACACAACAGATAGTTCCAACCTTCACGCCAATCCTAGCTGTGCATTTATCATCCAAGCACAGACCCGACATTAAAAGGTCATGCTACCACAACAATTGATATAATAGTTCCAACCATCTCCACATTTCTACCCGCATAACAGATAGGATCCATACACAAAACGAAATATTTTCGCGGTAATGCAAGAAACATTTGTTAAACAATTGTAGGATAAGTCTTGTAAATAAACTCATTTGAAATAACAAGAAAGTCACGTTTTAGTGGGGTAAGAAAAGGCCCACATTTTAAAGATAAGAAGCCCACGTTCGTGAGGTAAGAAAGGAAGCCCACCGACTATGGTTCATTGTAAAAGTCCCAGTTCGCTCGCTCGTCAAAATCCCGTCATTGCGTTTGCGCCCACACCTTTACGAAAAGCGAGGTTTTAGACGTCGCTCAAGTCTTCGAGACTTTCGAAAACTAAGATAAACTTCGATATTTCATATCGATGTGAGACTGAATTCCTTAGTGGATTCAATACGCCTCTAATACGATACGATCGACTTTTCTCGTTCCTCGAGATACGCTCAACGATAAGCACGTTTTCGATATATGGATTTCATTTGGGAAATCTTTCTTACTAATGAGATATCATACTCAATTAGTATATCTTACCCGCATCGACGTATTTATAAATGTATAATCGCACGCTTGACTGAAAAGTCAACGAAGTCAACCCCGTCAACAAAGTCAATGATTTTGACTTTTAAATAAGAAGTCTTACTATTTTGTTTTATAAATCGAATTTGATCGATTTGAAAACGTAAAGTCCTATTTCTCGATTTATCTTGTAAATCAAGGACTTATAATTATTTTCGATTTTAATAACCCTTTTATAAATAAAAGGCGATTTTGGAATTTAAAACGTTATTAAAAGAACGCTTGTCTCAAACATAGCAATTTATGTTTATAAAATTTTGTAAAATTCAAAACTGTCCAGAATATTAATAGACATATATTTTATTAATAAACCGAATTAAAAAGGATTTTAAACCCTTTTAAATTATCGAAATTTTCGATAATTAGATTAAAAATACTAAATGACCTTTGAAAATTTTTCTAAATTAATATAGTGCATTATTATACACTATGGTCCAGATTATGAATTTATCAAATTCATATGATATTATTTGCTATTTATTTATATATATACATATATATCATTACGGTAATTCCAATAAATAGGGAATAATTATCCAAAAATTCCCAAAATTGATATATACTTATTATAATATCCCAACATCAGTATATAGCATTAATATAACCCATAGTTCATCATAACCATTTATTTCACAATATATAACAATATTCACGGTAATAACTTGGTAATTACCAAATAATTAGCAAACAATTTCTAAAAATTCCAAATAAATTCCCACATGATTAAACATTATATTATAACATTGTAACATCATAATATCAACCAAACCAATTGAAATCATCACCACATGAGCTTGTAAGCTCTCGGCTTTTTTGATTATTTTTGGTTTTTGATTTTCAAAAATTCCAACAATTATATACTATGTTTATACACTATAGTATATTAATATAACATCATTTAATTATCAAGAACCAATTAAATCATCACCATATAAGCTTGTAAGCTTTTCGCTTATTTGATTTAAATAGGTAAATGATTTCCAAAAATTCTAATTAATTCACACAATGCATAAATAATATACTAAAGCATTAAAACACCATTACATGTTCAAAATTAAATCATACACCAACATATACATATAGTATGCTCGCCTTTTATAAAAATCATGCATTTGATTTTCAAAATTCTAGGTAAATCATAGAACATGTAATCAAGGTCCTAAAGCATGAATATGACATTGTATGATTAAAATAAAATCATACATCAATGTACATCATACCTAAGCTCACGGTATTTTCATTAAAACAAGCATATGGTTTTTCCAAAATTGCTAAATAAATTCCTATGATCTCTAAACATGATATAAAACAATATTCCATTCCTAAAACATTCATGAAGTAATCGGTCATCATTAATTTATTTTTATCATTTTTAAAAATTATTTTAAGATGTCATATGGTTCAAAATCATGAAAATATGCTAGATCCATTTCAATAACCTTATGTACAACCATCTAGGTCATTTAACATATATATTCACATATATTTCAAATAACCCATCAAGAACAACATTCATCTATAGCTCATTCATGGAACATTTAAACATACACAAATATATATATATAGCATTACACACCCACACATATATATATAAGCATGCTCGATTTTCATAGCAAAATGGAGATGGAATCGGTACTATGGTGCCTCGTTTACCTTGAAATAGTATAGATCTCAAGAACAACACTAGGGTGTCCAAAGTTTTTGAAATAGAGATGGAAGAAGAAGAAAATTTTGAGGAGAGGAGGATGAAGCTCTCGGTTCTTGGCTGAAGAAAGGAGAGAGTGGAGAGAAAAATGGGAGTTCAAGATGGGAGTGATGGTGTATAATGAGAGTGAGGTGTTGAAGTGGACGAGTCCCCCTAGTATCTACCATCTCTCTCTCGATTTTTGCCTCAAGAATGGGGTAAAATCTGCAGCAAAATGATTGTGATATGGTGATCATGAGCTAGGCTAGAAAGGCTCTTCATGGGTTGGTCAAAAAAAAAGGTGATCCCATGCTTTGGTTTAATGGGTGCAGCCGGCGCATATAGGGGTTTTAGGGTGGGATTTAATTTATTTTTGTACCATAATACAATGTATTAATCACACATGATCATAGATATATAATACAAGCCATTAAAATAATTAAATCCAACATATAGGCATATATACGAAAATGGCGAGAATAATAGGGAAAATAGGAATAAAATACAAATCACACCTATTATTGATACTCATGCCATTTTCGATCCAAATATACATATATACATCATAATATATGATTTAGATATTGAATAATAGCATAGGATAAAATTATAGCATTAATTTATGCATAAGAAACCCTAATTTCAAGAATTATGTTTCGAAAATCATAAAAATCTGTTATCGAGTTTTTAATGAGCTAAAAACTGATTTCATAGCTTAATAATACTCATATATGTCATATTATAAAGTTTAGATACCATAGGATAATTTAATAGTGTCATTTCATGTGAAAACCAAAGTTTATAAACTTAGGGTTTTCAAAATTTCAATACCAAATTATCGAATTTAATAACCGAAAATTCGATTTTAATAAATATTAATACTGAAATTATATAGAATAATAATAGGAAATTAATTATGATAATTTCCGAGTATTAAACTCATTTCACAAAACGCCTCAGACGCTGATGTTCAAAACGCCTCAAATGTTCAAAATCGACTCATCTCAAATGGTCGCAGAAGTTCATACTTACTAAATAAATATATCCCTTTAATAAAGGAATTAAGATGGAAATTAATTCCAAGCTTCACCGCCGTAAAATTTCATGAAAAGTCGACGCTCGACACGCTGTTTGACGTTAAAATATATCGACTAATCATTTCGTAATATTTAAATCCTTAAATTCACAATCTTAGTGAATTATAAAAGGAATTGTTATAACGATATCGTATCGAAATCCCAAGATTCGATGTCGTAAAAGATAATATACGGAAAACCCTAATTACGGGTTTAGAAAACCGTAATCGATATTCGCTTTTCGAATATTACATGATCTTATGTCATAAAATAAATTTTTGGAACATTTCTTATCAATTTCCCAATATTTTCGAAAACTAGGGTTTCTTAGGAATATTTTTTCCAAAATTCCTATCTTACCTCAAATCATTAATTTCGAAACTTATATAGTTTCTAGATGATAAGATTGATCTATATTTCATGATAATTATCCAATTCTAAAGCTTGAATAATTAAATAAATTATTTGCTAAATTTTATCACATAAAATCATCATTTTCGAAAATCATGCATTTCTAGAAACAAATCTTATCTCTTATGATACTTATCACTTTGCTACACATTTTTATGAGATGAACACTATCTAGGCTTAGTCATAACTTAGTCATAACCTTATCTTATCATTTTATAAAAATATCATAGCACATTTATCTAAAAATGTCATATTCAAACCTTATCATTTTACACCTCATTTTCGAAAATCATGCTAAGATGTACAAGATAATTATCTTATCATATATTATAAGATAAACATGACAACTCATTTCATAAAATCAAGTGATCACAAATTAATTCACAAATTAATCCTATTTTTCCTAATTTTCGAGAATCATCTACTTAATAAGGAAAAATATTTCTTTTTCCTTCTTAGTGTAATACTTGGCTAAATAATATACTATATGTAAAATAAAATAACATTTTGTCATATAATATAAAGTGATCTCATGCCAAGTTCATAAATTAATCATATAAACACATAAGTTTCGAAAATGCTAAAACAATTAGGAGAAAATATTTCCTTTATTTTCTAAGTGTAATAATATTCCTTATATACCTAAAAACATATTTATTTATTGTGAAAAATTATTTTATTCGTAATTTTAAAGGAAATTTCTATCTATTCCAAACCGACAATTACTGACGTTCACTTTTATTCTTGTTTTTCTTCGTAAATTACTTTCTTATTTTCGAAATTTTTAAGCCCAGAATTTCGGGATACTACAGCAGCTAGAGGAGGTGGAAAACGAGGAAGAGTGGGCAAATGAAGTTAATAGCATGCCAAAGCCCACTCTGGAAGTGAAAGAAATATCCCAACTCTTGGAGTAGGTTGAAGATAGGACAAAGGTTCAGGTAACATCTATAATATATCAACATCCTAATTCACCAAAGTATTGTGCTTTGGGAGTTAAAGTTATCTATTTCTCTTTGGAGAATAGGATGTTTGATTTGAGCTTAACTGATTTACTATCTGCTTCCTTTACTGTCCTCTGTGCTTATATGGTTAATACTGATGCTTTGGCCGAGATGGTATTCCTGCAGGTGAAGGACTATGGACAGTCCATTGTTAACCGGATACGTCGTGCTCACGACGTTAAACTGAGTACTACGTGGGAGTTTATCCACGGTTCTGTTCTTTTTCTTTTGTTTGTTTCGTTGTTTCCTTTGATTTCTTTTCTGTTTGGTTCTTGTTTTCTTTTGGTTTTATTTTTGCTTGTGTTGTGTTTTCGTCTTTGTTTAGTTTTGCGTGGTGCAGGCTTAGGTGTTTTTTGTAACAGCCCTCTAATCCTAAGGACGGATTAAAGAGGACTAATACGAGGAACAGTAATTAGGGATCATGAAAGACAATTTCAAAGACATATATCATGTAAGATAAGAAGATACAACCATAATATACATTAATAACGTAATGTACAGGAAAGGCTAAGCCAACAGATCCAAAAGAATCTCAATGATCCAAGGACTTTAATCGCTAACTTCAAAACATAAACATATTGTTCTAATGCAATGGAAAACATGTGAATACACATACGACGATGTGTATTCAAGGTTTCTAACATATTAGACATCAAAAGCATTCCCACTTCTCAACACCCTCCATCATCATCATCACCAACTCGCACATTTAAAACAAACATATGTGGTGAGTACAAGAATGCACTCGGTGGACTCATGCCAAAACATTTTATCATATTTAAATTACATCGCCACATCATGGTAAGACACAAGGGTTTTACTTGAAATGCCTTGTACTTACTAAATCATTTTCATCAGTTCATAAACATCCGCTTGGCAAGCATTTTACTTGTATGTATGATCCATATCCCCTTTACTTTCATCATAACATTATCATTTAACGCCGTAGAAGGAGGCCTCCCTCTATGTCGCTGTGACCTGCCGTGAATTGTCCTTACAGCTCTCAGTCAACATTATTTGTGTACACGTTAATCCTAGCCATGTATAAGCCTTCCGGCATAGGATCCGAATTCGATTTCATTCATAAGTCGGGAGCGACCCAACAACATTCATAACATTTGGATAGGATACATACATAAAACATAAACATTTTGGGCAGTTAATTTCATAAACATTTTATCATCATTTCCTTGAGATAAGCATCGTAAATAAAATCATTTGTTCAACATTTTATCATTTAAGAGTATAGTAAAGCCCACCTGGACTCTTGATCGTCTAATTCTCGATTTTCCTTCAACGTCAATTTATCGCGTCCGCGTCCACACCTTTACGTAAAAACGATTTCAGTACGCCGGTCACGTTTTTCGAGATTTTCAAAGTTTAAAATAAACTTTGATAACTTATACTAATATAATTTGAATTCCTTAACGAATTCAATATCATTCATTCACAGATCTTAACTAAACATTTCGTGCTTGATGAGACGAGATATGTTCAAAATTTCATTTTAACCTTTTAGGTTAAACGTTCAACGATTCTAACGTTTATCGATACAAAGATTTCAATTATGAAATCTTTTCACCAACGAGATTTCCTTATATAATTAATACGTTTTACACGTATTAGTGTATTTATCGAACGTATTTCATACGTTAAATTAAAAGTCAACAATTTTGACTTTTCTTTATAAATTCTTCAATAATTCATATATTTAATATCTAATTTCAATATAAATCGATTTCCAATCGATTTCTTTTCATAAAATCCTAATTCTCGATTTTTCACGCAAATCGATAAACTCTATTAATATTTTTCTTTAATATTAATTAACTTATTCATTAAACATTATTTTTTATTTTTAACGCTATTTAATATAACGTTTCTCCATAAATATAGTATACTATGTTTATAAAATTTCATAAATTCTTAATACGTCTAAACTAATTTCTAGACATATAATGTATTATTTTTCTTGATATTAAGGAATTAAATCCTTAATATAACCATTCTAAGCTCACAGTCCTTTAAGCTTAAAATTTTAATCTTCTTCCAAAAATTCTTCGAAATTCATATAGTGTACTATTTTATCATAGGATCATTAATATGTATTAGTATTAACTATAGAAAATTTGGGCATCATCTATCTAATCTTTATAGGTCACGGCATTTTCACTTAAAAATTGTCCAATTAATTTTCTAAAATTCTAATTACTTTATACAAAGCCCCAACATTAATCTATAACATGATTATAACATATAGTCCAACATAATTAAATTCTACATCAATGTAGCATTACTATGGTTCACGGTTTTTACCAAACTTATACTAAACATTTTTATAAAAATTCTATAAAATTACACTATGCTTAAACACTATCATGTAACAATAATGCATCATAATATTCATTAAAATCAACTTAATCATTCATTTCCCAAGCTATGAAGCTCACGGCTTCTTTGAGAAAAATGGAGCAAACAAATTCCAAAATTCCTAGTAAAATCATATAGTACCTAACTAAGGTCCTAGATCAACATTATGTTATAATATTACTTAAATAAAATTTGTACCTCAATTTCTAATTTTTCACACATTTTCGGTAATTTACAAAAATAGCATAGGATTTTTTTAAAATTCTCAATAAATCACTATAAGCTTCTATAACATCATATAGCATTAATCCAACCTTAAATCAATTCCAAGAATTTTCGATCATCCTCAAAAATTTCATAACATGCTTAACTTCAATTTCAAACATCAATATGCTTCCAGTTCATCATACTATACATTATTAATTAACAACATCATGCTAGCATAATTTCTTGATCAAGAACACATGCTTAAAACATAAGATCAAACCATTGGAAAATTAAAATCTTAATGTATAATCGAAGCTTGTTCGATTTCTAACCTTTTTAACGATATCGATTTAGTGTGCACAAGCTTTAGATCAAGGGTTTGGTGATTGAAAAGCAAGAACACTCAAGTCTTTTTTTTCTATATTGCTCTCGGTTCTTCTTTGTTTGGGAGAGTAAATGAGTTGTGTTGCTTTGTCCAAGACTTAAGTACATAAGGTGTATGAATTAAAGACTTAACAAAATCCTACACATTCTTACATCTCTCTCTCACTCTCGATCACTCTCACTCTCTCACAATTTGGAAGCCTTTTCAAATTATGCTTTATGACTCACTAAGTACTACATCATGAAAGTTAATACTCCTTACACAAATTTTGAACAATTCAAAATGATTCCTTTTTGCTTTGTGAAGAAGTGCCGTCGGTTCTCACACAAACACACAATATTACAAGACTTTGGTGATGACTCATTTTCATTACATCATGGTAGTAAGTATTTTCTTACACGATGTTTTCTTGAACAAAACAATTCATACACTTTGTGTATAAGTGCCGTCGGCACTCTTGTGTTCAAAGAGAAACAATTTTCAATTCTTGTCCTACACCATGCATTAGTCAATACACATTCCCATATGCAATTCACACATCATCACAAAGAGTTCTATTAGAACTTCCAACCTCAATTGTCCACCAAAATACATGGCTCCCACATGCTCAAGCCTTTCAATTGTTTCTTGCATTTATTATCTTGATAAGAGTGTAATTAATCCCACTTGTATCATTTATTTTCATAACATAGTGAAGCATGCAAAATTACACGTAAATGTTGTTACAACCAACAATAGGCACGACACTTTTCATCTTAGGTGCCAAATTTTGATTTTTCATGCTAATTATAGATATATATCATAATATATGTCTTAGATGATAAATTATATCATAGAAAAAATTATTAGTATCATTTCATGTCTGAAAACCCTAATTTTCGAATTAGGGTTTTCGAAAATTTCAACTTTGTTCAATAATTAATCCTTAATGTTCTAGCATTTTTTTAATGCTAAATAATACTCTAATTACATAAATAATCATAGGAATTTAAATATTATAATTCCTTGATCATTAAACTCATTTTTCTATTCATCTCGAAACGTTAACGTTTGAAACGTCTCAAAACGTTCATTATCGACCTATCTCAAAAAGGTCGTAATAAAGTCGTAATCACTTTATTAAATTATTTCATTAATAATGAAATTTAATTCTAAGCTTCATCACTTAGAAAATTTTACGAAATTTTAACTATCGATACTAAATCGACGTTAAAATAATACTGCCGAAACACTTTATATATATATTCCTTAATTCACAATTCTTAGTGCATATAAAATAGGAATTTGTTACTTCGTAATTAATCGAAATCATTATTAGATATATTACTAATTCAATTATTTCGGCGAAACCCTAATTTACGAATTTTAAATATCATAATTAGGCCTTTAATTCTTCGGGATATTACATTTTTCAATCTTGAGTATTAGGACGTGGTAAGCCATGTGGTAACGCCGTGATGCTCCAACTCGCAGCACACTGCCTCTTTATCGTGGAAGTATCATCCTCTATGGCTATTTTGAGTTATTAATGTTTTGAGCACTGAGGACAGTGCTCGAATTAAGTATGAGGGATGATTACTCAGTTCTGTGTGCTTATCTTATCTATTTGTATGCTTGGTGATGTGCATTTGATGTGCATTTGTGCTTATTTTGATTTCTTGGAATCAATTATTGTATATGCGAGTAAGTTAGGATTTTGATTTGTCTGTTGAACTCGTGGTATTGATCGGATCTTGATGTGATTCCTTTTCTCTTGTTGATATGTGATTGAAGTGCAATGTGAATTGACGAGATTGTGTTGGTTGATCTTAAATCGGTGGTTATTGACGTGATTTGTCCGGCTAATGCCGGGGGTAGTGTTAACATTGTGGTTACCTATATACTTGTTTCAATTTATATAAAAATGAAAGAAAAAGAAAAAGATTGAGATTGTTGAAATGGAGGATGGAATTATGTCCCTCTTTCTCGTAAATTGAGAAATGGACATGGGAAACCACGATGGGAGACTCTAGTTCATCGAGAGTTCACCTTTCGAATATTGTTCCAAAATCTGTTAATGCTTTCTTTGTGTTCAAAAAGGAAACTTGTTGCTAAAGGTGGCCACTTTAGTTAATTCACCCCTAGCGGAGAGTTGGGTCTGAGCAAAAATAACTTACTTGTTTGTTTGATATTTCCACAATCTTCGATTTGTTTCACGTGGTCTTTGATTATGTATTCATCATGTTTTGGGGAATTGAAAAAAGAGGTTTGATTGATTGGACTAAGAGTTATGTTGCATGAGTTATGTTTCTACTCTTATTAGTATAGACTTTGCTTGAGGACAAGCAAATGGATAAGTGTGGGGGAGTTGTTTAGTCTCATTTTTTGCTTATCCTTGGTATTGTTTTGTATGTTATTTTCAGTGGTTTGTCTTATTTACGCCATTAGTTTGATTAATATTTATCGATTCGGACTTACTTGGTTTGTCTCGATGTTTTGTAGAAAAACGGCATAAAATATGGTGAATGGGATCTACCAAGGATCAAGTATATTGAAGATCATCTCGATAGGAGTTCATAGGCACAAACGGTTTGCAATTCGGAGATCGGATGCGAGAGAACGGAGCGAAACATCGAAGTCGCGCACGAACGCCCGCCCGCCCAACGCCCGCCGAGTCCTTACCAAATAAGCAGCACCGGCGCGCTCACAGCGTGCCCTTCTGACGGAGCGCTCGAGAACTCAGAGCACCGGCGCGCTCACAGTGCGCCCTTCTGATGGAGCGCTCGAGAGCTCAATGCATCGGCGCGCTGGCTGCACCGGCGCGCTATATATGAAAAAAACGCGTGAACCCTAGAGGACACACTACTACAAAAAACTGAATAGACTACACGTTTTATGTGTAGTCTATGTGCATCAGGTATGATACGAGTTTCTAACTAAAGATTGAGGAGTTACATATTCAAGTGAATTGAGGAAAGATAGGGCAAGTTACATAACTAAAGAAAAATCAGGACCCATGCATGTTCGAGTTTAGGAGTACCGAGTATGATACTAATACATATCAAGATGAAGCAAATTACCGGTGCAAAGTCTTGCGAAAATTTTCACAAGTCTTGGGAGCAACATCGGTGAAGAGTCAGATATTGCATGAGTGAACAATGACGGGGGTCAAAACATCGTTTAGTGAAACAAACGTTATATAGTGAAAAATAATGTGAATTGGGTGAGTTTCTACAAATAAATTCATACAATTGAAAAATAAATCCACAAGAAGCTATATAAGCGATTTAGAATTGCAAACAACAAATATTAAATCAAAAATCATATTATCCGCAAGAATGTAAGAGACAAGCATATCTATGCAGATGAACATACATATCAATTGTTATTTACTGATAAATTTCATACTTCCATATCAAAATACACATCTACGTGGAATGCTACATCTAGTAAAATACGCAGAGAAGGGAGAGGATTAGGAGGAGGCGTGTGGTGGTTGGATAGTTTACCAAGCTCTTCAGGCAAGGAACCATTTAACTGATTTCCACTCGTAAGCACGTAAACAAAGAAAGGAATAACAGTATGCACAAGTGCACATTATTTTGAAAGACCAAAACTTCATTATACTTAAGAGAATACGCCAAGTAGAGATGAAATAATCCTCGACAATCAGTAGGACGGTATATTTGCGAGTTGAGAACTAAGTTATTCTAATCACGAAAAGATCTTTGTAAGAAACAAGATTTATTTATATTAGTCATCCTTGACCTTCAAAGTCATTGAACAACAACAACCTATGATTCATAAAGTGGTGGCTTAAAGCAAATGTATGACTTGAATGGATCTCAATCACATCATCTTTCAAGCCCTCTAGAAACAAAGTAAACATTGTATTCAACAGGGAAATAATTTTATATAATTATATTAATTATTAGCCATTTTCAAAAAAATTATTAGCTATTTTGGAGATGAGTTTTTAGAGAGAATTTGAAACTTAGTTGTAGATATCTTGAATTGATTAGAATGGATTCAATTACAAAATGACTCTTCAAATCTACTACATACTGATGACTTGCTAGCCTTTTCCAAGCATACTACCATGTGAATTCAAACACTATAAGACCTTAAATTTTTGGGCATTTGAAGCAACTCCATTTCCCTATGCATCAAATAAGAGCAACATGGTATACTTCTCATTGTTCTCTAGAAATAAATATTCAAGTGAAGGAGAAAGAACCTTTGGGGAAGTGGTGTGTAGAGTATTCATAAAAGCTGCAGAAACTTCTCAAAAGTTGATGAACAACTCGAGAGATCTAATCGAAGTCGAGGAAAAAGAACAATTGGTTGCTAAAGATAAACAAGGAGATAAAAGTCCACAATGAACATGTTACCTCTCCAAGCGATCTCTAGCACCTAGCGAAACCCAATATAACATTTAATTTTATAAAGATATGATTCATTAGAGATAGACAAGAAAATGAAAACATTTGAGCAAAACAAAGGAGCTACATGCATAAATTAAATTGTTTGAGCTATATATTTCCTTAAAATTCCGAGACTCATAAATCAATTAAGTGGACTTTATCTTGGACATGAGAAAGCAAAGGTATCATAAAATAAATCCTTTTATAATACTTCAAAGTTACCTCATCCATAATGGATTATAGAAAACACCGATCGTTGCAACAAAGATTACATTTTCAAAGCGTTGAGCTATAAGTTCATAGAAGTGAGTGTAAATCGAGAAAACCATACTATATTAACGATATGTATTGGCGGACAATAAAAACAAGCAAGTAGGACCAAAATATTATCAAATAATCAAATATCAATTAGACTTTTCATCCTCCAAACCAAACTTTATATTATCAAATATAATATCAAAACAGAAGTATACTTGCAACACATGATAAACCATAGCATGATGAAGAGCACGATCAAATTCTATTTAAGTGATGAGATCCATGACAAGAAAGTTAAACAAAACGCTTAGAAGTTAGAACTTTTATGACAAAAGATGTGCACTTTGGCATATGGTCTTAAATACAGTCTGATTGGACTCTACTTCTCCAAATCTGTGAAACATGAAATGGACTCAATCCATGGACCCATTTAACAGAACCGAACACAACAAACATACAAGAAAAGATGCCTAAATGGGGAAGAGAAAAGTGAAGTTCGATGGCAACA
Organism: Salvia rosmarinus; assembly: GCA_036937905.1. Lineage (NCBI taxonomy): Eukaryota > Viridiplantae > Streptophyta > Magnoliopsida > Lamiales > Lamiaceae > Salvia > Salvia rosmarinus. The sequence continues at coordinate 1,041,085 of JAODLM010000354.1, forward strand.
TAATTGAAAGAGCAAATTAAGATTACTTACATGGCGAGCAGGATGAAGCAAAAGCTGCGCCTTTTGAGAGGATCATCACAACGCTCGAAAAGTTCTTTACATCTTGCAAAGGCATGTCCAAATACCATAACTAAAGGCTAAAGCGAGCTCTAATAAAGTTGTCCGCTAATTGTCTCAAGTACATCATATTGGGATCTTCATTTCATAACCAAGATAAAGTTATAAAACTTGATCCCAATAGTTTTAATTTCCTACCGACAATTAAGCATCTCATAATCACATAAGTACAAACACGCAAGTTATCAAGATACGGTCGATCTGCGGTGCTCTTGGATACTCTTTAAATTTCATATAGATAGAATGTGCAATATCCAAAACTAACATGTCATCGGTCCAGAAGGTATCGCAATCATATGCATTATTACAATGAGCTAACATCACCTTAGAAGAGTAACCATCATCGAAAGGAAGAGATGAACAAGCATGGTCCATGGACATCCCTAACAATTATCTCGCTATCTTGACGTACAAGGTCACCTAAATTAAATCTTTTAAATATAAAGCAGCATAGTTGTGGATTTACATTGCTCACCGTCGGGTTCATCTCTTTTCCATGAATAAGCTTACTTCCCATTTAAATGAAAAAAGTGAAATCGCTTATTTACCAACCCCAACTCCATTAAAATCTAATTAAGCTACTTTGCACTCATAATTATTATGTGCATATTGTAGCTTGGGTGTGGGTCTTTTGTCTAGGTAGTATTTCAATATTAGGACCAGGATTTAGTTATTGTATGATATACACGTGTGTGTGAGTAAGTAGAAATACCAACATTCTTAAATAGATTTGTATAAAATGGTAATATGTTTGAGCTTTAGACCATTTGGAAATTTGAAATCTAACATTTGGTAATACTCAACTCTTATTATTCAACCTTAGTTCTATACATTCCCAATATTGCAGTGGTCAACTGCAGCGAATAAAGAGAAGTTAGGGAACAAGACCATTTCCTAATTATCACCTTGGCCAATTTCAAGAGTTTAGCAATCCTATTATGCATTTTACAGTGTAAAACTTGACTATTACTCTTTGAATAATGGCTTTTGATTAACTTAGACCCCCCTCCAAAAGAAATCCTCTAGAAGACTATCAGGCTCTACCTCTCAATAGTCACAAGGATAACAAACCTAAAGCACTCAAACAGGAGCAACATAGTAGATTACTAAATAAAACTAGTTCAGTTCAGCGGTGGCACTCAAGCAGGTCCCGCACAATGCAACAATAACATTCCCAGTCTCAAATCACATTACTACAACAACACCAAACAAAACCCAGATAAACCCTAACCACGGAACCACTCTCATCCACTAAAACCTAACAATTGTCTCAAAACCCAACAAATAATTTCCAATTCACGAAAAGAAAAGAAGGAATTAAAGGGAGTCAATCTTACGTGTTGACAATATATTTCCAATTGTAAAATTTACTAGGTTTTAACTGTTTTGGGCTAAGTTTAGAGCCCAAACAAAATTAATGTACTTATACATATATATATAAGTACAGGTACTTATACAGGTACAGGTATAGATTGTTCGATGGAATATTCTTCTTGTGCTTTTTAAGCAAGTTTAGAGCCCAAACAAAATTTATGTACTTATACATATACATATAAGCAACGCCCTGTCCCCATGAAAAGACTATTGGATGCCAGATCAACTAAATGAATATGAATTTGGAACAAATCTTGACATGCTAATGTTGATGTTATCTTCAAGTCTTCAACTAAATCGAAACGGTGACAATAATCAAATGAAGGCTGCAAACTCTTCGTTCCATCCGCAAAAACATTGTGACAAAAGCTAGGCATACAACATGTTCACAAAAAAGAAGTTAACAAAGAGATGAACACAATGAGGCAAAAAAGTATGCAAACAACAATCAGCAACCCAAAGAAACTTATATCGGCATCCGTAATGTAATACAAATTTACTAATTAGATACTCTATAATGGTGGACTAAGCAAGTCAAACGGTAGAAAATAATACGAGAAGATCCTAATCTTGATAAAATAGTATTAAATGCACATTCTTTGCAATAAATTTAATTGACTAAAAGTAGTACCTCCTCAAGGGCGAAGTATGTTCCCATGATGACTTATCCTTATCCATCATCCACAATCTCAAAATGTATAATCTCTAAAGCCAAATGATTTTACTCGGATATCCAACCGCGGTTTGCAAAGAAGAGCTCGAAGACTAAAAAGGAAGCAAATGCTAACAACTAGAATTCTTCAATTTCTTGAAAAGACCGCTCAATTCTCGTAAATCTCACGAAATGACAAGAGCTAATAAAAGCCCTAAACAAGTAAGATTTATATGTTAACAATAAATACTTGAAGAAAACATGAAAGCGGCTAAATCCCAAACCCTAGACACAAAGACGGCAATCACAAGAACTCAACAAAGATCTCGCTTACTCAATGAGCTTCGTTAAACTTTTACACTTTAAGCGATTAAATGAAAAAGCCCACAACATTAATACATGGAATGTGTACATAAATCACGAGAAAACTCATACAAATATTTATAAAAAATCAAGAAAGCAACTTTGGATAGCAGAAATACTGAAATTAAAAAAAAACCCCAAAAGAACAAGACACTAAAAGTGCTTACAATAGAATAATTTTCTAATTCTTTTTCTTTCTCCGTGTTTTTTGTTAGATCTCTAAAAGAGGTGAACTGAGGGGAATCCAGAATAGATTGTTGAACTTCTCTGGATGACGATCGATGGGTTCGGGCGGCGGTGGCAAGACCGGCGAGGCGCGTCCATGAGCGGAGGCTGTGGTTTTGGAATTGCGAGGGGTGAAGAGATGCTACCGTTTATTTGTGGTGGCATGGCGATTGACGGAAGAGTGGTGGCAACGAAGGAATTGGCTAGGTGATGGTGATGAGATTTGGATTTAGGGATGATGTATGGTTGTGGAGCGGTGCATTGGTACTGTAACGGCAGACTTGTGGTGGTGGGGTTGGGGCGATGGACCGGTGGAGATGGAGAAGTGGCGGTATATTGAGGTTGGTTCGAAAATAACTAAGTCTTTAATCTCAAGTCTGTTTTTTTTTTTTTAATTTATGACATAGACTACGCTTTTTATTAAAAACACACACACACTACGCGATTTTAAGCGTAGTCTATACCCACTATAGACTACACAAATACACCACGCTTTTGTTAGCGTAGTCTATACTTCAAAAAATTAGCACATAGACTACGCTTTTGATAAAAGCAGTAGTCTACTCTATAGACTACGCTTTTCACGGCGTGAGTCATAAAATAAGAGAAAAGTGGTTTTTGTAGTAGTGACACTCACACAATCCGCCTCCTTCACCATTTCCTTCAGTTTTTCTTCCCTATTTGGGGCGTCTCTCTCCATAGGTTTTCTTCCTTTTAGATTTCTTGTATTTCCTTTGTCATTTAAGATCCTAGAATATAGATTGAAGAAGTTTATTTACGTCCATTTCAATTGTAAGTTATTTCTTGTTGGATTTCTACTCTTGAGCATTTTTAGATTCAATTCCATTGTTGATTTATATGCTTTGATGTCGATTAATGTTGGTGTTGATTTAATTATGCTTGTTGGTTATTTAATCTTTGAATCATTTACTTTTTATGCTTGTTGTTGGATTTAGGATATCAACTAGGGATTGACAACCCCTTGTTTAGATTTATTGCTTTATTAGTTTAACTCGGGATTGACAACCCCTAGCTTAGGATTGCTATTTATTTTCCGCATTTCAATTCTCGTATGTTCAAAAACCCCAAAGTTGTTATTAGAGTGTTTAGGATTTAATTGCTTTTGTGTGGTAGCTTAGGAACACCCTGTTAAGTTTTTCTCGAGAGGCGACTTGGGTTACCTTACCCAACTATAACACCTCATTCGATTATGAGTCAATTAAGAAAACACTTTTAGTTGAAACGCATACCCAAGAAGTGTTATACTAACATTCCAGTGAACATGACCAATAGAATAACTGGTTCAAAGAAAGTTTAGATCAGAAAAAATAAAGTGAAATGCCATGTTGTAAACACTGCACTGAAAACTAACATTTCATGTTCATGGTATTTTAATAGCGGTTGTTCCCGTCACATGATTGGTAACTGAGGTTGCCTTTCCAGCTATGAATCGTACGATGGAGGTAGTGTTTCTTTTGGAGGTGGTTCTAAAGGAAAAATTATAGGCAAAAGAGTCCTAACTGCCCAAGGTTTGCCAAACCTCAAGAATGTCCTTCATGTACAAGGTTTAATGGTGAATCTTATAAGCATAAGTCAATTATACAATGATGATTTGCAGGTTAAGTTCGATAAGGACTCTTGTGAGGTCTATGATGATAAGAACACATGTCTTATGAAGGGATAGAGATCAGTTGATAATTGCTATAAGGCCGACAAACCGAAGTGCAATAAGACACAAATTGATGAGAGTGTGTTATGGAATCACAAGTTAGGACATACTAACTTTAAAAATCTTGACAGGTTGAACAAAATGGAAGCAATACGTAGACTACCCAAGCTAACTGAAGCTGGAAAGGTGGTTTGTGGTAATTGTCAAAGGGAAAAACAGACTCATGTTTCCCACGCTATTGTGCAACATCGAGAGCAACATTATGGTACAACATGTTGTTTTAAATTGTTTCACATGGACTTAGTAGGGCCTGTCGAGATTGAAAGCTTAGGTGGCAAGAGGTATACTTATGTTATTGTGGATGATTTTTCAAGGTATACATGGACTTTCTTCCTACGAGAAAAATCAGACATATTTGAAATGTTTAAAATCCTATTTGCTAGAGTTTTTAACATGTTTCGTGTCAAAGTGTCAAGAATATGATCAGATCATGGAAAAAAGTTTGAGAATATCTCTTTACAAATTTTTGTGAGAAAAAATAGAATTTTTTAAGAATTCTCTGCGCCAAAAACACCACAACAAAATGGTGTGACTGAGCGCAAGAATAGAGCTCTAATCGAATTGACACGAGTTATGCTAAGCTCAAAAGTGCATTCAAATGTTTCTAGGCAGAGGTTGTTAACACCGCATGTCATATCAATAATCACGTGAACATCTGACCAGGTTCCTTCAAAACCCCTTACGAAATTCTGAAAGGAAGGAAAATTAACCTTAAGTATTTTCATGTATTTAAGTGTGTTAACTACATTTTGAATGACATAGAGTATTTCACCAAGTTTGACGAGAAGAGTGATAAAGAAAGTTTCATAGGATACTTTCTAAATAGTCAAGCATACCGATTATATAATTTGAGATCACGGACCATTCATGTCACGACCCGACTAGTTAATCAAGTAATTAGGCCGTGACTTGGGGTTAAGAAGGAAATTCTGATAATCAATAACGACAATTCTGATCAAAGTTCATATTAACAACAATGGGTGACCACAACTTTCATCATAAAGTAATCAAACATTTATGGTTTAAAGAAGTGAAGTATAAAATACCAAAGGTTGGTTCTAGGTCCTCAACCATAATAAAGAATCAAATGAAGAAGAACAACGACTGAGGACGAATAATCACAAGGAATTTCCAATAATAAGGATATACTTTATCAAGATAACCAAGTTGGTGATTCTCAATTAGCTAAATATTGAGTAACAATTTGAAGAATCATAAAACTCTTCAACCAACAACATGTGAAATCCTTGTTCACAGAAGCAAGTCAACATAATAATAACAGAATAAAGATTCTTATCAGAAACATGATTATTTCGTCATAAGAGCACATAAGCAAATAAAGGCCAAAGTTTGGCAACGGAAAGTGTGGCTGAGAACTATGTATGAAGACATAATTCTCTGGGCAACAAAACATGCTAACCTTCAACGAATAATATCAATAAGTTGATCATTTCTATCATGAATCAAAACATTTAGAGAAGCTCATTTGCACAGCATTAGATTCCAGCATTCTCTCGAACTCAACCTGCATATTTAGAAACATATGCAGGGCGTGAGTACAAAAATGCACTCAGTGGGTATACGCCAAAAACATAAAACATTTAAAAACATTGCCCTTAGGGCTATAACTTTGACTTGCCATAAAGTTTAAACTTATGCATGAGTTTTATTTAAAATTACATGCATAAGGCGTTTCAAACTTGCTCATACATGCTCATATCATCATATCATATGCATATGCATTTTCATGTCTGCATGCAACTTTCTCTTTTCCTTCCCATATCCACGAATTCTTTCTGCGTGTTGAGAAGTAGGCCTCCTTCTCAAACACCTTAATATCACATACCCGAGTTGGTCCCGAAGGATTACCAACTACGGTCATACCCGACGTCGGTCATTTCTTTCTTTCTTTCTCGTGGATAGGTAATGCATTATGCTTATGCTCATGCTCAAAACTTTGGCAAGTACTTCGAAACTTTGCAAATAAATGCATTTCATATCATTTTGAAAGTATATAAAGCATAACATATCATTTCATATTATCTTCCATACAAAAGCATGTCATATCATTTGAAAAGATGTATAAAAGTATAAGCATATCATTATAGAAAATACTTATACCCACCGGCAACATCCACTGGATTTGCACCACGCCTTCCACTTCTTTCTTCTTCCCATTTGGTCCATTAATCCACATAGAACGACATAAGAGCCTATCAAGAACCAAACAAGAACATAACTTATCTTAGTCGTCAACATGACCATATCTTCTCGATATCAAGACGCATGGTCTATCAACACTTGGGTCATTGCATCATCTAACATCTTATTAACAAACAAATTCTACCAAAATTTCGACAGAATAACGTTTATAAAACGCATCGCCATTTCAATACCAAAACCACCAAACTTATCCCAAACTCCATCAATCATCACCATATGTTTAAATAAGCATAGAAAACTCCACAACAAGCTTCAACAAAGCAATCTTAGCCAAAATCTAACGGCCCTTTAAGACATACTCTATATCCAACGTCGAACGTCATATGAGACGTTATCCAACACCAACAACCTCTATACATGCTCAACTATCATCAAAGATCATAAATTAATCAATACAAAACAAAGATAAAGCTTTAGCATTGAAAACTCATATTTACCGACAAACTAAAATTTTACAACTTTTGAATACGTCGACCGAAAAATCCGAATAAATCATTTTAAACATTATTCATATCATAGGATCCAAATACGAAGACAAAATGATCAAATAAAATCAAGAATCTAACAATATAATGGCTTAGGGTTTAGGCCATTTTGGAAATTTTAATATAGTTTCGATTTCAAACATTTTTCTTGTTCCAAACATGTTTATATCAATCCAATAACACATATATGAAGGCAATTTAATCATATCAACATCATATATTCAAGATCCATGCCTTCCCTTTTTTTTGAAAATTTCATAAAATATCCAAACAATAACATATGCTTCACAAATTCAACGTTAAACAATACGTAGACGTCGAATCTATCATAATATCAATAAATAATCAAACAAAACGTAATCCTTCAAATTTCATCAAAATGACCGAAAATATGATATAATCATAAGATCATGATTTTAAAAATTTCAAACCGTAGATGTGTTCTAAAGTCGAGATTATACCTCATTTCGAAGACAGATCGAAAATTCAACGGCTGGATCTTTCTATTTTTCTCCCAAGATTTTCGAAAATCATGTTTGTGTTTGAGTGTGTGTAGACGTGAATTAGGGAGGAAAATGATGAATGAATAGTATTATTGTAGTAACCCGAAAAATCATTAGTATTAATTAGAGGTTAATTAAGGATAATTAGGGGCTTAGAAGGTAGTTATTTCTTAAAATCTATAAAGAAGTGCATAAAGGATTATTAATCGATAGAAATTCGATAAATTCTTAATTGGAGGAATAGAGATTTGAAAACGTAGAGATGGCTTAGCAATGAGTTTTATTATGATAAAAATGTGAGATGTGATTATTAATGTGTGTTTAATTGAAAATGTTGTTTAATTGAAATAGTTTATTAAGAAATGCATTAATCATGTTACATGAAATTTTTCTTATAAAATGAGATGAATTATTATTTAAGCTATTAAATGTCTTGAATAAATTATTTTATTAATATTTAGTATTAAAAGAATTATTTTTATGTTTTTTCAAAAATTTAGAGAATTTGAGTATTATTAATTGATTTTAACTAATGAAAGAATTTAATCTATATTTTTATGATATGCATTCCAATAATGGGTTTAATTGTTTGGATTTATATATTAATGATAAAATCTAATTTTTATTATTAAAAGAATATTGAATACAATGTTAGCAATTTTTGAGACAAATGCTATAATTTTCAAAAAAATTTAAAGAAGAAAAGAATATGAATGAAATTTTTTTATAATTATTTGAAATTTTAATCCATGAAAGAATTTAAATTATTGTAATATCCCGCTTTTCTCGATAGAATTTTTCGAGGAATTTTGAACTTACAATTCATTAAGTCGGTTCTTGCCTCGGAGAAATAAAATTTTAAATTCCAACAAAAAGAATTTACTTAGTTAAATATTATAATTTGATTACGAGAATTCTTATATATAATTTGATAATCGAATATGCTTTATATATATATACTTATAAATCATTATATTAATAACTTTATGCTAGTGTTTAATTATTTAATGGGCTTAATTTAAAAAGCCCAAAAGAAAAGCCCAATGGTCAAACCAAACCCTACACTATACCTACCTCACTCCTTCCATTTTGAAACCCTAACTCCACAAATCAACTCTTTTCCTGCAGCCTCAACAACAAAGGTTTAAACTTTCTCTCTCATTTTCATTTAGATGTATATGTGTATATGAGTGTGTGTGTGTGTTGTTGTATGAGTGTGTGTTGCTGTTGGGTGTGTGCCGTGAGTGAGGGAGAGACAGAGACGAGAAGTGGTGGCTGGTCGCCGGCGATGGACGTCGAAATCCTGCGTCGGCAGCGGCAGTCGCAGCCGTGTGCGTGTGTACGTTCGTGTGTGTGTTTGTGCAGCCATGTGTGTGTGTGCGTTGGCGTGTGTGTTTTGTGCCGGAGTGTGTTGCCTGTGTGCGCCGGAGTGCATTGCCGTGTGTGTGCGTGGTTTACAGAGGGAGAAGGAGGCTATGGCGATCGCCGATGGTGGCTGCGGCTGCGGTCGCGTCGCGTGTGTGCGTGTACGTCGGCGTGTGTGTGTGAGTGTCTCATGTGTGTGCGTGAGTGTGAGAAGAAGAGAAGAAAGGAGATTGATAAGCCTCATTTTAATTGCTTTTAAAGGTTATATTTGTCCTATTTCTAATTGATAAAGGATTGTTTGAGTGCATTTGTGATATATTTCATTTACCTTGAAAGATATGATGCCGTGTGTAGTTTGTGTTATTTTAGCACGTGTTTTGATCTAAAATGGAGAATACACACGTCAGTATACTAAAGTCCTTCCTCGCGCATGAACGAGCAAACACACGAGGATGTCTCGCGAGGAAAGGTCAAGCTGCATCATTGAGGCCTCGCGACCGAATCGCGAATAACCATCGCGACCCACGATCGCGAAGTCATGCGAAGCGGCGTCGCGACCCGGCATCGCGACCCATCATCACGACCATTGATCGCGAGCCCAAACAAATGACCGCACGGAGATTCTTTTCGCGACGGGCATCGCGACGCTGTTGCCAGCGATAGCGCCGCGAGGCGAGACCGATTCCGAGTGTACTCGAATCCGAATCGAGAAGGATGGGAAATGGACGTGAAAAGGAGCTCGCGATTTATTATAAATAGGAGATAGATCAAGAGTTGAAAACACCATTCCGAAAGCGTAACACAAATTCTTCTTTATTTTCTTTTGCAAGTTCTTTTCCGCTTAATTTAGTTTAGCTTTTTCTTTAAGTATTTTCATTCTAATTTCATAGTTTAGTATTAGAATTCGAATTTCTTCCGATTCAAGTCGCTACAATTGTTCTTCGTGGATTCTTACGGTTTTATCTATCTATTTTAATTTATGTTTTATTTAATTATTTATTGCTTTGGTAATTTAATTATGCGTAGCTAAAATTCGTGACCGATCCTGTGGTTTGCATGATTCGATCCTATATGTTGTGATTTCATTATCACTATTTACCTTCCGTGCATTGATTCATGATTCTTGGTGCTTATTTATATGTGTTGATTTCTGATCAATCTTGATGCATATCTAGTTGTCGGTTAATTACGTAATTGTATTAATTGTCAATCGATCTTGAATGCATGATACGAATAAGCCTTAAGTCGTAGCTGAGATAGGATATTCGTAGGAAGCATATTCTTAGTTATCCTTTTGGAGTTACTTGTTTTCACCTAGAATGGTAGGGAAAACTCGTAATCTACTGCCGCAATTGTCGTAATTGAAGTTGTTGGTTATATTTGTGATCTTCCATCTTGTGCGGATTAAAATGGCTAATAGGACAGGATAAACATACGTTGTGGATAGGATTAATGCATCCCTGAGGTTAGTCTCTTATCTGCTTTATCTTCCGTGTGTTTATTGCTTTGTTTTATTTTCTCGCATGGTTACGCCTGCTTTGGATTAAATTCAAGCCCTTAAAACCTTTCACCTAATTTTTCGTGTTTCAATAATGATGAATTATCATCGAGCTAGCTTCGTGTTTTCAGATTACAATCCCCGTGGATACGATACTCGACTTACCTTCTATATACGCCTTTTACGTGTGAAAAAGGGAGCGATCAAATTTTGGCGCCGTTACATACTCGGTGGTGGTCTAACGTAAATGCAAAGTATCGAGGCAAGCACGATTTGGAAGAAGTCCGTCAAAACGCCGCATTGATTGGGTATGAAATGGTTCAGCTAAAGACGCTTAAATTTAGCACTTGTTGGGAGGTAACCCAATGTTTTCCTTTGTTTTGTTTTGTTTTCGCTTTTGTTCATTTTCTTTTTGGTTGTTTTGGTTTGTTTTTCGTGTTTGGGTTTGTGTCTGCATTTTGTGGGTCGAGCTGAATGACGAAATTGATGATGAGAATAGTTTTATTAGAAAATTTATTGCAACCGATTTTGTGAGACAAAGCATGTTATGATCATTGTGAGTATTAAGCATTTGAGAACTTGATCACATTTTGAAACCTCGTGAGACTTGAGCTTTTAACCGCTCATATCTTTTCGTCTTGTTTTTTTTTTTTTCCTGTGTGAATAGTTTGAAATAGCATGAGTTTCTCTAGAACTTGCTCTGGTTTTTTTTCGAGGTTGCATTGATGTGCTTAAGAATTATGAGATGATATTAGGCATTCTTTGCTTAGCCTATACACTATCCAAACTCTAACCTGTATTTTATTATCCTTTCATGAGCCCGTTTGAGCCTACCTAATTTTTTTTCATATAGCCATGGGTTGGGTTATGTTGTTAGTATGATATTTGGTTGCTTGAAAGTGAGGGTTGAGAAAAAGAAAGGAAAGGAAATAAATGATGAAAGTGATTATTAAAAATAGTTGCTTACCCATATAAGTTCGAAAAAATAAAAGAGAATAAAAAGTTGGTCCAAGTGTGTGAAAAGAACATAAGTGGGTAAGTAACTAGTGCATTGAGATGATTATATCACTTATATGAAAATTGTGGAATTCTTAGAAAATGACTTTTGGTGTAGAGATTTGAAATGAATTGTGAAAGTTTGGGATCTGCTTTGTGATACTTATGGGATTATGAGTCACTTAGCCTAAATATAATCTTACCCACCAAAGAGCCTACATTATAACCTTTATAAAGACCTTTTTATCTTAGTTCTTGAGCACATATTTGAGCAATGGAGAATTAGACGATTTGCAAGCTTATGGTAGATTCCATGTGTTTTTAAACTTGTGAGTATACACATCCTCCTTCATACACTTGAGTGTTTGAGATTTCTTATATATATATCCATGTCGTGAGGATTCAAGTTTGAGAAGGCTTGTGCTTATGATTATTATGATGTGTGAAGTTTAACGAAAAATGTTGTGATTTGATTCATTTGATTGAATCGTTTATTGCTCATTGCTCTGAGGCTTATTGCTTTTATCATTCGACTCCTTACTTGTCTCTGGTTGTCTCTCTTTTGTTCTGATTTGTTTGAGGACAAACAAAAGGATAAGTTTGGGGGAGTTGATAAGCCTCATTTTTACCTGTTTTAAAAGGTTATATTTGTCCTATTTCTAATTGATAAAGGATTGTTTGAGCTGCATTTGTGATATATTTTATTTACCTTGAAAGATATGATGCCGTGTGTAGTTTGTGTTATTTTAGCACAGGTTTTGATCTAAAAATGGAGAATACACACGGCTGTATACTAAAGTCCTTCCTCGCGCATGAACGAGCAACACACGCGAGGATGTCTCGCGAAAGAAAGGTCAAGCGCATCATTGAGGCCTCGCGACCCGAATCGCTGACAACCATCGCGACCTCACGATCGCGAAGTCATGCGAAGGAGCGTCGCGACCGGCATCGCGACCCATCATTGCGACCATTGATCGCGAGCCCAAACAGATGGCCGCACGGAGATTCTTCGCGCTCGGGCATCGCGACTGCTGTTCATAGCGCCGCGAGGCGAGACTCGATTCCGAGTGTATCAATCCGAATCGTAGAAGGATGGGAAATGGACGTGAAAAGGGAGCTCGATTTATTATAAATAGGAGATAGATCAAGAGTTGAAAACACCATTCCGAAAGCGTAACACAAATTCTTCTTTATTTTCTTTTGCAAGTTCTTTTCCCGCTTAATTTAGTTTAGTTTTTCTTTAAGTATTTTCATTCCAATTTCATAGTTTAGTATTAGAATTGAATTTCTTCCGGATTCAAGTCGCTACAATTGTTCTTCGTGGATTCTTACGGTTTTATCTATCTATTTTAATTTATGTTTTATTTAATTATTTATTGCTTTGGTAATTTAATTATGCGTAGCTAAAATTTCGATCGATCCTAGGGTTTGCATGATTCGATCCTATATGTTGTGATTGCTATCGCTATTTACCTTCCGTGCATCGATTCATGATTCTTGGTGCTTATTTATATGTGTTGATTTTTCGATCAATCTTGATGCATATCTAGTTGTCGGTTAATTACGTAATTGTATTAATTATCAATCGATCTTGAATGCATGATACGAATAAGCCTTGAGTCGTAGTCGAGATAGATATTCAGTAGGAAGCATATTCTTAGTTATCCTTTTGGAGTTACTTGTTTTCACCTAGAATGGTAGGGAAAACTCGTAATCTCATCGCCGCAATTGTCGAATTGAAGTTGTTGGTTATATTTGTGATCTTCCATCTTGTCCGGATTAAAATTGGCTAATAGGAACAGGATAAACATACGTTGTGGATAGGATTAATGCATCCCTGTGGTTAGTCCTCTTATCTGCTTTATCTTCCGTGTGTTTATCGCTTTGTTTTATTTTCTCGCATGGTTACGCCCGCTGATTAAATTCAAGCCCTTAAAACCTTTCACCTAATTTTACGTGCTTGAATAATGATGAATTATCGTTGAGCTAGCTTCGTGTTTCAGACATAATCCTCATGGATACGATACTCGACTTACCTTCTATATACGCCTTTACGTGTGAAAAGGGAATGATCAAATTTTGGTGCCGCACATACTCGGTGGTGGTCTAACGAATGCAAAGTATCGAGGCAAGCACAGATTTGGGAAGAAGTCCGTCAAAACGCCAGATTGATTGGGTATGAAATGGTTCAGCTAAAGACGCTTAAATTTAGCACTTGCTGGGAGGAACCCAATGTTTTCCTTTGTTTTGTTTTGTTTTCGCTTTTGTTCTGCTTTTCTTTTCGTTGTTTTGGTTTGTTTTTCGTGTTTGGGTTTGTGTCTGTTTTGTGGGTTGAGTTGAATGACGAGCAGCCGATGATGAGAATAGTTTTATTAGAAAATTTATTGCAACCGATTTTGTGAGACAAGCATGTTATGATCATTGTGAGTATTAAGCATTTGAGAACTTGATCACATTTTGAAACCCGCGAGACTTCGAGCTTTTAACCGTCATATCTTTCGTAAGAGTTGTGACAATGGGCCCAATAAATGAAATATTTTGCATGCTTAGAAGTGGTTTTCTTTTTAAACCTTCTAAGTTATGTTATCATGATCGATAAACTGCTTACGGATTTATGAAATATTTTTAGCAATGCATGTCCACCGAGTACATTAGTACTCACCCAAATATTTTCAAATGTTTTCGTGTTGATCAATGGCTACCACTAGGCAGAGCCGAGATTAGGTTCACTCCGATTTTGACTGATTATTTCGTATTTAGACTTCACCGATTAACCAGCTCTAATTTCATTTTTTCTTCTTGTCTATGACTTGAATTGTACTTTGATGAGCTTAGACTCAATCCTCGATGTTTAGATTTTGACGATATGGCTATCGTAAGCACTAAACTAAACTTGTGATCCCGAGGATAATTATTGTTTTGATCGATTACATCATTCGATGTCTTCCATTTTCATTTAGGAAGCTATTCCCAAATTCTAAGGTTTTACTTTATATTTCTCCTTATTTTTCTTCATCGTACCTCTATTTACGAGCTTCCATTATATAGGGAATTGGGGCGTGACAGAGTGGTATCAGAGCATAAGTTTTTTTCGTGTCTCTGACCACCAAAATCTCTCGATGTCGAGTCTAGAATAGTATCCCTGACTTCTTGTAATCTCGGTGACTCTCACCACCGTCAGCCAACCGATCAACAAAGGTATGATTTAAAAGTTTCAAAGTCGATTATGAAATAATGTACGCCATTGATGAATGTTGTCTGTGAATTACAAGTTATTTTCATATGTTGATTTGTGAATTGTCTAATTGCTTTCACATTGTTATTGTGAGTCATTGTACTCAGATAGTTAAGTTCATTGTCGTGTTAGGGACAACCCAACCCTTAACGACCAAATGAAATTGATTGTCGAATTGGATTTTCAAATCTTTTCGAACATGCATGAGACTTTGGAACCCACATGTCAATAGGTTTCACAAAACGAAAATGTCTCGATGACGATATTTTGATTCATATCCTAAAATGATCGGAATAAGTTATGGGTTCTCTCACGAACTGTTTATGTACCCAATGGTTGTTCTGAAAACGTAAGTCGTGATAGCCTCGCTATAACAACTTAGAAAGAACTAGTTCACGGTTTCACATAGAAGCGCTTGAACATAGAAGTAACATGAAAAAGATTGAAGATTCACTTGAGTTACACCATTTTTGTTAGGATTAGTTCCTCATATAGATGTTATCATTTCAGAATGGAAGACGCACCGATAGGGAATGGTAGGGGCCGAGGACGAGGACGAGGACGAGGACGAGGACGTGGTCGTGGTACAAGGAAGAGGTTTTGTCCATCGTGAACCCAACCCACAAGTAGCACCGACAGACGATCAAGAGAGGTTCGCAAAGAGAAACCTCCGATGTTCGATGGACTAGGTGATCCAATGGATGCCGAGAAGTGGATACGAGTGTGGAACGAATTTTAACTATATCCAATGTGAAGACAAGGAAAGTGAAGTGCGCCACCTACCACTTGTGGAAGAAGCCGACAGTGGGAATCGCGAGACGCACCATGGTGAGAAGCGAACTCGAGAACCTCATATGGGAAGAATTCGAGACCGAATCAGATGAGAAGTACATACCGGATGTTACCGTCAAGAAATGTAACGAGTTCTCGAATCAAGCGAGAATTGGAACAGCCACCGAATACGGCTGTAGCTTTCAACCAATCGTCAAGATATGCTCCACATCCGGTGGACACTAATGCAAACGCTACCGAGAAGTTCAGAAACGGACTACGTCATGAGATATCGATTTCCTTAGCAAGTCAAGGAGACCTTACCTATGCACAAATGTTGAGCATAGCTCTAACCATCGAGTCGCTACTTCCAATAGAGAAAGGAAAAGCTCCCCTGCAGGTTGTGCATACGCCCTCTCAAGACAATGGCAAAGGAAAGAGAAAGTGGGATGAAGGAAACAACGGAAACTCCGGAAATGGGAAGAAACCTTGGGTTGAGAACCAAAATCTAAACCAACCACAACGACATCAACAACAACAACCTCCAATTGAAACGAAACCCCTATGTTTGAAGTGCCAAAAACCACACTCAGGGGAATGCATGAAAGGATTATGTCATGCCCCAATTCCCAAGGGAAGGCACGGATGCCGGGGTATGATTAGGGGTGGAGGTTAAGAAGGGAAGAAGGGAATACATATAATATACATGATAAGAAGATGTGACCATGATATCTGACAACATCTCCTCTATAACTAGGACATATCCGAAGGGAGGGGTACAAACAATCCACCAATGTAATAATATCGATACCATAACCTCGTAAACATGATCTTGGTTTATAACAAGTAATGCAAGAAAGCAAAATAGCATTACACCCCGTCGACTAGACCGGTCAACCACATAGCATGCTCATATCGGCACTCACAAAGATAATAACATAACAAATCTTGTTCCCAATCGGAAAGCAAAATAAGGGACAAGAATACATCAATATCGTAGCACGATATAACACAACATCGTGGAAGCATAGCATGAAGAACCCGCACCCCCTCGCCGCCTCGCCCAAATTCTCCTCCATACGTGAAAAGATTTGAAAAAGAGTTTGGGTGAGTACTAAGCGCTTTTCTCACCGGGTTTTATCATAAATCAAAAGAATCATGATGCTGTGTTCGAGCACTTACCTTAGAAGGTTTTAAACGAATCCACTTCTAAGTAAGCAAAATAGATTTTTCATTTTTTTTCGATACCGATCCGTTATTATCATATTCCCATCATAGAACCAAGAACCACGGCTCGAACGTATCCCGCCAGCCCATCACATCTCATTCATTCGCCAGAACATATCCAACCGCCCATAATATCTCGGCCCGAACATATCCAACAACCACGCCCGAACGTATCCACCTGGGTTAACTCGGTGTGGACTTGTGGGTCAAACTCGTCGTAACCATAACCACCTCATTACCATTTCGTGTGGACTTCCGGGTTCATCCCTTCGTAACCATAACCACGTGTTGGGGTCTATCCCCTTACGATCATTACTCAAGATGGTGATCAACCCACCGAATAGAGATCGTGCACAACCATAATAGAACCATATCTCGGATCGTAGAACAATAATAACTTCACCAAAACATTTTACGGCGACATGTTTTATTTTGAAATATCGTAGTAAATAACTCAAAATAAGCATATATAACCCAACCCGAATGCATTTAAAACGTTAACCGGGAGGTATCTACGGATCCGATGACTTCACCGATCGACCTTGGTGGGTACCGGTAACAAGACGAACAACTTTTGGGGTCACATCCCACAAAGCAAAGCAACATCGTGATCCAAACGAAGATCAAGCAAAACTAGGTTTTTAACTTTCTCGAACCCATATTTCGCACTCTCCGGTTTTCAAATCAACTCGATGCGTATGGAAATATATTCAGGCATCAAGACCTATAATAGGGTACTTTCAAAATATGCATGCATGCAAGTCGACTAAAATCTTAGCAATAAGAAGCTTCAAAAATCGATGCCTATCCTCGATCTAGGATAAACCATCCAAAATCGATGCGTGAAAATGGAAACATAAGCAATATGTATAACGACGAACATGGAATGACAAACCACGTTGAAAATGGATAACCCGGCATGTACTTCCTTTAGAAAACTCAAGCAACGGAAAACATCCGACATGCGTAAACGCGAAAAATGTAAAACGGATCGGTACTTTAGTAGAATGCATCGCCTGAACTCAAAACCTATAGGACCAGTGAGTCAGCAGGTCTGTCACCACCAAACGCGGCAACACTCACGGCGGCGGCGGCCTTGGGAGGCGACGGTCTTGGCTAAATTGGTCGGCCCCGGCCGCTTTCTCGCCTCGTCCCTTTAGGATCCCGAGTTCGTGCTATAACGATCTACTAAAAGGCGGAATCAAAACAAGAAAAGGACAAAAACAGAAACGGGGTTACTGGGAGAGGTTGATCGGCGGTGGTGGCTCGGCAAGCCAAGATGGCGCGCGCCACCGAGCCTCCCGGCTCGATCCCCACTCCTCCAGCTGGCCTCAGCTGCATTTGAGCTGCTCGCTCTTCCGAAACACAGAGACGAAGGAAATGAACGTTGAAAATGAAGGCCCTAGCCTCCTATTTATAGGAAAGCGGAGGTCACAGCATTGCTATGCAATGCCCTTTTCAAAACGCAAAAGCTGACGCAACTTTTGCAAACGGACCCAAATTTAGCAAACTTGGTACCCATGGACACGAAATAAAATACCGACACAACGACTATAAACAAGATATGCTTTTAAAAGACCATTGAAAAGTCCTTTTAGATAACTTCCCGAGTGCCAAACCTTCATGGGTGGTCGAAAACTCGTGATACTTAATGTCTATGAATTATTATAAGACATTCTTCATAACGCCCGAGGTTTCGTGACGGTCGATCACCGAAACAAAAGTCAACCTTTCGACCTTTTCTCGAAAAACGTGCCATGCAAAATGTGCTTAGAAAGAAGGGTATCACATCCTCCTCCTTAGAAAAATTTCGCCCCAAAATTTCAAACACGTGGAGAAAACAACCTGTGGCACCGAGCCCCGAACTTGTCTTCCAAATCCCACGTAGCTTCCTCCTCTCCGTGGTGATTCCACAACACCTTCACCAACTAATCGCTTGTTCCTCAATTCCTCGACTTCGCTCCAAAACAGCCACCGGTCTCCTCGTAACTCGGATCCCGAGCAAGAACCACTTGTCATGCTTGATCACGTGTTTTGGGTCGAACACGCATTTTCTCACCGAGAAACATGAAACACGCCATGAACATCTCCGATGCTAAGGCAAAGCTAACCTATAGCAACGGGCCTATTCTCTCAAGAACTTCGAAGGTCCAACGAACCTCGATCAGAACTTACCTCGCTTCCAAAACGAATGACTCCTTTCATTGGGGAAACCTTAAGGAAAACGCGATCTCGATCATGAATGTAAGATCCGACGACGCTTGTCCGCATAGGACTTCACCGTCCCGAGCTTCCTCGATCCTTTGCTTGATCCGATCGACAACCTCGACTGCCTCACGAACCATCTCTCGTCCTAACATCTTTCTCGCCCACTTCGCCCCAATAAAGTGGCGATCGACACTTCCTTCCGCACAACGCTCATAGGAGCCATTCCTATGGTGGCCTCGATAATGTTGCATATAGGCAAACCCACCAAAGGTAGTATCTCTTCCCACTTCTCCTCTATCGCCACGATCGTCCGCAAGATGTCTTCCAAAACCCGAATCGTCCTTTCTCGATCGACCGTCCATTTGAGGATGGAATGTCGCTAAGATTCGCCTTGGTCCCCACGGCTTCCTCAGACTCCTCCAAAACCTCGACGTGAACCTCGGTCACAATCGACGAATCGATACCGGCACACCATGTAACAAGACGATCTCTAATGTAAAGTCGAGCAAGCTTATCTAACCCATACGCCATCCGAATCGGTAAGAAATGAGTCGACTTCATACCATCGACGACAACCCTTATAGCGGTGTTTCCTCGCCGACCTGGAAAACTCACCACAAAATCCATACCGATATGATCCCATTTCCACTGGGATTGGTAGCGGTTGCAACAAACCCGACGGACGCTGGTGTACAATTTTCACTTGTCGACAAGCCAAACAACGCTCCACAAACGCGGCTATATCCTTTTTCATCCCTTCCCACCAAAAGTTCCTCTTAAGGTCTCTCGACATTTTGGTGCTTCCGACGAGTCAGATATTTGGTGCCTCATGAGCTTCACTCATGATTTTATCTCTCAATTCCCTATCGAGTGGCACACATAACCTTCCTCGGAATAGTAGCTGTTGTCCTTCGCTCGCGGAAACCCTGCTATCTTCTAGCCTTGCTTTCAAACGCATCTTCTTCGTGAATTGCCTCCTCGCAAGCACTCACGATGGCTTCTCTCGTGTCCGGTTCACCACAAAGTCGCGATGAATCCTTGTACCGATTCCGCGGTGAATCACTTCGAGTGCTTAGCTTCTCAAAATCTCGAATAAGCTCTTCCTCTTGTAAGAAGATATCCCAACTCGCCTCGACTTGCGACTAAGAGCATCTGCTACAACATCGCTTTCCCCAAAGTGATACCGACAGAGCAATCATAATCCTTCACCAACTCTAGCCATCTCCTTTGTCTCATGTTCAACTCCTTTTGTTCAAAGAAGTACTTGAGGCTCTTGTGATCCGTGAAGATCTCACACTTAACTCCATAGAGATAGTGCCTCCAAATCTTCAACACATGAACGATCGCCGCTAACTCCGCATCGTGAGTCAGTAGTTCAACTCATGCGGTTTCAACCGACGAGACGCCGAAGCTATAACCTTCCTGCTCGCATGAGAACGCAACCTAAACCAAGCTTGATGCATCGGTGTAGACCACAAACCCATCGCTCCTTTTCGTGCACAGCTAACACCGGAGCGGTTGTTAGCTTTTCTTTAACTCTCGAAACTTGCTTCACAAGCTTTCGACCATGAAAACTTGATTCCTTTCCGAGTTGTTGCGCCATCGGCCTTGCCAACTTCGAAAACCCTTCGATGAAAAGTCTATAATATCCGCCAAGCCTAGAAAGATTCAACCTCATTGGCATTAGTCGGGACCTTCCGCCATTTTCATCGCTTCAACCTTCATCGGGTCGACTTTGATTCCTTCGCAGACACGATGTGTCCAAGGAACATCACTTCTTTGAGCCAAAACCGCACTTACTATACTCGCATACAACCTCTCCGCTCGTAACGCTTCCGTAATCGGCACGGAGGTGTTCTCTATGCAACTCGCATTCTTGGAATAGATGAGAATATCATCGATAAAAACCAAGACGAAACTATCCGTGACATCGATGGAAAACTCGATTCATCGATCCATGAAAATCGCCGCGATTGTCAAACCAAACGGCATCACGATGAACTCGTAGTGCCCATACCTCGCTCAACGCGGGTTCGCAACGCCCTCCTTCTCGATCTTCACCTGATGGTAGCACCACCACAAATCGATCTTAGAGAAGACACTCGCTTCCTTTGAGTTGGTCAAACAGATCGCCGATCCTTGGAAGAGGATATCCGTTTCGATCGCCGCCTTATTCGCCTCTCGTAGTCAATGCACATCCGCATTGACCCATCCTTCTTCTTGACGAGCAGAATGGCGCGCCCCACGGTGACACGCTAGGTCGGATAAAACCTAGATCCAACAGCCCCGCAATCGCGCTTTCGCCTCTGCAATTCCTTAGGTGCCATTCTCAGATGGTGCCTTTGACATCGTGTGCTCCCGGTTCCGCATCAATAGTGAATTCCACTTGTCTATCGTGCGATAAACCCGCAAGTCTTCGGAAACACGTCCGGATATTCACACACCATCGGCTCCTTCAGAATCGCTGGCGCTTTCAGGGCTGCGCCTCGTCAAACTCACCAAGAAAGTTTGACAGACTTCCTTCCCGATCATCCTCACCGCCTTCAAGGTCGAGATCATTCGCATGCAAACACCCATCCTTATGCCGTGGAAACAAACTTCCACTCCTTCGACTCGCTCGAAAACAACTTCTCTCGAGATAATGTATAGTTGCCATGTGCTTTTCCAACCAATCCATGCTAAAGATGACATCGAAATCTTCCATTCCGATGACATGCAAATTGACAAGGACCTTCGCGTCACAAATTTCTACCTCCGTTTTGGCAAATCTCTTTCGCCTTTAGCACTTCGACGGGATGCTAATTTCTGTGGTACTGTGATTTCTTGGGTACCAAACCCAACCTCTCACACGCGATTCTCGAAACGAAAGAATGTGAGGCTCTCAGATCAAACAAAGTTAAAACGGTATATCACTCATACGGATTATACCGCAAGATTTCCGGAGCTTGAATGCTGCTCACTGATTCAAGCGCGCACACCTTGCTTGTGCGGTGGCCTTTGGTTTGATGGCCAGGTGACCTCCCGCGCCCGTTGTTTTTCCGGTGGAGCCCGATTCGCTCATGGAGTCGATGTCGCCTCATCGGCGGTTGCATTGTCGATTCTCCTAACGGACGCATCTCGAGCGTAATGTCCAGATTTACAACGATAGCACTCGGTGCTACCTGCTCGCACTTCACGAAATGATTCCTTTGGTATTTCGCACCAAGTTTTTCCACACCGCATGGGTTGGAAATTCCTTCCCTGCTGCCTTTCTCTCACTAACGCCTTGATTTCTTGGAATCACTGGACCGCCTCTGGTTCCCTCGAACACCGATCGCTTTTCCCGATCTTCCCATTTCCTCTTACCTCTTCCTCCGTCACCGGCTGTCCGGATGGCATTGTTCTCCTCGGGCAACATTGACTCAATCTTTAATGCCCGGTTCAAGGATCGCGATACGCCGATCTCCCGATCGACGAGCAAAATTCGATCTCGGTCGGAGTCCTCTCTCGAACTCGCTCGCCTGGCGCCTCGCGCCGACTGTGTACGTAGCATAACGTAATGCACGATTAAACGAGCGATCGTACTCGGTGACCGCCTCCTCCTCGACGAAGATTCCGTAACTCGTTACTTCTCGCTCGTAGAACGCCAGCACGCATTTTCCATGAGTTCTTCCTCGAAATCTTCCCACGATACCTTCCCCATCGTCCCGGTGTTAGGTCCTCTCACGGATTCCCACCGTAAATCACCCCCATCGGTTAGCCGAAAGATCGCATTCAGCTTTTCTCGCTTCTTCATAGCCGATGTATTCAAGATCCTTTCTGTGGATCGTATCCGCCTGCCGTCGACGGTTCGCCGAGACCGCCGAACGTGGGGGATTTCGCATGCGAAATCTCTCGATCGCATGTCAACCAAAGGTGGTTCTTTCGCTTCTTCCACGCTATTGTTTCTCCGTTCCTTGTTCTCGCATTCGCATCGACGTTTGAAACATTAGAAACGCCGATAGATAACCGGGTATCATCGCATAACATATATCATCACCCATATCACATATCATCACATATATCACATATCACGCACGATCACATATAATCATGCAATCCTATCAACATATCATCGTTATGCATTTCACATAACATTATCATCACACATCACATAGATCATATATCGTCACGGCATAGCTCATATCACATATAAGCATTAAACATAACATCCTCGCCATACAACGGCGTTAGTATCAAGAATATTCAAAGGTTCATGAAGGATCACAAAATACAAGATCAAGGTATGTCACCAAAAGGTCGACATGAGCAAAAGAATCGACTCGATTATCGTCAAAAGATGCCGCCTCGTCCATGCTTCTAGCGTACTCATGCGATCGCCACTGCACACACTAACTACCTAGATCTCGGCCCTCCATATCCGCCCACTATTCTCCGCTCGTCCCAATGGTTCCATTCTCGCCTCCTCATCCTCTCTTCCTTCCTATCGTGGCTTGAATTGGCCGCCGCTCGTAAAAGCGATCCTGCATGGAAGCAAGCCTCGTGGGTATGATCCCATCCAAGCCGTGCCCCGATCGCTCGAGTATCGTGAAAGCCGTGCTCGAGTCCTCGCTCGCGCCGCTTCTTCCTCAACATGCCCGACCTCATCAAAGTCATCACCATCCGATCACCGGGTCCTCTCGAGTCCTCATCGTCTCCTCATCCTCCTCCGGTCTTCCTCCTCCTGAGTCTCCTCCTCGATGCCAACCTCGATACAGCGGTGGCCTCAAAATTCGATCCCGGTCTCTTTCCGCCATCGCCGGATGGACAATCTCTCGCCCGGAGGTTCCTCCTCAAAATCGCCTGGTCCTTCGGAAGGTAAGGATCGCCGATGGAGGTGTAGTGACCGTGTATCCCGATGCATCGGTGATCGTCGAGCGACGATCGCCTCCCAAAGGCTCTTCGGGAACATCATCCCTATCATCAACTGGATCGGTACTCGAACATGCCTTGCTATCACATCCTCCTCATATGGTATACTCGATGATCGGTCCATCGCTCCATACTCGAGCAGCGAACTCTGAAATCCAAGGTAAGGTGTCCGTGATAGGATCCCGCCTCAACATCACGTATCCTTGCCGCCCACGGCCGCCAACTTGCTGGTAGCCTCTCACAACCGATAGTAAGCCTCATATTCTGATACTTTCCCACTGTCTCGGATCTTTCTCCACAATCCAACAAATCTCCCCAGAAATACTCCCAACGGCTCATGGACATTCCTGGTACATTCCCTGAACTTACGGATCTGCTCATCCATCCTGTGGGATCTTAACCAACGTTGTCTGGGCCACTGAATATCCATAAACCTACATGTTAGTTTATCAACATAACAACAAATATTCACGTTTCCTTTTTCTGCCCCAGTCATCTGGGTAATCATGTCTCAAACACATGTTCATTTCAACACATATCAATATCAATATCGATATTTATCATAATAATCACGTAAGCAAATACAGGATTTACTTACAAGCACTCGTTTATCAAAATAAACAAGATTTTCAATCAACAACGCATTGCTATGTAAACACATAGACTTACATCAACCATACGTGATCACATCAATCACATCATATCATATAAACGATTACATCACATCATGATAGCCCTTCCGTCCCATCGACAAATCATTTCCACATCCACATCAACACCCAACCATACCACATCCATCTCACCTCAACATCCACATCACGCTTACATCACGAAACTCTTACCGTGCCAAACACACGAAACCAAGATCACATCAAGCATCGCAGAACTACATAAAGCATCAAGAATAAACACATACCTCATCCCCTTTTAAAGGAGGCGGCCTGATTGTGAGTCGAGGGTAGTCAGAATCGATGAATGCTTTAGAAGAACAAGTTCAAAACACTCAATTTCAAGAACGCATGATATAAAGTAAACAAACCGCTTGATATCGGATAACTAGGTCAAATCCAAGAACCATTGCTCGACATTAAGTCGTCACGCCCAATTCCCGAGGGAAGGCACGGATGCCGGGTGTGATTAGGGGTGGGGGTCAAGAAGCGGGAAGAAGGGGAATACATATAACATACATGATAAGAAGATGTGACCATGATATCTGACAACATCTCTCTATAACTAGGGACATATCCCGAGGTGAGGTACAAACAATCCACCAATGTAATAATATCGATACCATAACCTCGTAAACATGATCTTGGTTTATAACAAGTAATGCAAGAAAGCAAATAGCATTACACCGCTGACTAGACCTGGCCAACCACATAGATGCTCATATCGGACTCACAAAGATAATAACATAACAAATCTTGTTCCCATTCGTAAAGCAAAATAAGGGACAAGAATACATCAATATCGTAGCACGATATAACACAACATCGCGGAAGCATAGCATGAAGAACTCAGCCCCCCTCCTCGTCCTGTCCAAATTCTCCTCCATCCGTGAAAAGATTTGAAAAAGAGTTTGGGGTGAGCACTAGTGCACTCACCGGGTTTTATCATAAATCAAAAGAATCATGATGCTGTTCAGAGCACTTACCTTAGAAGGTTTTAAAACGAATCCACTTCTAAGTAAGCAAAATAGATTTTTCATTTTTTTCAATACCGATCCGTTATTATCACATTCCCATCATAGAACCAAGAACCACGGCTCGGAACGATACCGCCAGCCCATCACATCTCATTCATTCGCCCGAACATATCCAATGGCCCATAATATCTCGGCCCAAACATATCCAACAAACACACCGAACGTATCCACCGGCTAACTCGTGTGGACTTCGTGGGTCAAATCCTCACAAAACCATAACCACCTCATTACCATTTCCGGTGGACTTCCCGGTCTATCCCCTTCGTAACCATAACCACGTGTTCGGGTCTATCCCCACGATTAATACTCAAGATGGTGATCAACCCACCGAATAGAGATCCGCACAACCATAATAGAACCATATCTCGGATCGAGAACAAGAATAACTTCACCAAAACATTTTACGGCAAGACATGTTTTATTTTGAAATATCGTAGTAAATAACTCAAAATAAGTATATATAACCTAACCTCGAACAGATTTAAAACGTTAACCGGAGGTATCTACGATCCGATGACTTCACCGATCGTGACCGGTGGGTACCGTAACAAGACGGAACAACTTTTGGGGCACATCCCACAAAGCAAAGCAACATCGTGATCCAAACGAAGATCAAGCAAAATTAGGGTTTTCACTTTTCAACCCATATTTGCACTCTCCGGTTTTCAAATCAACTCGATGCGTAAGGGAAATATATTCAGGTATCAAGACCTATAATAGGGTACTTTCAAAGTATGCATGCATGCAAGTCGACTCAAATCTTAGCAACAAGAAGTTTCAAAATCGATGTCATCCTCGATCTAGGATAAACCATCCAAAATCGATGCGTGAAAATGGAAACATAAGCAATATGCATAACGATCTAACATGGAATGAAAACTACGTTGAAAATGGATAACCCGGCATGTACTTGCTTAGAAAACTCAAGCAACGGAAAACATCCCGACATGTAGAAACGCCGAAAAATGTAAAAACGGAATCGGTACTTTAGTAGAATGCATAGCCCGAACTCAAACCTAAAGGACCAGAGCAAAGGCAGGGTCTGTCGGCCACCAAACGGCGGTTTTGGGCGGCGGCGGTCTTGCAAATTGGCCGACCTCCGCTTTTCTCTGCCTCGTCCCTTTAGATCCCGAGTTCGTGCTATATGATCTACTAAAGGCGGAATCAAAACAAGAAAAGGACAAAATAGAAAATGGGGCTACCGGGAGAGGTTGATCATGGTGGTGGCTCGGCAAAGACCAAGAATGGCGCCTCACCGAGCCTCCCTACCGATCCCCACCCTCCAGCTCAGCAGTACTTGAGCTGCTCGGCTCTTCCGTAAACACAGAGAGATCGAAGGAAATGAACGCTGAAAATGAAGGCCCCAGCCTCCTATTTATAGGAAAGCAGGGTCACAGCATAGTCACAAGAAGCTGCCCTTTTGAAAACGCAAAAGCGACGCAACTTTGCAAACCGACTCCAAATTTAGCAAACTTGTACCCATGGACACGAAATAAAATACCGGACACAACGACTATAAACAAGATATGCTTTAAAAGACCAATGAAAAGTCCGGTTGATAACTTCCCGAGTGCCAAACCTTCATGGGTGGTCGAAAACTCTGATACTTAGTGTCTATGAATTCATAAGACACTCTTCACAACGCCGAGGTTTCGTGACGGTCGATCACCGAAACAAAAGTCAACCTTTCGACCTTTTCGAAAAATGTGCCACGCAAAATGTAAGCTTAGAAAAGACGGGTATCACAGATTAAACGATGTTACAATCAGGACAACTGGCACTTTTCCATGGCATGCCCATACCCGAGGAAGGACGAAAGAACAAAGCAACAATGTAACCGCAGATGCATAACCAATCACAGTCGCCAGATCAAGCCGTGGCTTATGCTCTAAACCAACAAGAGGCAACTCGAGACCAGGTGACATGATGTATGACTACGTGTCTATCTTACGCTTATATGGAAGATCTCACCCCTTATTTCAAATATAGCACTAAAAAGTTTAAGTCGATGCCCTCAAAGGGCGTAATGTTTTAGAAATCGCAATTTCGAGAAATACAAAACAAGATAACGATGTAGCCTTAAGTTAAGACTTAAAGCTATGAGAAGAGATTGATATGATATTCAATCATGAGATCATGATATTTATTAGAACAAGTAGATTGTTCTATATAAAAGTACGAGAATCGTTAAATACGAACAAGAAAAAGTGGAACCATCATAGGATGGAGGAGGCCACATAGAAGCTGAATAATTGTGCAAAAATCTAGTACCCCAAGTAAGAGATCAAAGTACATAAATTTCGAGGACGAAATTTTCATAAGGATGGAGGGATGTAATACCCCGTTTTTCTCGATAGAATTTTTTGAGGAATTTTGAACTTACAATTCATTAAGTCGATTCTCGCCTCGGAGAAAGAAAATTTTAAATTCCAACAAAAGAATTTACATCGTTAAATATTATAATTTGATTACGAGAATTTATATATAATTTGATAATCGAATATGATTTATATATATCACTACTACAAAATCACTTTTCTCATTACCTTATGACCACGCCGTGAAAAGCGTAGTCTATAGTATAGACCACGCTTTTTATCAAAAGCGTAGTCTATGTGCAAACGAAGTATAGACTACGCTAACAAAAGCGTAGTGTATGTCGCTGTAGTCTATAATGGTATAGACTACGCTAAAAGCAGTAGTATGTGCATGTTTTTAATAAAAAGCGTAGTCTATGTCATAAATTAAAAAAATAAAAATAATAAAAAATAATATGCGGTTTTTCTCCATTATATTCCACCTTCCACGCTTGGAATCAAAACCACGCCATTTATCATATACATTTTTCCCCAAAATCACAAACAACACGCACCTTTCGCCACTATTAGGTTTTCTTCCGCACAATCCAAGCGAAGAAAATTGAATAACAATTTCGGAGTTCCTTTTTGTTTTGTTTTGGTGAATGGCAAGAAGAGGAAATCGAGGCGACACGGTGGACGAAGTGGATCGGGCATGTACACCGTCAGGCGCCACCAACTCCTCTCGCAGCTCTACCGCAGTCGTCAACCACGATCGCCTCCTTCCCCGGTCGCGGTGGCGCCACGCCGTGGTTCGCTTTTTCCGCCATCTTACCGCTTTTGTCGCGTTTTAGCATTTTTCGTGTATTTTGTGTCGGAGCGATTGAGTTGATGGAGTAGAGAATTTTGCTGATACTGACATGATGATTGATAATTTATATATGTGTTAGTTTCGTGCAAATGTTTGAACTTCTAGAAATTGATTGCTTTGTTTATGTGGCAATTTTGGTCTCGTAATTTTTCAGCTCAATTATATTTTTGTTGAGTTCTTGTTATTAAATTGATATCTGAAATATCTCGATTTTGTCAATACGTGGTGTACTGACAGTTTCCATGTATTGGGTGATTGACTTGAGTTCTACTTTGGGTGTTTTAAGGATTTGCCTTGGTTTTACTCATCTTAAGCTGGACAAGGTAATAGAAGATTCAGCGGTCAGTTTATTTTTCTAGTTTACACCGTTTAAGAAAAAGAAAATGAACATTATGTGCTCATTTTCAATGATAGTTTCACTGAATGTATTTAATCGTGTCTTTAAAACTCTTATGATTTCTATTCGCTATGTCCGAGGCGATCCAGGTTGTCTTCGCTTTAATTTCAAGAAATTAGCCACCTGAACGTTCATATAATGCAAAATCTCCATTTTTTTCTCATTTGTTGAAATCTAACAAGCAATTTTATGTTACGAGATTTCGTTAAATAGCGTGGTATTGGCTGTTCATGATCCACTTTGACATGCAGAGAGGATTATTCTGATATGATATTTGTGTATACAGTGGTCCAGGAGCGAAAAGGTACTCAATGTACAAGGATTGTTAATGCCTTTGGGTTTACCCACTTGAGTGTGGGGGATCTTTTGAGGAAAGAAATATATTCTAATAGTGAAAATGGGTAAGAACTAAAAATATGCATCTTTTATAGCATGATATACTTTATGCAACTTTATATATATTGCATGTCAACAATGTTCTATCATGTTTCAGTTCCATGATTCTTGATACAATCAAGGAAGGGAAAATTGTTCCCTCAGAAGTGACTGTTCAACTGATAAAAAAGGCCATTGAAGCAAGTGAAAACAATAGAATTCTTGTTGATGGCTTTCCAAGAAGTGAAGAGAATCGTATGGCATATGAGCGAGTTGTAAGTAGTCAGTTTTGAACTTCTTTATTCTTTTCAACTTCTTTTAGCAATTTGAGCTCATCTCCTTTCACACTATCTGCATCCATATGATTGCTATATGACGGATTACAAGAGGTATCTGCATATATTGTCTGCTATACACTGTGCCATTGGCATGACTTCAGTTGTGAATTATATTTGTAGGTTGGGGCTGAACCAGACTTTGTGCTTTTCTTTGATTGTCCCAAAGAAGAAATGGTGAAACGAGTACTAAACCGTAATCAGGTGCTTTCCACATATCTATTTTCTCCTGTCATTTATTTATTCTTTTCTGTCCCACAATGTTAACAAATAAAATTTTAATATGTAGGGGCGAATTGATGATAATATAGATACAGTCAAGGAAAGGTTAAACGTATTTGAAGAACTTAACCTTCCTGTCATCAAGTATTACTCCGAGAAAGGAAAACTTCACAAGGTAATAACTTGGTATATTGGTGACAGCTAATTACTGTAATTCATTGTATTTGTTGCTTTATGTGCTGTGAACATAAGCTACTTAGCTGCAGATGCGGTTTGTTCTGAGATGAGAGTATGAGATTTCGATACTGCCCTTGTAATTAACAAACAAACTGCTACATGCTCCTCTCCCCCCACCAAAAACAAAGAGGATGAAGGAAGAAGAAATACACACACTCACACAAAGAACCGAACTGCTTATGTAACTTTTTTTATTTCTCTGTGGTTGAGAAATTTGTTCCATTCGGTAACTCTCTGGAATCTATCCAATTTTAACAACTTCTAAATGTTTGCAGATTGATGGTATTGGATCAGAAGATGAAATATTTCAAAGGGTTCTCCCAGTTTTTACTGCATTGAGGTATCCAGTTTTCTCTTTCCTGTAGCTTGTCATTGAAATTTGAAAAGTATTGTTACTTTCGCTGGCTATTTGATAATCTAGAAAATGTTAGATTTCATATTGGATGGAGAAGTTATCTGCTCTAGGATCAGTTGTTTAATGTCTAATACTCTCATACTTCTATCAATTTTGGAGTGCATTGGAGAGATTAGCTCCAGGCCAATTTCACCCTGTTTCTCTGATAAATCACACTAACTCATCTAAAAGAAGTAATGTCTAATGGTAATAATTGAACATGTGTGGTAATTTCGAAACAGAATATAAGTTAGGCAGATGATAAATACTGTATATTTTCTATGACTTGTAAGCCTAAGATGTACTGGAACTTAACGCTTCTAAAAGAAGTAATAGTGTTTCAATATTTTCTTCAATAATGTGACAAGGCCAATTTTCCACATCGAAGTGTGTACATGGCCATTTGAATGTGACGTGGAACATTTGTCCTCGCCATATCCTCGTGAAATAGAGATGCCGTTCATGAGTATGTTCCAAGGACAGGTGTTCCATGTTACGTTAAGACGGCCATGTAGGCATTTCGATGCTGAAAAATTAGCCTCAAGATATTATTTAACAAATATCAAAATGTTGTGTACTAATAAAATAACAATTAAAAAGCATGAAATTATTGGAAAAAGTTCAAATGTTGTGACATTTTCTGGTATGGTACTCTTGTATATCTATTTGCTATGCAAGTAAATCTGTTCATACAATAGAAATTAACTGGCTGTAGATTTTGTTCCATTCAAGTTTCCCAGCTGTCAATGTTCATTTCTAAAATATCATCTTTTGTCTCACATTGGCTATTCATAAATAATTAGATGGCAACCGATCGAGTTGCACATGCCTCGAAATTTATTTATTTTGTATAGAGTATTTGTTAAAATTGTACTTATAATATGCTCTTCATTGTCAGGTGATCTTACAAGTCTACAGGGGTTTTTTCGCCCTGTTTTTCCTGCTTTCCTGATAGATATACAGGTAGATGTAGTTGTACATATAATAGTATGATGTTGCATCATCTGCTGCTGCATTTAAGATGTCATACAAGCAGTCTCATGGCAAACATACAACAAACACCTAACTTGCTTAACTGGGGCAGATTAGTGTCATGTATTTTTCTGTTATCGTGCATTTAGTTTCATCAACGTAGTGTATGTGCGAAATTTATGTGTAGATTAAGTTGCTCAGTTGCTCATGTGTATATGCAACTACTATTAATTGCTTGAAGGGCAATTTTATGTTTAATGCAAAATTGGAGAAAAGAGGAAGAAGAACCAACTTGGGAAATTGTAAAGGTATTTTCATTTATCAAATCACGCTTGTTTTATGTTCGATTTCATATACATCTACATATTGCTAATATTTGATATTTTAAAAGTGTCCAAGACAACCCGATTCCAAGCAATGCGGGTTCTTTCACTACTACGCTCATGAAAGATATAATTGAAGAAGTTATGAAGAGTGGTTCCATTTCTTTACGTTCGCATGTAAGATAAACATTTCATTTCTTCAATATAATCATTTTTTTCATACAAGAGTGCTAATTTTCTATTTTTGAATTGTTAATAGTTTCAAAATCGGTCTTACTCTCAAGAGGACATTGATGAAGTTCGCGTTGAATGGGCAAATTTCATGCTTCTTCACATATAGTCTTGTGATGTTTTAGTTGTAAGTTATCGATCTTTGAATTATTTTGCACCGTGATATGGGGATACTGATCTTATTGTTTTGTTATGTGATGTGTATAGTATTTTGTATAGTGATTTTGTAGTCAGAATGAAAACAGATTGTATATTTTGTATAGTGATTTTGTAGTGTAATGAAAACATATTGTATATTTTGAATAGTGATTTGAATGTAGTCGCAAGTATATTTTAATCTCATTTGCTTGTGTGTTATTAATTGTGTGTTTAAATAAAGAAATTAACTACGGTTGAAATTGAAAACCGTAGTTGTTATTAAATTCGCATTAAAACCGTAGTAAATAAACTCAAAACCGTAGTTAATACGTATAGACTACGACAAAAAGCGAGTGTATGTGCTAAATTTTGTGTAGTTCTGTGGGTATAGACTACGGCGAAAAGCGTAGTCTATGTGCGAAAAGCGTAGTCTATAGTGAGTATAGACTACGCATAAAAGCGAGTGTGTGCTAAATTTTGTGTAGTCTATCGGCATAGACTACGCGAAAAGCGTAGTCTATGTGCGAAAAGCGTAGTCTATAATGGGTATAGACTACGATAAAAAGCGAGTGTATGTGCAAAATTTGTGTAGTTCTGTTGGTATAGACTACGCCGAAAAGCGTAGTCTATGTGCAAAAGCGTAGTCTATAGTGGGTATAAACCACGATAAAAAGCAGAGTGTATGCGCTATATTTTCTCACACCACTTTTCTCTACACTACGAACGCACATACACTACACATAAACGCGTAGTCTATACCGATTTTGTAGTAGTGTACATACTTATAAATCATTATATTAATAACTTTATGCTAGTGTTTAATTATTTAATGGACTTAATTTAAAAAGCCCAAAAGTAAAGCCCAATGGTCAAACCAAACCCTACACTATACCTACCTCACTCCTTCCATTTTGAAACCCTAACTCCACAAATCAACTCTTTTCCTGCAGCCTCAACAACAAAGGTTTAAACTTTCCCTCTCATTTTCATTTAGACGTATATGTGTATATGAGTGTGTGTGTGTTGTTGTATGAGTGTGTGTTGTTGTTGGGTGTGTGCCGTGAGTGAGGGAGAGACAGAGACGAGAAGTGGTGGCTGGTCGCCGGCGATGGATGCCGAAATCCGGCGTCGGCAGCGGCGGTCACAGCCGTGTGCGTGTGTACGTTCGTGTGTATGTTTGTGCAGCCGTGTGTGTGTGTGCGTTGGCGTGTGTGTTGTGCGCCGGAGTGTGTTGCTGTGTGTGTGCGTGGTTTACAGAGGGAGAGAGAGGCTATGGCGGTCGTCGGCGGTGGCTACGGCTGCGGTCGCGTCGCGTGTGTGTGCGTACGTCGGCGTGTGTGTGTGTGTCTCATGTGTGTGCGTGAGTGTGCGAGATGAGAGAAGAGAAATGAGATCGAGGTCACGGCGACGGCACAGCTCGCCGACCGACGACGTGGCCGATCGGATGTAGAGCCGGCGGCGACCTCGTGTGTGTGTATGCACTGCATGTGTGTGTGAGTGAGCGAGAGAGAGGGACGTGAAGGGAGAGAGAGAAATGAAAAAATACTTTCCGAGGTCGGGAAGTTGGCCGCCGATGACGGAGGTCTTGAGCGGCTAGAAAAAAGGTGGGGGTCATCTGTTAGGTTTAGGGTTTATAAAATAAATGGGCTGAGTTTGTTTTAAGAAAAGGGTAATGGGCTTTTTCTATTTAATAATCAATGGTTTCTTATTTAAAATGTTTGGGCGAATAAGAGTCAATGCTGCTTTTATTAAATAGAGTTGGTCGCTTTAATTTATTTAAATGTATCATTGCTCTATTTAATTAAATGAGTTGGCTCCAATGAATTAAATAAATAGTTGGACTTTAGTTAATAATAATAGTTGAGCTTAGATTTAATTAATAATTGGGCTTTAATTTAATTAATGACTTGACTTGCTTTAATTAATTAAATCTTTGGACTTAAATTAATTTAATAAATAAGGTTTAACCTTAAGACTTAATTAATTAAATTTTATTAAGTCTAATTAAATGAATGATTAAATTAGACTTAAATATAAGTTTAAATTATTTAATTATGGTAAGTTAATTAATTAATTAATTACTTGCTATTGAGTTTAATTAATTAATTGACTAAGTTAAGGCTAAGTCCAAGTTTAAGTTACTTTACTTATGATTATGACCGATTTAATTAATGTAATTAATTTCTTTTAATGAAATTAATTAAGTTAGAATGTTTAATAAATTAAATTATGTTAGACAAGTGCATAATTTGATAATTTTATTATGAGTTATATTAAGCGAGATTCCTTAATATATATATGATCTTAGTATGCAATTCAATTGCATTATACTTTTGTAAAAAGTATTTATCATAAGAAGATTATGAAATTAAATGCGTTTTTAAACGAAAAGTCGAGCAAGGGAATTGTTGGTGCCTTAGCCAATATATATGTATTAGTTTTCAAATTTAATTATATTTATAAAACCCGGGGTTAACGAATCATAAGCTAGTATCCTGCTTTACTTGAGCTTAAGGCTAGCTTCTCGAGACCTATTAAGATTAGTGCTTCTTGTAGGTTTTGTCGATCAAGAGGATTAGCGTTGCTTTCCCGAGATGCGTACAATAGTGATTTCGTCAGGCTTTGTCCAATCGAGATGGGCTTATCTTACCAAAGTATATTTGAATTATATGCTCTGATATTTCATGAAATGCAAACTGTTTATCCAATAAAATGTTTTTGTGCGCTCTACTCTGTTTAAGGCTCGTAAATGTATCGATCGAGATTCTCTTTAAACTTAATATGTTAATTGAGAATTGTGTACACTAGTTAGTTTTTTAGGTGGGTTGATCTCTATCGGGCACTAACATAATCAAGGCGTTGTAAGGGTGCTTGTGCGGATGCGTTCGAGTACGTCATGTTATTATGGTGCTTGTCGGATGCGTTACGAAATGCGTCATGAAATTATGAAATTGTCCGGGTTCGCCCCTATGACAATAATGGGCATGTGATCGGCGGTGGCTGAGGCCCGGATCAGCGAGTAATGTAAGAGTCGTGACAATGGGCCCACATGAGTGTGTGTTGTTGTTGGGTGTATCCGTGGTGAGGAAAAAGAGACGAGAAGTGGTGGTGGTCGCCGCGATGGACGCGAATCCAGCGTCGGCGGCGCGATCGCGGCCGTGTGCATGTGTACGTTCGTGTGTGTGTTTGTGCAGCCGTGTGTGTGTGTGCGTTGGCGTGTGTGTTGTGCGCCGGAGTGTGTTGCCTGTGTGCGCGGGTGCATTGCCGTGTGTGTGCGTGGTTTACAGAGGGAGAAGGAGGCTATGGCGGTCGCCGACGGTGGCTGCGGCTGCGGTCGCGTCGCCTGTGTGTGTGCGACGCCGCGCGTGTGTCTCGTGTGCGTGAGAGTGCGAGAAGAGAGAAGAGAAAGGAGATCGAGGTCGCGGCGACGGCACAGCTCGCCGACCCACGACGTGGTCGGCCGGACGTGAGAGTCGGGCGACATCGTGTGTGTATGCACCGCATGTGTGTGTGGCGAGAGAGAGGCGTGAAGGAGAGAGAGAGAAATGAAAAAAAATACTTTACGAGGTCGCCGGAAGTTGGCGCCGCCGACTACCGGAAAAAGGTGAGGAGTCAAGTTAGGTTTAGGGTTTATAAAATAAATGGGCTGAGTTTGTTTTAAGAAAAGGGTAATGGGCTCTTTCTATTTAATAATTGGGCTGGTTTCTTATTTAAAATGTTTGGGCCAAATAAGAGTTCAATGCGTTTTTATTAAATAGAGTTGGGTGCCTTAATTTAATAAATGTATTAATTGCTCTATTTAATTAAATGGGTTGGGCTCCAATGAATTAAATAAATAGTTGGACTTTAGTTAATAATAATAGTTGGGCTTAGATTTAATTAATGATTGGGCTTTAATTTAATTAATGACTTGACTTGCTTTAATTAATTAAATCTTTGGACTTAAATTAATTTAATAAATAAGGTTTAACCTTAAGACTTAATTAATTAAATTTTATTAAGTCTAATTAAATGAATGATTAACTTAGACTTAAATATAATTTAAATTATTTAATTATGGTAAGTTAATTAATTAATTAATTACTTGCTATTGAGTTTAATTAATTAATTGACTAAGTTAAGGCTAAGCCCAAGTTTAAGTTACTTTACTTATGATTATGACCTATTTAATTAATGTAATTAATTTCTTTTAATGAAATTAATTAAGTTAGAATGTTTAATAAATTAAATTATGTTGACAAGTGCATAATTTGATAATTTTATTATGAGTTATATTAAGCGAGATTCCTTAATATATATATGATCTTAGTATGCAATTCAATTGCATTATACTTTTGTAAAAGTATTTATCATAAAAGATTATGAAATTAAATGCGTTTTTAAAGCGAAAAGTCGAAAGCAAGGAATTGTTGGTGCCTTAGCCGATATATATGTATTAGTTTTCAAATTTAATTATATTTTGAAAACCCGGGGTTAACGAATCATGAGCTAGTATCCTGCTTTACTTGAGCTTAAGGCTAGCTTCTCGAGACCTATTAAGATTAGTGCTTCTTGTAGGTTTTGTCGATCAAGAGGATTAGCGTTGCTTTCGAGACGCGTCTAATAGTGATTTTAAATCGAGCTTTGTCCCATCGAGGTGGGCTTATCTTACAAAAGTATATTTGAGTTATATGCTCGATATTTCATGAAATGCAAACTGTTTATCCAATAAAATGTTTTGTGCTCTACTGCATTTAAGGCTCGTAAATGTATCGATCGAGATTCTCTTTTAAACTTAATATGTTAATTGAGAATTGTGTACACTAGTTAGTTTTAGGTGGGTTGATCTCCACCCGCACTAACATAATCATGAGGCGTTATAAGGGTGCTTGTGCGGATGCGTTCCGATACGTCATGTTATTATGGTGCTTATGCGGATGCGCTCAAAACGTCATGAAATTATGAAATTATCGGGTTCGTCCCGATGACAATAATGGGGCATGTGATCCGACGGTGGCTAGAGGCCCGGATCAAAGCGATAATGTAAGAGTCGTGACAATGGGCCCAATATGAGTGTGTATTGTTGTTGGGTGTGTGCCGTGAGTGAGGAAAGACGAGGCGAAGTGGTGGCTGGTCGCCGATGATGGACGTCGAAATCCAGCGTCGGCGTGGCGCCGCAGCCCGTGTGCGTGTGTACGTTCGTGTGTGTGTTTGTGCAGCCGTGTGTGTGTGTTGTGCGCCGGAGTGTGTTGCCTGTGTGCGCCAGAGTGCATTGCCGTGTGTGTGCGTGGTTTACAGAGGGAGAAGGAGGCTATGGCGGTCGCCGACGGTGGCGGCGGCTGCGGTCGCGTCGCCTGTGTGTGCGTACGTCGGCGTGTGTGTAATACCCCGATTATTTAAACGCCTAATTACGATGTTAATTTCGTAAATTAGAATTTTATTATGATAATTTGATTATTAATATATCGAATAATGATTTCGATTACCTTTGGAATAATAAATTCCTATGTTTTATTCACAAATAAATGTGAATCGAGAAATACGAATATTTAACGTATTTCAATAGTATTATTTCTACGTCGATTACGTATCGATATTTAATTGATTGCGATGATTTCTAAGTTTTAAGCTTAGAATTTAATTCCATTATTATTGGAATAATTTAATAAAGTGATTATAGCTTTATTACGACCATTTTGAGACGAGTCGATATTTAAGCGTTTGAGACGTTTGACGTTAACGTTTAGAGATGACTTGAGAATCAAGTCTAACGATCGAGGAATTATGATATTTAAATTCCTATGATTATTTTATGTAATTAGAGTATTATTTAGCATTAAAAATAATGCTAGAACATTAAGGATTAATTATTGGACAATGACTATTTTGAAAACCCTAATTCGAAAATTAGGGTTTTCTTGCATGAATTAATTCCAATAATTTTTCCTATGATATAATTTATCATCTAGGACATATATTATGATATATATCTACTTATGGCATGAAAATCAAATTTTGGCCATAATTCCTTGAAATTGCCGTGAACCATCATGTTTGTATAACATGAAATTGTTTTATTTTTGATCTCCCAAATTATATTATATCTTAAGTGTAGTAATAATACACACTTACCAAGTAAAATGTGTAGATGAAAAATACTCTAGCTATTTAATTGTGTGTTAGCCGAAATCATTGACTTATTTTACACAAAATTATCTTGATTTTTATCTTACACTTGAGTGTGTAATTTTGGGATAGAGTGTATAAATATAAACATGCATAATACACCAAAATCTGAAATTTTCTCCCCTATACACATATGTCGTGACAACATGCATATGTGAGACAAAATTTGTTTTGTTGATTTCAAAAAACTTTATCAATATACTTAATGCTTGTAAGAGATATTTTGGAGCATGACATATGCTTTGACTCTAAGAAATTATTGTCTTGCTTTCTTGTGTGTAATAGCCGAGAGGTAGAGATACAATTGTATTTATTCATTTCTTTTATTACTTAAGTATTTTTTAGTCTTGAAAACTCAACAAACACATTACACATTTCATTCCTTTCTTCCAAACATAAGAACCGAGAGCTTCTCTTAGGAAAGCCAAAGTATTTTCTTCCTTCCATCTCCAAAAGCTTGAGCATTAATCACCCTACAACCAATCGACACCGTTAAAAGGTTAGATGTCGAGCGAGCTTCGATTATACCTAAACTTTTCAATAATCGATGGTTTAAATTATTTTTTTAGCATGTTTTAATTATGAAAAATTATGCTAGTATGTCCATATGCTTAGTGAATATGTTACATATGCTTAGGAGTTGATATTAATGATTTGTATCTAGAGCTAAGCATGTTGTGTGATTTTTTTTCTTGATGATCGAAAATGCTTGGAGTAATTTTGATGATGGATTAGTGATATATGATGTTGTAGGAATGCATGATGATTATTTGGAAATTTTTGGAAACCTTTTGCTATAATTTTCAAAATAGCCGAAAATGGCTATGTTGGTATCTTTGATGTATAAATTTTTATTTGAATGATATTATAGCATATTGTTGATCTAGGGTATTAATTAGGTGATGTTGAAATTTATTAGAATTTTTGGACATATATAGCTATTTTATTCAAAAATAGCCGAGACCTAGGAGGTTAAGATCTAGGGTTTATATTGTGTTATTATTTGATATTATGATATATTAGTACTATACTATAGTATATGAGTATAGTGTGATTTAATTGGAATTTTATAAAAATGTTTAGTATAATAGTTGTAAAAACCGTGAACCATGGAGTATTTATACTTTAATGTAGAAATTTCATATGTTAAGCTTTAGGTTATAATTATGTTATAAACTAATGTTGGAACCTTGTGTTTATTAACTAGAAATTTTAGAAAATCATTTGAACAATTATTGGAAAGAACCGTGGACCTTGGACATAATTTAGTAATGTTCAAAATTTTCTATAGTTAATATTAATTCATATTAGTGATACTATGATAAAATAGTACACTATATGAATTTACAAGAATTTTTGGAAAGAGAATGAATTTATAAGCTTAAAACCGAAAGCTTATAAATAAATATTAAGGATTTTAAATCCTTTTAATCGAAAATAATATATTATATGTCAGAAATTAATTTAGACATATTAAAAAAAATAAAATTAGAATTATTAAACATAGAATATTGTGTTTACGACTAAACGTTATATTAAATAACGTTAAAAGCATAAATAATGCTTAATGCATTAAAGATTAATATTGAAGAAAATATTAATCAAAATTATCGATTCGTGAAAAATCGAAGATTAAAGCTTTTGAAAAGAAATCGATTGAAAATCGATTTATATTGATGAAAATATGAGTTATTGAAAATTTAATAAGAAAAGTCAAAATGGTTGACTTTCGAAATTAACGTACGAAATACGTTCGTTAAATACATTAATACGTGAAAAACGTATTACTTTTATCTGAATATCTCAATTGTGAGAAAAGATTTCATAATTGAAATCATTTTATTGAATAACGTTATTATACGTTAATTATTTAACCAAAAGGGTTAAAATGAGACTGTAGATCATATTACGTCTCTCTCGATATACGAGAATTATTTTATTAATATACGCGTCGTTTCAACGTATAAAGAATCATCAAAACTTCGAATTATAAATTTAGTTATCAAAGTTGAATGAACTTTGAAAATCTCGAAAAACGTGCCAACGTACTAAACGTACATTTTTGCGTAAAGGTGGGACGTGAAGTTCACTCGCAACGGCGAGAAGAGCACGCATAGTGAAATTGAAGTTCAAGTAAGGTGGGCTTTACTATACTCAAACCGTAGAATTTTACCAAATAATTTATTTATGATGCTTTATTGCAAGCAAATAATTATGAAGCGATTTATTTAATTACACGCCCAAAATGTTTATGTTTTATGTATGTATCCGATCCATGATTGTTGATGCATAATGTTGGGTAGCCCCACTTTATGACATGCTTGAATTCGTATTCTTGGAAGTACCCCAAGAATGATGGAGAATTCGTATCACATCTTGAGATGGCACGGATTTTGTGCCTTTGGTTATTTTGTATTTGTGTCTTTGGAAGGGTGCTCGGTAGGTCACG
This sequence comes from Salvia rosmarinus, assembly GCA_036937905.1. Classification (NCBI taxonomy): domain Eukaryota; kingdom Viridiplantae; phylum Streptophyta; class Magnoliopsida; order Lamiales; family Lamiaceae; genus Salvia; species Salvia rosmarinus. Next base: position 1,082,057 of record JAODLM010000354.1, read on the forward strand.
GCGTCTGTGAGAGGAGGCCTCCTCCGGTAGCAGGAATTGTTGTGAATGATTGATTGTGGTGGATGTGGATCATACATCGTGGAAAATGCTCGGCGGCGATATTTATTAAAATGATGTAAAATATTTAGTAAGCACGAGTATTTCAAATCAAAACCTCGTGTATTCTTGTGATGAAGCGAGTAATTCAAACCGTGATAAATTATTTTGGCATGAGCCACCGAGTGCATTATTTGTACTCACCGCATATTGTTTTTAAATGCAGATTGGTTTAAGTGATGGTGATGAGCGGAGATGTTGAGTAGTCGGGGACCTTTTGTATTTATTATGTTTGAAAGAAAGAACCTTGGGTGCATATCGTCATATATGCATTCACATGCTTTTCATTGCATATTTTCAATATTTTGTATGTTATTGTGTGATTGTATTTATTCAATTATCGAACTTATTGTTAAAGGAACTCGTAGCCTTTACATATGTATATGACTTTTGCCTTGTGAATAAGGGTTGAATTGTTTTGCTTGTAAATAAGGTTTGATCATTGAAGTTCGATAAATATTATTCGAAATCTTTTGATTATTCTATCAATTGTTTTGCATTCTTTTCCAAGCTCCAGTTCTCTCTAATCATCCTTTGGATTAGAGCGGCACGCGACAACGGTGTGTGTGTGTCTGTGTGTGCGCGAGAGTGCGAGAGAGAAGAGAAAGGAGATCGAGGTCGCGGCGGACGGCGACTCGCCGACCGACGGCGTGGTCGGACGGACGTGAGCCGGCGGCGACATCGTGTGTGTGTATGCACTGCATGTGTGTGTGAGTGAGCGAGAGAGAGAGACGTGAAGGGAGAGAGAGAAGAGAGAAATGAAAAAAAAATAATACTTTCTGAGGTCGCCGAAAGTTGGCCATTGCCGACCGGTCACCGAAAACAGCGCCGAAAAAGGTGGGATGGTCATTAGGTTTAGGGTTTATAAAATAAATGGGCTGAGTTTTTTTTAAGAAAAGTGTAATGGGCTCTTTCTATTTAATAATTGGGCTGGTTTCTTATTTAAAATGTTTGGGCCAAATAAGAGTTGGGCTGCGTTTTTATTAAATAGAGTTGGGCTGCCTTAATTTAATAAATGTATTGGGCTGCTCTATTTAATTAAATGGGTTGGGCTCCAATGAATTAAATAAATAGTTGGACTTTAGTTAATAATAATAGTTGGGCTTAGATTTAATTAATGATTGGACTTTAATTTAATTAATGACTTGACTTGCTTTAATTAATTAAATCTTTGGACTTAAATTAATTTAATAAATAAGGTTTAACCTTAAGACTTAATTAATTAAATTTTATTAAGTCTAATTAAATGATTGATTAACTTAGACTTAAATATAAGTTTAAATTATTTAATTATGGTAAGTTAATTAATTAATTAATTACTTGCTATTGAGTTTAATTAATTAATTGACTAAGTTAAGGCTAAGTCCAAGTTTAAGTTACTTTACTTATGATTATGACCTATTTAATTAATGTAATTAATTTCTTTTAATGAAATTAATTAAGTTAGAATGTTTAATAAATTAAATTATGTTAGACAAGTGCATAATTTGATAATTTTATTATGAGTTATATTAAGCGAGATTCCTTAATATATATATGATCTTAGTATGCAATTCAATTGCATTATACTTTTAAAAAAAGTATTTATCATAAGAAGATTATTAAATTAAATGTGTTTTTAAACGAAAAGTCGAGCAAGGGGATTGTTGGTGCCTTAGCATATATATATGTATTAGTTTTCAAATTTAATTATATTTTGAAAACCTTGGGTTAACGAATCATAAGCTAGTATCCGCTTTACTTGAGCTTAAGGCTAACTTCGAGACCTATTAAGATTAGTGCTTCTTGTAGGTTTTGTCGATCAAGAGGATTAGCGTTGCTTTCCGAGGCAGCGTCTAATAGTGATTTAAATCGAGCTTTGTCCTATCGAGGTGGACTTATCTTTCAAAAGTATATTTGAGTTATATGCTACGATATTTCATGAAATCTGTTGTTTATCCAATAAAATGTTTTTGTGCGCTCTACTACTGTTTAAGGCTCGTAAATGTATCGATCGAGATTCTCTTTTAAACTTAATATGTTAATTGAGAATTGTGTACACTAGTTAGTTGTTTCGGTGGGTTGATCTCCATTGGGCACTAACATAATCATGAGGTGTTATAAGGGTGCTTGTGCGGATGTGTTCCGAGATGCGTCATGTTATTATGGTGCTTTGCGGATGCGTTCGGCACGTCGTGAAATTATGAAATTGTCGGGTTCGCCCCGAGACAATAATGGGGCATGTGATCCGACGGTGGCTAGAGGCCGGGATCAAAGCGAGTAATGAAAGAGTTGTGACAATGGGCCCGATAAATGAAATATTTTGCATGCTTAGAAGTGGTTTCTCTTTTTTAAACCTTCTACGTTATGTTATCATGATTGGATAAACTGCTTTTACGGATTTATGAAATGTTTTTAGCAAATGCATGTCCACTGAGTACATTAGTACTCAGCCCAAATATTTTCAAATGTTTTCAGGTTGATCAATGGGCTACCGACGGGCGGGAAGTGAGATTAGGGTTCACTCCGTATTTTGTGGATTATTTAGTATTTAGACTTCGATGAACTAGCTCTAATTTCATTTTTTTTCTTCTTGTCTATGACTTGAATTGTACTTTTGATGAGCTTAGACTCGAATCCTTGATGTTTAGCATTTTGACGTATATTGACTATCAGAAGCACGAAACTAAACTTGTGATCCTGAGGATAATTATTGTTTTGATTGGATTACATCATTCGATGTCTTTCATTTTCATTTAGGAAGCTATTCTCAAATTCTAAGGGTTTATTGCCTTGATCATTCGAGTCAACTTATTTACTTTATATTTCTCCTTATTTTTATTCGTCGCGCCTCGATTTATGAGCTTCCATTATATAGGGAATTGGGGCGTGACAATTATCTATATAATTTAGTTTCAATTATGAATATAAATTGTGTTAGAATATATTAATTATTAGGGTATAGTTTTAATAATTAAAATATACTAAGGTGTAACCTTAGTAAAAGTTGAGGTGTATTTATAAATTGTGAAAATTAGAGTATAATTTTAATGAAATTAGTGCTAAATACACATGAAATTATACATATATATTTCTAGAACTACAACACATCAAATATAACATCTTCAACCTCCAAACTCCCTCAAGTTTCGGCACTCTCACACACTAACACACACAAATTTTATTTTTCACTTTTAAATCCTTAATTAAGTGTGGAATTAATAGTAAATCACACCAAGCAAGGTAATTACTTCATTTAACCTAAGTTCATGTGATTTAATTTGGTGAATATGTTGTTCTATAAAGCTAGGGTTTTCGAAAATTTTAAGAGTGTGATTATGATTGATTTGTTTAATTTTTGTTATGTTTATTGAATTAATTATATATGTTTATGAAGCTTGATTAACATATGCTATGGTTTTAAATTCTTTAAATTCATGAATTTGAAAAAATTAAAGAATCACTCATAAACCCTAATTTTTGTATGTGAATCATATGTTATAATTTAGTTGAAATGAACTTCAATATGTGCTTAGGAATGGATATAAACATCATATGATCAAAGAAATTAAAATTTAAACCATGCATGTTAAATTTAAAAATTTCCGAAAATTAAGGTTGGGTAGAACTTGAGGATTTTGATTTTATTTGATCAATTTGGCATGATATTTATGTTTAGGGATATAAATAATGCATAGAATGAATTTATAGGAATTTAATTCAACTATATACAAAATGTAAGAATTTTCGAAAATGAAGGGCATACCATGAACTATGATTTTTTGATTTTATTTGATACATTTGATATGATATTTGAGATCTATGATAAAAATAATGCTTAAGTTGAATTTATAGGAATTTATGGACATAAAATATAAAACTTGAAAAATTAAAGTTTAGTAAAAGTTATGATTTTATGTGATGAATTTGAGTTAAGAATGGAAGTAAACTTGGATTGATGATCATTGATGCTATATGATTATACTTATATGATATTTGATGTTAAATGGAATGTAGATGGTAAAATTCTTGAAATTTTTATATATGTAGTTGAAAGGCATTAGGCGATTAAGTTGTAAATCGTGAGTTTAGACTTGTTTAAGTTCTTATATATATATCTAAGTATATGTTGATTATATTGGAGAGTTTGGGATGAAATTGGATGAGTTTGGTGAAATTGGGCTATTCTATTATAAGCGTTACTCACCGAAATTTCGGTAGAATTTGTTTATTAAAAGGACGTTTTGAATTTATAATAGGCAAACTATTGATAAGTAGTTAAATGAATAAGGAAGGTTACTAAATTGATAATAATCTTATGTCACAAGGATCAAGCAAAGGAAGTCGGGAAGTAAAGGACGAGGAAATAAACCTTTTGGATTGAACGTCGTCAGGTGGGTAATGCCTTGCAAATTATTTTTGAGCAAAGTTGATTTCATGCTTGAACTTGTTATTACCATGAAACACTTTCAATCACCACATTATGAATATGTTGAAAATGAATGTTTTACCACATTGTGGGTATGACGGCAATTTACCTGTCTACGGTAGGAAAATGTTACATACTGTGCACAGGTTATGGTCGTGAGCTTGCAAATGTAGGCCGACCATGGTATTGGGGAGGAGGCCTACTTCCCATTACCGGATGACGTAGATAGGGTATAATCGTAGTTGAGATCCTTTTTGGACCAACTCGGGTATTTGATGCCGGTATGTTTCAAAAATGAAAGTGTGGTGATATGTACATGGAAGGTTATTGTGAAATAATGATTCATGTTATCTTTCTAAACTTTTGTTTAAATTGAAGTTTATAAGTTTTACAAGTTATGTATAGCATTTACCCACTGAGTACTTTTGGTACTCACAACCGCAAAACGTTTTCTTTTGTTGCAGGTTGAGTATGGAAGAGTTATGGGCATTGGAACTGAGCTTGATACTCGTTTTTGCTTTCATTTGTTTGAACGTTGTGTCCTAAATGTTATGTCTCCATACATAACATTTCCTACTCTTCCGCTGTTAACCTTGAAAAACTTGAAAACATACTTCTGAGAAACTCTGTATATACTTTAAAACCATCTATGTATATATTGCAGAGGTTGTGACCTCGTTTGTAATTATTGCTTGTTGTTGGTTATTGGCTGAGTGCAGGTTGGATTATCCATATTTTAGAGGTTATGTTGCCCGTTTGTTGAAAATTCTATTTCATTTAAATCTGTTTAACTGTCCAAGCTTTTAATATCTTAACCAGTCACGGCCTGATTAGTTAGTTAATTCTGTAATTAATTGGTCGGGTCGTGACTGAGTGGTATAAAGGAAACTCTTAATTGGTCGTGACAGAGTGGTATAATTGGTCGGGTCGTGATAGAGTTAATTATGCTGAAACTCTTAATCGTGCGTTAGACATGGAAATGGAAATTCAGTCAGAGAAAACTACGACTGAATTATATGCAGGTGTACCTCAAAATTTAGTTTCATCGAAACCGTCTCAATTGGAGCAAAAGTATAAAGGAAAAAGGAAATGGGAAACCAAAGGATTCCCAAGCAAAAAGCCTTTTCAGAGGCAAGGATCTACGGTATCAAGACCCTTCCGACCGCCAGTACCTGGGCAGACACCCTTTCCTTCGAACCAGATGAGGCCACCTCTGTGTCCTCAATGCAATTGTCCACACTTTGGCGTATGTGGAAGCGGAAGCAACACATGTTATACGTGCGGACAGTTCGGTCACTTCGCCTCTGCTTGTCCGTATAAGCAGAATGCGATTGGGAGAGGAGAGAAAGTAAAATCGTTCCGACCAGTCCAAACAGTCAAAGCGATGACTGGTTACCCACAACAGCCCCGTTATCAACTTCCTCCTCCACAGATGACTTTAAATCCAGAAACTTCTACTCAACAGATGCAGCCCCAAACTCTTCAACCTCAACATCAGAGGCGTACGCGCTTAAACAGAAACAACCGGAGAATAGCTCGGGTAATTTAACAGGTATGGCCCAGTTAAAAGGTGTACCTATTATAGTTTTGTTTGATACGGGAGCTTCGCACTCGTTCATTTCAATTGCATGTGTGGATAATCTTAAGCTTCCCGTAGAACAAACTGAAATATGCTTCAAAGTGATTACTCCGGTAGGTGGGGCGACGGTAGTTGATAAAATATGTCCTAACGTAGAGTTCGAGTTAGGATTACTCCAGTTAAGAGCTGAATTGTTACGTCTCCTATGCATGTGGGATGTAGATATTATCCTAGTCATGGATTGGTTGACAAAGAATTTCACAACAATTCGTCGTGAACAAAGAGAGATCGCGTTTCAACCCCCAGGACAAGAACCCACTCGCTTTTATGGGATTGATGAAAGGAAAAGATGGATGCCTGTAATTTCAGCTTTGCAGGCAGATAGATTGTTAAGATGTAATGAAAATCATGCTTACCTAGTATGTTTGAGCAAGAAAAGCAAAAAGGACAGAAAGATTGATGACGTACCAATTGTTCGAGAATATCCCGACGTATTTCCAGAAAAGTTACCAGGTGTGCCACCTGATCGACAATTGGATTTTGTTATCGATTTGGAATCAGGGTCAGCACCCATTTCTAAGGCGCCGTATCGAATGGCACCGAAAGAACTACAAGAATTGAAGGTCCAATTACAAGAACTATTGGACTTAGGATTCATCCGACCAAGTGCGTCGCCTTGGGGAGCACCGGTTTTATTCGTCAGAAAGAAGGATGGCACCTTAAGGATGTGTATTGATTACCGGGAGTTGAATAAGGTGACATTAAAGAACAAATACCCATTACCATGAATCGATGATTTGTTTGACCAATTGAAAGGAGCAAAGGTATTCTCGAAGATTGATCTGAGATCGGGTTATCATTAAGTGAAGATTAAACCCGAAGATATACCTAAAACCGCTTTTAGGACCCGATACGGACACCACGAATTTGTTGTGATGCCATTTGGGTTAACCAATGCTCCAGCCGTGTTTATGGATCTTATGAATCGTGTTTTTCATGAATATCTCGATAAATTTGTGTTAGTGTTTATCGATGATATTCTGATATACTCTGCAAGTGAACCAGAACATGAAATGCACTTGCGAATGGTGTTGGAAAAGTTGAGAACACAGAAACTATATGCTAAGTTTAGCAAGTGTGATTTCTGGCTGAAAGAAGTGAATTTCCTGGGGCATATAGTTTCAGCCGAAGAAATAAAGGTTGACCCTGCAAAGGTCCAAGCGGTACAGGAATGAAAATCACCTAAAACTCCAAATGAGATTCGGAGTTTTCCGGGCTTAGCTGGGTATTACAGGAGATTTATTGAAGGATTTTCTAAAATTGCTAAGCCAATGACACAATTGTTGAAGAAATGAGTGAAATTTCAATGGACCCAAGACTGTGAAGACAGTTTCCAAGAACTCAAGGAAAGATTGATCGCTGCTCCTATCTTAACAATACCTGATCCGGAGAAGGAATATACTATATACATCGATGCGTCTAGAAATGGGATAGGATGCGTTCTGATGCAGGAAGGGAAGGTCATCGCCTATGCTTCGCGACAATTGAAGATCCATGAACACAATTATCCTACTCACGACTTGGAACTCGCGGCTGTAGTCCATGCATTAAAAATCTGGCGGCATTACTTATACGGATCAAGATGCGAAATTTTCACAGATCATAAGAGTCTGAAGTATTTTTTCGAGCAAAAAGATTTAAATATGCGGCAATGAAGATAGCTCGAGATGGTCAAAGATTATGATTGCGAGATCAAATATCATCTGGAAAAAGCTAATGTCGTCGCTGACGCTTTGAGTAGGAAGCATCAGGAAAAATTAGGAACTCTTTTGACGGATCAAGAAGAATTGCTAAAAGAGTTTGGGAGAATGAAGCTGGAAGTAGTGTTTCCTCCTAGGAATATTCAAGGAATTTTAGCGGCGTTAGTTGTACTTCCAGACTTGAGGGCTCGAATAATTGAAGCGCAAAGACGAGACGAACAACTTAAAACGTTGCGAGCGAAAATCAGGACAGGAAATCTTCCGGAATATCACGAAGCGGTAGATAATGCGATTATGTTTGGCAATCGAATATACGTGCCCAATGATGAAGGATTGAAGAATGAAATTTTGGATGAAGCTCATAACGTTCCATATGCCGCGCATCCTGGAAGCATGAAAATGTATCAAGATCTCAAATAGAGGTTCGTATCGACGGGAATGAAACAAGATATTGCGACCTACGTTGAATGATGCTTAGCGTGTCAGCAAGTAAAAGCTTTACATCAGAGACCGTACGGAAAACTACAACCTTTGGAAGTTCCTGAATGGAAATGGGATCATATTGCGATGGATTTTGTAACTGGATTACCCAAGTCAAGACGAGGGAACACTGCTATTTGGGTAATCATTGATCGATTAACCAAGAGTGCTCATTTCATCCCAATTCCAATAATGTATGGAGCAGATAAGCTAGTACAAATATACGTACAAGAAATTGTTCACTTACATGGAGTGCCAGTGTCAATTACATCCGATCGTGATACTAAATTCACCTCGCGGTTTTGGACGACCTTTCAAAAAGAATTGGGTACTCGATTAAATTTTAGTACCGCCTTTCATCCCCAAACAGATGGTCAAACTGAGATGACGATTCAAACGTTAGAGGATATGCTCCGAACGGTGGTGCTCAACCGGGGAGATCAATGGGAACAGATTTTACCATTGATCGAATTTGCTTATAATAACAGCTACCAAGCTACGATTAACATGGCTCCTTATGAAGCGCTATATGGTAAGAAATGCAGATCACCCCTCTATTGGGACGAAGTTGGAGAACGAAAGATTCTTGGCAAATGGTTCAGCTAGTACAACAGATAAAGAAAAGAATGAAAGAAGCCTAAGATAGGCAAAAATCTTATGCTGATAATCGTCGTACATAATTAAATTTTGAAATAGGGGACAAAGTTTTACTTAAAGTTTCTCCAACTAAAGGAGTTCATCGCTTTGGTATAAAAGGAAAACTCAAGCCAAGATTCATTGGACCTTATGAAGTATTAGAAAGAATTGGGCCAGTGGCTTATAAGTTAGCGTTGCCACCTAACTTCGCTAACGTACATGAGGTTTTCCACGTCTCCCAACTCACAAAATATGTGTATGACCCAACACACATCCTTCATTATGACGAAATAGTTCCCGACCCAGATTTGAGTTATGAAGAGGAACCTGAATGCATTTTGGACCGGAAGGAGAAAAAGCTAAGGAATAAGATTATTCCTTTAGTAAAAGTTCTGTAGAAACATCACGGTCCAGAAGAAGTGACGTGGGAACTAGAAGAACAGATGAAGGAAAAGTACCCTGACTTATTTAACAAGGTACTAAATTTTGGGGACGAAATTTTTTAAGGGGGATGGAATGTAGTAACCCGAAAAATCATTAGTATTAATTAGAGGTTAATTAAGGATAATTAGGGGCTTAGAAGGTAGTTATTTCTTAAAATCTATAAAGAAGTGCATAAAGGATTATTAATCGATAGAAATTCGATAAATTCTTAATTGGAGGAATAGAGATTTGAAAACGTAGAGATGGCTTAGAAATGAGTTTTATTATGATAAAATGTGTGAGATGTGATTATTAATGTGTGTTTAATTGAAAAATATTGTTTAATTGAAATAGTTTATTAAGAAATGCATTAATCATGTTACATGAAATTTTTCTTATAAAATGAGATGAATTATTATTTAAACTATTAAATGTCTTGAATAAATTATTTTATTAATATTTAATATTAAAAGAATTATTTTTATGTTTTTCGAAAATTTAGAGAATTTGAGTATTATTAATTGATTTTAACTAATGAAAGAATTTAATCTATATTTTTATGATATGCATTCCAATAATGGGTTTAATTGTTTGGATTTATATATTAATGATAAAATATAGTTTTTATTATTAAAAGAATATTGAATACAATGTTAGCAATTTTTGAGACAAATGCTATAATTTTCGAAAATTTTTAAAGAAGAAAAGAATATGAATGAAATTTTTTTATAATTATTTGAAATTTTAATCCATGAAAGAATTTAAATTATGCTATTCAAATTTAGTTTCAATTATGAATATAAATTGTGTTAGATTATATTAATTATTAGGGATATAGTTTTAATAATTAAAATATACTAAGGTGAAACCTTAGTAAAAGTTGAGGTGTATTTATAAATTGTGGAAATTAGTGTATAATTTTAATGAAATTAGTGCTAAATACACATGAAATTATACATATATATTTCTAGAACTACAACACATAAAATATAACATCTTCAACCTCCAAACTCCTTCAAGTTTCGGCACTCTCACACACTAACACACACAAATTTTATTTTTCACTTTTAAATCCTTAATTAAGTGTGGAATTAATAGTAAATCACTCCAATCAAGGTAATTACTTCATTTAACCTAAGTTCTTGTGATTTAATTTGATGAATATGTTGTTCTATAAAGCTAGGGTTTTCGAAAATTTTAAGAGTGTGATTATGATTGATTTGTTTAATTTTTGTTATATTTATTGAATTAATTATGTTTATGAAGCTTGATTAATATGCTATGGTTTTAAATTCTTTAAATTCATGAATTTGAAAAAATTAAAGAATCACTCATAAACCCTAATTTTTGTATGTGAATCATATGTTATAATTTAGTTGAAATGAACTTCAATATGTGCTTAGGAATGGATATAAACATCATATGATCAAAGAAATTAAAAGTTAAACCATGCATGTTAAATTTCAAAATTTTCGGAAATTAAGTTGGGTAGAACTTGAGGATTTTGATTTTATTTGATCAATTTGGCATGATATTTATGTTTAGGGATATAAATAATGCATAGAATGAATTTATAGGAATTTAATTCAACTATATACAACATGTAAGAATTTTCGAAAATGAAGGGCATACCATGAACTATGATTTTTTGATTTTATTTGATACATTTGATATGATATTTGAGATCTATGATAAAAATAATGCTTAAATTGAATTTATAGGAATTTATGGACATAAAATATAAAAGTTGAAAAATTAAAGTTTAGTAAAAGTTATGATTTTATGTGATGAATTTGAGTTAAGAATGGAAGTAAACTTGGATTGATGATCATTGATGCTATATGAGTATACTTATATGATATTTGATGTTAAATGGAATGTAGATAGTAAAATTCTTGAAATTTTTTATATATGTAGTTGAAAGGCATTAGGCGATTAAGTTGTAAATGCATGAGTTTAGACTTGTTTTAAGTTCTTATATGTATATCTAAGTATATGTTGATTATATTGGAGAGTTTGGGATGAAATTGGATGAGTTTGGTGAAATTAGGCTATTCCTATTATAAACGTTACTCTGCCGAAATTTCGGTAGAATTTGTTTATTAAAAGGACGTTTTGAATTTATAATAGGCAAACTATTGATAAGTAGTTAAATGAATAAGGAAGGTTACTAAATTCAATAATAATCTTATGTCACAAGGATCAAGGAAAGGAAGTCGGGAAGTAAAGGACGAGGAAACAAACCTTTTGGATTGAACGTCGTCAGGTGGGTAATGCCTTGCAAATTATTTTTGAGCAAAGTTGATTTCATGCTTGAACTTGTTATTACCATGAAACACTTTCAATCACCACATTATGAATATGTTGAAAATGAATGTTTTACCACATTGTGGGTATGACGACAATTTACCTGCTCACGGTAGGAAAATGTTACATCTTGTGCACGTGTTATGGTCGTGAGCTTGCAAATGTAGGCCGACCATGGTATTTGGGGAGGCCTACTTCCCATACCGGATGGCGTAGATAGGGTATGACCAGTAGTTGAGATCCTTTTGGACCATCTCGGTATTTGATGCGGTATGTTTCAAAATGAAAGTGTGGTGATATGTACATGGAAGGTTATTGTGAAATAATGATTCATGGTATCTTTCTAAACTTTTGTTTAAATTGAAGTTTATAAGTTTTACAAGTTATGTATAGCATTTACCCACTGAGTACTTTTGGTACTCACAACCGCAAAACGTTTTCTTTTGTTGCAGGTTGAGTATGGAAGAGTTATGGGCCCTGGAACTGAGCTCGATACTCGTTTTTGCTTTCATTTGTTTGAACGTTGTGTCCCAAATGTTATGTCTCCATACATAACATTTCCTACTCTTCCGCTGTTAACCTTGAAAAACTTGAAAACATACTTTTGAGAAACTCTATATATACTTTAAAACCATCTATATATATATTGCAGAGGCTGTGACCTCGTTTGTAATTATTGCTTGTTGGTTATTGGCTGAGTGCAGGTTGGATTATCCATATTTTAGAGGTTATGCTGCCCGTTTGTTGAAAATTCTATTTCATTTAAATCTGTTTAATTGTCCAAGCTTTTAATATCTTAACCAGTCACAGCCTGATTAGTTAGTTAATTATGTAATTAATTGGTCGGGTCGTGACAATTATTTCATTTTTCTATGTATAATCTTATGTAATAATTTAATTTAGTTTTGATTTTTCTAATTAAGTGATTATTCATCACCTTTCTAGAAACCTTTTTCTTTCTTTTCTTTTTCCCATTTTCTTTAATAAATAAATAATGGATTTTCATTGGAAATTAAATATAATTATAGTAAAATAATGCATAGCGTTTCTATATCAAGAAATCGAAACTAATTATATGATAAAACAATCTCTACTTGAATCTTTGCTTTTGAACTCTATAATATATCATAAGCATCAAAATATAATTATAAAAATATATTCTTGACTCCGAAAATCATTTTAAATATTATGCTCTTAATTCGAGCTTAATCGGCAAACGCCGACGTTACAAAAACATAGATTTTGAAATTCTCAATTTTCTAAAATCAAGACTTCATTGAGCATGTATCTATAATCTCAAGACTCTTAGAATCTAGGTCTTCTTATTCTAAATAAGATCTAAGAATCTTATCTCAGATTCTATCTCAAATCTGCCTCGATTATATCTTCTCAACTCGAAGCTTAACGCACAAGCTTCTAACTTAAACAACTCCTTCTTAAGGATGCAATGCCCTTCTTATAAAGCTCTTAATTAGAAGCTAATCTCTGCGACAGAAAATGCGGGGTATTACATTCTCACCCCCTTACAAAAATTTCGTCCTCGAAATTTAGTACATTTGCTGAGATACTTCTTTATCATCATACTTCTATGTCGCCCTTTTAAACCATGATGCCAATCTAATTGCATTCTGACTTCTTGTCATAACTGGATCTTACCCAAGAACATTTGTTCTCTTGGTGAATGATGTGTTTATTTCAAACACATATCTTCGTAACAGCAACACATAGAATACATCGAAAATATCGTTGAACTTGAAAGAAATACAAATCTGCAGGCGATTGGCCAAATCTTCATTAGAATCTTTTATAATTCGATACATCTCGATAACTTCTTGGATTCTTTTCTTTACTTGTCGTACAATTACGACCATCTCTTCAATCGCTTCTGGTTCAAGCACTTTTCTTTTTCTAATCGCATCTTAGAAGAACGATGATCTACGCTTTTTTCTATAGAGGGCTTCATAAGGCGTCATATAAATCATTACTTGGTAATGGTTGTTGTATGCGAATTTAATCTTGTCTTCATCTCTTGTCGAAAACTCGTCCGAAACAAGATGTAAACTTTAAGTCTTTGCTTGGAATGATAGAGACGACATTTCATATAAGCGTACTAGCTCTTGAACGAATACTTGAGCTAACTTGTCAGCTCCATACGTGATAGAGATCATAATAACATAAGCGTACTTTGTGAGTCAATCGATTGTCACCCACGCTTCGATTGGATAATCAACACGTACGTCTTCTTATCTTTTCAACTTTATAAAGAACATCACGAATTGATCTTGCATAATTCACGATCATATAATGCGACAATCTTCTTTCTTGGCTTCACGCTCGTAAACTAAATCTCATCATGTTCGCAGAATTCCGTGATACACTTTTTGTACAATTCTTCCTTAAATTGCTCCCACGTAAAATTCTCTAATTGCCCGGAAGAAGAAATTTTTGATGTTGAAAACCGTTGACCCTTCAACTTCAACGATATACATAGGAGATATTCTTGATTAGAATTCTCCAAACTTGAAAACTCGCTCAATGTAGCGAATTCATTCTTTAACATCACTCGGTTATCCATTTCATTAAAAGATGAAATATTTTAATGCAGAAAAAGCTCTGCAATTCTACAATCGGTTTAAGAAGAGAAAGTACAAATGAATATGGAAAAGAATTACACTTTCTTATTCCTTCTCTTCAAAATGAGAATTTCTTCTTCTGGATCACATAATACTGCATTGCAAATGATTACCAAAATGCAGTATATTTTGCTTATCTAAAAGCAGGAAAAGGTTTTTCAATCAACAATAGGCTCAGATCGCAAAGGTCTTCAAAATTTCTTATCACAAAGTTATGATAGGAAATAAAACAGCTGGATACCAAAATAATCATATAGATCTCACAGGAAAGAAAAATTTGTCTCTTTGAGGACTTTTACAAAAACAAAGAAATTTTGCCATCTGGGGTTTGTATATAGATGCTTTGATATCTCTGGCAAGATACATCCAATACGATCTCCAACTATCGGCTTTCATTACGTCCACGAAAAGCTGTCTTCGAAAGGCAAATGACCGATATCTAGAGTTGTAGTTGGTTGTGCCAACAACTTGTACAACTTGAGTTTCTACACAAAATTCTCGAGACATCTGGGTCTCGGTAAACTAACTTGAATCTTTTCTCAAATTTTCAAAAGAGAAGTCTTGGAAACATAAGAGCATAAAATAACTGAATCGCTATAGAAATCTCAAGAGATACGAAAAACTAATTGCATTAGTCTGGGTCAATAAGAAGCATTTCCATATCGATTTAAGAATAATCAAATTGTATAAGATCTACTCAGATTCAGGCATAAATATCTGAGCATTTGATAAGGTAGACTCTATTTCTAGAATAGAAGTACTAGCATCATGCTCAAGAATAAAAGAATCAGCATCTATAGGTTTAAGGTTTTCACCATCATCATCATCAAATGGAGAAGGAAAATTATCAACCAGTTGAAGCTAATGAACAACTGAGATAGGTTTAGCAATAGGAAAAGATGAATCAAAAGGAGGGGGCTCGAGTGTTCATAATACTGAAATTTGATGTTAACTAAGAATAATAAAAGAAAATCAGTTTGCTCAAAAGCATCAAAAAGGGACTCAATATAATCAATGGCAACAGCAATAACCCAATCTCGCCACTCTTTAGGCAATAAAGGAATCAACTGGAATTTCCATCTAATCCCGATACGCCTTGCTCAAGCATCTCTTTTCACGAACGATGGAATTGAACGAGAAATTCGTCCAATATAAGCTACTCGTCTGATGCATATAGATAGAAATTCTTTTTTATCTTTGCTGATGAATATAAACAAAACAACAGCAAACGTAATGACATCAAGCAAATTGTACTCTTCCGAACCATCCAGACGATCCTTGTCATCGCAGATAAAGAATAATACTCGAACTCTTACGGAAAACATATTCATATGGTTCTGCCATCTCTTCTCAGAATTTCTTTTCAACCTTAGCTCATAGAGCAGTAGCTCATTTCAAGCATACATTCTCATATAACAATTCATTCATTAAGGCGTATACTCAAACATCATCTAAGATGACCATAATCATCATACTCATAAGCAGAATCATAATCATAAGCATAAGCTTTTACCTGGTGAGCTAGAGATGATGGGATCGAGTGCTGAGCTTCTCTTAAGAACAACTGACTCTTTACTCATATTCTCCATTCAGAATCAAACAACTGATTCCATAACTCAAAGTCTCAAGATAGAGTCAAACAACTGACTCCATAACTTAAATCCTCAAACATAGTCAACTGAAAAGAATTCATATGTTCAAAGTGCATAAACTGCACAAGACTCACAAAGATTCATGAATTTAGAATTCAAGACAGTGCACAAGCTACACAAGGATTTGCAAGGATTTACATGCTCAAATTTCAAGACTGTACTCAACTGTGGAAAAATTCACAAGGATTCACAAGTTCTGGATTCAAAACTGTGCACAAACTGTACAAAATTCACAAGAACTTACAGGTTCCAAATTAAAAATTGTGCACAGACTACACAAATTTACAAAGGTTCACAGGTTCAGAATCCAAAATCGCTCTGATACCATTCTGTCGCGACCCGACTACATAATCAAGTAATTAGGTCGTGACTTGGGGTTAAGAAGGAAATTCTGATAATCAATAACGACAATTGTGATCAAAGTTCATATTAACAACAATGGGTGACCACAACTTTCATCATAAAGTAATCAAACATTTATGGTTTAAAGAAGTGAAGTATAGAATACCAAAGGTTGGTTCTAGGTCCTCAACTATAATAAAGAATCAAATGAAGAAGAACAACGACTGAGGACGAATAATCACAAGGGATTTCCAATAATAAGGATATACTTTATCAAGATAACCAAATTGGTGATTCTCAATTAGCTAAATATTGAGTAACAATTTGAAGAATCATAAAACTCTTCAACCAACAACATGTGAAATCCTTGTTCACAGAAGCAAGTCGACATCATAATAACAGAATAAAGATTCTTATCAGAAACATGATTATTTCATCATAAGAGCACATAAGCAAATAAAGGCCAAAGTTTGGAAACGGAAAGTGTGGCTGAGAACTATGTATGAAGACATAATTCTCTGGGCAACAAAACATGATAACCTTCAACGAATAATATCAATAAGTTGATCATTTCTATCATGAATCAAATCATTTAGAGAAGCTCCTTTGCACAACATTTGATTCCAGCATTCTCTCGAACTCAACCTTCATATTTAGAAATATATGCAGGCCGTGAGTACAAAAATACACTCAGTGGGTATACGCCAAAAACATAAAACATTTAAAAACATTGCCCTTAGGGCTATAACTTTGACTTGCCATAAAATTTAAACTTATGCAGGAGTTTTATTTAAAATTACCTGCATAAGGCGTTTCAAACTTCCTCATACATGCTCATATCATCATATCATATGCATATGCATTTTCATGTCTGCATGCAACTTTCTATTTTTCTTCCCATATCCATGAATTCTTTCTGCGTGTTGAGAAGTAGGTCTCCTTCTCAAACACTTTAATATCACATACCCGAGTTGGTCCCGAAGGATTACCAACTACGGTCATACCCGACGTCGGTCATTTCTTTCTTTCTTTCTCGTGGATAGGTAGTACATTATGCTTATGCTCATGCTCAAAACTTTGGCAAGTCAATCAACATTGAAACTTTGCAAATAAATGCATTTCATATCATTTTGGGAGTATATAAAGCATAACATATCATTTCATATTATCTTCCATGCAAAAGCATGTCATATCATTTGAAAAGATGTATAAAAGTATAAGCATGTCATTATAGAAAATACTTATAACCACCTGGCAACAGTCACTCGGGACTATGCCTTACGTCTTCCACTTCTTTCTTCTTCCCATTTGGTCCATCAATCCACATAGAACGGCATAAGAGCCTATCAAGAACCAAACAAGAACATAACTTATCTTAGTCGTCAACACGACCATATCTTCTCGATATCAAGACGCATGGTCTATCAACACTTGGGTCATTGCATCCTCTAACATCTTATTAACAAACAAATTCTACCAAAATTTCGGCAGAATAACGTTTATAAAACGCATCGCCAAATCAATACCAAAACCACCAAACTTATCCCAAACTCCATCAATCATCACCATATGTTTAAATAAGCATAGAAAACTCCACAACAAGCTTCAACAAAGCAATCTTAGCCAAAATCTAACGGCCCTTTAAGACATACTCTATATCCAACGTCGAACGTCACATGAGATGTTATCCAACACCAACAACCTCTATACATACTCAACTATCATCAAAGATCATAAATTAATCAATACAATACAAAGATCAAAGCTTTAGTATTGAAAACTCATTTTTGCCGACAAACTAAAATTTTACAACTTTTGAATACGTCTGCCGAAAAATCCGAATAAATCATTTTAAGCATTATTCATATCATAGAATCCAAATACCAAGTCAAAATGATCAAATAAAATCAAGAATCTAACAATATAATGGCTTAGGGTTTCGGCCATTTTGGGATTTTTAATATAGTTTCGATTTCAAACGTTTTTCTTGTTCCAAACATGTTTATATCAATCCAATAACACATATATCAAGGCAATTTAATCATATCAACATTATATATTCAAGATCCATGCCTTCCCTTTTTCAAAAAATTTCATAAAATATCCAAACAATAACATAAGCTTCACAAATTCAACGTTAAACAATACGTAGACGTCGAATCTATCATAATATCAATAAATAATCAAACAAAACATAATCTTTCGAAATTCATCAAAATGACCGAAAATATGATATACTCATAAGATCATGATTTTAAAATTTTCAAACCGTAGATGTGTTCTAAAGTCGAGATTATACCTCGTTTCGAAGACGGATCGAAAATTCAACGGCTAGATCTCTCTATTTTTCTCCCAAGATTTTCGAAAATCATGTGTGTGTGTGTGTGTGTGAGTGTGTGTAGACGTGAATTAGGGAGGAAAATGATGAATGAATAGTATTATTTCATTTTTCTATGTATATTTTATGTAATAATTTAATTTAGTTTTGATTTTTCTAATTAAGTGATTATTCATCACCTTTCTAGAAACCTTTGTATTTCTTTTCTTTTTCCCATTTTCTTTAATAAATAAATAATGGATTTTCATTGAAATTAAATATAATTATAGTAAAATAATGCATAGCGTTTCTATATCAAGAAATCGAAACTAATTATTTGATAAAACAATCTCTACTTGAATCTTTGCTTTTGAACTCTATAATATATCATAAACATCAAAATATAATTATAAAAATAAATTCTTGACTCCGAAAATCATTTTAAATATTCTGCTCTTAATTCGAGCTTAATCGGCAAACGCCGACGTTACAAAAACATAGATTTTGAAATTCTCAATTTTTTGAAATCAAGACTTCATTGAGCTGTATCTATAATCTCAAGACCCTTGGAATCTAGGTCTTCTTATTCTAAATAAGATCTAAGAATCTTATCTCAGATTCTATCTCAAATCTGCCTCGATTATATCTTCTCAACTCGAAGCTTAACGCACAAGCTTCCAACTTAAACAACTCTTTCTTAAGGATGCAATGTCCTTCTTATAAAGCTCTTAATCAGAAGCTAATCTCTGCGACGGAAAATGCGGGGTATTACAATTCAAGAATCCGTTAATGTTGTTTTTGATGATCTTGCTAATCTCGCAGGAAAAAGGCAAGATGAGAATGTGGTTGACTTGATGGAAGGTTCAGAGAAGCCTATCCAACAGAATGATAGCACCAGTGACACTATCATTGATGAAGCCACAGCACTAGAACATCCACACAAACATTCGAAGGGTCCAGTGACACGAAATATGAGTCTGAATCTGACGTTCAACGTCAAGAAAGACGAGGTCCTCCAGGTAGAATACTAAAGAACCATCCAATCTCTCAAGTCATCGGTGACGTTCAGGATGGTGTGCCAACATGAGGTACAACACTGCTAAACTACAGAGAGATGATATGTTTTTCATCCATATGTGCATCAATGCCAAGCTATATATGCTTTATCTAAATAATTGAGCCTAAGAATATAAAAGAGGCTTTGGGCAATGAGTTTTGGATTATTGCTATGCATTATTAACTTAACCAGTTTGTTTGAAATGATGTTTGGTATCTTGTTCCGAGACCTGTAGACAAGAATATTATCGGAACAAAGTGGATATTCAAGAACAAATCGGACGAATTTGGCATCATAGTTCGTAAAAAAAGCTAGACTCACCGTACAAAGATATACGCAAGTAGAAGACATAGACTTTGATGACACATTTACACCGGTTGCACGTATTGAATCCATACGGTTGCTCCTAGCTATTGCATGTTATCTAAACATCAAGCTATACCAAATGGATGTCAAATGAGTATTCCTTAATAGAGAACTCAGAGATGAGGTATAGTCGAACAACCTAAATGATTTGAAGATCCACATAAACCTAACTACGTTTTCAGGTTGAAGAAAGCACTTTATGGTCTTAAACAAGCACCAAGAGCATGGTATGCTCATTAAATAAAGCTCTTGATTGATTTTGGATTTGTTCGAGGGAATGCTGATAGAACATTGTTTATCAAATGAAAGCAGCAAAATATTCTTATCACACAAATCTATGTTGATGATATGATTGTTGGTTCTACCTTACAAACAATGCTTGATGCATTTGCAGGTGCTATGTCATCGAAATTTGAGATGAGCATGGTAGGAGAATTAACATACTTTTTAGGTCTCCAAGTCAAGTAGATAGATGATGGGATTTTCGTATCCCAAAGCAAGTATACAAGGGATATGGTGAAGAAATTTGAGCTGGAATGAGCAAAGTACATGAAAACGTCAATGTGGTCAAATGATAAACTAACCAGAGATGATGTTGGCGAGGATGTTGACCCAACAATCTACAGATCAATGATAGGAAGTATGTTATATCTCATATCCACATAACCAGATTTGATGTTCAATGTGTGTGTTTGTGTCAGGTACTAAGCTAAGCCTAAGGTGTCTCATCTAAAGACTGTTAAGCGTGTTATCATGTATGTTGCTGGAATACTGAACCTTGACATTTTCTTTTCAAAAGATACGAACACAAATTTGGTTGGATTTAGTGATTCCGATTAGGCTGGGGATACAGATGATAGAAAGAGTACAAATGGGGGTTGTTTTTATCTTGACAATATTTTGGTATCTTGGCATAGTCGTAAGCAAAATTACATTTCCCTTTCCACTACCAAATCTGAATATGTAGCAGCGGGAAGTTGTTGTACACAGCTTCTTTGGCTAAAACAAATGCTTAATGACTATGGTGTTGCGAACACTGAGCTTTTAGTATACTGTGATAACATAAGTGCTATCAATATCTCAAAAAATCATGTTCAACATTCCACAACGAAACACATAGCTATTAGACATCACTTTATAAGATATTTGGTAGAGGATGAGGTAATCAAGCTAGATTATGTGAAAATCGAACACTAAATCGCTAATATTTTTACAAAGCCCCTCGATCACGAGAGATTTACGAGTCTTTGTAGATTTCTTGGTCTTTGCTCTCGTTAATAAACTTGAACATATTTGTTTGTATCATAAAAATGCAAAAATCTAAAGATGATACAACTGTTTATATGTGATAACACTTACTGTGTTCTGCATTGTTATCTGACATGTTCTCCTAACAGACAGCTCAACATGATGAAGAATATTTAGTAATACAGAAAATATCAAAGTAGTTTGGGGACACGACATTCGCTGAGACGATGCTACCATACAAAACAGTGCAGTCATGATTGCTTTAGAAAGCCTAGAATCGGGACACCGCGTTCACTACGATGATGCACCATTGTCAACAGAGGCAATCGAATTTTACATGGGACTGTATTTATATGTGCTATTCTGATAGCTGAGCCTATGCTTATGGAGATGTCAGGATAATATTCTGAAAGATATTCCCTAAAATTCCATTATAAAATCCCAGTTTTTTTTATAGTTGTTTTTATTCCCTATTTTTGTGAAGATATCAGCGGAAATGGTTAAATTATGTGTGCATATATCTTAATTGGATTATATCTTAACTAACTATCATTTATCTCCTATTTTAGTGGTCGTATATATCTCATTTTTCGTTTATGATATGTTTAGAATTAGGGTTTTATATGAGATATATCTTTTTGAAAAAAGGGAATTTGCATTATGTCTATCCAAATATCTGAAGACCTGCCTATAAAGCTGCGAAGCTAACATACATCACATCACTGTGTTAAATAAAACTTTTATACTTATTGCAATATCTGAAATCGTTTCGGCTTCTTTATCTTGTATAATTTGGTATTTTTAACCTTTTTGTTTGAGATGGATCCAGCCACAGCAGCTCTCCTCGAAGGTTTAGCCAGATTTTTTTAAAGCTCGCCTCAACTTCATAAAGCTATGGCATCAGTACAAAAGCCAACATATGGCACACCTACCGAGCTAACATCGGAGACAACACCTACGACGGCACCAGAGAAGTCACTAGCTATGTAGGAGGCATCACTACATCCAACTTCTCTGCTGATCGTATATCCAGATGAGGTTGAGCCCTCTCGACCTAGTGCTTCACCAAAAAAGAAAGGAAAAATATGATTTTCTAAGACGACCCACAGATCTGAGCGTATTCCAAGGCAACAACAGCTTGGAGGACAAAAATTGCCAGTGCACATTGACATTACCGGTGAATCACCAGAAAGATCCCCGCCGTAAAAAAATCTCCAAAGGGAAAACTTCTTCTCTTGTTCAGAAGACTACGTTCTGCCGTAGAGGCTGCTGCGTGAGGGTTTAACAATATCTGAATCTTCCTCAAAGTTAAAGGGACCAACTTTAGAGTCTCGCAGTGACTCTTCGAATCCTGAGAAAGAGACCTCGGGTTCCAAATCGAAAGATAAAATTGGTCATCCACAATTAAAGTCAAGCGACGATGATGTACCCTTGGGTGATGTTTTTCAAAGAATGAAGAAAGCAGCTATTAAAGAAGAACACAAAGTCAATACTTTAGAAACTACCGTACCGGATACTGAACCCATTGTTCCTGCCGATGTTCAAAAACTAGTTCCAGACACAGTCTCCCAAGCACCGACAAGCCCATATTCAGAAGAGAAAAACTGGGACTCCAGAGAACACCTCTATGTTCACGGATTCCGACGTTGATGCTGACAGAGTCCTCTCATACAAGTTCTACTCAAAGGATGCACAGAAAATATGGGAACAGTTTAAGCACTTGAAGTGCTTAAATGAGCGAAAGATTGATGAGGTATCCTTTGCTCAACACAATTTTATTGAGTTTATTGAGGACTCCTTAAGACAGTTAGAGCTATTTATCCTTATCCCAAAAATGTTATTCGTCATGTGTATGCCAACCTAGATAAATCTTTTGATGACTGTACGTCCAACATATATTGTAAGGTGTATTTTATAAGAAAAGTGTTCAACATTACAACATATGCAATTAATGTTTTTTTTTTTGGATCGATGAGCTGACAAACGATGTAGTTGTCGAGGACTATGATCTCATAGCAATAGAAATAACAGGAGGCAAGATACGGAAGTGGAAAAATCCAATGTCGAGTAGAAGCCTCACTTACCTTCATTCAGTGCTATATAAGATCATGACCTCAAATTGGATTGTGTCGTCGAACAACACAGTGGTGACTATGCCTCATGGTGTTCTTCTGTACAAACTTGGAGAATATATTCCATTTAACTTTGAAAAACTTGTCGTGGAACAAATATGAGCAATTGCTGGACACCTACATACTGGCCTACTACTATTTTCCTCAGTGTTATACCAACTATTGAAAAATCAGGGATTCTCGGATGGTGCTCGCGATGCACTAATTAATGACTTCCAGCAGTTTAGCATCGGCAACACATTGTTTACAGGTAACAAGCTTCAAATTTACCCTGGACTAACCCAAAAAAAGATAAATATCAAACAGGGATCGGAAGCCGTCTCTGAAGATATGGTATCACTGCCAAAATCAATGGTTTGTTCCATGCTCGGCCGCAAAAAACTAGAACAAACCTTAATAGACAGTCATCGTTGTGCCCTCTTAGAGCTCACGGGTTTAAAGATTGATGTGCTAACTTTTCTTTATTCCCAAAAAGGGGAAGTAGATACAGCAGAGACATGGGGAGAAGGTGGATCAAACAAAGGTGGTACAGTTGGATCAAGAAAGAGTGGTACGATGATGGAGGAAGATGTTTACATGGAGTGAAGATGAAGAAGTGTCCTTTAAACTGATTCGATTTGATGTGTTTAAAACATGGGTTTATTGATGCTGGACATCATCTTTATTTTTCTGTTTTTGTTTGATAGATGTTTGGCTGATGAATGCTTATGTGTCACGATTGAACTTTTCTAGTGATAGCCAAGTCGGGAAAACCACGACTAGGGAGGGGAAGTTAGAAGAGAGGGTAGAAAGGGGATTGATCTTGCTAGAATTAACCGAATTGAATCGAAAATTATCCAAATGAAACATAGACGAAAGCGGGCCAGTCACAAGGATCCGACCACAATAAGTACAAAACATTAGCTCGATTACGAAGGATCATGCATTAGACTAACTAAAAAAACGAGTGTACGCAGTAGAATACGAAATTAAGATACATGTATGAGGACATACATGTTCCCCAAGATTTTATCTAATATGTCTGACAAAAGCCCGCTCGGCACTCCACCTCCACCCATCACTGCTCAACATGCACATTTAGAAATATATGCAAGGTGAGTACAAAAGTACTCAGTGGTCATATGCCGAAAAATATATATATAATTATCAAGTCATCTCAACAGTAACGCAAGTGATTTTATCGTAAAAGGCCCAAGCTTACTAAATTCTTTTGTGAATCTTAAAGTTTGACTGACCAGTCTAAGTTCTCTTATAATCACCATATCTATAACTATTGTTGTGTCCTGGGAAGGAGGCCTCCTTCCACGGTCACTGGACCGGCCAACCCTTTAGGATGATGGCCACTTGTGTACACAATTCCTGCCTAGGGATTCCTAGCACAGGACTCAAATTCGATTATGGGATTTTGGCATAGCCAAACAAACATAGGTATCATATACAAATCTCAAAACATTTATGGCGAGACAATACTTGAAATATTTTCAGTTCAAAGATTTTGAAAAGAAAACAACTGTTTGAATGAATCATTTGATTTTGTTTACATATAAAAAAGCCCACCTGTCAGTACTAATGCTCACAAGTTCGCAGTCCTTTCTGTTGTTGTCACGTCACCCCGTCGTCCGACCTTTATCGCAAGAAAATAAATAAAAAGTATGAAACGAAGGACCATTCTTATCGAAAGAATTCGTAAATCTTATTCGATAAGATATTATTAGGAAATTTTATGTTCTTATTAAGTTCCGTGTTGATCAATATTAGTAAATATTGAAAGTTCTAGCTTATTCTCTAATGTCTAGAAATTAAAGAACGTTTCATTCGTATTATTGATTAAGGTGAAATCAATCGCTAATTAATTATGGAGTTTAGACGGGTGTTAATTAATTATCCATAATTAAACTATCTTGTTAGATAATTTATGAGTGTAGATTAACTCATTGTAGGCTTAGTCTTAATTATTAACAACTAGGGGTCCAATTTAATAATAAGCAATTTCAAAACTTCGTCAAATATTCCTCCAATTAAAGGTCTTATAAATATTTAAAATTAAGAACCTCAATCCAACTTAAATTAATTAAAAGCAAGCCCAATGGATTAGTAATAGCAATCCATATTTATTTACATAAATTACTGGGCCCAGATTTAATATGATTTCAGCCCACCATCCCTTTATTTTCGGCCCACAACAAAATACACTAAGGCCCAACTTTAATATGATCTCAGTCGACCATTTTCCTTTATTCTCGGCCCACAACACAATCATATACAAGGCCCAACTATTTAATTCCCACCTTCCCATTTTCTCGGCCCGACACAAAAGTAAGGCCCAGACCAAAAGGCCCAAATACCTAACAAGAAAGAAATAAAACCCTAGTCTATCTACCCCCCTAACTCTGTTCCTCTCTCACTCGCGCCTCACACGCAGTTTCTCCAGGGAGCGCCGCCTACCTTTCTTCCCTTCACCCTCCGGTGCCGATGCTCCCTTCCGACGATGCGTTGCCGTCCTCCTACTGCTCCCATGTTGGATTTGTGTACTGAAAGCAGAATGGTTGAGCTTGTATACTGTGACGACCCGACTTTCCAATGAAGTACGGATCATATGGATCGTCACCGGTATGATAAAGCAGCGGAAATAAACATAGCTAATCAAGGAAATCAACCAATCAACTACTTAATAACGCATAGGTTAAAGGGATAAACAATCCGATACCAACTCAAGTCGTAGAAGGACTTGTCAAAAGGGGTTCAAGGTTCAACATAACCCAATCGAGGCGAATTTAAAGTACAGTACGACCTCCAATTCAATACGGAAATAAGCGGTTATAATCAAAACATTAATAATATCGAGTTAGGCAGCAAATAAGCATATGGACATGCATATGACGATGCATGCCCAAGGTTCTAGAAAACTTTCTAATTAAGCATCAAAATAGCGCTACTCGCACCACCGCACCCATCATCGATCCTTGCTCAACCCGCACGTCAAAACGAAATGCGGGGCTAAGTACAAAAGTACTCAGTGGACTCGTTGCCAAAAACATTTTCTTTGTCAAAAGTTATTAACTGCCCACAATAGCGCATGAGGATTTTAGTTAAAAGACTCATGCCTATCAAATATTTTATCGTTTTCCAAAAGCGTTCGGCCGAACTATTTCATTCACGTTATTTCCATATCTGATCATTCATTCATTCATTCGCGCACTATGGAGGTGGCCACCTACACATAGTCGCCGTGACCGGTCGAGGTAGCTAACCTTAACACACAGTCACACGTGTACACAATCCGAGTTAGTCATCAACTAAGTCGGATCCGATCGTTACCCTTTTTTAACGTTGGTGGACCAACTCATTCTCATACCATGTTGGATATACCAACCTCAGATAGGATCACAACAAAACATAAATATTTGGCAGTCAATAACATTTCATCTGATAATATTTCATAAAGCTTTGTAAATCATGCTTTGAGTTATGCATAGCATTTTTGTTTCAAGAAAGCCCACCTGCTAATCCAAAGCTTAGTGGTTCTAAATGAGCAGGGGTGAGTATCCTTCCTCAGCAACTACGCCCGATCGAACCCTTCATAAGAAAATAGCCGTTCTTAGGTTCTTTCTATCGATCGATGGTCGCTTATAAATTACGACTTAAAGTTCCCAATTAGGGTTTCTTTATGATTTTATGTGATTGTTTTAAGATAATTTCTATTATCTTACATCCCTAATTCCCAAGCTATATTACCTCATCGTTCATAGGTGAACTTCAATTATGAATCATATATTCCGAGTCTATCCTCGACTCTTAACCTTAGTGTTATTCTTAACGTTATTACGTTATAGATTGTCGGTAATCAATTACGATTGGTAGTTTAGGATTATCTCAAGCCACTAACTAGACTTAACAATTATAGTTACGTCCTAGTAGGTTATGCTTGACGACTTATCGTATTCGCACGACAATTAAAAGATGAGTCGTGATTTATGATTCAGTGAGCACATGCTATCATATAGCTAATTACTTAAGAATAAATGAAGTACTTCGGGAATATTAACTCGATGTTTGAGACATAAGGATCGACATCTTATGTTCGAATCTTCGCTTTGTCACGCCCCCACTCCGGATAACCCGGTCTAGAGGGTGACTAATACTAGGAATAGTATTATAGGACAAATTGACCAAGATAAGAGGCCACATTGGTTATAAACTAGCATGCATAATATGGCATAAGATAATATCCCAATAATTCAAAAGGTTTAGGCCATCAGACCCAAAGATTAGACCGTGATCTGATGGACCTCAATAGTACAACAGAGACATAATGTTAAAGAGTTTAGAGTTTAGCAAGGAAAGTGTGTGAATACATATATGATGATATGTATTCAAGGTAAAACCAAATCCTAAATAAACAAATCGAGGACACTGGACTCCTCAACACACCTCCATCATCACCATCGAGCTCAACCTCACATTTAAAACAAACATGCGGTAAGTAACAAGAAATTGCACTCGGTGGACTCATGCCAAAACATTTGATAATATTTGAATTACGCCAATATCGAGTAAGTCACAAGGGTTTTAGTTAAAATGCCTCAGGCTTACCAAATCATTCGGTTAAGTAAACATAGCTCGGCCGAGCATTTTCTTGGTGTGTATGGTCCATATCTCATAGTCACAATACATAATAATAATAATAAATAATAAACGTCGAGAGGAGGCCTTCCATCTACGACGCCGTGACCGCCGTAATCCCGTCTGACGCCACGGTCTCTCGCAAGCATATGTTAACACAACAGATAGTTCCAACCTTCACGCCAATCCTAGCTGCATTTATCATCCCAACGGGACCCGACATTAAAAAGGTTGGGTGCTACCACAACAAATGATATAATAGTTCCAACCATCTCCACATTTCTACCCGGGCATAATAGATAGGATCCATACACAAAGCGAAATATTTTGGCGGGTAATGCAAGAAACATTTGATAAGGTTGTAAAATAAGTAATCAAATAAACTCATTTGGTATGATGAAGAAGTCACATTTTGTGGGGTGAAAAGGCCCACATTTTGAAGATAAAAGCCCACATTAGTGAGGTAAGAAAAGGAGCCCACCGGACTATGGTTTGTTGTAAATCGAGTCCTAGGTTTGTTCGTCGTCGGAATCCCGTTGCGGCGTTTGCGTCCGCACTTTTATGAAAAAGCGAGGTTTTAGTACGTCGCTCGAGTCTTCGAGACTTTCAAAAGATAACCGATATTTTATATCGACGTGAGTTGAATTCCTCAAATGACTTGATATGCTTTCAAATACGTTATTTAATTGAATTATTCTCGCCCGAGATACGTTCAACTATTTTGGTTTAACGCCCGCTTAAACGTTTTAATGTATGAGCATGTTTTCGATATAAGGATTTCATTTGTGAAATCCTTTCTCGCTAATAATTATTATACTCAATTAGCACATCTTACGCGCATTGGCGTATTTATCGAACGATAATCGCACGCTTGACTTTCAAAGTCAACGAAGTCGTCTGACCCAACAAAGTCAACGATTTTGACTTTCAAATAGTAATTTCTTACTATTTCGTTTTATAAATCGAATTTGATCGATTTGAAAACGTAAAGTCCTAATTCTCGATTTATCACGTAAATCAAGGACTTATAAATAATTTCGCATTTATTAAACCTTTTAATAATTAGAAAAGCGTATTTTCGATTTTAAAACGTTAACAACCTAACGTTTGTCTTAAACATAGTAAACTATGTTTATAAAATTTTTATAATTCGAAATATGTCCAGAATATAAATAGACATATATTTTATTAATAAACTGAATTAAAAAGGATTTTAAAACCCTTTTTAATTATCGAAATTTTCGATAATTAGCTTAAAAATACTAAATGACTTTTGAAAATTTTTCTAAATTAATATAGTGTATTATTATACACTATGGTCCAGAATATGAATTTATAAGATCCATATGATATTGTTTGTCATTTATTAGTACATTTACATATATATACATTTCGATAATTCCATATAATATGGAATAATTATCCAAAAATTCCCAAAATTAATATACACATAGTATAATATCCCAACATCAATATATATCATTAATATAACCTATAGTCCATCATAAGCATTCATTCCACAATATATAACAATATTCACGGTAATTTCGATTTAATACCCAATAATTATCAAACGATTTCTAAAAATTCTAATTAAATCACAACATGATTAAACGTTACATTATAACATTGTAACATCAAAATATCAACCAAACCAATTGAAATCATCACCATATGGAGCACATATGCTCTCGGCTTTTTGATTTAATTTGGTATTTGGTTTTCAAAATTTCCAACAATTATATACTATGTTTATACATTATAGTATAGTAATATAACATCATAACAATCATCAAAACCAATTAAATCATCACCTTATTGAGCACATAGCTCACGGTTTTTTTGATAATATTGGTATTTGATTTTCCAAAAATTCTAATAATTATACACTATGTTTATATACTATAGTATAACAATAATACATCATAACATTAATCAAAACCAATTAAATCATCACCTTAAGAGCATCAAGCTCACGGCTTCTTTGATTTAAATATGGTATTTGATTTCCAAAAATTCTAATAAAATCATATATTACATAAATAATATACTAAAGTATTAATATATCATTGGATGATTAAAAATAAAATCATACACCAACATACAAAACCTTGAAGCTCTAGGCATTTTCAAATAAATTTGCATATGGTTCCCAAAAATTCTAAATAAATCATATAACATACAAACAATACATTAAAGCATTAATATGTCATCACAAGCTTAAAATAAAAATTATACACCAAGGTATGGTACACACATGCTCTCGGTTTTAATGAAACAAATAGTTAGGGTTTTCCAAAATTTTTCAAATAATACCTATGAGTTATAAACATGATAATAAACAATAATCCATCACTAAAATGTTCAAGAAGTAATCGGTCACCTTATGCTATTTATAAAGTTTTCAAAAATTATTTCAACATCTCATATGGTTCGAAACTCATGAACAAACACTAGATCCATTCAAAAATTTAATAAACAATACCATATGTTTATTCTAACATATATTCACATATTTGGAAATAAAAATCATCAAGAACAATATATCTCATGCTCAAGAACATTGAAACACATATGTATACATATATAGAACATTCGAACATACATATATATATACACAAGGGCATGCTCGATTTTTTTGGAATAAAAGAAGATATAATCGGTACTTAAGGTCCATGTTTACCTTTGAATAAGTATGGATTCACAAGAACAATACTAGGTATCAAGTTTTTGGGAAAGAGATGGAGAAGAAATGAAGAAGAAGGAGGAGATGAAGCTTTCGAAAATGGGGGCTGCTCTCGGTTTTCTTCTTTGAGTTTGGGAGAGTGTGGAGTATTTTGTGAGTTCCTATTGTTTGTAGTGTTAGTATAATGAGAGGAATGGGGAGAGGCTCCCCTATACCTCTTTCTCTCAACATACACGGCTGCACACACACCTCACCAATGGGATTAATGCAGTAAAAATGATGAGAGTGTAGTAATCATGGGCTAGGTGTGCATGTATTGGTCAAAAATAAGGTGGAGTGCAAGCCTTTGTTCTCTCATGATGGCCGGCGGTTTTAGGAGTGTTTAGGGGTGGTTTAATTTTTATTCCATCCCTAATACTATATATATTAATCATATATGATCATGGATATATAATACAAGCCATTAAAATAATTAAAATCAACATATAGCATATTTTCGAAAATACCGATTGGAATTAGGAAAAATAGGAATAAAAATGTAGATCACACCTATTATTGATACTCATGCCCAATTCGATCAAATATACATATATACATCATAATATATGATTTAGATATTAAGTAATAGCATAGGATAAAATTATAGCATTAATTTATGCATATGAAACCCTAATTTCAAGAATTAGGTTTCGAAAATTATTAAGGTATGCTCTCGAGTTTTAATGCTCCAAAAACTGATTTCATAGCTTAATAATACTCTTATATATCATAACATATAGTTTAGATACCATATGATAATTTAATGGGGTCATTTCATGTGAAAAACCATAGTTTATAAACTTAGGGTTTTCGAAAATTTCAATACCGAAAATATCGAATTTAATAACTGAAAATTCGATTTTAATAATTAATAATACTGGAATTATATAAAATAATAATAGAAAATTAATTATTATAATTTCCTGAGCATTAAACTCATTTTACAAAACGTCTCTAGACGTTGACGTTCAAAACGTCTCAAAACGTTCAAAATCGACTCATCTCAAAATGGTCGTAGTAAGCTCGTACTTACTTTATAAATATATCCCTTTTAACAAAGGAATTAAGATGGAAATTATTTCCAAGCTTTACAGCTCAGAGATTTCCATAACAGCTGACGTTCGATACGCGTTTGACGTTAAAATAATACTGTCGTATCATTTCACCAATTTCATTTCCGTAATTCACAATCCTTAGTGAATTATAAAAAGAATTCGCTATAGCGATATCGTATCGAAATAACAATATTCGATGTCGTAAAAATTATATACGGTAAAACCCTAATTACGGGTTTAGAATACCGTAATCGTACGTTCGTTTCTTTGGAATATTACACGCTTACTCATTACGACATTGCTTATTTAATTCACTCGTCGGAGATTACATATGTCGTATAATCGTTATTCGTTAGCGAGTTATGTTAACGCTCAACTAATTATCGTATTGAGTTGTCGTTATTGAATATTAACGTTGTAGCTCGACCTTTGATTTTTCTAACTTAGGAACTCACGCTTGAGTATCCTTTATTAATGGAAAAACCCTAATTTGTGTCTACTTCGATCCTCGCTTATTCCGCCTTAAGTTATCGAAATTGATCGATTTCTTTTGGGTTCTCGTACATATAGTATTATGTTGTTTACGTTTGGGGTTTTGGTTTGTCGGTTCAACATAAACATAAACATTCAACATCAACAAAACCATACACAACATAAACTATACTAAAGCATTAGAAAACCCTAATTTCTAATGTAATACACCATCATTGTGTAAGTGTGCATAAGTGTTCCATTCATTCACCCTAATCACAACCATTTATCCAAAGTTTCATATTACTATCATAGCATCATTCATCATCAAAATTAAACACATACTTAGCCATTCTATTACGTTTCGATAATTAGCAACAATTAGCATATGCATCCAATAAATTCCAATAAAATCACATTATACTCCTATCATATTATAGAATTTAATTACCAACTCAATATCATCATATAAATTTTTAAACCATGGGTTAAAAGTCTCAAACTTTCGGTCATTTCAAATTAGTAAGCTTTGGTGTTCAATAAATTCCACAAAATTATATCATGCTTATACTATATACTAAACATGAAATATCACTTCATATCATGCATTAAAATTTTAAAACCATGCTTTTCATCTTTAAATCATTTCGTAATTCCACATTTATATTTATACATATTCAATAAATTCCAATCTTGCACAATATGT
Organism: Salvia rosmarinus; assembly: GCA_036937905.1. NCBI lineage: Eukaryota > Viridiplantae > Streptophyta > Magnoliopsida > Lamiales > Lamiaceae > Salvia > Salvia rosmarinus. The sequence goes on from JAODLM010000354.1 coordinate 1,115,073, forward strand.
TTATATATGAAATAAACATGTAATATTAACATTAAATATCAACTAATATTTATAATATGAACCAAATGCTTGGAATTCTTTTTGTCCTCACACATATTTTACATATGTGTTCAATAATTCCCAACAATGCATATTAGGTTCATATTATTTCTAAACATCATATATCCTATTATTTCCAACAAATAAAATCAAATAATGGCTTAAAAATACTTAAATATATTCTGCCCATTTTTGAAAAAAATAGGAGTAGTGTTTCAAAATTTTCATGATTAATGTATGATGTTCATATCATATATTAAACACTATATCTCAACTATTTCTCAACAAATAAAATCAAACAAATACAAGAAAATTCCAAAAATATTCTGAAAATTACCATATTTATTCTACATGCTTATAATACATTAACAAGCAACAATATCAAATAATATTCATAAAATCATGCTTTATCATGTTTAAAAAGAAATAAAGCATAAATAAAAAAACTTCAAACATGCTCCAAAAATTCTGAAATTTTTACAGTAGCCTTATAACATTATTATAAGCATTGTTTGTTCATGGCTTGAGAGAATTTGATGGCTCTAAAGTCACGAAAAAAAATGAGGAGTAAACTAAGGTTTTTAAACCCAAAAATTCAAAATAAAAATTCCACTCCATTAGGATGGAAGAGGATGATGAATAATACCTTCTTATGGTTTTAGAAGAATTATTTGAGTGTGGGAGAGGTTGGGGAGGGAGGATTTGGGGTTGAAAGTTTGAAAAGTGTAGAGAGAAAGTTTGAAAATGAAAGGAAATGCAAAGGGAGAATGAGGTCTGGTTGGGAACGTCTCCCTTGTATTACAGACCTAAAAGCTGTCTTTTCCCATTTTGGAATGGTCTTGGTGGTAGTTGGGAGGTGGATTGGTCAAATTACCCGCTTTGGTATGTTAATCCGACTCTTTAAGTTTTAACGCTTTCGATTGATTTCGGAACCTTAAGGTTCTATCTTATTAAATAGCCTTTAAAAGACTTATTTTAATGTTCATAAAAATTTCACGGTTCGGACGTCGTCCGATAAGTCAATTCGAGTTATCGCGAAAAAAGTTCGCGATTAAAATATGCCCATTCAAAATTCTATTGAATTTTGAGCTTTCATAAATAATTTGAGTCTTCTAAAGCATTTTATTGATTTAGACCCTCGGTTCGAGTTTGGTCGTTCGGATCAATTTAGGGTTTTCGGTATATTTTACCCGTGTCGGTTAAGTTCTTCAGAATTCTCTCTAAATTGATTCTTATAATTTCTAAATTCATAATAAATTATTCCTTCATGATTTTGGTTGTTATCACTATTTATTACGATTAGCACGGACTGGAAGTTGTTCCGGCTCAGAATAGTGTTTTTAAGACCGACCGGCAAGTATGCCAAAATTCTCATTCTTTGCATTCTCACATGTTTTCGTGTGAGGATTCTAAAATGAAATCAGTTCGTGGAGATTCATTCTCGATCTTCCATTCTATGTTCAAGCTACTTAAAACCCTAATCCCAGGGACTAGTTATCGAGTTTTGATTTCTTTAGTATTCGATCTCCGAATCGATTCTAATTCGTTTCATTGGTTTACTTAAACATAATTAAGGACTAACTACTACAAATAATTGGTCTAAGCATCACCAATTAAAGTTTTAAATTTTTCGGTTATTACATACCATCCCCTTAAAAAATTAGTCCGAAATTTGCTAACCTTGAAAAGATCCGTATTTCTCCTCATGGCTGATTCAAGCTCCCGGGTTGCTTCTTCTTGTCCATGGTGTTCCATAGGACTTTCACTAGCGGTATTTCTTTGTTCCTCACCTTTGGATACGCCGGTCCAAGATTTCGTAGCGGTTCTACGTAACTCATATTGTCATCGAGGATAATATCTGTCGACGGTATCACATGGCTGGGATCATGTATGTACTTTCTTAGTTGTGAAACGTGGAACACATTGTGCAAGTTTCCAAAACTTGGGGGCAATGCAAGTCTGTAAGCCGCTAGTCCTATTCTCTCCAGAATTTCATAGGGTCCTATGAAACGTGGTCGCAACTTCCCTTTGATTCCGAATCTCAAGATCCCCTTAGATGGAGAAATTTTCAAGAAGACCTTGTCTCCCTCTTCAAAATGTAGCTCTGTGTGACGCTTGTCGGCGTACGACTTCTGTCGGTCTTGGGCCTCCTTGATCCGTTGGCGGATCTGTCGCACGATCTCAATCATTTCTCCCACAGAGTCAGGTCCTAACACTCTCCTTTCTCCCACTTCATCCCAGTAAAGTGGTGACCGACATTTCCTTCCGTAAAAGCGCTTCGTACGGGGCCATTCCAATAGTCGCTGGTAGTCGTTATTGTGGCGAATTCCACAAGTGGTAACACTTGTTCCCAACTTTCTCCTCTATCGAGGACAACGGTCCTCAGCATGTCTTCCAACGTTTGAATGGTCCTCTCGGACTGTCCGTCCGTCTGCGGATGGAACGCGGTACTGAAATGTAGTCGTGTCCCCAGTGCCTTTTGTAAACTCGCCCGTAATCCGGACGAATTTGAATCTCTATCGACGTGATAGTCTTTGAACTCCATGTAGACGAATAACTTCTCGAACGCATAACCGTATAGTCTGTCGACCCATGTGTTATTGGAATGGGTAGAAATGCGCGCCTTGGTCGGCCGATCAATGATGACCCAAATAGCGGTATTCCCTTTTGTGATTTGGGTAGCCTTAAGAACAAAGTCCATGGCTATATCATCCCATTTCCATTCCGGTATGTCTAGCGGTTGTAAGGTCCCATACGGTCGTTGGTGGAGTGCTTTCACTTGTTGGCACGCCAAACAACGTTCCACAAATGAAGCCACATCTCGCTTCATTCCATCCCACCAAAATTTCTCTTTGAGGTCTTGGTACATTTGGTTTTCTTTGGGGTGTCTTGGTATAAGAAGTCTCATGGGCTTCCTTCAAGATTTACACAAGTTCTTCGCTTCGAACGCACACTCCCGCCATACAACAAAACATTATCTGCTGCTTCCGTAAAATTCTTGTGGTTATTGTCCTTAATCTTAGCTCGTATTTCCTCTAGCTACTTGCTCTTCCTCTCGAGCTTCTAAGATTCGGACTCTTAAGTCGGGATTGCAATCAATGTTGCAATCTGACCTTCTATCGTCCGAGACGGGTCACGACTTGATGTCCATCCTCTGAAATTCTTTTATAAGTATTTCCTTATAAGCGAGGAGACATCCCAAACTAGGATGGGATTTACGACTCAAGGCATCGGCTACCACATTAGCCTTTGCTCGGGTGGTAATTGATACCACGTCGTAATCTTTCACTAGTTCTAACCATCTACGCCTCATGTTAAGATCTTTCGCTCAAAGAAATATTTCGTGCTCTTATGGTCAAGATAGATCTCACATCTAACTCCATAAAGGTGATGCTCCATATTTTTAGGCATGTACGACACCGCTAATTCCGTGTCGTATGTAGGATAGTTCAACTCATGTAGGCGTAATTGCGCAAGCGTAAGCAATAACCTTACCTTCTTGCATTAGTACACAACCTAGTCCATCCTTTGAAGCATCCGTAGATTGTGTATTCTTTATCCGCCTCAGTAATCGCTAGTACAAGTGTCGTCACAAGAACTCCTTCAGTCTCTGGAAACTAGCCTCACACTCGACGGTCCGGTGTACTTGATTCCTTTCTCAACAGTTGGGTCATGGGTCGGGCTACCGTTGAGAATCCTTTGATAAATCTTCGATAGTAGCCGGCCCTAAGAAACTCCAATTTCATTCGGGTTCTTTAGTGACTCCCATTCTCGAATCAGATCGATCTTCGAGGTCTACTTTGATTCCTCGGCGGACACAATGTGACCCAAAATGTCACCGCCTACCCAAAACTCACACTTGCTAAACTTGGCGAAGAGTTGCTCTTGCCTCAACGCTTGTAGCACAGTTCTCAAGTGCTCTTTGTGTTCTTGGTTATTCTTAGAGTATATTAGATATCGCCTATGAACACTAAGACTAATTTGTCTAAGTATGGGTGGAACACCCTGCTCATAATATCCATAAATACTGCCGGGCATTTGTAAGTCCAAAGGGCATCACGATGAATTGAAATGACCATACCTTGTACGGAAAGCCGCTTTAGGTACATCCCCGGTCTAATCCTCAATTGGTGATATCCCGACTTTAGATCTATCTTTGAAAGACTCGCTCCTTTAAGTTGATCAAACGGATCGTCAATTCGGGGCAAGGATACTTATTCTTAAGAGTTATCTTGTTTAACTCTCGATAGTCTATGCACATCCTCGGTGTACCATCCTTCTTTTCCATTTAAAAGGACAGTGCTCCCATGGAGACACACTGGTCTAATGAATCCTAACTCCAAGAGTTCTTGCAGCTGGATCTTTAATTCCTCAAGCTCTTTGGTGCCATCCGTATGGAGCTTTTGACACCGGGGCAGAACCTGGTTCGAGGTCGATCGTGAACTCGATCTATCGGTCTCGCGGTAATCCCGGTAGTTCATCTGGAAAAACATCGGGATACTCCTTCACGATCGGGACATCTTCTATCCTCCTCTCATTCTGATCTTCCTCCTGGAGGTAGACGAGGTAGGCATAGTTCTCGATCTTGTTCAGCAACGTCCTTGCTTGTAGTGCGGATATAATTGGAACTCTCCTCCCCACGTTGATCCCGTGAAAGTCTGTAGATTCCTCTCCGGGGTGTTGGAAATAAATTTTTCTTTCATTACACAGGATGGTCGCACTATGTTCGGTTAACCAATCCATTCCTAGGATTATGTCCATATCCATCATAAGTATGACGTGAAGGTTATCTGCCATGACCTTAAGTGAGCCTAGTCCAAGTTCTAGGTTCAAGAATATGTGGGTTATCGTTCTTATGCCTTCTACTGGAGAAGAAATTCTCATGATTTGTTCAGCGCGTTTAGGATCTAATCCTAAGTTCTCTACATGCTTCAAAGAATAAAAGAACGCGAGGCGCTAGTATCAAACAAGAGGATAACAGTAATTGGAGAGTGTTCCCATACCGCCAAGTTTCCTTGGTTCCTTGGCGGCTCTTGCGGAACTCCTTTCCGGTTGAGGGCGAGGCCTCGCTTGCCGGGCTACCGTTGTTGCCGATAAAGTTGTTGTGGTTGTTCTTGCGGCCGTTGTTGTTGTTGTTGTTGTTGTTGTTGCCGTGGTGATTTGTTGGGGCAATGTCGGCATCGCTTTGGTTGTCGCCATTGTTGTCGCCATTGCCGCCGTGGTTGATATGGTCGTTGATTCGGCCGATAGTATGAATCGGGGCTGTTCTTTGGAACAGTTGAGCTTGGATAGCTCGGATCGGCCGGACTTGGTTGGGCACATTAGGCGGCCATTTTCCCTTAGGCGATCCTGAGGCGATCAAGTAGTGGCCCTTCCGCCACACTTGAAGCATCCGTCATTTGTAAATGCGCATGCCCCCTTGTGACTCCTATGGCACCTGGGGCACATGGGGAGCTTCACGAATTTTGGTTTCCGCCGACGCGGTACCATGGGCGCCCATTCTCCGCCTGTGCCTGATGGCACGTTATTTTCGCCATGGCCTCCGCCGGCCGGCCGATGTCGATCCTTGCCCTTGGTGGGGTCCTTCCCACTTCCTCTTCCCGCGATCTCCTTGGTGAGTCGGGGGATGCACGGTGACGACTCTATCTTCAGGCAGTGCAGCCTCGATGTCCAATGCCCGACTAAGGGCCTCACGGTAAGTCAGATTTTCGTGACCAGCTAGCGACACCCTGATTTCATGGCGGAGTCCCGCCCGAAAATTCTCAGTCCTCTTCTCGTCGGTGTCGATCAACTGAGGCGCATACTGTGACATTTCGTAGAATGCACGGTCATAATCTGTGACCGTGGTCTTTCCCGGCGAGGTTGTAAAACTCATGCTCCTTCCTCTTCCCAGAACTCTTAGGAATGTACTTCAGACACCTCCTCCTTAAATTCCTCCTGTGAGAAATTTTCCGCTCTCCTCGTGATAGAGTCTTTCTCTCGCCTCCCACCGAAGTCGGCGGCACTGGGTCACTGGAAAGCAACGCATGACAAGCGCTCTCGAGAGGTGCGGTGAAAAAGTTAAAGATTCGCCCGGTAGCGAATCCAAAGTTCAAGATCCACGGATTCCCAGTCCGCTGAAAGTGGGCGGTTTACGTCTCGAGGAATAGTTCCTCAATCCATCTTGCGGTGGTGGTGGTGGAGGTGTCATCTCTTTCGGTGTTACCTCACGGTTTCTTCTTCTCGGTGGCATTCTATCTTTCATAAATATCGTAATCGATATCTTCTTATACCAACCGTCGGGATCATAGATATCTTAGCACAAGTATGTATATATATAATCATAAACATAAATCTAGCACGCCATCGAACACCATATATCACAACCTCAAAAACCAAAGCACTTTGGGAGCTATCATCATATCAAATCAAATGTTTATACGAGGACTTTCATCATCACTTTACGATCCACAAAGGCCGCATGGAGTATGATACTCCAAAATTAATATCAAGATCACTCGAAGTACCTAGTCACGGTGCGTATAAAATCTAAACGCTACCGTGGTCATAAAATAAGGGTTCATATCGGGACGACCTATCGCTTCCAAGACGATCGAAACATATACAAAAGTATATAGACAAAACACTATCTAGTCCTAAGAACTAGATCCATAATCGCCTGAGTGTAAAATAGGCTCAACGTGTTGGATTGAGCTGGAAGTATGGGTACTATCAACCTCCTCCATATCATCGTCGCCAGCGGTCCTCCTAGGATCCTCCTCTCGGTCCTCCTCCGAATTTTCTCTCGGATCCTCCTCCTCAACCTCTCGCATCCGTGGAGTCACGGTCTCGATTCTAATGACTCTAGCTTCTTCCTGTAGGTCTCGACGGATCTCACCATGATCTCCTCATAGGCAAAGTGGTGGAAATGGAGAAGCGAAGACGGCACATGTTTCTCTACAAGCATGCAGTTAGGCCCATGAATCGTCAATCTCTACATTATCGCGGCACGAGGTTCGTGTGAGTGTGGCGCGGTAGAGATGGAAGTTGGCATGGAATGATTTGGCGGCGATGGTCCAGGCGGGCAATGACGGGCTCGAATCCTATGGTGGTAGGACCGAAGGTGAACTATCGTGACGGGAAGGTCCACCTCGAACATGTTCTCGCCACGGCCAGCAAGAATTATGTTCCATCGATGCAAACGAGACACCTCGGGTGAAGCCACTGGAATCTCATTACGCTAGGTGTACACCCGCCGGGAGATATGGTCCATGTGGTGTAGCTCCGTATATCATGAATATGTAGTTAAGGGGACTGACAAAACGGGGCAAGTCCGCCTCAAGATCGAAGCTCTCTCGGCGACGATAGATGTAATCTGCCGATATCTCACGGGCATATCCCTGGCAATCGGATGGCAGTCTTGCGATCAGTCGAAGCACACCGTCATAATGTGACGTACCACGGGCATGTGCAGTAGCCCAATGACGTACAAAATGAGCGGGGAACTCGCCGATGTCTTTACTCTAAGACATCCGGTGGAACGGTGAGTGTACCACCTCCCGGGTGTGACTCTAGAAGATAAAGATAGCCTAGTCGTAAAAACCGTCCGAACCATCTTATATTCCTAAGTTCTTATGAAACTACTTTCATGGTTTGGTCTTTGGGAAGAGACTGCATGGTTCCTTAGGACAGACCAAACGTTCGATGCCTAGCATTCGGGTAAAGGCTAAGTGATCACCCCATCTTATCGGGTCCTGGATTCCTTACTTCTACTCACGTTATAGTATCACATCATATCCGCTCTCATTATGCACTTACGATTCATCATTTCTTTTATACCTTCATAACGTTATACTTTTATTCTTTTCACTTATGCCACGATAGAGGCAACACGCGCGTGTTGAATTCCTTCACGTAGAGAGGTTGGGACCCGTAATGCTGCGAACCTCCGCTAACAATCACTTCATCATCGTAGACTCGTCGCTGTTCTCATCATCGAATCCGCTCGGATTGTGATTCCTAAGATTTCTATGTTCTCGTTCCTTCTTAGTATTTCGCTCAATTAGGGATGCTTATGTTCTCATACTAAGTTCGCATAAAAGGGATCATCGCCTTAAGAGTCTATGTTCTCATGGGGAAACATACTCATTTACATCATGCTCGCATACAACAAGATAAACACGGATCGCGACACATTGTGCGATAATCAAGCATTCTCATTTACTCATTTACCAAGTTCCTAAACCTCAGTAACTTTCTTTCAAACTAATGACCAATCAATTGAAACAACTTTTCAATTTCAAAAATTTTCCACTTTCCAAAATATTTTCAACTTCCCAACAAGACAATATTGAAATTCCAATTCACATTTCATATACTTCCATCATTTCAAAATAACTTTTAGTTGAAACAGTTACCTTCTTCCTCGTTGAGCAGGACGATGATGGAGTGCAGCAAGAGTGATACACTTAAACAATTTCTAGACTCAACTTTCAACTCAGGATTCAAGGAAAGGGTTTCTAGGGTTCAGAGCGAACAAGTGCTCTGATACCACTTTGTGACGACCCGACTTTCCAATGAAGTACGGATCATATGGATCGTCACCGGTATGATAAAGCAGCGGAAATAAACATAGCTAATCAAGGCAATCAACCAATCAACTACTTAATAACGCATAGGTTAAAAAGGGATAAACAATCCAATACCAACTCAAGTCGTAGAAGGACTTGTCAAAAGGGGGTTCAAGGTTCAACATAACCCAATCAGGGCAGAATTTAAAGTACGAGGTACGACCTCCAATTCAATACGGAAATAAGCAGTTATAATCAAAACATTAATAATATCGAGTTAGGCGGCAAATAAGCATGTGGACATGCATATGACGATGCATGCCCGGTTCTAGAAACCTTTCTAATTAAGCATCAAAATAGTCGCTACTCGCACCACCGCACCCATCATCGATCCTTGCTCAACCCGCACGTCAAAACGAAATGCGGTGGCTAAGTACAAAAGTACTCGGTGGACTCGTTGCAAAAACATTTTCTTTGTCAAAAGTTATTAAGCGCCCACAATAGCGCACGAGGATTTTAGTTAAAAGACTCATGCCTATCAAATATTTTATCGTTTTCCAAAAGCGTTGGCCGAACTATTTCATTCACGTTATTTCCATATCGATCATTCATACATTCATTCACGCACTATGGGTGGCCACCTACACATAGTCGCCGTGACCGTCGAGGTAGCTAACCTTAACACACGGTCACATGTACACAATCCGAGTTAGTCATCAACTAAGTCGGATCCGATCGTTACCCTTTTTAACGTTGGGACCAACTCATTCTCATACCATGTTGGATATACCAACCTCGGATAAGATCACAACAAAACATAAATATTTGGCAGTCAATAACATTTCATCTGATAATATTTCATAAAGCTTTGTAAATCATGCTTTGAGTTATGCATAGCATTTTTGTTTCAAGAAAGCCCACCTGCTAATCCAAAGCTTAGTGGTTCTAAATGAGCAGGGGTAAGTATCCTTCCTCAGCAACTACGCCCGATCGAACCCTTCATAAGAAAATAGCCATTCTTAGGTTCTTTCTATCGATCGATGGTCGCTTATAAATTACGACTTAAAGTTCCCAATTAGGGTTTCTTTTTGATTTTATGTGATTGTTTTAAGATAATTTCTATTATCTTACATCCCTAATTCCCAAGCTATATTACCTCATCGCTCATAGGTGAACTTCAATTATGAATCATATATTCAGTCTATCTCGACTCTTAACCTTAGTGTTATTCTTAACGTTATTACGTTATAGATTGTCGGTAATCAATTACGATTGGTAGTTTAGGATTATCTCGAGCCACTAACTAGACTTAACAATTATAGTTACGCCCTAGTAGGTTATGCTGACGACTTATCGTATTCGCACGACAATTAAAGATGAGTCTTGATTTATGATTCAAGTGAGCACATGCTATCATATAGCTAAGTACTTAAGAATAAATGAAGTACTTGAGAATATTAACTCGATGTTTGAGACATAAGGATCGACATCTTATGTTCGAATCTTCGCTTACTCATTACGACATTGCTTATTTAATTCACTCGTCGGAGATTACATAAGTCGTATAATCGTTATTCGTTAGCGAGTTATGTTAACGCTCAACTAATTATCGTATTGAGTTGTCGTTATTGAATATTAACGTTGTAGCTCGACCTTTGGTTTTTCTAACTTAGGAACTCACGTTTGAGTATCCTTTTATTAATGGAAAAACCCTAATTTGTGTCTACTTCGATCCTCGTTTATTCCGTCTTAAGTTATCGAAATTGATCGATTTCTTTTGGGTTCTCGTACATATAGTATTATGTTGTTTACGTTTGGGGTTTTGGTTTTTCGGTTCAACATAAACATAAACATTCAACTTCAACAAAACCATACACAACATAAACTATACTAAAGCATTAGAAAACTCTAATTTCTAATGTAATACACCATCATTGTGTAAGTGTGCATAAGTGTTCCATTCATTCACCCTAATCACAACCATTTATCCAAAGTTTCATATTACTATCATAGCATCATTCATCATCAAAATTAAACCCATACTTAGCCATTCTATTACGTTTCGATAATTAGCAACAATTAGCATATGCATCCAATAAATTCCAATAAAATAACATTATACTCCTATCATATTATAGAATTTAATTACCAACTCAATATCATCATATAAATTTTTAAACCATGGGTTAAAAGTCTCAAACTTTCGGTCATTTCAAATTAGTAAGCTTTGGTGTTCAATAAATTCCACAAAAATTATATCATGCTTATACTATATACTAAACATGAAATATCACTTCATATCATGCATTAAAATTTTAAAACCATGTTTTTCATCTTTAAATCATTTCGGTAATTCCACATTTATATATATACATATTCAATAAATTCCAATCTTGCACAATATGTTTATATATGAAATAAACATGTAATATTAACATTAAATATCAACTAATATTTATAATATGAACCAAATGCTTGGAATTCTTTTGTCCTCACACATATTTTACATACGTGTTCAATAATTCCCAACAATGCATATTAGGTTCATATTATTTCTAAACATCATATATCCTATTATTTCCAACAAATAAAATCAAATAATGGCTTAAAAATACTTAAATATATTCTGCCCATTTTTGAAAAAAATAGGAGTAGTGTTTCAAAATTTTCATGATTAATGTATGATGTTCATATCATATATTAAACACTATATCTCAACTATTTCTCAACAAATAAAATCAAACAAATACAAGAAAATTCCAAAAATATTCTGAAAATTACCATATTTATTCTACATGCTTATAATACATTAACAAGCAACAATATCAAATAATATTCATAAAATCATGCTTTATCATATTTAAAAGAAATAAAGCATAAATAAAAAACATCAAAATGCTCCAAAATTCTAAAATTTTACAGTAGCCTTATAACATTATTCTAAGCATTTTTGTTCATGGCTTGAGAGAATTTTATGGCTCTAAAGTCACGAAAAAAATGAGGAGTAAACTAGGGTTTTTAAACCCAAAAATTCAAAATAAAAATTTCACTCCATTAGGATGGAAGAGGATGATGAATAATACCTTCTTATGGTTTTAGAAGGATTATTTGAGTGTGGGAGAGGTTGGGGAGGGAGGATTTGGGGTTGAAAGTTTGAAAAGTGTAGAGAGAAAGTTTGAAAAATGAAAGGAAATGCAAAGAGGAGAATGAGGTCTGGTTGGGAACGTCTCTCCCTTGTATTCCAGACCTAAAAGCTGTATTTTCCCATTTTGGAATGGTATTGGTGGTAGTTGGGAGGTGGATTGGTCAAATTACCCGCTTTGGTATGTTATCTGAGCTCTTTAAGTTTTAACGCTTTCGATTGATTTCTCGGAACCTTAAGGTTCTATCTTATTAAATAGCCTTTAAAGACTTATTTTAATGTTCATAAAATTTCACGAAGTTCGGACGTCGTCCGATAAGTCAATTCGAGTTATCGCGGAAAAGCGTTCTGCGATTAAAAATATGCCCATTCCAAATTCTATTGAATTTTTGAGCTTTCATAAATAATTTGAGTCTTCTAAAGCATTTTTATTGATTTAGACCCTCGGTTCGAGTTTCGGTCGTTCGGATCAATTTAGGGTTTTCCGGTATATTTTACCGGCGTTCGGTTAAGTTCTTGAGAATTCCCTTAAATTGATTCTTATAATTTCTAAATTCATAATAAATTATTCCTTCATGATTTTGGTTGTTATCACTATTTATTACGATTAGCACGGATGGAAGTTGTTAGGCTCGTAAATAGTGTTTTTAAGACCGAAGGCAAGTATGTCGAAAATTCTCATTCTTTGCATTCTCACATGTTTTCGTGTGAGGATTCTAAAATGAAATCTGTTCGTGGAGATTCATTCTCGATCTTCTATTCTATGTTCAGCTACTCGGAAACCCTAATCCGGTGGGACTAGTTATCGATTTTTGATTTCTTTAGTATTCGATCTCGAATCGATTCTAATTGCTTCATTGGTTTCCTTAAACATAATTAAGGACTAATTCACGACAAATAATTGGTCTAAGCATCACCAATTAAAGTTTTAAATTTTTGGGTTATTACATGCTCTGATGTTTCTCATTACTACTATTACAATCTCTTATCTAAATTGTTTACTTGATTGCATATGTTTGTCCCTTTATCTCATACAAAAGTTAGATCATACAGTGTGTAGGAGATCACAGAAGTCTGATTGGTCAAGCTTAATGAGATATAAAAGAATCACGGTGAGACAACTTGAGGACGAATTGCTCGGTATAAGCTATAGTATAGATGAAGTGACTTGACTTGGTTGCTTGTCTATCTTTGGTACGCCTCGACGTATTGATGGATCACTGATGAGATTAGTTCTTCTATCGACCGTCGTGAAGAACCCAGATCTCGATGACTTTATGTTGATCTAAGCACCGATAAGGTTTTAGGTGAGTATGAGTTGGTGACCATTACTTTGACTTGTTATGGGTGAGGGTTACATGAGATAACCCAAGATTCTCCGCATCTTAGGTGGTGGCAGTACTTGTATGTCATGCTAGTTGCCTGTATCGAGTCACCGTATCCGTTTAGGATTATAACGTCCCTTAAGGAGCTCAAAAGGTTTATTATACTAAAGCCTGCAGGTTGAGTTAGCTCAAGTACAATAATAAGGTTGAGTGATACTACTTGAAGAATTAAAGAGATTAATTATTTTAAGCAGTCAGAATACTATAAAAATTAATGGACGTGCGATATCTTAGATACGGGGATTCATAAAGTCTAAGTGCAAGCCCGACTCAACTTCGGTAATAAAGGGGTAAGTCAGAATTTATTCTCTAGTGGTATGAGTAAATGTTTATGAATTAATTTATATTCTGGGCTGAGCATAAGATAATTAATTTATTTTAGGCCCATCTTTATTCCTTGCATTTGATCCCTGAGCATCAAGGCCTTTACTGTTGGAGAATTTCGCCCATCCCCAGTAGAGTCTCACTAGGACTCTATTCTGAATCTCTTATATTTAGATAGATTTTATCTGATATCATTAGATATCAAAAATATTGTTCTAGATATGGTTTATATGAAAAGATATGATTGTATTTATTAGATATGTAGAGATTATATCCTAATAGGATTCTAGGGTTGCATTATAAATACAAGGTGAGAGAAAATTAGAAATAACTATTCTTATTCTTGAGATTTTCGAAAATCAAGAGAGGGAGGAAGAAGGTGAATTTTTGCAGCATTCTCCATAGATTGCTCTCGCTCAGCATTGGAGTTTTGGCAAATGAGATACAGTCCAAAAGATCAAAGCACGAGTCTTCATCGTTCTTAATCTGAGAAATTCGTAAGTAAACACAAGAAAACACCAACGTGTTGCAATTAATTATATATATGCATGCTATGTATATAATCAATGTATGGTAAATTAAACATCCAAGATAGATCATCGAGAGAGGGTAAAATTAGATTTTCCTACATCACACTCTCGGCTCTCTCTCACAACACCCACCGACACACATCCATTTTCTTCCAGAGGAGCCACCTCCCATTTGTCGCTGATATCGCGCCGCCTCCTTGTCTCCGGTGGCACGTCACCGTCCACCAGAGACCACTGTCGCGTCGACCTCCTTCTCATCTCTTCCCTTTCCTATTCTCACTATCTACTCTTTTTCCATCACAAAACAGAGCACATAACCTCTCTCTCTCCCTTTTGGATCGCCTCCATCTGCCACCGCCACTGCTTCCACGACGTCACAGCCACCGTGACATCGTCTCCTTCCTTCTCAAACAAAGGTTCACCACTATACCTTCGTTCACACTCGTCATCGTTCTTTCACACCCGACGACGTGCATCGCTTTCACGGTCACTTCCATCGTGCTTCTTCTTCAGTGACGCATCGTCAGTGCCGCTACCGTGTTCAGTAGCCCTGTCGTCTCTTCCATCGTCTCTTGCTCTGCCTCCAGCGCCGTCGCACCATCCAACGCTCTGTCGTCGCTTCCTCTCTCGGCGTCGTCTCATTTTTCACAACACAACTACACACGCACTGGGTGGATTTTTTCTTCCTCCCATCTGTCTCACACATTCCATCTATCTCTCACATTTTTTTGTCTTGTTTTTTTTTCCAGGTTCTTCTCCGGGAAGGCCCTGTCGAGTGTGCTTGGCGTTGCTGCCATCTTTGTCTCCTCCGTCGACAAGAGCGATGTCGTCGTTGCCGTGTCACTGGTTTTCACGACTCATGATCGTGTCCTAAGTGGCTCAGTTCACCCCTCTCCCCAAAAAGAGCTTAAGTCTATAATTGTTAAGAGTTTCTATATTTGCTAAGAGTTGTTTTGTAAGCTCTCGAATTTATGTATTGACTGATCTTGTATTAGTGTTAACATATGTATGGATGCAGCAATGATTTCTACATAGCTAGTTCCTATTTTATCAACTATCTCCTGTTTCGAACACTTAGGTTTTGTTGGTTTAAAATAGCAAGAATTCCTAGTTGAAGTGCTATTTATGTGAACTATGTTCTCTGATTGATATTTGACTTTTATGTAATTCAAGTAGAAGGAATAAGAGCATACCTTGGTAATTAGATGAATGAGTTGTACTTTGGTTGTTGTTGGGTTTTCTTGCTGTAATGAATGCCCTCAAATTGTGAAATGTAAATTCTTTCCTTTTTATTTTTCTGGTTTTGGGGTTGCCGAGAGAGTGAAAGAGATTTTGGTGTGTTGTAACTTATTTTGTTACTTGGTTGATCTCCAAAGGTACAAGCTAGTGGTTAGGTAATAGGGTAGGATGTAAAATTGATTGTAAAGGTTGCAAAAAGGTGACTCTTGATGTGACATTGATTGTAAGAGTTGTAAAAAGGTGGCTGAAAAGCAAAAATGATTGATGTGATTTCTGAAAAACGTGATGCGATATATATCGTGATATTATATATCTGGCTCGACAAGTTTCTTTATTAATCCTCGACTTCTGTTAATGTTTTTAATTCGATTTCGCATCTTGTTCGTCAAGCACGTGGTAAACCAATTATTCGATATAATAAAACGCAATTTCATTGAAGTTATTAAAACTTAAAAATTCGATATAACGTATTTATCGACGCGGGGCATTACATTATGTTTGTTATCTTATGGTTTGTTGATATGTTTCCTTCTCTGATGTTTACTATGTTTAGTTGTTCTGCTGCTTACTGTGTTGCATGAACTGTTTTGATGACATTGTGGTAAACATGGGAAGAATGTTTGCAGGTAGAGTATACGATTTTTGTAGATATTCTTGTGATCAGGGATTTATGGGGAGTATTGTACATGTATACTGTAAAATCTGTTTGTATATGCAAGTTTTGTTAAGAAAGGCAAAAATGTGGAGTTTGTTAGAGTTTGTTTAACCATGACCGAATCTCCTCATTTTATGGAGTTATTTATTTTAGGGTTTTGCTTTTTCTTATCGCTTTGGTGTGTGCAGGTTACTGATGTTACGCTGGATGTGATGGTAACACACCGAAGAATGTGGAAATCAAATCAAAATAGATAAGGATGAAATGAGCCAGCTGTTAGGTTCCTATTTTTCAGGAGCTAGTTGGAACGACTAACTACCACGACTAACTTACATCCTGGTGGACCAGAACATGGTCCAAGACGTGCAGTTGAATGCCGCTCAACTCCTATATAAAGAGAGGTAGATCGAGCAAAATATACGCAATCCTTGAAGATTTCACTGAAGATCTATTTCTGTCTTTGAGTCTATTTTCCTAACATTTCCAATAACACACGAGTGTTTTAACTTCTAATTAGTTTAGAAGTGTATCTGTTTTAGTACACGAGTGGTGTGAGGAAATCTTTAGTATTTTCATAGTTAGGTTTTGACTCAAAGTGGCCGACTTTATCTTGTGATGAAGTAGTGAGTTTTTGTAACGTTCACTGTACATTTATAATGAATAATTTCGCCATAGATTGATATCTACAGATTATAATTTTAATTTGTAGAAAAATTACTTCAGTGTTATTTAAATTTTTAATTCCGCTATTTTACTTTATATGTAGATAATAGTCTACATAACAGTTCTGTATTTAGGCAAAGCAACACTTTCAAAGACTTCAATGGTCCACCACTAAACAATAAGTTCAAATATTCAAATTGAAACTTCAAAGTTCAAACTCCAAACAACCACATAAATAACAATGGTTCAAGTCTCCATCGTTGATGGTGTTGGATTGTTGGTGGCCTTCACTTGAACCACTTCATTAACCTCACTTAAAGTATGATTTTTCAACCTATAAAACAAGAACAAAAGCAACAATTAGTTAGTGTAATGCAAAAAAATAAGTAATATAACAAGTATATAAAAAGGAAGATGTTATGAATATTAATAGAGGCTATAACTTTCTTCATGCTTCAAAAGAGCATCCAAATCTTCTTCAATTGAGATTAAATCTTTAGACCCCCTCAACCAATCATGAATGTGTATGAGACACTCACAACTATAGGAGTTGAAGAACTCCTAAATGGATCATAAACTCTTCCTCAGGTGCTAAAAACAAAATCAAAGGCAACTGTAGAAATAGGCACCGCCAAGATATCTCGAGCAAAGATGGAAAGAATAGGAGATTTGTGTTGGTTTAGCTTCCACCAATACAAGATGTCAAAGTCTTGTTCCACCCCTACAACGGCTTCTTTGCAATATACATCCAATTTATTAATTGAAGAATTTCGCCTTCGTTGACTTTTTGTTTCTTATATTTTTTAACTATAACACAATTAGTGCATGTGAATCCCTACGTAGAATTCTTATTACATAAAACTAATAAAATTATCGAGAAATTAATTAAAATTTGAATTATATTATATTATAAATTTTGTATAATTTAATTATCGCCCTTTATTTAATTATTTAAGAAATGAAATAATAGGTAAATCAAATTTTACAAGAATATGCTCTTTTACAATAGTAACAGAAATAGATTAAGCATAAAAATTGATTTTAAAATGATGCATATTATTGGTTGGGAAGAGTAAGAAGGAGGTACCACCATACCAGCAAGGTCTTCAATTTGTCTTGTGCTGCAAAAATTTGTCCTCACTTTTTCCACTCTGTACAAAATACAACATGCTAGACCATTAACGAAGAGAGAATCAATAACATACAAAGAACACAGATCTCTAACTTTATATCACTAACTAAAAATTGATAGATGTACGCTAAAAAGAATATATGATATACCACGCAAGAGAGAAATCATAACATACAAAGAAGACAAATGTCTAATCATATATCACCACCTAAAAATTGATAGAAGCATGATTCCTCCTAAATGCCTACTCTAGCTTTTCAATCATCCCTTTTGTTTCATTTATATACATTTCTCTTCTTTCCTAATGACATGACAAACCACCATAGTTCTAATGAGCACAAAATAATCAGATGCTCTCTAAAAACTCACAAAGAATCAAACTTCTTGAGAGAAAATCTCTAATATTAGGACTTAAAACAAGTGACACACACTCTCACTCTAAACCGCAGTAGAAATCTTGGTAATCAATAAGAAATGACAAATTTTCAGAAAAATATATAACTAAAGAATGTATTTCCTTATTTTGAGCCCCGATCATGGCTCGAGAGAAATTTTGATTTTCAGATTATCAAAATAACAAACTAATAGGGATAGATAGCAAACTATTGTGATGCAATCAAGCCATAGGAAATGGACTTTTCAAGTATGGAGTATTTCAAGAATCTAGTTCTTCCTACATTCTCTCGTTCTCTTGATCAAATATTATATATGTACTAATAAAGCGTGGTCGTAAAACAAAGATTTGATGATGTCAGTAGGGAAAAGCGAGTTTAACTCTCTCCCGATGATCTATCTTGGATGTTTAATTCACCATACATTGATTATATTCCAGCATGCACCTATATAATTAATTGCAACACGTAGGGGTTTCTCGTGTTTACCATTGAACTGCCGAGGCGGAATGGATCGAGACTCGCGCTTTGATCTTACGGATGTATCCCGTTGCCCAATCTCCAATGTCGAGTGAGGACGATCTATGGAGAATGCTACGTAAAATCACCCTCTTCTCTCTATGACTTTCAAAATTTCTCTCCCAAGGACTATGGGATTCTCGAAAATTATGGTGTGGATAATTAAGCATTAGCTTTGATTCTATCTCTTACCTTATATTTATAATGCACTATCAAATCCCACAAGGAAAGGATTTATGCATATCCCATAAATATAATAATATCCTTATAGGATAAAGAGAATAAAATCTATCCATATAGAGATGTAGGGGGCGCCGATTTTCCTTCCAAGCTACGGGCCAGGATGGGCCAGCCCAGGGATCAAATGCAAGGAATAAAGATGGGTCTCAAATAAATTAATTATCTTATGTTCATCCCAGAACATAAATTAATTTATAAACATTCATTCATGCCACTAGAGAATAAATGCCGACTTACCCTTTATTAGAAGGTGAGTCAGACTCAGACTTAGACATTACGAATCCTCAGATTTAAGATATCGCACGTCCATTAATTATTTAGAGCATTCTGACTGCTTAAAATAATTAATATCTTTAATTCCTTAAGTAGTACCACTCAACCTTATTATTGTACTTGAGCTAACTCAACCTGCAGGGTTTAGTACAATAAACCTTTTGAGCTCCTTAAGGGGACGTCATCATCCTAAACGGATACGGTGACTCGATACAGATAACTAGCATGACATACAAGCACTGCCACCACCCAAGATGCGGAGAATATTGGGTTAGAACATATAACCCTCACCCATAACAAGTCAAAGTGATGGTCAGCAACTCATACTCATCTAATACCTTATCGAGGTTTAGATCATCGTAAGTCACCGAGATCTAGGTTCTTCACGACGGTCGATAGAAGAACTCATCTCATCGTGATCCATCAATACGCCGAGACGCATCAAGTATAGACAAGCAACCAAGCCAAGTCACTTCTTATCTACACATGCAGCCTTATACCGACAACTCGTCCTCAAGTTGTCTCAACTGTGATACTTTTTATATCTCATTAAGCTCGACCAATCATATGACTTTCGTGATCTTCTACACCTTTCGTATGATCTAACTTATATATGAGATCGGGGACACATGTATATGCAATCAAGTAATCAATTCGGATAGGAGATTGTAATAGTGGTAACAGAAACATCAGATACAAGCTCAACCAAACCGCTTTCAATATACAAATCTAACAATCTCCCACTTATACTAAAGCAAACTTTTAGTATACAATGTGTCTCTCTACTAGCTATTACAAACAACCATCACTTTGCTTCTCCCACTTATACAAAAGTTTCCTTTCTAAGTGGGTGCCATCGCTTAATCCAAGTCCTCGAACGCACCGTAGACTTTTGTATGTGCTCTTTGTGAATGGATCTCGCTAGGTTATCCGTCAGATCAATCTTTTCAATCAGCACGTCCCTCATCTAACGATTTCGTATGACATGGTACTTTCTTTCTATGTGTTTGGTCTCCTTGTGGGTGCATGGTTCCTTGAGTTTGCCATCGACCGAGTTATCACAAGAACTATGATACTCTTGGGTAAACCGGTACCACACCTAGATCCATGAGGTAGTTCTTGAACCATCTGCCTCCTTAGCAGACCTCCAAGTGGCTACATATTCGGCTTCCATGGTAGAGTTCGCAATGCATCGCCGCTTTGCACTCCGCCAGATACGGCCCACCTCCCAATGTAAACACATGGCCCGAGGTGACTTTTTCTCATCACGGTCACCTTGGAAACCGAGTCTCAGATAACCCAAAGGCATTAGACTATCTCGCATGGTAAACCAGCCTATAATCTCGAGTCCTTTCGGTACCGAGTATATGCTTTATCGCAGTCCAATGAGCTTGTCCGAGGTTAGGGCGATATCTCGCTACTATGCCTACCGATAATGCGCGGATATCGGGCCTCGTGCATAGCATTGCGTACATGAGACTTCCTACGGGAAGGCGTAATGAACTTGTCTCATTCCTCTATCTCCTTTGCGATCATAGGTGATCGCTCCTTGAGATAAAGGAACACCATATCCGAAGGTAGCAATCCTTTCTTGGCGGTGCAGATACTAAAGCGAGTAATCACAGTATCAATGTAAGACGCTGAGATAAGCTCAATATTTTCCTCTTGCGATCTCGGTAAACCTTGATCCCAAGAATGTACCGATCTCCTAAGTCTTTCATTTGAAACCGATCGGATAACCAACTCTTTCGTCGATACAGACTTCACATTGTTGCCAACTAGAAGAATGTCATCTACGTAAAGTGCAAGAAATACCACATCACCGTTGACATCTAAACGATACACACAACTCGGCTAGGCAACTGGGTAAATCCATAGGACTTTACCACCTCACAAAGCGTAAGTTCCATGATCGGGAAGCTTGCTTGAGTCCATAAATGGACTTCTTAAGCTTCCACACTAGATGTTCTTCACCCTTCACCACATAACCTTGGGTTCTGTCATATAGATGTCTCTACCTTCCTCAAGGTAACCGCTTAGAAAAGCGGTTTTCACATCCATCCGCCAAACCTCAAGGTTGAGTGGTCACATGGCCGTAAGAATTCGATGGACTTGAGCATTGCTACGGTAAAAGGTCTCATCGAAATCGATGCCCTCAACTGAGTGTACCCTTTCGCCACAAGCACGGCTTTAAAAGCCGAAACCTCTCCATCGAATCTCTTCCTCTCAGTATACCCACTTACTACCCATGGCTTCCTTGCCATCCGGTAGAGTGTCTTTTCAGATACATCCATAGTGTTATGGACTCAATTTCTAAGTCCATAGCGGTGTGCCATGATCTTACATCTATGTCTTATATCGCCTCCTTTGTATGTCCATGGGTCGATTATTGTCTGCTCGTTTCCTGGGACTAAATCCGAAGATTCACCCACAAACATAAATCTCTAGGGTTGACTGTTGATTCCTAATCGGTTCAATGATATAATGCAAACGCAAGTGCACGTAGTCAACAAGTAATACACGGAAGTATTCCGAGATCGAATCCACAGGAATGCACTTTAAATCACGAGATGTAACTTTGCAAAATAAGTGAGATGTGAGAACTGTACAATTAGAATAAAACACCAATGAATCGAATTAAAAAGCGACTTCGACACAACAAGTGAGCAATGACCACGCACAACGAGGAGATTATTGTTATCAAGGTGAGAAGCAGACTTGATCTCCGATTCCACCCATGCTCTCTTCTAATCATGCTACAAAGATTATCTTTGCATCATCACTACGACATGAACTCCTTTGATTCTTAGTATTTTCCAATCTAAGATTATATTCTATAGATCCGGTCCATATATTCCTATATCGAATCTCTTAGAATATCATTACTAATTCATTCATATTTGCCACGCAAGGTAAATGCATATTCCTATGCTATTCACACACATAACATTAAAATCATGTTCTTACGTTATTTCTATTGTTTTCTATTCTATAATAACTTTCAAAGAATTATAAAACTAAGATCCGACTAATGGTGATCAATCACAAGTAAGATAAAAATAAATCCCAACAAAGCAATAGTGATTTAGCAAGACAAGCGAATCGAGCTCGTCCCACGAGCATGGGTTTCTCAAGAAATCAAGTCATAAAGATTTAGCTCATAGCGAGTCTGTTCAACAATATTGAAACAAGTAACACCATAACAAATTAACAAGGTTTAAAGAACTCGATAAAGAATTTAGTTATCGAATCGTGTATTAGCTCTTGGATCGCGTCTCTTCCGATGACTTCCTCTCCAAGAATTTGCACCTCCTTCCTTTCTCCGGATGTTTCTTTTTCTCTATCCTCTCCCACTCCCAATTGTCGATCTTCGCCCGATTGTTGCCAACTCCTTTTAATAAAACCTCAGCGCTGAGGTGCGGACTGCACTGCCAGCCGCCTTCGTTCCTCGATCCTTTCTCTTTTCGTTAGCTCGACAGAGGCGTAGCGTGTCTCTTTTCATTCAGCCAGTAGCCGCGCCACGTGGCCGTGGTCCCGCTGATTTTTCTTCACAGTTAACCCGGACTTTCCATGCTACCGCTAGCTTCCCATAAGCACGGCTCGTTATTTCGCTTTACCCCGAGCTCGGCTCGCTTACGGGCTCGACATTGCTAACGAGTCCGACGCGCTTTATGAATGCGAGCTCATCCATACTTGCGAGCCGAACTTTCGTCATGAGCTCGACTTCGCCACGAGCTCGCCCACTTTCAACCTTGTCGACGAAGTTGAACACTTAGCTTCCGAGCTTGCATACTTGCCACGAGCTCACAGATTTTGCTTACGAGCTCACAGTGCTTTGCTTACGAGCTCGCAAGACTCCAGGAACTTAACTCGCCTCACCGTTATTTCCTCTTCCCGCTACATACCGCAAATTGATAAAATAAAGCATAAACGCACAAAATACCTCTTATCCCCAACCGACTCAATCCTACACGCACCCACACGAAAACAAGATAAACACATGCAAGACAAGGACAAACGGTGACGTAACATACAACAACCGAAAGCTTTTATCATTAAAAGGCCTATAATAACTCTTTACTAGAGTTATCACACCCCAAACTTAGTTCATTACTGGTCCTCGGTGATGCTCTGCACAAGACACACAAAACAAATGTAAACAGACGGATGCTCATAACAACAAATTGGTGATGGCTTAATCAACTAAGAATATCTGCTTTCACCAAAAAAATTTTTTTTTTTTCAAAGCACAAGAGTCATTCATTCCTTCTCGTTGTAAATCTAATTAATCACCTCATATTGCAAGGATATCACGCTACAATTATTAATGTGTACAAAGCACATTAGCCTTTACATGAATCTTCCCATGCTTGCTTCTCCCGAATATGACCATATTTTGATTATCAAGTGCACATGTGTCTCCACAAATTCAATTTAGTTATCCCCTCTCGCTTAACATGAGTAATATCAATAATGAATCAAGAGGTCTTTATAAGTTTATAGCGTTGGGCTTGGGTGTGGTAGGATTATTTGGGATAATGTAGCGCAAACACGGGCATCCTTACTCATTCTCTTTTCAACATGCTTTATAACTACCCTCTTCTTTCCTATATGGAGGTGTTCTTTTTCTTCGTTAATTCCTTTTCATTTCATATACAATAACCTCAAAGACTCTTTCCCCACTTTTTTTCCCACAAAAACGCTATTATTGTCCCTTATCCTTAAGAGGTTACCTCTCCACCCCAAACTTAAAACTCAACATTGTCCCCAATGTTGGAACATTATGACAAAAATTGGGAGATGGACTACTTTGTAAGATCGGTGATAAGTGAACTCTAAGTAATTGCCCGAGGTCGAGGGAATCATGGATACATATATGTGAAGTACAGGAATTTTAAATGGTTATTCAAAAGAAAAGGTCAGAAGCTCAAAGGGACTCTAGGAAATCATGATATCTGTGTAGGTCGAGAAAGGCACAAACGATTCAAAATGGCCTCGCCCTATCCATATTAACATACTCATGTAAATTGTTCAAGGGAACTTCCAACCAAAATGGAAGATAGCACTCATACAAGAATGTAGGTCAACCGAGGATTACCTATGCAATGGTTAACTCTTATAAAAGCTAATATGCAAATACCCAAACCATCGAGGTACTCCCTTACAAAAATAAGGATCAAACTTAGATAAACAACGAGTCAGAAAAATGATTTCCTTTTTTTTTTAAAACAAAATAAGAAAATAATCATCATTAAGTAATTCCTTTGCCAACTGTGCATCACTCTTAAGTCAGTCATCATAAACATCACAACATGCATAACAAGGACTCACAACACAAACAACAAACAAACAAAAAGACAAAACCAACGAAAACTAAAACAAAACCAAGGATTGAGTCGAGATACGCCTCAGCCCACGACGGGATGACCCAAGGCGGTGGGAGAGGCGGGGAGGCGGTGGAGTGTCGCAGGAGGACTTCCTCATCGGCGGCAGCAGACGCGGCTCATTTGACCGAGCTCCACTAGGGCCCGCTTCTTTGCGGCTTGGGTTTGCACCGAACTCGCCCGCTTCTCGTACGCTTTGAAATCCTCATCAAGGTCTCGCAGGATTTGGCCATGGGTGAACAACCGTTTTGGGAAGTCGGAAAGGCGAGCATCCGTCCGTAAGACGATGATCCCAAGAAATCCCTTTATCGCACACGGTCCCTGTTGCAAAGACACCCGTAATCGCTTGATGTCGTCTTCGCAAGCAAACAACGCAAAGATAAGGATTTTGAATTGCACCAATAGACATTTTAGCATGTCCGTCATTGTTGGATAAGCAGGTTCTTGCACTGGAGCAGATGGTCCAGCAGGAGCGGCAGTTGCGGTGGGCAGTGAGAAGTCGTCAGGGCCCTGACCATGACGATGAGTCAGGGCCTTGATGTCTATGAAAGCTTTCTCCGTTAGGCGGTCTTCATTATCATCATAGGGAACTCCAGCCTTATGCATAGCTGGGATATCAGGCAAGGGAAAAATAACCTTCCATTCTTCTTCTTGCGCACGCCCACCTCACGCCAAATTAGCGCCTACATTAACCGATCTCCCGTGAAGATGCAAAGCAGAGCAAGATCATTCCTCATATCTTGAAGAGTCATAGGTAGTGGGCGTGATGCGGCTCTTAATGAAATGGAGCCACACATGGGCTTGAATTTTAACGCCGACGCCTTCACGGATCGACATCCTTGATACATACCCCATTGTGTTCCTTCTACCGCCGTAGCCTTTATCACGTCATCGAGATCATCACCCGAGGGCTCTCTTAACATTGCCGAATACTCATCATCCACGGCGTTATCCAGATTATACACCTCATTGATTGTTTCAGGAGATAGGATTACCGGCTTACTCCTGACCACGGCTGATAATCCCTCCTTGTCCGCCAGAGGAGTGATATTAGCATAAAATTCTTTCACCAGGGGCGTAATCGGTGGCAGCGAATCGCCGTGAACTCGGCCCATCCATTTAGAGAAGTCAGCTCCACGACGAACATAGGAGTTTCCTTATTCTGCCTGAAACCCTTCTCCATCCACAATGCTCTTGATTTCAGACGCTGAAATCGTTCAAAACCGCCTGGCGCACGGAACTTAGGAATGTTCTGAATAGATTGAGTGGCCTTAGATTTTGAGGGTTTATCTACCCTTGCTTTCTTAGGCGAAGCGACCTCGTGTTCGATCTCTTCGCAACCTTAGTTTTTCCCTTCTCCCTCTGGCTAACCTTCCTTTTTGATGAGGCAGGTGCAGTGTCCGACGAAGATTTAGGGACGGCGAAATAACCGGTGACGATTCTGTGAGGTGTTGGTGATAATTCTTCGTCCGATATGATGAATGGTGTGCTTGGATCATTATTTGGAACCTTCACGGACTTCCCGACCGCTTGCGGAGATTGACCATGGTTGCAAGAAAATTTTCGAGAGAGAATTGATGAGGTAAGATCGCTATGAGGATTTTGGAAGGCATGACGTGGGTAGTAAGAGCAACGCAGAGAAGAAAGGAAGAGCAAAGGGAAGTTGGGTAGATGTGGGATATAAGTGAAGAATATGGAACGGCTTTTAACCCAAATAGTGAAGAATTAATTCCAGCCCTTTTTCGACCACTATTCCGCTAAAATTTTCCCTTTATCTACCGTTGCAAATCCTCTTCTGAGCACATATTAGCACGGTGCTCAAAATTTCTCTGCACTACCGCAATCCACACTCCAAAGATATCAATTTACGAAAAAACCTAGTTCCTTTTAATCAAGTTATAGCAATTTATTTAAAACCCAAAACAAACAAGATAGCGGGGAATAAACAAATATGTACAATCAGTGTCGCCAGCGCTGATCGCCATGGCGACCCATGGTACCCGAGGTCGTCTTTAAAGTGGCCGAGGTCTTCTCATGAACGACCTCGCCTCCCAAGTAATGCTTCGACGTGCCCATCGACCGGAACTCACGACCCGACTTTCCTTCTCGAAGTGTTATAGCACCATGGGTGCTACATGAAGAATTGTAAAAGGCCCCACCATCTTGATTTTAGTTTCCCGTGGAATAACCTCAACTCGAGTTGAGCAAGAACATCGCCGACCCGCAAGAACTCCGGCAAGAGATGTTGTTATCATGCCATCTTTTAGTTCTCTCTTTGTACAACTTAGCATTCTCATAAAGCGAACCAACGGAACTCATCCATCTCACTTAGTCGCAGCAATCGAGCTTCCAAAGAAATTGGACGATCAAAGTTTAGTTTCTTAATTGCCCAATAGGCTCGGTGCTCCAGCTCGAGTGGGAGATGACAGGGCTTTTCCATATACCAAGCGATAGGGTGACATCCCTAATGGTGTTTTGAAAAGCTGTTCAGAAGCCCATCTTGCATCATCCATCGCGTGGACCAATCCTTACGCCCGATTCACCACCTTTTCTAATATACCCTTTATCTCTCTGGAGAGCTCCGCGACCATTAAATGCATGGATGGTATGTTGTGGCGATCTTACGGCGAACATTGTATTTCGCTAGTACGTAACTTCATCGCCTTGTTGACAAAGTGTGTGCCTCGTCACTAATGATCGCACGAGTACCAAACCGTGTGAAAATGTTCTTTGCAAGAACTTGATCACCACTTTGCATCATTCGTGGTACTTGCTATGGCTTCCACCCATTTGGACACGTAATCAACCGCCACCAATATGTAGAGGTTTCCGAACGAGGGTGGAAAAGGACCCATGAAGTCGAGGCCCCACACATCGAAGAGTTCAATTTCCAAAATGAAATTCATTGGCATCTCATTCGAGAGGATATGTTTCAACTCACGACATCGATCACATCTTTGCACAAAAGCATGTGCATCCTTAAACAAGGTCGGCCAAAATAACCTCGACCAAGCACCTTAGTCGTTCTTTGCCCCGCAAAATGACCACCATATGGAGTGGCATGGCACCTTCCGTAATTGATTCCACTCTTCATGCGGAACACAACCTCATTAATCCATCGACAACGCTTATATAAGAAGGGCTCGTCCGTAAGTAATGTTCGACTTGCAAAGAATCTTTTCTTTTGATGGGATGAGAACTCGGGTGTAGCATTCCACATACCGTAAAATTAACAAAATCTGCATACCATGGCATACTACTATGATGCATGCTCATTAGTTGCTCATCCGAGAACATGTCCCTAATACGGGCTTGAGTTGTATCTCCTTCAGATCTTCGGTAATCGAGACAAATGATCCGCTACTTGATTTTACATTCCTTTCATGTCTCTTATTTCCGGATCAAATTCTTGGGAGCAAGATCCACCGACTAATCGTGGCTTCGTGATCTTCCTTCGCGACAAGATACACGATAGTCGCATGATCCGTAGATTATCACTTTTGCTCCTACGAGGTAGGCTCGAACTTTCACGTGCAAATACCACAGCAAGCGCTCCTTTTTCGTCGTGGTATAATTTATCCGGGCTTCCACCGTGGTCTTACTTGCATAGTAGATCGAGTGGAATATCTTACTCCTCACCGCCCAAGACGGCCCCTCAAAGAAAATCACTTGCATCACACATCACCGAAGGCGATGTCCAATTCGACCCAACAATTACCGGGCTGTTACAAGAGCTCGTTTCAAGACTTGAATGCCTTAGAACACTCGGAGTGAAGTCGAATGGCGATTTTGCTCCAAAGAAGGCACATAGGGGCTTAGCGATCTTTGAGAAATCCTTTATAAACCTTTCTCAGAAGCCTCAGATGTCCCAAGAAGCTTCGCACACCTTTTACAAGAGTGGGAGGTGGAAGTTTGTCTATCACTTGATCTTTGCTTTGTCCACTTCGATCCCTTCTTTGGATATGTGGTGACCTAAAGCGATGCCCTCGCACCATGAAGTGGCACTTTTCGATTTAATACTAAGTGTTGTTGCCAACGCCTCAGTGACTTTCCCCAAATTACTTAGGCATATCCCATAGGTGTCTCCAAGACGAAGTCATCCATGAAGATTTCTATCGACGCTCCACCATATCCGAGAATATGGCCATCATGCAACCGAATGTTCTTGTGGCGTACAGAGCCCAAATGGCATTCTTCTAAATGCGAAAGTGCCATAAGGACAAGTGAAGGTGGTTTTGTGTTGATCATTGGATGCAATGGCAATTTGGTGATAACCGAATAACCATCGAGGAAGCGAGAAGAACTCCTTACCGGCTAGTTTATCCAAAGACGTCGATCCATGAATGGTGAGGGAAATGATCCTTCACGGTTGTTATGTTTAGCTTTTCAGTAGTCAACACGTACACGCCATCCCGCTATCACCGCGCTGGGATCAATTCTTGTCGATCGCTTGAAACCACCGTGACTCCGCCCTTTTAGGGACACATTGAACTGGCTCACCCAAGAGCTATCCGAATTGGATATATGATTCCGCATCCACCGCTTGATAACTTCTTTCTTGATTACCTCTTTCATCGTTGCATTGAGACGTCACGATGCTCTATGGAAGTCTTGTGGCAATCTTCCAAAGAATATTTTATGCATGCATTGTGGACGGGCTGATCCTCAGATATCGACAATTGACCATCCAATAGCTCGCCAGATCTTCGCAATACGTAGCAAAGCTTCTTCCCGGTCGGGCTTGAGAATAGCAGAGATAATTACTGGGAGGGTTTCCTCCTCGCCCAGATATGCATATTTGAGATGGTTCGGCAAAGTCTTTAAGATTAACTTTGGAGGTTCTGTCGATTGATGGTTTGGGTGTCTGAATTACCCGATCAGCGAGCCCGCCGACTCGGAGTTCGCCGGGCAAGTGAAATCGACATTTTCCTTCTGAGAGATGTCGACACAACTCTTCGCTTTTCTCCAACTCTACGAGTTCGGCATATGCTTCATCATTAACTCCGAGCTGCGAGTGCGATCCAGATTGTGTCGCGACGACTGCTCCAGACTCGGATTACGAGCATTCCTCCACTTCATCAGGATACTTCATAGCATTGAAAACATTGAAGGTAACCTTCGATCATTGACCCTCATGGTGAGCTCGCCTTCCGAACATCAATTAGAGTTCTTCCGGTTGCGAGAAAAGGGCGTCCCAAAATGATTGGCACTCGTGATCCGCTTCATAATCCAAGATAATGAAGTCGCGCAGAAAGATGAATGTGTCCACTTTACTAATACATCCTCGATTTTCCTCGGGATGAGCCATAGATCGGTCCGCCAATTGCAAGGTCACCTTTGTGGGCCTCGCTTCTCCTATCCCGAGCTTTTAAATATTGAGGCGGCATCAAATTTATCTTGGCTCGAGATCACATAACGACGCACCGACGTCGCGTCCTCCAATCGAGCATGGAATTGTAAAGCTCCTCGGATCTTTCAACCGGAGTGAGCTTGCTCTTTAGCATCGTACTACTACTTTCAGTCAGTGCCACAGTTTCAAACTCGCGCAACCGTCTCTTCTTGGTCAGGATGTCCTTCAAGAACTTAACGTAGTTCGGCATTTGTTCTAACGCCTCTACCAAAGGGGTGTTGATATGTAATTGCTTCAGAACATCGAGGAATCTTCGAAACTGGGTATCCTGCTGCTTCTTCTTCAACCTTTCTGGAAAAGGAGGTGGTGGACGATACACCACTTCGTCCGTAAGGTTCGGTAAAGGATTTGCTGCTGCAGACACCTCGGCATCGCGAGGCTGCTTCGGAGTTTCCGTGGTAGAGACCTGGTTGTCACTTGTTGAGGACTCGGCCTTCTTCTTGGTTCAGCTCACGGTTCCTGCAGACACTTTCCACTTCGTAAAGTGACCTTGACTGTTCTTTATCTTTTAGTGGATTCTCCGTGTCATTGGCGATTTCCAAGAGGTCGGTTTTAATCTCATTGGCTAATTGTCCGATCTGGACTTCCAAATTCCGCAGCGAAGTGGATTGCCCTTGGATTACTGCATCTGTCTTGTCCATGTACTCCTTCATCAAGGTTTCAATAGTCTTGGGCTGTGGGGCGGCTTGTTGCTGCTTTGATTGGAAATTTTGTGGGTATTTGGTTTTCTCAAAATTTCCACCACCACTTGTTCCAGATCCTTGTCCTCCCCAAGAGAAATTAGGGTGTTGTCTCCACCCCGGATTATATGATTGTGAGTAAGGATTATTCCTTTTGGCGGTTCTGGTTTCCCATGTAACATCTTGAAGCTGGGTTTGATGGACAACTCTCAAATGTGTGTCCTTCCCACAGTATACACATGACACCTCGTTTACTTGCATCGTGGGTGCGACCATTGGAGCACTAAATCATTTCTGCAATTTGGATTAGGTACTTGCAATCCTTTTAGCATGTTACTCATGGATGCTACTCGAACATTAATGCCGTCGTGGCATCAACCTCCAAAACACCAATGACCGATTTCTTTCCTATTGGTGCGAGAATTTGACCATTGGCAATTGTTATACGCAATTCTTTCCAAAATCTCGTATGCTTCGTTGTATGACTTGAGAGAATAGCTCCATTTGCGAGGCATCAAGCACCAAACGTGTTGGCGTATTTAGACCATTGTAGAAGGTCTCCGGTTGAATGCGGTGCGGAATGCCGTGATGAGGGCATTTCCGTAGCATTTCCTTATATCGCTCCCAAGCTTCACACACCGACTCTTAGTCGTTCTCACCGAAATGACATGATGTCATTCCGAATCTTGCGTTCTTGGGGCGGAAGTACTTCATCAAAAAATTTTGCCGAGCTCATTCCATGAGGTGATAGAATTTGATGGAAGGTCGTTCACCATGCTTTGCGATCTCGTAGCGAAAAATGGAATAATCAAGTCTCGGTAACCTTCTACCGAACACTGGTAACTTAAATGAGTCGGCCGACCTCCGTGAACGAAGGTGGAGATGTGGATCCTCCGGTGGCTTGACCACTAAATTGCCCCTTGTTTGGAGCATCCAAACATGACCGCTTGATTAGAATCGGTTCGCTTGCACCTCGGGTCTTGTAATTCCGGGTTTAACTCATTAAACTGGGTTGGCATAATCACGGATGCCCCTCTCGGTCGTCAGCAATAACAATGGCATTTCCGCCATGATGTGCCCTCCTCCGGTGTCGCCATCTTGGCTTGCGCTCTGCGAACTTCGTTCTTTGGCGCCTTTCCTCTACGAAGGTGCGTTCAACCTCTGGATCTAGCGGTGGGTCACTTGCGCTTTTGCTTGCGATAAACCACAATACCGAGCCCCTGCTCACAAAAAGGCGATAACGAGTGAGTCACGATCACAAAGAAACACAAAATTACAATATCCAAGTAATTTATAATTGGCAATCCCGACAACGGCGCCAAAAACTTGTCGATTCCTAATCGGTTCAATGATATAATGCATACGCAAGTGCACGTAGTCAATAAGTAATACGGAAGTATTCCGAGATCGAATCCACAGGGAATGCACTTTTAAATCACGAGATTGTAACTTTGCAAAATAAGGGAGATGTGAGGCTGATGCAATTAGAATAAAACACCAATGAACCGAAATTAAGCGACTTCGACACAACGAAGTGAACAATGACACGCATAATGAGGAGATTATGTTATCAAGGCAGAAAGCAGACTTGATCTCCGATTCCACCCATGCTCTTCTAATCATGCTACAAAGATTATCTTTGCATCATCACTATGACATGAACTCCTTTGATTCTTAGTATTTTCCAAATCTAAGATTATATTCTATAGATCCAGTCCATATATTCCTATATCGAATCTCTTAGAATATCATTACTAATTCATTCATATTTGCCACGCAAGGTAAATGCATATTCCTATGCTATTCACACACATAACATTAAAATCATGTTCTTACGCCGCTCTATTGTTTTCCATTCTATAATAACTTTCCAAAGAATTATAAAACTAAGATCGACTAATGGTGATCAATCACAAGTAAGATAAAACAATCCCAACAAAGCAATAGTGATTTAGCAAGACAAGCGAGAACCGAGCTCGTCCCGAGCATAGGTTTACTCAAGAAATCAAGTCATAAAGATTTAGCTCATAGCGAGGTGCTCAACAATATTGAAACAAGTAATGACCATAACAAATTAACAAGGTTTAAAGAACCGATAAAGAATTTAGTTGTTTGAATCGTGTGCTAGCTCTTGGATCGTCGTCTCTTTCGATGACTTCCTCTCCAAGAATTTGCACCTCCTTCCTTTTCTCGGATGTTTCTTTCTCTCTATCCTCTCCAACTCCCAATTGTCGATCTTCGCTCGATTGTTGCCAACTCCTTTAATAACAACCTCAGCGCTTTTGAGAGGTGCGTGTGCACCGCCAACGCATTCGTTCCCGATCCTTTCTCTTTTCGATTAGCTCGAGCGAGGCGTAACAGCGTGTCTCTATTCATTTCGTCAGAGCCGCCGCCACGTGGCCGTGGTCCCGTGATTTCTTCTTCGTTGTTAACCCGGACTTTCCATGCTGCTTGCTAGCTTCCGTAAGCACGGCTTCGTGATTTCGCTTTACCGAGCTCGGCTCTTACGGGCTTGACATTGCTAACGAGTCAACCTTGCTTTATGAATGCGAGCTCATCCATGCTTGCGGTGAACTTCCGTCATGAGCTCGACTTGATTACGAGCTCGCTCCACTTTCAACCTTGCTGAGGAGTTGAACACTTAGCTTTCGAGCTTGCATACTTGCCATTGAGCTCGCTGTACTTTGCTTACTGACTCGCGCACTCCAAGGAACTTAACCTTGCCTCTTTGTTATTTCCTCTTCCCGCTACATACCGCAAATTGATAAAATAAAGCATAAAACGCACAAAATACCTCTTATCCCCAACCGACTCAATCCTACACACACCCACACGAAAACAAGACAAACACATGCAAGACAAGGACAAGCGGTGACGTAACATACAACAACCGAGGCTTTTATCATTAAAAGGCCTATAATAACACTTTTACAAGAGTTATCATTGACGAACAACCCTCCCACTACGACGAGGCGCTACAGGCACAATGACAACGGTGGGTGCAGTAACTTGTGGTTCTCTATCTTGCACAACTTGCTGGGTAGGTGCCACTTGTACGGTCAGTATCTCCAGTGAAACTCGACCCACTTTAATTTCTTGAAGTATCTGGTGTCGATCCCTCCCACTAGACATGACATCTCGTACCTTTGGTCTAATCGGTGGTGGAATACGATCATCTTCTAATTCTTGAAGAATGATTTCAATTTTTGGATTTATGGTTTTTCATATAGTCATCTTCTAATCCTTAGGACTATAGAATAAACCATCTTTCGTCCCTCTAGGATAGCCAATAAACAGTCTTGCATCAGATCTAGCCTCCAACTTGTCGGCCTTTTTGTTGGCACATGTCTTGGATCGCCTATATCCTTATGTGGTTTAAACGGGCTTGCGCCCAAACCACAACTCAAAGGGATCTTTTCGACCGACTTGGATGGTACTAGATTTAGCAAGTATCGCCGTTCTAAGGCATACCCCGAGCTAAATAGGTAATGTTGCATAACTCATCATTGATCTAACCATTTCTAAAAGAGTCCTATTTCTTCGCTCGACACATCATTTTCTTGTGGTGTGCCGGTGTAGTCTTGTTGGGAAGTAATCCCACTTCACTAGATAGTCCATGAACTCGTTCTTGAGGTATTCGCCACCGCGATCAGACCATGATGACTTGATACTCTTACCAAGCTTAGTCTCCACTTCCGCCTTAAACTCTTTGAATTTCTCAAAGCACTCGGACTTGTGGTGAGCGGTATACGTATCCGCACCTTGAGTAATCATCAATGAAGTGACAAAATACTGCGTACCCTCCACGAGCTTGTGTGGACATCGGTCCACACAGTCGAATGGACTAGCTCAACACTTCTTTGGCTCTATAACCCTTCGCTTTGAAGGGTGCGGTCGACATCTTTCCTTCTATCACAGATTCGCGATCGGGAGCAGATGGCGTGAAATCACCCAACGCTCCATTCTTAGCCGTCTTTGGATCCTATTTAGATTGATGTGACCTAATCTAAGATGCCATAGAAATGTGGAGTTATTTTGCGAAGAAAACATCCTCTTTTTAAGGTTTGATGAAGATGCAACATAGTTATAGGTATTATGTTTGGCAGAAATAGTATAAAGCGAATTATATAATGTGCCACCACAGATAACTTAGTCATTTCTTATGATAGAAACACCACTATCAAGAATAACAGAATATCCATAAGTAAATAATTTCGAAATAGAAACAAGGTTCCGTCGAAAATCTGGCACATATAAAACATCCTTTAAAACTAAAACCGTTCTATCAAAACATAAAGTAACGTCTCCGACTGCAACGGCCTCGACTTTCGCCGTGTTACCCATGGAGATCGTTATCTCGCCATCACTCAGCTCCCTTGTCCGTAGGAACCCCTGCAAGGTGTAACAAACATGATCAGTCGCGCCCGTATCTACTACCCAAGAATGGGTAGAACAAGTCGCTAAGCATGTCGTTACTAAAGCAAATGGCGTACCTTGAGCCTTGAGCATCGGGCACTTGCCTTCAATGCCGATCTTTGCGCAAGCACTGCCCTCCGTTTGGCTTCTTCAAGCCTCGGTGGCGATCGTGTTCTTGTTCCCATTACTCCCACTATTTCCTCGCCTTTACCACCTTTGGTGCCCCTTTTTCTTTTTCCATTTTTCAACGAAAAATTTGGGCCCCTAGATGTGCTAGCAAGAGCATGTGCTCCTTTACCCATAACCCCTTCCGCGGCCACGAGATCATTAAGCAACTGACTAAGTGTATACTCGGTCTTGCTCATGATCGCATTCACGCGAAAGTTCTCAAAAGACTTAGGCAGTGTGTTGAGGATGATATCAACCTTGACTTCGCCGTCAATACCTTCTCCCAACTGATCAAGGCTATCCATGAGATGAGTCATGTGGGAGACATGTTCATGGACCGAACTTCATTCTTCCATCTTACACGCCAAGATTTCTCTCATTGTGTGGAAGCGGATTGTCCGATCCATTGTCAAACTTACTCTCGAGACTTGACCATATTTCGTCGCGTCTCACCATCGATCGATCTTGCACCGCAAACCTTTGGACATAGTAGTCATCATATAGCATTTGGCCATATTGTTCGACTTATGCCAAAGTGCTTGACTCTCATTGCTCATTAGTCGATCGTCGATAAGGCGTCGGGTTTGGGAGTAGTGAGAACAAACATGTGTTCTTCAAACGATAAAACATATTCCATGTTACGTTTCCACTCGATAAAATTCGGACCGGATAAGGTTTTGTGCGAGCATATTGATAATCTGTGTAAGAGACATGTCCGAAAAGACAATGTAAACACATAAGCATCGATCGCATAATTGTAACAACAATATTGTAACCTTTTGATAAAACAATATTGATTGAAACCTCCAATCGCCCAAGGAATTCCACATGCAAGCCACGCGTGTGGGCGTTTACATGAACCCTCGACCGGACTAAAATATACCTTTTAGTCGTTTAATTTCAATCCATGTCAACTTATCCTTATGACAAATGAAATTAACGATTGGACCTTACTAGACCACATCACTATCGCAAGAAGGGACTAGGTGGGAAGTTGTACTGAGGTGATGTCTAAGCAATGACCACAATTTTAACGAAAATGAATTCTTAGAATGGCATACTCACTCCGGACCATACCACTTCCAATTCAAATTCTTTTGTTATCTCATTTTAAAACTATCTCTAGAGAACTTATGAAAATCGCACATGCAAGCCAAGCGTGTGGACGTTTACACATGAAACACCCACTTCTCAATAGATTTAAAATGTTTTATTTAGAAATCTCATCTAACAAACTTATGACAAACAGTGCAAGCAAGCCACGCGTGTGGACGTTTACTCACAATGCGCATCACTTTGTTTAGAGATCAAAAAGTGGAGGTCTTGACATTTTAATTTTAAAAATTAATATGTCGAGTTACTTGCTTAGTCTTTTTGTTCAAAAGGTTTGTCCATGCAGATCACGTAATCCTAGCATACTTTTCTATAGAACTCAACATGTAAAACATGCTCGCAGAATTCTAAAATATGCTTGATAAACGCAATAAACCTAGCATGCTTACTATGCGCATCCAATCACGAAAACATATAACATGTTTATCCACGTAATTTAAACATACATAGCATGCTCTTTGCATAATTTAAACATCCACGACATGCTATGAGCGATTAAAAATAAAATAAAGCGTTCATCGTGGCCCACTCGTGGAACCTGCACTTTCCCCGCCTAATCTATTACATAGAAATTGCAAAGCATGATCTTCAATCTCGGCAGGCCTCGCGTGCAGGCACGGACCGGATTCGTCAAAACCAGATTCGCCAAAAATCGATCCGGGTCGGGTCGGCCAAAATGGATCGGGTCGCGCCAGGGCACGACCCATGCGCGCCAAGATTGCGTCGCCGCCTTGCGTCTTCGCGGCGCCTCACGGTCGCGGCGTGACCGCGACCGTCGAGCACGCTTGCGCACGCCACGCGCTTCGCGCCCGTCGCCGCTACCGTGCGCATGCGCGTTACCTCACGGAGTCTTCGCGGTCGCTGGCTCGCCGCGAGTGGCGCCGGGATCTCGCCACGACAAGCGCGCCCATCGCCCCCCGCGCGCACGATGCGCGCGCCGCCCACGGACGCGAGTGCGCCCGCGACCCTCCCGCGCCACCGTGCGCGCACTTTCGCCGCCGAGCGGTCTTGAGGCATCTGCGCAAGCGCACGCCCGCACCGCCGGCCTGCCGAGCCGTGCGCTGCTCGTGTCGCCCGGCCGTCGAGAAACACGCGCAGCAGCCGAGGGGCGTGCTACGAGCACCGAGCACGCCTTGCGTGCCGTCGCCCAGCGCACCCTTCGCGTCGTGCGTTCGGTTTCTCCGACGTGTCTTCCGTCATCTCGTTCTTCGTGCTTTGTCTTCATTCTTCTTTTACGGATAAGATTTACGGTGAAAAAATCTAATCTAACCACGGATTTTCGTGGTGAAAAACAAAATCCGACAAAATACAAAGCGAGCCACGATGAGCATTTATTCACAATTAATTAAAGCGCGACGTTATAATCAAGCGTGAATTAATCCAACGAGCCAAATCTCGATCCCGTGCTCGATACCAATTGTGGAAAGGCGGGTTTAACCTCCGAGGATCTATCTTGGATGTTTAATTCACCATACATTGATTATATTCTAGCATGCACCTATATAATTAATTGCAACACGTAGGGGTTTTCTCGTGTTTACCTTTGAATGCATCGGGCGAATGGATCGAGACTCGCACTTTGATCTTACGGATCTGTATCCGGTTGCCCAATCTCCAGCGTCGGTGAGGACGATCTATGGAGAATGCCACGAAAATCACCATCTTCTCTCTATGACTTTCGAAAATTTCTCTCCCAAGGACTATGGGATTCTCGAAAATTATGGTGTGGATAATTAAGCATTAGCTTTGATTCTATCTCTTACCTTATATTTATAATGCACTATCAAATCCCACAAGGAAATGATTTATGCATATCCCATAAATATAATAATATCCTTATAGGATAAAGAGAATAAAATCTATCCATATAGAGATGTAGGGGCCGATTTTCCTTCAAGCTACGGGGACTGGATGGGCCCAAGGATCAAATGCAAGGAATAAAGATGGGCCTCAAATAAATTAATTATCTTATGTTCGGCCCGAACATAAATTAATTTATAAACATTCATTCATGCCACTAGAGAATAAATCTTGACTTACCCTTTATTACCGAAGGTGAGTCGAACTGCACTTAGACATTACTGAATCCTCGTATTTAAGATATCGCCGTCCATTAATTATTTAGAGCATTCGATTTGCTTAAAATAATTAATATCTTTAATTCCTTAAGTAGTACCACTCAACCTTATTATTGTACTTGAGCTAACTCAACTGCAGGGTTTAGTATAATAAACCTTTGAGCTCCTTAAGGGGCGTCATCATCCTAGCGGATACGGTGACTCGATACGATAACTAACATGACATACAAGCACTACCACCACCCAAGATGCGGAGAATATTGGGTTAGAACATATAACCCTCACCCATAACAAGTCAAAGTGATGGTCGAGAACTCATACTCACCTAATACCTTATCGAGGTTTAGATCATCGTAAGTCACCGAGATCTAGGTTCTTCACGACGGTCAGATAGAAGAACTCATCTCACCGTGATCCATCAATACGTCAGAGACGTACCAGTATAGACAAGCAACCAAACCAAGTCACTTCTTATCTACACCGCAGCCTATACCGATAACTCGACCTCAAGTTGTCTCAGCTGTGATACTTTTTATATCTCATTAAGCTTGACCAATCATACAGACTTCTGTGATCTTCTACACACTGTATGATCTAACTCATATATGAGATAAGGGGACACATGTATATGCAATCAAGTAATCAATTCAGATAGGAGATTGTAATAGTGGTAATAGGAAACATT
Organism: Salvia rosmarinus; assembly: GCA_036937905.1. Taxonomy (NCBI): domain Eukaryota; kingdom Viridiplantae; phylum Streptophyta; class Magnoliopsida; order Lamiales; family Lamiaceae; genus Salvia; species Salvia rosmarinus. Next base: position 1,154,089 of record JAODLM010000354.1, read on the forward strand.
GTATACAAGCTCAACCAAAACTGCTTTCAGTATACAAATCCAACAGCTGCAGTACATTTTTTAGTGAGCAACTACTCAGTTATTATACATAATAAAGAGAAGAACTACAAGTAATGGATCTAAACCAAGAATCCAGCATGTAGCACAAGAATTAAAAGCTGATGTAGACACCATTCCATGCAAGGCAAGTCTCATGATTGACGACTGCAAATGCAAAAATAAATCACAGCAGTTCTCGCAAGCTTGAAAATCCCACCAGAAGCCCCATCAGCTAGCTTGTTGATGTTATGGGATTGTAAAAGATTTTTGTTTTCCTTCTGTGGTAGGGTTGGCAGAATATTACTCTCAAACTGACGAAAGACCTGTGGCTCCTCTGGTTCCTGTTATGGTCAATATGACATGAGTATACAGCTCTTCATAGAGGAGTAAGAAGCTCCAGTCATCTTCTGCTCATCATCGCAGTGCTTCACATGCAGCAAACAGAAATCCTGTTTTAATGGATCAAATACATGCGGCAAACAAAAAATTAATAAAAGATTCTTTTGCCTCCTTTAACCGTTGACGAGCGTCTTTATCTATTGAGATTTGAAAATTTAACGGAAACTCAAGTGCTGAATATAAGGATGTGGTCTTTATTTTATATTTTATGTAGGGTCCATAAAATGTTAGGATCGGGGCTAGTACCTAGATCGACACACTAGTACCGGGATCTCTTTGCAGAGATTTGTTGATGGCATGATGAGTTTCGCAATAGCTAGCAGACTGAAGCCTAATGTAGCATTCTTCTGCCCATTAGCAGTTTTGAATTCTAATGTTTCTTTGATAAGCTACACAAATGTTTAGGTACCGACTCTATTTGATGTTATGCAGCTAATACTTCTTTGAGTCACCTGTTGGGATTTCTTGACCTCATCTAATGATACGCAGCGGAATGTATACAGTCAAGAACGGATCTAGATCTATAATTAATGTACGAAGAGCTCTATGTACACGTAGGATAGATAACTTACGTGTTAGCAATGCTTCCAATGAATTTGTAACGCTTCCAAGCTTCCAATTAATCCTTCGAGATCGTTTCCACAACTATGGTATCCACGTATATTGAATCAGGTGCAGGAACAATTCCTCGGTATCAAAATTCAACGAGAGAAGCCAAGAATCTCCTATTGAATTTTTCAGTAGTTTTTCTCAAAGTGTTTTCTGTAATGTACTCACGTTCATCTCTACTTGAATAACTTCCATTATAAAATAAAACCACCCACTACCTAGTTTGTATGGGCTTTAGGTTTAACTAATTAATGGTCCAACAATTAATTAATTAAGCCCATAATCTAATTTCTAGTCCATTTAACTTTCAATCTCCCACTTGGACTAGTATTAGACAATATACAGTGCACTATGCATGTACCCTTGAACTGATTAACAATACATTTGATAGTGTGACCCAATAGGCTCTCATTACCGATGATGATCTAATCAAAGTCTGCACAAAACTCTTGGACTGCGTTGTGCAGCGAACTCGATATATGACGTACGTTTACATGGAAAACAGTAAACAAACCTTTACATGAAGTTTATGTAATATCATTTCATTCATGACATATTCGATTGAGCCTAGGATTTTGCTATGTGTCTATCCCAATAGCCCAACCATTTTCTCATCTTTATTATAAGATCCATATGATCATATTCAATTACTTTAATTGAATGTATCTCGCATCGCCAATCTAATCGATGAATGAATCTCATTCTTAGCTCAACTACCATTTCATTTGTCTCATGATGTACCCAATCCAAGCCGCTCTTGCCACTGCATAGCGTTGCCTTGGTCAAAGTCACAAAGACTCAACAAACAAAATGTGTAATGACCTCAAGTCTAAGGACTATTACATACTTCACACACTAAGAAATCGTAGACATCAAACAAACGATTTAATAGTAGGGTATACCAATACTCCAAAGTATTCATGTGTCCATCACGGATATCAAATATCTCGTAGTTGTGAGAACCACTACATTCTCTAAGAATGTGACGAGACTACATGCTAGCCTATGACATATCATCAATATCTCATTCTTGATGATCATTGGTCGTATTATTTTAGAATTATACTATATCATTGATGTCCGGCAAAAATGCGGTGATAATTCAAGGAACAAATAAGTGAATAACGACAAACATCAAAATAATTATTCTATTAAATGCACAAAATCCATAGATAAAACATTATCTTCGATTGTGATCAAAAGAAAGTATGTCTCAACAAAGGAGTTTCTAAAACATACAAACTATAAACTCCCACTGAAATTTTCCACATGTCTAACACCCAAGCTCTCAAAATGTTTGTTGTGTTTTTCTATACACAACGGCTTGGTAAAAGGATCAGCTAAGTTATCGTCAATGGGTACTCTTTCTAATTTTACATGTCACATTTCTATTATTTCTCTAATCGATGATATCGCTTCGAACATGCTTGTTTCATTTGTGGTTCTTGGTTCCTTTGCTTGCCGATCGCACCAAGATTGTCACGAACAATGGTATCGGACCGCTTGCACTTGAACAACATCCAATTCTTTCACAAACTCAGTGGCAACCACCCTTTAGCGACTTGATGCGACAATATACTCGGCTCGTGGTGGTTCGGCAAGTAGTAGTCATTTGAACTGCTCCAACTCACCGCTCCACCATTGAGGATGAAAACATATCCAGATCGAGACTTATAGTCGTCATGGTCTTTGGAAGCAAGATCGTGTACCCGACACCGATAGCTCGTCGCCCACCATAGACTAAGAAATATTCTTTAGTCCTTCTAAAGTACTTAAGAATAGTCTTAACAGCTTTTCCAACGTTCCTCAACGGATTTTGTCAAATCATCATTATGCTAAACGACAGGCCACATCCGCCTAGTGCATATTATGGCATACATGATTGATCCTATAGTCAAGCATATGATATCCTTTTCATGCAAGCAACTTCTTTGTCATTAGAATGACAATCCTTCTTAGACAACTTGATGCCATGTCCCATAGGAAGAAATCATTTCTTAGAATTTTCCATTGAGAAACACCGTAGCAATTTGTCTATGTAAGTGGATTGTGACAGCCCCAACAATCTATTAGGTCTATCCCTATAGATCTTGATCCCAAGGATGTAGGAGGCCTCATCGAGATCCTTCATCATAAAGGATTTAGACAGCCAATCTTTCACGGATTGCATCATGGATCGGTCGCTCCCTATAATCAGAATGTCATCAACATATATGACAAGGTAGACAACGTTTCCATTCTTACGCTTACTATAAACGCAAGGATCCTCTTTGCTTCTGACAAAATCAAACAATTTGAAGCTCACAAACAAATATTCCAACTCCTCGATGCTTGCTTAAGTCCATAAACGGACTTCTTTAGCCTACATACCGCATTCGCCTCTCTTGGACACAAAACCTTCAGTCGAGTCATGTAGACATCACCTTTAGTTCTCCATTGAGAACGCGGTTTTGACATCAATTTGCCAAATATCAAAATTATAGTATGCAGCTATTGCAAGTAAGATCCTAATGGACTTGATTTTGGCAACCGTCGAAAAGGTCTCATCGTAGTCAATGCCTTCACGCTGACTATAACCCTTACACCGACGAGCCCAAGTTTTGTGCTCTTTTACTATGTCTTGTCTAGGTCTAGATCGAGTCTTTGTGTCTTTCTTGTTGTGTTTTGTGTCCGGAGGACACATTGGTCTACAAGGAACAAGGCGAGGCGTAAATGGGCAAGAAGGAGTGGAACTTGCTTGGCGGGTGAATAGAGATACGATGCACCTCGAGGGCACAAGGAGCTTAGCTCACACCGGGCTTCAAACTCCGAGAGTGTCCGTTTCACGGCGTGACCTCCTTGCTGCACCGCACAAGTTCAATCTCCGTAGGGTAGGCTAATGGGCAAGCGAAGTGAAGGCGGCGAGACCAAGAGGAAGAAGGAGGCAAGAGAAGACGGAGAGAGAGGTGATGGGCAAGATACGCGAGATCCGGACGGATCTCGCTAAACCGGAAAGGACGCTACGACACGAATCTCATGAACCGGAGGAGATCATCCTGATCCATCTCGACAAGGAAAGAGCGCCGATCGGCAAGGAAACCCTAAGGTCTTCCACCAATGGGCCATCACCATCGCGGATCCCTCTCTCGGCCTATATATATAGGATGAATACGCGACTTGTGCGTATCATAGTCTCTTCCGCTCTTCCACACTCTTGTTCCTGTTTTCTTAGCATCTGAATTATAATCACACCCCACCACCACGTACATTAAGTCCCTTCGAGGCAAACACTTATTATTTTGCTATCAGATGTTTTGCGTGCTGCACTTTGGGCTCGCCGCTTCTATTTCGCTCAATTAATAGTAAGTTGGTTCCGCTTAATTATGGTTTCAATTAATCGTTGATGTTTAATTATTTTATGCCTAGCTAAGTCTTTATTCGGTTTGGGCGTGGCTAAGTGGAGCATGATTAATATAACTCGAGAGGTCTAAGTAGGCATTACGATCTGCATGGGTGTGTTCCCAAGCACTAGGTCCCGGCATTATATAACTTAACCAAACTCGGTGTGTAGGTTGCAATAACATAGTGGGTAAGGGAGGTCGTAAGTAATAATTCGATTAAGGTGTGTGGTGTCCCGCACCCCAAATAGTACGATGTGGGCGAGTTCGAGAGTCATAGCATTGCCTTTGCCAATACCGGGTCCATCTAGATCATAACGTCAGCGTAGCTTGCATGTACCGAGGTGTCCTCGTGCATGGGCATTACGGGTTAGATAGTTTGCATAGGGTGTCCTTGCCTTCTTTACACATAAAGGATAGATTTGGAGGGTGCGTCGTGGGCGTGGCGTGACAACGGGTCACGACGTATGTCTCTTATAAGGTTGACGATGTCATGTAGAAAACCTTTGCACCTAGGACCGAGTGTTAATCGTCTTCACGGTTGTTGCCCAAGCCGCACTCCTTATTATTTGATATTCGTTGAGATTGTTTCGTGTTACTTTAGTCTTTCCTATAGAGATCAAGATAATTACACCACCCTCATTCCTTTTAAGTGACATCGTGACATCGAGATTGCTACACCAACTCCTCGTGGATCGACCCTATACTTATCGGCGGCTACCGTGATGGGCAATAGGTTATAAATTTATTTTGAACGCTAAACCACGATGTCGAATTGGCGCTGTCGGGAGTTGCGCATTCCAAAGAGTATCTCTATTTCTTGAATTTATATTGCTTTATCATTGCTACGACCTAACCTTGCAGGAGAAAACGGAAGACTTTGTACGATCCCGAGATCGAAAAGCACGCAAGGCGGAGGAGAGCAAGAAGACGGAGGGCACGACAAGTCTGCGAGGCGGCTAATCCGTAAGAGAACCCGAGGGCAATACGATGGGTGAACAACCGCTAGTGGAGTGGACATTGAGGGAAATGGTGTTCCTAACAACCGTAACTCGAGGCCAACGGGCATCACTTTGCCCGCGATCAATGGCAACGGGAGATGAAGCATTCTTCATCCAAATCCTCCCGATTCGCTGACATGCCCGGGAGGATCCACAAAGGCATTTACAAGATTTCGAGATGGCGTGTGGGACTATCCGCGCCAATGAAAATCTTGAGAGTATGTGAGATTAGTGTCATTCCTTCTCTCCGCATGATGGGCAAGAGAATGGCTCACACTTTGCCCGCTGGAAGTGTGACCACGTGGGCACAACTTCACGAAGTTCCTCGAGAAGTACTTTCGTCACCGATTCGTAACATGAGGAAAAGGATAAGCAAGATCAAATGGGCACGGAGAGACCTTTATGATTATGGGAAGGTTTAAACAAGTGCGAGCGAAATGCCCTCAACATCAAATTCCGGATCATGATCCGATCCAATATTTCATGGCCGGGTTGAGGCAACAGAGAAAATTTGGGTGAATGCAGCTTGTGGAGGATCAATCTTCAATAAAGTTCCCGTGAGGCCTTTAGATCTGGGCGAGATGGTCAAGAAAACAGAGACGAATGAGGAGAAGTTCAGAAGCCGCCGCTACTTCTTCAACCGTGGAGACCAAGTCGATAAACTCAGAACCTATTCGACAAGTTCATAACCAACACAGATCGTGACCGGGACCGTAAGGCAAGGGCAAAAGAAAGCTAAAGTTTCACAAATAGGCGCCGCGTGACACATCACACGGATCAATGCCCCACACTGCTTGAAGAAGAAGTCAATGCGGTGGGTCGAATGGTAATGGGCAATACGAGCAGAGGAGATATGGAGGAACCACGAAAAATTTAGGTGGTCTAACAACCCGCAAGGCGGGACAACAATAGCGGCGAAGACGGGAGGCGGACAACAACACCATACGTAAATAATCAGTGACTAAAGCGGTGGGCCATCGTTATCGAACTTGTGCACACTATGGCACGAGAAATGTGAAGGCTCAACAAGAGAACGAGAAATTCAAGGTCGAGACAAGAGGAGCCCTCCGAGCCTTAGGAACCAAGTTTCCCAATCGACGGTCGCCGAACGCGCCTTGAGAAGAAGCAAGGAAATTTACCTCCTCAAGTGGAGGTAAACGAGTTAGCCCAACTGAATGTTGTAGCCCTAAGAAGTGGGAAGAAGCTGCCAGAGAAAGTTTTCATGCCTAAGACGACGCAGACATGCCCAAGTGGAAGATCTCACGTAACACAATGGTCAAGATGACAATGATCAAGAGGAATCGCCAAGGAAAAGATAGAAAAGAAGAGGCAATCATTGAGCCAACCTATGTCAAACCTAATCCTAGGTTTTACCTCCCTTCCGTGCAGATTGCCAAGAACAAGAGAGAGGAAGAAATGAGCGAGATGTATCGCGTGTTTCGTAAGGTGGAAATTAATATACCGCTCATCATCGCCGGGCACGATGCCAAATGGGCAAAGTTCATGAAAGAATTGTGCACGAGAAAGGTGAAATACAAAGATGATGCAAAATTCAAGTGAGAGAATGTATCCCAGATCCACAAATAAAATTGCCCGAGAAATGTGGAGATCCAGGATGTTTTTTATTCCTTGCGTAATAGGCAATACGAGGATCGAAAGGGCCATGCCGGATTTGGGGCATCTATAAACGCCATGCCCTTGTCAATGTTCAATGAATTAAAGGTGGGAACCCAAGCCAACACGAGTGGTTATCCAATTAGCGTATGTGTCCAACGCTTATCCGTATGAATCATCAAGACGATTGGTCAAAGTGGAGGAACTCATATTTCCAAATGACTTCTACGCTCGGATATGGGCACGATGGGTAACAAATCCTCGCTATGCTCTTGGGTCGACCATTCATGAAGACCCGTAACTAGGATTGATTGCGACACGGCAAATTATCATGTGAATTGACGGCGAGACGGTGACCTTCAACATCTTCAAGGCCATGGAGCATCCTATTGATATTGAGGTCGTGGAATTCATTGATCACATTGAACCCATGGTGGGAGACATCCCACCCGAGATAGGTTTACAAGATCCGCTGGATGCAAAGAATTCAAAGTGGTCTTAAGGAGGATGGCGCACGAAGAAGCGATTTTATGGGCAATGTCGGGAGGCCGGCTTTATTTGCGGAGCGAACCCGAGGGACTCAAGTGGTCAATATACGAGAACATGCCCAAGTCAAGGAAGAAGAAAAGCTCGCTCCATCCCTTATGAGAGCACCGCAACTCGAGCTAAAACTCTTCCTCACCACCAAGTACATCTTTCTAGGAAGGACGACACACCGCCGTGATCATCAATGCTAAACTCAGTCCGAGTCGAGGAAGTAGAAGTGTTATCGGGCAATACAAGGAAGCTATTGGATGGACATTGGTCGACATCAAAGGCATCGCCCTTCCATATGCTCACAATATTCGATGGGAAGAAGTTAAACCAAGACGCGATCAACAAAGGAAGTTGAACCCAGCTATGAAGGAGGTAGTCATGAAGGAGATCTTGAAGCTTCTCGACTGGGCATCATATATCCCGTGACGACAAGAATGGGTCAGCCCAAGACACGCCGTGCCCAAGAAGTCGTGCATTGTGTAGTGAAAACGAGAAAGGAGAGCTGATCCCAACAAGGCTCCAAACAGTTGGAGGATGTATCGACTATCGAAGCTCAACACGGTGACCGAAAAGATCACTTCCCATTACCTTCATTCGAGATAGATGAAAGGTTAATGGAAACAAATTCTTTTTTTTTAGACGGATACTCGGGCTACATGCGAGATATGGGTTGCCCAGGTGATCGAGGATAAAACTACTTTCACATGCCCATTCGAGACATTTGCCTACGAAGAATGCCTTTCGCTTATGTAATGCCCTCAGGACATTTCAATGATGCATGATGAGCATCTTCTGACCTATTGGAGAAATGCATCGAGGTCTTTATGGACTACTTTACCGCCTATGGGGAATCATTCGATGAGTGCTTGACAAATTTGGAGGTAGTCCTACGAGATGTGTCGAAAAGAATTTGATCCTAAATTATGAGAAATGTCATTTCATGGTACGAAGGGATTGTTCTTGGGCACGTGGTGTCCGAAAGAGGATAGAAGTAGATAGAGCTAAAGTAGAGATCATCGCCAAATTTCCTATCCAGCCGAAGAAAGCAAGTGTGAGGTTTCGGGCACTGGTTCTGAGAAGATTTGTGAAGGACTTCGCAAAGATCGCCCACTATGACACGACTACTCCGAATGATGTACCATGGAATTCGATGAAGAGTGTAAGATAGCTTTTGATACTCGAAGAATAACTTAATTTCAAGACCGATCATTCAACCCCCGATTGGGGCATGCCGTTTGAAGTTATGTGCGATGCAAATGGCACCGTGGGAGTCGCTTGGGACAACGAAGAGGAAAGGAAAGTCATGCTATATACTATGCCTCAAGAACTCTCAATGCAGCCCAATGCAACTACAAGACGACCGAGAAAGATCTCTTGGCGGTCGTCTTTGCTGAAAATTTTGATCATATCTCATCGGGCCAAGACAATCGTCTACACCGATCATATCGCCCGAGATACCGATGGCCAAGAAGAGTCAAAGCCACGACTAATCGATGGATCTTGCTTCTCCAAGAGTTCGATGTAGAAATCAAAGACAAGAGTGGAGCACAAAACCTTGTGGCCGACCACTGAGTAGGATATTGAAGGAGAAGACCGGTGCCCATTGCGAGAGACATTCCACAAGAACATTTGTACTTCATTCGTGGCACGACGGAGTTCGAGCCATGGTATGCAGATTTGGTGAATTACAAAACCTTTGGAGAACTCCCCTGGGCTCACTACGATCAAAGAAACAAGATCAAGGCAGACTGTCGAACCTACATATGGGATGAACCCTACTTATGGAGAAAGTGCGCTGATCAAGTTTTGCGACGTTGCGTGCCCGAAACTGAGATCAAAGATATCCTGAATCATTGCCACTCAAAAGAATGTGGAGGTCACTTTGGGCACAAGAGGACAGCGAGAAAGGTTTTAGACAGCGGATTCTTCTGGCCCACGATATTCAAAGATGCTTATGAGCTGTGTAAGCAATGCAAAGAGTGTCAACAAGAAGGAAATATCACAAAGAGGAATGAGATGCCCATGATACCTATCCTTCCCGTCGAAATCTTTGATGTATGGGGGATGGACTTTATGGGACCATTACCGAGCTCAAGGGGCAATGCGTACATCTTGCTTGCAGTGGATTATGTCTCGAAATGGGTTGAGGCCAAGGCAATTATCACGATCAAGGAACCCATTTCGCAACACTACTTTCACCAAATTGTTCGAGAAACACGGTAACCCATCGTGACTACTACCTCACCATCCGCAGCTAATGGGCAAGCGGAGTTGTCCAATGTAATAATCAAGACTATACCGAGGAAGGTAGTGGGACCTACGGTAAGGACTGGAGCACTCGTCTTGATGACGCGCTATGGGCATACAGAACTGCATACAAGACCCCCTTGGGCATGTCACCATACCGAATTGTGTTTGGTAAGATGTGTCATTTACCAGTGGAACTAGAGCACAAGGCATTTTGGGCAGTGAACAAGCTCAACTTTGATTGGGACCGTGATGGCCAAGCTAGAAAGCTTCAGCTTCAAGAACTGGAAGAAATAAGGCTAGAGGCCTATGACAATGCTGTTGTATATAAAGAAATACTAAAGGAGGCACATGATCGTCTTATCAAAGCCAAGTCATTCGAGCAAGGTCAATTGGTGCTTTTATACCAGTCTCGATTCAAGTTGATGTCGGGCAAGTTAACAAGCAAGTGGTGCGGACCATATGAAGTAAAAACTCAATTTCCGAATGGAGCTGTCGAGGTCGTAGACCTGAAGACGAAGAAGATCTTCAAGGTCAATGGGCAGCGTCTGAAGGCTTACTATGGGCATCACGAGGTAGATCCAGGGGAATTGCATCGAGTGCAAGCCCTCGACGGGAAGAGTAATAAAGAGGTCCGTCGAGCCACGACGATAACCAGCGGCCGCCGTGAGGCAACCGGTATTTTATTTGCTTCGTTGTTGTTTTTCTTTTGTTTTGTTTTTTTTTGGCTTTGCTCCTGTTTTGCGTGTGGTGTTGTGTTGGTATAATTACGGGAACCTCGGGATAGCGAGGAAAGATGAGGACATTAAAGCCCGCTTGACCAGGATGAAGGAACAACATAAAGCGACCCATGATGCCCTGATAGCCTACTTTGCCCACGCTGGATTCTGTATCCGCCTCCCCTGACCTTTGTCCTCCCTTTTTTTTTTTTTTTTTTCGTTTTGTTTGTTTTTTTTTGTTTTTTTTGTTTGTTTTTGTTTTGTTTTGTTTTGTTGTTGTTGGTGGTCAACCCTTTCTCACCTACTTTGCCCAAGGCAAAGTGTGTGAGTGAGGGGTTGCCTGCTTTTGTTTGTTTGAGTTAAGAGAGTCGCCTCTCGCTCGACCCACTTTGCCCAAGGCAAAGTGTGTGAGCAGGGGACCGCCACCTTTCCCGCCGTTTAGATTGTTTGTTGTTTGTGTTCCTCCTTGTTCACCCACTTTGCTCAACATAAAGTGTGTGAGTCGGGAGGGTTTTCGCTTTTGTGTCGGTTGGCATGTTTAAATTGGTGGGATTGATTGTCCTGTATTTTGCTTTGTTGAGAATAATGCTAGTAGTTTTAGGAATTTCGTTTGAGCATGACCGTATGTAAATAAGGATGACGAATTGAATTTGAGCACACATGGTGAGATTTGAGCTTAAACTGTCAGATCTTGATCAACAGCTTCCTTTCTTGTGTGATTATTGACATCTTCATTAGCTTTTGCTAGAACTTGCATGCACTCTTATGTCGAGGCCTTATCGACTTAGTTAAAACATTTAGATGACTTAGGCAATTTTTCTTCAAAAGCCCACCGAGCCAAAAATGTCCTACCTAATGTTAATCCCTCGTTCACCCCCTCGAGCTTAATAATTTCTTTCACTCACTTAAATTAGCACGGAAAAAAGCTCACCGGTCAATTAGACTCGTGAGCTAATAGAGAAGGGCAAAGGGAAGAACAAGAGCCTCAGAATGGGCAAGAAAAAAGGGTTTACCAGAATTTCAAAGAAATGGGCAAATGCCCAATATAAAGAAGGTACCGTAATTGAAAGAAAAAGGGCTTGAAATAAAGAATATGTATATTGATGAAGTCCTAAGATGGTTGGCCGAGGTCTGTAAGAGAAAGGCGAAAGGAAACCATGGAGGACAAAATAAATTCCTCGAACTCGAGTCCGTGATGACCTTAGCCTCGCTCCAAAATTTCCCACCTATGTCTTAAGCCCCATTACAACCAAATAAAAGACCTAAGGATGAATGTTTAAAACTTTGTCTAAACGGTGGAGATGGTAGAGGCACGCAAGCTCATGGCATAGTCGAAATGAAAGATGTCCCTGAAAGTATACACTAGCCTATACACAAGAGTGCAGAGTGTTGGTAAGGAAAATGCTCAATATGCTCAAATTCAGATTTTGACTTGTTTGATGGTCATTGCTTGAATGAAGTCTACTTAAATTGCTAGTTTGTTCTCGATGTAGCTTATATTGGCCAAGATATCCTGCTGATAGGAATGTGCTAACCTTTTCTGTTTTGAGTCTTTTCTTTCTTTCTTTTGTCTTGGGCAATTGATGCGTGCATGCTTGAGGACAAGCATGTTTAAAGTGTGCGTGTGACAAGCCCAAGTTTTGTGCTCTTTTTCGTGTCTCTGTCAGGTCTCAGATCGAGTCTTTGTGTCTTTCTTGTTGTGTTTTGTGTCCGGGAGGACACATTGGTCTGCTGAGGAACAAGGCAGGCGTAAATGGGCAAGAAGGAGTGGAACTTGCTTGGCGGGTGAATAGAGATACGATGCACCTCGAGGCACAAGGAGCTTAGCTCACACCGGGCTTCAAACCCAAGAGCTGTTCCGTTTCACGGCGTGACCTCCTTACAGACCGCACAAGTTCAATCTCCAGAAGGGTAGGCTAATGGGCAAGCGGAAGTGAAGAAGGCGAGCAGAGACCAAGAGGAAGAAGGAGGGCAAGAGAAGACGGAGAGAGAGGTGATGGGCAAGATACGCGAGATCTGGGCGGATCTCGCTAAAAGCTGGAAAGGATGCTACAACGACACCGAATCTCATGAACCGGAGGAGATCATCCCAGATCCATCGGACAAGGAAAGAGCGCCGATCGCAAGGAAACCCTAAGGTCTTCCACCATGGGCCATCACCATCGCGGATCCTCTCTCGGCCTATATATATAGGATGAATACGCGACTTGTGCGATCATAGTCTCTCCTCCTCTTCCACACTCTTGTTCCTGTTTTCTTAGCATCTCAATTATAATCACACCCCACCACCACGTACATTAAGTCCCTTCGAGGAAAACACTTATTATTTTGCTATCAGATGTTTTGCGGCGACACTTTGGGCTCGCCGCTTCTATTTCGCTCAATTAATAGTAAGTTGGTTCCGCTTAATTATGGTTTCAATTAATCATTGATGTTTAATTATTTTATGTCTAGCTAAGTCTTTATTCGGTTTGGGCGTGGCTAAGTGGAGCATGATTAATATAACTCGAGAGGTCTAAGTAGGCATTACGATCGCATGCGTGTGTTCCCAAGCACTAGGTCTTGCAATAACATAGTGGGTAAGGGAGGTTGCAAGTAATAATTGATTAAGGTGTCGGTGTCCCGCACCCCAAATAGTACGATCGGTGTGGGCGAGTTGGAGTAGTCATAGCAGTTGCCTTTGCCAATATCGGGTCCATCTAGATCATAACGCTGCCTGTAGGCTTGCATGTACTGAGGTGTCCTCGTGCGTGGGCATTACGGGTTAGATAGTTTGCATAGGGTGTCCTCGCCTTCTTTACACGAAAGGATAGATTTGGAGGGTGCGTCGTGGGCGTGACGCGTGACAACGGGTCACGATGTATGTCTCTTATAACCGTTGATGCATGTCATGTAGAGAAAACCTTTGCACCTAGGACCGAGTGTTAATCGTCTTCACGAAGTTGTTGCCCAAGCCAGACTCGTCTTATTATTTGATATTCCGTTGAGATTGTTTCAGGTTACTTTAGTCTTTCCTATAGAGATCAAGATAATTACACCACCCTCATTCCTTTTAAGTGACATCGTGACATCAGAGATTGCTACACCAACTCCTCGTGGGATCGACCCTATACTTATCGCTGGCTACGCCTGTGATGGGCAATAGGTTATAAATTTATTTTGAACGCTAAACGACAGCGTGTCAGCCACCAACCTAGCCTTGTAGGTTTGTACCTTACCATCTGCATCTCTCTTCTTTTTGAAGATCCATTTGCAGCCTATGGGGTAAACCCCATCTGGTAAGTCAACTAGTTCCCAGACTAGATTGAAATACATCGAGTCCATTTCAGATATTAAGGTTTCTAGCCACATCTTTGAATCGGTGCCAGACACCGCTTCATTATAGGTCTTAGGTTTATCACCATCCGATTCGACTTCATCATCTTGGTTCTCAACCATTAGATTCAATCTTTCGGGTGCACGACGAGTCCTCTGTGGCCTATTGAGTCGGGTTGTTTGCGCGGGTTCATGTTGTTCATTTTAAACGTGAGTATGAGGCTCCTCTGTGTTGACTTCATCAACATTTTGGAGATTCTCAAGAACTTCCTCATGAATTTCTTGAGGTGGAGGTGGCACAACTATTGTGTCATCAGATGGCACAACTTTTGTGTCATCTTGTATTTGATGAGTCTCATTGTCATGAGGTGGCCCTCTAAGAGTCATTTCCTCCTAATAGATCGTCAACACGCCCATCAATTCTTGTTCACACCATTGAACAATCTTTCGTCCTCGTGTTGTTTTGTGGTTCTCGAATTTCTTCAAGATCTAACTCACAGACCTTGTTCCTTGAAACATATGAGTATTCAAGAAATGTCACATTCTAGAAATGATCACCTTGTGATCTCCGGTGAGTAGAATTCATATCCTCTAGTTTCCTTAGATATCCCACAAGATAACACTTCTCACTTTTGATTCCAACTTATCACCAAGATTTTCTTAACAAAAGCAGACAACCCCTGTGTCCACAAATAGTTAAGATTTGCTCTTTTCCCATACCATATCTTATATGGTGTTTTCTCGACGGATTTAGAAGGAACCTATTCAAAATATGAGCGCAGTAAGTAAGGCATGACCCCAAAGGAATAAAGGAAGACAAGCGAAACTCATCATGGATCGAACCATGTCTAATAAGGTTCGATTTCTTCTCTGATACTCCATTCAGTTGTGGTGTTCGGATGAGTCCATCGACCGATTCCATGTGATTTCAAGTAATCAAGAAATTCTCGCTTAAGTATTCCTCCTCGATTTGATCAAGATTCTTGATACTTTTCCCTGTTGTTTTCGACTTCAACTTAAACTCCTTAAATTTATCAAGAGCTTCGATTTGTGTTTCATCGATACACATACCCAAACCTCAATAATCATCGTTAAAAGTTATGAAGCACGAATATCTACCTTTTGCTTGAGTTGGAAACGGTCCACACACATCCGAGTGGATTAACTCTAGCAATTCTTTAGCACGTAACCCTTTCCCGTAAAATGGTTTCTTGGTCATTTTCCTTTGAAACAAGATTCACAAGTACCATATGATTCAAAATCAAATGGTGTGAGATAATCTAATTTTCTCAATCTTGCTATCATTTTCTCATTGATGTGACCAAGTCTACAATGCCAAAGATAAGTAGCATTATTCAGACATTTAGCTTAGGTCGTTTGTTTTGCACATTGAGAATATCTCGCTCACATTCAAGCATATATAAACCATTCAAAGAATGACATTTCCATAAAACATTCCATTTAGAGAAAAGTACAACGATCAAGTTTCCAAAATGGAAGGAAAATCCTTCAATGTCTAACATAGGAATGGAAATAATATTCTTTGAAATAGCGAGAACGAAATAACAATCATGTAAATCTAGTCTATAACCCGAAGGAAGATCCAATCTATAAGTCCCCACGCTGCTCAAACAACTCTCGCTCCATTTCGCACGCATAGGTCGACCTCCCGTGATTCACCTTCCCCGTCACTAAGCCCTCCACATTATTACAAATGTGTGAGCCACAACCGTATCTAATACCCAAGAATGTGAATTATTTATGACATATTTATCTCAACGACAAATATACCCGAGCTACCACCCATTGCACTCAGGCCTTAAATTTTGGGCAATCTCTTCCAAAGGCCCTTCTTCATGAAGCGTGCACTGAGAGATCTCGAGTATCTCATACCCAAGGTTTGTGCCTTTGAGGCAAACAAACTCTTCAAGTGTTGAATCATTTCATAAGGTAGATGCATTCATGTCGCTTTGAGTTCCAAACTCATAGAAGTCAACATAATGCCCTGAGTCGACATAGCATCCTTAACGTGCTTCTTATGAGCAACCTTGTCAAATGAGGCATACTCAGGAGAACGCTCATCGGGGATGATAATGATTGGTTTGTCCAAGACATACTTAATCTTATACGTCCTTAATACCAAGCGCAGGCAACTTAGCCAATCCGGATAGTTTGACCCAGTCAACAAATTTGTTTCCACCAAACATTTATATAACATAGTCGACATCGTAACTGAACGAAAAATTAAGAAAATTAGAACAAAATTAGAACAAAGTAAACACAGATCACAATCGTATCACTAATCAAACAAGGGTTTATTGTATTGATTAGCTACCACTAATTTTAACATATATTGCACCCCCAAATGCAAAATACGGATTTATAACAAATATAAATCTTAGTGGTCTAAGATCCAAGTCAATATTATTGTAGCCTCTGCAAGGGCTGATGACTACAAATAATACCACTCAGTAGGCCTCAAAGCCAATTGCAGCGACAATTTTGCATCGATTAAGTCTGCATCATTGCAGCCTCTGCGAAGGCTGATGACCACAATGATGACACTTGGTCGGTTTTGAATCCGAATGCAACAAAAGTCCTCAATTCTTGGTTTATTAATCCAATTAATATGTGTCCATTAATTATTTTGATCCGTTTGGCTGTTTCAAAATAATTAAGCAAGTCGGCCCATCACACGATGCTAACCATACATCTATGAGTGAGCCTTGGCCTTGTAGATTTGGGAGTAAACACGAGGGTGTAAAACTCTTGGTCGAAAAGGTTATTGACTCAAACAATTATGATGGATTACACGTTTTGTTTCAAAAACAAGACTTGTATTTAGTGGGGATAAAACATGTGATACTATTTGTTTATTCAATATCCAATATTAAATTAAAAACAATTACTAGGTGCCTCCTACCCAGGCATAAAATGCGGACCATATATATTGGGCGCCGCCTACCCAAACATAGTAACACAGATTACAAGTATTGGCCGCCGCCTACCCAAATCATAAAAGTGGTCTCTAACTACTATAGTTAAAATATAAGCATAAAATCAAATAGCATACTTATCAAAGAAAAACAGCAAATAGGGCTCAACGAATAAATTCATTAATCTAATTAATAATTTAATTTCTAATTAAAAGTGGATTTAGGCATTTATATTAATTCCAAATTAATATAAATATTCGCTTAGCATTATTATTTCTAAAATAATAATCTAATAAGATTTATTAATCTAATTAATAAATCAATTCTCTAATTTATGAACATAAGTAAATTATATTAATTCTAAATTAATACAATATCAAACTTTATACTATTATTTCAAAATAATAATAAAGTTAAAATTTTATTAATCTAATTAATAAATTAATGTCCAAAATAGTAATTAGTTTTATTAATTCTAAATTAATAAAATTAATCCATGTACATTTGTAAATTACATTAATTCTAAATTAATATAAAATTAACCTTTATATTATTATTTCAAAATAATAATAAAGTTAAAATTTATTAATCTAATTAATAAATTTATTTCTAAATTGTGATTAAATTTATTAATTCTAAATTAATAAATTAAATCCATGTACATAAGAAGATTGTATTAATTCTAAATTAATACAAAATCAAAATTAATGTTATTATTTCAAAAATAATAATATTAAAACAAAATTTATTAATCCAATTAATAAATTAATTTGTGTAATTGGAAATTCAATTTTATTAATTCTAAATTAATAAAACGTTTTTTTTTTAAATCTGTAAAGCCCAAAGGGCTGTCACATTTAATAAGGCCCAAAACGGTCCATTTTTTTGGGCTGTCCAAAAATGTTCCAAGCACGCGGACCAGCTGAGGCGCTGAAGCCCAGCTTACAGCCCATGCGTGGAAACGGCCCAAGCCCGCACGCACGCCCACGGCCCAGCCCAGCCCGCCATGGCCCGCGGAAGCCCAGCGCGCGCGGAAGAGGCATTAGGGTTTTAGCGCATCGCGCCGCCGCCTCTGCGTTCCGCCGTGCCACCGACTTGCCGACGCCGATGCTCGTCCGGACACCAAACGCGCGGAAAACCTAGCGCCAGGATACGCCCACGCCCAGCGGCGACGGACGCCCGCACCGTGACCCCGACGGCCATCGCCTGCGTCGAGCGCCCAACTTTCACGAGAAGGTCCGGTAGCGGCGCGCAAGACGCCCGCCGCGACGAATCTGTTTAACTCGATACCATCGTTGGGATTTCTTGACCTCATCTAATGATACGCAGCGTAATGTATACAGTCAAGAAAGGATCTAGATCTATAATTAATGTACGAAGAGCCCTATGTACACGTAGGATAGATAACTTACGTGTTTGCAATGCTTCCAATGGATTTGTAACGCTTCCAAGCTTCCAATGAATCCTTCGAGATCGTTTCCACAACTATGGTATCCACGTATATTGAATCAGGTGCAGGAACAATTCCTCGGTATCAAAATTCAATGAGAGAAGCCAAGAATCTCCTATTGAATTTTCAGTAGTTTTTCTCAAAGTGTTTTCTGTAATGTACTCACGTTCATCTCTACTTGAATAACTTCCATTATAAAAGAAAACCACCCACTACCTAGTTTGTATGGGCTTTAGGTTTAATTAATTAATTAAGCCCATAATCTAATTTCTAGTCCATTTAACTTTCATCACCAAGGCTTTTGATGCTATAACCAGTAGTAACCTAATGAATAAATTATGCTGTCACCAAAATTCTGATGCAAATATGAAAGAAAAGAGAACTTATTTATAAAGGCCTGTACGCACGGACCTAGGATTTTAACTCAAAGGGTCCAATTTGTAATAATCTAAAAAATATATATATATATATATATATATATATATATATATATATATATATATATATATATATATATATATATAAATTGATATTTATAATAATATTATAATAGTATAATATTCTTTTAAATATTGCATCACTTAAAAATTAATAGCTAAATATGACTATCACAAAATTTCTTTTATATATATATATATATATATATATTTTAAATCATAATGTTTTTGCATAATAACTTCATTTGCTGAGATTAAGCAAATTATCGACATGTCTAATACTTGCAAGTTAAAAATTATAAATATCTAACAGTAACTTGATTCATTTTTCAAAGGTGCACTAATATTATTCACTTAAAAAAACTGAATATTTATTAACAAGTTAATATAAACAATGTATATATAACAAGAATAAATAAAATATAATCCACTAACATGTAGTAGTTTCAGCTAATTTAAATCCAAACTCACTCATTAGATAAAAAAACATAACAAAGTTATATTAAAACATTATGACAATTTTGTTGTAGAAAATTAACAAAAGATATAAAAATATATATATATTTTTTTTTAATTCAGTGGCGGGCAATATGTGTTATCGGTTTTCAGCATGTATATTGGATTCTAATAGAAGTCGATGACAATGAGCATTATTGGATACCAATGGACATGATACATAACTTGTAGTAAGTAAGCTTCTTGCCATTTGTTATTATGTGTATGATATTGCAGCTATACTTGACAGCTTGATTCATTTTTAGGGGCATGTTTAGCTTTTAGGATTTAACATTTGGTGGGTAGATAGTTGGTGAATAGAGGGTTTGATATAATAGAATTAATAAATCTCTTCGTTGTATATTTGATGCATTTAGAAGAAACAGAGGGATAAATCATATCCCAAGTCTTTAGCAGGCCGGCCCTAACGTGTAGTCAAAGAGGCAGTGGCCTAAGGCCCTCAAATCTCAATTTTAAAGCTAAGCTCATTATACATACTGTCCAACTAGTGACTTATAAAAGGACTAAAAGTATTACATATAAGCTCAAATAAAACACTTTCAATATTGTGTTACACATATATTTTTTTATTTAAATAATAGTTTTATCTTTCTTTATTTAACTAAAATACCATTTTACATCTAATTTCTCTCTTGGTTTCATCTATGAGGATATTTACTGATGGAACACAAAATCAATGCTGTCACGGTATCCAACTACGGATAATGTTTAAGATATCGACAAACATAATACATATATGCCAGCCGTGGAATAAAATGAAACAACAAATTTGAAGAGCAGAAAATTCGAGCTGCCATACTATCCACCCCACAGAGTTTCAGTTATTCATAAGAAGGGAAACTTCTCTATTCCCAATATTACATATAGACAAACTTCAGTTAACTCTGCGGCGATCGAGACGTACTTTGAAAGATTATGGACTAAATTAGGATATATTAGATATATGGGCTTTAGTTAATTAATTATTGGACTATTAATTAATTAAAGCAAACTTAAGAATAAAAGCTCATATAAGCTAGGGCTTTATGGAGCCGTTCTATTTTGATATAAATAGAGATAATTATTCTTTAGGCAAAGACACAGAAAATAATCTTAGAGAATTACCGTTAAATTCATTCAGAGATTTCTTGGCTTTCTTTGGTTGAATTTTGTGCTGAGGAATTGTTCCTGCATCGGATTTGCATACACGTGGATACCATAGTTGTTGATACAACCTTGCAGGATATACTGAAAGCATTGCAACCTGTAAAGTTCTTTATCTAACGTATTTATAGGGCTCTTCGCATGCTTAATTATATATCTAGATCTGTTTCTTGACTGTTTATTCCGATGCGTATCATTAGATGATGTCAAGAATAACCTATAGTGGTATCAGAGCCTGGGGATCGATTTATGATTAATTTGTGTTCTAATTAATTGTGGATTTCTCGAAATTTTGAATTTTTGATTTCTTTTTCGTTTGATTTTTTTAAAATCAGATTTAAAAAAAAAAATGTATGAATTTTGGAATTGTTCCTGCACACTCCTTCTTCACCGGCGACAGTTGCGTTTTCACAGACGACGGTCGACAACGAGGCGCGAGGCGCTCGTGCTCGTCGCCGCCGCGTTGTTGCTGTTGACTCCTCGCTCTCTTTGTACCTCCCGTCTCGATGCGTGGGAGCATCGGAACGAAGGATCATCGGAGCAGCGCGCGTCCGGAATCACCGCCAGGAAAACGCAGAGGGCATGGCTGCCGCTCTACTCACGCTGGCGAAGCAATTCCCGGCGTGAGATGGTCGGCGACGAGCGGAGGAGGATGAAGGGGCGAATTCCTCGACGACGACTCCATCGGCGGAATCGCGGCGACGGCGGAACGGGGGTGGCGGCGCGACTGTCGCGCGCGCTAGACAGCTTTAAAAAGTTTTTTATTAATTTTGAATTAATAAAATTTAATTTCCAATTACACAAATTATTTTATTAATTGGATTAATAAGTTTTGTTTTAATATTAGTTTTTTCAAATAATAACCTTAATTTTGGATATTAATTTATTAATTATATTAATAAATTTTAACTTTATTATTATTTTGAAATAATAGTATAAAGTTTGATTTTATGTTAATTTAGAATTAATATAATTTGCTAATGTACATGGATTAATTTTATTAATTTAGAATTAATAAATTTAATTACAATTTTAGACATTAATTTAATAATTAGATTAATAAATTTTAACTTTATTATTATTATTTTGAAATAATAGTATAAAGTTTGATTTATGTTAATTTAGAATTAATATAATTTACTAATGTACTTAAATTAAAGAATTGATTTATTAATTAGACTAATAAATCTTATTTGATTATTATTTTAGAAATAATAATACTAAATGAATATTTGTATTAATTTGGAATTAATATAAATGCCTACATCCACTTTTAATTAGAGAATTAAATTATTAATTAGATTAATGAATTTATTCATTGAACCCTATTTGTTGTCTTTTGTGATAAACATGTTATTTGATTTTATGTTATTTTTAACCATAGTAGTTAGAGACCGCTTTTATGGTTTGGGTAGGCGGCGCCCAATACTTGTAGTCCGTGTTACTATGTTTGGGTAGGCGGCACCCAAATATGTGTGTTCCGCATTTTATGCCGGGGTAGGCGGCACCTAGTAATTATTTTGGATTTAATATTGATATTAAAATAAACAATTAGTATAACATGTTTTATCCCAATAAATACAAGTCTTGTTTTTGAAACAAAACATGTCGTCCATCATAATTGTTTGAGGTCACTAACATTTTCGTCCAAGAGTTTTACACCCCCCGTGTTTACTCCCAAATCGACAAGGCCAAGACTCACTCATAGATGTATGGTTGGCATCGTGTGATGGGATTGACTTGCTTAATTATTTTGCATCGCCCTCGTGATCAAGATAATTAGAGGACACATATTAATTGGATTAATAAGCCAAGAATTGAGGACTGTTGTTGCATTCAGATTCAAAACCGACTAAGTGACATTATTTTGGTCATCAGCCCTCGCAGAGGCTGCAATAATGCAGACTTAAATCGATGCAAAAATGTCACTATAATTGGCTTGGAGGCCTACTGAGTGATATTATTATAGTCATCAGCCCTCGCAGAAGCTGCAATAATATTGACTTGGATCTTGGACCACTAAAATTTATATTTATTATAAATCCGTATTTTTTTGTATCAATAAGGAATATGATGCATACATTAGAAAAAATAATTTTTATAATAAAATTTATGTTCGTTAAACTGATCAAACTCTCTTTAGACTAATAAACTTTTTAATTGTCTTAATAAAATTAAATGGTTACATCATAATTAATTTAAAGAAATTTTATTGTATCTGCATCTCGATTTTCTATTTTTAGTATTCACCTTTCTACTTTTCTTTTCAGATTTATCTATAGGGTCTAGATACATTTGATCAAGGCGAAAATTTGGGTGTGGACATGCACAAATTGTGGTATATAATATCTACAACTATCAATATATAATAGGATTAAGGATTTAGTGATTCTCTCCTATATGTCATCATATAATCTCTCCATTTCTATTTTTCTCAAATCTCATTTATTTTTAGTATTTACATCTCCTATCTCACATTGATTTCTTATCATACTCCACCTTGATTTAAACCTATATAAATAGTTGTGAGTATATTTTTTCATCCTACAATACACAATTATCTTACATCCACCAATTTTATCTGGCCCATTAATTAATTAGTTGGCCAAATAAATAGTTACTTTTTTATTATAAAATATAATTTAATTAATATTATTTTTAAAGTTTTCATGAAACTTTACCAATTTAAGACACAAATTGATTGATATATTTCTTACGATTTTTTAAACAAATTGTGAATCATATATCTATTTTTCATGAACTTCACAAATTGAAATATGAATAAAAAAATATATTTTGTACAATTTTTAAAATAAAATTTGAAACTCATATCGATTTTTAAGAAAACTTCACAAATTAATAAAATAAATTTGAAATAAATAGTCCACGAGGAAAGAGATTGCGTTAATCATTAATCCTATTATACATTGATTTTGTAAATCTAAACAAATTCAAATATCAACATATATTACTATACGGGTTTGAGAAGATAACAAATATATAGTCAAATAAATTTTTAATCAAATTTGTGGCAGCTAAATGTATATAGATTATAAATTGGTCCAGTTATTGATCGATATGTCTATGCGGGATTTTCTCAATTTTAATATATTGAAATAATAAATATTTTATTGATTATATGTTTTAAAACTTAAATGAATTCTGGTAATTAGCGGATATTACTACACGAGAATAAGACGAGAATATAATTTTCTCTATTTTTATTTATTTTGTTATTTATATTATTTGATACACGAATATACATTCTAGACGAGTACAAATATTTATCGACATATTTATGCGGAATTTTGAAGCTCTCATTATTTTTTTTGGTGAGCCTTCACTATTAATAAAAAGTTTTAAAATAAATAGTAAATCAAATTTAAATCGAGAGGATAACCAATTATTGGAATAAATATATATTTTATTAATTAGATATTTTATAAATTTAAATGAATTTAGGTAATTAGTGGATACTACTATACAGAATTAAGATGAGAACATATAATATAATTTAAACTTTACCAATTTAGTGATTCACTCTCCTATGTGGCATCATATAATCTCTTCATTTCTATTTTTCTCAAATCTCATTTATTCTTAATATTTACATCTCCTATCCCACATTGATTTCTTATCATGACGAGAATATAATTTTCTCTATTTTTATTTCTTTTGTTATTTATATTATTTGGTACACGAATATACATTCTAGACGAGTACAAATATTTATCAACATATTTATGCGGAATTTTGAAGCTCCCATTAATTTTTTTGGTGAGCCTTCACAATTAATAAAAAGTTTTAAAATAAATAGTAAATCAAATTTAAATCGAGAGGATAACCAATTATTGGAATAAATATATATTTATTAATTAGATATTTTATAAATTTAAATGAATTTAGGTAATTAGTGGATACTACTATACAAAAATAAGATGAGAACATATAATATAATTTAAACTTTACCAATTTAGTGATTATCTCTCCTATGTGGCATCGTATAATCTCTTCATTTCTATTTTTCTCAAATCTCATATATTCTTAATATTTATATCTCCTATCCCACATTGATTTCTTATCAAACTTCACCTTGATTTAAACCTATATAGTCAAATCAATTTTTAATCATATTTTTCACATCCACCAATATATAGTCAAATCAATTTTTAATCATATTTGTGGCAGCTAAATGTATATAGATTCTAAATTGGTCTAGATATTGATTGATATGTCTATGTGGGATTTTCTCAATTTTAATATACTGGAATAATAAATATTTTATTGATTATATGTTTTAAAACTTAAATGAATTCTGGTAATTAGCGGATATTACTACACGAGAATAAGACGAGAATATAATTTTCTCTATTTTTAATTCTTTTGTTATTTATATTATTTGATACACGAATATACATTCTAGAAGAGTACAAATATTTATCAACATATTTATAAGGAATTTTGAAGCTCCCATTATTTTTTTTGTTGAGCCTTCACAATTAATAAAAAGTTTTAAAATAAATAGTAAATCAAATTTAAATCGAGAGGATAACCAATTATTGGAATAAATATATATTTTATTAATTAGATATTTTATAAATTTAAATGAATTTAGGTAATTAGTGGATACTACTATACGAAAATAAGATGAGAACATATAATATAATTTAAACTTTACCAATTTAGTGATTCTCTCTCCTATGTGGCATCATATAATCTATCAATTTCTATTTTTCTCAAATCTCCTTTATTCTTAATATTTACATCTCATATCCCACATTAATTTCTTATCAAACTCCACCTTGATTTAAACCTACATAAATAGTTGTGAGTATATTTTTTCATCCTACAATACACAATTATCTTACGTCCACCAATTTTATTTGGCTCATTAATTAATTAGTTGGCTAGATAAATAGTTACTTTTTTATTAAAAAATATAATTTAATTTATTTAACATTATTTTTAAAGTTTTTATGAAAATTTACCAATTTAAGACACAAATTGATTGATATATTTCTTACGATTTTTTAAACAAATTTTGAATCATACATCGATTTTTTCATGAACTTCACAAATTGAAATCTGAATAAAAAATATATTTTGTACAATCAATATATAATATGATTAAGGATTTAGTAATTCTCTCTTCTATGTGGCATCATATAATCTCTCCATTTCTATTTTTCTCAAATATCCTTTATTCTTAATATTTACATCTTATATCCCACATTGATTTCTTATCAAACTCTACCTTGATTTAAACCTATATAAATAGTTGTGAGTATATTTTTTCATCCTACAATACACAATTATCTTACATCCACCAATTTTATTTGGCTCATTAATTAATTAGTTGGCCGATAAATAGTTACTTTTTATTAAAAATTTAATTTAATTTAATTAATATTATTTTTAAAGTTTTCATGAAAAATGACCAGATATATTTCTTACGATTTTTTAAACAAATTTTGAATCATACATCGATTTTTTCATGAACTTCACAAATTGAAATTTGAATAAAAAATATATTTTGTACAATCAATATATAATATGATTAAGGATTTAGTGATTATCTCTCCTATGTGGTATCATATAATCTCTCCATTTCTATTTTTCTCAAATCTCTTTTATTCTTAGTATTTACATCTCCTATCCCACATTGATTTCTAATCAAACTCCACCTTCATTTAAACCTATATAAATAGTTGTGAGTATATTTTTTCATCCTACAATACACAATTATCTTACATCCATCAATTTTATTTGGCTCATTCATTAATTTGTTGGCCAGATAAATAGTTACTTTTTTTATTAAAAAGTTTAATTTAATTTAATTAATATTATTTTTAAAGTTTTCATGAAACTTTACCAATTTAAGACACAAATTGATTGATATATTTCTTACGATTTTTAAACAAATTTTGAATCATACATCGATTTTTCATGAACTTCACAAATTGAAACCGAATAAAAAAATATATTTTGTACAATTTTTTAAATAAAATTTGAAACTCATATCGATTTTTCAGAAAACTTCACAAATTAATTAAAATAAATTTGAAATAAATAGTCCACGTAGGAAAGAGATTGCGTTAATCATTAATCCTATTATACATTGATTTTGTAAATCTAAACAAATTCAAATATCAACATATATTACTATACGAGTTTGAGACGATAACAAATATATAGTCAAATCAATTTTTAATCAAATTTGTGGCAACTAAATGTATATAGATTCTATATTGGTCCAGATATTGATCGATATGTCTATGTGGGATTTTCTCAATTTTAATATATTGAAATAATAAATATTTTATTGATTATATGTTTTAAAACTTAAATGAATTCTGGTAATTAGCGGATATTACTACACGAGAATAAGACGAGAATATAATTTTCATTATTTTTAATTCTTTTGTTATTTATATTATTTGGTACACGAATATATATTCTAGACGAGTACAAATATTTATCGACATATTTATGCGGAATTTTGAAGCTCCCATTAATATTTTTTGTGAGCCTTCACAATTAATAAAAAGTTTTAAAATAAATAGTAAATCAAAATTAAATCGAGAGGATAACCAATTATTGGAATAACTATATATTTTGTCGTGGAGAGAATTTAGCAGAGTTCAAGCTTTTGTACTCGGCTAATTTTCTGTAGAAAGGAAAGCGATAGCTTGTTGTGTTGTTGTGGAGAATTTAGTTCAACTATAAGGCTGCAGTTTGAAATATATATACATTAGTGTTAGTCTGCTGTAGATAAAAGATAGATGTATATGGTGTTTGAGCAACTGAAACAAGAGCCAAACCTTTGTGAAAATGATTGTGCTATGCTGGGTGTGCCTGCAGATAACAGATTCTAGTTAAGAAGACGAGCTTGCTGTGTTAAGAGCAATTGAATTGAGATTGGAGAAAACCGACACTTGTTTGTTGGAGATATTTTGTTTTTGGTTTCACTGTATTGGAGTGTCAAGAGGATTCTAATAAGAGAAAAGGTTTACGTAGTTGCATATGTTCCTTTCATTCATTAAAAGGGTAATTAAATCTTTTTTTTTTCGATGAAAAAAGGATAATTAAATCACCAAAATATCTAAATTCTAAAATTGGGCTTTGGATCCTACAATTAAATGATTCGGCCCAAGCATTATAAGGCTTTGCAGAACTTTCATTCTTGGACTTAAAATCACACTGGCCTGACAATAGAGTAGGAAATAACTTGAGAGACACTCATTTAAATTTCATGTAACTTAATATTTATTTGTGAAAACTTGAATTGCATAAATACGTAATAGCATTTAATTATGTAAAGCACAAGAAGAAATAGATTCGACTTTGCTTTAATTTTTTAATAAAATTTTTACTGGGATTATAGTATTTTCATTTCATTTTTTCGAATGTAAATCGGCTTTAAAAAAATTATAAATTCAAATTTCCTTATAAAACATTTAAATATAGGAAGTCGAGAGGTGTTCCTTGTTCAGATCTTTATTTATTTTATTAATTCGTAATTTATTAGATCTCTAATCACTTCCAATAAATCTAGAAGAAAATGTCGTCAGGCTGAAAATATTGTGGCTCCAACTCATGTAGCTGTGGTAGTGGATGCAGGTAAACCAAACCGCCACTAGGGGTGTCTAAATGGTTTTCGGTTTTCGGTTAGAACCGGAACCAACCGAATCGACAAATTCGGTTAACCGAAAACCGACAAATTTGGTTATCGGTTCGGTTTCGGTTCGAGTTGAAAAAATTCGGTTATTGGTTAACCGATAACCGAACGGTTCGAACCGAAAATCGTTTTTATTTTTAATTATTATTTCAATTATTAATTAATTAATTAAAATTATGAAAATTAATTTTAATTATTACTTTATTAATTATTGTTAAATATTTTATCTATTTTTAATAAGTTTCAGTTTTAATTATTATTTTTATTTTAATTATTATTTTATTTGTTTTTATTATTATTTTATTTGTTTTATTATTAATTAATTTTAAATCGGTTTTTCGGTTAACCGAAAACCGAACCGTCGGAACCGATCGATTTTCGGTTATCCGAAAATTTAAAACGGTTCAATTTATGTTCCACTTTTTCGGAGAAATTCGGTTCGATTAACCGAAAAAATCGGTTCGGTTAATCGAAACCGAACCGTTAGACACCCCTAACCGCCACCACTTCTAGTTGTTGTTATTGTTAATTTTGTCTGTTTTCAAATCTATTATGATGATCTTGTTTCATCATTATGATACAATCAGTGGCGGAGCTACGTTGGGGTCTGGGGGCCTTGAGCCCCCAGAATTTTTGAGTATTAGTAGTATATAGTTAATAATCAAACAAAGACTTCATTGTATTTCAGTTGGTTGGGTTGAATTCCCCTTATTTGGAGACTTGGGTTCGAAACCAGCGTTCTCCTTTTCCTTTTTCTTGTAATTTTGTTTGACTTCTCTTTTTTCCTTTTACCTTTCCAGCGTTCTCCTTTTCCTTTTTCTTGTAATTTTGTTTGACTTCTCTTTTTTTCTTTTACCTGCTTTCATTCTCTTCTCTTTTTCTTTTTTTCCTTTTTCATTTTCGTCTTTCCTCTTTTATTTTTCATTTTCTTTTTCTGTAATTTAATTATATTCTCTTATCTCTCTATTTTGTGTTCTTTCTTTTCTTTTCTTTTTTCTATTATTTGTATTATGTTGATAAAATAAAAAATATATGCAAAAAATATAGTGATTTATATGTGAACTAATACGATCAATCTAATTTCTAATTTTTTATGATAAATTATTCTAACAACAACCAACTAAAGGCATCTAAGTTATTTAAATTCTTATTTTTAGCATCTAAAAAATTTGTTGATGATAAAACAATCAAAATATAGATCAATTGAATATATGATAATTATTTTAGAAATATATGTTGAATCAAATTATTGAATGAACTTAATTTCATACATTGAAAATGATGTGTTTGTTAATGCTACCAATGAAATTATTATGCACGATTTTAGAAAATGAAGAATATAAGATAAACTTATGATGGTGATTGTGTTTAACTTTTATTTTTTTAACATTGTGATGTAATTTAAACAATATTATTTACTTCTAATTTTATTTTTAAAAAAATGGGCCCCCAGTGTAAAATCTCTGGCTCCGTCATTGGATACAATGATCATGCGTTAGCTACGTTTCAAGATTGTCACGGTTGAAGCCTTGAAGCGGTCGCGCCAGTGAGGATGTATGTTGAATCTTTATCACAATTTCCTTTCCTTTTTCAGTTTTTATAATTTTTGTTAGATGAAGTAAATGAACAATCTTAATTAAAATTGGCTTAATTTTTAGGAACAGTGAAGGATCGAGCTGCTAAGAGCTTTGGTGGTGATGGATGGAATGGATGCAAGTGTAGATCCAGCTGCTCCTGCGATCCTTGCAAGTAGGAATGTCAATAGGTAGGTTTTATTCGGATCAATCCGGAACCACTCATAACCCATTAAATTTTAAAGCAGTGGTTCCGGTTCCGATTCCAGACCCGCTTTAGATCCGGACCGTTTAGACCTATAGTTTGATTGTTCGATTCTGGTTCTGGTTCTGGTTCCAAATGCAGAATCGATACTTATTTATTGATTCTGGTTCGAATAAAACCCATTTTTTGACAAGTCTAAGCTTAAGGAAGCTTGTCAATAGTCGGTTTTACCTATATCAATCAGGAATCATTAATAACCCGTTAAATTCTAAAATAACAATTTTGGTTCCAGTTTTCTGGTCCGGTTCTGATTCCAGATCCGATCTATTTCAGATCCATAGTTGATAGTCCGGGTCTCTTTTGGCAAACAATTACAATTCTTCTTCTGATAATAATTATTGGATCAAATCTTTTAATTCCGACTACCAAAAAATCTTACTAAATGTTTTGGCATGGTTTTTTATATAAAACTCAACTTCTTAGATGCATTTTATTCCGAATGAGTTTTTTATTTACGAGTATATTACATATAATATAAGGACATGAAAGACGCCCGCAAAACTAACATAGAAAGCCGGTCGCTCAAGGTAGAGAATGACCCATCAATAAAAAAATTTATTGAGTTCTATCCTGATTAGAGAAAAAGGCTTACAGCAAAAACCCGTCTACTATATAAGCAAAATTATTCAAGGAGTGGAAATTCGATACTCAGAGTAGGAAAGGCAATCCTGACTGTAATGGTGACAGCAAGGAAGTTAAGGCCATACTTCCTCTATCATAAAGTGGTGGTACGAACAAAACTCCCCTTCAGACAGATCTTGGGGTGCCAGATCTATTCGGGAGGATGGTGAAATTGGTAATAGAACCTCAGTGAAGATAATGTGGATTTTGAGCCTAGAACAACAATTAAAGCACAAGTGTTGGCTGACTTCCTCCAATGCCAGAGCTAGCATAATGGAAAGCATTCATGGATGATTTTGTCACTAAGCAAGGATGTGGAAGTGGGGTCGATCGAGACTCCTAGTGGAGGAGTTGCAGTTTGCTTTCAAATTTATTTTCCAATTTGATTTTCCAGCCTCTAACAATGAGGCATAATATAACGCTCTTGTCACAACTATGAGAATGCTGGTTGAGTTAGGTGCCAAAAATATTGTCATTTTTTCGGACTCATAGCGACACAGTAAGAGCTCGGCACCTATGAAAAGAAGACGAGAAGATGACAAGATTCTTTGATCAAGTGGAAGCATTGTAGCAAAAGTTCGCAAGGTTTAAGATCAAGTAGATCCCCAGAGAAGAGAATATGAAAGCTGATAAGTAGGCAAGACTTGCTAGCACCGTGGAATGAGGTCTAAACACTAAGGTAACCTTACTGAGAGCTAAAGGAAAAATTTTCCCTTTGGAAGTCGAGCAGTAGAGGAAAGGAGATACTGAAGGGCCCACAGTGTAAAATTCCTCAGAATTGGACATAAGTTAGAACTCCCTATGCTAAGTTCTGCATCATTGGAGATTACTCTACAAAAGATCTTTTACTCATCTTTATCTCACATACTTGTCGGAACAGGAATGAGAGTATATATTCAGAGAAACACATGAAGGTTGTGCTGATAATCATGCTGGGTCAAGAGACATAGCAAGAAAAGTTCTAAGAGCAATGTACTTCTAACTTACAGTCAATCGAGATTCCAAAAGTTCCTTTAAAAAGTGTGAGAAATGCCAAAAACATGCTAGGTTTGTCCAAGACATAATTCTAATCACAGAAAAATTGGGGAAGTCCCAATACAAATAAAATAAAAAATTAATAAAGAGACCACAGCTTGATCACTCGAGGGCTGAGCCAAGAATGACTGATATGTGTGCAGTTTGTCCCCTGCAGATTCACTAGGACATGCCTCAGCTATATCGGTGCTTTTAGCAGCGTTCTTTGTCGCCATATGCTCAGTGATGGGTTGTGGGAAGGGGAAACAAAAACATCGAGAATGTTACCTGACTTTTCCGGTGGTGTTTCCTGTGTTCAGCCTCTTCACTACGATTCCCGTATTTGCAACTGCCTTTGGATGTCATGTAAATGGTATGGCCTACTGCAGATTTTATTTCATTACCTAAATGTTTACTTTTGAGGATTAGCCTAGATAGATAAAAATAATATAAGTTAATCCATTCTTTACTTAGAATGATTGAAACTTTGGGATATCCAAGGCCTTTGATAATATCTATCATTTGAGCTAAATTTATTTGGTTTATATCCCATTAAAATGATGGAATTGGAGAAATTCTAGTAATGAGGTTAAAAGTACTCAATCATGTATCTTATCAATCATGATAAGTAAATGCCATCTTAATTTTCTCAAGATCCTAATAGGTGTAGACGCAGAAAATGAATGTATTTATGATAGGATACGGCCCAACTACTAGGCCCAAGCATCGGGCCCAATATAAATAGGCCTCGACATTAAGCTCGGCCTACGCGAGTTCGGCCCAAGAAGACTCCTAGACCAACTATAACTAAAATCTCACAAGTGGAGATGTAGAAGATTCAGATGCATATCTAAAAGAATCATGGATGCATATCTAAAAGAATCCTTATAAGAGAAGACTTTGTATTAGAGTCGAACTCAATATCATGGTGTATAAATAGAGGCTAGATTAGACGAAAGAGGATCATCTACACTCTTTGTAATCGCTTCTTACACACTCAAATACACATACACTCTTTTGCTCCGTGGACGTAGATCTATTTTAAAGATCGAACCACGTTAACTCCTCGTGTTCTTTATTGCATTTATTACCTTACGAAAACAAGATCGATCACTGGCGCCGTCTGTGGGAACTGAAATTCTGTGTTTTCGATCTTTTTCTCGGGTAACAATCAGAACAACGATGAATACAAGAAGAATTACATCTAGGGCTGCTACCAGCAACAATAACGGTGGCAGGACGCGCCGAACTCGGTCTGGGAAAAGCCCGATCAGAGGTACGACCCCCGAAGGGCACGTTCAAAGTCTCGATGAGCGAGGCCATCCAATCCTACGTGAAGAAGAAGATCACCGCAGTGAAGGAGGTCGCAACAGCCATAGAGAGGAACCCCAATCACCGCAGTTGAATCTTGACGAGACGGTTAAAGGATTCCTCCAAAAGAATAAGGAGAGCTTCCTCCAATATCTTAGCCGAGAACAACGTCGGCACCGTCATGAAGACAGGGACGCCGAAGCCTCATCAAAGCACGAGGCGGCACAACGAAATAAGTCCCCCAGCCTTCAGGTGGTAGGCGCTTATGCCGCGGATAATGCCCCTACACGAGTTGGTTTCCAAACCGACCGTGCAAGGGATGAGCGGCGTGGGGCAGGTCGTCGCGATCTCCGTGAGGTCGACCCCCACAATTACAACGAGTTCGGCCGACGACCTCAGTATCGTTCCCCGGGAGACGGGTTCGATGGATACGGGAGAATCATTACCCCTTTCTCTAACGAGATACTCGACACTCCTCTCCCGGACAAGTACAGAGTGCCAAGTATCGCCCCCTATGACGGACTGTGGGATCCGCAAAACTTCCTCTCTCAATTCCAATACAACATGATTAACCAGCGTCTCAACACCATCCACATGTGCAAGTTGTTCCCGGAGCTACTGATCGACAACGTCCGCCGGTGGTTCGACAGTCTACCTCCCGGTAGTATTGGATCATACCGGGATCTAATGGAAG
Source organism: Salvia rosmarinus (assembly GCA_036937905.1). Taxonomy (NCBI): domain Eukaryota; kingdom Viridiplantae; phylum Streptophyta; class Magnoliopsida; order Lamiales; family Lamiaceae; genus Salvia; species Salvia rosmarinus. Next base: position 1,187,585 of record JAODLM010000354.1, read on the forward strand.
CCTTCCATCGAAGGTTCTTCCAAAAAGCCGAGTCCAAGACCACATCGGCTCATCTCGTCACTGTGAGACAAGGCCGAGGTGAATCCATCAGCGACTTCATGACGAGGTTCAACAAGGAATGCCTGAAAGTCGAGGATGTAAACGACCTCCTCATTATCTCGGTTTTCCAGAACGACATCTTGTCGGGGTCCCTATATAAGGAAATCGTCAAGTACGAGCCCCGTACTGCGTCGGAGCTATGGCACATAGCAGATCGGTTCGCAAAAGCGGACGAAGCGGACAGGAGGAAGCGAGAAGCTGATAAGTCATAGCCCTCTGACAAGAAGAGGAAAGAGGATGGTCGAGGGGACCGAGGCCAAAGTCGACGAAGTGCCTTGGAAATGATACAACGCGCCCCTATCGAGTCTAGGCTCGGGCCACGTCATAACCCCGAACGACCTCAGTATACACCTCTGACGAAGACAAGAGCAGAGATTTACGAGCTCCATATGGACATGTTCGAGAAACCTCGGCCCATGCTAGGGGGATTGAAACGCCGATCCAAAGACAAGTATTGCTCCTTCCATGAGGATCATGGACACGACAAGGAGGAATGCAGGGACCTCATTGCAGACATTGAGAAGTTGGTGCATGACGGAGTCCTTAAGAGGTACCAAGGTCATGGCCGACGAACTGGTCAGTACGAGGCTCCCCACCGAGGTCAGAAAAAGCGAAAGCAAGAGAAGAACAGGGGAAACTATGGCCCTCACAAGAAAGCAAGGCACGACACCGACGAAGAAGGTGATGATGAGCCTCAGTACGATGGAGTTATATCCACCATCACGGGGCTCCCCCGCGGTACTAAGAAGTCCTCCCTAAAAGTCGAGGCCCGAAGTCCCCGAACCAGCGACCTGTAAACAAAAGGTTCAAAAAGGACGAGGCCATAACCTTTTCTGAGGATGACCCTGTACCAGCCGTAGTGCCTCACCAGGACGCAATGATAATCCAAGCGGTGGTCGCCAACAAGCTAGTTCGATGCATATACGTCGATAGTGGTGCGTCGGTGAGCATCCTATTCAAGGAATGCTTCGACAAATTGGGGATTGAGGAGGCCCGCCTTAAACCAGCACCACTACCACTTCGGAGCTTTGTACAAGAAGAGACGCACCCTGAGGGGATCATTGAACTACCTGTCATGGTGGGAAAAGCGCCGACGAGCTCCACCAAAGTGATACAGTTCTTCGTGGTAAGCGCCCACTCACCATATAACATTATACTAGGGCGAGACTGGTTGAATGCAGTAAGGGCAGTGTGCTCAACGTATCACTTGACCATGAAGATCCCCACAAGAGGAGGGGTAGCTGTGATCCGAGGAGATCAGAAGAAAGCCAAAGAATGCATGCAGGTCGTCTTAAGAGGTGCTGAGACTTCGGCCCTGCACCCACAGACATAGCAATTACAGAAGCCTAAGGAGTTGGAACTGGAAAGGGCGTCGTCCGCTCTCGACAGCTCGATAGAAGATGCCACGCTATATGAGGATGATCCCCTCAAGGTCGTCAAAGTAGGTTATACCGAAGCACCTCAACTGAGAAAGCAGATCATCCAACTCCTAAGGGAATTCAGAGACGTCTTCGCCTGGTCACCCCTCGACATAACCGGGGTCTCACCAAGTATTATTACTCACCGGCTCAACATTGATCCAAGTATCAAACCAGTTCGGCAAAAGCAGCGGATCTTTGCGGCGGAGCGGAATCAGGTCGTACATGACGAAGTGCACCAACTCTTGAAAGCAGACATATTGTTCGAAGTCAAGTATCCGACCTGGATAGCCAACCTGATAATGGTCAAGAAAGGAGGGGGGATGGCGAATGTGTATCGATTACACCGACCTCAATAAATATTACCCTAAGGACTGATACCCCATTCCCAACATTGACAAGAAAGTTGACGCTTTGGTCGGATACGAAGTCTTCAGCTTCCTGGATCTATACAAATGGTATCACCAAGTCTTGATGAGTGGCGAGGACGCATCCAAAACAGCCTTCATCACGGACTTCGGTGTATTTGCATATAAGAAGATGTCATTCGGACTCAAGAATGCAGGGGCCACCTATCAAAGAATGGTGGACAAGATATTTCAGCCCTACATCGATCAAAATGTGGAGGCATATGTAGATGACATCGTCGTCAAAAGTAAGGAGAAAGTCGCATGTGTTGCCGACCTCTGGATCGTCCTTGGCTTACTTCGTAAAGTGAACCTAAAGCTAAACCCCCAAAAGTGTACATTCGCAGTTCGGTCTGGAAAATTTCTGGGGTGCTGGGTTTCACAAGAAGGATTAAAAGTCAATCCGTCCAAGGTTCAAACCGTTTTGGAGATGAAGGTGCCGAAGACAATCCACGACGTGCATAAGTTGACGGGCTGCATAGCTGCATTGAGCCGTTTTCTTTCGAAAGCCGCAGATAAGCAACTCCCCTTTTTCAAAATTCTCAAAAAAGCTCCGGAGTTCCAGTGGGATGAAAAACATAAGATGGCATTTGAAGATCTCAAAAACTACCTTGCCAAACTCCCCACTTTATCTGTCCCAAGAGAAGGAAAAGTCCTCCCCCTATACCTCGCGGCTTCGGATGAAACCATAAGTGCCGTTTTGGTACGGGAAGACGGACGTCAACTCTATGTATATTTCATCAGCCGAGCACTTAAAGGGCCAGAACGAGATATCAACCCCTGGAGAAGCTCGCTTTGGCATTAGTAAATGCTGCAAGGAGACTACGTCCCTATTTCCATGCACATCCTATACAAGTTCTCACCGATCATCCACTTCGGCAAGTGTTGACAAAGCCAGAGGCTTCGGGGAGAATTGCGAAGTGGGCAATTGAATTGGGCGAGCACGATATCTCTTTTTGCCCTCGTCAAGCCATTAAGGGTCAGGCCTTAGCAGACTTTCTTGTAGAGGCTAACTTCATAGAGAAGCCGAAACCCACCGAGCCTCTCTCAAACAATGCCGAAGCCGAACTCATGAAGGAAGCATCCGAAGATCGCTGGCAAATCTATGTGGATGGAGCTTCGGGAGAAACGAGCAGTGGGGCAGGCATCTTACTCATAAGTCCAGATGGACAAGAGATTACCTACGCACTTCGGTTTGCATTCAAAACTACGAATAACGAAGTGGAGTACGAAGCTTTAATTGTAGGACTTCGGCTAGCTCGAGCCTTGGATGCGATCTGTGCAAGTTCACGTGATTCTCAAGTCATAGTAAGCCACATGCCGGGAAAGTACGGGCTAAAGGCTACATGATGAAGAAATACCTTGAAAAGCCAAAAGCCTACAATGCCTTTCTCATACTTCCAGCTGATTCAGATCCCAAGGGAGCGAATAGCGGTGACACCTTAAGCAACTAGCTTCGTCATCAACGCACCCGCCAGTAGAAGAAGTCCAAAACAGAAGCATAGACGATGCCGAAGTCGAAGTCAACATAGTCTCCGATGAAGAGCCTAATTGGATGACCCCCATTCAAGAATATTTGGAGAAGAGCGAATTATCTCATGACAGACTCGAGGCTAGGAAAATCTTGAACAAGTTTTTACGATATGTACTTGAGCAGAAAATTCTCTACAGAAAGTCGTATCTCTAGCCTCTCCTGAGGTGTTTGGGTCCAAACCGAGCTGAATACGTACTACGCGAAGTGCATGAGGGATCATGTGGAAGCCATATCGGACCCCCGAGCGCTATCAAAGAAGGTCATGCGATGGGAATACTATTGGCCAACAATGTTCCAAGACTCAATTGACCTCGTAAAGAAGTGTCCGAAGTGCCAGATTCATGAAAATGTGCCAAGGCAACCTCAAACCGACCTCGTCAGCATGCAAAGCCCTTGGCCATTCATGCAATGGAGGATTGACATTGTGGGCCCCTTCTGCAAAGCTACAGGGCAGTTTCAATTCCTGATTGTCGCCATTAACTACTTCACAAAATGGGTGGAGGCCGAACCCTTGGTGAAAATCACAAGCAAAAACGCTCTCAACTTTGTATGGAAGAATATTGTGTGTCGCTTCAGCATCCCTCATATCCTCGTTTCGGATAATGGGACGCAGTTCACAGATAAGGTCTTCAAAGAGTGGTGTCAAGAGCTTCGGGTTCAACAAAAATTCACCTAGGTGGCCCATCCTCAAGCAAATGGCCAGACCGAAGTCACCAACAGGACAATTGTGAAGGGACTCAATGTAGGGAAAACCGAGGTTTAGCCCTCACCCCGAGGATCTATCTTAGATGTTTAATTCACCATACATTGATTATATACCTAGCATGCACCTATATAATTAATTGCAACACGTTGGGGTTTTCTCGTGTTTACCTTTGAATCTGTCGAGGCGGAATGGATCGAGACTCGTGCTTTGACCTTCTGGACTGTATCCCGGTTGCCCAATCTCCAACGTCGAGTGAGGACGATCTATGGAGAATGCTTCGGAAAATCACCCTCAAGCTCTCAAGAATTTTCGAAAATCTCTCAAAGGATGAACCCTCAAATTCTCGAAAATAATGATGATGATTATTAATCATTGACCTAGATTTAATCTCTTACCTCATATTTATAATGCATTACCATAATCCTATATGGAAATTACCATAATCCCATATGGAAATTACCATAAACCTTTATGGAAAGGATTATTACCATAATCTTATATGGAAAGGATCTATGCATATCCCATAAATATAATAATATCCTTATAGGATAAAGAGAATCAAATCCTTGCCTTGTAGAGCATGGGGCCGCAATTTGCCTAGCTTACGGGCCCGGATGGGCCACCAGGATCAAATGCAAGGAATAAAGATGGGCCTCAAATAAATTAATTATCTTATGTTCACCGAACATAAATTAATTTATAAACATTTATTCATGCCACTAGAAAAAAATGTCGACTTACCCTTTATTACCAAGTTGAGTCGGGCTTGCACTTAGACATTACGAATCCCGTATTTAAGATATCGAACGTCCATTAATTATTTATAGCATTCGATCGCTAAAATAATTAATATCTTTAATTCTTAAGTAGTACCACTCAACCTTATTATTGTACTTGAGCTAACTCAACCGCAGGTTTAGTACAATAAACCTTTGAGCTCCTTAAGGGACGCCATCATCCTAAACGGATACGGTGACTCGATCTGAGATAACTAGCATGACATACAAGCACCGCCACCACCCAAGATGCGAAGAATATTGGGTTAGAACATATAACCCTCACCCATAACAAGTCAAAGTGATGGTCAAGAACTCATACTCATCTAATACCTTATCGAGGTTTAGATCATCGTAAGTCACCAAGATCTTGGTTCTTCACGACGGTCGATAGAAGAACTCATCTCATCGTGATCCTTCAATACGCCGAGACGCACAAGCATAGACAAGCAACCAAGTCAAGTCACTTCTTATCTATACCGCACTATACCGACAACTCGTCCTCAAGTTGTCTCACCGTGAAACTTTTATATCTCATTAAGCTTCGACCAATCATACGCATTCGTGATCTTCTACACATCGTATGATCTAACTTATATATGAGATAAGGGACACGATATATGCAATCAAGTATTCATTTCGGATAGGAGATTGTAATAGTGGTAACAGAAACATTGTATACAAACTTAACCAAAGCGCCAAGATACAACCAACACTAAAACTCGCCTCGACCGAGTCAAGGCAACTGGGTGGAAAATTTGCCACAAGTCTTATGGTCGCACTGCACAACACCCGGACATCGAATGGAGAAACACACTACAGTCTGGTGTATGGAACCGAGGCAGTTATCCCGGCAGAGATCGATATGCCGAGCCCCCGTATCATCCACTTCTCATCTGAAGTAAATGGAGAGAATCTACGAACTGACTTGGATCTGCTAGAAGAGAAGAGAGACCTCGCCTACATTAGAGAAGCTCGGTACAAGCAACAAGTAGCTCGGTATTATAACTAGTGTGTTAAATCCCGACAATTCCAAGTAGGCGACCTCGTACTTCAAAACAACAAAGTCAGTAAAGCTGCAAAGCTCGGCAAGCTAGAAGCCACATGGGTAGGACCATACCGAATTCAAAAAGTCCTCGGAAAAGGGTCATATAAGCTCGCCCATTTATCCGGTGATCAAATACCTCACACGTGGCACATCATTCATCTGAAGAAATATTTTGCATAAGTGTCAAGTTGTTCATTTCATTTTGTCGCGTCTTTAGGTCCTTTTTCTGTAACGTCGTTTTTCATTAATAAAGTCTCTTTCTTTATTTACTTCATGTGCTCAGTCTTGCATATCTCATTTGTCACTTATGCATTCTACCTCTTCTCAATCATATAATACCCTCTTCGGAGGATAAACAATACCCTCTTCGGAGGATGAACAATACCCTCTTCGGAGGATGAACAATACCCTCTAAGGAGGACGAACAATACCCTCTAAGAGGACGAGATCTAAACGCGCGTAAGGGGACCACCCCTATCGACACTTCTCGACAAATAAGGAACTTATACCTTCGTTTATTTCGAGGACGAATTACCTTCGTTTAATACGAGGATGAACTACCTTCGTTTATTTCGAGGATGAATTACCTTCGTTTAATACGAGGACGAACTACCTTCGTTTATTTTGAGGATGAACTACCTTCGTTTGATTACGAGGATGACCTACCTTCGTTTAATTACGAAGACGAAGTATATACAACGTTTGATAAAAAGGAAAAATCAACACAAGGCAAAGAAAAATTTGTTCTTATTTCCAGAGTATACAACGCATACACGACCTCACGAGGACGATGAAGGTCCAGGAGGCTGGGAAAAGTTAAGCCAATCCCTAGCAAAGTCGTGGTTCAAGACTCATCTATGCTAACCCTACCCTTACCTCTACCTCGTCCTCGATCGACGCCAGGACCTCGGCCAACTCGACCTCTATGTCTCGCAACCCGACTCCGACCGTGCGATAACTGCCGTCTCTCTTGCATATAAAACTCCCGAGAATGGCTATCGACAAAATGCACCGTCGGGCGAGAAGAAGTCTCGGCAGGAGAAGAAGCCTTGGCAGAAGAAGAAGCTTCAGCAGCCGAGGGCACCCGTACGAGTCCCGGATGACGAGCTGCGACAGTCTTGTATAGACCGCCTATTTTTCTCAGCTCAGCAAGCGGCTCCTTAAATTGCCAAGAGTCGTGACCGTACTCTCGTCCATAGCTCGAACATCTGCCGACGATCTCTAAGACTTTGGCTTCGACCTCGGAGATAGTCATTCCACCACCTCGGTGAATAACAGCCTCGTATTCGGAGTGCTCCTCGGCGACCGACTTGGCACCCTCCTTCGAGATCAAAATTCCGTGCTGTGTGAATCTCCGGTCGGGGAGCAACAAATTCAAAAGACTTCGGAATAAAATATTTAGAGGCAAGCTCTATTATTGCATGGGTTTCTAGAATTGAAGGAAAAGAAGAAACCTTACCAAAATCCCTCAAAGGCGGGAATCCTATTCTACGAACATAAGGAAGAAAAAAATCAAGGGTAAAAACTTCTAACACCACCGGTGAATCCGGTGGTGACACTGACAATCACGGCCATCATGGCCGTGAGACTCCTCAGAGGACGAAGAAGAAGAAGAAGAAGAAGCCATAAATAACTCACTTATTTTATGCGGAATATCGAAGAAGATGGCACTGAAGCTCTGACGAGAACAACAATGGCGGACAACGCTGAAATCTGCGTTTTTCAGAAAACAGAGAACTTTTTCGAGTTTGAAGGTGGGATGCGGAAAAGTGAAATGGAAAAAGGCGTATCGTGGAAGTTATTCCCCCAACGTGCACTTTATCGGGACCAGAACCGCCGTACGCATTAAATGTACGCATTAAATGAAGGTGACGTATTCCGTGTTCGACATCGGCAGGACATCCCACGTTCGACCTCGGCACGACGTTACACATTCAACCATGGCGTCGTATATCCGACCTCGACAAGAGATTACGTAATCAACCCGAGCAATGCGGCGAGTATTCGACTTCAGCCTATTAGAGCCTAACGGCATACGACCTCGGTAGAAGACCTCGGCAGGGCGACAAGTATTCGACTTCGGCCAATTAGAGCCGAATGACATACCATTTCGGCAGAAGACCTCAGCAGAGCGACGAGTATTCGACTTCGGCTAATTGGAGCCGAGCGACATACAAGCTCGACAGGACTATACGCGCCCCACTTCGCCAGATCACGAATCTCGGCAAGGCAATGTCACCACTATCCCTCATCCATTACGACCTCACTTCTACGTCTTTTGGGGGGGGGGATGTGACAGGATACGGTCCAACTACTAGGCCCAAGCATCGGGCCCAATATAAATAGGCCCCGACATTAAGCTCGGCCTACGCGGGTTCGGCCCAAGAAGACTCCTAGACCAACTACAACTCAAATCTCGCAAGTGGAGATGTAGAAGATTCGGATACATATCTAAAAGAATCCTGGATGCATATCTAAAAGAATTCTTATAAGAGAAGACTTTGTATTAGAGTCGAACTCAATATCATGGTGTATAAATAGATGCTAGATTAGACGAAAGAGGATCATCTACACTCTTTGTAATCGCTTCTTACACACTCAAATACACATACACTCTCTTGCTCCGTGGACGAGATCTATTTTAAAGATCGAACCACGTTAACTCCCCGTGTTCTTTATTGCATTTATTACCTTACGAAAACAAGATCGATCAATTTATTGCTTGATTTATTACTTAAATTTTGCAGAGATTTTCACTGCATGTCGTCAAGGCGAGGTAATTCCTGGCTGTTGGGACGAGTTTGGTTGCCATTTTCTCGAATTTGTCTGATTATTTCGGCTTCAAATGATGACAGGAGCTATACATCACCTTCGCCACAAGAAGATTTTAGACTAACAATGCATGCCGCGTGGTCCAAGTTATTTTCTTGTGAACAAACAGATTTGAAATCATTGTGGCTCTATCTTCACTGTCGACACTACAAGAAAGTTGACTTTTTGCGACACGAATAATGTGTCGCTAGCATTTGTTTTAATGTCATAAAGCTAACTTGCGACATTTTCAAGGCCACTTTAGATTGTGTAGCAAAAGGTCGGTAGCATTTTGTGACACTTTGTTTTCAATTGTGTCGCATCATATACGACACTTTGTGCATCGTTAAATTAATTATCGTATAAAATTCGTGACATTTGTTGTAGTGACGATGTGAGTTTGCGTCGCATTACACGACATTAGCTGAAATGACACATTCTGATTTGCGACACTAGCTTACGACATTTCAATCAATTTGACGTATATTTTGTATGACGCTTTCTCCATTAGTGTGGTAACATATGACACTTTATGCATCATTAAATTAATTGTCGCATAAAATTCGTGACATATTACACGTCACTAGTCATAGTGGCACATGGTAATTTACATCACATTACACGACACAATTTACGTGAATAATTTTATTGTTGTATTTCTTTTTACGACACATTTTAATTAAATGGTTAAATGTCACATTTTTGTACAAATATATTAAATATTAAAATAATAATATAAAAAGAAAGCCATAGTAATTCAATTATGTATAAAGTTCAACACAATTAAAAATATTACTCATTGTCAAAAATGAAAATATCAAAACTTAAACTTATCAACTAAAAATATTCAAAAATCTAAATTAAAATTGCTAGAACACAAATTCCATGATGACAATGTGACACTCATTAGCATTTATCCTTCATCTTGCTGGTCCTTGCGGTTTTCCTCTGCACTTTTTCATTGAATTTTTCTTGGACAGCCCAATCGAGTTCCTCTCGAGATGTGAAAATTAATTCTTACTCTTTGAAGCAACAATGTTTCTACATAACATTCCAAAGGTTTCGCTACCAATAACTTCTTCAAAAATTTGCATCATTAGCATCAATATCATCCATCAATTCCTCAGATAACTTTTGCTTCAACTCTTTCAATCAAACCTAATTACAAAACATAAAATAAAAGAAAAACAATCAATTTCTAATGCTCATGACTGCTCTAATAAGATATGAAAAGCCAAATGTCTCTAAATATTCGCAACAAATGAGTACCACAATTCACGAATCTGACATCAAGAAAAGAACCTTATCACAAAAATAATTATTTCAAATAAAAAAAATCTCATATAGACATTAAAATAGGATTTATCCACAAAAGACTTACAAAATTAGAATTAAAATTGCATGAAAATAAATAAACCAATAACATAATCCAAAGCGAAAATACGAATACTTAAAAGAACTAGTATATTGCAGCATAATACTAAGGTAGCTAAATCAATCAAATAAGAATTAAAGGCCAACAAACATCACATAGAGTTATCAGATAAGAGAACCAACTATGTGATAATCGACTACATACTGTAAGATCAAGACACGATAAACCAACATTGGCCAAGGCCTAAAGCTTAAATACGTGTAGATACCAATGCATACGGAACACTATATGTCATCTGCAAAAATATTACAAATCAGAAACTAATTTCACAAATATCCAAGGTTAATTACTTCTAGAGTTTTAAAGTTTGACTGTCTCAATTTTTTAGGTAGTCTAATTTTTTGTTTTATTATTTATACAAGTCTGCCATTACATCATTTAAAAGTAATACTGGAATCTAGAAAAATGCAGGACTTAAAGTCTGTGTCTCAATAATTTTTAATGCTTATATTTTAGCTACTGCAGTATCTATAATATAATTTCTCAATTCAAGCAACCACCTTGGGCAAGAAAAGCAGGGTAGTCACTGCTAGAGAGACAGAAAAGAACAACAGAAGACTTCAAATCCCATTTAGTGTAGATTGCATAAGTTTGATGAAATATCCAATCCAAGTGCTCATATTGGACACCACATTACAGTAAGCAAAAGTATTATTCTAACTCAATATTTGACAAAGATTCTCCAAACCCCAAAATGAATTACGTGACCATATTTCATATAAAAAACTATCAATTCTCAAATTAATGTTCTTTAGTTAAACAAAGTAACACGATCAAAGAATTTAATGTGTTGCAGTTAGATCTCACCAGACCGGTCCATCAGCAGTGCGTTCTCGAACAACGTCTCGAAGAAGAACGGATTTTGGCGAGAATCTCCTCGAACACGTCGAGCTCATCTTTCATTCTCCCCATCTTGCTCAGGAGCTTCACAATCATGAACTTCCACTCTGAACTTTCTGGCTGGGCGGGAAAAATTGATAAACGGAGAGCGGATGACAGCGGAGAGCGCTGGCGGAACTAGAGGAGCAGAGATTGAGAGAGAGGATTTCATTTTCTGGAGATGGGATTTTAAGGGTTTTGTGATTTGGGAAAAATGGTGAAGGTGGAAGAATATTTAATTTGTAGTTAAATAGTTGAGTTATATTTGGTTTAGAAATTCGACCCGTTAAATTGCTTTGTGGGTTGGGGCTTGGTTGCATTAAACACTTATGGCCACTATCTATATTATGGATTTCCAATTGTAGAGGAAGTCCTCACTTTCTTAATGAGATTATTATATATTGGTTTTTATTGTTGAGTAAATTGTATTTTTCAAATTTTCTCATTTGTCTTTGTTAATAATATTTAGAAGGTACTATTGAAACTATTAAATTATCTATAGCTACAATATTTAGAATATGAGATAAAATATTATTTTGAGATGTTAACCTCTCAAATTGTAGATTAAATGTAAGGTATAATTATAAAAATAACTGATCAAGTTTGACTAATAAATGAAAAAAATCAATTAGTTTTCGAAATTGAGGAGTTGAGGTGCTATATAATTCTTTGAGATCTGATTTGTTTGGAAAAAGTACCTCTCTCATTGGGTACAATTCGTAAAATAGGTAAATCTCATTGTATTTCTTTTAGTTAATTTATGTGGAAATTCTTTTTTTTTTTCATTATAATTTTTTTAATTTTTGTTATGCATGTCCATTAATGATAACATATTTATACTAAATATGTTAAATTTGTTAATACAACCATTGTATAATATTTTATTGAGGTCTTTTATTGGATTGTATAATTATAATATTTTATTGAGGTCTCAGTAAATAAATTGTTGTAATTTTAAGATATAAAAATGAGTGTCGTATCTGTGTAACTAAACTACAACACATTATACAAATGACTTACAGTTAACGTAAATATACAATATTGAATGAAACATTGTTCTGAATATGTGGTATAATTATGACATTTAATTCATGTGTCACAAATAAATTATCGTAATTTGGGGACATAGAATTGAATGTCGCATTTGTGTCGCTAAACTACAACATAATATAAAGATGAGGCAAAATTGACGTAAATATACAACATTTAACGCAACATTATTCTAAATATGTGGTATAATTATGACATATTATATAAGTGTCACAAATATATTGTCACAATTTCGAGACATAAAAATAAGTGTCACATTTGTGTCGCTAAATTATGACACAACATGTCGATGACGCATAATTGACGTAAAAATACGACACTTGATACAACACTATTCTAAATATGTAGTATAATTATAACAGTTTATTGAAGTGTCGTAAATAAATTATCGTAATTTTGAGACATAAAAATGAGTGTTTCATATGTGTCACTAAACTACGACACAAGATTTAAATTATGTACAAACGACGTAAATTTACGACAGTAGAAGCATAGGTGTTGTAATTTTACAACACATACACGTATAATGTCGCGTATACGTACGTCATGATAAGTCCGCTTTGTTGTAGTGCGACCTTGTTCCTCCTCTACTTTCTGACTATGAAATTCGACATAGTGCTAAAGACCCTAAAATGGTAACAGAACCCTTTAAGTTTATAAATGATAAATGAAGCATCCTCCAAAAAAATAAAAATAAAAATAATAATAATAATAATAATAATAATAATAATAATAATAATAATAATAATAATAATAATAATAATAATAATAATAATAATAATAATAATAATAATAATAATAATAATAATAATAATAATAATAATAATAATAATAATAATAATAATAATAATAATAATAATAATAATAATAATAATAATAATAATAATAATAATAATAATAATAATAATAATAATAATAATAATAATAATAATAATAATAATAATAATAATAATAATAATAATAATAATAATAATAATAATAATAATAATAATAATAATAATAATAATAATAATAATAATAATAATAATAATAATAATAATAATAATAATAATAATAATAATAATAATAATAATAATAATAATAATAATAATAATAATAATAATAATAATAATAATAATAATAATAATAATAATAATAATAATAATAATAATAATAATAATAATAATAATAATAATAATAATAATAATAATAATAATAATAATAATAATAATAATAATAATAATAATAATAATAATAATAATAATAATAATAATAATAATAATAATAATAATAATAATAATAATAATAATAATAATAATAATAATAATAATAATAATAATAATAATAATAATAATAATAATAATAATAATAATAATAATAATAATAATAATAATAATAATAATAATAATAATAATAATAATAATAATAATAATAATAATGATGAAGCTTTCGACTCTGCAGTCGGATCAAGGATTAAATGACACACCTTATTTGTGCTCACTGTCTGTGCAGTTGAAGGCATTATTTTGAAAATTGGATAGGATCTATCGGTTCTACCAGCTTGATCGTGGAATGGTGGTTTCAACGGTTCGGGTTCATATCGATTCCATTTTTAAAAAAAATAGTGTAAATCGATGAAAATCAATCGAAATCCAGTGAACCAAATCGATTTCAATAATTCAACAAATTGATGTCAAGAGGATCTACGACCATTGTCTTGATAGACGAATACAATAGCCAACTCTACCAATTTAAAACTTTTGATTGCAATTCTTTGATTAATTAAGTACATATACTAACAATATTGACTAAATATTAAATAATTATTATCATTTCTTCAGCAATAAATATTTTGTAAAATTATTATTGTTAAACTAATATTGTACTAGAACTGACATTCATGTAAATGGTAATCATGATGTAAAAGAAGATGGTAGTAAGAATTAATCGATATTTGTAATTGTTTTGTTGTATTACTTTTTTCTTATAAATATAATAATGAACATATATTGATAAATATATGTACTTTTATTGATACGATGTTTAGAAATTTTAAAATTTGATTCAAGTTATCATATTAATAGTTTTTTCTAAATATTTATATGTTAATGTAGACACATCATACATTTAAAAGCCAAATACTTATAGATTATTTGATTTTTTCAAAACAGTTCAAAACATGCGAACTAGTGACCCAATAACTCAATCAAGTGACATGTTCGATGACCGATCCTGTTTTAAAAACATTGGTTCAAGTTAAGGATATGTATGGATACACGAGGTAGAGTTTAAGGCTTCATGACTACAAGTGAAATCTTCGACAATTATAGTTTACATCTAAAATTTGTAATTCATAAATCTATTTCGCTAAATATGACTAGCAAAGACACAATGAAAGCATAATCGACACCGGGATAAATTCTTGCTTAGAAACACCATGTTCCTAAGCTTCTCAGTCTGGATTTCTTTTTTGCAGCATTTCTGAATGCTATTTCAATTATTATGATGATGGTGTTGGAGTTTACCTCTGCTACCACAGTTTCACCTTTATAGACTTTGAAAGATTGAGAAGTATAGACCAATAACACGAAAATCACAAATTTCTCTGGTGGTATTGGTAGATAAGAATATTTCAAGCTTCGTTTTGAGTTGGAAAGAATGAGGTTTCTGCACAGTGAAGAGAAGATTGCTTCCGTCCAATCTTTCGCCGTTGTGGACTATCCATTCTTGGTGTGCCTATAAAATTCTTGCAAAGTTAGGAGGTGGACTGCTGCGAACAGTGACGTAGCCACGATTTCATTTCAGGGTCCAATTTACAATAACTTTATAACATAATATATATAAATTTAAAAATAAAATTAATATTTGTAATAAAAGCATAACATAAGACAATTAACTTTATTTTCTTTATAAGAGAATCATAACTTCATTGGTAACAATGACAAATAGATTTTTTTGGATGTGAGGCGCTAAGATTAATCATCAACATTCCTAATAACTTACACGATAAAAGTTAAAACTTAGATTCATTTAATTTCCCTAACATGCACTAATATTTTTCATATACAAAAAATACTAAATGTTCATTAAAAGTTTAATACAAATAACATATATCCTAAAAAAGAAATGAAATCTAATCCACTAGCACGTAGTGGTTTGAGCTAGCAACTAATGAGAACTATGAATATATACTCAAATTATATTAACAATATATCTTAATAATTCACATACTAAAAGTTAAGTTATGATTGAAAAATATAATTGAGAAAAAAGAACTAAAACAATCAAAACATAATTTTCTTGATAAGAGAATCATAACTTCATTGGTAACATTTACAAATAGATTTTTTTGGATGTACGGCACTAAGATTAATCAAGTATCAACATTCCCAATAACTTACATGAGAAAAGTTAAAATAACTAATCATAACTTAGATTCATTTAATTTCCCTAACGTTTTTCATGTACAAAAATACTAAATGTTCATTAAAAGTTTAATACAAATAACATATATCTAACAAAAAAGAAATGAAAACTACTCCACTAGCATGTAGTGGTTTGAGCAAGCAACTAATGAGAACTATGAATATATACTCAAATTATATTAACAATAATATCTTAATAATTCACATAATAAAAGTTTAAGTTATGACTGAAAATATAATTAAAAAAACTAAAATAAACTAAAAGAAGAGGGTACTTGAGTCATTTCAATAACACCCATCTGTATGAAATGAATTAGAATGGGTGTGTATATAAAAATTGATGATTTGGGGAGAAAACTTATAAATTGAGTAGAAGTTGATGAGATGTTATTGTGTTTTGTTTGGAAAAGAAATGAAGAGAATCAATAATTAATACCTGTGGTGTGAAGTTATTAATGATCAATTTGGAGGTCGCGAATGTGGGCAATCTTGTGCCAATCCTCTCCTCTTCCTCTCTCGCATCGCTTTTGCAGTTGTGGGCATCCACTGACATATAGACTTTTGAGATTTGGCAGAGCTGGAATTGATACAAGCTTTGAGCAGTCTGAAACTCTGAGGGTATGAATTGATACTTGGTCTGGGAGTGATTCCAGTTCAGGAATATCACGCAGGTATAGAAATCTCAGTGAGCAGAGGTGCTGTAAGGCTTGAGGTAAGCACACCATCTTGGGAAGGTCGTTTAAATCGAGAGATTCAAGATTATGAAGATGTTTAATCTCCTCGGGCAGCCCTACTAATTCTGGGCAATAATATATAGAGAGTTCTTGCAGTGCAGTAAGGTGCCGCAACATCCCTTGTGGAATACATCTCATTGTCTTACAACTAAGAGATAAACTTGTAAGCTTTTCTAAGGCTTCCTGACCTTCTCTTGTCAAAGAGATCTCTTTTGCACCCTTAATTGTCAATGACCGGAGCTTACTGAACTTTATCACTCTTTCTATTGGAAAACATTCTATGCTCTCCTCAATTGACACCGTCAGATGAGTAGGAACGTCTTGCTCAGACAATAAAGACAGGGTTGAGCTACTGCATTGTAGATTCTCTAACTTTTGGAGGGATGAGAGTGGTGGCATTATTAATGAAGAACAACTCGAAGTCACTAGCGTTCTAAGATTTGGGAATGCTTCTTTACACTCTTTATCCCTGGAGAGACCCTTGAGATTTGGGAGGTCAACTAAATACAGCTCTTCCAGAGTCGGGAACTGTATCTTTACTGTGTTTCCACTTCCAACTTCTTCTTCTTCAATAATGTACTCCACCGCCACAGTCCTCATCAAGTACAAACTTTTTAGATGAGGTAGCTTTCCTAGTTTTGGAAGACTCCTACAATTTCGGCAATCCGTTATAATAATGTCAACTACTTTTTCCAGAGTTGAGTTTGTCATCCAGAGTGGAAAATATCTACCACTGAAGCCTTCTATACTAAGAGATTCAAGATTGGGGTGAGGTTCAAGTGCTTCCAACACCTTTTCGTCATCAATGTCTTGGCCTAACTTGGATAAATCGTTTCTTTCCCAAGACAAACTCAGCTCCCGAAGATTCTTCTTGTCAGCAATATTTGCTTTCTTTGCATCCAAATGGTCCTTTACTCTCCAGATGCCGAATCTCAAGCCTTCCGCTAAGGTTCAAGCATTGCAGTTCCTCAAGTTGGTTACCTCTTGACACCCACTACATACATACTCAATGTTTTGAGGCAAGTCAACTCTCTCATTTTAGAGGGCATCTCGGACAACGACTTGCATAAAAACAAACATAGATGTTGGAGATTATGCAAGTATCTCATGTTCTTAGGTAAAGCCACAAGACTCTTACAATCATCCAAGTTGAGGGTTTGCAAATTCCAAAGAGTACATAATGAGTCGGGTAGAGTGCGAATTTCAGAAGAAGACAAATTCAAGTATCGCAAATGTTTGAGATTGCCGATGGAAGGAGGCAAATCCTTTAATCTTCTATCACTTGCATCTAATACTCTTAAACTTGTGAGCTCCATGACGGAAGAAATGTTCATATCTTGCTCAAATATTTTAGGAAACAACATATTTTTGTCAACCAAATTTACCTGGCGGATAGTAGATGCACTTGTGTTATTTCGTCCACTTTGTACTCCGGGAACTTTGTTCTCCATGACTGATTGCGCCAGATCATGAACAAGATCATGCATACGGATAAATTTATAATTTAGCGATTGTAGAAGAGATCTGAGCAGTAACTCATTACATATTTCATTTCCAACATTTTCCACTTGCAATGCTCCCTTTGATGATATATACCCATGAGCCATCCACAAAAGGATCAGTTCATCTCTTTTGATTACGTGGTCCTTGGGAAAGGCTGCAAAATAAGCAAAGCATTGCCTGAGCTGCAATGGAAGATGCTGATAACTCAATCTCAAAACTGGCATTATCAAACTGTCTTCTTCTGAAAGCTTCCATATTTCACTATCTCTCACATGCATCCATTCCTCTCCTCCCCTTTTAAACCGTAGAATCCCTCCAAGCGCCTGCGCTGCCAGGGGCACCCCACCACACTTTTTCACAATCTGTTTGCCAATTATTTCCAGCTCCGAGATACTTCTTCATCTTGTCTGAAGGCACGCGCGTGAGCAGCATCCAACAATCGTCATCTGATAGCCCTTCAAGGCAATGAGATGGAAGTGTTCCCATTATCTCAGCAACCTTCTTTTGGCGGGTGGTGACGATGATTGATGCGCCACTTGAGCCACATGATAGAACGTCTTTCAACTCAAACCATTTATCTTGATGGTCGTTCCAAACATCATCCAACACAAGCAAATATCTTTTTTGCCTCAACAAATCCCACAGCTGACGCTCTAGTGCGTCTAACAGTTGCAGATCCAAGCTTTTCCACTCTCAGTGGCAGCTTCAATCATCGCCTTCACCAAAGTCTTCATGTCGAAATTTTCGGAGACACAAACCCAAATTGTTACATCAAAATGGTCATTCACTCGCGGATCGTTGAAGACTAGTCGAGCAAGAGTGGTCTTTCCAAGGCCGCCAACACCAATGATTGGCAGCACAGACATCTCATGTTTATCCCTTACATGATTAACCAACATATCCACAATCTTGTCTCTATCTTCCTCCCTACCATAAATCTTATCAGACTGGTTCAACAGGAAGCCGTCTCACGTGAGGCGGCAACTTCTCTGGGCCTATCGACAGATATCTCGTGCAGATGAAACTTAGCGCTCTGCAGCAACACTGTCCAGTTTCTCGTTGACTTGCTTCATCCTCCTCGCAATGTTGTGGCGATACAGAATCTTCTTGAGGCCAGAGCGAATCAGTTTGGAATGAGAGTTGTTGAGTTTGGAGACATGAGTATTGCACTCATCCAAGATGTCATCAATCTCATAAGCAAGAGCGTTGAGCTTCTGCAGCCAATCTCGAATGGGCTTGCTCTCGATTTGCTTGTCTTCAGCATCTTCCAACACAGCTTGTATAGTGGTGAGGGTGCTGCACAGCTTCTTCATCTCATCGTCAACGCCCAAGATCAATCCGATCTCCTCCTTAATAAGGGAGCTCAGATTATCAAGAACGACTTGAAGAAATGCTTCTGCCATACTGGAACTACAGAAATTCAAGAAAAAAATTATTCTGATTGGCAGATTTCAAGTATGGGCTTAATAAATATACGAGCTTATCAACTCTTTTAAAAAAGGAGTTATCATACTTGGAGTTTTATATAATCTTAACATCACTATGTTCTAGTATTACGAGTTTTATTTTATTTTATTTATTAGCTTTGCATTGTATTCTACATGTAATTTTTATTAAAATCAATGTATTTGACATATATTACGATGATTTTGCACTAAGTAATATTAATCTTATATGATGCTCATAATGAATGTTTCATCACTTCAAATAATGTTTCATCTACAAACTCATAAAAGTATTCCATTAAATACCGTTCAATTGAATTCAAATTAAATTCCATTTGAATTATGTGTTTCCATACTTACTCCATCACAAACGAATAAATGAATAAACATGGATGGATTTTGGACCCAGTCCACATTCATTCACAGATTCAAATACTTTCTCTATCCACCGAAAGCTTGTTTTTAATTCTTTTTGATCTGTCAATCAAAAGCTTGTATTTTTCATTTTTGGAAAACATAAACTAACCTTAATCTACTCACTTATTTACAAGAATCTCACATATGACTCATCTTTTACTATCACTATTCATTAATATATTTATTTATTATCTTCATTCACTTTATACTCATTACAATTTATTAAAATTTGTGTCTCCAAAAGCAATGCAAGTTTTTAGTGGATGGAGGGAGTATATTTTTTAAATTTTGGATCTTCAAAAATTTGGATTAAATGGATCCTGATCGGATTTGGACCAGTCTCTTAAAATTCGAATGTGGATTTGGATTGTGGCTTTTGAGATCCAAATCCAACCCGTGATCAGCTTCTTTAATTATATTATGTATTATATATATATGTGTAGTGTTTTATTATTTTTAAATATTTATCATATTAATTTCTAATTCTAACTTAACCATAATCATTAACTTTTTCCAGCACATAATGAAAACTATTTTTAAGTTGTCAAAATCAACTAATATTATTCCGTTAACTAAACAGTTGATTCATGCTCCAATAGCTTAAGCCAATTAATTTCTCACTTTTATTGCTTCAAAAGATTAAACATCAACTAAACATTGAATGTGCATCTCATATTTTTTTGTGATTAATGATAACTACAAGATAAATTCACACTAGACGATTATTATGATTTCGTTATGGTTTTTAGATTATTTTAAGATTTAGTTTTAAAGAGAAAAAAATATGGATTCAGATCTGAATATGTGGATCCGCGGATCTTATAAATACCTAGCAAGATGGGTACAATCCCTACAAATAAATACTGCTATGTAGCAAATTTCTCTAACCAATTAAATTAGGATTTTTCACTCATATAATCGGATCTATTGTAATTAATGGGTTGAGAACTCATCAACAAGAATAGAAACTACCTTAAAGATGAAACAGGAGATGGAGAAGAACGGATCTGCAGTTCTAGGTAGTGGAATTGGTGGTCAACCACGTCGGAAGTCTACAAAATAGAGTTGGAGGGATCTTTCGCCGAAGGAGTCTGACGCTCAAGTCTCGTGGAGAGAATTTAGCAGAGTACAAGCTTTTGTACCTGGCTAATTTTCTGTAGAAAGGAAAGCGATAGCTTGTTGTGTTGTTGTGGAGAATCTAGTTCAACTGCAGAAATCATAAAGCTGCAGTTTGAAATATATATACATTAGTGTTGGTCTGCTGCAGATAAAAGATGATAGATATGTATATGGTGTTTGAGCAACTGAAACAAGAGCCAAACCTTTGTGAAAATGATTGAGCTATGTTGGGTGTGGCTGCAGAAAACAGATTCTAGTTAAGAAGACGAGCTTGCTATGTTAAGAGCAATTGAATTGAGATTGGAGAAAACCGAAACTTGTTAGTTGGAGATATTTTGTTTTTGGTTTCACAGTATTGGAGAGTCAAGAGGATTCTAAGAAGAGAAAAGGTTTACGTGGTTGCACATGCTCCTTTCATTCATTTAAAGGATAATTAAATCTTTTTTTTTTTAGATAAAAAAAAGGATAATTAAATCACCAAAATATCTAAATTCTAAAAAATTGGGCTTTGGCTCCTACAATTAAATGATTCGGCCCAAACATTATAAAGCTCTGATGAACTTCCATTGTTGAACTTAAAATCACACTGGCCTGACCATATTTATATTTTTATGTAAATATTATTATTGTATGTAGGGATGTAGATCAGGCCAAAATCAGAACTATGCAAGAAATGACAGTTCCAAAGAACCGAAAGAAATACAGAAATTGAATGCAGTCAATTCATCTTCAGATCCACTAATAAAAACTTACCCATCTTGAGGGTGCTAAGAAAAGGGTGTCGCTTCGAATGGAATGGAGAGTGCTAGAAAGCATTCGAAGCTCTAAAAAAACTAGCCGCACTATCATTGTTGACAAAACCTCTAACTGGTGAAGTATTGTTCTTATACTTCGCAGGTGGGGAAGCATTATTAAGTTCTATCTTGATTAGAGAAAAAGGCTTACAGCAAAAACCCGTCTACGATATAAGCAAAATTATTCAAGGAGCGAAAATTCGATACTCAGAGTAGAAAAAGCAATCCTGACTATAATGGTGACACCAAGGAAGTAACGCCATACTTCCTCTATCATAAAGTGGTGGTACGAACAAAACTCCCCTCAGACAGATCTTGGCGGTGCCAGATCTATTTGGGAGGTTGATGAAATTGGTAGTAGAACTCAGGGAAGATAATGTGGATTTTGAGCCTAGAACAACGATTAAAGCACAAGGGTTGGCTGACGTCCTCCATCGCCAGAGCTAGCATAATGGAAAGCATTCATGGATGATGTTGTCACTAAGGAAGGATGTGGAAGTGGGGTCGATCGAGACTCCTAGTGGAGAGGAGTTGCAGTTTGTTGGAAAACTTATGCGAGCAAAGATAGAAACTCGGGCGTATTCACAACTTTAAAACAAAATGTAGAAGGAGATCAAACTAACAACGAACTAAAAGAATTGAAATACAATTGAAACAAAACCGTAAAATGATGCCGAGTCGAGGAGGCCTCTTTCCAAGCAAGACGAGATACGCCCAGAGTGCTCTCGGCTACGCGATCGTTCCCAAAGATAAAACGACGTCTCGTGGGTGGAAAAGACCATGCACCAACGAGCTCCGCGAACTAAAACGAGGCGAGGACAGAGCTGGACACTAGCTATGTATGCAGAGTGCTTTGGAACTTTGGAATGCAGTTAGCGGAGGTGACTAATGCTTTGGAGACATGTCCTATTTATAAAGTCGTCCCCTCATGGGAAAGCATCTTTGAGTCAACACCGCATTGATGTCGGGTGTTACGGGTTATGTCCCTATTGAGTACGCTGGCGATTTCTTGAGACAACGCATCCACGCTTCGCAGAGCCATCATGTCGGAACGTTACCACAAGCACGATGAATCTCGACAACGTGCGCGTCTGTGTTCGTTGGACGATCCGGACGCCTCTTCAAATGCACAAGAGCCCAACGGATTGGGTCACACGAGTTGGGCTCGGACCAACTCCATTGGGCTCGATCAAACATCGATCCAAAAATACGCAATGGGCCACCAACCAGCCCACGAAACAAGCCCAGCTAATAAAGCCCAAAGAATGCCCCCAAACCACCCAAAGACCAATTGTCAAGATCCAAGATCCAAAGACCACGGACCACGGACCACTTAACCGAACCGAACCAACGGAGTTTAACTCGGCCGGGCGCAAGGCCGCACCCGCCGGACGCAAGGACGGCGGCGGCGGCTACACAGCGTCTGTGTGGCGTGGCTTTCCACCCATCACTTGTGCACATAATTATACTAAGTGTTCAATGAACCACTTATATAGACAATTAATGAAGGTACATTAATCAATTTGGGATAAGGATTAATTAATCCATGCTTATATATCCCCTTAAGCACATAACTCCATGTTTAAGTGACCAACTTTGATCCACTATTTCACCACCGAAATCGGATTTGAGAATGTGAATACACCACGATCATCTACTCAAAACTTAGATCGATCCTATGCCGCTTAATTTCATAAAATCAAACGTTACGTCACTCAAAATCTTGGTCAAAGTAGCTTCCTGAAAACTTGACCATATATATATAACATTTATATATACGCTGATTTTCAACAATCCCCCACATGAGTGGAAATAGCCATATGCATGTATGCGACACATTTCGATCCTCAAGAGATGTTAAAATATTTGGACAGTGGTTTATGGCCTCGAACCTTCCATAGTTAGTACCATCGAGTACACGACGGATTAGTGGACACGATGCTCGAACTATTCCCCACAACGTGTAACCGAGACAATGGTATCGACACTTTAACACCTCAACCTCATCCGCTCTCACGCTTGATTCCATTTTGGCCATGGACATCCACTTTGGATTCATAAGTGTTTTGTTTGAAGCGCCCCAGCCGCACTTACATAGGTGATTCTTTACCGAGTATCTTGCCATACTCAACCCTCGGGGTATCTTAAGAATCATTAAAAGTCAACGACTCAACCTCACCACTAGCAAGTTTTTCTACACTCGTTTGCTTTTAGGAATGACTAACTTGAGTGTTTATACACTAACTCCTATAGCTTAGTTCTCCATTTGAACCAAGTTCTTGGGATCTCCAATCATCATGGTTGGGTTACCATTATGATTGTTCTTAAGATGTGATTTTAATCTCATTCCTCTAGTAATTTGATCATTTGATCCCGGTTCAACCCTTTGGTTAACGGATCGCAGATTATCTATCGACTTTACATAATCAATTGATATAACCCCACTGAGATCAAATGCCTCACGGTATTATGTTGCCGACGATATGTCGAGACTTACCATTATACAAACCACTTTTCGCCTTCCAATAGCCTTGGCTATCACGGTGAATCATCACCGGTGGCACGGTTTAGACCAACATGGAATATCTTCCAAAAATTACGAGCCACTGGCTTCCTCACCGCCTTTATCCAAAGCTATGAATTACGATTCCATGGTGGATCGGGCTATACACGTCTGCTTCGTGGATCTCCAAGAAACAAAGACCTCCCAATCGTGAACATGTACCCACTTGTAGAAAGTGAATCTTTCGTGTCGATATCCAATTGGCATCACAAGACTCTCTTCAAGTCTGGGGATATCTCGTGAAATGCGACCCATGATTTTGAGTATACTTAAGTACCTCAAAACTCTCACTAAAGCCTTCCAATGCTCCTTGCTGGATTGCTCGTGTAACGACTCAATTTGTTCACGGCGCAAGCTATGTCGGGCGGGTGCAATTTGTAAGATACATCAAACACCCGATGACCTTAGCATAGTCTCTTGCCCAACAGGTTCACCCCTGTTCTTACTCAAGTGAACATTGAGCTCCAATGGGGTCTTAGAAGGCAAACTATCAAACGCGTTGAATTTCTTAAGCACTTTCTCAACGTAGTGAGATTATGTCAAGACAATTCCGTCTGATCTTCTTAGAATCTTGATTCCAAGAATCACATCACTAAACCCATGTCCTTCATGTCAAAATTTCTATTTAACATGCGCTTTGTGTCATTAATGACTTGAGTATTGCCACCCATGATCAACATGTCATCTACATACGGACACACTATAACATAACCATTATCGTTGTTCTTAACGTAGACACATTTATCACACTCGTTGATCTTGAAACCATTTGCCAACATTACATTGTCAATTTCAGTGCCATTGCAACGGCGCTTGTTTCAAACCATATAGAGACTTCACGAGTTTGCATACCTTGCCTCTCGATCGTACTACAAACCCTTCGGGTTGCTCTATATATACCTCATCCTCGAGGTCACCATTCAAAATGCGTCTTAACGTCCATTTGATGAATCTCAAGATTGTGCAAAGCAAAGAATTGCGAAGCACTCTAATAGACGTAATCCTCGTCACGGTGAATAGGTATCGAAAAATCGTACCTCTCTTTGTTTAAACCCTTTGACAACTAAACGGACCTTATACTTTTCAATTGATCCATCCGCTTGTATTTCTTTTAAGGATCCACTTGCATCCTGAGGGCTTACAACCTTCGGCAAATCAACCAAGACCCAAGTGTGGTTTTGCAAAATGGAATCAATCTCACTGAGCGACCTCTGCGAGCATCCCGTCTGGCCGAGCATAGCTACTTTGATCAAGTTGGTTCTTCATCCAACATGAACGCAATATAGTCGGGACCAAAATCCTTTGGCATTCGACTCACCGCCACGTCTCGGTTCCGACCCTCCGTAGGGAAGCGAATGTTAACCTCGCCCGAGGATCCATCTTGGGTGTTTAATTCACCATACATTGATTATAAACCTAGCATGCGTCTATATAATTAAATCGCAACACGTTGGGGTTTACACGTGTTTACCTTTGGATCTGAAGAGGTCGATTGAACGAGATGAACGGATCGAACGGATCGGACTCGTGCTTTGACCTTCTCGACTGTATCCCGGTTGCCCAATCTCCAACGTCGGTGAGGACGATCTATGGAGAATGCTTGGAAAATCACCCAATGCTCTCACAACCAAACTCTCGAAAATTCTCTCTCAATAATGAGATGGCGAAAATTCTCACTTCAATATGTGAGCATTAACTAGACTTTATCTCATACCTTATATTTATAATGCACTACCTTAATCCTATATGGAATGTTACCATAATCCTATATGGAATATTACCATAATCCTATATGGAATATTACCATACTCTTGGGATTATTTCCATACTCTTAGGATTATTTCCATACTCAAGATTATTACCATAATCTTATATGGAAAGGATCTATGCATATACCATAAATATAATTATATCCTTGTGGGATAAAGAGAATAAAATCTTGTCAATTGAGAGCATGAGGCGCGATTTTCCTTAGCACGGCCTGGATGGGCCACCCAGGATCAAATGCAAGGAATAAAGATGGGCCTCAAATAAATTAATTATCTTATGTTCACCGAACATAAATTAATTTATAAACATTCGATCATGCCACTAGAGAAAGAATGTTGACTTACCCCTTTATTACGAAGTTGAGTCGGGCTTGCACTTAGACATTACGAATCCCCAGATTTAAGATATCGAGCGTCCATTAATCATTTATAGCAATCATCGCTTAAACGATTAATAACTTTATTTCCTTAAGTAGTACCACTCAACCTTATTATTGTACTTGAGCTAACTCAACTGCGGGGTTTAGTACAATAAACCTTTGAGCTCCTTATGGGACGCCATCATCCTTAACGGATACGGTGACTTGACATGAGATAACTAGCGTGACATACAAGATCGCCACCACCCAAGACGGAGAATCTTGGGTTAGAACATATAACCCTCACCCATAACAAGTCAAAGTGATGGGTGACAAAGAACTCATACTCACCTAATACCTTATCGAGGTTTAGATCATCGTAAGTCACCGAGATCTTGGTTCTTCACGACGGTCGAAAGAAGAACTCATCTCATCGTGATCCTTCAATACGTCGAGCGTATCCGGCATAGACAAGCAACTAAGTCAAGTCACTTTTATCTATCTGCGGCCTAAACCGACAACTTGTCCTTAAGTCGCCTCGGTGTGAAACTTTTATATCTCATTAAGCTTGACCAATCATACGGACTTACGTGATCTTCTACACAATCGTATGATCTAACTTATATATGAGATAAGGGACACGATATATGCAATCAAGTATTCAAATCGAGATAGGAGATTGTAATAGTGGTAACAGGAAACATTGTATACAAGCTCAACCAAACCGCTTTCAAGATACAAATCCAACACCTCTGGATCGGATCTCGATCGCTATGCGATATCGGTTCTTCCTCCAAAGGTTTAGAACTCGAAACTTCACCATCGGTTCTATTGCTAGAGGCGGCTTCACTTTATTCTTGTCTTCTGAGGATAAACACTTTCAAAGAATATAGCATTCCTTGACTCAATCATCGTCCCCACGGTCATATCCGTACCTCGACACATGGATCGAAAACGATAGCGCTCGCTCAAGCATACCCAATAAAGATAAAATCGACTGTTTTAGGTCCAATTGTAACTTGTTTAGGAAGAGGCACCTCAACCTTCGCCAAACACTCCCACACTTTGAGATATTTGTACGATGACTTCCTTCCTTTCCACAACTCGTAAGGAGTGACATCCTTACTCTTCAGTGGAATCTTATTCAGTATGTAGTTGGCTGTCAAAACAGCTTCCCCCCACAAGTTCTAGGGCAACCCTGAACTAATCAACAAAGCATTCATCATTTCCTTAAGTGTTCGATTTTTACGTTCAGCAATGCCATTAGACTGAGGTGAATAAGGAGCTATCGTTTGATGTATTATACCACATTCGTTGCATAATGCCTCAAACGGAGCTACATATTCTCCCTCTATCACTTCGACGGTCTTAATTCGATGACTTAGTTGATTCTCGGCCGTTCTTGAAGTTTTTAAAAGCTTCAATAGCACCGTCTTTACTTCTTACAAGGTAAAGATAACAATATCTTGTCTGATCATCAATAAACGTGATGAAGTACT
Source organism: Salvia rosmarinus (assembly GCA_036937905.1). Classification (NCBI taxonomy): domain Eukaryota; kingdom Viridiplantae; phylum Streptophyta; class Magnoliopsida; order Lamiales; family Lamiaceae; genus Salvia; species Salvia rosmarinus. The sequence continues at coordinate 1,215,354 of JAODLM010000354.1, forward strand.
TTTACCACCTCTAGTTTGTACAAACTTTAAATCACACACATCGGTGTGAATAAGTTCTAGAGGTTTAGTGCTCTGCCTCTACCGAATGAAACGGTAACTTAGCTTATTTTTGCTTCCACACAAACCTCACATTTCGTTTGTGTATTAACTTCATTTAACTTTAGTAAATCTTAATTTACTAATCTTTTATTGCATTTAGATTAACATGTCCTAATCTACAATGCCATAAATCGAAGCACTCAATCAAGTAAGAGGAAATAGATGCATTTTCATTCATCATAATTTTGGGTACACGCAGACACCATTACATTTAGTTTGAAAATACCCCAGGTGAGATAACCCCTACCAAGAAACTTTCCAAACTTAATCAAGACAAACTTGTCCGACTCAAAAACTAGTCTAAAACCTTTATTAACTAGAATAGAGCCTGACAATAAGTTCTTGCGAATGTCTGGGACATGCAGCACATCCTTCAATGTGATCTCAATGCCGGACGATATCTTGAGCACCACATCACCAACTCCGCAACCTCGACGAAGCTTGGTTCCCATGTTGAGCTTCCTCCCTCAACGAGCTTGTATGTGGAGAACGCATCTTTCAGGTAGCAGACGTGCACGTTGCGCCAGTGTCGATGAACCATCCACTTTGATTCTTGACGTGGTTGACTTCTTCGGTGACCAGAGCAGCCAATTCATCATTGTCCCATTTGTCGAAGTCCTTTCGACAACATTGACAACTTGCTTAGCCTTCTTCTTCAGTCGTGGCGGGCGGTCCTTCATCGTGGCCATGCTTGCCACAATAACAGCCCCCGTCAAACTTACGGGCAACCACCTCCCCTTTGCCTTTGTCATTGGCATTGGGATGAACACGTTTGTTGGAGGGACCGTCTCTCTCCAACAGGTTGGCTCTAGCATCGATCATGCCTTTCGCTTTTAACTCTAGTTTCTTCACTTCAGACTCGATGCGCAGTCTAACGATCAAGTCTTCAAGTGTCATATCCTTTCGCTTGTGCTTAAGGTAGACCTTGAAGTCTCTCCACCCCGGGGGTAGCTTCTCAATCACTATAGCGACGACAAAGCCGTCTGAAATAGTATGCCCTTCAGCTTGAACCTCGTGTACAATGAGTTGAAACTCTTGCACTTGGTCCATGATCGGTCGAGAATCGACCATCTTGTAGTCCAAATACTTGGCTACAATGAACTTCTTTGTACCTGCATCATCACTGCGGTACTTCTTTTCTAACGCATCCCATATACTTTTGGATGTCGTTACAACAACATAAACACTATATAAGCTATCTTCTAAACTACCAAGTATAAAATTTTTACAAAGATAGTCGTCGGTGCTTGGTTGTCATATCTCGCTCGGAAGTGAAAGTTCGTCACTTCACCCCGATCTGTGGGCTCATCTTCCACCAAAAGTTGGCGAAGCCCAACGCCGTGAGTAGAACAACATCTTCTGCGCCATCTCTTGGTCGGATCCTCCAAACTTCGCGACTTCTCGTGGCGGCAAAGATCCTGCGGTATGAGCAGCGCCGAGATCGATCCATAACCGGATCCACCAACACCACTTGAAGTGCGCTGGAACATGGAACTCGAGTGAGAACCACCAATGTTAGATCCCATGGATCCAACAATCGAACCATTGAAAATGCGGTGAGTCGAACCAATGGAACCACTAAAAGTGGAACCAATTGTTGAACCACTAAAAGTGGAACCAACAGTCGACCCAAAGGGTCCAATGGTTGACCCCGAAGTCATCGAACCAAACATGACCGAAGCCATTGTGCGGTGGCGGCAGCGGGCGGCAAGCAGCAGAGGCAGAGTCGGTGGCAGGAACAATCGACATCTCCAAGCAAAGGTTTAGGTTTCTAAAGTTTTAAGTTTATTTGAAGTCTGAACTCCTTGTGGCAAGTCTTATCTCGCTCTTGCGATTGTTGGAAAACTTATGCGAGTAATGCAGTAACTTGTCTACCAGTACAACTTTAAAATGTAAATGTGAAGGAGATCAAACTAACAATGAACTAAACCGAATTGAAATACAATTGAAACAAAACCGTAAAGCGGATGCCGAGTCGAGGAGGCCTCTTTCCGCAAGACAAGATACGCCTTGTAGTGCTCCTTGTTACGGCGTATCGTCCCAAAGATAAAGCGACGGTTGTCTCGTGGGTGGCGACACCGTGAACCAACGAGCTCCGACGAACTGGAACGAGGACGATGATGAGCTTGGACACTAGCTATGTATGCAGAGAGTCTTTGGAATGCATTGGCGATGGGTGACTAATCCGAGAGACATGTCCTATTTATAGGCGTCCCCCTCATGGGGAGCATCTTTGAGTCAACACTGCATTGATGTCGGGTGTTACTGAAGTTATGTCCCTATTGAGTGCATGGCGGTTTCGGAGACAACTTGCCCACGCTTCCGCATGAGCCATCATGTCGGAACGTTGCGAGCGATTCTGACGAATCAGACGACAACGCGTGCGTCCGGTTTATGGACATATCCGGATTGGGCCACACGAGTTGGGCGCTCGACCAACTCCATCTTTGGGCTCGATCAAACATTGATCCAAAAATACGGCAATGGCCCACGGAACCGAGCCCAAAGAATGCCCAGACCAATTGCCACGGAACCGGGCCGAGCCGAGCGGGCACGGCACCGGCACAGGCGGCGAAGTACAAGGCTGGGCTTTCGACCATCACTTGTGCACATAATTATACTAAGTGTTCAATGAACCACTTATATAGACAATTAATGAAGGTACATTAATCAATGTGGGATAAGGATTAATTAATCCATGCTTATCCCCTTAAACACATAACTCCATGTTTAAGTGACCAACTTTGATCCACTATTTCTCACTCACGGAAATCGGTTTGAAAATGTGAATACACCACGATCATCTACGCAAAACGTAGATCGATCCTATGCCGTTTAATTTCATAAAATCAAACGTTACGTCACTCAAAATCTTTGTCAAAGTAGCTTTCTAGCAACTTGACCATATATATATACGTTGATTTTCAACACAGTTTGCTTTCAAATTTGATTTTCCAGCCTCTAACAATGAGGCATAGTATAAGGCTCTTGTCACAACTATCGATGGACGCGCAGTTGCCAACAGTCAATTATAAGTTGCTATCAACTGCTACAGAATACACTCATTTTTCGCTCCAACTCGATGATGAAGCTTGAAAACCATGAAATTGGAGTTGAATCTCCGTTGCTCGAGCCAATCAGCGATGAGGGGTCGAACGCCGGCGCGTCGATCTCCGGTGCAATCTTCAACATCTCGACCGGAATGGTGGGGGGCCGGGATTATGTCGATTCCGGCCACGTTTAAGGTGCTAGGTGTGATTCCTAGCTTCTTGGTGATCTTGGTCATTTCCTATTTGGTCGAGTTCCTCTTGAAGTACACGCAGTCGGGGCAGTGCAAGATGTTACTAATTTTTGCTTTGGGCTTCCGAGTTCGGTTTTTGATTTATGCTCGGGACTTGTTTGATGATTTGTGTGATTGGATATTTCGGGTTAATTGTTACTAAATACACGAATTTAAAAATCGATTGTTGAATACGTGAACTTTCGAGTTTTCAGATTTTTTTTTCTTTCAAATCGAATATGACGTGATAGTTCTGCTTTTGTTCATGAACTAAAATTCCGCCTCCAAATACACAAAATTTTAGTTATTTTGATTTTTCACATGACAGAACATTTTCGACCTCTATGTGTGGATGCAATTTGTGTGATTCAATTTCTGCGTAAAAATCCATCAGTTTGGGTTGTAGCCCTTAAATGATGAAAGAATGTGGCCTCGTGTTGCCAGAATTGTCCGTCATGTGAAAAATCAGAACAATTGGAAGTTCGTGTATTTGGAGGCAGAATTCTTGGCTCATGTGCAGAACCAGAACTGAGTGAAAGTTCTAAAATATAAGCGCAATCTTACTTTCTTATAAATAGAAGTGATCTCTATTAAATGACAGTCCTTGATCCAGCTAATAAATGTTGTGTTGGATTTACGTTTTTATTTACAATTGGGACATATGCATATTTTCACTATCTGCCCCTTGCTTTGGAGGTTTGAAACTTTTACTTACTAAAAATTGACAAACTAGTAATGTAGAGGGAGTAATATACTAATGTGTAAATTTAATGCCAATATCATTTTTCTTAGGTTAAACTGGTGCGAGAGAAACATGATTTATTCATATATATAGTCAGAGGCAGAGCCAAGCCTCTGCAAGTCCGAGCGACTGCCTGGGATTTTTTTGTAAACTATATTTAGGTTGCATTTTGTATTTCTCTTCTAGTTTAAATACATGAACGTAATGATTATAATCTCATTTTTTTCAATTTTGTTTCTGAATACATAAATGTAATCTCTTCTGTCCGTTTTTAAAATCCTACTTCAGCCTCTTCACTACGATTCCCGTATTTGCAACTGCCTTTGGATGTCATGTAAATGGTATGGCCTACTGCAGATTTTATTTCATTACCTAAATGTTTACTTTTGAGGATTAACCTAGATAGATAAAAATAATATAACTTAATCCATTCTTTACTTAGAATGATTGAAACTTTGGGATATCCAAGGCCTTTGATAATATCTATCATTTGAGCTAAATTTATTTGATTTATATCCCATTATGTTAGAGATCGCTATCGCCACCACTCCATCCAATTAGTATGATATTGTCGCTTTGGCCAAAAAGTCCGCACGATTTGTTTTTGCCAACCCCAAAAGCGCCATCTAATTGGTGGTGGACTTCTTAATATATAGAAGGCAATTTTCCTTCATTTCTTCAATGTGAGACTTTGGGTTTGCCAACCCCAGCCCTCCCTCAAATCGAGGACCACATCATTGTCCTCCCCGAACGATAATCCGACATCTTGCACCGCTACCACCACGGGACTCGCCACCGATCACTCTTGCGGAAGACTTTCGACACAGGAACCACCGGATTCAATCGTGAGTTCATCGGGTACTCCTCCACATCGAACGCAGCCGCCCCGCCCACGTATTGGGCCCACCAACCGTCGACTCGATACCCTTGTTGGGAGCTGCCGCCACCACTCGTCCAATTAGTATGATATTGTCGGTTTTGGTCAAAAGTTCGACGGATTTGTTTTGGGCTCAACAACTCCCAAAAGGCCTCTTCCTAATTGGAGTGGGTTTCTAATATATAGAAGACATTTCTTTCTTCTTCTTCCGATGTGGGATTGGGTTGCACCACATACAACACATTAAAATGATGGAATTGGAGAAATTCTAGTAATGCGGTTAAAAATACTCAATCATGTATCTTATCAATCATGATAAGTAAACGTCAGCTTAATTTTCTCAGCGTCCTAATAGGTGTAGACGTAGAAAATGAATGTATTTATTGCTTGATTTATTACTTAAATTTTGCAGAGATTTTCACTGCATGCCGTCAAGGCGAGATAAGGCCTTGGCGGTGTTGGTGATCTTCCTGGCTGTTGGGACGAGTTTGGTTGCCATTTTTGTCTGATTATTTCGGCTTCAAATGATGACCGGAACTATCACCTTCGCCACAAGAAGATTTTAGACTAACAATGCATGCCGCCTTGTCCAAGTTATTTTCTTAAATTATCATATTAATAGTTTATTCTAAATATTTATATGTTAACGTAGACACATCATACATATTAAAAGTCAAATACTTATAGATCATTCGAGTTTTTTCAAAATAGTTCAAAACGATCGAACTAGTAACCCAATAACCTTATCAAGTGACCGGTTTTGAAAACATTGTTTCAAGTTAAGGATCTGTATGGATACACGAGGTAGAATTTAAGGCTTCATGACTACAATTGAAATTTTCAACAATTATAGTTTACATCTAAAATTTGTAATTCAGAAATCTATTTCGCTAAATATGACTAGCAACGATACAATAAAAGCATAATCGACACCGGGATAAATTCTTGCTTGGAAACTCCCTGTTCCTAAGCTTCTCAGTTTGGATTTCTCTTTTACCTGCACATGTATCATAGGTCAAGCTTATTGCAGCATTTCTGAATGCTATTTCAATTATTTTGATGTTGGTGTTGGAGTTTACCTCTGCTACCACAGTTTCACCTTTATAGACTTTGAAAGATTGAGAAGTATAGCTACCAATAACACGAAAATCACAAATTTTTCTGGTGGTATTGGTAGATAAGAATATTTCAAGCTTCGTCTTGAGTTGGAAAGAATGAGGTTTCTGCACAGTGAAGAGAAGATTGCTTCCGACCAATCTTTCGCCGCTGTGGACTATCCATTCTTGGTGTGCCTATAAACTTCTTGCAAAGTTAGGAGGTGGACTCGCCAGGATTTCATTTCAATGGGTCCAATTTACAATAACTTTATAATATAATATTTATAAATTTAAAAATAAAATTGATATTTGTAAATAAAGCACAGTGTTATAACTTGAGAAAAGGAAAGGAAGAAATGATTTGATTTGTGCACCTTCCTACGCATGGTGATGATAGGCGCACCAAAAGAGTTGTACATGGTTCTTTTCTTCTTGAACTGCCAACATCCTCCAATAACTTGCACAAGTAGAGTTCCACTTCCATCAAAGGCACAGACGTGTTTACTGGATAAACCCACGGTTTTGTTCACAGCCAAGTCCACCAAGTACGGATAGCAGTAGTCGTCTCTGACGATGCTAACCGTAGGAATGAAACGCCTCACCTCCGGTACGAACATTCTACTTTGAGTTTGATGATATCAAAGAGCTTGTTTTTTTGAAGGAGAGAATAGATAGATTGACCTTGGCTTGCATTGGTCATTATATTGTGTTCATCTATGTTTTTAAACGCCTAAGTGTGACAGCTGAGTTTCATTGGAAACATCACTCTTCATAGTATTTTTGGAAGTTTTGGAGTTTCATGTTTAGCCATTTCCTTATGTCCTAATAATAGTACAAATTATACATCTCCAAATAATTTTTAAATTCCTTAGTGACCATCTCTGACTCTTTAACATTTAAGGCTTCACAATATTTTTAATTTATCAAAGTCTGGCATAGATATGAGATAACGTGTGTTGCATATGCAACCTCGATTTTAGTGTGAGTGAATTTATATTCTCAGTTAACGTGAATTATTAGGTAATCTGTGCAAAAACTCCTTTGCCATCTTAGGACTAATTTTTACGAATTTGGGACATTAAATTTGCTATAATTCATAGATTCGGATGACTTTTTTCCTTAATCTCTCTACAGTTTAATTCATATTGATAATCTTGTTTAAGAGAGCGTATTGTTGTATCCCAGTAATACGACTCGATGTTCATTTTATGCTAATAAATCGATAATATTTATTTCATAAATAATAAATACCAAATTTATAATCCAAAAATACCAAAGTATACACTATAAAATCAATTTCCTAAATAAACCTTAAAATCATTTCAATCTCTATTAGTCTATTTTACAACTAATCGACCTCTAGTTTCAAAGCTAATCAACCTCCAAGTTTGAAGTTCCACAAATACATTTTAAGGTTATAAGCATATATATATATAGAGAGAGAGAGAGAGTTTGGTTCAAATAAGAACCATTCTTATCCTAAAACTAAGAACCAAATGAATTATGATGAAAGTTGATGAATCCGTTGAGAAAGTTAATGAATTCAAAATTCAGAATTTTTCACTCGTGTTCGAATCTCATGAGAGATGAAAATTCTATTTTTGGATTCAAGAACTTTCCCAATCTGATTCATCAACTTCACTATGAATTCATCATTTTGGGTTCTCACGATAAAAATGGTTCTCACGTTAACCCTCCCATATATATATATATATATATATATATATATATATATATATATATATATATATGATGGATCATGTAAGAATGTAAATATTAATCATAACATTCATCAATCATATCAACAATAATTATACTACACCGTAGCAATATAAACACATAAACAACAACATTAAGAATTATTGATGTTATTGATCGATCTGGTTTTCGTAAGGTAATAAATGCAATAAAGAACACGAGGAGTTAACGTGGTTCGATCTTTAAAATAGATCTACGTCCACAGAGCAAGAGAGTGTATGTGTATTTGAGCGTGTAAGAAGCGATTACAAAGAGTGTAGATGATCTTCTTCCGTCTAATCTAGCCTCTATTTATACACCATCATAATGAGTTCGTGTCACGACCCGACTACCTAATCAGGTAATTAGGTCGTGACTTGGGGTTAAGAAGGAAATTATCAACAAATGTGACTAAATGTACATCAAGGGAAATATAAGATATCAGCTTTCGTTCCGAAGGAATCAAACAATCAGGGTTCAAAGAAGTAGAATGGATTGTGACAACGAAAAATTTTATGTCCTCAAACCACAAGAAAGAATCGAATGAAGAAGAATAACGATTGATGACAAATATTCAAGATAGGATAACCAACATGGGATTCACAAATCAAATAAATATTGAGTAATAGCTCAAAAATCATGAAATTTTTTCAACCAACGACCAATGAACATGTAGAATCCTTGTTCACTAAAACAAATCAACCTCATAATCAAAATACCAAGATCACAACAATGGAATAAAGATTCTTATCAAGGACATGATCCTTTCGTCATAGCGAAAGACATAAGCAAGTAAAAGCCAAAGTTCGGCAACGGAAAGTGTGGTTGAGAATTATGTATGAAGACATAACTCTCTGGGCAACAAAACATGATAATATCAAATGACCAACCTCAACAAATAAACAATTCGTCATGAATCAATTTATTTAGGAAGCTCCTTTACAAAGATTCGATTCCAAAGATCCTCTCGAGCTCAACGCATATTTAGAAATATATGCGGTGAGTACAAAAATACACTCAGTGGGTAATCGACGAAAACATAAAATAAACTTTGCCCTTAGGGCTATATATATTTGACTTGCCATAACATATGCTTTCATAAATAAATACTTACTTGCTTTCATTCTCATAATATCATATGCATATGCATGTTTCATGATTGCATGCAACTTTCTCTTTTTCCTTCCCATATCCACGGATTCTTTCTGCGTGTTGAGAAGTAGGTCTCATTCTCAAACACCTTATCATCACATACCCGAGTTGGACCCGAAGGTTCTCAACTACGGTCATACCCGACGTCGGTAAATTCTTTCTTTCTTTTTCTTTCTTTCTTTCCCGTGGATAGGTAGTGCATCATGCTTATGCTCATGTTCATGCTCAAACTTAGGCAAGTCAATCAACTTTGAAACTTTTCAAATAAATGCAATTCATTTCATTTTCTATGCAAAAGCATATCATATCGCTTGAAAATATATATAAAAGCATAAGCATATCTTTATAGAAAATATAATATACCCACCTGGCGACAGTCACTCGGGACTGTACCTTACGTCTTCCACTTCTTTCTTCTTTCCATTTGGTCCATCAAACTTTCTTTATTCTTACTCTTGCTCGTTCCTTGTACATAAAAAGATAATAATCGAACTTAGCAACCCTTCTTGTTCACTTAAACATATCACATCTCAATCTTAGCTCTATCTAACTCTAAGATCTATGGTTAGCTATTCATCCCTTTATGATTCATTCGTAATAAACTTCAATCTTTGTAAATTATCCGACATGCCATTATCAAAAAATTCAAGCAACTTATACTTAATTCCATCAATGTACAACAATTATACTTTAACTCAAGGCAATCAAGTAAACCAATTCTACTTAAACACTTATCATATGTTTACCCATTAAATCCTTATGACGTCTCATTAATAACAAATTCTAACAAAATTTCGGCAGAGTAACGTTTATAATTTGAGTCACCATTTTAGCCCAACATCAATCAAATTCATCCCAACCTCCACCAAATCAACACCATATGCCAAAATACATACTTAGGAATTTAAACCAAATTCAAATTCATTCCTTTACATCTTAGTTCTACTATGCCCTTCAACCAAGTTTATCGACAAATTTCGAAAACTTTACAATCTAATATTCATTTAATATCACAACTCATATTTATACTCATTCATCATCAATGATCATTAATCCATGATCCATTCAAACCTTAACCAAATTCATCACATAAAATCATAACTTTGTACTAAACTTTAATTTTCTAGTTTTTACACTTCATGTCCATAAATTCTTATAAATTCAACTTAAGCATTATTTTTATCATAGATCTCAAATATCATATCAAATACATCAAATAATATCAAGAAATCAAAGTTCATGCATTCCCCTTCATTTTCGAAAATTAGGGAAACTAAGTTCATGCATGAATTAAATTCTTGTAAATTCATATTATGCATTATTTATACTCTAGATTTCAAAAATCATATCAAATGTATCAAATAAAATCAACAACCTATAGATCATCCAACCTCCATATTTTTGAAAATTAAGGAATCATGTATTCTTTCAATTTCTTTCAATTTCTTTAATCAAATCATGTTTATTCTTACTTAATTACACATATCTAAACTCAATTTAATTAATCAAATTATAACACACAATTCACATACAAAATTAGGTTTCATACATGCTACTTTAATTCATCAACTTCATGAATTTAAAGAATTTAAACCATAGATTATGATATTTAAGCATCATAAACATAATTAAATCAATAAACATAACAAAAATTAAACAAATCAACCTTGAATCCAATCCCCTAATTTTCGAAAATCATCACATATGAGAAGATCATATTCTTCCAATTAAATAACAAAAACTTGGATTAATCAAGGTATTTACTTTCTTTGGAGTGATTTCCCTTTAATTCTACACTTAAACTTTGATTTAAAAGTGTAGAAATTTTTTTATGTGTGTGCATAGTGTGTGTACCGAAAATTTTGAGAAAAATGAAGGTTGAGGATGGTTTTAAAATGAACAAGATTCTAGATGCTTCCTATATGTATAGCTTTATTAAATTATTAATCATTTTCCTTTCATTTATTATACAATTTTCGAAAATTGCTAACATATTTTTCTAAAATTATAAATGTTGAACATTAATATTCTTTGATAGTAAAAATTCCATTTTCTCATTAATAAAAGGATCCAAAACAATTAAATCCATTATTGGATTGCAAATCATAATTATATAGATTTAACTCTTTTCATCTACAAATAATTAAATAATTATTCAATTAATTCATTACTTTCGAAAATCATTGAAAATAATTTCCTTCACAATAGATTTTAATAAAATAAAATTATTTAAGCCATTTAATAGCTTAAACATTATTTCATCTCATTTTATAAATAAATTTTCACATAAACAATAATAATTAATACACATTCTTTAGAATAATTCTTTTTAATGAAATTTCATCCAAACATACAAAATAATAATCATATATCTCATATTTAATCATAAATAAATTCATTTCTAAATAATATTCAATTCTTCCAAATTCTATTCCTTCGATTATAAATTAATCGAATTTCTATCACTTACTAGTTATCAAGCACTTCTTCATAATTTCTAGGGATGCAATGTCGTTAAGCTCCTAATTAGCACTTAATTAGGCTCTAATTAGGACCATAAGATTTTCAGGTTACTACAGTTCGACTCTAATACAAAGTCTTCTCTCATAGGGATTCTTTTAGATATGCATCCGAATCTTCTATGTCTCTATTTGCGATTTGAGTTGTAGTTGGTTTAGAGTCTTCTTGGGTCGAACTTGCATAGGCCGAGCTTAAGTCGGGGCCCATTTATAATGAGCCCGATGCTTGGGCCAGTGGTTGGGCCGATCCCATCACATTCCCCAAAAGACGTAGAAGTGAGGTCGTGATAAAGGCGGTGGTTCGGCGGTGGGCTGCGATAATCCCGCCGGTTGTATGCCGCCGCCATAAATTGACCAAGTCGATACTGCCGCCCGCCGAGGTCGAATAATCGCCGCCATGCCGAGATCGAATACTTGTCGCCTCGCCGAGGTCGATACGCCGTCATGCCGAGGTCGAATACTCGCCGCCCGCCGAGGTCGACACTGGCCGCCATGCCGAGGTCGAATACGTAACGCCGCGGCGGGTTGAATGTGTAACGCCGCGTCGAGGTCGAACACGGTATGTCATGCCGATGTCGAACACGAACACGCCATATTCATTTAACGCGTCGGCGGTTGGAGTCCCGATAAAGCACGTTGGGGAATAACTTCCACAATACGCCTTTTCCCATTTCACTTTATCCGCCCAATTTTCAAACCGAAAAAAGCTCTTTGCTCTCGAAAACACCGATTTTAAGGATTTTCCGCCATTGTTGTCTCGCGAGCATCGATGCCATCTTTTCGAGATTCCACATAAAACAAGTAAGTTTTGATGGCTTCTTCTTCTTCTTCCTCTGAGGATTCTCACGGCCATGAAGGTCATCTTGTGTCAGTATCTCCGTCGGACTCGCCGGCGGTTTTAGAAGTTTTCACTCTTGATTCCCTCATTCCTTCTGTGCGTAGAGTAGGTTTCCCGCCTTTGAGGGATTTTGGTAGAGTTTCTTCTTTTCCTTCATATCTAGAAGCCCCTGCAATAATAGAGCTTGCCTCTAAATTTTTATTCAAATCTGTTGAGTCGATCGCGCCCCATCCAGGAGGATAGGGCTTGTGCCTCCCGAGGGTTTTGTCATGTTTACGAGGACGACCTCTGTCAGGTCTTCGCCTTCCTTTTCCTTTGTGTATGTCGAATCGCAACAATTGTTTGAATACCTCTTGCCAAATAATGCCAAATTCTTTTTGCAATGACGCCTCGATGTTTATGCTCATCGGCATAATTTTCCTCTTACCCTAGGGCTTGTCCTTAGGTTTTCCGCTTAAATCTAGCGGGGTGGTATTATTTATCACATCGTCGTAGTTTCAAAATAAAAGCGAAGTCAAAGATCCCGAACTCAAGTAAGAAGTTCTTCTTTGCTCGGTTCGACGAGCCCCTCCATTCGCTTGGAATCTGAGGAAGTGGTGGATATGGCCACCGATGAGAGCTCGTGGCCTAGAGAGTCTTTGCAAAGGTTGGCCTTGTTGATGAAGATTTTTCGAGGCCGAGTCGCCATGGTCGAGCCCTTATGATCCTACTACCGGTAGAACCGGTGAAGGGCGAGGCCCCTTTTCACTTCATTTTTGATTGATTTTTTTTCTTTATGTTCTAATCGGCATTCATTTTATCTTTGGTGGATTTCTTAAAGGGAAGAAAAGGAAGAGGTCGAGTTCGGTCTCGAGCCTCCACCTCGGCATCAAGAATGTGGCCGAGCCTCTTCGAGAGGGTCAAGTCAGTGAGGTCGCCGCCCCACCTATGCTACGCCTCCAAGGAAAGCGCGATTTCTCCTCCCGCCAACGATGATGATTGCAAGATCGCGGCACCTGTGTCGCACGTCGGTCCTTCCCGAGGTAATGCATTTGTTCGCACGCCACCAAGTTATGTCTTGATGTAGTTTGTCGACATGGGCGACTTCGCACGGGACCGAGTACATGAAGACAGAGCTCGCCAGGGCGTCCAGCCAGATGACGGATTATCTGGATGACGCCATCGCCTGGTTTGACGAGGTGGCTCGGTATTCAAGGGAGTTGGAGGAGGAGAAGACTCTCCTCGTCCTAGAGGTGGCCGAGGCGAGCCGGCGCTCGGACGCGCCAAGAGGAAGATCGCGGCGTGGCGGCTGCCGAGGTGGCAAAAGCGGAGAAGGCGGCCGAGGCGGTGAATGCCCAAGTCGGCCTGTTGAAGGCCGAGTTGGAGGCAGCCCGACGTCGGGAGGCCGAGGCGGCGGCCCCGCAAGGAGAGCTTCTCCGTGCCTTTGCGGAGAGGTTGTTCTTGTCCAGGAGGTTCTCCGGGCTAGCCGGTGATTTGGCCGAGGTCCTGAATACGCGCGTGGCAGCGACCACTCTCGATGAAGTTGCCGAGGATTATCCGCAGTTGGATAAGTCCAAGCACGGTATGAGGTGATGGAAAACGAGGCCTGCTGCGGGCGATGCCGAGGTCCTGCCGGCGGCCCGAAGAGCTTGCCCGTGTTGGAGAGCCTGGCCTCCTCGTCGACCTTGCTGACTGCGGAGTCAGTCCGTGCATGCTCGGTGGACCGGGACGCCCTGATCGAAGCTATAATGGCTGATTTGGCTAAGGAGCCGAGGGCGGCGGTGACTACCGAGGTTGGAGAGGTTAGGGAGGAGGCGGTGGGCGCAGTGACGGGTAGATCGGGAGGAAGTCGGTTGTTGACCACGAGGAGAAGTCGCTCGGAGGGTCAGTTGATCCCTTTTTTAAATGATATGTACTCACGACATTATCCCGCTTTAAAGGCTTGAATAAAATTCCTCAATTTTATCAAGTATTCTCTTTGCTTTTGTCTCACATTCTTCAACCCGCTGACATGTCTCCTGGGTGGACCAAATAAAAATTTTGAACCGAGCTCTCGAGCGGGCGAAGTCGAGGTCCTTCACTTGGAGGGCAAGCTTGGGCATGTGCAGGAGGAGGCCGATGTTAAATTCCGGGCTTCTCAACAGAAATTTGATGAGCTTCAAGCTCGGTTTTTGGAGTTGGAGGAGAAGCTCGAGATCGCGAAGGATGATGACCGCAAGGTCACCGAGGAGCATGCCGAATACGAGGCAGTTATTCGCCGAGGTGGTGGAATGACTATCTCCGAGACCGAAGCCAAAGTTTTAGAGATCGTAGCCCGTTGTTCGAGCTACAGACATGAGTATAGTCGGGACTCCTAGCAATTTCAGGAGCAGCTCGCCGACCTGAGAAAAATAGGAGGTCTATACAAGCCTGTTGTAGCTCGACAACCACAACTCGAGCGGGTGCTTCGGTCGACTACCGAGGCTTCTTCTCCCCCGACGGTGCGATTTGTCTATAGTCATTCTCGGGAGTTCTATATGCAAGAGAGACGGCAGTTGTCGAGCAGCCGAGGTCGAATAACGAGGCGCAGAGGTCAAGCTGGCCGAGCTCCTGGCGTCGATCGAGGACGAGGTAGAGGTAGGGGTAGGGTTAGCATAGATGAACTGTTGAACCCTGACTTTCCTAGAGATTTGCTTAGCTTTTCTCAGCCACCTGATCCTTCATCGTCCTCGTAGCATCTTGTATGCCTTCTATATTTTGGAAATAAAAACTTACTTCTCTTTGCTTTGTGTTGATTTTTCCTTTTTATCAAACACTGTATATATTTCATCCTCGTAATTGAACGAATGTAGATCGTCCTTGAGATAAACGAAGGTAGTTTGTCCTCGTACGAAGGTAGTTCGTCCTCAAAATAAACGAAGGTAGTTCGTCCTCATATTAAACGAAGGTAGTTCATCCTCGTACGGAGGTAGTTCATCCTCGAAATAAACGAGGGTAGTTCGTCCTCGTACGAAGGTAGTTCATCCTCGAAATAAACGAGGGTATAGATTCCTTATTTGTCGAGAAGTGTCGATAGGGGTGGTCCCCTCACGCGTGTTTAGATATCATCCTCTTAGAGGGTATTTGTCGTCCTCCTTAGAGGGTATTGTTCATCCTCCTTAGAGGGTATTTGTCGTCCTCCTTAGAGGGTATTCGTCGTCCTCCTTAGAGGGTATTCGTCGTCCTCCTTAGAGGGTATTGTCCATCCTCCTTGGAGGGTATTCGTCGTTCTCCTTAGAGGGTATTTTCCATCCTCCTTAGAGGGTATTTTTATAATGGGGGAGAGGTGCTATGCATAATCAACAAATGAAATGTGCTATGCATAAGTGACAAATGAAATATGCAAGCATATGAAATAAATAAAGAAAAAGACTTTATTGATGAAAAAACGACGTTACAAAAGAAAAAAGACCTAAAGACGCGACAAAATGAAATGAACAACTTGACACTTATGCAAAATATCTCTTCAGATGAATGATGTGCCACGTATGAGGTATTTGCTCACCGGATAAACGGGCAAGCTTATATGACCCTTTTTCGAGGACTTCTTCAACCCGGTATGGTCCTTCCCATGTGGCTTCTAGCTTGCTGAGCTTTGCAACTTTACTGACTTCGTTATTTTGAAGTACGAGGTCGCCTACTTGGAATTGTCGTTTGACACGGCGGTTATAATACCGAGCTACTTGTTGCTTGTCACCGAGCTACTTGTTGCTTGCATCGAGCTTCTCTAATGTAGGCGAGGTCTCTTTCTTCTAGCGATCCGGTCGGTTCGTAAATTCTCCCGCTTGCTTCAAATGAGAAATGAATGGTACGGGGCTCAGATACCGACACGGATGACAAATTTCTGTTCCATACACCAAACCGTAGGGTGTTTCTTCATTCGATGTCCGAGGTGTTGTACGATATGACCATAAGACTTGTGGTAAATTTTCCACCCAGCTTGCCTTTTACTCGGTCTAGGCGAAGTTTTGAGTCCTTCACAATTGTCCTGCTGGTGACTTTGGTCGACCATTTGCTTGAGGATGAGCCACCGAGGTGAATTTTGTTGAACCCAAGCTCGACACCACTCTTTGAAGACCTTATCTCGAACCGCATTCCATTATCCCAAACGAGGATATGAGGGATGCCAAGCGACACAATATTCTTCCGCATAAAGTTGAGAGCATTTTTGCTTGTGATTTTCACCAAGGGTTCTGCCCACCCATTTTGTGAAGTAGTCGATGGCGACAATCGTGAACCGAACCGCCGGAGCTTTGCGAAGGGGCCCACAATGTCAATCCCCATCGCATGAATGGCCAAGGGCTTTGCATGCCGACGAGGTCGGTTTGAGGTAGCCTCGACACATTTCCATGAATCGGCACCGGGTACTTTTACGAGGTCAATCGAGTCTTGGAACATTGTTGGCCAATAGTATCCCCATCGCATGACCTTCTTTGATGGCGCCGGGGTTCGATATGGCTCCACATGATCCTCATGCACTTCTCGTAGTAACGATTCAGCCTCGGTTCGCCTGACACCTTAGGAGAGGTGGAATCGACTTTCAGAGAATTCCTTGCTCAAGCACGACGCAAAGATTTGTTCAAGATTTTCCTAGTTTCGAGTTTGTCGTGAGGTAACTCGCCCTTCTCCAAATATGCTTGAATGGAGTCATCCACCAGGTTCCTCGTCGAGACTATGTCGACTTCGACCTCGGCATCGCCAATGCTTCATTTTGGACTTCCTCATCTTGGCGGGCTCGTTGATGGCGAGCCGTTTGCTTAAGGTGTCACTCGGCTATTCGCTCCCTTGGGATACGAACCAGCGAAAGTATGAGAAAGACTGTTGTAAGCCTTTGGCTTTTTCAAGGTATTTCTTCATCCTGTTGCCTTTTGCCTCGTATTTTCCCAACATATGGCTTACTATGACCTGGGAATCATTGTGAACTTGCACGGCTCGTATCTGAAGACTTTGAACCAGGCAAAGTCCTGCAATTAAGGCCTCGTATTCCACTTCGTTATTCGTATTTTTAAATGTAAACCGAAGTGCGTAGGTGATCTCTTGGCCATCTGGTCCCAGAAACAAGATGCCTGCCCCGCTACCCGTTTTACCCGAAGCTCCATCCACATAGATTTACCAGCAATTCTCGGATGCTTCCTTGATGGGTTCAGCTTGCATTGTCCGAGGTAGGCTCGGTGGGTTTCGGCCTGTGAAGTTAGCCTGCACAAGAAGTCGCAAGGCCCGACCGCTTGATGGCAGCGAGGCGTAAAGAGATATCATGTTCACCCAACTCAATTGCCCACTTGGCAATTCTCCCAAGCTTCGGCTTTGTCAACACTTGCGAAGTGGATGATCGGTGAGAACTTGTATGGGATGCGCATGAAAGTAGGGACGTAGTCTCCTTGCAGCATTTACTAATGCCAAAGCGAGCTTCTCCAGAGGTTGATATCTCGTTTCTGGCCCTTTAAGTGCTCGGCTGATGAAATACACAGGGAGTTGGCGACGTTCATTCTCTCGCACCAAAAATGCACTTATGGTTTCATCCAAAGTCGCGAGGTATAGGTAGAGGACCTCTCCTTCCTTCGGGACAGATAGAGTGGGGAGTTTGGCGAGGTAGTTTTTGAGATCTTCAAAGGCCAACTTGTGTTTATCATCCCAACTGAACTCCGGAGCCTTTTTGAGGATTTTGAAAAAGGGGAGTTGCTTCTCCGTAGCTTTTGAAAGGAAACGGCTCAATGCAGCTATGCAGCCCGTCAACTTGTGCACGTCATGGATGGTCTTCGGCACCTTCATCTCCAGAACGGTTTGAATCTTGGATGGGTTGGCTTTTAACCCTTCTTGTGAAACCCAGCACCCCAGAAATTTCCCAGACCGAACTGCGAATTTACACTTTTGGGGGTTTAGCTTTAGGTTTACTTTTCGAAGTAAGTGATCGAGCTAAAAACACACTCAAATTACTCGCAATCGCATGCGAGGTAATCGTAGCGTGATAAGTTAACACGAGTCGTCTCTCAAGGAAAACTTAATGTAGGCGATTGTTCGTGTTGCGCATGTAAAGCGATTAAAACCTAAACATTCTAAAGCCAACAAGGGTTTGGAACATGCAAGAATTGAAATACGGAGAATTAAACAAGATCTAAGCTGGGGTTGTCAATCCCGAGCTAAACTAATAAAGCGATAAATCTAAACCGGGGTTGTCAATCCCTAGTTGAACTATGAAAGCGATAAATCAAAGCATAAACAAAAGCGAGAGCAAACCTATTCTTAGGGTTCACAAGCCCAATCTAAGTCTACTCGTAAATGAAAAATAAACATCAATCAACCAACAAGAACATGAAATAAACGAAAGCATGATAAATCAAAGCAACATGAACACAATCCATTGTCACTATGGAGTCAATCCAATAAAAATCATAAAGCAAAAAGGCGTGAAATTGTTCCGACAAAACAGATGAATCCAAAGCATGAACTGATAATCTAAATTATACAAGAATGAAAATGAAAATAGAAATTAAAACTAAGAATTTATCTGTTTGTGTCGATGCTCAAGAACTCTGAAGAAAGCGGACATACAGCGTGAAAAGAAGAGAAAAATCGAGAGCCCCGGTCTGATGACCTAACGCGCATTTATATATAAATTGAGAGCCAACGCCGGACGCAACACGCCGGACGCGATGACTCTCTGGATGAAAAGCACTTCACAACCCAGCGCCGGACTCGACGCGTCGCCGGACGCGACGAGTTTCTGGAGTGAAGGAAGAGCACCCCCAGCGCCGGACGCGAAAGGTGAAACGTGCGTGGGACGAACGTCGGCGTCTGCTGCGCGCCGGTGAAGATGGCGCTAGGCGGCGCGAGTGGAGGAGAGTGCGAGGCAAGCACGGGTCGACGCGGAGATGGAGCTGGCGCTGGTCGACGCTGGCGTCTTGGGCGGCGGAGATGCGCGACGCTGGAGGAATCGCCGGGTGTTGCTGCGCCCGTATATGGCGCTGGTATTGGGTACCACTGGGCGAGTATAAGCGCGCTGGGCGAGCGAGATGGTGAGCGGATGATAATGAGCCGGCGAGGTAAATTTGTGAATCAAGCGTTCACAATGAGCACCTGAGTTGGTTGTGGCGCTGAAGAGGAGGCTGGCGCGACGTTGGAGTTGAGCGCTGAGAGGAAGCTGCGCTGAGAGTGCTCGAGAAGACTGAGCGCGCTGGAATTGAGCCGGCGCTCGGCGTGCTGGGCGTTCGCCCAAGGCGCTCGCGTAGCGCGACACTGCTTGCGTAATGTTTTGTTTTGACCCGTTCTCCTTCGTCGAACTCCGATTTGCACACGGTTTTCTCCTAAGGACTCCTATCACAACGTACTATACTTCTTATGAAGGACAAAATCTTTGATTCCTTCTCCAGAATTCATGATAATCATTGAAAGTGTTCAGCGTCGGCGCGCGACTTAGGCGAGCGGAGTGCACGTCGCGACTTTGAAGATTTGGCCCGTTCTCTCCTCGCCCGAACTCCGATTTACGATCCGCTTTCGCCTATGAACTCCTGTCGAGATGCTATTCAATTATATTTGATCCTTGACAGATCCAATTCATCCTATTTTCTGCCGTTTCCTACAAAACATCGAGACGAACGAAGTAAGTCCGAATCGATAAATATTAATCGAACCAAAGGCATAAATAGGACAAACCATAGAAAATGACACGTAAAATAATACCAAGAATCATCACAAAATCATACCAAATAGTAAGCCGAGGATGATCCGGAGGTCGGCTACACATGTGGCTTTCTCCTTACTCTCGACGACGATGTCATCTACATACACCTCCACATTTCGACCGATGTAGGGTGAAATATCTTGTCTACCATTCTCGATAGGTGGCCCCGCATTCTTGAGTCCGAATGACATCTTCTTATATGCAAAGATCAAGTCCGTGATGAAGGTCGTTTTGGAAGCGTCCTCGTCACTCATCGGGACTTGGTGATACCCTCAGATAGATCCGAAGTTCAAGACTTGTGATCCGACCAAAGTGTCAACTTTCTTGTCGATGTTGGGAAGGGTAGCGATCCTTAGGGCATCGATACACATTCGCCATCCCTCCTCCTTTCTTGACCATCACCGGTTGGCTATCCGTGTCGGATACTGACTTCAACAATATGCCTCGCCAAGAGTTGATGCACTTCGTCATGTACGACCGATTACATTCGCCTCAAATATCCGTTGTTTTGTCGAACCGGTTTGACGCTTGGGTCAATGTTGAGACGGTGAGTAATGATACATGGTGAGACCCGGTCATGTCGAGGTGACCAGCGAAGACGTTTCAATTCCCTTAGGAGTTGGATGATCCGCTTTCTTAGTCGAGGTACTTGGTAGAACCAATTTTGACGACCTTGAGGATCGCCTTCATATAGCGTGACTTCTCTCACCGAGTCAGTCGAGAATTGACGACGCTCTTTCCAGCCCAACTCATTGGGCTTCAGAATTGCTATGCTCGGGTGCCGGGTCAAGTCAAGACCTCTTAAGCGACTGCATGCATTCTTTCGCTTTTTTCCCGATCTCCTGATCACGCCTATCCCCTCTTGTGAGGATCTTCATGGTCGGTGATCGTTGAACACACGGCCCATCGCATTCAACCGCCTCGCCCTAGTATGATGTTATATGGTGAGTGGCGTTTACCACGAAGAATTGTACCACTTTGGTGGAGCTCGTCGTGCTTTTCCCACTCGTGATTGGTAGTTCGATGATCCCTCGGTCGCGCCTCTTCTTGCACGAAGCTTCAAAGTGGAAGTGGTGCCGGTGCAGGCGTGCCTCCTCAACTCCCAATTTGTCAGAGCACTCCTTGAAGAGGATGCTCACTGACGCACCACTATCGACATATATCGCCCGAACTAGCTTGTTGGCGACCACCGCTGGATTATCATTGCGTCCCGTGAGGTACTACGGTGGTACGGGTCGCCTTAGAAAGGTTATGGCCTCGCCTTTTTGAACCTTTTGTTTACAGGTTCGGTGGTTTGGGGACTTCGGGCCTCGGCTTTTAGGGAGGACTTCGTAGTACCGTGGGGGAGCCTCGTGATGGTGGATATAACTCCATCGTACTGAAGCTCGTCATCACCTTCTTCGTCGGTGTCGTGCCTTGCTTTCTTGTGAGGGCCACAATTTCCCCTCTCCTTTACTTGCTTCCGCTTTTTCTGACCTCGTTGGGGGGCCTCGTACTGACCAGTTCGTCGGCCATGACCTTGGTACTTCTTAAGGACCCCATCCTACACCAATTTTTCGATGCCTACCATGAGATCCCTGCATTCCTCCGTGTCGTGTCCATGATCCTCATGGAAGAAGCAATACTTATCTTTGGATCGACGTTTCGATCCTCCTAACATGGGCCGAGGTTTCTCGAACATATTCATATGGAGCTCGTAGATCTCCGCCCCTGACTTCGTCAAGGGTGTATACTGAGGTTGTTCGGGGTTCTGACGTAGCCCGAGCCTAGACTCTATAGGGACACGTTGTATCCTTTCCAAGGCACTTCGTCGACCTTGGCCTCGGTCCCCTCGATCATCCTCTTCTCTTTTGTCGAAGGCTCGCGTTGTCGCCTCTCTTTCTCCCGTCCGCCGTCCGCTTTTACGATCCGATCTCGCTATGCGCCCACCTCCGACGCAAAGACGGGCTCGTGATTGACAATCTCCTCAGTATAGGGCCCAGGCAAGATGCCATTTGGAAAGCCGAGATAATGAGGAGGTCGTTCACGCCCCGACTTTTAGGCTCTCCTTATCGAACCTCATCATGAAATCGGTGATGGACTCACCTCGCCTCGCTTTACGGTGATGAGATGAGCCGATGTGGTCTTGGACTCGGCTTTTGGAAGAACTTTCGATGAAAGGCATCCATTAGATCTCGGTAAGATCCAATGCTACCGGAGGTAAACCGTCGAACCACCGCGGGCGTTGTCGATCGGTAGCTCCGGAACGACTTGCACATGTGGATGGTGTTGAGACGCTGATTGATCATGTTGTATCGAACCGAGAGGAAGTTTTGTGGATCCCGCATCCGTCATAGGGGCGATACTTGGCACCGGTACTTATCCGGAGAGGAGTGTCTAGTATCTCATCGAGAAAGGGTAATGATCCTCCGTATCCATCGAACCCGTCACCCGGAGAACGATGCCGAGTTCGTCTGCTGGACTCGTTATAATTGTGGGGGTCGACCTCACGATGATCATGACGACCTACCCATGGCCATCATCTCTTGCACGATCGGTTTGGAAACCTACTCGTGTAGAGGTATTATTCACAGCATGAGCGCCTATCATCTGAAGGCTAGGGAATCTGCTTCGGCGCGGGGCCTCGTGTCTAGATGAGACTTCGGCATCCTTTTCACCATGCCGAGGCCGACCTTGTTCTCGGCTGTGGTACTGGAGGAAGCTCTCCTTATTTTTTTCGAGGAACCCTTTAACCGCCTCGTCGAGATTCAACTGCGGCACTTGGGGTTCTCCTCCGTTGCTGTTGCGACCTCCTTCGCTGCGATACTCTTCTTCTTCACGTAGGATAGGGTAGCATCGCTCATCCGTGCTCGAACGCGTGCTTCGGGGTCGATCTCGATCGGGCTTTTCCCAGGCCGTATTTGGCGCGTCCTACCGCCGTTAGTGTTGCCGGTAACGGCCCTGGATGTAGCGCTTCTTGTGTTCCTCATCGTTGTGATTGTTACCTGAGAAAAATAGGATCGAAAGCACATAATTTTGTTTCCCACAGACGGCGCCAGTGATCGATCTGGTTTTCGTAAGGTAATAAATGCAATAAAGAACACGAGGAGTTAACGTGGTTCGATCTTTAAAATAGATCTACGTCCACGAAGCAAGAGAGTGTATTTGTATTTGAGCGTGTAAGAAGCGATTACAAAGAGTGTAGATGATCTTCTTCCATCTAATCTAGCCTCTATTTATACACCATCATAATGAGTTCGACTCTAATACAAAGTCTTCTCTCATAAGGATTCTTTTAGATATGCATCCGAATCTTCTATGTCTCTATTTGCTATTTGAGTTGTAGTTGGTTTAGGAGTCTTCTTGGGCCGAACTTGCATAGGCCAAGCTTAAGTCGGGGCCCATTTATATTGGGCCTGATGTTTTGGCCTAGTAGTTGGGTCGTATCCTATCAGTTATCATTGTTGATTTTTTTGTTGAATGTTCTAATTAATGTTGAAATTAAGGTATGTGCTTCCTCTGTTTTTTGTTTTTTGGTGATGATGTATATTAGTTGAGAGTGGCTAGAGGTACAGATGTCTTCATTGTGAAATTTAGTACCTCTCCGTCCACAATATGTGTATCACAATTGCATTATTTAACGTCCACGAAAAGTGTATCACTTTCATTTTTAGGACACTACTCTCTACTATTTAACCTTACAACCACTCATTATGTGCCAAAAATCATTTATACCACTCACAACCTAACAAATGGTGGGATATTTTCTCCACTCAAACAACACCCACCAATAATTTTATTAAAACTCAGATCATCCATGTTGATACACTTATTGTAGACTTAATAGAATAACTATTTTGCCTTGCTTTGGTAATCGACATTTGTTGTTCGTATAAAATAGTATGAATGCGTTGTATCATGGGAAATGTTTTGGATTTTTATGTATGAGATTAGCCTTGTCAATGAATGAGTTTTATATGTACCAAAATCAATAAATACATATCGATTCTGATTCTGATTCTAGAATTAGTGACGGAGCTAGGCCAGGGGTGTTCATGGGTCCCTCAACTTTTTTGAAAAAACTTCATATATATTTTATATTTAACAATAAGCTAAAAAGTTTGCAGTAGTTTAGAAGGTTATGATACTTCTCTCACTCGATGAACTTGGGATCTTGTCCACGTAATAATATTTTTTTAGTTGTTCTGTTTCTTTCTTTCCTTTGTTCTATAATTTATTGTTTCTCTCTCTCCTATGTTCCTTTATTTCCTTTTTTTCTTGCTCTTCTGTTTCTCTCTCTACTTTATGTTCTTTTTTTTTTTTTAATTTAGTTTTTGTTGATAAAATAAAATATGTATGCAATAATAATGATTTATATGTGAATTAATATAATTAATTTAATTTCTACAAAGATTATGATAAATTTATTCTAATAGCAACCAACTGAAGACATCCAAGTTATTTGAATTCTCATTTTAAGCTCTAAAAATAATTGATGATAGAGCAATCAAAATATAGATTGAATGAATACATGAGGATTATTTTAGAAATATAATTGTTGATCATGTTTTTATTATCACAAGTTCTTTTTTCAGAAAGTCAAAAATAAAATTTACCATATTTTTTCCAACTTTATGTCGAGGATGCATCGTTTTAGGCCAACTCTAATATTGCACTAAAACACCAAGTGAAAATACATCATTTCGATGCAAAATCCACATCAAAATGGCGCTATACATTGGATTTGCTCTTATGATCCACGTTATGACATGCTCACATTTTTTTAATTTTTTTATGATTTTCATGTAATTTAAATAATATTAAATTATTATTGAAATTGTTATAATTAATTTGTAATTTTCTTTTTAAAATTATACTTATAACTTTTATAATTATGATTATTTGGGCTCCCCAAAAAAATATTTATGGCTCCGTCAAATTTTGAAACCGATCAATTAGTTATTGAACATGGACCATCAAACTATGAGTTCGGGTAAGGTAATTACCAAAATGCTAAAATAATTATCAATTTATATGATTTTTTCTTAACTTAATAAAAAAAGATAGTAAATTAGTAATAATTGTCAAACTATGGGTTTGGGTAAGGTAATAAAAAAATTCAAATTCAAGTTCAAGAACTCCTAAATACGAGTATAAACTGTTTATAAATTCATATTTCAAATTCAAGAACTCCTAAATACGAGTATAAACTATTTACAAATTCAAATTCAAGTTCAAGAACTCCTAAATATGAGTATAAATTATTTACAAATTCAAAATCAAGAACTCCTAAATACGAGTATAAACTGTTTAAAATTCAAATTCAAGTTGAAGAACTCCTTGAAATGAGTATAAATTTTCTAATAAATTTAAATTGAAGAGCTCCTAAATATGAGTATAAATTGTTTACAAATTCAAAATCAAGAACTCCTAAATACGAGTATAAACTGTTTATAAATTCAAATTCAAGTTGAAAAACTCCCAAATACGAGTATAAACTGTTTACAAATTCAAATCCAAATTGAAGAACTCCTTGAAACGAGTATAAACTTTCTAAATTCAAATTCAAGAACTCCTAAATACGAGTATAAACTGTTTACAATTTCAAATTAAATTTAAGAACTCCTTGAAATGAGTATAAACTTTCTAAATTCAAATTCAAGAACTCCTAAATACGAGTATAAACTATTTACAAATTCAAAGTCAAGAACTCCTAAATACGAGTATAAACTATTTACAAATTCAAAGTCATGAACTCCTAAATACGAGTATAAACTATTTACAAATTTAAACCAAAAAACTCCTAAATTCGAGTATAAACTATTTACAAATTCAAACTGAAAAACTCCTAAATACGAGTATAAACTGTTTACTAATTCAAATCAAGTTCAAGAACTCCTAAATACGAGTATAAACTGTTTACAAAATCAAAGTCAAGAACTCCTTGAAACGAGTATAAACTTTCTAAATTCAAATTTAAGAACTCCTAAATATGATTATAAACTGTTTATAAGTTCACATCAAATTCAAGAACTCCTTGAAACGAGTATAAACTTTCTAAATTCAAATTCAAGAACTCCTAAATAGGAGTATAAATTGTTTACAAGTTCAAATTAAATTCAAGAACTCCTTGAAATGAGTATAAACTTTCTAAATTCAAATTCAAGAACTCCTAAATACGAGTATAAACTGTTCATAAATTCAAACCCAAGTCGAAGAACTCCTAAATACGAGTATAAATTGTTTATAAATTCAAAGTCAAAAATTCAAATTCAAGAACTCCTAAATACGAGTATAAACTATTTACAAATTCAAAATCAAGAACTCCTTGACAAGAGTTAAAACTATCTAAATGAATTTCGAGACTCGTCCATGAACAAGTCTCGATAGGGCAATTTGTAGACAATTAAAAATTGTTAGTAAATTATATTGCGCCACGCGTAAAACACGAATTAAATAATTAATTATACTTATATTTTATTAATGGAATTTATTCCAAAATTAAATAGATATGTGATTAATATTTGATTTCATCGGCGAATAGGAGCATGACATGTGGCAACGATACATCGGAGAAGAATAATCACTCAATTGTGCCAAACAAGCCATAAAAGGCCCATAAACTCAAGCCCAAGCTCAAACCCATGGTTTGATGGCTCAAAAGCCCAAGCTCATGGCTTGATGGCCCAAAAGGCCCATAAGCCCACTAGCCTAAATCTATAAATAGGAGTTGAAGGCTCTCATAAGTAGAGGAAGAAGTGAAGTGAAGAAATCAAAGATTTGAAGAGCTCAAGACACTCGAAGAATCCTCTGCGAAACATTCTCCGACATTCAAAGTCTTCTTCAAGTATTCAAGGCGTTCTTCGTGCAAATCACCACGTTCTTCGCCAAGATTATCCTCCAAATCAAATCAAAGATAGCGTTCAATTTGGAAACAAGGTGAAAGCCCTCCGTATTGGCGCTCAAACTTGAAGATCTTCAAACGTTCTTTAACATTTCAAATCAAATCCAACGTTCGATCTGAAAACAAGACTGAAGTCCTTCAGATCAACATCTTCAAATTCAAACTTCAAGTTCAAGGAGATCAAGGAATCACATCCCCTCCAAACAACTCGAAGAACATTCAAGATCGTTCAAGGATCCACATTGAAGAGAAGAATCAGAGGAAAGATAGAGATCGAACTCATCTCAAATACATCAAATCCAAATTCAATTGATTTTGTATACAATTTTATATTTATAAAATTTAAATACAAAAATTTGTGTTACAAATTTCTGCTATGAAGCCTAAATTCTACAGACCTCGATATTATCACTTCCCTATTAAAATCAGATTCTAATCAGGTTCAAAATGGTGCTGCTATGTTCAGTTGAGAATCAATTTGTCCGGTTGATTAGGCGTATTTTATACGCATATTTTGGATGTTTTTGATGAGTTTAAATGTTTAATACCTACTTAATCATATTTTATGAAGCTAATTGCATATTTTGTGAATTTTGTAGGTGTTGATTTTATTTTGCAAGAAAGAGCATGATTTTGGAATGAAATTGAAGACAAGGAAATGGATAAATATTTATTTGAAAGCTTATGGGATTTTTATTATTTTTGGAGGCCCTGTTAGTTGGGTTTTAGTATTTGGCCATGTGTTTTCGGCCCTTTTAGAATTAGGTTAGTATTTATGTTAGTTTAATTGTTTGGAACAGACCATTACTCACGCCTCCATACTACATACAATTCACGCCTCCTTTTATCTACATACAATTCACGCCTCCTTTTTGTCTCCAGAAGCATATGGACGTGAATTGACATTGGAAAGCTATCAACATTTATTCTTCCTTCATTATTCCAGTAGCCGTGGTTTTCTTTAATTCTTATTTTAATTATTAATCTTTGCTTTGATTATATATGAGTTCTAGCTAATCTCTTTATTCCTAGCAACGATTAAGGAAGCCCTAGCATGATTTTATGTGAGATCTAATCATTATTTATCCTTTAATTGTATGCAAGTATTTGTTGTTCTCTATTTTCTCCGTGATTTAATTGTTTCAACCGCTAGGTAGTGTACAATATTTAGTGAGTTGAAATTAATTAATAGCCAATTAAATCGGCCATACGTAATCGTGGTTTAGGTTTGATTAGTGGTAAATCGACCTTCGGTCGAGGAATAACAATCTTAATTCGGTAATCCTGCGTCAGAGTTTATCGGTTTTGAATCGGGTTTCTCTAGTTCTTAATGTTGTTGGCTCATTAAACCTATAGAGCGTCTCTTACGGTTGTCAGTCGATTAGAGAAATAGTTAGTGAAGCGTCTTCCTAATTATCGAGAAACTAAGGAGAGATAAGATCGCGTCAGAAGCATCTTCGGTGGTCATAACTGGTTTATTTGCATGAGTTAAAGTTGTCTTTGCATCGATGATCAAAAGATCAAGCTAGGGTGGAATTAATTGGCTGCCGGAATATCTTCACACTTTTGTTACCTTTCTCCATATTATTCTCTTTAATCATAATTCAATTCCTCGTTCTATTTATCGTTTATTTTAATAATTCTTAGTTTCTAGTAATCCCAATTTATTCGTGTTTACGCTGCAGGTCGAAAGTTTAGGAGAATTCTCGTCGATCCTTTGGGAGACGATTTTGCTTACTGCTGTCTGCTAGTTTTGGCATACCGACTGGTGTCACCAATTATTTTGCTTACTGCTGTCTGGGCGGTTTGGGCATACCGACTGTCTGTCAGTCGATTATTTTTGGTGAAAAGCGACGCACCACCGGTCTTGCATTTGTCAGATCCCTGCTTCAATTTCATAATATGTTGTATTAATTTCTTTCTGGATATTATCACTTTCCTGTTAAAAAGGCAACAGTTCTAAATTATATGTATTATTGGTGCACTGTTTTTTACCTTCGATGGTGATTTAAGCTATTGTTTCTATAGAAGTGGTACTAAGTTCCAAGCTAGAATAGTTGTCATGTGCAACCATCAAAATCCACTTCAAGTTTGAGTCTTTGTCGAATTGCCATTGGAATAATAAAAGCACACTCATTCTTGGACTTGCCTATTGCCATATTCCTCATCCAGTTTCTCATCTATCACTACCAGCTACCTCATTGATGTAATATCTTCTTTCTTGTTCTGTTTGACATGAAACTCTAAGAAGGTGTTTGACTAAGCTTATTTTAAAGAGCTTATAAGCTCTAAGAGCTTATAAGATGTTTCAAGAGCTTATAAGACATAATGTTTCAAGAGCTTATAAACTGTCAAAGTGTTTGGATAATTGAACTTATAAGCTAGAGAAAGAATCGTGCGTTAGAGGAGAGAATCATAATTAGAGAGAGAAAATTGACGAGAGGTGAAGTCGATAGTTTGTATGTAGAAAATAACAAACCATAGTAAGGTTATTTTGATAAATTCACTGTTACTTATAAGCTTCTGAAAAAATAAGTTTGGGTTGAGCTACTTATTTTTAGAGGAACTTATAAGCTGTTAGAGCTTATTTTACCAAACATTTTGCATGAACTTATAAGCTCCAAAATAGCTTATAAGTTGTTCACATATAAGCTTAGCCAAACACCCTCTAAGTCATTCCAAGGATCATTTTCGAGTTACTTCTGGTGAATAATTTGTTGACTTCTGATTGTGGCCCAACTCCATTGAATGAGATGCTTCATTTATTCTTACATTTCGTTGTAGGTTTGATTTTAAAATTGGTACTTTTAATGTCGGTTGGGGTAGCATAGCAAGGTCTATGGGTGGTGAAGTTCTAGCGTTTCACTCATACATGTGTTAAAAATTGCAAGCGCAGAAACAAACTATAATATCTAAATTTCTTGCTCTCGTTAGAGGGAGATTTTAGTTTGAACTTGAATAATTAATCTAGTATTGGCAAATGGTAGAAAGACCAGAGCAAGAGTTTTTCTTCTGTTACTAGAAATAGTGCTTACTAAAAACACATAAAACGCACTGATACTTCAGCAACTAACTATATCTCTTTTTTTGACCCTGATCTTTAACCTCAGTTTTCTGCTGTTTGAATCTGTGTAGATTTTGTTTTCCTTCTGTTGTGGGTTACCAGAATATTACTCTCAAACTGACAAAAGACCTGTGGCTACTCGGGTTCCTGTTATGGTCAATATGACATGAGAATACAGCTCTTCAAAGAAGAGGAAGAAGCTCCACTCATCTTCTGCTCATCATCGCAGTGCTTCACTTGATCAAATACATGCAGCAAAAAGAAATTATAAGTATTTAACAATAACTTGATTCATTTTTCAAATATGCACTAATATTATTCACTTAAAAAAAAAACTGAATATTTATTACCAAATTAATATAAATAATGTATATATAACAAGAATAAATAAAATATAATCCACTAACGTGTAGTGGTTTGAGCTAATTTAAATCCAAACTCATTCATTAGATAAAAAAAAATATAACAAAGTTATATTAAAACATTATGAAAATTTTGTTGTACAAAATTAACAAAGAAATGAAGAGAAGCAATAATTAATACCTATGGTGTGAAGTTATTAATGAAAAATATGGAGGCGGCGAATGTGGGCAATCTTGTGCCAATCCTCTCCTCTTCCCCTCTCGCACCGCTTTTGCAGTTGTGGGCATGCACTGACATACAGACTTTTGAGATTTGGCAGAGCTGGAATTGATACAAGCTTTGGGCAGGCTAAAACACTGAGGGTATCAATTGATACTTGGTCTGGGAGTGATTCCAGCTCAGGAATATCCACTAGTTTTAGAAATCTCAGTGAGCAGAGGTGCTGTAAGGCTTGAGGTAAGCACGCCATCTTGGGAAGGTCGTATAAATTGAGAAATTCAAGATTATGAAGATGTTTAATCTCCTCTGGCAGCCCTACTAATTCTGGGCAAGAATGTATAGAGAGTGCTTTAAGTGCAGTAAGGTGCCGCAACATCCCTTGTGGAATACATCTCATTGTCTTACAACTGAGAGATAAACTTGTAAGCTCTTCTAAGGCTTGCAGACCTTCTCTTGTCACAGAGATCTCTTTTGCACCCTCAATTGTCAATGACCGGAGCTTACTGAACTTTATCACTCTTTCTATTGGAAAACATTCTATGCTCTCCTCAATTGACACCGTCAGATTAGTAGGAACGTCTTGCTCAGACAATAAAGACAGGGTTGAGCTACTGCATTTTAGATCCTCTAACTTTTTGAGGGATGAGAGTGGCGGCAGTATTAATGAAGAACAACTCGAAGTCGATAGCTCTCGAAGATTTGGGAATGCTTCTTTACACTCTTTATCCCTGTAGAGACACTTGAGATTTGGGAGGTCATCTAACTGCAGCAGTTCCAGAGTCGGGAACTGTATCATCACTGGGTTTCCACTTCCAACTTCTTCTTCGATAATGTACTCCACCGCCACAGTCCTGATTAACAACCTTTTTAGATGAGGTAGCTCTCCCAGTTTTGGAAGACGCCTACAATTTCGGCAATCCTTTATATCAATCTCAACTATTTTTTCCAGAGTTGAGTTTGTCATCCAGAGTGGAAAATATCTACCACTGAAGCCTGTTATACGAAGACATACAAGATTGGGGTGAGGTTCAAGTGATTCCAACACCTTTTCTTCATCAATATCTTGGCCTAACTTAGATAAATCGTTTTTTTCCCACGACAAACTCAGCTCCCGAAGATTCGTCTTGTAAGCAATATTTGCTTTCTTTGCATCCAAATGGTCCTTTACTCTCTCCAGATGCCGAATCTCAAGCGTTCCGCTAAGGTTCAAGCATTGCAGTTCCTCAAGCTGGTTACCTCTCTTGACACCCACAACATACATACTCAATGTTTTGAGGCAAGTCAACTCTCTCATTTTAGAGGGCATCTCGGACAACGACTTGCATAACAACAAACATAGATGTTGAAGATTATGCAAGTACCTCATGTTCTTAGGTAAAGCCACAAGAAACACACAGTAATTCAAGTTGAGGATTTGCAAATTCCAAAGAGTACATAATGAGTTGGGTAGAGTGTGAATTCCAGAATGAGACAAATTCAAGTATCGCAAATGTTTGAGATTGCCGATGGAAGGAGGCAAATCCTTTATTGTTAAAGTTGCATCTAATACTCTTAAACTTGTGAGCTCCATGACGGAAGTAATGTTCATATCTTGCTCAAATGTTTTAGGAAACAACATATTTCTGTCAACCAAATTTACCTCGCGGATAGTAGATTCACTTGCGTTATTTCGTCCACTTTGTACTCCGGGAACTTTGTTCTCCATAATTGATTGCGCCAGATCATGAACAAGATCATGCATACTGATCATGCCATATTTATCTGATTGTAGAAGAGATCTGAGTTGTAACTCATTACATATTTCGTTTCCAACATCTTCCACTTGCAATGCTCCCTTTGATGATATATACCCATGAGCCATCCACAGAAGGATCAGTTCCTCTTTCTTGACTAGATGGTCCTTGGGAAAAGCTGCAAAATAAGCAAAGCATTGCCTGAGCTGCAATGGAAGATGCTGATAACTCAATCTCAAAACTGGCATTATCAAACTGTCTTCTGCTGAAAGCTTCCATATTTCACTCTCTCTCACATACATCCATTCATCTTCTCTCCTTTTAAACCGTAGAATCCCTCCAATCGCCTGCGCTGCCAGGGCACACCACCACAGTTTTTCACAATCTGTTTCCCAATTATTTCCAGCTCCGGACATACTTTTTCATCTTGCCCGAAGGCACGTTGCCTAAGAAGCATCCAACAATTCTCATCTGATAGCCCTTTAAGGCAATGAGATGGAAGTGTTCCCATTATCTCAGCAACCTTGTTTTGGCGTGTGGTGACTATGATTGATGCGCCGGTGGAGCCACATGATAGAACGTCTTTCAACTCAAACCATTTATCTTGATGGTCGTTCCAAACATCATCCAACACAAGCAAATATCTTTTTTGCCTCAACAAATCCCACAGCTGACGCTCTAGAGCATCCAACTGCTGCAGATCCGAAGCTTTTCCGCTCCCAGTGGCAGCTTCAATCATCGCCTTCACCAAAGTCTTCATGTCGAAATTGTCGGAGACACAAACCCAAATTCTTACATCAAAGTGGTCTTCCACCCGCGGATCGTTGAAGACTAGTCGAGCAAGAGTTGTCTTCCCAAGGCCGCCAACACCAATGATTGGCAGCACAGACATCTCATGTTTATCCCTCACATGATTCACCAACATATCCACAATCTTGTCTCTATCTTCCTCCCTACCATAAATCTTATTTGACTGGTTTAACAGGGAAGCCGTCTCACGTGAGGAGGCAACTTCTCTGGGCCTATCGACAGACATCTCGTGCAAATGAAACTTAGCGCGCTCTGCAGCAACACTGTCCAGTTTCTCGTTGACTTGCTTCATCCTCCTCGCAATTTTGTGGCGATACAGAATCTTCTTGAGGCCGTAGCGACTCAGTTTGGAATTAGAGTTGTTGAGTTTGGAGACATGAGTATTGCACTCATCCAAGATGTCATCAATCTCATAAGCAAGAGCGTTGAGCTTCTGCAGCCAATCTCGAATGGGCTTGCTCTCGATTTGCTTGTCTTCAGCATCTTCCAACACAGCTTGGATAGTGGTGAGGGTGCTGCACAGCTTCTTCATCTCATCGTCAACGCCCAAGATCAATCCGATCTCCTCCTTAATAAGGGAGCTCAGATTATCAAGAACGACTTGAAGAAATGCTTCTGCCATACTGGAACTACAGAAATTCAAGAAAAAAATTATTCTGATTGGCAGATTTCAAGTATGAGCGTAATAAATATACGAGCTTATCAACTCTTTTAAAAAAGGATTTATCATAGTATATAATCTTAACATCACTAGGTTCTAGTATTACGGAGTTTTTATTTTATTTTATTTATTAGCTTTTCAAATGTATTCTACATTGCACTAAGTAATATTAAGCTTATATGCTACTCTTAATGAATGTTTCATCACATCAAATAATGTTTCATCTATAAACTAATAAAATATTTCATTAAATACCGTTCAATTGAATTCAAATTAAATTCCATTTGAATTATGTGTTTCCATACTTACACCATCACAAACGAATAAACATGGATGGATTTTGGACCCAGTCCACATTCGGTGTCCATCGAAAGCTTGCATTGAATTCTTTTTTGGCATCTCCATCAAAAGTTTGCATTTTTCATTTTTGAAAACATCAACTACCCTCAATCGACTCACTTATTTATAAAAAACTCACATATGACCCACATTTAACTATCACTACTCATTAATATGTTATCTTCACTCACTTTATACTCATTACAATTTATTAAAACTAGTAACACCAAAAGCAATGTAAATTTTTGGTGGACGAAGGAGTATGGTTTTTAGAATTTGGATCTTAAAAAAATTGGACTAGATGGATCCGGATCGGATCTGGACCAGTCCCTTAAAATTCGAATATGGATTTGGATTGTGATTTTTGAGATCCGAATCCGGTCCAAATCCAACCCGTGGATCCGCTTCTTTAATTATATATATGTATAGTATTTTATTATTTTTAAATATTTATCATATTAATGATAACTATAAGATAAATTCACACTAGATGATTATTATGATTTCGTTATGGTTTTTAGATTATTTTAAGATTTAGTTTTAAAGAGAAAAAATATAGATTCAGATCTAGATATGTGAATCCGTAGATCTTATAAATCTAGACTTGGATGATGGATTGGATATGGGTTTTTTTTTTTTAAAGTTAAATCTAAATTTGGACCTACAAATAAATACTGCTATGTAGCAAATTTCTCTAACCAATTAAATTAGATTATTTTCACTCATATAATCGGATCTGTTGTAACTAGTGTGTAACCCGTCGAAATTCAACGAAAAATTACATTACTTTGTATCTATGGTTATAAGAAATAAAATATTTGCATATAAAACGCATGCTAATTATCAAAACTCGTATAATAATATCCAAATATTATAAAGTAAACATTAATAGTACAAAGTACTAAAAAAATTGAGCACCACTAATTGTGAAAATATTAAAAATGGTGAATATAACTAAACATTTAAAATACGATGAAAATTAAACGTAGACTTGATGAAGATTAATGGTCGCAATCACTTTAAACATTCGTAATTATGTGATACATGTTTGCACCTGTCTACAATATATATACACGCACTCATCTTATTCGATTAATTACCCAAACTCGTTTAAATTCATAAATATAAGTTGTTACTGTGGTTGGAATTTATATGCTAGATTCAAAATTTGTTTAAAATTGATTTTATCAATCGTTTTTATCCCAAAAATACCTGCTAACTATCGAACCTTATTTAAATTTATAAATATAAGTTGTTACAGCAATTGTTTATCCGTCTCAGTAACGACTCGAACATTACAGAATAAACATTAATAATAAATAATATAAATAAATAAAAATTAAAAATAAAGAA
Source organism: Salvia rosmarinus (assembly GCA_036937905.1). Lineage (NCBI taxonomy): Eukaryota > Viridiplantae > Streptophyta > Magnoliopsida > Lamiales > Lamiaceae > Salvia > Salvia rosmarinus. The sequence goes on from JAODLM010000354.1 coordinate 1,250,795, forward strand.
CATGTCTAGCATATACATAACCGCACATGTCCCATATTTGATTAATTATCTGAACCTATTTAATTTTATTAATATTATTAGTTATTTGTCTCAATAAAAGTTGAACACTACATGGTTAAGTATTAATGATAAATCATATAAATAACAAAAACATTAAAATTGAAAAAAAAAACGTAGACATGTCGATAAATGTATTTACCTATCTATAATGTATATTTTTCTATCAAAATAATATAAATGACAAAAGACCTACAAATAGAGAAAATGATGTTATCGTCTCATTCTCGTATAGTTATATCCGCTAATTACCCGAATTCATTTAAATTTAGGAAATATATATTGCTCCAATAGATTAAAAATTAAGAAATTTCTACGTAAATATATCAATTAATGTCTGGACATGTTTAGAACTTATATACATGCAATTGTCACAAATAAAAAATTATTTTTACTAGTTATTCTCCCCTCATTCTCGTATACTAATATCCACTGATTGACTAAATTCGTTTAAATTTACAAAATATATATTATAATTATTGGTTATCCTATCAATGAAAATTTGATCATTACCATTTATTTAAATAAAAAAAAATTAACAATTTGTGAAACCTCATGAAAAATAAACATGAATATTAAAATTTATTCATAAAAATTGTACAAAATATATCCAGTTATTTTAGATTTTCAATTTGTTATGTTTATGAGAAATTGATGCTAGATTAAAAATTTGTTTAAAAAATTATAAAAATAATAAAATTTTATTTCTATGTTGAATTGGTAAAGTCTCATAAAAATTTAAAAATAATATTAACAAAATTAAATAAAAAAATTTAATAAAAATATATAATTATTTATTTGACCAACTAATTAATTAATTGACCAAATTAAATTGATAGTGCAAAATAATTATGAATTGTGGGATGAAAAAATACACACAACTATTTATATAGGTTTGAGTCTGATTAGAATGGACAATTTGCTAATTCATTGCTCTAATCTATATGGACTCGTATTATTTGACAAACTTAAATATTATTGACTAAAGTAACCTTAAGCAAATTAAACTTTCAAAATTAATTTTTCAATAAAAAATATAAGTATTTTTTGACTAATTAATTAATTAATTTGTCAAATTAAATTAGGGTGTAAAATAATTATGGGATGAGAAAACATACATTAATTTTAAATTTTTATATAGATTAATCTCCAATATATGGAGTATCATTAGTAAACGATATGTGATGAGTAATTTTATTATTAAAATTAAATTTTAATTTTAATAATAATTATAAAGCGTATTAGGTTCAACTCCAAATGATGATTATACAATTAATTAAAAAATACAATATATTCATCCATAAGGTGGTATTAAATGGATAGTTTAAAATTTTAAAAATATAACTATTGTAAAATATATAACTATTTATTTAGCCATCTAATTAATTAATTAACCAAATTAAATTAGTGGTGTAAAATAATTATAGGATGAAAGAATATGTATTAATTCTAAGTATATATATAAGTTGTTCAATTGGTGGAGTATGATTAGAAATCAATGTGGAATAAGATATTTTAATATGATTAGAATTAGAATTTTAAAAGACATTAAATAGAAAATTTAGATAAATAAAAATGAAGGAATATAATGATGCCACATAAGATATGAGGCCACATAAGATATGAGAATGAGACGACACTAAATTTCACTAATCATATTATATATTGATTAATGGGTTGAGAACTCATCACCAAGAATAGAAACTACCTTAAAGATGAAATAGGAGATGGAGCATAGCGGATCTGCAGTTCTAGGTAGTGGAATTTGTGGTCAACCACGTCGGAAGTCTACAAAATAGAGTTGGAGGGATCTTTCGGGTAAGGAGTCTGACGATCAAATCTCGTGGAGAGAATTTAGCAGAGTTCAAGCTTTTGTACTTGGCTAATTTCTGTAGAAAGGAAAGCGATAGCTTGTTGTGATGTTGTGGAGATTTTAGTTCAACTGCAGAAATTATAAGGCTGCAGTTTGAAATATATATACATTAGAGTTGGTCTGCTGTAGATAAAAGATGATAGATATGTATATGGTGTTTGAGCAACTGAAACAAGAGCCAAACCTTTGTGAAAATGATGCTATGTTGGGTGTGCCTGCAGAAAACAAATTCTAGTTAAGAAGACGAGCTTGCTGTGTTAAGAGCAATTGGATTGAGATCGGAGAAAACCGAAACTTGTGGTAGGAGATATTTTCTTTTTGGTTTCACAGTACTGGAGACATAGAGGATTGATTCTAAGAAGATAAAAGGTTTACGTGGTTGCACATGCTCCTTCCATTCATTAAAAGGATAATTAAATCTTTATTTTTAGATGAAAAAAGGATAAGTAAATCACCAAAATATCTAAATTCTAAATCTATCACACTTCATAAAACACTATCAAATCTACCAATTTCTATCATTTTTCAATAAATATGATCAATCTACCCTTTAATTCATCAAGTCTTCATATACTACTTTAATATAATCAAACCACATTCATTAATGGAGATAAACATGCTTAACAATCAAACCAACATATTTTCGTACATCAAATTAAAAATAATCAACCTAGTTTTCGTCATTATACATGTTTGACCACAGTGCTGCGAGGACTCCTTCGAGTCGCTGAATTTTTACGGGCTTCTGAGCTCCTCCCGAGCTTTTACCAACCATGCGATCTAAACCGATGGACTCCTACCGTCGGACTTCCTTCGGCAACACTCGGCACAACCCTCGTTTCTTTCAATTCGGGGCTTAAGGTACTTGGCAATTTCTATGGAAGATTACTTTAACAAGACACCGATTGCTCCTGCTTCTTTCTTTCCATGCAACAGTATTTTTTTAGTTCTCATGTTTCTTTCTTTCCTTTTTTCTATAATTTATTGTTTCTCTCTCTTCCTTTTCTTTATTTCTTTTTTTCTCTCTTTTCTGTTTCTCTTTCTCTTCTTTGTGCTATCTTTTTATTATAATAATATTTTATATGTGAATTAATATGACTAATTCAATTTCTAAAAAGATTATGATAAATTTATTCTAATAACAAGCAATTGAAGACATCCAAGTTATTTGAATTCTCATTTTATAAGCCTCTAAAAATATTTTTGATGATAGAGCAATCAAAATATAGATTGACTGAATACATGACGATTTTTTTAGAAATATAAGTATTGATCATGTTTTTATTATCACAAGTTCTTTTTTCAAAAAGTTTAAAAATAAAATTGAACATGTTTTTTTCAACTTTATGTCGAATATGTATCGTTTTAGGTCAACTCTAATACTGCACTAAGAAACCAAAAGTTATGTAGTTTTCACTCTATTTTATTTCAATTCCAAACATACACATTTTACGTAAAGCTACGGACTTATACCAAATTTCGTACGAGTGTGAAAATACATCATTTCGGTGTAAATCCATATCAAAATGGGGATATACATTGGATTTGCTCTTATGATCAACGTTATGATATGATCACATTTTCTTAAACTTTTGTAAGATTGTCGTGTAATTTAAATAATATTAAATTATTATTGAAATTGGTATAATTAGTTTATAATTTCCATTTTAAAATTACACTTATAACTTCTTATAATCATGATTATTTGGATCCTCCAAAAGAATATTTTCTTTCTGGCTCCATCACTGTTTGGAAACCTACCCATTAGTTACCGGACCCGGACCATCAAACTATGGGTTCGGGTCAAGTAATTACTAAAATGCTAAAATAATTATCAATTTATATGAATTTTTCATAACTTAATAAAAAATGATAATGAATTAGTAATAGAATATCTAAAACACATTAAACAAGCCCATAATACCAAAAAAAATGTCGGATTAGGTCGGACCCGGTAACAACCGAGTCGGGTATGGACCGGTCCATTCCTAAGCTGATTTGAAATCGAAACCACAGCTAATGGACTATGAACTGTTCCAAATCGATCCGGATAAAATTAATCCATTGACAAGTGTTAGGGACTGCTGCCGCCACCACTCCGTCCAATTAGTATGATATTGTCCGCTTTGAAAAAAGCCAGACGGATTTGTTTTTACCAACCCCAAAAGCGCCTCATACTAATTGGAGTGAGTTTCTAATATATAGAAGACATTTTTCTTCTTCTTCCGATGTGGGATTGGGTTGCACCACATACAACAATCCTCCTCAAACCAAGGACCACATCATTGTCTCCCTCGAACGATAATCCGAACATCTTGCACCGCCGCTACCACCACGGGACTCGCCGCCTGACCACTCTTGCAGGAAGACTTTCGACACAAGGAACCACCGGATTCAATCGTGAGTTTACTGGGGGTTCCTCCATCATCGGAAAAGCAGTCTCGTTCCACCCACGTATTGGGTCCCGCCGAACCGTCGGCTCTGATACCACTGTTAGGGACTGCTGCCGCCACCACTCCGTCCAATTAGTATGATATTGTCGCTTTGGTCAAAAGCCAAGACGGATTTGTTTTCGCCAACCCCAAAGCGCCATACTAATTGGGTGAGTTTAATATATAGAAGACATTTCTTTCTTCTTCTTCCGATGTGGGATTGGGTTGCACCACATACAACAACAAGCTTATAGATAATACTCGTGCCATCTTTTATATATTTTATTTATTTTTGATTCATCATATACTCTTTCTACTTGTTGCATTGCTTGGAGACCATGCTACTATATATGGCCTGTTTACGCTTGCTTATATTATTTGCATGTTGTTGGTAGACCATGCTAAGAGTGTAGAGAGTCAAATGAAATTTAGAAGAGAGAAATTTTCTTTTATGTGGTGTTTGGGTTATTGCACGATGTCTTTACTTGCAGAAGAAGAAAAAAATGTAGATATGATTATTATTATTACATTATACTCAAATATAGCACTGCCTATATTAGATGGAACTAAAAGAGATAGGAGCATAGATCGAACCCAAACAAATAAATACATTTTAATTTTCAAAATTATAAAAAAAATCTCATTTCCACATAACCACCAAATGTAATTACAACTTTTACGCAAAATCCAACAAATATTAAGAAAGAAATGCCATTATAAATGGGGTCAAAATATGCACCTTGATTGATAGCACTCGAATTATGTCTTGTATTTCTATCGAATATTTGTCGAATATCAGAAAGCAATTTTTCTAATTATCGAAAAATATTTGTTGTTTTCGTTTTCGACTCAAAATAGTTTACGCTTTTTTATCCGATTCCATCAAATAAAATAGGAGTAGGCACAAAAACAAATAAAGAGGAAAACTGTAGCAAGAACAAAATATTTCACAAGTGTATGTGAAATGAAACGAAAAGCTAAAGGTGATGTAATTAATCTAATTAACCAAAATAAAACATTTAAAAAAATCTAATTAAAATCTGCTTATTGGGCCAAGCCCACCCCAGTACGGCCCGGCCCAATAGCATGTTCCCTATACGATCAATATCTCAGCTCCTCGAATCCTATAAATAACCTTTCCCTTTTCCTACTCAATATCGGATTGCAAATCCCCTATAAATAACTTCCCAATCTATTCACAGATCAATTCAATTGAAATTTGCCCTAGAATTTGGGACTGGGTTAAGGCTCACGATCGTTGTAATTTGAATAATGTATAACGGAATAGGGTTGCGGACCCCTCGGGGATCCGGAACCAACGGCTATATGCAGTTGAACAAGTTCTTCGTGCGGCCCATGAGCAACAAAGTCATCACCGACTCGAGCAAGGGCTTCGAATCGGATCAAGGAACCGCCGGCGTGACCCGGAAGACCAACAAGGATATCTTGGATCACGATCGGAAACGTCAGATTGAGCTCAAGCTGGTTGTCTTGGAGGATAAGCTGATCGATCATGGGTATACAGATGCCGAGATCGCTGAGAAGCTGGATGAGGCGAGGAAGTCTCTCGAAGCCAAGGATAATGATGATGCCGATGGACGAAATAAGTCGCGTTTATGGGAAAAGTACGTATATTTCTATATTGTTAGTGTGTGTGAAAATTCAGAATTGATATCAGCTGCTCTATTTGCTTTATGAACGAGCTTAATTATGGTTATTGTTCTAATTGTAGTGGTTTCTCTGATGTTGGTTTATTTCCAGATACTAAGCATTCTTGCGGTGGTTTCCATCTGATGTTGGTTTATTTTCCAGATACTACATACTGATATAGTATAACTTTTTGTAGCTACTGGGAAATAGTTTGTTTTACTGTGATTGCAGCCAGTATATTGCTGTTTTTGATTACTTATTATGCACTTTTGTTTGTGTACGAAAGAGAGACTAAAAATCTCATTTCTTTGTGGATGATCAGGGTTTCGGTGACGCAGACTCATCAGATAACTGCATTGAGGGAAAGGCAGATGGAAAATCTCAAAGCTGCACTGGGTATAGAATCTGAAGCTGAGAAAGAGAAGCAGAGTGAAGCTGATGCACTAAATTTCAAGGAGATTGTTGATGAAGGCGAAATAGTGGATAATGATACTGATCAGAGGGAAGCAATGCGAAAAGTTGTGAAGAAAAAGGCATCTGGTTGGAAGAAAAATAAGCGGGCTAAGGAATCTGGTAGTAGCGATGATTCTGATGTTGATGTTAGGAAGAGAAGGGGAAAGTCATTTAAGAAGCAGAAGAGAGTTTCGAGGCGTGATAGTAGTTCATCTGGTTTAGAATCACAGTCTGAATCTGTCTCTGATTCGGGTTCGGAGTCCGATCGTGACAAGAAAACATGAGTGCTCATAGACACCACGATTCTGATTCTGATTATGATGATGGCCAAGGCTCCCCAGAGGTGCCAGCAAAAGCCGAAGTCTTCAAAGAGCAAGCGTCATGATTTTGATGACGACCACAACTCCATTGAGAGTCCTCGGAGGAGAAAGCAAAAGGAAAAGAAGTCTTCAAAGAACAAACTGCATGATTCCCTTTGGCTTGATTGTCGGAATTCCAACAGTTACGGAATTTTTACACTGCAGCATCAGGTCGATGTCGAATTTTGAAATTAGCTAGTTGAAGGGGTTTTGTAGTTCAAGTCAAGCTAAGGAGATTCTAGTTGTGGTTTAGTTCCAGCAACTGGCTATTGACTAATTGAATTTTAGGAATTGATGTTACAAGAAAAGATATATATATATATATATATATATATATATATATATATATATATATAGGAATGGATCATGAGAATCATAAGTATTTTGAAAATGTAAACTAATTCTAAGTGTAAATCTAAATGTATCTTACAGTTTAGATTTAATGTTATTTTAGGATATTTTTACATATTTATTAATAAAGTTATTATTGTATTTTTGTTTTTAGTGTAATTGATTTATTCCTTAAATTGAGGGATTCTTATAATTATTTATAGTAGATGATTAGTTGTAAATATTTACTATCTTCACCTAGTTCAAATTTTATGGTCTATATGAGAGTATGTTACATATTTTTCGTTTGTTGAAATGTTCAAGTTGCATAATAAATTTTTTATGAGAATTTCATAGTAAAATTCTATTTTTCATTTAGATCGGTTTATGCATTTATTATATAGTTTTGTGCGCAATTTAAATATTTGTTGTACACCATATTTTGAAAATTTGTTTATGCAATTAACATCATGATTCATTCAAACAACAACCACTACTACATCTATATTATATTATAACTCCTAATATAGTAAACGTTGTTTTATGCATTATTCTATGATCGTCGATCTTGTGTTCAATGCACAACTACTATCTAGTTGTGCATATTAGTCTAATCACGAAAATAATTATAGTTGTATATCATTATTTTTTTTCCACCCACTAATATTGGGATTTTCGATGTGAAATTCTTGTTTGTGATCTTTATTTTAAAGTAAAAAAAATTAGGTTAATTATTATTCAAATAAGGATTCTCAATTATGTAAGTACTGTTTTATTTCATACAACTACTTAAAATTATATGCAAAATCATTACTATCATATGCATAATTATTAATTTAAGAGAGAAAACATGAATTGCACATGAGTGAAAAATCAAGGATTGCGCAAAAAATTAGGGATTGACGAATCTTTATATTGCCATTTATGCTCCTAATACGTTTAAAACCATAAAAATAGTATAACAAAATGTCAAACTTGTTTAAAATCATGAATTAAATATGATTCAATAGATTAAATGAAATCAATGATGATGATAAGTTTTTATTTCCTATCTTAGAGGAAGTTCTCTTTATAACCAACTAATACATACATAATATATATATATATAGGGGAGGGTTAACGTGAGAATCATTTTTATTGTGAGAACGTGAGAATCAAAAACTGATGAATTCACAGTGAAAATTGATGAATCCACTGGGAAAATTATCGAATCCAAAAAATAGAATTTTCGCCTCATGGGATTCGAACCGGGTGAAAAATCAATTTTGAATTCATTAACTTTCTCAACGGATTCATCAACTTTCATAACGAATTCATTTGGTTCTTAGTTTTAGAATAAGAATGGTTCTTATCTGAACCAAACTATATATATATATATATATATATATTCTTTTATTGGTAGGAAAAGAATTATCAACAATAATTATAATATAAATAATTTTACATATAGTTGGAATATAACTGCAGAAAAGTTCAAATGTTTGAATATAAAAATATAGAAAGTGGTAGAAAGTGATCCGAAGCTATGAGGCCTGTTAAATGACAACTAACCAGAAATTATCTTCCACGACACACTTTGTAGGAAATACTTTCTCCGTCCCCATTATATTCCTAAAAATCTTCGATACGAGTTTTAATAAAGTTTATTAAATATATTATAAATAGAAAAGAGATCTCATATTAGTATAATATTAAAATAATTAATTGTAGATAGTTGTGGACCTTGGATGATAAAAGATATAAATAAGTAGTGTTATAATGTTGAGAGTAATAAGTGGTGGGATAGTGTCCATAAATAACATATGAACAAATATTAACGACTTACCAAAAAAAGAAATATAAAAACAAATATTGGGGATAGATGGAGTATCTAGATTGCATATAACGTGCCGGTTACCACCAACCAGAGGGACTATACAATAAAATGAATAATATTAAGCACCCGATGTATATATTCTATATATGTTTTCTAAATTTATATAATTTGGACAAATTTCAAAATATATATTTACAAAATATATTGAACACTTCGATGTACACAACATTTGCAATAGACATACAATACGATTTGTGACTAGTGAAACAATTAACGCGGATATTGATTCATTTTAGAGGTAATTGCATATGAGATAATGAGTGAAAATTATTGTCAATGAAACTAAATATATTTTATTCAGAAATAATTAAATTTTAAAAAATCAAAACAAGGAATCCATGTGATCTTGTTAGTCCATGTTATATTTATATAGAATATTAATGTTTATTTTATTATCAGTCATATGCATTACTCCTTAGCTTGTGGAGTATTAGTTTCAACACGCACACAAAAGGGGCACCATTGTCAATTCACATGCATTTTCCCGCCATCCGACACAGCTCAAAATCTTCCTCTGGAATCCTTTTGCTCTTGCTAATTCACTCTTATCTCACAACCTATTCCCAGAACTTTCTCTCTCATTCTACGCACCATATTGCCGCGAAGGCGACGGAAAATGGGGAGTAGGAAGCGAAAACCCTTGTCAGACATTCACAACGTGACACCACTCTCCGTTTTGCGCGAGCTCGTTTCCCCCAATGGAATCTGCAAACCCACAGTTTCCATATTGAAGTCTAATTCCAATTCCACTAACCACAAACTCTGCCCCGAATCGTCCGATAGATCCAACACCAGCATCGGGTCATCCAGCGTCGGCGCCACCTCCAATTCGAAAACCGTTCGATTTCGACAACCTCCTCCTGCACTCTCTCCAACTACTTCTCTGTGTAATTTCCTTTCCCTTGTGATGTGTATTTAATTATAAGAGGCGCGTATATTTTGGTGTAATTTTGTGCGGTCCTTTTTTTTGGCTAACATGGAAATGTTTAACATCAATGAAAAGACCTAGGGTTTTGGAGCTGGACGCTAAAATTTTATTGGGTTGTTGAATACATACTAATTTCATGAGTTCATTTCTGTATTCTTGATGATGCTTTTTTTGGTGCTTGAGCTTAATTGTTTTATTTTAATCTGTATCTGCATAATCCTCATCCGTCTCCTCCTCCAATCGGCATGGTTGGTAAAGGTGCAGAAGACGGATTTCGGTTCTTTTGGGCAACATGTATCATTTTGTCAGTTCCCGCAGTTCTATCAGTTGTTTTGGTTGACATCTGATTTGAAGGCTTGAAGCTTTTAGTTCTAGATTGCGTGCTATTTTAGTTGTTGGTGGGATTACAGATAGATTGTCTCATTTTGATTCTCTATACTCTCGGTCTTCTGTTTCACTCTGAAGTGTTATATGGATATTTATAGCATGTTTGGTCTAAGTTTTATGCATTAATGAATTTTTATGAAAATAGTCTGCAAATAGTTTGTAACGGGGCTCTTACTGAAGTTGATATTGGAACAGTGGATGCAGCTTACAGTCGAAGACATAATATTGAAAAGTCCAATAAAGAAAGGCAGGCGCATGTGATTGTTTGTCGCGCATCTAGTGAGAAGAGGAAGGACAAAGGAAAGGCCGTTGCCATACCTTTAAGTTCATCAGTTTCTGAGAAAGTAAAAGAAACTCAGAATAAAATTTGTAACGTGGCTCTTACTAATAGTGGTATGGGAATTCAAAATGCAGCATATGATCGAAGACAGACTACTGAAAAATCCAGGAAAGAGAGAAAGTCTGATGTGATTGATTGTCCCACATCTGTTACAGAAATGAAGGACAAAGGGAAGGCCATTGCTGTGCCATATAACTCATTACCTACTGGGAAGCTGAAGGAAACTCAGAATGCTGTTTATAATTCCAGCACTCTGGTTGAGAGGTCATGCCAGAAAGGCCTAGAAAATATCATTTTCTCTAATGGTTCTGCTGAGAATGTGAAAGAGACTAACAAGGATAATCTTGTTTCTTATAGTCACTCCTCTGGGAAAACAGAGAAAAGAAAAGCAAACCTCAGTTCATCTGATCGTGCATTGGGAAAAAAATCAGAAATAGGGAAGGATATTGCAGATACTTCTTGCTTCTCACTTGAGAAAATAAATGATAAAAATAAAGGGATTTTGCAACGTACTAGATCTTCCATTGTGCAAACAAAAGAGATAGGGGAGAAATATCTCAATCCTTCTACTTCCTTAGTTGGGGGAGCAAAGGACGGACCCAATTCTGTGAACATTACTAACTTGTTGCCTGATAAAACAAAGGGAAAAGGAAAGGTGATTCTTGAACCATCTAATGTTAGAGGGTCATCTGCTACTGTGGCAGTCATATCCCGACCATCGAGGAAGATGAAGACAAGTGAGAAGAACAAGAATGCTGATGGGGTTTCTAGTTGCCCTCCAATGACGAGGACCAAAAAACTACGGTAGATCTCACTCTCGTCTCTTATGTCCAGCAATAGTAGACACTTAACCAAGCAACCGTATGACACAGTCACTGTCTCACATGCAATTGCAGGAGGGAGTTCTGTTTAGAAAATTGAATTACCTGTGATATATTCGATTCTGTATCCTCTTTTTGACAAGATGGTATCAGCCTCGAATGTGCTAACTTACTTTAATGGTTAATGGACCATGTCATACGCCGTCACTGATTTATAGATAGTAAAGTTCTATTTACAAGATTCACAATTGTGGTAGAAAACAAAAGTATTCATTTGTCTTTTAAGGCATTGTGAACACCTGCGATGACTTTGCACTATCATCTTTATGTTCGTGGTTTTTTAAGATGCCAAGTTATTGTTTTGCTCATTATAATGATAGGCTGTAGCATTAAGCTGCTCTGATGGTATATTCCTCTTATTTAACCAATATCTGCCCCTTTCACTGATCTACAAAGTGTTTCTTTTTGCTTTAGGAATGATCTTGATGGCGCTGGGGATGTTAAATGTTTAAATTCGTGGACTGATCCACAAGCAAATGTCAGAAAGGTCTGTACAATGCTCTCTTTCTGAGTACAATCCCTGTTCTTTTACGAGTAATTACAGCCACCCATCTTCTACTGGTAATTCCCCAACAGTCGATGAATATTTATAAGAAAAAATCAAACCTCAATAGGATGCAATTACCTGTAAGATTATAGTTCTTTCTATCTTTTTGTTGGGTGAATAGGCTTGACCCCAACTCCTGACTATGGTGGTTTCCGCTTATGCTCTATTTAGGGGTCACTAACATTCCCATTATGGTTGATGTTATTGAGATAATTTAGTATGTGTATATTATGTTTGAAAATAAAGCTGCATAAAATTGAAATCAGTACATGGATTTCTCACTTTCAAATTTGTGGTATGTGGTATGATATGAAACTGGTCTTTGTTCTGTCCTTCCCTAATGGAACCAGTTAACCATTATTACTATCATGATTCCAATCTCATAACCCTTCTCCTTTTGGGTTCATTGAAGGATGATAACCTTCCTCGAATTACAATATTTCACTAAGTGCTAAATTACTTGTCTTGCTCCTTTTTCTCATATCAAGTTGATATCCAATGCTTAATGTGGTTTTGCAGAAGAGGTGTTCGAGAACTGAAAACACAAGTGAATTGCCAGAAGAATTCATTAGAGAGCAGAAAGCATATTATGACGACATTGATAATTTTGAACTGCCAGTAGAGGAAGCATCCCAAGATGAGTTGGATTAGGAAAGGAAAGTGACTATTAGGTTAGGAGTAAATAACCAGATGTTCCATGTACAGTTACAGTGGCGATGCATCAAGCGATGCGATCTGTCTCGACAAATTTATACTTCAGATATTACTGATATCTTACTCTTATGCAGCTATAGATCAGAATACACGAATTATATTCAACTTGTTTGTAGATCATGTTACACAAATTCATATCTTATCTTGTATGTACCAAAATCAGGTTGCAGGTATCTAGTGATGTGGTTTACCTTCATTAGTTACGTTGAGTTCCTCATTATTATGTGTGATGGATGCTTCATTCCTACTTTCCTGTACAGTTTGGTTTGTAAGATTGTAAATAACCTCATATAATGTAGATTGCCAAATTAATCAATGGAAAAATATATGGTTTAGTTTGATTATATTTTGACAGTTTCAGCTCAATAAATTATTACTACATTATTAGATTGAAGTGGATTCGTGTTAAACAAGACGCAGCAAATGCGATTCCAACCACATGCATCGCTTGTTAGCTAGGGTCGAGCACCACTTTACTACTTAACTCTTTAACTTGTACCAATTTTATTTAATTTTAGCTGGAAAATAAATGAAAGGTTACGGGGTGATTAAAGCTCGCTTTGAATAGGGTTCGAGCTCAAAGCTGAGCGAGCTAGCTTATAACTTTTCAACTCGACTTGGGGGTGGTTGGTTAAGCTTATTTTAGAGAGCTTATAAGCTCCAAGAGCTTATAAGATGTTTCAAAAGCTTATAAGAGATAATGTTTTAAGTGCTTATAAGTTGTTAAAGTGTTTGGATAATTGATCTTATAAATTTGAGAAATAATCATGAGTTAGAGAGATAAAATGGACGAGAGGTGAAGTTGATAGTGTATGTATAAGAAATAACGAACTATAATAAGGTTATTTTAGTAAATTTATGATTGCTTATAAGTTTATGAAAAAATAAGTTAGGGTTGACCAACTTATTTTTAGTGGCTTATATGTTTGTTGGAAATTATTTTCACAACTTATAACTGTTTAAGAGCTTATTTTGCCAAAAACTTTGCAACAACTTATAAGCTGTTTTAAAGAGCTTATAAGCTTAGCCAAACGCCCTCTTCATCACATTATTACACCCCCAAGTCAACTAAACCATATTTCCTTATTTAATGGGGAAAAAAAGCAAAGAAGAAGATGAACGAAAACACCAAACATACTGATCATCTAACCAAAGATTTAGCAGAAAAATACTTAATTCTGCAAATCAAAATTGCCTCACAAACATCCTGCAATTTACAGACTTGAAATAGCCAACACCAAAACATAATTAAAAAAAAGCTATAACTAGAGCTGCTACTTATCCCTCCTTAAACTCCCAAACACATTCCTCTCAACAATACGAAAACCACAAACGAACTGCAAGCGCGACTTGATGTCCCCGTGCTCCCTGGCTTGTTGGCCCGTGTTTCCGTGGGACACCAACGTTGTCCCCTCTTGGAAGGATGTCTAGATAAATCCGAGGTACGGGATGTTTTCTGTTCTAGGGTCAACATGCTCTAAATCTTGTGTAAGATTGTCGGACTGATCTTGATGAAACAGTCAAATATTCAGACTCGGACATATTTGTAATCCGGCATGAGACATATCCCTGCAGAAAAAACACATATAAGTGTATCCTATTGATAGGATATGGCCCAACCTCTCAGGCCCAACAGCAGGGAAGGCCCAACAGCAGGGATATGGCCCGATCTCTCAGGCCCCAAACGAGCTCTGCCCAGCCCAATGTTGCTCTACTCGGTTACACCTAAATGACGATTCCTAAACCCTAATTATGGGTAACGGTAATGAGGTAACGGCAAGAATCATGGGTAATAATGGTGGAGATCATGGTCGATTATGGAGAGTTATGGTCCGCCAATCAAGGGTTCATGGGACATGATTTACGCTTGTGTATAAATAGGAGTTAGATTGAAGGTAAAGGGTTAGCAAATTCATCGAATACTAGAGCTTTTAGAGAGATACTTGCAGTAATCAAATTATAGTAAACATCTTGAGGATCATCTCCTCGTGGACGTAGATCTCATTCTTGATCGAACCACGTAAAATCTCTTGTGTTCTTTATCGCTTTTATAAATCTCAGATACTAGATTTATCATTGGCGCCGTCTGTGTACATCTCTTGACAAAAGTCGTGTTTTCTACAATCTAATGGCGAGGACACGTGCAAATGCTAATCTTGTTGGCGATGTCGGTAATAACCGCGAGAGGATGATCGGTGGTCACACAACGCCGAGGAAAGGAATTGCGGATGCCACCAGTGGTCACACACCGATGGTCACATGGAAAATGTTTCCATACACCTCGGGATCGCCGCGCCAGCGAAGAGGAAGACATCGACCTCGATCGGTGAGCAGGAGGTTCACCGCTCCCACGAGGACCTCGGGCGGCAAAGGTCCAATTCCTCAACGTTAACCTCAATCAATTCGAGTTTCCTCAACGGAGGACAAATGGAGCGGGCCCCTCAAGAGTGCCCGAAGTGGTGGTTACAGGCAATCAAGGTCGCTTACCTCTCCGAAACAATCAACGTTCATCACGACATAATGATCGCCCCGATACTAGGGTTCATTCGTCCTCATACCCTCCGCGGAGTCGTTCTCCACCTCGACGTGATACCTATGAAAATGGACGGGAAAGAAGGGAGGAAAGACGAAGTCGAACTCCCCCACGAAGAGATGACAGACGCCGTTATCGATCTCCCACTCCCCCGGAGAGGGATGGTAACGAACTCCCCGGATTCGACCGACACGGACGAATTATCTCTCCTTTTTCAAGGGAGATTTTGGATACACCCTTGCCACAGCGATACCGGGCTCCGAATATTGCTGCATACGATGGCCTTGGAGATCCTTCTGACTTCCTATTTGCCTATACCACCAATATGGCAAACCAAGGGATGGAAGATTTCCATATGTGTAAGGTCTTTCCCGAGGTGCTAATCTCCAACGCTCGACGTTGGTTCACTCGCTTCGCCGTAACAAACATCCATTGCTTCAAAGACCTCATGGATCGGTTCAAATGGCGTTTTACGAAGATGCCGCCTCAACAACCTTCGTCCGATCCGCTTACAATCCGCCAAGGACGGGACGAAACAATGTCAATTTCGTCTCGATTCATCATGGAATCCCTTAAAATAGATGAGTAACGATCTCACATCATCAACGCATTCAAGAATGGGATCCGACCGGAGCTCGAATAAGGAGATCACCGTGAGCGACCAAAGACGACTAGTCGTCTTTGGACCCTAGTTGACAACTTTGTCAAAGGGACGAGTCGGATCGGAAGAAGAGAGAGATCAGGATGAGCAATGGATCGAGAGAAGAAAGCCGGAGGATAGGGTCCGAGTCTTTGAACGCCAAGTGCGTTTGAAAGAATAAAGAAGGACCAGAGAATCAAGGTGGGACCTCGACCAAACCTCAGTAATAACGGTCGCCTTTATTTAAATCCGTATGGAAATATTTGAGCTTCACATCGAGCTCTTCCCAAAACCTCCTCCTATGAAAGGAGGATCCAAAAAAGTTAACGGAAAGTATTGTGACTACCACCAAGGGTACGGTCATGATCTAAGATTGCAAATCCTTGGGCTCACGAGTTGACGAGCTTGTGAAGGAAGGAGCGCTGAAGAAATACACCGGCCGACCTGCGCCGAGTAATAAAAAGCGCAGAGGGAAAAATGGAGGTGGTAACAACTGTGGACCGACCTCAACGACAGCCCGACCTGAAGATGACGAGGACGAAGGTCCCAATGCAATTGAGCAGGTTTACGCTATAACCGGGCTGCCAGTTGGTGCGACGAGGTCGTCGCTTAGAAATGAAGCTCGGAGACCGACCCCCGAAGAGCCAAAAAATAAGCGGCTCCGAGATGGAGAAAACATCGTGTTCTCCAAAGACGACCCAGTACCTAAGATCATGCCCCACCAGGATGCCATTACAATACAAGCCGTGGTGGGAAACAAGAATGTACATCGGGTCTACATTGACATCGGAGCGTCCGTTAGCATCATATTCCAGAGCTGCCTGGATAAACTTGATGTTGGAGGAATTCAGGTACACCCCGCACCTTCCCAGTTGCGGAGCTTTACACAAGAGGCGGTTCAACCCAAGGTGTCATTACCCTTCCTTCATGTAGGGGCGCTCCCGTGTCGGTCACTAAAGCCATTCAATTTTTCTTGGTCCGAGCTCCTCTCCATATAACATTATCACAGGAAGAGATTGGTCAGATGCAACTAGAGCCGCTCGCCTCGTGTACCACTCACCATTAAGATACCCACCCCGTGGAGTGTTAAGCATTCGGGGTGACCAAACGGGCTAAAGAATGCCTACGAGTCTCAACCTGTGATGTGGCCTTGCCTCGGGCCCAGCAATTACGAGAACCTCCAAGTTGCCACCCGGGATGACTTGACCGAGAATCTTCACTATCTGACGATCCTTCCAAAGTTGTCAAGGTTGGTACCCAAGTTCGGTCAAGATTCGTCAGCGTGTCATGCGACTTCTAAGGAATATAGGGATGTATTTGCATGGTCTCCATTGGATATGACTGGGTCTCGCCGAGCTCATAACTCATCGCCTTAACATTAATCCGCCACTAAACCAGTTCGCGAGAAGAAAAGAAGTTTTGCCGAATAAGCCAGTCATAAGAGATGAGGTAACCCAACTCCAGGAGGCTAAAATCCTTTACGAGGTTAAATACCCAACTTGGATGGCTAATCCCGTTGTAGTTCGAAAGCCAGGAGGCGGATGGCGTATGTGTGTCGACTATACCGACCTCAATAAACATTGCCCAAAAGACTGTTACCCTCTCCCCGACATTGACAAGAAGGTGGAAGCATTGGTCGGGCATGAGGTATTCAGTTTCCTGGATTTATACAAGGGATACCACCAAGTCTTGATGAGCCCGGAAGACGCCCCAAAAACAGCGTTCATTACTGACTTCGGTGTCTTTGCTTACCGAAAGATGCCTTTCGGTCTAAAAAACGCTGGAGCTACCTACCAAAGAATGGTGGATGCGATCTTCAAAGATCACATAGGAGAAATTGTTGAGGTCTATGTCGATGATATAGTAGTCAAAAGCAAAAAAGCTGAGAGTTGCGCCATTGACCTCGAAACTATTCTTGACTCCTCGGTCGGCCAACCTCAAGCTTAATCCCAGTGCACATTTGTGGTGAGGACGGGTAAATTTACGGGTGTTGGGTTTCTCAAGAAGGACCAAAGCCAATCCTACCAAGGTGAAACGGTGCTCGACATGCGGATCCCAAAACCATCCGTGAAATACACAAACTCTTTGGATGTCCGCCGCCTCGAGGGTTCCTCTCCCGAGCTGCCGAGAAGCAGCTCCCCTTCTTTAAAATCTTGAGGAGGGCCCCGGACTTCGCGTGGCGGGAAGAGCACCACCTCGCATTCACACAGCTGAAGGAGTACCTCGCCGACCGCCCACCCGACCGCCCCAAAAGAGGCGAACCTCTCCTTGTACTTGGCAGCCTCGGACGAGGCAATCAGTCCTGTTCTTGGTGCGGGACGAGGTCGGACGGCAGTCTTCCTATCTACTTCATCACCGAGCACTCAAGGGACCGGAGACAAGGTACGCCGCCTTGAAAAGGTAGCACCGGCATCGGTGAATGCTAGCGGCTGGCCCGACCCTACTTTGAGCTCACTCCATCCGGTATTGACCGACCCACCCCGAGGCAAGTCTTGTCAAACCCGAGTCATCCAGACGAATAGCCAAGTGGGCCCTAGAGCTTGGCGAGCACGATATCTCGCACTCCCCGCACCGCCATAAAGGGCAAGCTCGCCGATTTCTGGTAGAAGCGAGTTTCTCGAGCTCGGTCTAACCACTAAGATTAGCTCCTCCAACACCTCCACCTCGGTCATCCCAACCCCCTGCACGGAGGAACCGGACCCTCATCCGCCAGATGGTTGCTGGCAGATGTACGTGGACGGAGCCTCGTGCAAAACGGGCAGCGGGGCAGGCATCCTCCTCCTCGGCCCAGATAAGCAAGAAGTGACATACGCCCTGCGGTTTACTTTCCCAACCACCAACAACGAAGTGGAATACGAAGCATTGATCTCTGGACTCCGCCTAGCAAAAGAATTGAAAGTGGACAAAATCCAGATATTTGGAGATTCCCAGGTTGTGGTAAACCAGGTTTTAGGCACATACGAGGCTAAAGAGGATCGAATGAAGCAATACCTTGAGAAGGCAAAAGAGATGCTGACTTCATTCAAATACTTCAGTATTAATCAAATTCCACGAGGGGAAAACAGCCGAGCTGACATCCTCAGCAAGTTAGCTGCGTCGTCAACAAGTCCACCAGTGGAGGAGGTTCATTCCAGAAGCATCGCGGAGTCCCACGTCGGCATCATCACCGAGATAGAGCCGAATTGGATGTCTCCCCTGAAGGCCTACCTGGAACACGGCGCGCTACCTTCAGATCGGCTCGAAGCCAAAAAGATGATGGCAAAATCCCAGAAGTATCTCATGCATGAGCGCACTCTCTACCGGAAGTCTTACCTTCAACCCCTCTTGAGATGCCTCGGGCCAGAAGAAGCCGATTACGTGCTCAATGAAATTCACCGAGGGTCTTGTGGAAGCCACATCGGGTCGCGAGCTCTCTCAAAGAAGACGCTGAGGTCGGGATATTACTGGCCCACCCTTGTACAAGATTCGGCCGAGCTCGTCAAAAAGTGCCCGAAGTGCCAGATTCACTCCACGGTCAAAAAGCTGCCCCAGACTGATCTAAGCAGCCTGCAGAGTCCATGGCCTTTCATGCAGTGGGGGATCGATATTGTTGGTCCGTTCGACCGAGCACCAGGTCAGCTTCGATACTTAGTCGTAGCCATAGACTACTTCACAAAATGGGTCGAGGCCGAGCCACTGTCGAGCCTCACGGCGGGAGGATTCGGACTTTCGTGTGGAAAATATAATCGCCGCCGCATACCGCACATTCTAGTCTCGGACAACGGCACCCAATTCGTTGACAAAACTTCAAGGTGGTGCGAAGAGCTTCAGATCGATCAGCGCTTCACCCGTCGCACACCCGCAAGCGAATGGCCGCACCGAGGTGACGAACCGCACGATCGCACAAGGATTGAAGAAGAGGTGGACCGAGCTAAAGGCGATCGGGCTGAAAATCTCCTCAAGTCCTCTGGTCCCACAGACCACACTCGGACGTCGCACGGGAAACCCCTTCACCTGGTCTATGGTGCGAGGCCGTCATCGGCCGAGATCGCGCCAAGTCCACGACTCTTCACTTGATCAGCCGAAACGAGGAAGACTTATAGCAAACCTCGACGCCCCGAAGAGAAGCGCGAGCTAGCCTTCATAAACGAAGCCAAGTATAAAGCCCGGTCGCGGTGCACTACAACAAAAGGGTCAAACTTCCGCATTCCAAGTAGGCGACCTCGTCCACGCAATAATGAAGCCAGAGAGGCGGGGTCTTCACAAGTTTGATCCAACATGGGAAGGCCCATACCGTGTTCACGAGAACCTGGTAAGGGGCTTACAAGCTATCTCACTTATCCGGTGCGCTTATCCCCCTAACTCCGCATATTTCTCATTTAGGAGGTACTTTACATAGTTTTGATTTCGGATCGCTTCATGTTAGTCTCTTACTTGCCTTGCCAAGTGCGTGTGTTGAATAAAATATTTATTTTCCAATGAATATTTCATTTCACTTCGCTTATTTCATATGCGAACATCTATTTGGATATAACGCATTTAACCTTCACGAGGGACGCCTCACGAAGATAAAAACCCACTAAGTAGGGTACTCACTAAGCTAGCGCCGACTCGTAGATTACTCATTCAATTGAACGTCTCGGTGCAACGATCTGCACTACTCACTAGTTTGAAAGTCTACATGCATACATCTGATTACTCATTAAGTTGAAAAATCTACATGTATAAGACATCCAATATTGGATCTCACCAAATTATGGCAAAGTATACAGTATACATACATTTACGACCAAACGAAGTCCTAAGCTATGTTTATACCTCTCAAGAGGAAAAACGTACACTTCAAAACGAGTCTAAAATACATGTATACCTACATACAAAGACCTACACTATGTACGTTCATTCGGATTTCCGGGCTCCACCTCGCCGAGACTCACCGAAGCTGAGATAATTTTGAACGAAGTCCCCAGGTCGGCGATGGATACCTGGTATAAACTCTGTGCCTTCCACCCAATCCACGAGGGTGGCCCCACGGCTTTGTCCTGTAGTAGTTTGACTCGACATCGGGAATTCAATCGCACCGAGGCCACATTCGACCCGTGAGCCCGACGCCGGACCGGGACTATGCCCTTGTCCCGAGCTCTAACTCTTCCACGCCGATTGGCGATCCGCTGTGTCCTCTCCTCCGAATCGCGGCGCCGTCCTCTATACGCTCCGTGCCGATGGACCCATTTGACGGAGCACTTGGCGTGATCGTAGCCGCCCTCCTCTTGCTCTTCAATTATGGGATCGGTGTTGCCCATCGTAGATGCTGTGCGGGCGGGGCATGCGTCGCTTCAGACGATCTCATACATCCGCATGTATTTCGTGACGTAGTCGAGGCGCCTCTAAAATTCTTGCTATGGGACCCTCCTCATCCTCAATACCATGCCTCCGCCAACAAGCTCGAACTCGATCGTCGGCCAGATATAGTCGTTCCCCATCCGGCGGATGACCTTTTCGTACTCTTCATGCTCTTCCGAGATCCGAGCCAGCTTGCATTGTCGGCTCCGCTGCTCCTCAGCGGCATCGCCGTCCGTGGATCACATCTGCAGATAAATCAGCCCCGGACTTGAGATGTGTAATCCTCGACTTTAACACCTCATTTTCAGCAGGAGGCGGGCCACCTCGCGGTCGATTCATGCAACTTTGTTTCGATTCGCCGACGATGCCGGCCGACGTCCATCCGGCAATACGAGTCACCGGCGGACC
The DNA here is from genome assembly GCA_036937905.1 of Salvia rosmarinus. Taxonomy (NCBI): domain Eukaryota; kingdom Viridiplantae; phylum Streptophyta; class Magnoliopsida; order Lamiales; family Lamiaceae; genus Salvia; species Salvia rosmarinus. The sequence continues at coordinate 1,272,525 of JAODLM010000354.1, forward strand.
GACTCCTCCAATGTGCCACCCTTCGTCCTTCGGCTAGAGCACCTCGGACTTCTTTCGGTTTGTTAGCGCTCATGATCCAAATCAAGTATTGAGGTGAAGAACGCTAGAAATAAAACAATGATGTGGCATTTTAAAAAAAAAAAAGATATGTCTATTATTATTCAAAATGGAAGTTTGTACAACACCGGGTCCTATCGATCCCGGCGAATCATCCTATTACAATGGGTCCACTGACCTCAGGCTCATTAGGCTGATTGCCGACCCCTCCGACCTCCTGCTGGGCTGCCTGCTGCTCTTCCGCTGGTTGCCGATCTGTGGAAGGGACGTCCGAGCTTGGACCTGCCGCCCCGGTTTCGGTCCTCAACTCAGCAAGGAAGGCTTGAAGCTCCACGTCTTCATCTTCCTTGCACTGAGTTACGGCCTCCGCCGTCAGGAGCGAGGCAGAAGACGCCAAGGCATCCACCACGGGAAAGGAGGTCGCCCCAGCGATTATGCGAGCGTAATTCTTGCATACCTCCAGGTGGTCGACCTCAACCCAACCGTGTTGGGCCTTGTCAAAATCTGGTCTCTCGGCCGCCAACTTCTCTAGGTGAGCACAGATCACCTGCGGCCTCATCACAGCAGCCAGGTCGGAGATGAAAGAGGAAAAACTCTCCGACTCGATAAGCCTGCTGGCGAAGGCCCTCAGCATAGGCCCTTGCCCCGCCAGCAAGGCGCTTGACTGCGCGGCCAGCCTCCTCTCAGCCTCGGCAGCCTCCTCTTGGGCGCTCTCCACTTCGGCACGGGCCACTCGCAAGGCCCGGTCCTTCTTCTTGAGGGCGCTCTCAGCGGCCATCTTTGCCACTTCGGCAGCTTCAGCTTTCGCCTTGGCAAGTTCGACGTCCACCCTGGAAGCATCCAGTGCGGATTCAGCCGCGGCTCTCAGTCTGTCCGCAGTGGCTAGCCTTCTCTCCATGGCCTCGTATTGCGAGGCGCCATCAACGATAAGCCCGGCCATGCGGTGCATCTCACCCGCCATCGAGGCCGCATCCTGAATGTGGAACAATTAGCAACAAGTAACAACAAACTTACAAGGAGAAGAGTGCGGTGTATACCTTTGGAAGGATATGGCACCGAGGCCGGCACCTCGGCCGAGGCCGACCATGGACCTCGATCTCCAACGCCGGGCCCGGTCGCCCGAGGTCCGGTCACCGAGTCTTCGTGGCGCCCACCTCCACGGGCTGTTGGGTGGACTCGCCTGCCTCGCCTTTTTCCTTGCGGGCCCCTTCGCTCGTTCGGAGGAGGCGGGCGTGAGATCGGCACATCGACTTCTCCGGTGGGTCAACCTTCACTGCATTCAACATGGAATTTCATTAGCACAGCAAAATCAAACGAGGGAAATAAAGATAAGAAGGTTACCCTCACCCAAATCAGACCCTGATACTGGAACTCCTGACCTATGGACACTCAGCCCAGCATCGTTCAAGTCATCCTCAAGATAGTCGATCGACAGGATCTCACCCATATCGCTCAACGACTTCTCCATAGGGCCCGGGGATTAATTTTCACGCCCTTATCGACCGAGGCCCCACTCGTACCTCGGATACCCTCACCCAAAAAGAAGTATCTATTTTGCCAATGGGATACCTTCGACGGGGAAGCAATTTTAAACTTCAGGCGAGGTGACAGGTAATATACTCCACTTATAGACTTGATGCTAAAAAAACGCATCAAGACTTCGAAAGAGAACCCCTCGCCTATACTATAACAGGCCAACCCTAGCCCCACCGCCGACCTAATAGAATTGGAGGTCGGTTGGTATATAGGGATCGAAAATACTCAAAGCTAAGGAAAATGGGGCAAAGGAAATCTAAGCCCAGCTATTAAGCTATCTACAAAAATGGTGATGAATCCCTCCGGAGGGGCCATCGCCCTATCGTTGGGTTTTGGCAAGCACAACCATACATCCTCTGGGATGTGGTATTTCTCGGCGACCACCAGAAGCTCCTCCATTGTCAAGGTTGATCTCGCTCCACCAATCTTGAGGCCATCCCATACCGACGACACTGGTGAAACCCTAGAACTAAGTCCTATGGATTTACCTAGGCGGTTATGGCATATATAATCCCTTATATTGGGGTCTTGACGACCAGAAACCGAAGCTGAACCAGAGTTATCAGAGCGAGAAGAGGAGTGAGAAGGTGAAGAATACATACTTACTTTTTCTGGAGCGGGATTTCCGATTTCTTCAACAAAGTGTGAAAGAGGAATTGGGGATTTCTAAGGTTGTATTCTCTGGATTCAAACGTCGAAGGAGAAAATGAACAGTTGCCTCTTTTAGACCTATTTATAGGATAAATGGCGCCTAAAAATCTGCCGTTTCGTTTATTACACGTGCCTATTTACAGTTGGTTGTGTGAAAGACGCGCGCACGCTTTTCGAAGTGCCCAACTACCGCCTGGCGCGTATGACGTACCTCTGGAAAACAGACCGCCAGTCTGATCGCGTGATGATTACTACGAGTTCGGACATCGGACTACGCCCATGTCCTAATACCAGAGGTAATTCAGGTCGGATCTTGACCTTCCTAAACGTCGGATTTCGACTTCAGCTAATAATTTGAGTTCGGACATCGGACTACTCCCATGTCTACCTCGGATCAGCAGAAATATTCCGGTCGGATATGACCACCTCGGATCAACAGAAGTATTTTAGGTCATACAGCGAATAACAAACCTTCAGCAAAAACTTCAGCCAAGCAATATTCCGCCTCGGCAAAGCACGTTCTCCGCTTCACCTCGGTAAGGCTATTCCTTGACTTTTCGGGGGCTATGATAGGATATGGCCCAACCTCTCGTGCCCAACAACAGGAAGGCCCAACAAGCGAGGATATGGCCCGATCTCTCAGCCCCAAACGAGCTCCGCCCACCCAATGTTGCTCTACTGGTTACATCTAAATGACGATTCCTAAACCCTAATTATGGGTAACGGTAATGAGGTAACGGCAATAATCATGGGTAATAATGGTGGAGATCATGGTCGATTATGGGAGTTATGGTCCGCCAATCAAGGGTTCATGGGACATGATTTACGCTTGTGTATAAATAGGAGTTAGATTGAAGGTAAAAGGGTTAGCAAATTACTGAATACTAGAGCTTTTAGAGAGATACTTGCTGTAATCAAATTATAGTAAACATCTTGAGGATCATCTCCTCCGTGGACGAGATCTCATTCTTGATCGAACCACGTAAAAATCTCTTGTGTTCTTTCGCTTTTATAAATCTCGTATACTAGATTTATCACCTATCCATTTTCGTGTGAATATTCATATGAATTAAATTTTATCTTTACAATGTACAGTGAGACCAGCTGTTGACGAGCAAGAATACTTTCACTAACCCTCTCTTTCTTCTCCTGCAACCATGAAACATATATAGCTACATCAATCCCAGTATTATTGAGTAGACCATGCTAGCATAGGTGGGAAAAAGCATGTTTCATCAATCAGTATAATGTTTCTGTTGAGGTCCTACGTAAAGAATGTGGAGGAACGCTGAAATACTAGTTGCATTAGGAAATACTTGCTTGACGGGCGTTAGCAATGGATATGTGTGCGTATGATACAATCAAGGTTTGTGAAGTGGATCTGTACGTCCTACAGACCTGTGAGAGCAACTAATACAAGCCTAGCTAGGAGCATCATTGTCGATTAGCCCAATAACATATGCCAACAAGATTATCATCAATACATTATTCGAAGCCTTAATTCTAACAACCTCAACATTGTCTCTGAGAACCTCATTATCAACAAGAACCGTAGGAACAATGGAATTGTTCCATATTATAGAGAGAAAAAAAAGGAGAATACCTAAAATTTGACTTATTTTACACCTGAGAATTTGTTGCCTATGAAATTTGATGATACATATGAGGATGTAGATACACATTATTATTTTGGGGATTAAAGTCAACAACATGCTGATATACTACATGAAGATGGATGATTAATATGTATAGTACGGATTCCTATCCGCACCAACAATATCCTCATTCTAACTTAGAAACATACTAAATGTTATACCATTCGTTGGCACATGACATGTCTTCATTCTACAAAGCACTAAAAACAATAAAGAAAGATCATTAAATCATCAATAAACCCGTCACATGAATCGAAGGGAAAACATACACGAAACATTTCCATTACAAGAATACATGAAGTGCTTTAACTTTGAATAAGGATGTCATAATTCAAAGAGAACTATTGCACGAAACACTCTTACATGAACCCAAATGATTAAATTTGCGTGTTCGTACAACAGTTCTTGGTGTTACGTTACACCAAAACACTGTCAAATGCATTTTTTTTTACATCCGCGTGATAGTTATGAATCGAGTACTTTGCTAGACCTGGTTGTACAATGATGAACATCAAGAAAAAAAAAATCTACTTTCGAAAATTTTTCTTATTATAAAAAAATTTACAAAATGACACAAGATTCAAATTCAAAGATGACGTATCGTTCACAATTGTTGAATAAACTCTACGATAATTAACTACTCATTTCATCCACCAAAAACCTGCATTTAGTGTGCGTGTGTTAGTCTAGTGGTAGAGTGGTTAATACTCGAGACCGAAGGTCTCGTCTTCGAATCCACCGTGACACGGCCTTTAAATTTATGTATTTAATTGACCAAAAAAAATTACATTTAATTCATTTTTATTCCGTCCATCACAAGTTTGCATTTTCATCTTTTGAACATGACCTCACATAAATCCCACAATTTTTACTCTCAATTTATTCATTTATTTACAAAAAAATCACAACTTTATACCTATTACAATTTATTAAAACTCGTACCACCAAAATCAATACAAATTTTTGGTGGATGAAGAGTAACAATTACTCCAAGCAATGTATTTAACCAAGCCTACGACGAATAAACTCAGTCCTTACTATCCAAATTAAATGTTTTGATGCGCAGATGACTTTCCAATTTTTATATCAGCAGTAAATGATCGTGAATTGACCCATGCCAATGGAATATATGGGTTGGGCCGGCCGGGCTGAAATGTTCTGGAGCCTATAAAATGATGGCCCAACCAAGCCAAATTCGAGTCTAATAGCTGGTTGGTTGGCATTTGAGTTGTAATTAGCTCATACTTAGTTATAAATTTCCACACAGGTACATTAAGGAATTTGGAATGGAAACGTGTAATCCAATTCTCCATTTTAAAATTTTAACATTTGGTTTACGGCAAATTAAATTTTAAACTATTTTTTATTTGAATCCATCGAGTTTACTTTTCATATCATGTTTACTACTTTTGTTGTTTTATCTTTATTCTGATGAATTTCCAACTTTATTTAAACCACTCATCATGTTTGTATTTTATTAAAATTCCTAAGTTTATTTCATTGTGAACAACAATATGGTTTTATCAAAGTTCTTTGTAAACGTTATTTTACTCTTTTTGTAATGATTCTTTGTTGGCCCACATATATTATTTAAAGCCCATCACCCCCTCAAACCTACTACATGTGTTGCCGCCTCTTTCATTACCTTTAGTTAGTATAAAAAGGTGAGTTAATAGGTTTAGCTATTATTGAAGAGAAACAGAGGCGCCCGTTTTTCCCTCACTTTAGTGTCATACTCCTTTTGCCTCTATTGTTCAATTCCTTTGTGGAATTCTGTAGTAGGTAGTCATTGTTTGTGTCAATAAGTGAGAAGTATCTTCTTTGTGGAGAGCTTTTGGGGGTTGTGGGTTGTTGCTGTGTCAACGAGATTGTGATTTTCTCCTTTTGGACACCGTGAAGGCGTGTTGCAACGACGGAGAAACCGCACCTGAGCCGAGTTTATTCAATCTTATCTCTATTGTTCCTTCTTTTTCTTGTTTCTTTGTTGATTCTTTCCTTGTTGTGTGCAGGTGTCCAGAAAGTTGCCGTGAACAGCGTTGAGTTCTTCTTGGGATCGTGAAGGTCTTTGTTGGTCTTGGCGTTGACGACGCGAGGTCGTCCGAATTCACAACAAATGGTATCGAGCCACGGTTCTTCCTCGTCGTAGTTGGTAAGTCGGGATCCTGATCTTAGGATCGCGCTTGGGTAAAGCGGCTAAAACCTCTCTGTTTTAAAATTCTAGAAAACTGCCGATTGGCGCAGTATAGGATTGAGTTTTGTTTATGTTTACCAACGTGTCTATCGTTTGTTAGTGTGTGATTAAATCAAAATCTTATTTGCCTTGAATATTTTGCTCTCGATTTGTATTCACGCATTAAGGCTGATAAAATTTTCTTGATTTATTGTGTGGCATTATGTCTTCTTTGGCTAATTATGGTTTGGCACCTTTTGATGGTAAAACGGACTTTGGTTTTTGGCAACAGAAAATGGAATGTATATTAATTCAACAAGGTGTTTATCAAGTAATTGATGATTCTTATGATAATGAAGTTGATGAGAAAAAGAAATTTCAATTGAATCGTCTTGCTTTGTCTGCTATTATCCTGAATTTATATGAGTGTGTTCTTAGAAAAGTAGGAAGGATGACTTCTGCTAAAGATTTGTGGTCAAAACTTGAAGAATTGTATGCTGAAACGTCTTTGCCTTCTAAAATGTTTCTGATTGAAAGATTCTTCCGTTTTAAACTTGACATGTCTAAAGGTGTTAATGAAAATGTGGATGAATTCACTAAGTTAGTTTAAGACATAAACTTGACTGGCGATAAACATATTGATGATTATGCTCGTTTGTGCTTTTAAATGTTATTCCTGATTCTTACAGTGATGTTAAATCGCTATTAAGTATGGTAGAGATAATGTGACGATTGACATTGTTGTGAGTGCTTTGAAAATAAGGAATTAGATTTAAAACTTGATAATGGTGCACAAGAACTGGATAAAGTCATACATGCTAGGGGTGGAAAAATGTTTCATGATAATGGAAAGTCAAAACTTAGATTTAAACCTAGGAAGTGCTATGGTTGTGGTGAAACGGGTCACTATATGAAGGATTGTCCTAAGAAAAATCAACATGTTGATCAGGCTAATGTGGTTACTAATGAAGAAACCACGAGTGATTTGTTCTAAGGTGGTGTATGTGGTTGAGCTTTAAGTTTAGGGTGCATGAGCTTAGGAGTTTGTTTCCTTGTGTGTCTCTATTGTTGCTCTCTTTGAGGTGGAGCTTCGTCCCTTGCTTTATGCTCGTTTTTTCTTGTTCTTTGTGAACATACCTTTGTGGTTCGTTCTATGTGGCTTTGTGGTTTGGTGGCTTTGTGCCAACTTCGTGTCTTCGTGATGGCTTAATGACTTTGTGATATGCTTTGTGATTTATGATCTGTGTGATATATGCTAGTTTAGTGATAGCAATCTTTTTGATATATCGTCTGTGTGATGATTGTGGTGATCTTTGCGATCTTCAGTAGCTTTGTGCTAGTTATCTTTGTGATGAATCTTTGTGATTGTTTTGTGGTCAACTAGCTTTGTGTTAGTTAGCTTTGTGATGTTTCTTCGTGAGCTTCTAATTGTGTATTAGTTGCATTTATGCTTTGTGATGTTTCTTTGTGAGCTTCTAATTGTGTATTAGTTACATTTATGCTTTGTGATGTTTCTTTGTGAGTTGCATTCATGCTTTGTGATTGCTTTGTGAGCTTCTAACCGTGTGTTAGATATCTTTGTGCTTTGTGGGTATTTTTCTGTGTGTCTTTTTGCAGGTATGAGCATGGTTAGTTTACTCTTGGATCTTTGTGATCCGTACAAACTATGTTTATACAAAAAGTCTCATGTTTAGCCTTTGTGGTTTTACGTCGGGCAAACTGTCCCCTTGTTTTATCTTCGTGATTTTACAAGGGGGCCGGCGAGGATGATTGTGCGGTTTGTTCTCCAATGCACACAGCAACACGATTGGGCCAAAGATGGTGATTGTAATGATTCTTTGTTGGCCCACATATATTAATTAAAGTCCATCACCCCCTCAAACCTACTACATGTGCTGCCGCCTCTTTCATTACCTTTAATTAGTATAAAAATGTGAGTTAATAAGTTTATCTATTATTGAAGAGAAACAGAGGCGCCCGTTTTTCCCTCACTTTAGTGTCAGACTCATTTTGCCTCTATTGTTCAATTCTTTTGTAAATTATATAGTAGGTAGTCATTGTTTGTGTCAGTAAATGGGAAGTATCTTCTTTGTGGATAGTTTTTGGGGGTTAGGGGTTGTGAGTTGTTACTGTGTCAATGAGATTGTGATCTTCTCCATTTGGACACCGTGAAGACGTGTTGCACGATGGAGAAACCGCACCTAAGCCGACTTTATTCAATTCTATCTCTATTGTTCCTTCTTTTTTTTGTTTCTTTGTTGCTTCTTTCCTTATTGTGTGCAGGTGTCCAGAAAGTTGTCAGGAACGACGTTGAGTTGCTGTCGGAATCAACGGAAGTGTTGTTCGGGTGCACGTTGACGACGACGAGGCTGTCCGGATTCACAACACTTTTGTTTTACAATCATATTCTTTTGGACTTCGGTAAAAGTTTGTTTCACCTGGTACGGTTAGAATAATCTAATACGAGAAAAAAAAATCATCCAAATGTGAATAAGAAAATAGTTTCAACATAATTGGGTTATAGTTACTGATGATACTGTTGTCACAGCAGCATTTGATTCTGACCACGAAACAAACAAGATGTCTATAGCAAGACATGAAGGTTAAAGAAGAATTTACAACAATCAGTATTCATTTATCATCTGCTTCAGAGATTCCCTTGAAGCCTCTCCTTCCGGAGCCTCTCAAGTTCTTTCACCATTTGCCAATGTTCCATCGACAAACAACTTGCACCAAAACTAACCGACATCAGGCGCCCCATTGTAAGCCATCTGCTACGAAAAGTCCATCAGCTCGAGAAACAAACATTGAGCGCAGAATGAGGATAAAACTCAGGCTACTTCTTTACCTGCTAAAGTCTTCTCTGCCTAAGCTTCTATCTGCTTGCCGAGCAGCAACTAGATCATCTTCGACCACCTATAATGCATCACATGATTTTCATTTCAGCATAAGACCGTTTGCATTGAAGCCAGTTAGGTGAAGGATCAAACCACATCAAGACACTAACATTGAGATGCAGTAAATCAAACGAAGAGCATATCAGTTAGCAAATGCTTTTACCTTAAATAGAGCTAAAAGAGGTTTGTTGTTACTAGTTAAAGTGAGTTAAGTTTGCGCTGCAGTCATTAAATCACGCATGGTCTAGCAGTAACTTGAAGGCCGACATATATTAGACTTAAATAAGCATAGCAACTTGAAGGCAAACATGAATTGGACTTAACCCCAACCTTCTGCAGAAGTGGCTCAATTGAATGAGGTAGTGATTTCATGGTAGCCAAATACCATCTCCAAGCTTTCAGCATTTCTCCATCAACCCCTGATGTGGAGTCAACTGAAGATGGACGAAAAGGGAGGACGAGATCAGCAGGCAGGATATTGGATTTGCCTTCAGAAAGGATCAGGAATTGAACATCTGCAGGCATCTCCATTTTATAATATGTGAAATCATAATGAACCTGTGGTTTACAAACACAAATGGTAACTGATGTAAGCAAGGGGCAGAACGTGACATTAGTCTCCATCAACAAACACCACTATAGAAATAACAAAATGAACCTTTTGTGACTCCATCATGCTTTTTAGTGCTTGTGCATTTTCAAGGCCTGTCGAGTTAAGGGTTCCAGATTGTAATGGGGTCTCATCAATGGTTAACTGTGAGCCTTCGGCTAACTGCAAAAGCCCAGACACCAGCCTGTGGATACAGGACCATATATGTTAATATGCAACCTTCTTTCATGTCCATTATAAATCAAGCAAAAATTGGCTAAATTATAAATTCAGTGGTTATCAAGTTGATTATTCTTTACCTATTTGTGTTGTAGTCCTTCTTTGGGGCGAGGGTAACTGAATTGAGATAATCAAGTGTGAGAGGCAAGCATTCTGTGAAAGGCATGAGGTTCCCTATTGCAAGTTTAAGATTATTTCCAAATACAGACATGCTTTCTTTGTTAAAGCAAGTAAGATTTAGAGATAGCTTTCCAACAGCAACTTCATCTACTCTTGCGTGAACCTGGACATTGCAATCATTATGCCGAATAATTACCCAAAATAAACACAAGGTCATCTTGAGTTTCTAAAATGGATCTCCTTGGAGAATTGAAATTCAAGCTTGTATAAGCTCTGTACAATTATGTTATAGCAAAAGACAGAGAAGCGAGATATATACTTTGGATAGCAGATGCAATAAAATGTATTCAGCTGCGAGCCGATCATGTCCAAGAACAGCTGTGAGATGCCCAATAAGAGCTTCCCTTATTTCCTTTATTGCTGGGGTTGTTAACTGCAATTATTAGGAAAAACAAAATCTAAGCTGACCTCAGTGTCAAGATAGACAGTGATCAATATGCTGCAGAGTACTATATATTTTAGAAGTTTTGAGAGGCACGGATCAATCAATATTTTCTAGCCTACCTCCAACTGAGGACTGGAAACAAGATCACTCGCTCCAAGCTTCCGGTGCACAACACAATGAAGTCGAGGAACCTGTACAGTTATAAGATCAGCATGCCTTGCAAGTATCTTGGACAAATGTTACAACAAAAGAAGTGGATCTATTATCATAGTTACAGACTATGAATACGAATACGAAATACGATATGAATGCGAAAAACGTCCATCTTCCAAAAATATAAATACAAATATGTTCAAAATGCGTTTACATTTTTTATTATATTTTATACTTTATTAATAGTAATATGGTGAAAATTATATAAACACATTTATATCAAAACAAAGAAGATAAATAGTTAATTAAGACTTAGCCGAAGGCCCAACACATACAATAAATAGTTAATTAAGACTTAAAAGTCTTAAATACACCCAATAGCCAGACCCAACACCAACAGTCAATAATAGCAAAAGCCTAAATGTGTGAAGTCCATAGGGGCTGCAGCGACCAGGCAGTGGGCAAGGACACTCGCGCGACCCAGGTGGCAGCAAGGACAGGCGGTGGCCATCCACAGCGGCAGCGAGGACAGTCGATAGTTGTGTGAGCATCGCGAAGCTGATGATTCGCGAGGATGATGTGCATAACTTCTGTTAATTTTTTTTCGAGAGGGCTTTGAATCACCAGATGCAGAAACTACGGAAACATATTTTGACCCTATTTCAAATGTATTTTTAATTTAAAAAAAATACATGTTAAAAACATAATTTCGGCATATTTTTTGTATCATATTAAATACGTCTTTTGCACATATGCTTCCCTCCCAGGAGTATTCATGTTTCATAGGTTACAGAAACTCTCCAAGTGTCACATTATTCTTTGACTGAGCCCAGAACTGACTACTTAAAAAAGGTCAAGACATTAAAGGACTCACAGAAAATCTGCAATCTCAAACCGCATGCATTTCCAGTAATAAGAAACTTGCAATTGAATTACGGATATAACTATTTATAATAGAAAACCAACTGGGTCTATCCATCAGCTCATGCATTTATTGTCATTTTAAGCTCATGAGTTATGATACTTATGAAGTGGTACCATCATAAAATTTACAAACAGTACAGGAATATGAGATTATGACTGGGTAATTGATTCACCAATATGACATCAACTGGAAATATTCTAGGTATTGGAAAATAGTTATAGATTAATATGATAGCTCTAGCAATGTTGTCAAGGACATAAAAGTCATAGCACAATAATAATGTGATGTAGACAATAACTTAATGAAAGATTGTGGTTACAGGAGCTGATTTTGGTAGCAATACCAACTTGTCAAGCTACATGGCAACCTGAAAAGGTTTACCCTTTACTTTCTCTATCTATACCAAAGATGCTGGAACTCCATAATAAATTTTCCTAAGACATAATATCAGATCTATAAGTAGCAATATCACTAGGCTCCTTGAGAGCATGTAAAGCAAATAACCTACTTCTGGAGTTCACCAATTGAAAAAGACCACTAAAAAGCTACAAGGGGGCAAAAGAATAAATGGACTAAATAACTTTTGAAGCAGGAACAGATTTGACATCAAATACGGTAGGCAAGCACAAGCTAAAATTTGATTACATGAAACAATTAATATATTAAGGTGGAAAAATAGTGAAACATATTGGTAAACCTTGGAGGGAGGCAGACAAACTAATTCATCTTCACAAAAGTCATCCATGACTTCATTATCATCTCTGGATAAGGTAAGGTCTGGGTCAAAAGTGAAGATGCCAACAAACTCAAAAACATCATTTAGCTTCAAGTCTGACTCAGGAGAGTCATAAATCTGCAAATTATAACATTATTATCACAATGATCAAAGAGTCATAACAGCAACAAAATTGAAGCTATTTGGCTCAGAAACTAAGCATTCACCTTTACTAGACACGAAAATGAATTTTTTTTACTAGGAGGTGTACAGTTAGATGCACTTCCTTCAGTCACCACATTCTGCGAATTAAATGGCTCAAAAGCCACTCCACCCTCCCGCTATGAAAAGAGAAAACGATAGACAATCAGGGACTCATAGCTTATGCACGCAACAACCATAACTTGAAAAACACTAAGACAGTTATGCTCAAAGCACATGGCAAGAAAAAGGGCTCAACAATAGGACGACGCACAGTGTTACTTCTACATACCATCTTTTTAGAATTTGGAGAATCCTCAATGGCATGGCCTGGTTCCTGTAAAATCAGATGTGACTTTCGAGTTAGAACATTATTAAAATATTTTCCCATGAAATGACATTATATTTAATTATCCATAAATATGAATAATCACAATATTCAACTACTCGGGATAGAATGCAGAGAGGAAATAGTCACACGAGATACAATGTTAGACCAAAACAGTACATGAGAAGAAAGTGCAGCTTAACATCATCATAACTAGTTGAGGATAGTCATTTACCACCATATCAACATTACTCATGGTTGCTTCATCCTCCTCTGCCGCTTCTCCCTAGGTGGAGAAATAGTACCATTATCTGGATTTCTTATAGCATTAGGCGAACACTCTACCCATGAGTTCTGCCCAGGAACCTAAAACAAGATGTCAAAGGATTGTTAACTATGCATAACTTTCACGGTCACTAGCTAAAGTAGCAATAGCAAAACAAAATGAACATCAAGGTAATCAAAGAGAAAGCTCACAGGGGTACAGTAAAGTAGCCGGCGCTCCCAAATCCGCATATCTGATGATGCATCTGAAGGACCATGGGACGCATCAGCAAACTTATTGGTTCTCCACTTATCACCATCCTGCAACAAGAAAACCCAAATAATGACCTCAAATATAGCCCTCTTTAGAATGAGGGGAAAATCCAACATTACAATGATGAACTGGAGTTATCTTACATGAAAGTAACACCAAATATACCTTATAAGCACCAACATAAAATTCATTGCCCAACATATCTTGTATCATGCCCCGAAAGCGAACAAGTGTATTGGGTTGCACCCGTTTCATTGTTGATGAATTAAGCAACGGCACCTAACAACAATAACAAATACAAACATATTAGCAGAAAATAGTAAATACCATACAGCCATACTCAGGAGATACACATCAAATTATTTGAGCACCCACAAAAGAATAGGTTTTGGGTTACAGTCTACATTTTCACATACGAAGAAAATAGATATTTATTAGACAATACTAATATGACTCAGAGAAAGTTATAGGTAGAGAGAGAGGCATAATATTACCCTAGAAAACTTGGGCAAAACTATAAGATGTTATGCGAGTCCGCTGCCAAAAACTAATATTTCACTAGTTTGTTAACTATGTGCTTCAGAAGCACAATAACGTAATTGGAGCATCATGATTATCTGTAAATGACTGCAAGTAAGAGCAGACGAACTGAATATCACTTCCATGGACTTCGAATTTTGGAGATCAAACCAAATTTTTATTAAAAGAACACACACGGAGACTATGGCGTCCCATTTGCTGAAACAAATTGGGTGAAAACATTCCATAATGTCAAATACGAACCTGAGACAGGCCGCCATCATCGAAGAGAAACTGACGGAATATTTCGGCGGCGCCCCAGTCCTTACCGTCGACCGACACCGGATTGGAGCCGGACGACACCGCCTTATCAAACGTCGATCGGACGGCTCCGAGTGGGTTGGCAAGGCAGTCGTAAGGTAGCCCAACCATGGTCGCTGATTTCCGTTTCCTTACTGATTGATTTCCCTTTTTCAAATTTCTAGAAGTATGTTTCTATGCGAGCTAGAGTTCTTCTGATTGGGGGTCGAATAAAAATGGCACCGGCTGATTTTCCCGCGCCATAGACAACTTCCACGTGGATGTTCCCGCCAAATTCCAAGGCCATATTCCCGCCAATTTTGGTTTCCATGAATGAACTGGGATCTGTTTAATAATAATAAGAGTTGATGTCATGTAGTTAGTATGTATTAATTTTGATATTTTTCTTAAAATTGTACATTATAGTTATAAAATAAAAAATAAATAACTTTTTTTAAATATAAATGATAATTTTTTTAATAACAAATGATATTTTTGGATGTAAGGATCATTTGCATGCAAGTTTTTATGTAATAATAATAATGACAATGAGGCAATGTATCGATAAGAGTGCAAATAAGAAGAACCTCCAAAGTATCATTTTATAATAATAATAATAATAATAATAATAATAATAATAATAATAATAATAATAATAACTATTATTATTATTTTTAGATTCAAAATGGTAACCAAACCAAATTATTATTATTATTATTTTAGATTCAAAATGGTAACCAAACCAAATTATTATTATTATTATTTTAGATTCAAATGGTAATCAAACCAAATTATTATTATTATTATTATTATTATTATTATTATTATTATTATCTGGTTTTCTTATGAAAGCAAATGGTTCAAACATATTAAGTCAGTTAGTTTCAATTTTTACTATTTCATTAGTAATATGTAACTTCCTTAAATTTAATAATTACTTTTATCTAATTTACTATGATTTTCTCAATAGAATATTAAATATTTCATTGAATATTTCCTCACTTCTTATCAAATATAGCTTATTGAACTTTGGTGATTTTTATAATTTGAAAAAATAAAATTAGACTTCCTCAAAATAATCTTTAATAATATAATATTATAACTAATAAAAATTATATCATCTCGTCCTATACAAAATAAAAATTATAAAAAAGGTCGGTTCATGTTTTTACATAGGCAATTCGATCATTTAAGGTCGTAACAAAAAAAAAATTCTGAAACCAAGTTGGTAGGATCTTAAATATTCAATTATTTTGTATGGTTGAATTGCCATATGGTTTTAATACGGTCTATATCCTTTTCAGGTCTATAGCTAGAAGAAAAGAAGATTAATTAATAAGTTGATCTATTATTTATATCCTTTGTCCATCAATTTTTATTTTTATTTTTC
Organism: Salvia rosmarinus; assembly: GCA_036937905.1. Lineage (NCBI taxonomy): Eukaryota > Viridiplantae > Streptophyta > Magnoliopsida > Lamiales > Lamiaceae > Salvia > Salvia rosmarinus. The sequence goes on from JAODLM010000354.1 coordinate 1,287,954, forward strand.
TCTTTGGTACATTCCCAAATTTCTTCTTATTTCATTTATGAAAATTATTCCATAATATACTTCATACTTATTGCATTGAATAATATCATTTATTTATACATTTTACCATATATAATCAACTATTATCTCTACTTATTACAATCAACAACATCACTTATTTATACATTTTACAACTCATGGCCGTCACTAATTTAATTAATACTAAACTAATATGAGATCCTTACTCCATTCATAAGACACTCAATAACTTTTATTAAAATTTGTATTGAAAATTCTCATGAAAAAATTTGGGAGACATCATTAGAGATATGGATAATTGAGCACAATTAGGCGACTTTTATTGCCTTTTTATGAGATAATCAAATGAAATCCTCTTTTCCACAATTTTCTATGTTCCATTATGTCCCACTATTAATTTTACTATTTTTATAATATTCAATAAAATAAAAGTATATTATTTTATGATGAATCATAATTAACATTTATCAAAAAATAGAATTTAGAAAATCGATTAATCAACCCAAATAATACTCTTCAGGTCTCATTTAAAATGTTCCACTTTTCTTTTTGAATTGAATAATTACAATGTCTCATTCCATTGTAGGAAGTAATTATATCTTCAAAAAGTATGGACCATACTCATTTTTCATCACTTTAGTTACTTTATATCTTTATTCTAAATACTTGTACCAAAAAAAATTGGAACACTTTAAATGGGACGGATAGAGTATTTTTTAACTAAAAAATATATATATACTTTCAAAAAAAAAACAAAAAAAAATATATTAGATATAAAGAAATAATTGTAATCCTAACACGGATTAGTGAACCCTAATTTTAAAACTATACTAAAATATAAAAGTAAACAATAATTAAAAATTAAAAAAAATAAAGTGGGATAATACGTAACCAAATCTCCATCCACTTGAATTAAACAAAAAAACTACTCGAGAGAGCGCTTTACACGAGGAACTAAAAGGTCTGTGTAATGGGCTTGCAGGCAACTTTTACAGTAGATGCATGGATACATACAGTGTACTCATAGGTCTTACACAATATAAACCATTCCAACCTCAAGAAGCGATGCTGGAGGTACCTTCAGAGACACGTCAGCTCCCCTACAGTTTCTCCGCAGGAAATTATACCCCAAATTGATGGCCAACCTCTTCCACACCGACGATCCTTGTTTAGCCCTAACGTGGAATGCCCCAGAATGAAGGCTATCCCTGCTTGTTGTGCTTCATACAGATCACGCAGCTCCTCCTCCAACTGCACCTCCATCTCCGACCTCGTCTCTGTCTCCGATCCGTTATCGACAGCAAACCGAACCCTTCTCTCCGGCACCCCGATCGGCTCCATCTCAACGATATCTGTCACGCTGTCGACTGTCTGAAAACCAACCGAAACACTCGCCGGTTCCATGCTGTCCTCGGTTTCAAAAGCCAGTGTGCCGGAGAATGAGACCGTCCCTATCACCGCCAGCCGACACTCGCCCGTCGAGGCACCGGAACCAGAGCCATCATCCTCGTTGGAGACCCCGTGCGCCCTGCACCAGTCGTACCGGATGAAGTCCGACAGCCTGCTCACGAGTTCAGACTCAAACGAGTCTACATCCTGGTGGACGTCCCGGTACCCGTAGCGAACGATGCATCGGTACGAGCGATGAGCTGCGGGGCCCACGCGGCCCACCAGATACCGCTCGGCCGGGGGGACAAACGGCACCGGCACCGATTTTATGCACACGAAGACGAGGATGCGGTGGAAGGCCGGGAGGTTGGTTACAAAACGTGAGAAGTTGGCGGGAATACCGGAAGTGAGATCAGTGAACACAAGGCCGACGCCCGGGACACGAGCGATGCCCAAGCTCGGACCCAGGGCTAGAAGCCATTCTAACGAAACCTTGTTGTGGAGGTCGTACTCGTATTTCTTCACCGTGGTGTAGTGCCAGACGAACATGACGGTGACAAGGAAGAGCGCGAGCAGGATGGGGAGCCACGCGCCTTCGAGGAATTTGATGAGGGAAGCGGAGAAGTAAAGCAACTCGACCGATCCGAAGAAGAGCAGAAAACACAAGGCCACGAGCGGAGGTTTGTGCCAACAAAGGATGATTACTAACGACGTGAGGCAAGTGGTTACCAGCATCACTGCCATCACCGCCAATCCTGCATTGATCAGCAAACCGAGAGTGAAAACTGAGTAATATATCACAATAGTAATTTTCATAGTAAAGATAAAAAATAGTCACAAAGATAAGATTTTTTTTTAAAAAGTCATTTTTTGGCTTAAAGTACTATTTGCCCTTAATTCACAACTAAGAAGCTTCGTTGTTGTGAATTATATGCAAAATAGGGTCAATCACAACTAAAAAGTTTCGTGGTTGTCAATCGTAAGCAAAATAGCAAAATACGGTCAATTCATATGACTAAGGACCTTCGTGATTGTGAATTATTATAATAATAAGATTAAAATGGTATATTTTTTTAATAACTATTTTTTTACAATGACAAAATGACTATTTTATTGGTTCACTCGTGAAAGTTTTGTCAAATTTGAGATCTCAAAGCATACATACGAGGTTCTACCTGATGCGTTTCCCATGTGTTTTATGTCCCTAAATCCGATGGTTACCGCAATGCAGAGGATCATCAGCAGCCAGTTGATCTCGGGTATGTATATCTGACCGTGTATCTTTTCCGATGTGTGGATGACCTTGACCCTCGGAAAACAACCGAGTGATTGACTCTGGTTGATGATCGAGAAAGTTCCGCTGATGATAGCCTGACTCCCCACGACTGAAGCTAGTATTGCCACTATAAGCACTGGCCACCTTACACTTTCTGTTGAAGAAATTTTAGCCCTTGTTATCAACATTGCTATAAACACAAGCTAGTATTTTTAACACACTCATAAATTCATTACTAAAGAAAGTTATTATTCAATAATGATATAATAGAATTTTCACCCCAAATTTGACAAAATGAGGCAAATAATCTAGCAGACTATATAAAGTGCAAAATCTAATCTTGTGCAGGTTAGATTACCAATTACCAAAATTATTTTTTAATTAATTCTTTTTTTTGGTTTCTTTTAACATTTTAAAGGGGTCTATCAAAGCACAGGGAGTGGCAAATTTGACTAGTACTTATATTCATGCATCATCACTACATATATTAGAAAAACGATTCAAAATTTTCAAATTAGATTAAAATTTTCTTCAAGAAACCATTCTCGGCTTTGCTGAGTGATGGATACCTGGAACTGAGACGTAAAAGCCAATCTTATGAATTGTATGATGGTGCTTCGATAGGTAAGCAGCTTGACCCATGTACGCCAATATTAGTGCCGGATAAACCAAAAAGGTGAACGCTACCTGGAACAGTTTACCATGTATGTTAATATCTCACTGAGGAGAAGTCATCATATATTATACAGAAACTTCACCTGAATTGCTGCATACGAGAAATGGCCAAGATCGGCAAACATTGCTTCAGAACCTGCATGTTTTAAAGGGTTTAGTAAATGATTGAGAAAGTTATATATGGATCATTGCAATAGGATTACTGCATCGCACAAAATGTAGAACCATGCTTTCTAGTGAAAGGAACATCTGGAAAGTGGAAACTAGTCTTTTCAAGAGACGATGAACGACAAATAATACATTTACTAATACTGCATTTGTCTTGTATCGGCTTATTAAATAACGAACAATCAGCAGAATAAGATGTGGCCTATATTTGGTAATCAGAAAATTTCACCAGTTAAAACTCAATAGTCACTGGATACATATGATGAGGTTCCATCTTTTAACACTAGTGACATATAGACATTATTCAGAATGAGGCAAAATTATGATACGGTAAGTTAGAAAAATCTCACCAGTCAATACTCAAAAGTCACTGGTTACCTATGATGAGGTTCCATCTTTTAACACTATTGACATATAGACATTATTCAGAGTAACGCAAAGTTATGATACGGTAAGTTAGAAAAATTCCATACAAATTAAGAAATTTGGTAATATATCACCAGATGTGGCCTATATTTGGTAATCAGAAAATTTCACCAGTTAATACTGAATGCTGCTTACCTATGGTGAGTTTCCATCTTCCAACACTAGTGACATATAGAAGTTATTCAGAATAATGTTATGACACAGTAAGTTAATAAAATTCCATACAATTTGAAAAGATACCTGTTATGCACAAAAGTATTCCACCCAAAGACATCCATCCTCCTTTTCTAGTCTTCTTCAAAAATGTTATCATATGAGACGGGGAAAGTGCTTGATACACATGTCGATTCCAGTGGAAAATATTATACAGGCCAAGTGCGCTTATGCATAGCAACCAAGTGAGGACTATTGGTGCAAAGAAGAAGCCAATGCGATGGGTGCCATAGTGTTGTAAAGCAAATAGGCACACTAATATGAAGCAAGTAATCGGTACCATTGCATCTGCAGAAGATGAATTGGTCGAACTGTAAACTTATATTTATTCACCTTTCATAGAAACTCATATATAATCTTCAAGATAACCAAACTGTCGACAAACCAAAAATGAGGCAGCATATAATGAAGCAACATAGAAAGGGTACCAATGAGAATTTACTTTGGAAAGAGCCAAATAAAACGGTAGATTTGCATTTAATATAATTTAGCATTCGTATGTCCACATCGAACAAAATAACCTAATACCATATCATCCTGCCATAGTCTATGTTATCTTCAATTTTCAGAAAGGGTTCACGTAATTCAAGTAATATCAGAACTTTATATATAGCTCTTTTCTCCAAAGAACTAGCAGAAAATATGTCGATATTGATCCTTCTGCTTTTACCAAAGGGCACAAACAATGGAATATATCTCGTCACTATAACCGTGCACCTGAATAGAACATTAATAAATATCGATTCATGATTAGCAGACAAGGCAACAAGGCATGATAAGTAAGCAGACAAGTTGACAATTAGGGCCCCATGATTATCAGGTCACTTCGCATTGTGATTATCAAGTCCAGGATAAGATCAATTGAGGTACTTTCCATGTAACAGAAATCACTAACCTTTTTTCCCCTCCAAATTTTTTTATCATCACCCGAAACAGATCTGAGTAGCAACATACTTCCGTTTTCCCTAATGATCTTAACTCATTCCTAAAATGTAATCCATTTTCTCAACTAAAAGAAAATTTATTGCACTTGACATTCTCCCAATAGATGTAAACAAACCAAATAATTGATCAGACATATTCTTTATGATGTATATCCGTTCATAATTCTATAGTTACTTGAAAGAGCAAGTTCATAGCTAAAATAGTAAAATTGAGAAAACAAATTTGCCCAGAATTATAAACTGAATATATATATATATATATATATATATATATATATATATATATAGATGTTATTCTTCAGCTATAATGTGAAACCATTAAATCACTTTTAGAGAAGGAAAAGAACAGAGAGATGTCATCTGACGATTTATGAAAAGAAAGCTTACATTGGTGGTGATCCTTAGACATTGATAATTCAAGACCAGAAACAGCAGAAAAAACTGCACGATGTAGAAGCAAATTTTCATTTGGAGCTCTTTATGAAAAGTAGAACATGAAATAGCTAGTCAAGATAACTTGCCAGATATTGCGGGTGTTAGCAGACCATCCCCAATGACCATACAAGTGCCTAGTAGAACCAGAATTAGTAAAGCGACGTGCAAGGACTTATGATTCTCAAGCACCGTTTTCACCCTTGAACTGTTCTTTGCTGTTGGAGGTGGCTCGAGTTTGTATGTGGAGAGAGCTTCGTCAGAAAGTTGTTGGTTGGGGAGAAGACTAACTTTAGCATGCCTGCATATCAAGGAATATAGAGCAAACGTACCACCTGCAAGAACAAAGTCCATCATTCGACTGAGCTTATAAACTCCTCAAAATAGCTTATAAGCTGTAAAAATAAACTCCAACGGTTTATAATCTCCCCAAAAAATAAGTACCTCAACCTCACCTTGTTTTGTCATAATCTTATAAACAACAATCCATTTCCAAAAATAACCCTACTATGGTATACTCTTTCAATTTCATTTATCTTCAATTTTCTCTCTTAACTCACAATTATCTCTTTAGATCATAAGCTCATTCATTCAAATACTTTGACAACTTATAAGATATTGAGACATTACAGCTTATAACCTCTCTAAACTAAGTTTAGCCAAACACCCCCTAAATTGGTCGAAACAAGTTCTCTATAAAGACACATACCTTCTCCATTATCATCAGCTCGAAGCACTATGAAAACATATTTGAACAACGGGACAAGGGTTAATGTCCAAAACACGAAGGAAAGAACGCCAAATATCTCCTCGTTTGTCTCCGAGTGATGAATGTCTTCTGCAAATGTGCTCTTGTACACGTAGAGAGGAGAAATGCTAAGGTCCCCATACACTACACCGAGACTCTGGTAAGCTAGTAGCAGAGTGGCCTTCCAAGAATCCTTCTAAAATTCCCACAAAAAAACAAGGTCAGCAACAACAACAACAACAACCACAATCTAATTAAACATATCTGTCTAATTTCAAGAATGTAACAAAAACTGAAAAATAAACTGTTCCAAACAATTTCAGTCGCCATAATTGATAACACCCTTAATAAATTTGCTGAAAGAACTACTGTAAATACGAAAAAATAAAAAAGTTAACTAACCTTTGGGTTGCTCCAACAATTTCCACAGCTAGGATCCATTGATATTGAATAAAAATATCGCTGAAAACCAAGAGAAATTTAATTGCAGATCTCAACTAAAGCAAATACCAAAGATGATATTGCTCAGAGGAAAAGGAAAAAAGCCAAAGTGCCCTTTGAGCTAATGTCACAAGAAAACATCTAAATGATATCTAAAAAACCAGACAGATGAAATGTACCCAACTTTTGCCCCATGTGGAGCACTAATCCTCCCAACAGTTTTATCATACCAACATTTTTATCACTCACTGCTTGCCCCCACAAAATAAGCAAGAACCAGGGAAAATGGAGCAAGAAATGAATAATCAGATAAACAAGGCAAAACTGCAAATTGTAGTCTCATTATCATTGTAGATAAGAGTTGGTCATTCGAAGTCGGTAAAAAGGAAAAGCTCAAAAGGTGAAAGAAGAAACACAGAGTTATAGTAGTAAGAGTGTGTGGGGCAGAGAGGAGGCCAATAGCACATGATTTAACCACAATTTTATCATCAAATCATCATCCACACCTAATTGAGCCCCACGAGAATTAAGGCACCAAAGTTCATTCTATACCTTTGCATATTATTATATTATACACACAACTTGCATTTTCTTTCTAAGTGATGACCGACAGGAGAAAATTCCCACCAACATTCACGAATCAGAGCAATAAAATATGAATAAGGAAGGATATCATTTAGCAATGATAAACTAGTATAATATTGACACATGTTATCTACTTATATTTCCACATTTTCAACTGCAGAAAAACTGAATATAATTCAAAACAAGAGCTCATAAGTTGCAAAGGGCTTGCAAGAAACTTCGAAATGCCACCACTACTGCCTCTGTTTTGAAATTAAATTTACCTTTTTTTAGCAAGTTCAAGAAGGGAAATAAAAATTGGAACCAAATCGGAAAGTGGCAACAAAAATAATTTTGAAAAAAAGGGGATGATTTTGCAGTACAAAGTGTGTAAAAGTATGTAGTATTTTAAAGTAGTTATCTGGTTTATGGGCAGCAGTAGCACGTGATTAGAACATGGACCCCCTCTCTATCTTATTAAAGCTTTGTACACTGCTAAAACAGTCCTTACATTATGCACATATTTAACGTTATTTTCTATGTTGTCACGGACTCAACGTTTACAAGCAATTTGCATGCAGAGAGAGAGAGAGTAAATCGCGTGTACGTTTGGGTAATCATGTTTTCTTGTCGTAGTGAGGAATGGTGTTTGGGAAAATATAAAATTGAAAGGCTTATGTTATTTAATCTGATTACGTCAATTCAATGAGTTCATTTTGCATTAAACTATTATGGACATTTTTATGAAGTTTGGTGCTGTATCTCGCTTTTTTCAAACGAGAAATGATAAATACATTCCTATTTTTACGAGAAATTTTGAATGGACTTTTTTATTCATGTGGTGTCATGTTCTGTTGGAATTTGGAAATTGAATGGCTGATGTTCTTGGATCTGATTAAGCAAACAATTATTAGTAGAGCCGGTAAAATTGGCCCGGCCCGATGGGTCGGCCCGGGGTATCCGAAATATTGGGTTTGTATTTGGCCATTTCCACAATAGTAGCTTATTTTTGACGCTAGATTTTGGTCACAGTTAAATATTGTTTCAAGTATAGTTCCCCCACTCAATAATTGTTCCAGATTATAAATAAGTTCTTGAATATTCAAAATATTATATAGATACACCACCTATGTATTTGTCAACAATGACTATACTTGTCCCATAGGACATCCAATGGTTAAGGTGGGTTCGCGTGGTCGAGATGTCGCGGTTTGAACCCCATCAAACGCCTCTATGGGTTTGAGCGCGTCACACACCTTTTAAGTGTGGTTTATATGTCGTGTGGTTTGGGTTATTATTGCGAGGCGTGGGGTTTACCCAGTCTTGACCTAAGATAGCGGTGCGGGTTCATGATATCAAAAAAAAAAAACAATGACTATACTAGTTGAAATTATATGATCCGCTTCTACAAGTTTGTATTAACATATCTTCTAAGGGTTGGTTGGTGGCATGAATGAAATTTGATATAAATAAAATGAATTTTGAAATGAAATGATTATAGGAATGAAATGGAATAAACATGTATCTATCTGTTCATAAAAAGTATTCCACAATTTCTATTTTGAGAGTCCATAAAAAGAATCCCAAATTTTATTTAGTATATCATTCTACTTTCCGTTCTTCTATTTTACCCTTAAAGTTCTCATTTTTTATCCATTCAAAAAGCACCTACCAATTATTTTCTTAAAACGCGTATCGATCAAACATATGATATTTTTCGTGGACGGATAGAATAATTTCTATGAATGGTATTTTTGAGTATTATTAGTATATATTTAATAATCAAACCAATAATTCATTGTAGTCCATTGGGTGGGTTGAATTGCCCTCATTTTGAAGACATGAGTTCGAAACCAGCTCTCTCCTTCTTATTCTTGTAATTTTGTTCTTTTTTCCTTTTTCCTTTTTCCTTTTTCCTTTTTCCTTTTCACCATTTTGCTTTCTTTTCTTTTTTCCTTTTCGTCTTTCCTCTTTTATGTTTCATTTTTCTTTTCCTATAATTTAGTTATATTCTCTTCTTTCTACTTTGTACTCTTTCTTTTTCTTTTCTTTTTTTTCTATTATTTGTATTATGCTGATGAAATAAAAAATATATGCAAAAATATAGTTTTTTATATGTGA